>CM062807.1:1109160480-1110554781 GCA_031772625.1 Pinus tabuliformis | reverse complement strand
CTCCTTGAAAAATTATGTCTATGTCTTCCATGTTCATAAACAACACAGGAAAAAAACCTTTGTATCCAAGATGTATATTTAACTCCCCCTTTGGTTTCCATTTGTATTTTATCCAGGTGTACAATGACTTCTTTGATGGCCAGATTCCCATAAATTTTCATATGATGGAATAGTTTGCCATGTGATCCTTGTGCACTGGCAGAGCTAGATCATTCAGACTAACCCAAGGTTTAGTTATGGTCTTGGGTTTACAGGGCCCCATCTTGGCTCTATTCTTTGTTCCCTGACCTCTATCTTCCTCTTTCTCCTCCTGACGGTCTTCTTCGTGGGTCCCTTGATCTGCATGGGTTTTGCTGCCTTCTACCTCCTGAGTTTCGGTGTTTTTTGTCTTGACCTCCAAGGGTTTTTAAAGTTTTCTCTTTTTCACTCCTCTTCCTCTGTTTCCTACCATATTATTGTAGGAGGCAGTGGAACCCCCTCCTCCCTGTACCTCCATGGGTGCCTGTTGCCCTCTGTCACTCACTTAGTTTAACCCTAGAACTCTCTGCAACCATGCCAATCAGTCCAGGGATGAACATAACATTAATCACAAAAGAGAAAATCTTCATTACACTTAGCATCCTTACCAATGACCATCTCACCACTTTCACATGATGATCAGGCTCAATGAGTAGGATTTGTTTCCATGATTGAATATAAGTTATGTTGTTTTTCACGTTTGCATGGGTTGTCTATTCTCTCCTAATTAATTTGTTCTATTTTAATTTTTTGGCCACCTATGGCTCTACCTCTATGGGGAGGTTACGATTTCAACCTCATCCCTTTGGATTTTCAACTTAATCTAGGTGTTACTCTAATTCCTCTACACACAAGTGACCACACCTATCTAAGGAAATTGGATTCCACACAACTGATATATGTTGAGTAACAAATATTTAGAATAATTGGGTTTTCCATGTCTTTCTAGGTCTTAAATATCAATGTTTTGTTTTCATGGGCATTGTTATGTATAACCATCCCTCATGGTAACTTGTACAGGTCATGGAATCATTTCATTGGGTTAAGATCGAGACCCTTCTAAAGTGTCTACTCCTTATAAATATTCCTCTACTCATGGAAAATTGGTATTAGATTTATCTCTAGATGGCTACATCGAAGTATCAAACTCCTAGTCCAATACCTACATTTCATTGATTGTGAGCTACTATTCTTATATAATATTTTATCTAGTCATCTTTCCTCATATAGGAATGGGATATTATTGAGGTTAACATCCTCTTGGTGAGGGTTATTGCATGCTACAAGTAAAATCCCCCTTTTTCCCTTTTGACTTTTCTTTCATTTAAATTGATACATTTGGATTTAGTTTCATTTCTAATTTCCAAGGAAAAATTTAGGGGCTAATATTCGCAAGTGGGCTAATTTTCTGTGCTTTTCTAGAAAAAGATTCGTTAATTTCCATTTTTTTCTAAAAATTATTCGCACATATTTTATAGTATCCAATTGTTTTACCTTAAAAATTGCCAAAATTTTATATATATGCTATATAAAATTAATATGAATTTGAATACTTTAACAAAAACATTATGAAACATTTTACAAATTTGATATTATGTAGCAGCGAGATTCCCGAAGGTTTCTAAACTTGAAAATAAATTTCCATCCTTAATTTCTTTCATGTTAATATTTTTGCAATGGGTGTCACGAGGTTTCTATTTTGATAAATATTTGTGCCTTCTAGTTAGTTGTGTTTTGGGGTTTTTTTGACTTACGGCCTAGGCCTAAAATCTTAGCCAACAGTCATGGCTTCTGATCTATGTCTTCGGGTATAAATCACTTATGTGGGTTTTTACCCTTCCTATTATTATTTTAGTTATAACTTGATAGTTATTTAATGTTCATATTTACAATTTATAGTATATCTCTTATTACTGTTTTTTTGAAATATGTTAGGCACTATGACCATTTATGTATTGTTCCCTTTATTTCACAAGTGCCATTAGGACCATGTGAAACCCCTTCTTCCTTTCTAGTAATGTTATCTCTTCTCACCCTATTTTTTTAGTTATAGGTATCAACTACAAATTGACATAGGTTTTATTTTTCGTACTTGCTTTTTCGAGAAGTTAGAGGTATGGGTTCAGCAGGTAATCGTAATTTTACTCCTAGTTTACTAACACCACTAGTATTTCCCTACTTTTAGGTATGCCATAAGCTTAGAAATATCTCTTGGATGCCCTATTTGAGTTTTTATCTACCAATTAAAAGACTCTCAACTCCTCATGGATATTTTGGTCCCTAGGATGGGTGTACTATGCAACTTTGTTCAAATGTGCATATTTCTTCTCTATTTTATTAGCACCTCTTGAACTAGAGTCTATGTAATAATTGTATATGAACTTTGAGGAATTCCTAGACATTCCTTCATGTTTTGATTTGGGTTCAATTATGAACCTTCTACCATTTATTCTGTGTATGGTTTGTGAGTTGGTTGTTTCCAACCACTGCCACAAATTGTTCTTAGACATGTTCCGAATTTAATATATTAAATTTAATATAGTTAGCATAACCATTATATACATGTACTTTTCTTACTGTAACTTCTCTATCTAGCTAACTTGTATGTAGTACTAAAATTGCTATAAATCTATATAAGCCTATGTTTTTCATTTATTTTTTGTTTAATAATTTTTAATTTGAAATTTATGTTCCTTTATACATCTATACAAGTTTACTTGTAAGAGCATCAAAATTTATTATATATATATATATATATATATATATATATATATATATATATATATATATATATATATATATATATATATATATATATATATATATATATATATATATTATATATCTATATATATATATATATATATATATATATATATATATATCTATATATATATCTATATATATATATATATATAGATATATAGATAGATAGATAGATATATATCTTTCGAGATGACACAATTTTTTTCCATACCATTCCACAACTTAGTATTCCCTACTATATGAAACTACTTGCAAATAATTATGCCATTGTTAGTTTTCCTCCATTCCATGTTTCAATTGATAAGTCTGTATATTATAGAGTTGGATAATGTTCTAGTTTATATAATTCTACATGAACATAGCATAAGTTGTGTAGCTCTATTTAATCAAGTCTTAGGTTGTGTAGTTCTCTTTGGAAAAAACTTAGAGGTTTCTTCATAGGAATTCTTTTTTATTGAGACTAAGTATTTATATATATTGTGAAGATATATTTATCGAGTATGGAAATGTATGTTGAAACTAGTTCCTTCGATTGGAAGGATTTCCTCTATTTTATGATTATATGAATCTAGTATGGCAGTACAATCTCCATGTTATAAAATCTCTTTCGCTTCTTTTAACACTCAGACTTCAAATCAAAACTAGTCTTTGTTTTTCAATATGAACTACATATTATACGAAGTCATGTCATTTGTATACATAACTTTCTTGCTGACATAGTCCTATATCATGTCCTTACAAGGCATCCTAACAACAGAGTCCGTCATAATATACTTGCAGACTTAATAAACATAGGTTATCAAGGTTATCAAAATAGCTTCTTCTTTTTTCCAGTTTCTATTTTGGGTTTCACTGAATAACTAATTAATAGATAATATGACTACATATTGGTTATATTAATTTTTTAGAAAATCCATATGTTTGTATAAGAGGATCAATTGTATTTTACTATGCTCTACACATGCATCCATATTGTTTTAGTTTTAGTTACATCTACTTTAACATACCCTATTTGTATAGTCACTACTTGTGCTCATTCGTTACTTCCATTACATGAATAGCCTACATGTTCTTCAATATTTCATTTCAAATTACCTTCCATACCATTCACTGATTAGTAATTATGCATTTTTATAGTTGAGTTTGATACTTTCTAGATCAACCGTCCCCATAATAAAAAACCTCAATATTCATATGACTTAGCTATGTACTTAAAGAGACCCTCAATATCCTTTTAGGTCAATGTCGATCCCTGAAAAACCATATTGTATCTTACCCATTTTTGAAATAATTCGACTTATGTGAGTAGTAGTAATAATTTGGGAAATCCTATATGAAATAGCACATTCCTCCGAACCAATGAATTTCATTCCAATAAATTCTCCCCAAGATTAGGCCTCCTACTACACAATTCTTCTAATCTTCCAAAAGTAACCACCTTCAGTTGTTCTCACTAAACGATTTATATTGATATTTTTCTCAATATATTTTTCCTAGCAATGACCTGCCTTTAAAGTTGTTGTGCCTTTTTTCTCCACCTAGGCCTTTTCCTTTAATTAGGAAAAGGACTTTCCTTTTTCCTTTTAAGCATGTATTTCTCTCTTGTTGTGTTGATCCTTAACCTTTTGGCCAACTTAGAATTTCTTTCTCACTAAGCTTATCCTTCCACTTAGCACTCTCTCCAATTATGCTTTTCCCTAGTGGCAATAATTCTCATGGGAGTTTTGGGAGAATTTGGGGAGGTCCTCCATATATACTTAACCACCCAACACTTCTTAGGATGATAAGATGCCCACATTCCTCATGTGTTATTTCCCATAACCTTTTCAAAATAAAAACAATTATTGACCATAACATTTATTTAGTTAGTCAATAAACTTCAGTCATGGATCCACAACCATCATGTCCAATAAATATTTACAGTTAATATAAAATAATAATGTTTGCAAAATAAAGCAGTTCGACCAAGGATATCATAGAGGTGTACACTTTCCTTTTAGCATTATGCTAGTAGGTTTAGCATGCTTGTAAGTTATGGAAAGATAACCTTCATATTAAATTCAAAGTGCATGTAGTACCCACTTTTCCATATAACACACTCTCAAGGGGTAGTTACAAAATTTGTTTGCATATGTATATACAATTACCTATACAAAAACTTTGTTGAGAAGGATTATGAGCCTTCTCTTTGGTCGAGTGTATAAGGGAGGAAAATTCATCTGAACAAGGCACTACTGGATATGAGTAGTATCTAATGTTGAAACAAAGAAGTATTGAAATTTCTTAAGAAACAATTGTACACACTCTTAGTTGAATATCATGTTAAAATAGTCATAGAGTTAGAAGTTATAGAGACTAAATAAACATGTACAAAGTAAGATATTAAAATTTCTTTCTTAAAAGATATATTAACCATGCATAAAATTATAGTTTTAGGATCCTCAGCCATGTAAATTTGCTACAATGTATTACAGTGTGTTAATAACTAAAATATGAATTTGCTTATCCATACTATGGAGTCAAATTAAACAAATTGATCGAAAGAAAAAGTATCAAGTTAAGAAAATTGAATCCCTTGGCTAGCAACATAAATTGAGGATGAGTATAAAAATACATATACAATAAAATATGTAAATAAGTAGTCAATGTCATCATTAGTTTGCTTCAATCTTCATATCATTTAAAGACTCATGTAAGAAAAGTATTGTTAAGGAGGTTCTTATCTAGAAAACTAAAATTAACTTACTATGTTGAGAAACTTTGAGTTGGGTTCTAGAAACCAAACCTCTCACAATGAAATAAGATGGACTTTTGACAGTACCCTCACCATAATAGTTATAATGATAGAATGGGTTCTTAAACTGAGAGACTCAACAACGGAATTGACCTTGAGTGTCTTATACCAACCATGGCCTTCAATGACCTATTATAAACCTTAAACTAGCAAAGAGGGGATTCAAAAGTATAAAACCCTTTCCTCTAAAATACATTAATAAGAACCAAAAACCTAATTATTGGATAAGAAAATAATCGCAACACAGAAAAAAAGAAGTTTGAAACCTTGTTGAAAATATCTACATCCATACCAAGCTTCGACCCCAAGCCAGCAAGGGTTTTCCTCAAAAGATGTTATCCTCCATTGAAACATTAAGAGGAATACAAGAAATAAATCCTTGTGCTACCTTTAATCAAAACCGTGAGAGGAAATCATGCAAGAAAAACCCTCTTAACACTACAAGCTAAATGGAATAGTTTAAATCATATATATAAATCCAAAGTGAAAGGTTAAGGAAGAAGGCCCTAGTAACTTGTGGCTAGAAAATAGTAGGGTATTTTCAAAAGGCTCCTTGTAGGATGTCCAAACCCCAAATAAATTTCCAACCAAGATGATGATTTCAAGATGCTCCTCGAATGACCTACAAACCACAAACAAAATTGTTAGGCACCATAGTGGCTTCGAAAGGCTCCTCAAAGGATATGAAAACCCCCAAAGAAATTGTTAGCCAAATTTATTTTCAACACAACTAATGTCAAATCATGCACAAATTTGCTAAAACCTTGATAGCATAATGAACAAAAGTACTAAGAAAATTTCAAGGTCAAATATGGTAAGCTCATGACAACATAATTAATAAAAGGATTGGGAATTATTTTTTATGTGTTTTTTGTAGCTTCAGATGTTGCCAAAAGGGTGAATGAAAAAAAAAAAGATAATTTTGGGAACATAAATGCCATCAAATACTAGAAAATGAAAATAATAGAGCTTAAACCGTTATCCATCTTTGAGAAGTTCTCCGATTGTGAATGATGAGCACAATGTCAGATTAAAAGTCCAGGAGTGTATTCAATCTAATAATTTTGATGCATCGAGACATCAACACCATTCAAATGCCTTGGATCACCTAAGCAGTCCATCTATGACTCTGTCAAATGAATTGGTCATAATGGTGATTCGCATGCATGACACGTAGAAAGGGGACCCAAAAAATATGAATCTCCATGTGTGCCTCAAGAAGGGGGTCAGAAAACATCAACATATATATCTCGTAAGTAAACCATGCAATGTTATGATGAAGGCACTGTGGATAGCCAAGATTTGCTTAGATATTGTGGAATCCATATTAGGGGGTGGTTAACCATATTAAAGCACATATATATAATAATAAACACACTAGGGGTCGATTAACCGTATTGAAATGCATATATATAATAATACACCATCATCCAACATAACAGATATGATGGCACATAAATAATGTAGGTCTATCCCTAGGTACCGTAGGTGTTATGGGTTGTTAGTCATACCATGACATATTCCTATTTGCCATACCCAATAGTTCAACCCATTAAACTTTAGAGTCAAGGATTTCTATAGCCAGTTAAGTGATGACGCATATATATATATATATATATATATATATAGATATATATCTTATTTAATTTAAAGGAGAACCAAGTAGCTGATACTCTCGAGCTAATGGAAAAGGAAAAAATTACAGGTAGCTTAATTTTGTGTGAATTGAAATATATGCATAATGCTAGTACATATTTACAATTATAACTATTTCCATGGAAAGCAAAATTTCATCACATAACAATGGTAAATTAGGATGTGACGTTTGAAAAAAAAAATGTGGTAACCTAGGTTCATGACAAAATGGTATCAGAGCCCAGTTTCAACACTGGGCCTATGAGGAATCATCAAATAAAAATGACATATGTATATTGATAGGATTTATATTGTTTTTATAAGGTATGTATGTAAATAAGACTGCCCAAATGGCAGAGGATTCCCCTCTAGCCATAATAGTAGGTGAAGAGTTATATAAGGAATTGGGTAATGGAAGTTCCTCAAAAACTATTTAGTTTATGGATGTAATTAGAAACCAACAACAAGAGTTCGCACATATTAGGAGTAGTAATGACCACTTATTGAAGGCTAGTGAGGAGCAAGAAAGAATGATCAGGGAGTTGATTGGAAAATCCATCCATAGGAGCATAAAACCATACATGTTGCAAAGTAAAAAGGTAGAAACAAAATCAGAGAAGTCAGAAAGTGGACAAGACTTAGATGGAATGTATCTAAAATCATGGAAAAAAAATAGGAAAGTGGAGTTACAAGGGGAATTTTGGAAAATCAAACCCCCTATTTTTGACAAGGAAAAGGAGGAAGATGTAGAAGGATGGCTTCTTAATATGATAAAATATTTTTAGGTACATGAATATGAGAGTAATTTGATAACCAAACTAGCTATTTACCAGTTGCAAGGAAAATCTACATTCTAATGGAAGAGGCCAAAAGTGTACACTTGATGGAAGAAAATAATGTTTGTTGGGGCAAAATACAAAAACAGTTAAGTCTCAGTACCAGAGTGAAGGATACTACAACAACCATAATAAGGAATCCCATGAGTTAAGGATGGGATAATTAACTACAGATGGGTTTGTTGCAAAATTTATGAACTTATTATAGTATGTTCCTTATATTAAAGAAGAAAAAGCGAAGGTACGACAATTTTTGAAGTTTTTACCAACAACTTAGAAAGAAAGGATTGAGTTTGACAATGCTAAGTAAATGGATGATGAAGTAAGAAAATCTAGATTGTGCTACCAACCGTTCCAAAACATAAGTGAAGGGTTAATACCATGGAAGAATAAGGAAAAAACCATGTTTATAACGAATATAAAAGTACATAAACCTAGGTTCATGACAAAATGGTATGAGAGCCCAGTTTCAACACTGGGCCTATAAGGAACCATCACAAAAAAATGGCATATGTATATTCATAGTAGTTATATTGTTTTTATAAGGTATGTAAGTAAAGAAGACCACCAAAATGGCAGAGGATTCCCCTCGAACTCTAACAGTTAGTGAAGAGTTCTATAAGGAATTGGGTAATGGATGTACCTCATAAACTTATTAGTTTATGGATGTCATTAGAAACCAAAAACAAGAGTTGGGACATCCCAAGAGTAGTAAGGAATGCTTGTTGAAGGCTAGTGATGAGTAAGAAAGAATGATTATAGAGTTTACTGAAAAATCCATCCATAGGAGGATAGAAACAGACGGGCTGAAAAGTAAAAAGGTGGAAACACAATCAGAGAAGTTAGAAAGTGGAGGATAGTTAGATAGTACGTATCTAAAATCTTGGAAAAGAGCTAGGAAAGTGGAGTTACAAGGGGAATTTAGGAAAACCAAATGCCTATTTTTGAGAAGGAAAAGGAGGAAGATTCAGAAGCATGGCTTCTTCGTATGATAAAATATTTTTAGGTATATGAATACGAGAGTAATATGAGAGCCAAATTGCCTATTTACTAGTTGCAAGGCAAATCTACTCTGAGGCCAAAAGTGTCATCTATTGGAATAAAATAATTTTTCTTGGGGAAAAATATAGAAAGAGTTTAAGTCTCGGTACCAGAGCGAGCGATACTATGACAACCGTGCTAAGGAATTCCATGAGTTAAGGATGGCACAACTAATTAGGGTTGAGTTTTTTGCAAACTTTACAAACTTATTATGGTATGTTACTTATATTTAAAAGGAAAAAGCTAAGGTATGACAATTTTTGAACTGTTTACCAACACCTTAGCACGAAAGGATTGAGTTTGACAATCCTAAGTCAATGGATGAGGTGGTAAGAAAATCTAGATTTTGCTACCAACAGTTCCAAAATATAATTGAAGGGTTAAGAACATCGAAGAATAAGGAAAAAACCAAGTTTGTAATGAATATAAAAGTACAGAAACCTCCTTATTGCAAGAATTTTGAAAAGGTGCAGCAGAAAAAAAATGCGACAAGGGAAGTCTAAATCAGCCTACACAGGCTTACACCAGATCAAAACCCATGGAACTGAGCAAAAAAATGAGCAGTCGAATTAAGGAAAGATAACCAATGAAGTGTTGGCATTGCATTGAAACCCACTTAGTAAGGGACTACCCACATAATTCGTGGCATGTTCAAAACATTCAAGCAGTTCATGAAGCAACAATTGTGAATGATGTTGCGAAAAATATTCCTAGGATCAGTGCATCACTAGAAGATATATAGGTTAAACATCAATGGTACCATTATAAATCAATCTATTTCTATTTTAATTGATATTGAGACTAGTTTAAGTTATATTAGTCCTTGCATTATGGAAAAATGTAAATTAAAATCTAAAAAATTAAAGAATGCATGGTTTGTTCAATTAGCGACTGGTACCAAGAGAAAGGTGACCAACCAAATAAAAGAGTGTATCATTGACTTAAATGGTTACTCCATGGCATTGTATTTGAACATTCTTCCTCTAAGATCCTATGATATATTAATAGGCATGAACTAGTTGGAGAAAGAAGGATTTGTTATAAACGGGTTGGAGAAAACAATGAGTTGTATGAGCCATGACAGGAAAATGAGAGTAATTAGAGGGAAACGAAAACCCATATCAATCCAAAAAAAATAAACCTTAAAATTGAGAAGGAATGCAAGAAATGGATACTAGATATACATGGTGCAAGTGGAATCAAATGAAATGCAACTAGAATAAGACAACTTAGCAACACTACCTATTACCAAGGGGTCATAATATAACCAGAGCTGACATAACAATAATAATGTAAGGGAAAAATAATAACAATATGGGGACTACATGCGTAGAACAATATAATAAGGGGGTTGTACTAATAACAATAAAGGGTTACACTAGTAGTATAGGGACCTACCATTCCCCTCTCCTTCAAAAAGTGTTGTCCTCAATGCTTGAGTAGTTCTTGATGCTTCTATATAAAATTCTTGTCATCCCATGTGGAATCTTCAGGGGGTAAGTTCTTCCACTTGATGAGATACTCTGAAATTGATCAATTTCGTAGCTATCGGGTTCTTGTTTCTATGACTGCTCTAGGATCAAATATGATTTTTCCTCCCTTGTATTGTTCTAGCAATATTGTTTGAACTCGGATGTTCTGTAACTTTTGAATGAGTAGTCATACTTCTTCGTCGTTCTTCCATTCATCCCTTGCTTCATTTATCCAATCTAGTTGGATAATAGAAATAGCACAAAACAATGCTTCCACATCCTCATCCTTTATTGAGATTGCATATGCAACAACATTTTGCTTCCCTTTCTTGTAGATGATTTCAAAGTAATAAGCCAACATATTTTTGACCCATTTTTTATGTTATTATAAAAATAATCTTTGCTCTAAAATGTATTTAAGACTATCATGATCGATTTCTACCTTGAAGTGTCTTCCCATTAAGTATGGTCGCCATTTCTTAAGTGCATGTGGTATTGCCAACATTTCCTTCTCAAAATAGCTTTCTTGATATGTAGCCATAAAAATACCCAATCGCTTACATCAAAACTTCTTTCACTGCAATGTTGATATGCATGTTGTTTCATTCGATTCTGCACCAAAGTGGCATTATCCTTTAAAAGTTGTAGAACTTGTTGTTGATGCTCGATGTGATCTTTCACTACTTGAATCTTTTTCTTCTTGATATGCCCTTTTATCTTGAGATTTTGAGGAGTGGTAATTTCTTCCAATGCATTACAAGATATGGGCAGATTCATTTCTTGATGCTCGATGTGATCTTTCACTTCTTGAACATTTTTCTTCTTGATATGTCGTTCTATCTTGATAGTTTAAGCAGTGGTAATTCCACCCAATGCATTGCAAGATATGGTCAGATTCATTTCTTCTTTCTCGATGTTATCTTTCACTTCTTGAACCTTTCTTCTTGATATATCCTTCTATATTTAGAGCTTGAGGTGTGGTAATTCTTGCCAATTCTTTACAAGATATGGTCAGATTCAATTCTTCTTTCTCTGGGGTAGGTTCCTCATGTATATCCTCTTCTTTTGATGTCTCTTGATCCATTTCTTCCTCCTCTTCACAATTAATGTAAAATAATTTCTTCTTAGCACACTTATGACCTTTAATGTATTTGTTATCACAATTGTAACAAAATCCTTTTTCTCTTTTTCTTCCAATTGTCATGGTGTCACCCTTGTAGGTTGTGGAAGGCTAGGAGAAACAGCACTTCCATCTTTATAGTTGGGAGGGTAGAATTCCTTGTTGGCATAATTTTGGTTTCCACTTTTCTTGCCAACCTAAATGCCTTCTCCAATGAATCAGGTTCCCAAAGACGAACCTCATGTTGAATTTTATCCTCTAAAGTCCCTATGGAGACATCAATCCTCTACTTCTCTGGAATATCATTTTCCATTATATTCAATTTTTGAAATTCCTCAATGTGCTCTGCCATTGAACACTTTTGTTTGAGATTTATCAATTGGCTAAAGAAGGTGTTTCTCTTTGTATCCTCATAATGTGCTATCATTTCCTCCATGAAAATTGACCATGTAACAAGTGCTTTATGAGAACAAAGATCCTTATATAATAAAATTTGAGCTGGTTCTAAATACGAATATGAAATACCTACCTTTTGTAACAATGGTAAACCATGTAGATAAAAATATTTCTCCATCTGCAGTATCCAATTTACCGGATCCTTGCCATCAAATGTCCTCATCTCTCTTTTTCTTCATTTTAGGAGCTCGATCTTGAAACAATTGTAGCTATGCAATTTCGGATCTTTAGGTTCTGGAGTTTTTTCCTTTAATAGCCCTTTGAGTCCTCTTTCTAACTCCACAAATTTGATCGCAATTGGGTTCTCCAAGAAAGAGTTATCCCAAATCTCCCTAGGTGACCTGATTATAGAATAGTTCAATAGAGCGAACTTGTACAAAGTGCCACGTGTCACTGTTTCGACCTTAGTATCTAAAACTGATACACGGAAAACTAGAGGTTGTACTCTTTCTTAAACTTCTTACGAAATTTAAATCCGATGCACAGAACCAAAGTTATGACAATTTTTCCCAAGTCACCTATTTGGAATGTAATTCGGGAGTCTGCAAAAACCATAACTTCGTCAGATCATATCTCCTAAGCTATAGCGATACAAGATCTAAAATTCAGTCAAGAGCTTCAGTGAAATTTGGGCTCAAATGGGTTTTTTTCTTAGATTCTAAAATGTTGCAAAACAAAATATATAGCAAAAATTCCACAATGACCTATTTGGAGCAGCGAAAACCCTAGAATTGAAAGCTCTGATATCAAATGTTAGGAAACCAGCTAAAAAAAAGATAGAAAAGATAGATAAACGTCTTATAAATAAGCCTCTTCGAGGGGGAAACTTCCTCTACATTAGAGAAATGAACAATTGTTGGATGATACAAATGACAAGAGCTCCTTTCTATATATAGGAGTCTAAGGTGTCATAATATAATCATAGCCGACATAAAAATAATAATGTAAGGGCACAATAATAACAATAGTGGGCTTCTATGGGGAACAATAATAACAATATGTGGACTACATGGGTAAAAAAATATAATAAGGGGGTTGTGCTAATAAAAATAAAGGTTTACACTAGTAGTATAGGGACGTAAGAGTGTCAGCAGTTCACTCATTTATGGGGATCACAGGTTGTTATCAAATTTTGATCAAGGGTTTCTAAAAATTGGCTTATCCCATTACTTCCTTACAGAAAAATAGAACAAAGTTTGAGTGGACAGTGAAATGCCAGGAAAGTTTTGGCAAGTTAAAACGAATTTTGACAATAGCCCTGATATTTAAAAATTTAATATTTATTCATTGTTTGCAACGATGCCTATTTTGAAGGTCTCAAGGGATTGTTGATGCAATAAAATGTAGTAATAGCCTATGAGTCTAGAACGCTAAAAACAGACGAAAAGAATTATGTTGTGTATGACGTAGAGTTAGCAGTGGTAATACATGCACTAAAAATGTGGTGAATTTATCTCTGAGGGAAAAAACTTATTTTAGTGACAGATCATATTAGTTTGAAATATTTCTTTGGCCAACCTGGTTTAAATGCTATACAAGCAAGGTGGTTATCTTTTCTCAGTTAGTTTGAATTTCATATAAAACACATAAAAGGGAAGGAAAACAAAATCGTAGATGCTGTAAGTACTCATGCTCATGCTTTGATAGGGATATCTGTTAGGAACAATAGTTCACATATTTAGGAACAAATTAAAAATTTAGTACGATTCGAATACCGAATAGTTCGATAAAATTCGATCTGATTCGTAGTGTAGGTGCTTAACGATTTGGGGGCATGTATGGTTCATTACCTGGCATAGTTAATGGCCACAGAGGGTTTATTAACTAAAGAACGAATAGATTGCTGCGGTATGGCATGTTGCAGAGAAAAACAAAAATTGTTGCAGTATGGCATGCTGTAGAGTAAAACAAAACAGAGAGAAACAAAAATTGTTGTGGTATGTCAAACAGCTGAGAAAGACAAAAGATTCACCCAATAGATTGTTTATTATCTAAACACAAATATATTGCTGCTGTATGGCATGCACACATAGGAAAATCGAAATTGCTGCAGTATAGCATGCACCCAGCGAAAAATATAAAAAATTGCTGCTTTATAAGTTACTTAGATTTTATAGGTTAAATGAGTAATAACAGTTATGATCAAAATTCCCAATCTCAAAGGTAAGCTGTAGAGTTATGAGCATTGATGTTATTAAATCTTATTTTCTGGTTAGATTTTTACCACCTACAGAAAAGGAAACGGAAGTATTTAAATTAGAAAATATCTTTTTTCAAAAATAAGCGATTGATTTTTTTATAAAATAAATTTGAATATTAATTTTCTAAATAGAGAAGAATTTTACATTAATGAATCTTTGAAATCAAAGAAAGAATATAGGTTTTTGAAAAGAGTATATGGTTTGGAGAGAAATGCATAGAAAAAAATGGAAGTACCTAAATTAGAAAATTTCTTTAAGAATATACGTTTTTGAGTGTAAATTATTTTTGAGTGGAGTTGGTTCCAAAGATTTTTTATTATATACAGTTATAAATTATATAAAATTCAAAATAAATTAGAAAAAAGATAGTTAAAAATATTTTTAAAATAAATTATTTAAAAAATGTTTAAGAGGTGTATTATTGAATTTTTTTCCGAATTGAAATTTTTTCATTCGAATTTTTATCGTCTCTAATTCGAATCATGGTAGTCCGAAGGTGCCAAAATGAATATTTTTCATGCTGTCAGCAGTTCAGAGGGTGTCGCTTTTCCCTTTCACGATGATAAACCTTCAGCATTATGCGCATTTTGTGCTCATGCAACCAACGGGCTTTGCTGTTGCTGTCTTCGTAACTTCGGAGCAGCCATTACGTTGAGTTTTCTAGCTAATCGTACTCGCAATCCGTTTCCTTTGTCCTCTGCTGCCTCGTGGACCTTTTTAAAAATCACGGGTAGTAACGCTAACGTGTTTGCTGAATTTCTGGACTGCGCTAATATGCATGGGATTAACATTTCTAATGCGTTCGTGTGGACACATTTCGGTTTTAAAAAAATCTCGCCATTTTTTTGCAGAATTTTCTTTCTCTGCTGCTTCTTCGCAGATTCCTTCAAAATTTTGCTGCTCTCTCAATGAAGCTTACACTAAATTTATGCTGATCTCTCAAAGAGGCTTAGGCTTTCTCTTCACTCACTTACATTGCTCTCTCAAAGAGGCTTACACTTTCTCTTTATTCATGTTGGTGCTCTCTCACAGAGCCTTATCCAAATTCGTCTCTCTCTGTTGCTCTCAAAGAGTCTTAGGCACTCTAATCTCTGATACAGTGACAAAAATTGAAGAAAACAAAATATGGAGCAAGACTTCTTCTCAATATGACAAATGGCTTAAATAAGATTACATTGGAGTTAAACTAGACTAAAATTGACTTAATTGAAACTGCACTTGGACACTTGGAGGGACCGTTTTGACACCTAACAGGTGGTTGGGATTAAGTTCTCCAACATTTTGTACACATGTTTCCATATAAAATTAAATCACTTGATTCTAATATAAAGTATGACTTTCTAAAGTGAAATATATTTTTGATTTTGTTGAAATGATAATTTCAACTGCAGCAATATGTTTCCCTTGTGATGCGATCTCATCGCAGATCGCAAGTCACATTCATGACCATTGTCTCTGTGTGTTCTCTTGAATTTTTCCCGACGTGACAATGCGATTTTATCGCATATTGCAAATCGCGTCCACGACCTGTTGCCTCGCTACGTTCTTTGTTTTCTGCCGATTGCGATTCTGCGATACGATCGAAAATCACAAATCGCAACTCTCATAAGAGTTTTGTTTTCATTTCTGTCTCCCACTGATGTGATGTTGCGATGCAACCCACCTGCTATCATATATCGCACCTTCGCCAAGATAATCTTCGCTCTCCATTTTTTTAATCCAACGGCTATTATTTATTCCCACCTTGAACACACCTCCGTCATACTGTATTTATGTTTTAACCTATCTTTTGTGTTCCCAAAGAAGAAAGAAAGCCTTATACCATAACTGCTCACCAACAACATTAAAGAAGAAGAATGGCCAAAACCAAGAAGGACGCGCCTCGAACAGCTAAAAGCATTAACAGGTTATGGGTTTCATTTACTGTTTACTGCGCCTACCCTAGCAGAGCACCAGAAAGGGCCGATTTGTGTCAGAGGCCCATCGTAGATTGTAAATGTGGTTGGTGGTTCATCAAGACACCTCCACGCATAACCTAGCAGAGATTTTTTTGGTAATAGATGATATATATACCCAGAATAGAAATGTAACAAAAATGAGAGGAGAGAGAGCGGATGAAAGTTAGAGCATAGCAGTGTAGAACGCAACAGCGTAAAGAAGAGAGAACACAGCAGTGTTGTTGTAATTCCTCTGATAGAAGAAGACAAATCTTTCATAATAGCAGTCTTTTAAATGAATACAAGTTCTTATGTGTGTGTTGTTGAAAACCCTGTTCTCTTACAAAATAATTTTTGTTGTTTCCACTGTGCTAAGATCCTGTGCATTCAAAACAGAGCGTCGTTCTCTGTTCAGTCTTTTGTTTTGGGAATTTTACCAAAAAAATTCCCAACAAGTGGTATCAGAGCTTGTCTAGGCTTTTTGAAATTGTCAAAGAAGCTGAAGGAAGGGTTTATTGTTGCAACAACTTCTCCAGCAGCGCGAAGACTCAGTAAAAGAATGCAAGTTTAAAGTGCAAGAATGGTCGGCACAAGCACCAGCAATATCATGGGTATGCAGCTCCCACTATTTGATGGCAAAAACAATGACTATTGGGCAATAACAATGAAAGCCTTGTTTGCTTCCCAAGACTTATGGGAAATAGTTGAAGATGGTTTTAGAGAACTAGCAAATGAAAATGAGTTTAATTATCTAACTCAGGCAGAGAAAGATCTATTGAAGAGCTACAAGAAGAAGGATTCAAAAGCTCTCCTCTTCTTATATCAAGCAGTGCATGGAAGCATGTTTCCAAGGTTAGCAGTAGCCAAGACATCCAAAGAAGCATGGCAAACTCTCAAGACAGCCTATCAAGGCATGGAGAAAGTGAAGACAACAAAACTGCAGTTGCTGAGGAGAGATTTTGAGACCTGTGCTTGAATGAGTCAGACAATATTGACTCATTCTTCACACATGTGATTGGTCTGGTCACACAAATAAGGACTCATGGAGAAGTTCTTGTAGAAAGGGGGATTGTGGAGAAACCGTTGAGGATCTTACCCTCAAAGTTCGATGTGATTGTCACCACCGTAGAAGAGACAAAGGATCTCTCAAATTTTTCAGTTGATGAACTTCATGCATCACTGATAACACATGAACAAAGGTTGAGTAGTAATGAAAACTCATCTCTAGAACAAGCCTTCAAGACCCATATGCCCTTTGGAAGAGGAAGAGGTCAAGGCAGAGGAAACAAGAGAGGAAGAGGCAGAAGCCAAAACAGAGGTGGAAGGAACAGTCCAACAAATGCTCAAGGAAGAGGCAACAATCCAAATCAGAACCAAGGCGAGAACAGCAGCCAAAAAAGTGGAAAACATCATGCTCAAGGACAAAGGTATGAAAAATCCAATGTCCAATGTTATTACTGTAAAAAATATGGGCATTATGCCAATGATTGTAGGAAGAAACAACATGATATGAATAATAGATCTAGTGCAAATATCACTAGAGAAAATGTCAGCCAAGATAATGTATTGTTAGCTTGTAATATGGCTAAAACAAACAGTGATGATATATGGTTCCTAGACTCCGGTTGCAGCAACCATATGACAAGAAACATAGCCCTCTTTTTTGCTTTAGATCAAAATGTGAAATCACAAGTCACAATTGAGACTGATAGTAAAATTTTTGTTATGGGTAAAGGGGAAGTTAAAATATTTACAAAGAAAGGTGAAGGAAAACCATAGCAGATGTCTACTATGTTCCAGGAATGAAGTGTAACCTCTTAAGAATTGGTCAACTTGCTCAAAAGGGTTACAATGTTTTCTTTGAGAATGATGCATGCACCATCATGGATAGAACACTCAGCAAACACTGCATTTCTGAAGTGAAAATGACAAGGAACATAATGTTCCCTCTCAGAATAAGGGCAGATTTAAAAAATAAAGAAGTAATTGCAGCAGTTACACAAGAGGCTCTCCAAAGCCAACTAAAGGATGAAAATTGGTTGTGGCACTTGAGATTTGGACATTTCAACTTTGGAAGTATTAACTTGTTGAGTAGAAAAGGAATGGTAAGAGGATTACCTTTGATAGAGAAACCAGACAGCCTTTGTGAAGGATGTATCTTGGGGAAAGAACACAGAGAAAGTTTTCCATCAGGGAAAAGCATAAGGGCAAAGGCACACTTAGAAATTGTCCACTCAGATTTTTGTGGACCGATGCAAACTCCATCACTAGCAGGCGTCCAATATTTTCTAACATTCATTAATGATTTTACCAGAAAGACTTGGGTTTATTTTCTGAAAAACAAAAGTGAAGTGTTTGAAAATTTTCGAAATTTCAAAGCACTTGTGGAAAATCAAAGTGGGTTGCACATCAAAATTTTGAGAACCGAGAGAGGAGGTGAGTATATCTCCAAAGAATTCCTACGGTTTTGTAGAGAAAATGGAATTCAGAAGCAGTTTACAGTAAGGTACACTCCGCAGCAAAATGGAGTAGATGAAAGAAAAAATAGGACAATCATGGATATGGCGAGGAGTATGGTAAAGGCAAAACATTTGCCGAATGATTATTGGGCTGAAGTTGTAGATTGTGCAGTGTATATTTTGAATAGGTGTCCTACAAAAGCGGTCATGAAAAAAGTTCCGGAAGAAGCATGGAGCGGGAGAAAGCAAGGAGTCACCCACATGAAAGTTTTTGGTTGTGTGGCTTACGCACACATCTCAGATCAGCTAAGGAGGAATTTGGACATCAAAGGGAAGAAATTCATTTTCATTGGATACAGTGAGGAATCCAAAGCATACAGGTTGTATATCCCATCTACCAAGAAGTTTTTTGTGTGCAGAGATGTTCAATTCATTGAGGAGGAAGCTTGGGATGGAAGCATAGAAAAAACAATGAATGTTAAAAACTATTTGCCTCATGATGAAGATGATGAGGAGATGGCTGAAATGTATCCCCAAACAGTAGCGCCAACACAAAGACAATAAGGGACACCCTTGAGGAGAAATGAAAGTGCTTCTCCAAGCACACCACACGGAGGAAATTCAAGTGCATCTTCAAGCACTTGCACACCAAGTGAAAGAGGTAAGAAATTCAGAAATTTAAGAGATATTTATGATGAAGGAATGAATTCCATGTTTGCTTTGTATTTTCATGTTGATGACCCTATTCATTTCAAAGATGCAATAAAAGATAAGAAATTGATAGAATCTATGGATGAGGAAATGAATGCCATAGAAATAAACAAGACATGGGATTTAGTTGAGCTACCAAAAGGTAAAGAAGTCATCGGAGTTAAATGGATCTACAAGACCAAATGCAATGCTGAAGGCAAGATAGAAAGGCACAAGGCAAGACTGGTTGTCAAGGGATACAAGCAGCAGTACGAGAGAAACTATGAGGAGACTTTCGCACTGGTTGCAAGAATGGAAACCATAAGAGCAGTGTTGTCCATAGCAGCACAAAACAAGTGGAAAGTTTACCAAATGGACATGAAGTCAGCATTCCTAAATGGAGTGTTAATGGAAGAGGTTTATGTTGAACAACATCCAGGTTATGAAAAGAAAGGCCATGAGGACAAAGTATGCAGATTGAAGAAATCCCTTTATGGGCTGAAGCAAGTGCCAAGAGCATGGTACAGTACAATAGATTCCTATCTATTGGAAAATGAATTTGCAAAGTGTGAGGGCGAACCCACCGTCTACATCAAAGAAAAAGATGGTAAAATAATAATTGTTGTGTTATATGTTGATGATGTTATTTTCACAGGTAATGATGACTACCTCATTGAAAAATTCAAAACAATCATGAAAGAAGAATTTGAGATGACTGACATGGGTTTGCTGAGATACTTCTTAGGAATAGAAGTAGATCAAAATGAAAATGGAATTTTTATTTCATAGGAAAAATATGTAAATGAAGTGTTGGGTAGATTTAATATGTAGGACAACAAGGCAACAATCACTCCCATAGTAATGAGATTAAAACTCAATAAAGAATACAGCAGCAAGGATTTTGATCCTAGTTTGTACAAGAGCATAGTTGGCAGCTTAATGTATTTGACTGCAAGTAGGCCGGATATAATGTTTGCTGTTAGTTTAATTTCCAGATTCATGGAGAGGCCAAAAGAAGCACACTGGCAGACAGCAAAAAGAATATTGAGATATGTCAAAGGTACAAAAAGATTTGGCATCTTATATACTTTTTCAGAAAGTTCAGATTTAGTTGGCTACACTGATAGCGATTGGGCTGGAAGTGTGGATGATCGGAAAAGCACATCTAGTTATCTCTTTCACATGGGTTCAGGAGCAATTTCATGGGATTCTAAGAAACAACCCATTGTGGCATTGTCTACAGCAGAGGCAGAATACGTGACAGTTATAGCAGCAGCGCATCAAGAGGTTTGGATGAGAAGAATGATAAAGAGTCTATACCAAGAGCAGGCAACAACAACATTTATTTTTTGTGACAATAGCTCAACTATTGCGTTGTCCAAGAATTCTGTGTTTTACAAGCGAACGAAACACATTGATACAAAGTTCCATTACATTAGAGAATTGGTGAACAACGGAGAAATTGTTTTACAACATTGCAGCACTCAGGAACAGGTTGCAGACATTCTGACCAAGCCTTTCGGACAGAAAAATTTTGAGTATTTGAGGAAATGTCTGGGTATGACTGATAACTGAGCAGTTAAAATTAAAGGGGATTGTTGAAATGATAATTTCAACTGCAGCAATATTTTTCCCTTGATCGCAAATCACATTCATGATGATTGTCTCCGTGTGTTCTCTTGTATTTTTTCCCGATGCGACGATGCTATATTATCGCATATCGTAAATCGCGTCCACGACCTGTTGCCTCGCTACGTTCTTTGTTTTCTGCCAATTGCGATTCTGCGATACGATCGTAAATCGCAAATCGCAACTCTCATAAGAGTTTTGTTTTCATTTCTATCTCCCGCCGATGCGATGTTGCGATGCAACCCATCTGCTATCGCATATCGCACCTTCGCCAAGATAATCTCCGCCATCCATTTTTTTAATCCAACGACCATTATTTATTCCCGCCTTAAACATGCCTCCGTCATACTGTATTTATGTTTTAACCTATCTTTTGTGTTCCCAAAGAAGAAAGAAAGCCTTACACCATAACTGCTCACCAACAGCATTAAAGAAGAAGAATGGCTGAAACCAAGACAAACGCGTCTCGAGCAGCTAAAAGCATTAACAGGGTATGGGTTTCATTTACTGTTTACTGCGCCTATCCCAGCAGAGCACCAGAAGGGGTCGATTTGTGTCAGAGGCCCATCCTAGATTGTAAATGTGGTTGGTGGTTCATCAAGACACCTCCACGCATAACCTAGCAGAGATTTTTTTTGGTAATAGATGATATATATACCGAGAATAGCAATGTAACAAAAATGAGAGGAGAGAGAGCGGATGAAAGTTAGACCATAGCAGTGCAGAACGCAGAGCGTAAAGAAGAGATAATACAGCAGCATTGTTGTAATTCCTCTGATAGAGGAAGACAAATCTTTTGTAATAGCAGTCTTTTAAATGAATACAAGTTTTTATGTGTGTGTTGTTGAAAACCCTATTCTTCTACGAAACTTTTTTTGTTGTTTCAACGGTGCTAAGATCATGTGCGTTCAAAACAGAGCGTCGTTCTCTGTTCAGTGTTTTGTTTTTGGAATTCTACCAGAAAAATTCCCAACAGATTTCGCTAAGAACAAGCTAAATATCTAAATTCCTGATACATTTGTAATTTGCGGTTACAAGTCAATATTTGACCCGTACGACGAAAAAGGTTAAAGGAATATCCAAAATAAACGGATCTAGATTTATATTCGACTCGGATCATGATAGAAGTTTAAAAGATTCAAGATACGAATAATGTTTTGCGTACGTATGAACGTGATAAATTGAGAAATCTTGGAATACGTATTATACGTTTCTCTGAAGCATCTTTAACATTGGTCGTACAACTATTCCTCTTGAAACAAATCTCAGGAAACACTCATAGTCCCACATGAATATCCACCTTTTTATTTTTAATGTGTAAGAGTCACATAGCTTTGTCATCTTTCCGTTAATGTTGACTAAGCGAGAGACATAAAACAGTTCTTTCCTGCCATTTGAGTCAACGGTTTATATTTATGATTTTAACATCGCTGAATCCTTTTAATTTCAATTTATATTGCAGCAGATTCCATTATGCTTTTGACTTCAGATCACATATTCACGCAATCCCACACTTTAAGGACCCTGTAAAATAAAATAAATCAAACATTTTGTTGGTTTAAGTTACGTGTGGAATAAATCTGAATCATGAATTCCACTTTCTTCAATTTTATCTATTGATAAAAAATAATATAAATAGTCCACCAGAATGTGAAGCAGGATGACGTACCAAACAGTGATTACAAAATCTAGATTCTCATCTGATAAGTTGAACCTAAATCCCATATGATGTATAAAATCTTTGCTGCGCTTGAACAAATTTTTAACTTTATATAAAGCATGCGCAGCAACTATTTTATAAAGGGCATCAAACTCTATATATAAAGAAGGTGCAGAAATTTCAATAAAAAAAATACAAAATATGTCAACGAGTTGGAACTCTTACCACAAAAACCTCATCGAACATTAAAATAAACAATAATATAAATATTCACTTGGGTAACGTAAATCTAGTTGATGAAGAGTCACCATAAAATGTAGACCTCTTATTAGTCCCTGCTATGCGTTTGATTGAGCGTTGACCAGTGATTAATTCTTTTGTTGACTGTAAATTTTAAGTGTTTAAGCAATTTTAAGCAAAATTTATTGGTGGTGATTTGGCTCCAAAAAAATTTAACCAAACTTTCGATTTCACCCTCTTATTGCAAGCATCTCTTGCCCCGATGTGATTTTAGTGAGGGCAAGTTATTTTATCCTAAGTTTTTTCTTGCCTCCACACTTGTTTACACTTGTCAACGTTGTGCACTCGCAATATCGTTCAGAGCAGTGAACAGGTGGTGACTGGCTGGCATGATTGTTCAGAGCCGTGAACAGGGGGTGACTCTTTGTGAGTCTTTTTGCATGTAGTCACATTGATAGAGGCGTCCTCTGGTTGCAACAGAGCACAGTGGGTTCAACTCAATTTGCATCTGAGCCAACCAGTTCAATTCGCAGAAGAAAAGTAGAGAAAGACAAAGCCTAATTGCACTTCTTCGTTGATCCACTCTCACTTATATTATCCCGTTAATCTGCCCCTAGAGGTACAATTTCGAAATTCAATTATTATTTTTTGTCAGCCTAAAAAAACCATAAATTTTCATTATAAAAATTATTACAATGGCTTTTTTTGTTATGCTTCTTCAAAAAACAATTTTGAATTTCGAAATTCAGTTAAACAAGTTAAAACGCTTTACGAAAAGGGAAAAACAATACATACAACTACGGTAATTACATTAGAAATGAGGGCACGTCGACACACCTATAAAAAAATAAGTCATGTACATTTTACCCCATTAATCAGACGAAATCATTAAAACCCTATAACAAAAAGGCTACATAAGAATGCATTTGTGAGAAAAAATGCCCCATTAAAGCTCAAAATAAGTAAAAGCGTGCCCTTTTCTCACTAGCAACATAACCTATAATGTGCTTGTTTACATGAATGAGAATCAAATCCACGACCAACATTGTTTTTTGTATCAAATACTAATATAGACCATTATTTATAAGAGAAACAATTTCTGATGAAATTAACTGAAGTTTCTAGCAATCTTGACCTCGTATCAACCCCATACCAAAATCCAACAAATTCAGGGCCAAATAGGTCCGATGGGTAGAGAAATGGGTAGCTGTGTGTGTGTCTCAGGATGAGAGATTACTTTCTGTGCTAACTAGATGCTCTCATGCTCTCGCCTTTCTCTGGGCTTCAGACTTACATGTATCCTATGGCCAATGATAGCGAAAAAGGGATCCATGAAAAATAAGTCATATTTTGCCAATTAAAAATTACCTGAAACGCTAAATGCTAAAAGCTAAAAGGCATGCAGCATGATAGATTTCCCCGCTACTGTCGACACTTTTTTGTCAGAGCTAGAACTGGCCATTTTATCATCCAAAATAGCTCTTCCCATCTATAATGACAAAAAAAATCCATCAAGATTTCACGTCCTGCTAAATTCATCCATTTACATAGAACAAATTTCGGAAATAACGCACAACATACCTACCTAATTAGCCAAAGGACTCGTCGTTATTGCCATTATTTCCATCAATATAACGGTCGCACTTTCAGACGCTTCTCGGTCTTCTCTTTAATGGACAGACAACAAAAACAATTTCTATTCTCGGAAAAGTTTAATTAAGATTCGACAGACAATTCAAGATTCAATGAACATTAACAAAGTTTATTTATTAGCAAGGAGATGAAAAGCGGGCGTCCTGGTTCTCGTTGAATCTTATCCCAAATAAAACATTAATGGAAAACTTCCACACGTAGTCCAATGAATGGGCCCCATTTGACCAACTCGGTTCATGCAGTTGATAATGTGTCTGTGGTAAGAAACACGTGTCAAACTTTTTCATCAAGCTTTTTGTGATCTCAAAGGGTGTCATGTAACTCGTTGCCCGCTTGGGTATTGGCATGTTAGCCATATGGCAGTCTCACATTTGCTAATAGTTAATTTTTTTTGGTAGAGTCCATAGTTGAAATGGATTCATTGCCAAGGAAGCGGAAAAAAGTAGCAGTAGACCATGCCAATTTAGAAAACACAGCTCGCCTACGCAATAATGGCGAGTCTTCCACATCATTAGCCTTGCACCTTTCTTTCCAACAACAGAGGAAGCTGATAATGGAAAAGATGAGGGGTCAAGAATTGGGTTTCTTAGATTTGCATCCTGCAACATCTTGCATTGCTCCTCCTCCTCCAAGAAGGGGTTGTTTACCTAATTCACCAGAAAGAGGATTCAAGAGAAAGGTTGGTTGTATTCTTCATTCTACCCGGATTGGTAGGAAGTGAAAGATTGAACAAGATTATGATCTAGGCCTTGAATTAGGATGAGGCAGATTTGGTCTGGTGAGAATGTGCAAGAGCAAAGCTACTGGGGAAGAGATGGCGTGTAAGGCCCTCCCCAAAAAGACTGAAGAAAATGTGTACAAGGAGATTGAGATTATGGAGCATATGTCAGGCCATCCTAAAGTTGTCACACTCCAAGCGGTGTATGAAGATGAAGAATCTTTGCATCTTGTGATGGAGTTATGCTCTGGTGGATGCCTCACTAACGAGATGTCTAGGATTGGATGCTACTCTGAGCATCATGCAACAAACTTGATCAAGGAATTAATAATGGTCACTAAATACTGTCATGAGTTGGGCGTTGTCCATCGGGATATAAAACTTGAGAATGTTCTCCGAGCCAGTTCCAGACAACTGAAGCTAGCTGATTTTGGCTTTGTCCATGCGGTTTGCAAAAGGTATTTGTCTGTTAACTGCATCGTAATCAACTTTGGTTCATGGCTCTGCTGTCTATAATTTTGAGAATGTTACCATCAGGCAACAAAATTAGCTTCATTATGGTTAAAGCTGCCAATGAAACCACAACATTACAATATCAATATGCTAGCGGCGATTGTACAAAGTAAATTGAAAACAAAAACATCTAATTACAAGTACAGAGTGCTGAGTGGAGGCAATCACTATGTTATTAAAATTAAGGAAATCTTGGTAGCTGAATTTGGATTTCAAAATGTTATCAAAATCAATGCAAAGGATACACAAACTTTAGAATTACCATCATATAAACCCGTGTTATATCATATGCACAAGTGCACAAAATGATAAGATTCTGAGTTTAGATGGGTTTCTCTAGTGAAGACGAAAAAACAATTTAAAGAATTTGGAAGGAACAAGGTCTGAAGGTAGCAAATAAGAAGCAAAAGTATGATAAAATATGTCCAAAGAAGATAGCTACTCCTATTGAAGTAAATCACTGTTCTTTACCTTCTTATTATTTTGATCTTGTAGTTTACATTGAGATTAATTTGACACTTATTTAGACTAACTTTTGTTGTCCAGTCATTATGCAAGTCCCATCCGACAGAGTTTGCATTGTACTTTCAGCATTGCAAGTCTCTGGCTTTTGATGACATGCCATATTACGTATATTTGAAGGGCTTGTTCCAAGATTTGTTTAAACGTGAAGGTGTTTTTTTTTTGGGTTCTTTATTGGCCTGGAAATAAGTATTTTATTTGTATTTCAAACTCCCTTGGGTTTATAATTTTCTGCCACCGACTATCTGCAAATAGTAATGCATATAACAGGATCACTAAGGACATATAGTTTATGTCTACTATCATCCTATTAATTTCAAAATGGTATTCTTTATGCCTTTCAGACTGATCAGGTCTATTCCTTTTTTTCAAGGAAGAAAACCTTGTATATTATTACAAGAAAACAAAATACAATAGAGTAGATGCCAATTGCATTTCCAGATAGCTCAAAGGCATATTATGCCCAAAAAGGAACTAGATCCAGGCCACATTATGTCATTGCTACATATTGCAAGAAAGATAGCTTGTATCATCTGACTATGTAGTGGTTACTTATCCAAAAAATTCCTTTTTAAAAGTCACCTGTTAGCAATACAAAATATGTAACAAGTGAAAATTGCTGAGTGTGTGTTGCATCCTTGAGCTAAAGGTAAATAATTTGTTTTTTGCACTGCCCAGCACCATATAAAAATGACGATCACTGAAAAATCATCAAGGCAATCAGACTTGTTCCTGTCATAGAAGTTAATAATATAGGAATCATTTATTTGGCTGTTATGTAGTATTATAGTGATTTTTTCAATCTGTTTTAAGTTTGATTTAATGGCTATTTAATTATATTTCACTTTCGTTGCATATTTCTTTAATTTGTCACATTTGCCTATCTGTAAATTATTTCCTCTTTAAATCAAGGAAAATGACTGTTTTGTCGATTTCATTATCGACACGCTAAGAAATCCTTGTCTTCAGGTCATGGCTATTGCTATTGATAAGTGGTTTTGTATTTATAGTTAACTATTTGGCCAAACCATCTATGTTGTAGCATGGAAGCCCATAAATTTGGCTTTTCTGTTTATAAGTTTGAAAAATGTAAATAACTTATATGTCTCACTCCATATGTAGCAATTATAGTGGATGCTCTAACCTTATTTTTTGTTATGTTGATGCACATAGTTCACTCCTTACGTGAGACTGGCTCTTTTCCATTTCTTCCATTATCGTCTGTTTGTTCCTTTATGTCGGAGATGATGACCATTCTTGGTCCTTTCATACCAGGGCTATGGGTATATAGTTATGTAAATTGCACATTCAGGAAAAGGTCAATTGTTTCACCTCTCAGTTCACCTCTTTTCTAACCAGATTGAGATATTTTTGAAATAGTGCATTAATATTAATGCATGAGCATGGAGTACCCTTCCATCAAAGTCAGCCAGGATTTAACGTGGTCCCTATTGCTTTTTCATGTCTCTTCACAAAATGACAGTAACAGATAAGACCACAGCTATGTCAACATCAGAAAAAGAGCCTTGCTTTGCAAATGAACAATTCCATCTTCAGGTACATTTCCTTTAAAAATAATTGTATCTATCTCAACTTAATGCAGTGCATAAATATTCATCTGCCACTGCTTCTTCCATGATCTCATCTGGGTGTAAGTTGCTGCAGAGTGTAAGCATTTTCTTATGTCTCCTTTCCTTAAGCCCAAGCATTGCTGCCAGAATTGACGTGGATTTGATTAATGTATATAGTGGAGAATTATTCCTGTAAACAACGAGTGGTAGTGTAGTGAGTTCACCACCTCACTGCTGTGAGTTTGGTCCTTTGCAACTTGAACAGTCTAAAGACAACTTCCAATTCAACCTTGTAAGGCATTTCATTCTTACAAGTTTGTAAGAGTAGTTGCTCTGATTATTATGATAACTTTCCAAGACACTGTGTTTAACATCATTCCATGTAATATTATGTTTGCTTGAATATTATACATATATTTTTTACCTTCTCCTTGTAGTTTTTTTTATCAATTTTCTATTTAATTTCTAGCTATGTTGCATGCTTCTCTTGTTGGCATTATGGCAAAGGTTTGGAGCTATGGCACAGGTGTTGTCCTTGATGGCAACTCTCTCTGGTGACAGATCTCAGTTCAAGCTCTCAGAATGAAGGAAAAGACATATGCGCAGGTTCACCTAGACTAAGGCATGTATACACGCTGGTTAGACATTACAAAGGTGCATATGTGTATACACGCACTTTCACGCAAGGAAAAGCGTGTATATTTTGGAGAACTTGCTTTTGGACAATGGTAGTTAGTCCTTGGTATTTGAACCTGTGGTTTTGGACCATGGTATCTTGTTAGAAGTGTTGATCCCAAGTATTGGGTCGATGGTATTGTTTTATTATGGTTTTGGACCGTGGTATTGTGAAAGGCCTAAGACTATAAAAGAGGAAGGAGATCATGTGGCAAAGGATCATCTGAATTAATTGAATATCTAATAAGTGCTAGATCTGAAATATTGGTGATTGGGGTTATGGTACAGATTTGGATCTGAATGAAGGAGGAACCTTAGCGCACAAAGAAGGATAAGTTCCATTGATGGGTCATAATCTTAAGGCTTGAATGCTAGTATCTTTGTATGATTTTGATTTGTTATATGTGGCGCAGGTTTGATCTATAAATTTGGGTTAATTATTGTCTGAATATTTGAAAGAGTGAATTATCCTTTATAGATCTGTACGCATGTTCAGTGAAGCGAAGGCGCGTATACACACTGTTTTGGTAAGGGAAAGAAGTGTATATGCAGGTTGGCTTTGACACAGAAGCGTATACACGCAGGTTTCTGAACAGTGAAGTAGCATACATCTCTTGAGTTATATTCTAGCTGCTTATGTTTATTGTTGCAGTGTTCTGGGTTCAGAATTAGTGTATGGTTACAGTTACTGTGTTCTGGGTACAGCTGTCAGAGAAGTGTTTATTTTTTATTCAGTTTTGATTGGTGAAAAGGTGATTTATTGAAGCATAAATTATTGATTGATGTTCATGGATCCAATCTGAAAATTTATGAAACGTGGTCCTTGGAAGAAAGAGAAGGTTGTATCCTTCTGTAGGCCAGCACCTACATACTAGTATCTTGGCTAGTGCAAGAGCTAAGGGGGTTGTAGATCCCTTCCAGGAGAAGCTGGAGAACGAGAGAGGGTTGTAGCTCTTTGTAGGTTGCAGCCTGCATACTAGTAAAGCACTGCACCAGTACATTGTAAAAAGAAGTTTCTAATTAAAAGAAGATAGAGACAAATTGCAGCAGGTGGTTTTCACCCACATTGGGTTTCCACCTTATATCTTGTGTTCTTGTGCGTGATTGTCTTCTACTCTGTTTTACTGTTTCTGGTTAGTGGTTATTTAATTCTGATACACAGATTAACAATCAACATCTGAAAGATAAAGTAAATTATAAGTTTGCATTGTATACGTGGGTTTCCTTCTACATAGTTGCATATATACGCAGGTTTAATTAATTGAAGTAGCATATGTTATGGATTTGAAAAATGGAATATTTGACTTGATAATAATGATTCACCCCCCCTCTCAGTATTATTTCTAACGATTGGTATCAGAGCAGGTCCTTCTGAAGAAGCTTGATCGCTTGAAGGAAGATCCATCATCATGAGAAACTACGAGAGAGAAGCATCTATCAGGCCACCAATTTTTGACAGGACAAACTTCATATATTGGAAGGTAAGAGTTACTGCCTATCTTCAATCTCTTGGTACAGAAGTCTAGGATATCATAGATACAGGGTACACTTTCCATCAGCAACTCCTACAGATCCGGCTGATAAGAAGAAATATGAAAGAAATGCAAAGGTTGTCAATTCTCTATTAGGATGTCTATCTCAATCAGAATTTGTGAAGGTTATGCAATATAAATCCGCAAAAGAAATATGGGACAAGATTGTTCTGAGCTATGAAGGAGATGAACAGGTAAAACTAGCAAAACTTCAAACCCTCAGAATTTAGTATGAAAATCTCAAAATGCACAATGATGAAAGTGTGGCTAACTATTTCCTTCATGTAGATGAGATTGTTAAGTGTATGAAAAATTTGGGTGAAGAAATAAAACAGGCTTTTGTGGTTGAAAAGGTTCTAAGATCTTTGTCCCCTAGGTTTGAATCTAAAGTTTCTGCAATAGAAGAAAAAGAGAATCTACGAAACCTTACCATGTCACAGCTACACGGAATTTTGACTGCTTATGAAATGAGGAAAGGAGGACCATCAAACAGGAGAGAAGTTGCCTTCAAGGCTTTAGGCAAAGGAGATTTCTATGAGTCAAGACACGTGTCAAAAGAAGAAGAAGAATCAAATTTTGTCAAAAACCTTCAACGAGGTGCTGGACGATCCCGAGGTAAGTTACTTTTCAAATGCTTTGCTTGTGGAAGAGTTGGTCACTATGCTACCAAATGTCCTCATAAGGATAAGATTGACAAGGGGAAGGAATCTGTTAGATGGAACAAGAAACAGAATGCAAATAAGAAAAGCTAATACACTCATGAAGAGAGTGATGGACTTTCAAATAGTGACGAAGACGAACGAGGTAATAATTATAAACTTTTAATGGCTTTTGAAGATGATGATTACATGGATGCTATAGATGAAGAAGGTCTTTATGAAGAGATTTGTAAACTCAAAATTTTTTTAGAAGAGAAAAATGTGATTATTGATTCTCTGCAATGTCAACTAGCTGAAAGGGAAAAACATCATGAAAAATTGGAATGTGAAATTGTTGGTCTTAGAAAAGAGATTGAGAAAACAAAAGCTCTTAATCTTAAATTTGTTAAAGGATCTAAAACTCTAGATGAGATTATCAATGTGCAGTGTTCTCCAGTAATCAGGATAGGTCTGGAATATAATGGAGAAGCATCTAAAGCATCCACCTTCAAAAGTTATCTTGATGCAGTAAGGAGGAGCGAGCAAAGGCCTAATAGAAATCATCAGGTAAATCAGGGACCGTTTACCTCAAGAATGAACAAATACTATCAAGAAAATCGGGGGCAATCTACCTTAAGAATAAACAGAAGCCACAACTAGCCACAGGTAAAATCTTCTCAATTTGCCTCAAGAATGGATGTCAGTAGAAAGTACAATCGGTTGTTTGATAGATTTGATAATCACAGGGGTTTCTTCAATGGCCAATGTTTCTCTTGCCATAACTTTGGTCACAAAGCAGCTCAATGTGTTGCCTATAAGACAATCATGACTAGAGAAGCTCAAAAACAAAGAAGTATGACTGGAATCACGAAAAGGAACTATAACAACTTTTCCGCCCTTGAAAGTGAAATTGAATGTTCTATTTGTAATAACTTTGGTCATGAAGATTTTGAATGCAGGAGTAGGTTTTGGAAGTCTACAACTCAGAAGGAACCGCAACCAGAAAGATGTGGGATAGCTTTATATGTAGAAGGACAGGAAAATCAATGGTATATCGACAGTGGATGTTCGAAGCATATGACAGGTGATAAAGAAAAAAATCAATCATATAGTGATTTAGAAAAAGGAAAGAAATTTTCTTTTGGAAATGATACCCCTGCAGTCATAAAAGGAAAAGGCATTGTTCAGTTGAAATAAAAAGTCAAGGCTGGAAATGTTTTGTATGTTGATGGCTTGAAGCATAATCTACTGAGTGTTAGTCAGATGTGCGATCAAGGAACTGAGGTAATATTTTGATCAAATGGATGTAGTGTTCGTGATCTTGATACAGGAAAAACAGTGATCAAAGGCATAAGAACTCCAAATAATTTATACATATTTGAAGAAGGACAACAATAATGCTATTTGAGCAAGAATGATGAACACTGGTTATGGCACCGAAGGTTGGGGCATCTAATCTTTTCACAGATAAGGAAAGCATGCAAATAACAGGCAGTTCGTGGTCTTCCAGACATCAGAATTCCAGACAATACAATATGCAAATCATGTCAGTTTGGTAAGCAAACCAGAACAAACTTCCCTGAGAAGGAAGGATCAGCTAGCAGGCCTCTTGAACTAGTCCATACAGATGTATGTGGTCCATCTAGGAAAAGGTCACCTCGAGGAGAAGAAAAATTTATATTATTCATTGACGACTTCTCCAGGATGGTTTGGATAGGACTTATGAAGCACAAAGACGAAGCCTTTGAAAAATTAAAATCTTTCAAAGCCTTGGTTGAAAACGAATCAGATCATAAAATTAAGTGCCTCGGGACTCATAGAGGTGGGGATTTTACCTCAAATGAATTTTTCGATTTTTGTGAAGAACATGGAATAAGAAGGGAATTCTCTACAGCTAGGACTCCTTAGCAAAATGGAGTAGTGGAAAGGATGAACAGAATGGTTCAACAAATGGCTCATGCTATGTTTGATGAGTCTGGAACTCCCGCAGCCTTCTGGGGTGAAGCTACATTTGCTGCGGTTGTTATTCTCAACAAAACAAATGTCTGGGTGAACAGCACTCAAATTGCTCGTGAGCTCTGGTATGGTGAGACTCCTTCGGTAAAACATTTCAAAATCTTTGGAAGCAAATGCTATATTAAGAATAATGATGAACATCTTGGCAATTTTGAACCTAGAGCAGATGAAGGCATTCTCCTTGGTTATTCTCTTCACAACAAATCATATAAGTGTTACAACAAAAGACTTGGAAGAATAGTTGACAGCATTGATGTAGTGGTTGATGAAGAAGGAAACATTCCTAGGCAAGTAAATTATGAAAATATCGAAGAGGATGAAGACCATCCTTCAAATCAGACTGATGATGAAGAAGAACCTCAAGAGGCACCAGAGGAACAGATAAGGATAGAAGAGAAGACTCTATCCAGGTACTTTCAGAAGAATCATCCAGAATCTCAAATTTTGGGGCAGAAAGAGGCAGGTATACAAACAAGAAGAACAATTGCATAAGCCTCAAGCTATTTGGCATTGCTCTCCTCCACTGAACCACAAAATGTCAAAGAGGAATGCAAAGATGAATGCTGGGTCAAGGCAATGGATGAAGAACTTGAGCAGATCGAAAAGAATAACACTTGGCAGTTGGTTCCTAGACCAAAAGATAAGAATGTCATAGGGACAAAATGGATCTTTAAAAACAAGTTGAATGAAAATGGGGAATGATTAGAAACAAGGCTAGACTTGTTTGTAAAGGGTATACTCAACAAGAAGGAATAGAATTTGAAGAAACTTTTGCTCCCGTTGCTAGACTTGAGGCCATCTGAATGTTCCTTGCTCTCTCAAGCTTTCAGAAGTTCAAAGTATTTCAAATGGACGTGAAATCAACCTTTCTGAATGGAGACTTAGAAGAAGAAGTGTATATTGAGCAACCAGATGGTTTCATTCTTGGGAATGATCCAAATCTTGTATGCAGAATAAAAAATGCTCTCTATGGTCTTAAACAGGCTCTAAGGGCTTCGTACTAGCATTTGGACAAATATCTTCATCAACAAGGTTTTTCAAAAGGATCAGCAGATAGAAATCTTTATATAAAAATTGAAAATGAAAAATTGCTAATTCTTGTTGTGTATGTAGATGATATTATCTTTGGCAGCAATGGAGAAGCTATGAGTCAAAGCTTTGCCTTGGTGATGCAGAAAGAATTCGAAATGTCTTTGCTTGGAGAACTGACATATTTTCTTGGATTGCAAATCCAACAAAATGAAGGTGGTATCTTTTTGTCTCCAACCAAGTATCTCAAGGAGATCTTGAAGAAATATGGCATGGAAGATGCAAAACCAGTATGTACCCCTATGGTTACAGGATGCAGCCTCAGTGCAAATGATGAATCAGCAGCAATGCATCAACCAACCTATAGATCCATGATTGGAAGTCTACTTTATCTCACAGGTACCCGACCAGACATCATGCATGTAGTGGGAATGGTTGAAAGATTTTAGGCAAATCCAAAGGAAACTCGTCTTCAGGCAGTAAAGAGAATTTTTAAGTATCTTCAAGGAACTCAAAGCTATGGCTTACGGTACCCTAGAGATACAGATCTCATTCTTCATGCTTATACAGATGCAGATTGGGCTGGAAGCGTGGATGACAGAAAGAGCACAGGTGGTGGTGCATTCTTTATGGGTTCTAGATTAGTATCTTTGTTCAGCAAGAAACAAATTTCGATTGCTTTATCTACTGGTGAAGCGGAATATGTGGTTGCTGCATCTTGTTGCACTCAACTCCTTTGGAGTATGCAAACCTTGAAGGATTTTCAAATCACTTGTACACAACCTATCTCCATCTTATGTGATAATACAAGTGCAATCAGCATTTCAAAGAACCGAGTCATGCATTCAAAGACCAAGCACACACCTATCAAATATCATTTTCTCCAGGAACAAGTGCTGGAACAAAAGGTCAAGCTAGAGTATGTTCCCTCTAAGGAACAAGTTGCGGATATACTCACCAAACCACTGTCTAGGGAAACTTTTGAATACCTCAGACAGAAGCTGGGAGTAGTAGATGAATCATTTTGCTCTTAAATCTTGTTTGCTTTAGAGAATAATGGGTGTACGCGAGTTTCCTGAGCAGGATCCACGTACATATGCTGGTTTGTGCAGAGATAATCACGTATATGGTGGTTTAATGGATATCTCTAGTGACAGGCTCTAGTTGAAGATATTTTGATATGGGTCTGACAGAGACAATCTGGCACAGGTTCAGGGGGAGCAGATAAGCTTCTAATGATGCATTGTTGGCATTATCTTAGAAGCTTTTGGTTCTAGTTCACAACTGTTGTTGGTTTCAGGTGGAACAAAGGCATAGGAAGAATAGAAGGAAATCTTGGTTGCTGATCTGAATGGTGATTGACAGATGCTACTGCTATCAGTTATTAGTGACTTTCATAAGTCTTGCTCTAGATATTTCATCTCTATGTCACATATCTCTTTTATGGTGTCAAGATCATGTAACGACCTATTCTGGTTTTCCCACTATGCCTGGGATGAAGAAGTAATGTACTTGGTTATCATATGTAAATTTCTGATGTATCCCCACTTGGTTGGGTGATGGATGTATGAATTGAGTCTTTTGGTGATAGGAAGGTCTTTTATGATGTAGAAGTCATGGTTCTTCTTGAAGAACATCTTTTTGCAGATCTTGCCTACAGTCAGGGGGAGCATGGTCAGCACAGTAGGACAGAGATTTCAGCATGTACTCAGGGGGAGCACAACCCTTTGCCCTTGATGACAAAGGGGGAGAATGACTTCGAGGATCTTGGGGTTGCCATCAAGTCCAAAGGGGGAGATTGTTGGCATTATGGCACAGGTTTGGAGCTATGGCACAGGTGTTGTCCTTGATGGAAACTCTCTCTGGTGACAGATCTCAGTTCAGGCTTTCAGAATGAAGGAAAAGACATATACGAAGGTTCAGCTAGACTAAGGCGGGTATACACGCGGGTTAGACATTAAAAAGGTGTGTATGCGTATACACCCACTTTCACGCAAGGAAAAGCATGCATATTTTGGAGAACTTGCTTTTGGACCGTGGTAGTTAGTCCTTTGTATTTGAACCTATGGTTTTGGACCATGGTATCTCGTCAGAAGTGTTGATCCCAAGTATTGGGTCCATGGTATTGTTTTATTATGGTTTTGGACCGTGGTATTGTGAAAGGCCTAAGACTATAAAAGAGGAAGGAGATCATTTGGCAAAGGATCGTCTGAATTAATTGAATATCTAATAAGTGATAGATCTGAAATATTGGTGATTGGGGTTATGGTGCAGATATGGATCTGAATGAAGGAGGAACCTTAGCGCACAAAGAAGGATAAGTTCCATTGATGGATCATAATCATAAGGCTTGAATGATAGTATCTTTGTATGATTTTGATATGTTATATGTGGCGCAGGTTTGATCTATAAATTTGGGCTAATTACTGTCTGAATATTTGAAAGAGTGAATTATCCTTTATAGATCTGTATGCAGGTTCAGTGAAGCGAAGGCGCGTATACACGTTGTTTTGGTAAGGGAAAGAAGCATATACGCAGGTTGGCTTTGACACAGAAGCGTATACACGCAGGTTTCTGAACAGTGAAGTAGCATACATCTCTTGATTTATATTCTAGCTGCTTCTGTTTATTGCTGCAGTGTTCTGGGTTCAGAATTAGTGTATGGTTATAGTTATTGTGTTCTGGGTACAACTGTCAGAGACGTGTTTATTTTTTATTCAGTTTTGATTGGTGAAAAGGTGATTGATTGAAGCATAAATTCTTGATTGATGTTCATGGATCCAGTCTGAAAATTTATGAAACGTGGTCCCTGGAAGAAAGAGAAGGTTGTAGCCTTCTGTAGGCCAGCACCTACGTACTAGTATCTTGGCTAGTGCAAGAGCTAAGGGGGTTGTAGCTCCCTTCCAAGAGAAGCTGGAGAACGAGAGAGGGTTGTAGCTCTCTGCAGGTTGCAGCCTGCGTACTGGTAAAGGATTGCACTAGTACATTGTAAAAAGAAGTTTCTAATTAAAAGAAGAAAGAGACGAATTGCAGCAGGTGGTTTTCACCCACATTGGGTTTCCACCTTATATCTTGTGTTCTTGTGTGTGATTGTCTTCTGCTCTGTTTTATTGTTTCTGGTTACTGGTTATTTAATTCTGATACACAAATTAACAACCAACATCTGAAAGATAAAGTAAATTATAAGTTTTCATTGTATACGCGGGTTTAATTAACTGAAGTAGCATATATTATCTGGATCTGAAAAAGGGAATATTTGACTTGATAATAATGATTAATGCCCCCTCTCAGTATTATTTCCAACATCTCTATCTCATCTTATCTATGGTATTCGATACTTCCCCTCTGTGGATATCCTTTTGATATGGATCATTATTGCCTTGGCTCCTTCATGGATCTATATACAGAAGTGATACAACATGAATCTCTGTAAGATCCATAAATGTGCATTCTGGATATGATTGGTATGGATTCCCTGTCATATCCCTTCACTGGGAATAAAGCAATCAACAGTCGAGAATTTCAACAATATAAAATTCAAGATATGCTATTAAAGTTTACTTGTACCATAGAAGCACCTATCAACTAGAGCTTGCTTTTGGGAGGAGTTTTATGATGCAAGCCTACGGTCTACATGTCAAAGTAAAAACTTTTCAGTAAAATACAACATTAAAATTTCATAAGATTGAATAAGTTGAAAAAACTTCTTCGTGTTCTGTACATTTTGCTCCCATTTGGTGTTTGGTATTCTGCTCTCCCAGCAATATCTAGAGACATGAAGCAGTTGTTTGCCTCAAATCTAATTTCCTTATGAACCTATTGATATGCACTTGCTTATCAATATTTGTAGGTTCATTGTGTATCAAATATGTGTTCAAACATCTGCAGCTTTCTTCCAATGCACAAAAATCTATATATAGGGGTCTCGACTTTGCAAATGTTGATATTTTGAAGTTTAAAACACAACTCAACTATATTGTTTCCGAAATTAATGGAAAAAGATGAATGTTGAGAAATGATGAAGTAGATCTTGGAACCCTGTAGAATTAAATTTATAAGTTTAACTTATAGGAATAAAGATTTCCTTCAATAAATAAGGAAAAGCAATTTTATAAGTTTGAAAAATGTAAAAAACTTTGAAGAAACAGCAAGAACAGAACCTCACACCCTTGAAATCTCAAACGTATTGAGATACTTTAAAGTTATTAGAAGATTCTGATCTTTTTCAATGTCAGCTACTTAACTATTTGATGTACTTTAACAAATTAAGATCACTTTGCACTTCAATTTGTGATCTCTTACAAACCCCAACATTTCTCAACCTCGGCACGGACTACCGCTACGACAGTGTCTCCCTTGTTCTACTGGTAAAGAGCCTTTTTTTTTCTAATAAGAATTATGATAACTATCATATTATATACTATTAGCATAATTGTATAATTATATTAGTAAATGTTAATAATATAAGTTAATAGTTTATTAGAGATATTAATAATTATCAAATATATATTATATAGTATTATGTTATTATATAATATTATATTAATATATTAATGGTTATATTTCAAATTATAACATAATATAATAATAAATTATAAATCAATTATTATTAATAATATTTATTTACCTCTTATCATTACCTTAAAGATTAATATAAATATATATCTGTATATATTATTATTATTATTATTATTATTATTATTATTATTATTATTATTATTATCTTCATCATCTAATTTCAAGGTAACAGTCAAGCAAGACACCAACTTGACCTTTTTGTTTGTGTTGGGTTGTGTCATATTCTTTCCATGTAGTTAACAGGCGGTTGAAGGGCACCTGTAACCCCACTTTATGGGGTTTGGGGTAGCACCCCGAAAAATTTTGGTTTTGGACCCCATGTTAGGTTGGATGGACCTACCTATGGTTTTGTGCATGATTTTCGCACATGTTTTTTTGACGCGATGGTTTTCAGTCCATGGTATTGGATGTTCCAGCATGTATAAATATGTATTGAAACATTGAAAGGAACATAATGAAAAATCATGTTGGTAGTCACGGTTTTGGGATCCAGAGGGAAAATCTCTGTGTATATGTGTTTTATGTGTTATGCTCTCACATTGTTTATTTTTTTTTGTTTTAGAATTCGTTGCAGGTAATTTCTGTATGTGGTTAAAACCTACATTTGGTATCAGAGTTGTTTTGTCTTCAAGGGGACGCCTTTGTTACTGAGGGGTTTCGCTCGGGCTGTGGTAAACCCTGTTGAGTGGGTGTTAAGTTATGGTATGTTCTATGCTTATAATAGTTTACTTCTTTTTCTTATTATATTCCACCGATTAGCAATCACATGTACATAAATTAAAGTGCAGATAGAACATTAAACGATCAACATAAAACAAGCCAAGACAAGAGACACAAGATGTGGCGGCTAGCCAGGGACAAACCCCACAATGTGTGGGGAAACCCTTTGATCAAATCTTCTTTTATCTTCAATAATTCAGCAGAGTGAAATAGTACAATAAATCTGATTCATATCAGCAGTAGCAAACCCTAGATCAGTAGCATCAGCATTAGCGGCTTCATTATAAAACTAGGGCAGACCATATCTCACAAACCGAGAGTCGGATTGACTTCATTACACCATAAAAAATTTCGCCTTCCAGAGGAGGTTCAGATGAACTTACAGCATAGTTCAGATGAGGATATCTTCTAGGCCACGCAAGTCAATATTTAATTCTTCAGTTGCAGCTTCGGTTTCAGTAGTTTCCGGCTTCAAACTAGGGTAGTCGATATCTTGCAAACCGTTCGTCGGATTGACTTCATTCCACCACCAAAAGTTTCGGCTTCCAGAGGAGGTTCAGATGAACCTACAGCGCAGTTCAGATGAGGAGATCTTCTAGGCCACGTAAGTCAATCTTTACTTATGCAGTTGCAGCTTCAGTTTCAGTAGTTTCCAGCTTCAAACTAGGGCAGTCGATATCTTGCAAACCGTTCGTCGGATTGACTTCATTCCACCACCAAAAGTTGCGACTTTCAAAGGAAGTTCAGATGAACCTACAGCGGAGTTCCAAAGAGGAGATCTTCTAGGCCACCGAAGTCAATCTTTACTTCTGCAGTTGCATCTTCAAATTCAACAGCTTTCAGCTTCACATGTGTGAGAGAGAGAGACCCATTTCAGCGCAGTAGAGAAGAGACTCATATCTACGTAGTAGAGAGAGAGGGATGTGATGAGATTAGTGAGTCCAAATGAGGAAAAGTCCTCTTATATTTATACACAACGTTGGTGTGTGAATAGATGCGACTGTTGGGCTTCTGAGCCTACATGAGTTGTAGGTCGCCTTGATAATAATTCCATAATCAAAATAAATTCATATCTTCATGAATACTTATCGGAATTGGATGATATTTATATCAACCCTACACCTCTCGATGAGAGGAATCTAATAAAAATATTATTAGCCATGAATAAGATGACCCACATGAAGTTTTGCCCTGGTTGCCAATTTTAACACTCCCTCTCAACCATGGAAAACTTCATCTGAAATATGTTTATCGGTCGTTACTATTCATCCGTCAAATGCACTGCGTTGTATAGCCTGACCCTTGCCTTACTCTGCTCTATTTTTCCTGTTCTGCTTTGTCTTGTTCTGCTCTGCACTGATCTGTACTGATTTGTTCTGTTCTGCTCTGCTCTTGCATTGTTCTGTTCTACTCTGCTTTTGTCTGAATTATGAAGAAGAAGAAATGATCGAGGATGTATCATACTAACTCAAAGTCAGTCTCAGAGTATGTACCACTGGTCCAAGACCAGTCTCAACCAACCCAAAGTCAGCATTATAGTGAGTACAACTCCAATGGTCCCAGACCAATATCATCCTCCACTGACTCAAAGTCAGTCTCAGAGTATGTACCACTGATCCTAGACCAGTCTCAACCGACCCGAAGTCAGCGTCATAGTATGGTATAGCTCCTACCACTGGTCCCAGACTAGTATCATTGATCCCAGATCAATGGAGGCCATCCTACCGTAGGGAGTACGGTAGTTACAACGATGCGTCCATCGGTACTACTATGATCCCTAACTTCATTTCCCTGCTCATTGATCAGATGAGAGGTACTTCCCATGAGTCCTAGACTGCATGGGTAGGATGCCTCGACAGGAGAACTAATCAATCCTGTCCTCACAGGAGAACACATCAATCCTTCTACAATTTCCATGGAGAACACATCAATCGAGGCCTCACAGGAGAACACATCAATCCTGTTACAATTGCCATGGAGAACACATCAATCCAGACCTCACAGGACAACACATCAATCTTGCTACAATTGCCATGGAGAACACATCAATCCACGCTGCCATGGAGAACACATCAATCCAGGCCTCACAGGAGAACACATCAATCTTGCTACAATGTCGCCACGGGGTGTACATGTATACCACCAGGGGATAGTGAATAATCCTGTGGTCATATGCTGCTCCAAGAAGCACCCCGCACCCCCTGGAGCTCTCAGAGCTCAAAGCATCATACATGACCCTCATTGGAGGGTCTTTGAACAACTCCAAGTTGTTCACGGAAAGTCAGAAATTTTACTTTCCCAAGGGGTTTTTTCAGAATTTCGGCGACCTGTTCATCTGTACCAATATGATGGAGCCTTATAGCTCCCCGTTGCACCATATCTCGAATATAATGGTATCTAATATCAATATGCTTGGAGCGATCATGGAATACAAGATTCTCTGACAAACGAATCCCACTTTGGTTGTCACAAAGGATCACAGTGGTATCCAATGTGAATCCAAACAACTCACTGAAGAGCTTTCGCAGCCAAACTGCCTCACAAGAAGCCATGCTAGCAGCAATATACTCTGCTTCGGCAGTGCTCAAAGCCACCGACTTTTGTTTCCTGCTCATCCACGATATCGAAGCAGATCCCAAGGAGAAACAACACCCAGAAGTGCTCTTACGGTCCTCCACATTGCCTGCCCAGTCAGCATGTGTGTATCCAAATAGTCTCACATCTCTGGCAATGTATCTTAACCCATAAGTGATAGTGCCACGAAGATATCTCAGCAGATTCTTGGCACCAATCCAGTGTATGTGGTGGGGTTCAACCATATGCTGGCTCAACGTGTTGACTGCAAAGCATATATCTGGACGGGAGTTCACTAAGAACATTAATGCTCTGATAAGTTGCCGATACTCGGTAGCATTTCGTAAAATAGGTCCAGCAGCACTACCGCTTAACTTCTTGAAGTCAAGCTCCATCGGAGTAGTTACAGGCTTGCATTCAACCATTCTGAATCTTTCCAATATCTTCACCACATATTTTCCTTGAGATAGGAAAATTTCTCCTGGCTTTTGCCACACTTCAAGTCCTAGGAAGTAGTGCATCAGTCCTAGGTCTTTCATTTCAAATTCAGAGGCCAACTCCCTCTTACATTTGTGAATGAGACGGTCTGCACCTGTTAGAAAAAGGTCATCCACATACAACACCAGTATGAGAGGCTTGTCATCTTCAACCTTAAAGAAAAGGTTAGGATTGGCTTCACTCCTAGTGAATCCCAGCTTCATCAAGTAGCTATCGATCCTCTCATACCATGCTGGGGGTGCTTGCTTCGGCCCATAGAGAGCTTTCTTCAACCTGCATACATGAGATTTTCGATCATAAATCTCAAATCCTTCGGGCTCCACGTAGACCTCTTCTTTGATCGAGCCATGCAAGAACGCAGTCTTGACATCCATCTGATGTAGGTTCCATCCTTGTGAAGCGGTAAGGGATATGATCGAGCGGATGGTCGTATATCTGGCAATAGGTGCAAATATCTCATCATAGTCTATACCTTCTTTTTGGGAGAAACCTCGAGCAACAAAACGAGCCTTATACTTTTCCGTGCTTCCATCGGCTGCATGCTTTATCTTGTGAAGCCATTTGGAAGTAACAACAGTCTTGTCCTGGGGTCTGGGAACTACTTCCCAAACATCGTTCTTTATGATAGACTCATATTCTTCGGTCATAGCATCCTTCCATACTTGATGCTCGACAGCATCTGAGAATGATGAAGGCTCATTTTGTATGATCGTGCTCATGATGGTCAGGTATCCTTGATACCTATTAGGTTTCTTACTTTCACGAAAGGTTCCTCAGGGTGCAACATGTCCTTCAACATCATCAAGTAACCCCTTAAGCCATGAAGGCCTCTTCCTAGAAGAGGAAGGTTCATATGGAGGAGGATCAATCGGATCCATGGGTTCTTCTACATCAGGTATTGATTCATCATCCTTTTCTTTCGGTTCCCTGGTGTCGGCTTCTTGAGAGCTCCTCAAAGTCGGAGGATTGATCACCTTGTTGAGAGCCATATCTTCCTCAAAGGCGACATCATGACTAATTATGACTTCCCTTTGACTGGCTACATAGATTCTATAGCCTTTAGTATTTTCACCATAGCCCACGAAAATTCCCTTCTTTCCAGATGCTCCCAATTTATTTCTTTTCTCTTTCGGCACATGAAAGTATACAGGGCTTCCAAAAATTTAAAAATGAGAAACATCAGGTTTCTTACCGGTGAATTTTTCTTCAGGAGTCTTGGAACCCAATGCTTTATGAGGGCATCGATTTTGTACATATACGGCAGTGTTTGCAGCTTCAGCCCATAGAAACTTAGGAAGACTTTGATCATGTAGCATGGCCCGGACAGCTTCCATAATTGTGCGGTTCTTCCTTTCTGCCACAACATTTTTTTCAGGAGTATATGGTGTAGTAGTCTCACTCTTGGTGCCAACCTCTTTACAAAAATCATGGTACTCATTAGATTCATATTCAGTCCCATTGTCAGTTCTTAAGATCTTGATCTTTTTTCAGTTTGATTCTCGATTAGGGCTTTGAAGTGTCGGAACCAAGGGATCACTTCAACCTTCTTTTTCAAGAAGTATATCCAGGTCTTTCGAGAATGGTCATCTGTAAAAGTGAGATAATATGAGTATCCTCCCAAGGAGTTCATAGGCATCATACCTGATATGTCTGAGTGAACTAGTTGTAATATATCGGAGGTCTTGCTTTGACTTGAAGGGAATGGTCCCCTTTTGAGCTTTCCTTCGGCACATCCTGAACATACACCTTCTTTCTCTACTTGGAATTCAGGCATCCCTGTTACCATCTGTCTTACATCGGGTAGAGCTTTGTAATGAAGGTGGGCAAACCTCCGATGCCAAAGTTCGGACTGAAGCGTTGTGTCACAAGACATGACACCTAGTGGACTTCCACTGACTTGATATAAAGAATCAACTCGAAACCCAAGAGTTAAAGCATTTTTAACATTATTTTTCCATATGCGTACCTTACCATCGCTGAAGGTTAGCTTATAGGATTTGTCTTCCATTGCCGAGATGGATACCGAGTTCTTTTTGAGATCAGGTACATATAATACATCTTGTAAGTGAATCGTATTACCTTGATTCAGTTTAAGAGAAACATTGCCTACACCTTTCACTGGGTATTTCATGTCATCTCCAAGGAGAATTTCCAGGTTAGTTTCTTTCTCTACCAGATTATAGAGTACTTCTTTGTAACCAGTGAAGTGTCTTGAGGCACCACTATCAATGAGCCAAATTCCCATTGAGTCTGAAGGAGCGGAGGTCGATAGAGCAGCTGGTAGATAATATTTAGCCTGCTTATCGTCAACAGTGTTAGATTCATACTTGGAATTTCTAGCCTTCTTGAATGGTTGCCCTCTTCCTTGATTTCCCGCATTCCTTTTTCCTTTGATGTTGAATTTTCCATTCCTTCGATTACCATGAGAGGGATTTTGATCATCGTCACGGTGAGAGTCCTTTCTATCAGGGCATTCCCTTGCATAGTGACTTGCTTTACTACAAATGAAACATCGTCCTTTTCTTCCACCCTTAAATGCTGCCTTTCTTTTCGATTTAGACCCAGAATTATTTCTTTTCTTAGCATGAGAAGAAAAAGCAGCAGGAGAACCTTTAGGCAAGGGCATTTCCTGCTCTTCTACCCTTGTCTGTTATTGAATGCATCTAGCCATTAATTCCTCGAAACTAGGAATTACATTATTGTTCAGAAGAGTAGTCCTTAACACATACCATTCAGATGGTAATCCTCCAAGAGTTGTGAGTGCCATTTCTCTGTCAGTAATGGTTTCCCCAATATATAGGAGATCGTTCTTGATCTCGGTGATTCTTAAGAAGTATGCTTGCATACTTTCATCTTTACCCTTCTTGATTTCCCTCAACTTATTTCTAAGAAAAAAACTTGATTTGCATCATCAACTTTAAATAAACTCACCAGTCTATCGTAGATTTCTTTGGAGGTGTCTAGATCAGAGATGTAGGCCACCAAGCGCTTGTCGATAGAGTCCCGGATGATTTTCTTTGTTTTCATTTCTCCATTTTTCCATTTGTTCCAGGCAGCAGCAGATGCATTTGATGAAGGCTCAACAATATTGCCTCTTACATGGTCCAGCACTCCTTGATCTTCAAGGGTTAGATCGATAGACATCTTCCATCCGTGATAGTCATCTTTCTCACGGAGCTTGTCTTCGGCAAGAAAGAGTGTTGAGGACCCCATAGTTATTTTAGGATAGCCTTGCCAATCTTCTCTTCAATGATTTCTCTTGCTCTTGCTCGGGCTTTGTCTTCACCTCAACTCTGATACCAGGTTAAGTTATGGTATGTTCTATGCTTATAACTGTTTACTTCTTTTTCGTATTATATTCCACCGATTAGCAATCACATGTACATAAAGTAAAGTGCAGATAGAACATTAAACGATCGACAGAAAACAAGCCAAGACAAGAGACACAAGATGTGGCGGCTAGCCAGGGAAAAACCCCACAATGTGTGGGGAAACCCTTTGATCAAATCTTCTTTTATCTTCAATAATTCAGAAGAGAGAAAAAGCATAATAAATATGATTCATATCAGCATTAGCAAACCCTAGATTAGTAGCATCAGCGTTAGCGGCTTCATTATCAAACTAAGGCAGACCATATCTCACAAACCGACAGTTGGATTGACTTCATTCCACCACCAAAAGTTTCGGCTTCCAGAGGAGGTTTAGATGAACCTACAGTGAAATTCAGATGAGGTGATCTTCTAGGCCACGCAAGTCAATCTTTACTTCTGCAGTTGCAGCTTCAGTTTCAGCAGTTTCTGGCTTCAAACTAGGGTAGTCGATATCTTGCAAACCGTTTGTCGGATTGACTTCATTCCACCACCAAAAGTTTCGGCTTCCAGAGGAGGTTCAGATGAACCTATAGCGCAGTTCAGAGGAGATCTTCTAGGCCACGCAAGTCAATCTTTACTTCTGCAGTTGCAGCTTCAGTTTCAACAGTTTCTGGCTTCAAACTAGGGCAGTCGATATCTTGCAAACCGTTCGTCGGATTGACTTCATTCCACCACCAAAAGTTGCGGCTTTCAAAGGAGGTTCAGACAAACCTATAGCACAGTTCCAAAGAGGAGATCTTCTAGGCCATGCAAGTCAATCTTTACTTCTACAGTTTCAGCTTCAAATTCAACAGCTTCTGACTTCACATGTGTGAGAGAGAGACCCATTTCAGCGCAGTAGAGAAGAGACTCATATCTGCGCAGTAGAGAGAGAGAGATGTGATGAGATGAGTGAGTCCAAATGAGGAAAATTCCTCTTATATTTATACACAACGTTGGTGGGTGAATAGATGTGACTGTTGGGCTTCTGAGCGTACATGAATTGTAGGTCGGCTTGATAATAATTCCATAATCAAAATAAATTCATATCTTCATGAATACTTATCGGAATTGGATGATCTTTATATCAATCCTACACCTCTTGACGAGAGGAATCTAATAAAAGTATTATTAGCCATGAAAAAGATGAGCCACATGAATTTTTGCCCTGGTTGCCAATTTTAACAGTGGGAGATCTACAAGATCGATTCTGCTGGTGAAAGAAGATGGCGAGTAGTGGAAAGATAGAGATAGAGAAATTTAATGGTCAGAGTTTTCAGTTATGGAAACTCAAGATGGAGGATCTGTTGGTGGATAAAGACTTGTGGATTGTGGTAGATCAGTAGCATCAGCATTAGCGGCTGTTAGGATATTTCGACACATAGGATATAGTTAAGTTCAACTTGGTCTAGTATAGAGTTAGGTAAAGTGTGTTTCTTTACCGTTGTACATTTTGTAACTTACAATCCGACAGTCACGATATGTAGTGATCTGACGGTTCACTCTCTCCTCGGTATTACTGACACTTGATCCGTGGCTTGACACCCGATTGGTCCATGAGTTCTATTTAAAGCGCATGGAGGGTCATTGTTCGGGTAATCCATGCATGAGAGAAGCTTATGTAAATTTTCATTCTTTGATTAATAAATTGCCTGTAGTAGCCACGTTGGCACAGGCCGTGGACTGTTTCCCTCTTTGAGGGTTTTAACCACGTCAAAAATACTGGTGTATTGATTTGAGATCTGGTTGTGAGCGGTGTCCTTTTGGTGTTCTTTCTGAGGAACTTACCCTGTAAATTCCTACATGGTATATCAGATAACTCATTCAGGTGAAGGTAAAATTGTTGAATTTTCACCTCATGATGTTGTAATCAAGGATCTAAGAGATCCTAAACAGATTCTAGCTACTGGTATTGCTGATGATTCCACAAGGTTGTATAAGTTTCACAACTTTGGGTCATCAAATCTTCCCTCAGTATTTGTTGCTCATAATGATGAAGTGTGAAAAATTTGGCATGAGCGATTTGGTCACTTAAACTATCCCTCCCTTCAGCATCTATGTAAAGAAAATATGGTGACAGGTCTTCCTATGGTATCTTGCAGAGATGGTGTTTGTTCCGGATGTGTACTCGGAAAACATCATCGGGACAGTTTTGAAAAACATGCCTCTTGGCATGCCTCAGCCCCTTTACAGCTTGTGCACAGTGATTTATGTGGTCCACTTCTTGTTGCTTCATTCTCTGGCTGCAAGTATTTCTTAACTTTCATTGATGATTTCTCCAGACACACTTGGGTATACATCTTAAAACTCAAGAGCGAAGTATTTAACACTTTTTTGGCCTTCAAAGCCTTTGTTGAAAAACAATCTGGACATCAAATTCTTAAGCTAAGAATTGATAATGGTGGAGAATATCTTAAAAACACATTCATCAACTTTTGCACCGAAAATGGAATTCAAATGCAACATATTGTTCCATACACTCCACAACAAAATGGTGTAGCTGAAAGGAAAAATCGCACCTTAAAGGAAATGGCTAATTGTATGCTGCAATCTAAAGGACTCAGTCTTAGTTTTTGGGCCGAAGCAATTAATTGTGCAAATTATATAATAAATCGCACTCCTACTAAGGTTCTCAAGAATATCACTCTAGAAGAAGCTTGGAGTTCCATTAAACCAGATGTAAGTCACTTTCGTGTTTTTGGAAGTGAAGCATGGGCCCATATTCCAGATGAAAAGCATAAAGCTTTAGAACCTAAGAGTGAGAAATGTACTTTTGTTGGATACTCTGAAGATGTAAAAGGTTATAGACTTATTCCATTTAAGTCCAAAAATGTTATCATTAGAAGAGATGTCAAATTTGATGAAAATAAATCGGCCTGCGAGCCTAGTCTGGCGGATGTGCCACCTCTTCCTATCTCTTGTACTTTTGAAAACATTTCTTCTTCAGATGATGAAAGTGACGATGATAATCCTCCCCCACCTTCTCAGGATCCTCAACTTCCAAGATGGGTCCGTGCTACTCGGGATGCAGCAGGTGATCTTGCCAGTGATCCTACAGGTCAGCGACGTACACGTTCTCAGTTTGAAAGAGCCTCTTCTTTACTGGCTCAAGCTCCAGTAAATCATGATCCTGACACTTTTGCAAAAGCTTCAGGCCATCCACATTGGGAAGTAGCTATGAATGAAGAATATCATTCATTGTTGGCAAATGATACATGGGATCTTGTTCCTCTACCAAAGGGACGCAAACTTGTTAGATGTAAATGGGTTTACAGAACCAAGTATGGACAAGATGGGAAAGTTGATAAACATAAAGCTCATCTTGTTGCTAAGGGTTTTTCACAGGTTGAAGGCATTGACTACACTGAAACCTTCTCCCCTGTTGCCAAAATGAACTCTATCCGCCTTGTTCTTTCGCTTGCTGCCTCTTTAAAATGGGAAGTCCATCAGATGGATGTTAAATCTGCCTTCTTGCATGGGGACTTGCATGAAGAAATCTATATGGAACAACCCATTGGCTTCATCCAAACAGACTCCAACCTTGTATGTCGACTTAAGAAATCTCTTTATGGTCTCAAGCAAGCTCCTCGGGCTTGGTATGCCAAACTGGATAGCTTTCTTTTAGAATCTGGCTTTTCTAGGTGTTATTCTGACAATACTGTCTACACCAAGAAAGTGGGCAACTCTCTTATCATCCTTGTTCTTTATGTTGATGATCTTACTCTTACTGGTAGTTATCCCAACCTTATAAACCATGTGAAGTCCAGCCTTAAAAAGAAATTTGAAATGACAGACTTAGGACACTTACACTGTTTTCTCGGTCTTCAAGTCTTGCAATCCAAGGAGGGTATTTCCCTTTCCCAGTCCAAGTATGCTTGTGATATTCTTCGTCATTTTCACATGGAAGACTGTAAGCCAGCCCCTTCTCCCTTTCAGTCTGGAGTCAAACTTTCAGTCTCTTGTACTTCTCCTGAAGTTGATGCTACCTTATACCGTCAACTTGTAGGAAAACTCTTGTATTTAACCCATACTCGTCCTAACCTCTCCTTTGTTGTTGGCCTTGTTGCTCGTTTTATGAAAAACCCCCGTGAAAGTCATTGGAAAGCAGCTAAAAGAATACTTCATTATGTTCGAGGTACAATACAGTTTGGGATTCATTACAGTGCCAAAGCAGCTCCTCTATTAGTTGGTTTCACTGATTCTGATTGGGCTGGTGACCCTGATGATCGGAAGTCTACTGCCGGTTATGTCTTCACTCTTGGTTCTGGACCTATTACATGGGCTTGTAAGAAACAGGCTGCCATTTCTCTTTCGTCAGCAGATGCAGAGTATCGTGGTGCCATGGAAGCTAGTAAGGAAGCCTTGTGGCTTCGTCAGATCCTATCAGAGTTTGGCTTTGAGCAGCAGCATCCAACCACACTTTGGTGTGATAATCAAAGTGCCATTCAGCTATGCAAAGATCCAGTCCAGCATCAGCGCAGCAAACACATTGAACTACACATGCACTTCATCAGAAAGCTCATTCATGACCATGTTCTTGAAGTGCAATATTGTTCAACAGATGATCAGGTTGCAGACATCTTCACAAAGGCTCTAACAGAGGCGAAGTTCACTAAACTTCGATATATGCTTGGAGTTCAGGAAGTTGTCACTAAGGGGGGATAGGCTCTAGTGCCTCCTTCCTTCTCCTATTGTGTCATATTTGTAAATCCTTCAATCCTATCCCAAGTTGTTCTTAAGGGGGGATGTTAGGATATTCCGACACATAGGATATAGTTAAGTTCAACTTGGTCTAGTATAGTGTTAGGTATAGAGTTAGGTAAAGTGTGTTTCTTTACCGTTGTACATTTTGTAACTTACAATCCGACGGTCACGATATGTAGTGATCCGACGGTTCACTCTCTCCTTGGTATTACCGACACTTGATCCGTGGCTTGACACCCGATTGGTCCATGAGTTCTATTTAAAGTGCATGGAGGGTCATTGTTTGGGTAATCCGTGCATGAGAGAAGCTTATGTAAATTTTCATTCTTTGATTAATAAATTGCTTGTAGTAGCCACGTTGGCACAGGCCGTGGACTGTTTCCCTCTTTGAGGGTTTTAACCACGTCAAAAATACTGGTGTATTGATTTGAGATTTGGTTGTGAGTGGTGTCCTTTTGGTGTTCTCTCTGAGGAACTTACCCTGTAAATCCCTACAGCGACTTCATTATCAAACTAGGGCAGACCATATCTAACAAACCAAGAGTCAGATTGACTTCATTCCACCACCAAACATTTCACCTTCCAGAGGAGGTTCAGATGAACTTACAGCGTAGTTCAGATGATGAGATCTTCTAGGCCACGCAAGTCAATATTTAATTCTTCAGTTGCAGCTTTAGTTTCAGCAGTTCCCGGCTTCAAACTAGGGTAGTCGATATCTTGCAAACCGTTCGTCGGATTGACTTCATTCCACCACCAAAAGTTTCGGCTTCCAGAGGAGGTTCAGATGAACCTACAACGTAGTTCAGATGAGGAGATCTTCTAGGCCACGCAAGTCAATCTTTACTTATGCAGTTGCAGCTTCAGTTTCAGCAGTTTCCAGCTTCAAACTAGGGCAGTCGATATCTTGCAAACCGTTCGTCGAATTGACTTCATTCCACCACCAAAAGTTGCGGCTTTCAAAGGAGGTTCAAATGAACCTACAACGTAGTTCCAAAGAGGAGATCTTCTAGGCCACGGAAGTCAATCTTTACTTCTGCAGTTACAGCTTCAAATTCAACAGCTTCCGGCTTCACATGTGTGAGAGAGAGAGACCCATTTCAGCGCAGTAGAGAAGAGACTCATATCTACGTAGTAGAGAGAGAGGGATGTGATGAGATGAGTGATTCCAAATGAGGAAAAGTCCTCTTATATTTATACACAATGTTGGTGTGTGAATAGATGCGACTGTTAGGCTTCTAAGCCTACATGAGTTGTAGGTCGGCTTGATAATAATTCCATAATCAAAATAAATTCATATCTTCATGAATACTTATCGGAATTGGATGATCTTTATATCAACCCTACACCTCTCGATGAGAGGAATCTAATAAAAATATTATTAGCCATGAATAAGATGACCCACAAGAAGTTTTGCTCTCGTTGCCAATTTTAACACTCCCTCTCAACCATGGAAAACTTCATCTGCAGTCTGTCTATCGGTCGTTACTATTCATCCATCAAATGCACTGCCTTGTACAGCCTGACCCTTGCCTTGCTCTGCTCTATTTTGCCTGTCCTGCTTTGTCTTGTTCTGCCCTGAACTGATCTGTACTAATTTGTTCTGTTCTGCTCTGCTCTTGCATTGTTCTGTTCTACTCTGCTTTTGTCCGAATTATGAATAAGAAGAAATGATCGAGGATGTATCATACTGACTCAAAGTCAGTCTCAGAGTATGTACCACTGGTCCAAGACTAATCTCAACCAACCCAAAGTCAGCATTATAGTGAGTACAACTCCAATGCTCCCAGACCAATATCATCCTCCACTGACTCAAAGTCAGTCTCAGAGTATGTACCACTGATCCGAGACCAGTCTCAACCGAGCCGAAGTCAGCGTCATAGTATGGTACAACTCCTACCACTGGTCCTAGACCAGTATCATCCATCCTAGATCAATGGAGGTCATCCTACCGTAGGGAGTACGGTAGTTACAACGATGCGTCCATCGGTACTACTATGGTCCCTAACTTCATTTCCCTGCTCATTGATCAGATGAGAGGTACTTCCCATGAGTCCTAGACTGCATGGGTAGGATGCCTCGACAGGAGAATTAATCAATCCTGTCCTCACAGGAGAACACATCAATCCTGCTACAATTTCCATGGAGAACACATCAATCCAGGCCTCACAGGAGAACACATCAATCCTGCTACAATTGCCATGGAGAACACATCAATCCATACCTCACAGGAGAACACATCAATACTGCTACAATTGCCATGGAGAACACATCAATCCAGGCTGCCATGGAGAACACATCAATCCAGGCCTCACAGGAGAACACATCAATCCTGCTACAATGTCGCCACGGGGTGTACATGTATACCACCAGGGGATAGTGAATAATCCTGTGGTCATATGCTGCTCCAAGAAGCACCCCGCACCCCCCTCGAGCTCTCTGAGCTCAAAGCATCATACATGACCCTCATTGGAGGGTCTTTGAACAACTCCAAGTTGTTCATGGAAAGTCATAAATTTTACTTTCCCAAGGGGTTTTGTCAGAATGTCGGCGAGCTGTTCATCTGTACCAATATGAGGGAGCCTTATAGCTCCCCGTTGCACCATATCTCGAATATAATGGTATCTAATATCAATATGCTTGGAGCGATCATGGAATACGGGATTCTCTGACAAACGAATCCCACTTTGGTTGTCACAAAGGATCACAGTGGTATCCAATGTGAATCCAAACAACTCATTGAAGAGCTTTCGTAGCCAAACTGCCTCACAAGAAGCCATGCTAGCAGCAATATACTCTGCTTCCGCGGTGCTCAAAGCCACCGAATTTTGTTTCCTGCTCATCCAGGATATCGAAGCAGATCCCAAGGAGAAACAACACCCGGAAGTGCTCTTATGGTCCTCCACATTGCCTGCCCAGTCAGCATCTGTGTATCCAAATAGTCTCACATCTCTGGCAATGTATCTTAACCCATAAGTGATAGTGCCACGAAGATATCTCAGTAGATTCTTGGCACCAATCCAGTGTATGTGGTGGGGTTCAACCATATGCTGGCTCAATGTGTTGACTGCAAAGCATATATCTGGACGGGAGTTCACTAAGAACATTAATGCTCGGACGAGTTGCCGATACTCGGTAACATTTCGTAAAACAGGTCCAGCAGCACTACCGCTTAACTTCTTGAAGTCAAGCTCCATCAGAGTAGTTACAGGCTTGCATTCAACCATTCTGAATCTTTCCAATATCTTCACCACATATTTTCCTTGAGATAGGAAATTTTCTCCTGGCTTTTGCCACACTTCAAGTCCTAGGAAGTAGTGCATCAGTCCTAGGTCTTTCATTTCAAATTCAGAGGCCAGCTCCCTCTTACATTTGTGAATGAGAGGGCCTGCACCTGTTAGAGAAAGGTCATCCACATACAACACCAGTATGAGAGGCTTGTCATCTTCAACCTTAAAGTAAAGGTTAGGATCGGCTTCAATCCTAGTGAATCCCAGCTTCATCAAGTAGCTATCGATCCTCTCATACCATGCTCGGGGTGCTTGCTTCAGCCCATAGAGAGCTTTCTTCAACCTGCATACATGAGATTTTCGATCATAAATCTCAAATCCTTCGGGCTCCACGTAGACCTCTTCTTTGATCGAGCCATGCAAGAACGCAGTCTTGACATCCATCTGATGTAGGTTCCATCCTTGTGAAGCGGAAAGGGCTACGATCGAGTAGATGGTCATATATCTGGCAACAGGTGCAAATATCTCATCATAGTCTATACCTTCTTTTTGGGAGAAACCTCGAGCAACAAAACGAGCCTTATACTTTTCCGTGCTTCCATCTGCTGCATGCTTTATCTTGTGAAGCCATTTGGAAGTAACAAAAGTCTTCTCCTGGGGTCTGGGAACTACTTCCCAAACATCATTCTTTATGACAGACTCATATTCTTCGGTCATAGCATCCTTCCATACTTGATGCTTGACGACATCTGAGAATGATGAAGGCTCATTTTGTATGATCGTGCTCATGATGGTCAGGTATCCTTGATACCTATTAGGTTTCTTACTTTCACGAAAGGTTCCTCGGGGTGCAGCATGTCCTTCAGCATCATCAAGTAACCCATTAAGCCATGAAGGCCTCTACCTAGAAGAGGAAGGTTCATATGGAGGAGGATCAATCGGATCCATGGGTTCTTCTACATCAGGTATTGATTCATCATCCTTTTCTTTCGGTTCCCTGGTGTCAGCTTCTTGAGAGCTCCTCAAAGTCAGAGGATTGATCACCTTGTTGAGAGCCATATCTTCGTCAAAGGTGACATCATGACTAATTATGACTTCCCTTTGACCGGCTACATAGATTCTATAGCCTTTAGTATTTTCACCATAGCCCACAAAAATTCCCTTCTCTCTAGATGCTCCCAATTTATTTCTTTTCTCTTTCGGCACATGAAAGTATACAGGGCTTCCAAAAATTTTAAAATGAGAAACATCAGGTTTCTTACCGGTGAATTTTTCTTCAGGAGTCTTGGAACCCAATGCTTGATGAGGGCATCGATTTTGTACATATACGGCAGTGTTTGCAGCTTCAGCCCATAGAAACTTAGGAAGACTTTGATCATGTAGCATGGCCCGGACAGCTTCCATAATTGTGCGGTTCTTCCTTTCTGCCACAACATTTTGTTCTGGAGTATATGGTGTAGTAGTCTCACTCTTGATTCCAGCCTCTTTACAAAAATCATGGTACTAATTAGATTCATATTCAGTCCCATTATCAGTTCTTAAGATCTTGATCTTTTTTCGGTTTGATTCTCGATTAGGGCTTTGAAGTGTTGGAACCAAGGGAACACTTCATCCTTCTTTTTCAAGAAGTATATCCAGGTCTTTCGAGAATGGTCATCTGTAAAAGTGAGATAATATGAGTATCCTCCCAAGGAGTTCACAGGCATCATACCTGATATGTCTGAGTGAACTAGTTGTAATATATCGGAGGTCTTGCTTTGACTTGAAGGGAATGGTCCCCTTTTGAGCTTTCCTTCGGCACATCCCGGACATACACCTTCTTTCTCTACTTGGAATTCAGGCATCCCTGTTACCATCTGTCTTACATCAGGTAGAGCTTGGTAATGAAGGTGGGCAAGCCCCGATGCCAAAGCTCAGACTGAAGCGTTGTGTCACAAGACATGACACCTAGCGGACTTCCACCGACTTGATATAAAGAATCAACTCGAAACCCAAGAGTGAAAGCATCTTTAACATTATTTTTCCATATGCATACCTTACCATCGCTGAAGGTTACCTTATAGCCTTTGTCTTCCATTGCCGAGATGGATACCAGGTTCTTTTTAAGATCAGGTACATATAATACATCTTGTAAGTGAATCGTATTACCTTGATTCAGTTTAAGAGAAACATTGCCTACACCTTTCACTGGGTATTTCATGTCATTTCCAAGGACAATTTGTAGGTTAGTTTCTTTCTCTACCAGATTATAGAGTACTTCGTTGTAACCAGTGAAGTGTCTTGAGGCACCACTATCAATGAGCCAAATTCCTATTGAGTCCGAAGGAGCGGAGGTCGATAAAGCAGCTGGTAGATAATATTCAGCCTGCTTATCGTCAACAGTGTTAGATTCATACTTGGAATTTCTAGCCTTCTTGAATGGTTGCCCTCTTCCTTGATTTCCCGCATTCCTTTTTCCTTTGATGTCAAATTTTCCATTCCTTCGATTACCATGAGAGGGATTTTGATCATCATCACGGTGACAGTCCTTTCTATCAGGGCATTCCCTTTCATAGTGACCTGCTTTATTGCAAATGAAACATCGTCCTTTTCTTCCACCCTTAAATGCTGCCTTTCTTTTCGATTTAGACCCATAATTATTTCTTTTCTTAGCATGAGAAGAAAAAGTAGCAGGAGGACCTTTAGGTAAGGGCATTTCCTGCTCTTCTACCCTTGTCTGTTCTTGAATGCATCTAGCCATTAATTCCTCGAAACTAGGAATTACATTATTGTTCAGAAGAGTAGTCCTTAACACATACCATTCAGATGGTAGTCCTCCGAGAGTTGTGAGTGCCATTTCTCTGTCAGTAATGGTTTCCCCAATATATAGGAGTTCGTTCTTGATCTCGGTGATTCTTAAGAAGTATGCTTGCATACTTTCATCTTTACCCTTCTTGATATCCCTCAACTTATTTCTAAGAAACAAAACTTGATTTGCATCATTAACTTTAAATAAACTCACCAGTCTGTCGTAGATTTCTTTGGAGGTGTCTAGATCAGAGATGTAGGCCACCAAGCGCTTGTCGATAGAGTCCCGGATGATCTTCTTTGTTTTGACTTCTACATTTTTCCATTTGTTCGAGGCAGCAGCAGATGCATTTAATGAAGGCTCAACAATATTGCCTCTTACATGGTCCAGCACTCTTTGATCTTCAAGGGTTAGATCGATAGACATCTTCCATCCGTGATAGTCAGCTTTCTCACGGAGCTTGTCTTCGGCAGGAAAGAGTGTTGAGGACCCCATAGTTATTTTAGGATAGCCTTGCCAATCTTCTCTTCAATGATTGCTCTTGCTCTTGCTCGGGCTTTGTCTTCACCTCAGCTCTAATACCATGTTAAGTTATGGTATGTTCTATGCTTATAACAGTTTACTTCTTTTTCTTATTATATTCCACCGATTAGCAATTACATGTACATAAAGTAAAGTGCAGATAGAACATTAAACGATCGACAGAAAACAAGCCAAGACAAGAGACACAAGATGTGGCGGCTAGCCAGGGACAAACCCCGCAATGTGTGGGGAAACCCTTTGATCAAATCTTCTTTTATCTTCAATAATTCAGCAGAGAGAAATAATATAGTAAATCTGATTCATATCAGCAGTAGCAAACCCTATATCAGTAGCATCAGCATTAGCGGCTTCATTATCAAACTAGGGCAGACCATATCTCACAAAAAGACAGTCAGATTGACTTCATTCCACCACCAAAAGTTTCAGCTTCCAGAGGAGGTTCAGATGAACCTACAGTGCAATTCATATGAGGAGATCTTCTAGGCCACGCAAGTCAATCTTTACTTCTGCAGTTGCAGCTTCAGTTTCAACAGTTTCCAGCTTCAAACTAGGGTAGTCGATATCTTGCAAACCGTTCGTCGGATTGACTTCATTCCACCACCAAAAGTTTCGGCTTCCAGAGGAGGTTCAGATGAGCCTACAATGCAGTTCAGATGAGGAGATATTCTAGGCCACGCAAGTCAATCTTTACTTCTATAGTTGCAGCTTCAGTTTCAACAGTTTCCGGCTTCAAACTAGGGTAGTCGATATCTTGCAAACCGTTCGTCGAATTGACTTCATTCCACCACCAAAAGTTGTGGCTTTCAAAGGAGGTTCAGACAAACCTACAGCGCAGTTCCAAAGAGGAGATCTTCTAGGCCATGCAAGTCAATCTTTACTTCTACAGTTGCAGGTTCAAATTCAACAGCTTCCGGCTTCACATGTGTGAGAGATAGACCCATTTCAGCGCAGTAGAGAAGAGACTCATATCTGCATAGTAGAGAGAGAGAGATGTGATGAGATGAGTGAGTCCAAATGAGGAAAATTCCTCTTATATTTATACACAACGTTGGTGGGTGAATAGATGCGACTGTTCGACTTCTGAGCCTACATGAATTGTAGGTCGGCTTGATAATAATTCCATAATCAAAATAAATTCACATCTTCATGAATACTTATCGGAATTGGATGTTCTTTATATCAATCCTACACCTCTCGATGAGAGGAATCTAATAAAAATATTATTAGCCATGAAAAAGATGACCCACATGAAGTTTTGCCCTGGTTGCCAATTTTAACAGTGGGAGATCTACAAGATCGATTCTGGTGGTGAAAGAAGATGGCGAGTAGTGGAAAGATAGAGATAGAGAAATTTAATGGTCATAGTTTTCAGTTATGGAAACTCAAGATGGAGGATCTGTTGGTGGATAAAGACTAGTGGATTGTGGTAGATCCGGGTACTAAACCAATAGGAGTGTCTGATGAAGAATGGAAGAAGTTGGATCGAAAGGCAAAGAGCACAATACAATTGTGTGTCTCAGATTCAATATTGCTAAATGTATCAGGGGAAGCTACGGCAAAGGCTTTGTGGGACAAATTAGGGACTTTGTACCAATCTAAGTCTCTGGTGAATAAACTGTTCCTGCAGAAAAAGATGTATAACATGAGGATGAAAGTTGGAGACTCGGTGACAAAGCATCTGAATGCATTTAACACTGTGGTAAGTCAGTTAGCATATGTTGATATTAAAATTTCAGATGAAGATAAGTGCATCATTTTGTTGTGTTCTATACCAGATTTGTGGGATAGTCTGGTTATTGCAATAGGTAGCAATGCAACTGCCTTGCATTTTGGTGAAATAGTCTCATCCTTGCTAATGGAGGAGATGAGACGAAAAAATATGGAGAGCCAAAATGGTGATGCCTTGTCTGTATGAGGGTGGACCTAGAACAGAAACAAAAATAAGTAATCAAGTGGGAGATATAAATCTAAAGGGAGATCTAAATCTCCAGGAAAACCTGTAAAGGTGGTGTGCTGGAAGTGTGGAAAGGAAGGGCACTTCAAAAGGGACTGTAAATCTAAAGCTCCTGATAAAGGAAAGGGATCTGATGATGCTCCTTCTACAAAGGCAAAAACCACCTCAGATGAAGGTGGGGATGTGTACTTGGCTTCTTCAAGTACACATGTAGATCATGAGGCATGGTTGATTGACTCAGGTGCATCCTTTCACTTCACTCCCCATAGGGAGTGGTTCTGCGAGTATGAGAAATATGATGGTGGTGATGCCTTCTTGGGGGATGACAAGAAGGCTAGAATCATTGGTCGCGCAAAAGTAAAGTTGAAGTTGCAAGGTGGAAGGGTTAGAATGCTTCTAGGTGTTCTACATATTCTTACATTAGCTAGAAATCTGATTTTTGTTAGCAAGCTAGATGATGCAGGTGTAAAAGCAATGTTCGACAAGGACACTTGTAAGATGGTTTGGGGAGCACTGGTATTGATGCGGGGAGTTTGGATTGGAACACTGTACAAACTGGAAGGTAGCACTGTTATTGATGGGTGCAATACTTCTATGGTTCCTGAAAGTGGAGAAAAAATCTAGTGGTCCCTGGAGAGACGACCATGCTGTGGCATCAAAGGCTTGGACATATTGGAGAAAAGGGCCTTCAGATACTTCATGGTAAAGGTATGGTAGAAGGTATGAGTAATAGCTCTCTAGATTTTGATTTTTGTGAAAATTGTGTATATGGGAAGCAGAATCGAGTGAGTTTCCCCTCTGGTAGTAAGTGGGCGAAACAGATATTAGAACTTGTGCATAGTGATGTGTTTGGACCTGTGAAGGTTCCATCACTGGGTAAGTCTGTGTACTATGTATCATTTATTGATGACTTCTCAAGGAATACATGGATATATTTCCTTAAGAAGAAATCTGAAGTCTTTGATAGTTTTAAAGAATTTAAGGCTCTAGTGGAAAACCAAACAGAGAAGAAGATAAAGGTGTTGAGGACAGATAACGGTGGAGAGTTTTGTAGTAAGGAATTTGAACAATTTTGTAAGAAGTGTGGTATAGCATGGCAGAAGACTACTCCATATACACCTCAGCAAAATGGAGTTGTAGAAAGAATGAATAAGATGTTGATGAAAAGGGCAAGAAGCATGCTTAGTGGTGCCGGGATAGGACAAGAATTCTGGGCAGAGGCGGTAGATACTGCATGTTACCTGGTCAATAGGTCACCTTCATCAGCATTGGAGGATAAGACTCCACAAGAGGTACGGAATGGTAAGAAGCCCTCTCTTTCACATCTGAGGGTATTTGGATGTGATGCATATGTACATGTTCCAAAGGAGAAATGAACCAAGTTGGATAGTAAATCTGAAAAGTGCATCTTTATTGGGAATAAGGATGGTTTAAAGGGTTATAGGCTTTGGAACCTAGTCACACGGAAGGTTGTGTACGACTGAGATGTGGTGTTCAGACAGGTGAAAGATGTTATTAAACATGAATTCAACGAAAGGAACCTGAGAAGATAGAGTCTGAACTAAAGGAAGAAGAATCAGACTCTACAGCAGAGGAGGAATTAGAAGATAAAGAGCCACAAACTCCAGCTGTGAGAAGATCAGTTCAAGAAAGAAGGCAGCCTAAAAGGTATAGTCCATCTGCTTTCTGTTCAAATTTTGCTTTATCTATCACAGACGATGATCCCAGAACTGTGAAAGAAGCAGTAGATTCAGAGGATGGAAAACTTTGGAAAGAATCCATGGTTGATGAAGTAGCATCTTTGCACAAAAATGAGGCTAGAGATCTAGTGGAGTTGTCGGCTGGAAGGAAACCCATTGTCAGCAAATGGGTGTTCAAAAAGATGACAAATGCAGAAGGAAAAGTGGAGAAATATAAAGCTCGGTTGGTAGAAAAAGGTTATTCTCAGGTGTCGGGAATTGATTTTGGTGATATTTTTTCTCCTGTTGCCAAGGTAGCTTCTATTATATTACTTTTATCTGTTGTTGTTGCTTTTGATTTTGAGGTAGAACAAATGGATGTGAAGACAACATTTCTCCACAGGGATCTGGAAGAGGAAATCTACATGAAGCAACCTGAAGGTTTTGCAGTGAAGGGTAAGAAAGAACTGGTATGCAAGTTAAAGAAGTCTTTATATGGGTTAACATAGTCACCAAGGATGTGGTATCATAAATTTGATACATTTATATGGGGACTTGGCTTCACTAGAAGCAAAGCAGATCACTGTGTGTATTTTAAATTAATTGGTGACCATGTTATTTATTTGGCCTTGTATGTGGATGATATGTTGCTGGTTGGAAATGACAAGGAAATTATCCAGGATTTGAAGACCCAATTTTCCTCCAAATTCAACATGAAAGATCTTGGTGCTGCAAACTATATTTTGGGCATGGAAATTAAAAGAGATCAACAAAAGAGGAAGCTCTGGTTAAACCAGAGGAAGTATGTCGAGATAACACTGCAAAGGTTTAATATGCAGGATAGTAAACCATTGAAGGTTCCTATTCCTGTAGGTGTGAGGTTATCTGCTAAACAATGTCCCAAGACACAAGAAAAGGAAGAGGACATGTCCTGTGTTCCATATGCAAGTGAAATCGGTAGCCTGAAGTATGCAATGGTTTGTACTAAACCAGACATTGCACATGCAGTGGGAGTGTTGAGCAGGTTTATGTCAAAACCAGGAAAGAAGCATCAGACAGTAGTGAAGCGGGTTTTTAAGTATTTGCGTGGCACTAGTGATTATGGTCTGTGTGACCAAGGAAGACCGAGATTGGATAGAGTGTTGGATATTCGTGGCTTTGTTGATGCAGACTGGGCTGGAGATCTGGATCAGAGAAGATCTACGAGTGGGTATGTGTTTGACCTATTTGGAGGTGTAGTCAATTGGATGAATAAAAAACAATATGTAGTGGCACTATCAACTACAGAGGTAGAATACATGGTAGCCACTCATGCAAGCAAGGAAGCAATTTGATTACAAAGATTGTGTTCAAGTACGGGGTTAGAATAACAAGCTATAAGGATAGACTGTGATAGCCAAAGTGCAATTTTCTTGGCAAAGAACACTGCATATCATTCAAAGAAAAAGCGCATTGATGTTCAATATCACTTTGTGAGGGATATGATAGAAGACAAAAAGGTGTTGCTGGTAAAGGTGGACACTTTGAAGAAAATTTGTGAGCTCTGGGAAGTTCTCTTGTGTAGAGAGACAATGGGCATATTAGGGCTAGGAAAATGACTAAGCTCTCTTGTGGCCCCCTGTTGAAAGAAAACAACAAGTGTTAGAATGTTGGGTCATGTTATATTATTTCCATGTAGTTAATAGGGGCTTTGAAGGGCACTCATAAACCCACTTTATGTGTTCCAGGGCAGCGCCCCAGAAAATTTTGGTTTTGGAGCCTATGTTAGGTTGGGTGGACCCACCTATAGTTTTGTGCATGATTTTCACACACGCATTTTGGATGTGATGGTTTTCGGTCCATGGTATTGTATACAATGGTTTTTGGTCCATGGTATTGGATGCTTCGGCATGTATAAATATGTATTGTAACAGTGAAAGGAACAAAATGAAAAATTGAGCTGGTAGTCCCAATTTTGGGAACCAGTGGGAAAATCTCTGTGTATATGTGTTTTATGTGTTATTCTCTTGCATTGTTTATTTTTCTGTGTTTTAGAATTCGTATGCAGGTAATTTTTGTACGGGGTTAAAACCTATAGTTTGTGAGACAAGGGAAACACCAAATTGGCATATGAGACCTCTTGTTTCAATTTGACTCCTAAGTCTACGAAGACATACATACTCTACCCCCTCTAGTTTTGGACCTGTGATCTTTTAGGAGGAAACACGTACTCTTAACCATCAAGCCCACTCAAGCTATATATTTAAAATATATGATAATGTTATTAATATTAAATATATATTATATATTAAGCTAAAGTATGATATATTTATATATTATAATTATTATAGTATTAATGTCTTGGGTTTATAATATTAAGATTAATATTTTATCCTAAAAGATGGGGATGAAGATCGAACAAATGTTATTGAGAAGATCACAGAGATCATCTGAAAACTGATCATTGAAGAACAAAATGAAGCACTAGCCAAAGGTGTAACAATTGAGGAAGTCGATCCCATAGCCAAAGTGATGCCTAACAACAACAAATCCCCTCGACTGAATGGATATATCCTAGAGTTCTACAATGCCTATTGGCCATTTCTCAGTGAAGAAATAATGGATTTTGGTGGAAGAATCCTGAAGAAAGCAATATGTCTGGTATGGGTTGAATGAAAATTTCCTCACCCTAATTCCAAAGACAAATGGTTCTTGCAGTACGAGTGGATACAAACCCATCACATTATGTAATGTAATATACAAGAGAATATCCGCAGTCATGGCACACTGATTGAGGCCTTGCTTCATTTCATCATCAGTCTAGAGCAAACAGGCTTTGTGGAGGGATGATAGATGGCGATGGCATAGTCTTTACTCATGAAATTATGCACTCTATAAAAACTCAAAAAAAACTAGATATGTTGGTTAAATTGGATCTATGAAATGCCTATGACCACCCAAGATGGAAATTCCTATTCAGTATTCTAGCTACCTTTGGATTCTTAGAAGAATAGATTAGGTGGACCAACTTGATGATAACAACTTTGTTCTTGTCCATATTTCTTAATGGTTCTCTTTCGTGAAGCTTTCGTCCTAGTACAAGGTTGTGTCAAGATGATCCACTATATGTGCTCTTGTTTATAATTGCGGTGTAGGGCTTGGGTCATCTAATTCGGGAAGGAAAGAGGTTGGGGTAGTTAAGAGGAATCAAAATCCCTAACTCACATCTTTCACTGACACACCCACAATTCGTGGATGAGAGCCTTATCTTTGGAGAACTGATGATGTGTGAAGCTAGAGTCGTCAATGACATACTTGAGCAATTTGAAGAAGCCACATGTATGTCTCTTAACAAGGAAATTTCTATCATGTAATTTCTTAATACCTCTATTCAAGTTTAGAGTCATCTATCTCATCTAATGGACTTTAGTATTGGACCCCTCCCATTAAAATACTTAGGAGACCCCTTGGTGGCTAATCCTCTATGAGTCACTTGTTGGAAGGAATTATGCAACAAATTAACCAATCGACTTTCCAATTGGATCTTCAAATCCCCTCATTTAGAAAGAAGATGCATGCTGTTAAAAGTAGTCATACAAGCCATTCCCATACACCAAATGTTGGTTCTTCCATCTCCCAAAGGAATCTATGAAGAAATAATATCCATATTCTGAAAATTTATGTGGCAATGTTCTAATTATCTTCATAAATGGGCATTAGTGTCTTGTGAAAAGCTATACTTTTAGATGTAGAGGAATTCCTAATTTTCATTGAACAAGAGGTCAAAATAATTTACTAGAGGATTTGGTTCCTCTATGAGTGGTTTGTTAGGTTAGGATTTATTCTAGATTGCTATGTAATTCTTTAAATAAGAGAATTTATTGTAGTGGTTGTAAATTTGTTTAATTTTACCTAAATTGGTTCTTAGTTCCTATATTCATGGATATAAATCAAATCCTCATGTAATATTTATAAGTTCTGGATTTTAATAAAAATAAATGAGTGATCAAGTGTGTGTACAAAACTCTTTATTTTATTCCCGAGAACTAGTCCTTTTACAATCTCTTCTTTTTTGTATGCATATATTATGCACGCAGTCCTATAATTATCACCAAAGATGAGAGCAACCCATGATATATTTATATAAATTTTTGAGTTGGAAGAGGGTCATGGGGAAGAGAATTGAGACAACTCAGGAGAGTTGGAGTATAGATCTACACATCAATAGAGTATAACTAAAGGTGCTAACACTTAGCTGATTTTCATTTGTAGTGAACTTCATTAACTAATGGAGCCAGGATCCATCATTGGAAAATTCAACATTTGACATAGAACAATCAAGTGGGGTCTTCCTAGATATTATACCTAGGTGATCCTGTTAACCTCTTTTTTTCGACATGTTGGGACATTGTGAGTGGGTGGGTCCCACCCAAAGGCGTCCACTCGGAAGCTCTTTGTGGGCACCCTTTTCCATTGTTTTAGGACATATAAAGCAGCCCAAAACTATCACCTATGGGTCCCACCCAGAGGGCTTACCCCAATGGTCTTTTCAAGTGCTCTTTTCCATTCTGTCGGGTTATCAAAAGTGGGTTGGTGGTATAATATGGAGGTTTCTGTGGGCCTTTGTTTAGTATATTATTTACAAATGTTGCCCCATAGGCCTGATCCTAATCCATAAAAATGGGCACAGAGGTCTTGCTACTGAATAATGGAATCAAGAAATATCTTACCATACTTAGTTAGATTTGGCCATACTTCTGGTTACTTCAACACTTAACAGACCTGAAACTATGATCCTTAAAGGGATTTACATCTTGTAGCCCATTAAAGGAAGCATTGATGCTAGGAATCATTATATGATTAAAGGGTTAAAGGGGAGCTGATTATGAGAAAAGCTGATTTAGATTTGCATGTAGTTTTATCTGAGAAGACCTTGTGTCTACTTAGGGAAAAAGAATAATCATGCACCTAGAGTTGATCAAGGCGTTGGACGAGGAGTTGGAAGAGGAGAAAGGCAAAGGCCAATTTCTAATAGAGAGGTGTTATGGGCGATGCAATGATTGTAGGTAGGAATGGTTGCTGTGGAGATTGGCTTGCAGACAGAACTAGAAGTGACAAATGTGAGTCAAGAAGAGGAATAATCTTAAGAAGGAGAAGGAGCAAAAGAACCAACATAAGCTAAGGTATTGAAATTATTTTTGGAATATGTTATTAAACCTAAACCATATATGAATTCTTATGTTGGTGGCACCAATCTATAGGATTTATTAATTGGATCAAAGATATCGATAAATTATTTAAATACAAAGAGATGAGCGAAAAAAAGTAAGTAAAATTTATTGTAATTATATTAAAGGGTCATGCAACTCTCTAGTGGGACGGTGTATAAGCAGAGAGAAGAAGAAAGAACAAGAAGAATATTACAAGTTTGGAAAGGATGGTGGTGAAATGCATAGATACATTTTTTGCCGAAAGATTACAACCTTACATTATTAAGGAGAATGAAAAATCTTAGGTATAGATTGTTAGTGTCAGCCTTTGAAGCCTTCCATCAGTGATCAAATATGCTCTTACAAAGTGGTATCAGGGTGTCAAAGTCAAATTTTGTCATTTCAGTGATTCTTCAAGTAAATTTTGGTCACTAGGTATTAGGTCTACGGTTGTTTTCACTCCTTCCAAAGTTTTCCAAGTGTCTCACCATTTGGCTGAGTGTACCATCATTCAAAGAGTTATCATCATTTCAGTTTCCAATGGGTCATTTCACACCTTGTTCGTGCTTTAGTTGTACTTGGGTAAGCCTCATTTACCTCTCCTAGGGTTTTGAAGGTAATTTTTCTTGGATGGTAAAATAATCAACAAAACTTGTGTCTTGATGTTCATACACCCTCCCCTATTCCTAATATACCTTTTCAAATGCTTCTCATCACTCATATCCCTCAAATTCGTCATTTTCCCACAGACCCTAGTTTATTGCCACAATTTGACAATTTTCTAGGCTAGGCCTATGTTTTTCCCTTTTGGACCCCTTCCCCTCACTTAATCTTTGAAATTCCACTTTCCCCTACTTCCTAACATCCCTCCCTACTTCCCAAAATTTTCTCAATAATTTAGAAGCCCCTCATCCCGTTCATTTCACTTCATTTCCACAAATCCCCTGTTCCACACATCGGGATAAGTTTTATTAAAATGACGTTTCTAAGAAAGAGAAGATGAATTTGAGAAAAGTGAGAAAGGTTTTGTCCATAATTGACCCAGGAAGAAAACTTATTTTAGTTTTTACACAGGTTTCATGGTTTGGGAGAAATGTCGAAAACATCATTGGCCTCAGGTGGATTGATGCACTTCTCGAGTGACCTTAGGAAAATCAAGATTTCACCTAGATGGGATGTTCGAATGACTTTCTTGGTGAGTCCATTGATATCAAGACAGAGATATATTTCCAATGAGCTATCATGAGCTCAATTTGGAGTTGAGGAAGACCATCAAAAGTTGATTGCAACAACAATGTGCATTCAGGAAGTCTCATTCTATACATTTTTACCAGTCTTGGGAGATTTGAATTTTGATAGAGAAAATGAGCTCCAAATTGAAAAATTCAAAATTTTATGGAATGTATACTCACCAGGATTTCCAACGAGCTATCACACGCCCAATTTGGACACCAGGAAGGCCTTCAAACGTCATATGCAGAAAGGTGTTGCGCATCAGTGAGGCGCTATGCATCAGAGGGTTGGCGTTGTGCATCAGAGGAGTGTTGCGCATTAGGCAGTTTTCTCCAGTGTAAATTTACACTAGCATTGCACATCAGGGAGGCACTGTGCATTGGGCCGAGTGCACTGCGCATCAGTCTAGAAGCTGCCAAAACGTTTCAAGTCAGTCAATAACCCTCAGAAACATTACATTTCTATTCTACAAGTAAGTTATCATTGTTCTTGAGTTGAATTTGATCTCTTACATGTGTTCTTCATGATTTTTGCATTTTGAAAATCAAACGCTAGCTTGTCTTCATCATTTTCCATTTCATTGTACAACTTTCACTCCATAACCCAAAACCAACATCATTTTCCCCTTTTCTATAATACATTTCCCTAAATCAATCCATTAATCCCATTTTTCATATCCCAGTCCCCTAAGACAACTCATTCCCCTCATCAAACCCTAAATCCCTCACAAAACCCTAGTTTCCCAAAACCTATCCCTTCATTCCTCAACTCCTTCTCCCATTAATAAAATCTCCTCATACTTATCTCCCTTTTCCTCTCTCATTATCATTTTCCACCACATTATCATCACATCACTTACCTAGGACAAGCACGAAGCACCATGACAAGAAGTAGTGAAACAAGTTATGAAGAAGAAAAACTTAGTGACAGTTCCATGGAGAGACTTAAGGAGCAAAAAGGAGCATGATAAGCTAAAGATCTTGGCTAAGGCTTCACTAGCCCAACAAAGAAATCAATGAGGGACCCATGTGCCAGATTTGAAGAAATTTTGGAATTTTTTTGTCATTTTACATTTTTGTAATTAAAAACACAGGGATTTCCAGCTGATGCGCAGCGGCACCGGCGTTGCGCATTGAGTTGGCTTCGTATTTTTCAAAATGTATTGCATTTTTGGATTCCTCATGGAAAAACAATGAAACCCAAAAATTTTCATAAAATTTGGAGGAAATCTGGGTCACCTAAAGGGAAAAAAACACCTAAAAATTCCCCTCTCTGCCACTTTTTGGACACACAGGAACCGGTTTTGGGAGAATCCACTTTTGAGGGGTAAAATGACCTCTAAATTAGAAAATTCAAAGTGTTCTAGAGACTACATAGACAAATATTTCTAACGAGATACCCTACACCTGCTTTGGACTTCGAGAAGCCTTCCAAAAGTGGCCTAGAAAAGGCACTGCGCATCAAGCAAATTTTTGCCAATTTTTCCTAAAAACTCAGAATTTCGCCTAGTTTCCTACCAGTTATACCTCTTCTTCTCTCTTTAGTAAATTGATGATGTAATATGATGTAAATTGATGTACTATGATATAAAAATGATGAAAAATGACTTAAGGAGGTAGATATATCAATTATAGGTGGTTTTGAGTTGAATGAATCAATTTCCATTGTTTTAGAGTCAAGTTGTTCCACTGCCTATTTTTCAGTTCCTAGTTTAGATCTTGTTGAAACAGCTCCTTGACTCATGGATTCGACCCTTGATGGATAGCATAGGTGGTTTGATTCCTATATCTTGTACTTTCTTCATCATTTGTCAAGGTTGGGCTCTTGTGGATGTATTAAGAACTATTGTACATCACTTCTACAGTTTGGAAAGGAATTAAACTAGGCTTTTGCAGCATTTTATGGGATTCTTGTGGTAATGTGAATTAGCATTGTTTTTCCTCTATTAGTTCAGTTGATCTTATGTTTATATGTGCCATTATCTATCTTTTCTACATAAATAAATGAATCAAGATTAATAGGTGGAATCCATTGATATTCAGTGCTTTGCCTTGAGGTTTCATTTAGTTTTAAATGTTTTCTGTTGTTTGAAGAGGAATCATGAAACTTGGCATGCCCTCTCTAACTCCTCACCGGTCTTTAGACTCACCATTACACTCATTTAAAAGTGCTAAAACACTTGCCTACCTCGCCCCATAGAAACCTTTGCAAATCTGTGTTGATTTCCCGGACCCAAATCTGCCTTCCTCATCTGATCCAGTAACCAACCATTAAAATAAAACAAAATCCTCTGAGCAAACATACCTAGCCTAAAATTAGTATTCATATCACTCATCTCAAGCCTTCCTTGATATATTTTCATTGAGATTCACAAGGAGAGAGCCTTTTCTGGACTTGGTAGGGCAAGCTACCAGGTTAAGCATGGTTTTATGTTACCCTAGACCTAGCTTTCTCAGCATGAGATAGATTTAGTCCCTAACATGGTGGCGACTATACCAGGGAACATAGTTTTATGTTCCTCGGCAAAATGTAATCAGGTTCAGATCTAATTTTTGATGGAGGAAGGCTGAAATCATTCACCTGGTGACTCCAAATCAGTTTCAAGATTAGATCCAATGACTCCACTGAAGGATGAACCTGACCAGCAAAAACACGAAAGGACAATATGGAAAGCTTAGGTATTCAAGTTGGAATTTAATCCAAGACATTATTTTCTTTGTTGTAAACTATTTCTTCTCTTTTCCCAAAAATGTCAAGAAGGCTTTGCAAAGTATATTGTATTTTAGAAAAGATCCTTGGCCTACATTTGATTCCTTCCCTTTGAAGATTTTGAATACCAAAGATTTGCATGCCTTTGAGCTTGATCAAGACCCTTCTTCTGAATATTGTGAGAACCATCATCAAAGTGATGAGTTTAAAGAGACCAAGACTGATTCTATAGCGTCTGTACATACCCCACTACCTTGTAAAATTCCAGATCGATACAAGGCTTTGATTTTACCTCCTATATCACATGCTTTCTCTAAAAATCATGACCTATATCTACCTAGATTTGATGGTGAACGCGACAACATTACTGCTGAGAGACATGTATTGAATTTCAAGTATTTTCTTGAGCTTTTTGAATTTGATGAAGAGGATGTCAGTATTAGGCTTTTTTATCTTTCTTTGCAAGGCAAATTCAAGAGTTGGTTCAAAACCCTGCTTGATGGGAGCAACTCAGATTTCCAGCAGTTTGTCAAAGCTTTCCTTGACAGGTGGGTGGTCAAATAGAACACTTTCTTGATTCTAGAAGAGTATAACCAGTTGAAAAAAAAGCTACTGGTGGGAGTGCAATAGTTTTCTGCCAGATCTAATCAAGTCTATTTTTCAATACCAGTTAATATAAGACCTCCTCCTAGATCTGCTCTCTTACACTACCCGAAAGCCTTTGATCTAGAAATGGAATTTTAGCTGAGGGAGAGGAACCTTGCAACACTTGAAGAGATTTAGAACAGTGCAGTAGATGTAGAGGCCAATCTGTTGATCAGAAGGGCAAAGTTGAAGGAAGAAGAAATGAAGAACATAGATCCAGAGGAATCGACATCTTTAGAGGTAATACTCGACATTTTGGTAAGTGCAGTGGAAGAGATGATGCAAAGGATCACCACAAGGAATGAGTATAACGTTCAAGCCCATGGTTCATTGATTGGAGAAGAACAAGTTGCTGATCCAAAACATTTTGTTTCTTATCCCAATTGTCATAGACCTGATAATGATTTTTTTATAGATCATCTTGGAGAAGAGAGATATGTTGATATGACATACATGCTTGATGATCTATTTTTTACTTACGATTTGCCTCAATTTGATCAGTATGATGATTATTATGTTCTCCAAATAGAACCTAATATTGTAGACAAATCAACAGCTAGTTTGTGGGAGGAGGAAGTTCACTTTTAGCAGCTCAAATATAGTGATAAGACGATGCACATCAGCTATGGAATTGAGGAGGAAAGTGCAACAAATTTTGAAGTAAGTGAAAGCCTTTTTGTTTTGCTTGATTTCAGATCATCAGAGACAACTTTCATTCAATCAGAAATCAACTGTCAATAAGTTTTGATCTAGGCCATCTATAGGGCAATGAGATCCTTGTTCAATACTTCTCGTATCTAGATTTGTAGCCACTGAATGCCATTGATTGTCAAGTTTCAGATGATTTTCAAGTTGCAGATGAAGACTTGGAAGCTGGAACGTATGATCAAACGATGCAAGATGATTCCGTACCATTATGTTTCGAATCATTTTAATTTTTGAAGGGAAATTTGCGTGATATATCCTCAAATGAGAAGCCTGTAGAAAATCATGCAATCTCATTAGAAATAATAGAAAATGGGTTGCAACACTCTTTTCAAGTTTTTCATAATCCAATAGCTCATGTGTTGGATGATGTTTGCAGTCAAAGTCCTTCTCCACTATCTAACTATGATATCGAAGCAATTATCGAAACAAACTTGATCCAACAGTCGGTTTCTTTTCATTTTTAGTAGGAGTCTCATCACAAAGCTCAGATGAAAGTTTGCATTCATCATATCAGGAGAATAAATGTAATCTATTGGATGAGCTAAGTCCCAGTGTGCATGAATTTCAAGATCCTTATGCAGTGTTTTTGGATTCGGATAGAGAATCCATATTATTCAATGGATCCATTTATATGTTTTGATGGAATTTGGCTTTCAATAGTTCTCTCTTGTTCATAAGCAATCACTTGCAGAGAATTCAAATAGCAGCCATAATACTTACTTGGTTGCATTGGTTGTTTCATTTCACTTGATCAGGTGATGAATGGAACAACTAGAGTAGGTTTTTATTGAATAAGCTCCATTTTGAGTATAGTTTCCAGTCTATCAGTTATGCTTTAGTATTGAGTCAATTTTTAGTTGAGTAAGAGTTAGTTTGTGTATTTGAGTTATCAGTATTCAGTCAAGCATTTCAGTTAGAGTTTTTGACTCCATGCCCCATGGATAAGGCTGCTTGGTCTACGGTGTTCTTGGCACCTCCAAGGAGCTACCATCCCTAATGGAGACAATGTTAGTGTCAACATTTGAAGCCTTCCATCAATGATCAAATATGCTCTTACAAAGGGGTCTCATGGTGTCAAAGTCAAAATTTTTCATTTCAGTGATTCTTCAAGTAAAATTTGGTCACTAGGTATTAGGTTTAGGTTTGTTTTCACTCCTTCCAAAGTTTTCCAAGTGTCTCACCATTTGGCTGAGTGTACCATAATTCAAAGAGTTATCATCATTTCAAGTTCCAATGGGTCATTTTATACCTTGTTTGTGCTTCAAATATACTTGGGTAAGCCTCATTTCCCTCTCCTAGGGTTTTGAAGGTAATTTTTCTTGGATGGTAAAATAGTCAACAAAGCTTGTGTCCTGATGTTCATACACCTTCCCCTATCCTTAATATACCTTCTTAAATGCTTCTCATCACTCATATCCCTCAAATTCATCATTTTCCCACAAACCCTAGTTTATTGCTACAATTTGACAATTTTCTAGGCTAGGCCTGTGTTTTTCCCTTTTGGACCCCTTTCCCTCACTCAATATTTGAAATTCCACTTTCCCCTACTTCCTAACATCCCTCTCTACCTCCAAAAATTTTCTCAATAATTCAGAAACCCCTCATCCCCTTCATTTCACTTCATTTCCACAAATCCCCTATTCTACACATCGGGATAGGTTTTATTCAAATGACGTTTCTGAGAAATAGAAGATGAATTTGACAAAAGTGAGAAAGTTTTTTGTCCATCATTGACCTACGAAGAGAAAACCTCTTTTATTTTTTACACAGGTTTCATGGTTTCGGAGAAATGTCAAAAAAATAATTGGCCTCAGGAGGATTGATGCACTTCTGGAGTGACCTTGGGAAATCAAGATCTCACCTAGCTGGGATGTTCAAATGACATTCTTAGTGAGTCAAATGATATCTAGATAGATAGAGATTTCCAATGAGTTATCATTAACTCAATTTGGGGTTGAGGAAGACCTTAAAAAGTTGATTGCAACAACACTTTGCATTCAGGAAGTCTCATTCTGGCCATTTTTACTAGCCTTTGGAGATTTGACTTTTGACAGGGAAAATGAGTTCCAAATTGAAAAATTCAAGATTTTCTAGAAATTTGACTCGCCAAGCTTTCCAACGAGCTATCACACGCCCCATTTGGACACCGAGAAGGCCTTCAAAAGTCATCTGCAAAAAAGGTTGCGCATCAGGGAGGCACTGTGCATCAGAGGGTTGGCACTACACATCAGAGGAGTGCTGCGCATCAGGCAGTATTCTCCAGTGTAAATTCACACTAGCACTGTGGATTAGGGAGGCACTACGCAATGGGCCCAGCGCACTGTGCCTCAGTCCAGAAGTTTCCCAAACGTTTCAAACCAATCAATAACCCACAAAAACACTGCATTTCTATTCTACAAGTAAGTTATCATTGTTCTTGAGCTGAATTTGATCTCTTACATGTGTTCTTCATGAGTTTTTCATTTTGAAATACAAACCCTAGCTTGTCTTTAACATTTTCCATTTCATTGTACAAATTTCACTCGATAACCAAAAACCAACATCATTTTCCCCTTTTCTATCTTACATTGCCCTAAATCAATCAATTAATACCATTTTCCATATCCCACTCCCCTAGGACAACTCATTCCCTTCATCAAACCCTAAATCCCTCACAAAACCCTAGTTTCCCAAAAACTATCCCTTCATTCCCCAACTCCTTTTCCCATTAGTAAAATCTCCTCATACTCATCCCCCTTGTCCTCTCTCACTATCATTTTCCACCATATTATCATCACATTGCTTCCCTAAGACAATCACCAAGCACCATGACAAGAAGCAGTGAAACAAGTTATGAAGAAGAAAAACATAGTGACAATTCCACAGACAGACTTAAGGAGAAAAAAGGAGCATGATAACATAAATATCTCGGCTGAGGCCTAACTAGCCCAATAAAGCAATCAATGAGGGAGCCATGTGCAAAATTTGAAGAAATTTTGGAAAATTTTTGTCATTTTACAGCTTTGTAATTAAAAACACAGGGATTTTTAGTTGATGTGCAGTGCCACCGCAGTTGCACATTGAGTTAGCTCAGTATTTTGCAATATGGCTTGCATTTTTTGATTCCTCATGGAAAACCAATGAAACTTAGAAAGTTTCATGAAATTTAGAGGATATCCGGGTCACCTAAAGGGAAAAAAACACATAAAAAGTGCCCTCTCTGCCACTTTTTGGACACACAGGAACCAGTCTTGGGAGAATCCACTTTTGAGGGGAAAATGACCTCTAAATCAGAAAATTAAAAGTGTTCTAGAAACCAGATAGGCAGGGTTTTCCAACGAGCTATCCTACACCTATTTTGATATTCGAGAAGCTATCCAAAAGTGGCCTAGAAAGGTCCATGTGCATCAGGCTCAGGCCACTGTGCATCAGGCAAATTTTTGCCAATTTTGCCTAAAAACTCAGAATTTCGCCTAGTTTCCTCCCAGTTTGACTTTTTCTTCTCTCCTTGCTAAATTGATGATGTAATATGATGTAAATTGATGTATTATGATGTAAAAATGATGAAAAATTACTTAAGGAGGTAGATACATCAATTATATGTGGTTTTGAGTTGAATGAATCAGTTTCCATAGTTTTAGAGGCAAGTTGTTCCACTGCTTATTTTTCAATTCCTAGTTTAGATCTTGTTGAAAAAACTGCTTGACTCATGGATTCGACCCATGATGTCTAGAATACGTGGTTTGATGCCTATATCTTATAGCTTCTTAGTCATTTGTCAAGGCTGGACTCTTGTGGATGCATTGAGCACTATTGTACATCACTTTTGCAGTTTGGCAAGGAAATAAACCAGGGTTTTGTAGCATTTTGTGGGATTCTTTTGGTAATGTGAATTAGCATTGTTTTTCCTCCATTACTTTAGTTGATCTTATGTTTATATGTGTCATTATCTATCCTTTCTGTATAACTAAATGAATCAAGATTAATAGGTGGAATCCATTGATATTCAGTGCTCTGCCTTGAGGTTTCATTTAGTTTTAAATGTTTTCTGTTATTTGAAGATGACTCATGAAACTTGGCATGCCCTCTCCAAATCCTCACCAATCTTTAGACTCACCATTACACTCATTTCAAAGTTCTAAAACACTTTCCTAGCTCACCCCACAGAAACCTTTGCAAATCTGTGTTGATTTCCCGGACCCAAAGCTACCATCGCCATATGATCCAGCAACCAACCATTAAAATCAAGAAAAATCCTCTGAGTGAACATACCTAGCCTAAAATTAGTATTCATATCAGTCATCTCAAGCCTTCCTTGATATATTTTCATTGAGATTGACAAGGAGAGAACCCTCTCCTGGCCTGGTCAGGATAGCTACCAGGTTAAGCATGGTTTGGTGTTACCCTAGACCTTCCTTTCTCAGCCTGAGGTAGTTTTAGGCCCTAATAGAGATCTACGAAAATTAGAGAGTATATAGAAGAATTCTACAAAGTAAACATGAGGGAAGGATATGTAGAGGAGTTTATAGAGAAGATAAGGTATATAAATGCGATTATACTGGTCTACAAGATGAGATTAGTGTATTGCCACCTAAGGTAGTAGAGGAAGCATATCATTTGGATTTGAAGGCTAAAGAGAAAATTTTAAGGAAGAAAGTTAGCAGAGGTAACATTGCTGCTAGAGGAAGAGGGCAACAAACAAATAGAGGGAGATCTATTTGACTAGTAGACATAAGTACTAGATGAAGTCCACAACAATAATAAGAGGAATAATCTGGAGGCTGAAATTGTTTTGCAAAGGATGTGGAAGAGGCAGAGGAAGAAAAGTTCATTGCTAGAGGTGTGGAAAAATTTGACACATGATGTATGATTGTCCCAAGAATAGAGAGGCATGCCAAAGGAATGTTGTCACTACTCTAGAAGAGTAAGAGAAGGCATAGGTGCAAGAAGTAGAGAATGTGGTAGAGATAGGAGAGGCCTTGATGATGAAGAAAGCATTGATTAAGTAGGAGAAAGAAGTTGTTGAGCTAGTCCAAAGGAGAACCTTATTTTGAACCCTTTACAAAGTTCAAGGGAAGTGTTGTAATGTGGTGATTGACAGTGGAAATACTGAGAACCTGGTGTCTACAATGGTTATATAAAAGTTGAAGTTGAAGAGGCAAAAGCATCCAACACCCTATAATATGTCTTGGCCAAAGAAAGGACATCAAATTTTGGTGAATGAGTAGTGTGAGGTAGAGCTTCAGATGGACATTTAGAAGGATAAGATCATGTGTGATGTGATTCCTGTGGATGTGTGTCATATTTTTCTAGGTAGGCCATGGAAGTTTGATACAAGTGTCAGAAGGATGGCATCAATCATACCTTGCTTCTACTACAAGAAGAAGGGTATTTTGAATACAATGTTCTTAAATAATTTTTGATGAGCGGGAAAGACGTTTTACAACAACTGAAGATAAAGGAGGTCAATTTTCCTAGTATTTGAAAACCTAGAGTAGTTATTACTTCCACTACCATTTTTAATTTTCCTTTAGAGATTCAAGAATTGTTGGAGGAACACCATTACATTGTTGTGGATGATTTTCCAAATGATCTACAACCTATAATGTGTATCAGGTTTCATATCAATTTGATACAAGGACAAAGTTTGTCCAATAAAGTTGCTTCTCACATGACACCTAAGGAGAAAGAGGAAGTCAAGAAGCAAGTGTGGGAGCTATTAAATAATTGATTGATCCGAGAATGTCTTATTCCATGCACAATGCCTACAATATTGAGCCCAAAGAAGGATGGTGGATGGAGCAAATGTACAGACTCCACAGATTTGAATAAGATCATGATCATGTATCATTTTCTCTTGTCATGCATTTGATGATTTTCTAGATTGTTTAGGTGGTAGTAGTTTTTTTTCAAAAATTGATTTGACAAGTGGATGCCATTAGATTAGAATAAGAGAGAGAGATGAGTGGGAAAATTCCTTTAAAACCAATGAAGGATTTTATGAATGGATGGTTATGCCATTTGGATTTTTTAATGCACCCAATACATTCATGAGGCTAATAAATGAAGTACTAAAAAAATCTATAATAATGTTTGTAATTGTTTATCTTGATATATTAGTTTATAGTCAATTAAAGGGGGAAAATCTATGACAATTGAGGTATGTGTTGGACAAAATACAATAGGAAATTCTATTTATAAATTTGAAGAAATATTTATTTTCAAAGTCAGAACTTGTATATCTATGTTTTTTCATTTCTAAAGAATTTTTGAAGATGGATCCAAGAACGATAAAGGATATTGTTGAATTTCCCTCTACCAAAAATATTTTTAAAGTCATACGTTTTCATGGTTTGGTGAGCTTTTATAGGAAATTGATTAGGAAATTCAACAAAATGAGTGCACCAATTGTGGAGACAATTTAGAAGAATCAACAACCATTTTGGTGGATTGTTGAAGTCAAGATGGTGTTATAGATGTTAAAGAATAATATTACAAAGAATGCAGTCCTTACACTTCCAATTTTAATAACCCTTTCCAAGTGAAATGTGATTCCAACAATGATGTGAATGGAGCAGTACTTAACCAGGAGGACAGTCCCATTTCCTATTGTTGTGAGCAGTTGAATGAGTTTAAAAGGATGTATACAACCTATGACAAGGAATCTTATGTAGTGGTTCAAGATCTTTAGAAATGGAGGCACTATTTATTATCTAGGGATTTTATTTTATATACTGATAATCATGCTCTCCAATTTATTATGTAGCAACCTAAATGCAACCAAAAACACATTAAGTGGGTTGAGTACTTATAGATTTTTACATTTGTTTTAAAGGACATCAGTGAACAATCTAATAAAATTGTAGATGATTTGAGAATCATGCATTTATTGTTGCAAGAAATCTAAGAATCTTGTAATAATCCAAGATAGACTGGTCTTTAATGACAACCATTTGTGTGTTTCCAATAGAGAAAATTTAATTAAGGTAAAACAGAATGGAGGCCCTTGAGGACACTTTGGGCAATAAAGGTCTTATGGAATAATGAAACGAAATTATCACTGGCAAAAGTTGAGGACTAATTTGTAGAAGTTTGTAAGAAAATGTAGAACCTATCAATATGCCAAAGGGAGAAGACAAAACACTAGATTGCATACTCTATTCTCGATTCAAAACATGCCTTGGGATTAGGTGAGTATGGATTTCTTTCAGCGCTACCAAGAACTCAGAAAGGTAATGATCCTATCTTTGTGTTTCTAGATAGATTTTCAAAAATGGCATATTTTATTCCTTGTGCTAAGACTAGTGATGCTAGTCATGTTGCTAATATGTTCTTCAGAGAAGTGGTAAGACTACATGGAATTACCTGGAGTATTGTTTCACAGTGAGATACTAGGTTCTTGGGACATTTCTAGAGAACCTTTTGGAAGAAATTTGGCACACTACTGTAGTTCAATTTAACATATCACCCCCAAACTAATGGTGAGACTGAGATAATGAATAGAATTTTGGGAAACATTCTCTGCAATTTGGTTGGAGATCATCCTAAATAGTGGCATTAAATTTTAGCACAATTAGGATATGGATACAATGACACTCCCAACAAATGCACTAGACAAATCCCTTTTTAGATTGTGTATGGGATGAACCCAAGAGAAATACATGAGCTTAGAATTTTAGGAAAAACAGACTAGAGAAGTGAAATAGGGGAAGATTTTGCTACAAATATATAAGAAGTTCATGATCGGGTAAAGAAAAAACTACATGATAATAATCTTCAATATAAGTAGACACTAGACCTCAGCAAAAGCGAGTAGAATTTTGAAGTGGGAGTGGTACTTGCACATTTGCGAAAGGAAATATTTCCAAAAGGTGTTTGCAACAAAATAAGATTTAAGAAGATAGGACCTTTCTGAATCATGATTAATATCTCTATTAATTCATGTGAACTTGAATTTCCACCTAGAGTTAGAATTGCACCAATATTTAATGTAGTAGATTTATACAAGTATGAGCCTGAGATAAAACAACCAAAAAGTGATGGTCAGAAGAAATAACCAATACAATGGGAGAAGCAGTTACCAACAACTAAACCTTTTCATCCTAAAAGGATTTTGGATAGGATATTCATCAAGAAGACCATGGACAAAGAGTATTTTCAATATTTGGTTAAGTGGAAGAACCTTCTACCTTCATATGTAACCTCAATGACTCCCACGCTCATTCAGAAAGGTGGATTTTTTTTTTTAAGAACTCATGGAAAAGGTTCCATGAAATCTTTTATCCTTAGGAGTATGATGCAGTGGCATCCATAATTTTCATTGACTGAAAGGTCAAAATAATTTACTAGAGGAGTTGGTTCCTAAATGAGTGGTTTGTTAGGTTAGGATTTATGATAGATTGTCATGTAATTATTTAAATAAAACGATTTATTGAAGTGGTTGTAAATTGGTTTATTTTTCCCTAAATTGGTTTTAGATGCTATATTCATGGATCTCCCTTATGCTCTTCACCTATGAGAAATCCAGAATACTAGAAATACGAAGAAATATAGCCTAGAGCACAAAATTATCACATGAAATGAGAAAGAAAAAGTATTTTATTACTCAGAAACAAATTCAATGTTCACTTGCCTCTTCAAGGGGGCAACCTCCAACACAGCAGAGCTGAATTACAATAATACTTGATGACCTTTCCATTACTAACTAGGACTATTTATAGCTAAATCACATCCAAAACTGTAAATACTATTGGTCCCTTGCATAACATGGGTTAACCACTTTATTTATTAACTATGGCCCATTTACAACTAACTATGGTCGCAGGTCAACCACTTACAATTGTTAATGCGGTCTTTATTGACTCTCTAACTAACTATGAGTCTAATTTGGCCCACAAGGCTTATTACATAAATAAAGGGGTTCGGGTTGGACCCTAACATGCCCTCCCCCATCAAAATAAGACTTGCCCTCAAGGATGAAGTTACTGAAACTAATTAAGAATAGTGGTTTGTTCCCAAGACAGATTTTCTGGAGAGGTTTCTTTCTTATTGATGGGTACTCCCTTCATCATACGATTGCGAACATGTGTTTCACGAGTATCAAGGGAATGTTTTGGTCAAAGCCAAAGTGTGCCTTCCTCATCCAATTCGGGTAGAGTTGTTTAAACTCTGCAATTATTCTCCACCACTTTCTTAAGGCCAGATACATGGAATATTTGATGGATTTTTGAAGTAGGTGGCGAGGCTAATTTGTGGGCGACTTATCCTATTCATTGAAGTATCTTATAAGGCCCATAGAATTTTGGTGCTACTTTCTAGTATCCCTTTTCTTTGAGAGATGTTTGATTATGTGGTTCAAGTCGTAGGAATACCTGATCCCCTTCTTCAAATGAGCACTCAAAACGATGTTGGTGAACATGTTTCTTCATTCGGTTTTGATCTTGATGTAGATTATATTTGAGATGAGTGATCATGGCGATAGAGTTTTGTAAGAGTTAATCAACTAGTTGTACTTTAAAACATCAAGCGATATCAGAAATAGGTGAAGGTGGAGTTGGCCATACACTGCCTCATATGGAGTCATCTTGGTGTCTTCATGGTAGTTAGTATTATACCACCACTCAGCTAAAGGTAGCCATTGTACCCATTGATTTTTCTTTTCTAAAGTGAAGCACCTCAGATAGGTCTCCAAAATTCTATTAACTACTTCTATCTGACTTTCGGTTTGGGGATGATAGGCAGTACTTGGTTGGAGTTGTATGCCCTGTAGCCCAAAAATTTCCTGCCAAAATTTGATAGTGAAAGTGGGGTCGCAATCAGACACAATGGAAGTTGGCATGCCATGGAGCTTGAATATCTGGTAGAAGAAAACTTGAGCCACCAAAGTAGGGTAAATGGGTGTGGTAGGGTGTGGTAGATTGTAAAAATCAGTATGTTTAGAAAGTTTGTCCACAACCACCATGATGACTGATTTTTTGTCTGACTTTGAGAGACCAGTGATGAAATTCATGGAAACATTTTTCCAGAAAGAAGCAGGGAGTGGCAATGGTTGTAAGGTTCCCGGTGACTTGATTATTTCCCCTTCGTTTCTTTGGCACACATCACATTTAGCTAGAAATGTAAGAATGTCATTTTTCATGCTGGTCTAAAGGAAAGAGCGACATGTGAAGCATTAGTCTTATGAAAGCCTGAATTTTCTCGAATTGGAGATGAGGTCAGCTTGTCCAAGATGTGAGTTTTTTGGTTGGAGGCTGGTGATATAAATACTCGATCTTTATAGCAAAGAATATCATCATTAAAGCAGTAGTATGTTGAGGAATTAGGATATTCTCTTTAGTTCTTAATAATTTAGGAAATATAGGGATGGGAGAACCATTCCTTGTGGGCCTCTTCAAACCAACCTATAATGGGTAGCAAGATTGATAGTGGGGTTCTCTCATCTTTAATTTACTACGTGATAAAGCATCATCTTTAAATCAGTGCAATAAAGAATCAACTACTACATTGTCACAGTCGTTCTTGTAAATTATCTCATAATTGCACCAGAAAATATTTTAGGCTTTGATTGTCCATGTGGATTTGGAAATATCACCCCAACAATTATGGACATCTGGTGTCTACTGCATGTAATATGTCCATCATTTCTTTCTCATAAGTAGATTGTCACAAGAATTTTCCATAGAGTTGTTGGTTGGTGAAATCCAATGGTCTACCTTCTTGCATTAATACAATGCCAATACCTGTACTTGAAGAATCAAATTCAATCACAAAATGTTTGGTAAAGCTAGGTAGGGCTAATACAGGAGTGAAGAGAATGCCCTGTTTGAGAGCCAAGATGGTTTGCTGAGCTCGATCAATCCAGAGAAATGAATTTTTCTCGAGAATATCAGTGAGAGGTCTAGCAATGCATCCATATTTGTAGAAAAATTTACAATAGTAGCTAGAAAGACCCACGAATCCCCTCAAACTCTTTAGGGTTTTTGATTGGGTTTAATATTGCAATGACTGAATATTTTTGTGGATAAACCCTTACTCCTTCATTACCCACAATGTGTTGCAAATACTCGACGTATTCATCGCCAAAAGAGAACTTGAATAATTTGACAAATAATTTGTGATATGGGAGTAGTTGCAATATCTGATCTACATTTTGAAGATGTTTGTCCCAGGTTATGATGTAGATGAAAATGTAATCAAAGAATACCAAGAAACATTTTTATAGATATGGTTTTAGCAGGTGGTTCATGAGGATTTGAAAAGTAGATGGAGCATTACAGAGACGAAATGGCATGGCCAGGAATCATAATGACCTTCATGAGTTTGGAAAGAAGTATTTGGGATGTCTACTTCCTTCATGCATATGTGGTGATAGCCTGAGCGAAGGTAGAGCTTGGTAAAGAATTGAGCACCATGCAGTTCTTCAAGGAAATCATCAACAATTAGAATAGGAAATTTGTTCTCGATAGTGAGCTTGTTGAGGGCTCAAAAGTATGGACACATGTGACATTATCCATATTTATTTATGACCATGACCACTAGAGATGAATAAGGGTTTATGTTGGGACAAATAACTCCAGCTTTGAGGAGTTCCTTGATGATTTTTTCAATTTTATTCTTTTAGGAAAAATCATATTGATATGGGTGGACATTAGGCAGTTGGGCACTCGAGACCAAAGGGATGCTATGATCATGTTCACCCTTAGAAGGTGGAATCTCTTTAGGTTTGTCAAAGACCCACTTGGGGTAATCTAATACTTGTTGCATCTCAAGATGAATATGAGGAGTAGTGGATTTAATGGCTTGAATAGCATTTCATTGGGTGACTACTCCATGATGGCCCTTTTTTAAAAGATTCTCCATTATATGCAAGTTGATGATAGTAGGAGCACCTGCCTCGAGTCTCCTTGATGTAGGCATGTGGTTGTTCTACTTAAAGCTCATACATAACACATGGAAATACATTGCGATAGGGAACAATGTGTGAAGCCATTCAGTATCTAGGACAATGTCTCAGCCACCCATTTTAATAGTAAACATGTCGGCCTTTAGGTAGTAGTCTCCCATCTGAAGCTTAATATTTTCACAATGACCTTCACATTTCATGGGCACCCCATCAATGGTAAGGACTTGGAAATTAGATACCTCCTACAAAAAGCAATGAACAACTTATGTGACTCTCTTAAGGATAAAGTTATAAGTTCTACCACTATCAATCAATACCACTACTAGTCGATGTTTAATAAAGCCCTAGATTTTGAGAGTCTAAGGCAGAGAAATGCTAGCCAAGGCATGTAGTGATATAATCGTCTCATCTGGCATAGCTATGAGATCATTGATGATTTGGGTTTCCTGTGCTTCTTCGTTGGACAACTCAAGGGATGTAGCTTCATCTATTGAGCTGTTATTAGTAACATCAATTTGAAATAATTTTGGTTCCTTGCATTTATGTCCACGGGGCTACCTGTCATCATAGTGGTAGCACAATCCTTATTTTCATCTTTCAACCATTTCTCTTGGTGATACCTTTTGAACTTTATGTGTTCGGGTAAGGCCCTAAGCTTGGGTGGGACACATACTAGTGATGAAATTTAGATGATTAGACTGGGCATTTAAGACGATTTCCACATTTAAGGTGTTACAACATGCGTACAACCAAGTAGTTGGGTGGTGCATCTACACATGGGATTGGATGGCTTCATTTAGGCCAATAATGAAACACTCCAAGTAAAATTCATCTCCTAGACTGTCAGTTCAGATGGCCAATTTTCCAAAGGTTACAATGTTGTCCTTTACTCTACCTTTTCTCTGGATCCTAGTGAAACGACCAAAAAATTTAGATTTGCAGTTAAATTTATCACATACGGCTTTTGAGAACATGTTCCATGTTTCTCCCCTTGGATATCATTTTTTATGCCAGTTTCACCATTTCCATCTCTTTTGCTCCAAGTAAATGGATCCCACATGTAGTTTAGTTTCATCTTTACATATATCATTAAGTGAGAAATATTGTCCCATTTGTGCTACTCATACTGCAGGGTAAGAACCATAAAGTGCGTACATGTTCATCTTCGATGTTCGATGGTTGGAAGAGTGGTGATTTCCATGGAAGTGAATGTGATTGTTGGATCCTCCTTCTATGTGTGCATCGACAATAGGCTCCTCCCTATGAGGCATTCTTATAAGGGCTTATAATTCTAAGAGTTATTAGGTTAATATTGGCCTTGAATGCCTTGAATCAATCTTCAAGGTGGGTGACTCTCTCGACTGCCTTTTTTGCATCCATAACTTGAGATCCGACACCCAACATACATCAATCCTGGTTAATTTTTTTGATCTTACTTTAGAGTAGTCTACTTGGAAAGAGGGCAACCTCAGCAGTCCAATGACGTGGGTCACTTGAAGTCACATCAGAAAAAAATTGGGACCATCGAAAAATTTGGGGGATTACAAGTGAATGGTACCACTGTGACTAGCTCGTCATCCTAAATTTTATGGGCTAAGTCTCTTGCAAGTGTCCTAGATGGTCTATTTTTTTTCTCTTTTTTTAACTTAAAAAGGATTTTTACTCCCCATTGATCAATACAGTAGTGGCCAAATTCAAGAAAGCTTGATAATGCTCGATGTCTTGCGAAAATCAGGCCTGTATTGTAGTAATAGAAACCTAAAGGTCTTGGTACTACTGAATGTGCTGCGACACCCTAACCTGGACTATGGCAGCCAAAACCTTCACTGCACAAAGAGTCTGATCTACACTATGAAAACCCCAACTATTGAATCTAGCTTTTATGGATGCGACGCAATCCCAACTATTGGATATCATCTTAAAGATATGGTAGACGATGATATTTAGATATTAGAGGGAACTATGGTCACAAAGGAGTGCCAGGTGCTACAGATCACAATATACACAGTGGTCCATCAATAGTACTTGACCCAATATTTTAGGGTACTAACTAAGGAGGATCGACAGTAGCCTTAGTCATACTACCTGACTACCCTATTGTACATGCGAGTAATCTCCTAGATTATTGTTCTCAGTGTACTGTAGAAGCAAGATAGTCAATGACTTATCCAAGGTCAGGTTTCAGGTGACCCTATGGGGCTTCCGATATAGCTAAGGCTACATGGAATTGTAGTCTATGCACGGTTTTGTATTATTTGCTACTACTTGAAGGGGTATCCATAGGGATTACGAGGGAGTCCAACAAGTTTGATCACCTCTCATATTTCCTCCTAGCATGCCTCCCGATATCCACAGGTTTATGCGGTCAATGAAAAATGTCGTGTTTTAAAGACATCAAAACACATCTATAGCCTAAAAACATTGCATGAGAATTATAGATACAACTGTCCCTAGAAAGTACTATGATACCACTTGTTATGCTCTTGGCCTAGGAGAAATCTAGAATACCAAAAATATGAAGAATTATAACCCAGAACACAAAATTATGACCCGAAATGATGAAAACAAAAAGGTATTTTATTATTCAAGAACATATTCAATGTTCACTTCCCTCTTCAAGGGGGCAACCTCCAACAAATAAGAGCTCAATGATATTTCCCTTACTATTAAGACTATTTATGGATAAATGATATCCAAAACCCTAACTACTGGTGGTCCCTTGTATAACAGAGGCTAACCACTTTATTTATTAAGTATGGCCCATTTACGACTAACTCTTGTCCATTTTCTCTAATGTGGGTCAACCACTTACAATTATTAATGTGGGCTTTATTAACTCTCTAACTAACTATGACACTAACTCGGACCATTGGTATTATTCCATAAATAAAGCGGTTTTGGTTGTGTTAGCGATCAAACCTGCCTCAGGCTGAGGAAGGCAAAACTCGAGGCAACATCATACCACGCTCAGCGTCGTAGCTACCCCTACGAGGACAGGAGAGGGCTCTCTCTGGGTCTATCTCGCCAGACAAATCTTCAAAGGGGCTGAGATGACCAATAAGGAATACTGATTTTAGGCTAGTAAATTGATAGGAAAGGGGTTTTAATGGATGATGGGGTTTTCTGGGCTGCATGGGGCAAAGAAACAGCTTGAACAGACAAATATAATCAAAAACATAGATTATCTCCTGAGGAAAGGTAGGCAAGAAATTTAACAATTAAATTGAGATAAACGGAATGGCAAGACTGCTGAGAAGTTGACAAGGGCATACAAGATGGATCCTTGTCAAACACAAGAAAACATTAACTATGAATACTTCTTGAAGACAGAGAAAATAAATTGAATTCTGCCTTTCTCACTTAAAAGTATTGAACAGAAATGATTATGAGAAGAAATGTAAACATTACAAGTTACACATGAAACATAGGAAAAGACAAATGTTAAATTTCACACCACAGGAATCTCAGAAGCCAGAGCTGTGTATTTTCATTAAAATCTCTGTCAAAAAACTGTACGATGAAACTCTGTCTTTCTCGACGCACACCTCTCAGCACTCTCTCCTCTTTACAAGTGATTTTTAATACATTAAATAAAACTATCCTAGGAGAAAATAGATCGACCCAAAACAGGGGCGCTGTTTCACCTGCAGTTACAAAAATAGAGATAGAGTCATTTCTTTATTCTAAAACAGAATATTGTTCCCCTTAAAATCCTCTGATGGCCAACAAACTGGTGCGCAGATCCCTTTGAATTATTAACTGAAGACAAAGATAGGCAGATCTGTTCCTATTTTTCTGCATTTTGTTTGATTTGTTCCAGCTCGGTCACAACTTCCTTCATATGTGGCCGATCCTCTTTATGCGGTGCAAGACATTTGAGAGCCAATTTGGCAATTGCAAATACAATAATCTTTTGGTCAGAGTTTGTGTCAAAGTCCAGATTTGGATCTATAAACTCATGCAAAGCTTCCGCTTGCATCTTTGCTATAGCCATGTTAGCGAGGATGATTTCTCCCTTTTCCCGACTAATGTCCACAGCTAACTTGGCCGATATGATTTCCATCAAAACAACATCGAAGCTGTAGACATCAGATCTGTCTAAGAGCTGAAAGCAAATTTGGTACTCTGGGTCAATGTACTCGGGCGTGCCCTGTGGCACAGTGGAAATATGGGTTGCATCTAATGGAATAAATCTTGAAACCCCAAAATCCCCCATTTTGACATGTAAGTCTTCATCTAGTAAAGTGTTGGCAGACTTTACGTCTCTGTGTAACAGAGGTGGATCACAGCAATGAAGGAATGCCAGGGCCTAAGCAGTTTCTATGCAAATTTTCAGGCCGGTATCCCAATTTAGACCTCCTCTGTCGGCCTTCCGGTCCGCATGAAGATGGTCTGCCAAAGTACCATTTTGAACATATTCATAAACAAGAAGCAGGTCATGGTCCTTTGGAGAACTACAGCCATAAAGCCGAACCAGATTTGGATGATAGCAGGTCGAGAGAACCTGCACTTCATTATAAAACTGTTCAACTCTTTTATAATTATCGTGATGTACTTTGTTCACCGCCACAACACAACCATCAGGGAGTTTACCTAGATACACTGAACCATGCCCCCATCTCCTAATTGATTTCTCTCGTCGAAGTCATTAGTCTCTTTTCTCAACACTTCGTAGGAGAAAATGGGCAGAGTCCCTATCTTGCCTTGTATAGCTGCTTCCATATCCTTGCACGCATCATGTTTAAAGCCTCTAACCACAAAACTCTCGCTAAACATACGGTGTTTCCTTCTCCTTTGCACAATTATGCACATTGACAATACTGCTACTACCACGAGAGTCACTACAAAGAGACCACCAATTACCGCGCCAATGTTTATGGACCTCCCAGAGAAAAAGAAAAAAAAAATAACGCCAACAACATAATCCAAGTGAATTCATCTGGTTACACACAGCTATTTTTATAGGGATCTAGTGTTGCCGGGAAATAGAGTTGTCCTTCAGTTTCATTTACATCTGGGACGCTCATGTCCATTGATGATACTAGTGAATACTTTTGTCCCTGAGGTAATCGGAACTGGGCAACACTTTGTCCTACATATTTGTCGCCGTTTCCGAGAATAAGAATTGCAGGGAAGCCTCTATCAATGGTGCTGGCTGCCACATAATATCTCCAGCCCCACCATTTGCTACCTTGAAAATAATATCCTTCCCATACTGAGAACGAAGAAGTTCTCCTACATTTTGCATACACATTTCTGTAAGTTTCTGTGCGAATCCACTCTTAGTTAAAAGTTCAATTCTTCTAGTTGAAAAATCCTTTTTGGATATTTTCCCCAACCTTTCACTCTCTTCGAGATTCTCTTCATCTTTTTCATCTCTTTTGAGAACTGGGATATCTGTCTCTGAAGATGGCTTTTGGCATTCAGAAGGTTCATCATCTGCAGACTGGGGAGGCCCATCAGGTAGTAAGAGAAGTAATCGTTGATCTTAGAGTCTCCAGAACATTTGCAAGAAAGTAGCGAGGTACATTTGGGCAAAGAAGATGCAGAAGGGGACGCCGCCCATACTTGGCTAATGCCAATTCTTTCAAATCTTTTTCTAGCTCACGAAATATAAACTTAGAAACAAGACTAGTGTCATCAACAAAACTGAGAATGCAGATGAGGATCACAGATCCATATTCATCGTGAGCAATCTTTACTACATGCGCTTTCATTCCTTTCACAATCTTCTTTCTTTCCTTAGCACCACTATGTATAATACAAAATGCGCCAAACTTTGAACCATCTCTTGTATGGATCATTCGTACAATAAGTGGCCCAGATAGCTGTTGAATTATATCTTTCACAGATGACTTGTTTGATATACACATGTACTCCAACAAAGCTCTATGCACAATTGAGTGGTCAACAATTCCTTTTTCAAGAATTGGCTGTAATGCTAATGTCATGTGCTCCAAAACTGCAGACCTTTTTGATGGATGCTCACCAAATAACAAATCCACTAATCTGCCCTTGCCCTTTGGGATGATACCCTTGAATATCCGAAATTCTGCAGAATATGTTTCTGAGAGAAGTTCTTGCTTTTGAGTTCCATTTGCAAGTTTGAAGACATGTTCTACAACAGCTGATCCAACTGAACAATAGATTCATTCTGTGTGTTTTTATTTTCTGAGATTCACCAAGAAGAGTTGACAGTTCACCCTCCAAATTCATTTTGCTTCACTTTCTATCTGCATCCTGCAAATCTGCATCAGACCATCCCAGCTCCTTGAGTGCAATGGTGACAGCCCTTCTCCTTCTCTTTCTCAAAGAAGCTCTAAAGCTTCAGAACGGCGTTCAAGCTCCTTGCCTCGTTTAAATGCCTGTAATGCTTCCTCACCTTTTCCTTCTTTCTTAAGAGTATGATATTTCTTTTTCTCCTCCTAGGCCTGCTGCCGAAGTTCCTCAGGTGTAAAGGAATCATTCTCATCATTGGCATGGATAGTACTGTCCTTAAATCTGCTCTGAAAAACATCATGCTTTCTATCGAAAAATTTCAATAATTACATATTTGAAAACACATTTAACGATTTCTTCTTCAAAAACCCTGTCTTGCATTGATAACCATCTTGAAATATAAACTCACTGAACCTTCTTCTAGCCTGTAGGAATCATTTGACAAGTTTGAAGACCAACTATAAAACCTTGACTCTGAAATGACTCTTTTCTGGACCACAGTAACATCAATGAATGACGAGAAATGAACCTTGGAGAATTTGATTCTGACAAGGGACTGACAGGACCGAGTCTAACATTGGCTCCAATGGGGATGGCAGCTGCCGCTTCTTGGAGGTGCCAAGAACTGCAGATCTTTGGGAGAGCAGACAGTGCCTCCGTCTATTGGGCAATGGAGTCCATCAAATCGACACAACTCTTGACTCAATTTTTAAACTAAAACTGAACTCAAACTGATTCGATCTCAAGACCGAAATAACTGAAAAATTGGCTTAACTAACTTCAAACTAAAGCTGCAATGAAACTGGAACAAGATGCTGCACTTTGGCTACTTATTTATTTACAACATCTACCCTACTTCGCTATAAAAACAATAGATCAGGTGATACTGAAATGCCAGATCAACCATTCAAGTAAACCTAAGAATGATGCCGCTTGAGAATGCTTCCACCAGGACACAGATGTAATTGCTGGCAGCCCTTCATGCATGTAATGAGCCTAGTCACGTAGAAAACAGCTTATCTATCAATCAAACTGAAAAACATTTCCATGTATGTTGCCATTGGATCGCGAAAGCCAGACTCTGTTGGCTGCCCCAAGTTCGCAATACATACCTCCAGCTGCACCCTATCAATGCAAAAATCTGTAGGCAATTCTATTATTTCTTGTTTCGAAGGAGAAAGGATTTCCAAGAACTTTTTAGGGTCTTGGAAATCATATGACTGGATCTGCTCCTCTAAACACTGAATCTCCTTCTCAACTCTTTCAACAACTAACTCACAAAATCTAGTTTTAGTTTCAAGAGGGAACTTTGGGGATTTCAAACATTGAAGCAAGGCACTGAAAAATTCTTCATTAATTTCAGAATCTGCTAACTGATTTCTTACTTCTTTTACAGCTTCACAGAGGGCAGGGTTTGCCACATACCCCACCATTGCATAACTGGATCAGCGAGCACTGGACTGTCTGGATCGAGTTGTAGTCACCAGGTGAATGCTTCAGCCTGCATATGTGTCTGAATGATGTCCACCATCAGCGTTAGATCTGTAACTTGATTTCATGTACTGGGACAAGACAATCAACAAGTCGAAAGTCACATCAACAGTAAACCATCGTCCCCAATATGGTCGCCACTATGTTAGCACTCAAATCTGCCTCAGGCTGAGGAAGGCAAAACTTGAGGCAACATCATACCACTCTCATCCTCGTAGCTAGCCCTACGAGGATAGGAGAGGGCTCTCTCCGGGTCTATCTCGGCAGACAAATCTTCAAAGGGGCTGAGATGACCAATAAGGAATACTGATTTTAGGCTAGTAAATTGATAGGAAAAGGGGTTTTAATGGATGATGGGGTTTTCTGGGCTGCATGGGGCAAAGAAACAGCTTGAACAGAAAAATATAATAAAAAACACAGATTATCTCCTAAGGCAAGGTAGGCAAGAAATTTAACAATTATATTGAGATAAACGGAATGGCAAGACTGCTGAGAAGTCGACAAGGGCATAGAAGATGGATCCTTGTCAAACAGAAGAAAACATTAACTATGAATACTTCCTCAAGACAGAGCAAATAAATTGAATTCTGCCTTTCTCACTTAAAAGTATTCAACGGAAATGATTATGAGATGAAATGTAAACATTACAAGTTACACATGAAACATAGGAAAAGACAAATGTTAAATTTCATACCACAGGAATCTCAGAAGCCAGAGCTGTGTATTTTAATTAAAATCTCTATCAAAAAACTGTACAATGAAACTCTGTTTTTCTCCACACACACCTCTCAGCACTCTCTCCTCTTCACAAGTGATTTTTAATACATTAAATAAAACTATCCTAGGAGAAAACAGATCGACCCAAAACAGGGGCACTATTTCACCTGCAGTTACAAAAATAGAGATAGAGTCATTTCTTTATTCTAAAACAAAAGATCGTTCCCCTTAAAATCCTCTGATGGCCAACAAACTAGAGCGCAGATCCCTTAGAATTATTAACTGAAGACAAAGATAGGCAGATCTGTTCCTATTTGTCTGCATTTTGTTTGATTTGTTCCATCTCGGTCACAACTTCCTTCATATGTGGCCGATACTCTTTATGCGGTGCAAGACATTTGAGAGCCAATTTGGCAACTGCAAATACAGTAATCTTTTGGTCAGAGTTTGTGTCAAAGTCCAGATTTGGATCTATAAACTCATGCAAAGCTTTCGCTTGCATCTTTGCTATAGCCATGTTAGCGAGGATGATTTCTCCCTTTTCCCGACTAATGTCCACAACTAACTTGGCCGATATGATTTCCATCAAAACAATGCCGAAGCTGTAGACATCAGATCTGTCTGAGAGCTGAAAGCAAATTTGGTACTCTGGTTCAATGTACCCGGGCATGCCCTGTGGCGCAGTGGAAATATGGGTTGCATCTAATGGCATAAATATTGAAACCCCAAAATCCCCCATTTTGACATGTAAGTCTTCGTTTAGTAAAATGTTGGTAGACTTTACGTCTCTGTGGAACATAGGTGGATCACGGTAGTGAAGGAATGCCAGGGCCTGAGCAGTTTCTATGCAAATTTTCAGGCAGGTATCCCAATTTAGACCTCCTCTGTCGGCCTTCCGGTCCCCATGAAGATGGTCTGCCAAAGTACCATTTTGAACATATTCATAAACAAGAAGCAGGTCACGGTACTTTGGAGAGCTACAGCCATAAAGCAGAACCAGATTTGGATGATAGCAGGTCGAGAGAATCTGCACTTCATTATAAAACTGTTCAACTCTTTTATAATTATCATGATATAGTTTCTTCACCGCCACAACACGATCATCGAGGAGTTTACCCAGATACACCGAACCATGCCCCCATCTCCTAATTGATTTCTCTCGTTGAAGTCATTAGTCGCTTTTCTCAGCACTTCATAGGAGAAAATGGGCAGAGTCCCTATCTTGCCTGATATAGCTGCTTCCATATCCTTGCACACATCATGTTTAAAGCCTCTAACCACAAAACTCTCGCTAAACATACGGTGTTTCCTTCTCCTTTGCACACTTATACACATTGACAATACTGCTACTACCACGAGAGTCACTCCAAAGATACCACCAATTACCGCACCAATGTTTATGGACCTCCCAGAGAAAAAGAAAAAAAATGAATGCCAACAACATAATCCAAGTGAATTCATCTGGTTACACACAACTATTTTTATAGGGATCTAGTGTTCTTAGGAAACAGAGTTGTCCTTCAGTTTCGTTTGCATCTGGGGTGCTCACGTCCACTGATGATACCAGTGAATACTTTTGTCCCTGAGGTAATCAGAACTGGGCAACACTTTGTCCTACATATTTGTCGCCATTTCTGAGAATAACAATTGCAGGGAAGTCTGTATCAATGGTGTTGGCTGCCACATAATATCTCCAGCCCCACCATTTTCTACCTCGAAAATAATGTCCTTCCCATACTGAGAACGAAGAAATTCTCCTACATTTTGCATACACATTTCTGTAAGTTTCTGTGCGAATCCACTCTTAGATAAAAGTTTAATTCTTCTAGTTGAAAAATCATTTTTGGATATTTTCCCCAACCTTTCACTCTCTTTGAGATTCTCTTCATCTTTTTCATCTCTTTTGAGACCTGGGATATCTGTCTCTGAAGATGGCTTTTGACATTCAGAAGGTTCATCATCTGCAGACTGGGGAGGCCCATCAAGTAGTAAGAGAAGTAATCGTTGATCTTAGAGTCTCGAGAACATCTGCAGGAAAGTAGCGAGGTACATTTGGGCAAAGAAGATGCAAAAGGGGACGCCGCCCATACTTGGCTAATGCCAATTCTTTCAAATCTTTTTCTATCTCACGAAATATAAACTTAGAAACAAGACTGGTGTCATCAACAAAACTGAGAATGCACATGAGGATCACACATCCATATTCATCGTGAGCAATCTTTACTACATGCCCAATGCGCAATGCCTACAATATTGAGCCCAAAGAAGGATGGTGGATGGAGCAAATGTACAGACTCCACAGATTTGAATAAGATCACAATCATGTATCATTTTCTCTTGTCATGCTTTTGATGATTTTCTAGATTGTTTAGGTGGTATTAGTTTTTTTTCAAAAATTGATTTAAGAAGTGGATGCCATTAGATTAGAATAAGAGAGGGAGATGAGTGGGAAATTTCCTTTAAAAACAATGAAGGATTTTATGAATGGATGGTTATGCCATTTGGACTTTTTAATGCACCCAATACATTCATGAGGCTAATAAATGAAGTACTAAAAAAATTTATAATAATGTTTGTAATTGTTTATCTTTATATATTAGTTTATAGTCAATTAAAGGGGGAAAATCTATGACAATTGAGGTATGTGTTGGACAAAATACAATAGGAAATTCTACTTATAAATTTGAAGAAATATTTATTTTCAAAGTCAGAACTTGTATATTTATGTTTTTTCATTTCTAAAGAATGTTTGAAGATGGATCCAAGAAAGATAAAGGATATTGTTGAATTTCCCTCCCAAAAATATTTTTAAAGTCATACGTTTTCATGGTTTGGTGAGCTTTTATAGGAAATTGATTAGGAAATTCAACAAAATGAGTGCACCAATTGTGGAGACAATTTAGAAGAATCAACAACCATTTTGGTGGATTGTTGAAGTCAAGATGGTGTTATAGATGTTAAAGAATAATATTACAAAGAATTCAGTCCTTACACTTCCAATTTTAATAACCCTTTCCAAGTGAAATGTGATTCCAACAATGATGTGAATGGAGCAGTACTTAACCAGGAGGACAGTCCCATTTCCTATTGTTGTGAGCAGTTGAATGAGTTTAAAAGGATGTATACAACCTATGACAAGGAATCTTATGTAGTGGTTCAAGATCTTTAGAAATGGAGGCACTATTTATTATCTAGGGATTTTATTTTATATACTGATAATCATGCTCTCCAATTTATTATGTAGCAACCTAAATGCAACCAAAAACACATTAAGTGGGTTGAGTACTTATAGATTTTTACATTTGTTTTAAAGAACATCAGTGAACAATCTAATAAAATTGTAGATGCTTTGAGAATCATGCATTTATTGTTGCAAGAAATCTAAGAATCTTGTAATAATCCAAGATAGACTGGTCTTTAATGACAACCATTTGTGTGTTTCCAATTGTTTCCATTAGAGAAAATTTAATTAAGGTAAAACAGAATGGAGGCCCTTGAGGACACTTTGGGCAATAAAGGACTTATGAAATAATGAAAAGAAATTATCACTGGAAAAAGTTGAGGACTAATTTGTAGAAGTTTGTAAGAAAATGTAGAACCTATCAATATGCCAAAGGGAGAAGACAAAACACTAGATTGCATACTCTATTCTCGATTCAAAACATGCCTTTGGATTAGGTGAGTATGGATTTCTTTCAGCGCTACCAAGAACTCAGAAAGGTAATGATCCTATCTTTGTGTTTCTAGATAGATTTTCAAAAATGGCTTATTTTACTCCTTGTGCTAAGACTAGTGATGCTAGTCATGTTGCTAATATGTTCTTCAAAGAAGTGGTAAGACTACATGGAATTACCTGGAGTATTGTTTCACAGTGAGATACTAGGTTCTTGGGACATTTCTAGAGAACCTTTTGGAAGAAATTTGGCACACTATTGTAGTTCAATTTAACATATCACCCCCAAACTAATGGTGAGACTGAGATAATGAATAGAATTTTGGGAAACATTCTCTACAATTTGGTTGGAGATCATCCTAAATAGTGGCATTAAATTTTAGCACAATTAGGATATGGATACAATGACACTCCCAACAAATGCACTAGACAAATCCCTTTTTAGATTGTGTATGGGATGAACCCAAGAGCAATACATGAGCTTAGAATTTTAGGAAAAACAGACTAGAGAAGTGAAATAGGGGAATATTCTGCTACAAATATACAAGAAGTTCATGATCAGGTAAAGAAAAAACTACATGATAATAATCTTAAATATAAGTAGAGACTAGACCTCAGCAAAAGCGAGTAGAATTTTGAAGTGGGAGTGGTACTTGCACATTTGCGAAAGGAAATATTTCCAAAAGGTGATTGCAACAAAATAAGATTTAAGAAGATAGGACCTTTCTGAATCATGATTAATATCTGTATTAATTCATGTGAACTTGAATTTCCACCTAGAGTTAGAATTTCACCAATATTTAATGTAGTAGATTTATACAAGTATGAGCCTGAGATAAAACAACCAACAAGTGATGGTCAGAAGAAATAACCAATACAATGGGAGAAGCAGTTACCAACAACTAAACCTTTTCATCCTAAAAGGATTTTCGATAGGATATTCATCAAGAAGACCATGGACAAAGAGTATTTTCAATATTTGGTTAAGTGGAAGAACCTTCTACCTTCATATGTAACCTCAATGACTCCCACGCTCATTCAGAAAGGTGGATTTTTTTTTTAAGAACTCATGGAAAAGGTTCCATGAAATATTTTATCCTTAGGAGTATGATGCAGTGGCATCCATAATTTTCATTGACTGAAAGGTCAAAATAATTTACTAGAGGAGTTGGTTCCTAAATGAGTGTTTTGTTAGGTTAGGATTTATGATAGATTGTCATGTAATTATTTAAATAAAACGATTTATTGAAGTGGTTGTAAATTGGTTTATTTTTCCCTAAATTGGTTTTAGATGCTATATTCATGGATCTCCCTTATGCTCTTCACCTATGAGAAATCCAGAATACCAGAAATACGAAGAAATATAGCCCAGAGCACAAAATTATCACATGAAATGAGAAAAAAAAAGTATTTTATTACTCAGAAACAAATTCAACGTTCACTTGCCTCTTCAAGGGGGCAACCTCCAACACAGCAGCGCTGAATTACAATAATACTTGATGACCTTTCCATTACTAAATAGGACTATTTATAGCTAAATCACATCCAAAATTGTAAATACTATTGGTCCCTTGCATAACATGGGTTAACCACTTTATTTATTAACTATGGCCCATTTACAACTAACTATGGTCCCTTTTCTCTAATGCAGGTCAACCACTTACAATTGTTAATGCGGTCTTTATTGACTCTCTAACTAACTATGAGTCTAATTTGGTCCACAAGGCTTATTACATAAATAAAGGGGTTCGGGATGGACCCTAACATGCCCTCCCCCATCAAAATAAGACTTGCCCTCAAGGATGAAGTTACTGAAACTAATTAAGAATAGTGGTTTGTTCCCAAGACAGATTTTCTGGAGAGGTTTCTTTGTTATTGATGGGTACTCCCTTCATCATACGATTGCGAACATGTGTTTCACGAGTATCAAGGGAATGTTTTGGTCAAAGCCAAAGTGTGCCTTCCTCATCTAATTCGGGTAGACTTGTTTAAACTGTGCAATTGTTCTCCACCACTTTCTTAAGGCCAGATACATGGAATATTTGATGGATTTTTGAAGTAGGTGGTGAGGCTAATTTGTAGGCGACTTCTCCTATTCATTGAAGTATCTTATACGGCCCATAGAATTTTGGTGCTACTTTCTAGTATCCCTTTTCTTTGAGAGATGTTTGATTATATGGTTCAAGTCGTAGGAATACCTGATCCCCTTCTTCAAATGAGCACTCAAAATGATGTTGGTGAACATGTTGCTTCATTCGGTTTTGATCTTGATGTAGATTATATTTGAGATGAGTGATCATGGTGATAGAGTTTTGTAAGAGTTAATCAACTAATTGTACTTTAAAACATCAAGCGATATCATAAATAGGTGAAGGTGGAGTTGGCCATACACTGCCTCATATGGAGTCATCTTGGTGTCTTCATGGTAGTTAGTATTATACCACCACTCAGATAAAGGTAGCCATTATACCCATTGATGTTTCTTTTCTAAAGTGAAGCACCTCACATAGGTCTCCAAAATTCTATTAACTACTTCTATCTGACTTTCGGTTTGGGGATGATAGGCAGTAATTGGTTGGAGTTGTATGCGTTGTAGCCCAAAAATTTCCTGCCAAAATTTGATAGTGAAAGTGGGGTCGCAACCAAACACAATGGAAGTTGGCATGCCATGGAGCTTGAATATCTGGTACAAGAAAACTTGAGCTACCAAAGTAGGGTAAATGGGTGTGGTAGGGTGTGGTAGATTGTAAAAATTAGGATGTTTAGAAAGTTTTTCCACAACCACCATGATGACTGATTTTTTGTCTGACTTTGAGAGACCAGTGATGAAATTCATGGAAACATTTGTCCAGACAGAAGCAGGGAGTGGCAATGGTTGTAAGGTTCCCGGTGACTTGATTATTTCCCCTTCGTTTCTTTGGCACACATCACATTTAGCTAGAAATGTAAGAATGTCATTTTTCATGCTGGTCCAAAGGAAAGAGTGACATGTGAAGCATTAGTCTTATGAAAGCCTGAATTTTCTCGAATTGGAGATGAGGTCAGCTTGTCCAAGGTGTGAGTTTTTTGGTTGGAGGCTGGTGATATAAATACGCGATCCTTATAGCAAAGAATATCATCATTAAAGCAGTAGTATGTTGAGGAATTAGGATATTCTCTTTAGTTCTTAATAATTTAGAAAATATAGGGATGGGAGAACCATTCCTTGTGGGCCTCTTCAAACCAACCTATAATGGGTAGCGAGATTGATAGTGGGGTTCTCTCATCTTTAATTTACTACGTGATAAAGCATCATCTTTAAATCAGTGCAATAAAGAATCAACCACTACATTGTCACAGTCGTTCTTGTAAATTATCTCATAATTGCCCCAGAAAATATTTTAGGCTTTGATTGTCCATGTGGATCTGGAAATGTCACCCCAACAATTATGGACATCTGGTGTCTACTGCATGTAATATGTCCATCATTTCTTTCTCATAAGTAGATTGTCACGAGAATTTTCCATAGAGTTGTTGGTTGGTGAAATCCAATGGTCTACGTTCTTGCATTAATACAACGCCAATACCTGTACTTGAAGAATCAAATTCAATCACAAAATGTTTGGTAAAGCTAGGTAGGGCTAATACAGGAGTGAAGAGAATGCCCTGTTTGAGAGCCAAGATGGTTTGCTGAGCTCGATCAATCCAGAGAAATGAATTTTTCTCGAGAATATCAGTGAGAGGTCTAGCAATGCATCCATATTTATAGAAAAATTTATAATAGTAGCTGGTAAGACCCACGAATCTCCTCAAACTCTTCAGGGTTTTTGATTGGGTTTAATATTGCAATGACTGAATATTTTTTTGGATAAACCCTTACTCCTTCATTACCCACAATGTGTTGCAAATACTCGACGTATTCATCACCAAAAGAGAACTTGAATAATTTGACAAATAATTTGTGATCTGGGAGTAGTTGCAATATCTGATCTACATTTTGAAGATGTTTGTCCCAGGTTATGATGTAGATGAGAATGTAATCAAAGAATACCAAGAAACATTTTTATAGATATGGTTTTAGCAGGTGGTTCATGAGGATTTGAAAAGTAGATGGAGCATTACAGAGAAGAAATGGCATGACCAGGAATCATAATGACCTTCATGAGTTTGGAAAGAAGTATGTGGAATGTCTACTTCCTTCATGCATATGTGGTGATAGCCTATGCGAAATTAGAGCTTGGTAAAGAATTGAGCACCATGCAGTTCTTCAAGGAAATCATCAACAATTATAATAGGAAATTTGTTCTCGATAGTGAGCTTGTTGAGGGCTCAAAAGTATGGACACATGTGACATTATCCATATTTATTTATGGCCATGACCGCTAGAGATGAATAAGGTCTTAGGTTGGGACAAATAACTCCAGCTTTGAGGAGTTTCTTGATGATTTTTTCAATTTTATTCTTTTAGGAAAAATCATATTGATATGGGTGGACATTAGGCAGTTGGGAACTCGAGACCAAAGGGATGCTATGATCATGTTCACCCTTAGAGGGTGGAATCTCTTTAGGTTTTTCAAAGACCCACTTGGGGTAATCTAATACTTGTTGCATCTCAAGATGAATATGAGGAGTAGTGGATTTAATGGCTTGAATGGCATTTCATTGGGTGACTACTCCATGATGGCCATTTTTTAAAAGATTCTCCATTATATGCAAGCTGATGATAGTAGGAGCACCTGCCTCGAGTCTCCTTGATGTAGGCATGTGGTTGTTCTACTTAAAGCTCATACATAACACATGGAAATACATTGCGATAGGGAACAATGTGTGAAGCCATTCAGTACCTAGGACAATATCTCAGCTACCCATTTTAATAGTAAACATGTCGGCCTTTAGGTGGTAGTCTCCCATCTGAAGCTTAATATTTTCACAATGACCTTCACATTTCATGGGCACCCCATCAATGGTAAGGACTTGGAAATTAGGTACCTCCTACAAAAAGCAATGAACAACTTATGTGACTCTCTTAAGGATAAAGTTATAAGTTCTACCACTATCAATCAATACCACTACTAGTCGATGTTTAATAAAGCCCCAGATTTTTAGAGTCTAAGGCAAAGAAATGCTAGCGAAGGCATGTAGTGATATAATTGTCTCATCTGGCATAGCTATGAGATCAGTGATGATTTGGGTTTCCTGTGCTTCTTCGTTGGACAACTCAAGGGATGTAGCTTCATCTATTGAGTTGTTATTAGTAGCATCAATTTGAAATAATTTTGGTTCCTTGCATTTATGTCCACAGGGCTACCTGTCATCATAGTGGTAGCACAATCCTTGTTTTCATCTTTCAGCCATTTCTCTTGGTGATACCTTTTGAACTTTATGTGTTTGGGTAAGGCCCTAAGCTTGGGTGGGACACATACTAGTGATGAAATTTAGATGACTAGACTGGGCATTTAAGACGATTTCCACATTTAAGGTGTTACAACATGCGTACAACCAAGTAGTTGGGTGGTGCATCCAGACATGGGATTGGATGGCTTCATTTAGGCCAATAATGAAACGCTCCAAGTAAAATTCATCTCCTAGACTATCAGTTCAGATGGCCAATTTTCCAAAGGCTACATTGTTGTCCTTTACTGTACCTTTTTTCTGGATCCTAGTGAAACGACCAAAAAATTTAGATTTGCAGTCAAATTTATCACATACGGCTTTTGAGAACATGTTCCATGTTTTTCCCCTTGGATATCATTTTTTATGCCAGTTTCACCATTTCCATCTCTTTTGCTCCAAGTAAATGGATCCCACATGTAGTTTAGTTTCATCTTTACATATATCATTAAGTGGGAAATATTGTCCCATTTGTGCTACTCATACTGCAGGGTAAGAACCATAAAGTGCGTACATGTTCATCTTCGATGTTCGATGGTTGGAAGAGTGGTGATTTCCATGGAAGTGAATGTGATGGTTGGATCCTCCTTCTATGTGTGCATCGACAATAGGCTCCTCCCTATGAGGCATTCTTATAAGGGATTATAATTATAAGAGCTATTAGGTTAATATTGGCCTTGAATGCATTGAATCAATCTTCAAGGTGGGTGACTCTCTCGACTGCCTTTTTTGCATCCATAACTTGAGATCCGACACCCAACATACATCAATCCTGGCTAATTTTTTTGATCTTACTTCAGAGTAGTCTACTTGGAAAGAGGGCAACCTCAGCAGTCTAATGACGTGGGTCACTTGAAGTCACATCAGAAAAATATTGGGACCATCAAAAAATTTGGGGGATTACAAGTGAATGGTACCACTGTGACTAGCTCGTCATCCTAAATTTTATGGGCTAAGTCTCTTGCAAGTGTCCTAGATGGTCTATTTTTTTTCTCTTTTTTTAACTTAAAAAGGATTTTTACTCCCCATTGATCAATACAGTAGTGGCCTAATTCAAGAAAGCTTGATAATGCTCGATGTCTTGCGAAAATCAGGCCTGTATTGTAGTAATAGAAACCTAAAGGTCTTGGTACTACTGAATGTGCTGCGACACCCTAACCTGGACTATGGCAGCCAAAACCTTCACTACACAAAGAGTCTGATCTGCACTATGAAAACCCCAACTATTGAATCTAGTTTTTATGGATGCGACATAATCACAACTATTGGATATCATCTTAAAGATATGGTAGACGATGATATTTAGATAGTAGAGGGAACTATGGTCACAAAGGAGTGCCAGGTGCTACAGATCACAATATACACAGTGGTCCATCAATAGTACTTGACCCAATATTTTAGGGTACTAACTAAGGAGGATCGACAGTAGCCTTACTCATACTACCTGACTACCCTATTGTACATGCGAGTAATCTCCTAGATTATTGTTCTCAGTGTACTGTAGCAGCAAGATAGTCAATGACTTATCTAAGGTCAGGTTTCAGTTGACCCTATGGGGCTTCCGATATACCTAAGGGTACATGGAATTGTAGTCTATGCACGGTTTTGTATTATGTGCTACTACTTGAAGGGGTATCCATAGGGATTACAAGGGAGTCCAACAAGTTTGATCACCTCTCATATTTCCTCCTAGCATGCCTCCCGATATCCACAGGTTTATGTGCTCAATGAAAAATGTCGTGGTTTAAAGACATCAAAACACATCTGTAGCCTAAAAACATTCCATGAGAATTATAGATACAACTGTCCCTAGAAATTACTATGATACCACCTGTTATGCTCTTGGCCTGGGAGAAATCTAGAATACCAAAAATATGAAGAAATATAACCCAGAACACAAAATTATGACCCGAAATGATGAAAACAAAAAGGTATTTTATTATTCAAGAACATATTCAATGTTCACTTCCCTCTTCAAGGGGGCAACCTCCAACAAAGAAGAGCTCAATTAAAATAATACTCAATGATATTTCCCTTACTATTAAGACTAGTTATGGATAAATGATATCCAAAACCCTAACTATTGGTGTTCCCTTGTATAACAAAGGCTAACCACTTTATTTATTAAGTATGGCCCGTTTACGACTAACTCTTGTCCGTTTTCTCTAATGTGGGTCAACCACTTACAATTATTAATGTGGGATTTATTAACTCTCTAACTAACTATGACACTAACTCGAACCATTGGTATTATTCCATAAATAAAGTGGTTTGGGTTGTGTTAGCGCTCAAATCTGCCTCAGGCTAAGGAAGGCAAAACTAGAGGCAACATCATACCACGCTCAGCCTCGTAGCTAGCCCTACGAGGACAGGAGAGGGCTCTCTCTGGGTCTATCTCGCCAGACAAATCTTCGAAGGGGCTAAGATGTCCAATAAGGAATACTGATTTTAGGCTAGTAAATTGATAGGAAAAGGGGTTTTAATGGATGATGGGGTTTTTTGGGCTGCATGGGGCAAAGAAACAGCTTGAACAGAGAAATATAATAAAAAACACAGATTATCTCCAGAGGCAAGGTAGGCAAGAAATTTAACAATTAAATTGAGATAAACGGAATGGCAAGACTGTTGAGAAGTCGACAAGGGCATAGAAGATGGATCCTTCTCAAACAGAAGAAAAAATTAACTATGAATACTTCCTCAAGACATAGCAAATAAATTGAATTCTTCCTTTCTCACTTAAAAGTATTCAACAAAAATGATTATGAGATGAAATGTAAACATTACAAGTTGCACATGAAACATAGGAAAAGACAAATATTAAATTTCATACCACAGGAATCTCAGAAGCCAGAGTTGTGTATTTTCATTAAAATCTCTGTCAAAAAACTGTACAATGAAACTCTGTTTTTCTCGACGCACACCTCTCAGCATTCTCTCCTCTTTACAAGTGATTTTTAATATATTAAATAAAACTATCCTGGGAGAAAACAGATCGACCCAAAACAGGGGCGCTGTTTCACCTGCAGTTACAAAAATAGAGATAGAGTCATTTCTTTATTCTAAAACAGAAGATCGTTCCCCTTAAAATCCTTTGATGGCCAACAAACTGGAGCGCAGATCCCTTTGAATTATTAACTGAAGACAAAGATAGGCAGATCTGTTCCTATTTGTCTGCATTTTGTTTGATTTGTTCCAGCTCGGTCACAACTTCCTTCATATGTGGCAGATCCTCTTTATGCAGTGCAAGACATTTGAGAGCCAATTTGGCAACTGCAAATACAGTAATCTTTTGGCAGAGTTTGTGTCAAACTCCATATTTGGATCTATAAACTCATGCAAAGCTTCCGCTTGCATCTTTGTTATAGCCATGTTAGCTAGGATGATTTCTCCCTTTTCCCGACTAATGTCCACAGCTAACTTGGCCGATATGATTTCCATCAAAACAACGCCGAAGTTGTAGACATCAGATCTGTCTGAGAGCTGAAAGCAAATTTAGTACTCTGGGTCAATGTACCCGAGCGTGCCCTGTGGCGCAGTGGAAATATGGGTTGCATCTAATGGGATAAATCTTGAAACCCCAAAATCCCCCATTTTGACATGTAAGTCATCGTCTAGTAAAATGTTGCTAGACTTTATGTCTCTGTGAAACAGAGGTGGATCACGGCAGTGAAGGAATGCCAGGGCCTGAGCAGTTTCTATGCAAATTTTCAGGCGGGTATTCCAATTTAGACCTCCTCTGTCGGCCTTCCGGTCCCCATGAAGATGGTCTGCCAAAGTACCATTTTGGACATATTCATAAACAGGAAGCAGGTCATGGTCCTTTGGAGAACTACAGCGATAAAGCCGAACCAGATTTGGATGATAGCAGGTCGAGAGAATCTGCACTTCATTATAAAACTGTTCAACTCTTTTATAATTATCATGATACAGTTTCTTCACCGCCACAACACGACCATCGGGGAGTTTACCCAGATACACCGAACCATGCCCCCATCTCCTAATTGATTTCTCTCGTCGAAGTCATTAGTCGCTTTTCTCAGCACTTCGTAGGAGAAAATGGGCAGAGTCCCTATCTTGCCTTGTATAGCTGCTTCCATATCCTTGCACGCATCATGTTTAAAGCCTCTAACCACAAAACTCTCGCTAAACATATGGTGTTTCCTTCTCCTTTGCACAATTATACACATTGACAATACTGCTACTACCACGAGAGTCACTACAAAGACACCACCAATTACCGCGCCAATGTTTATGGACCTCCCAGAGAAAAAGAAAAAAAAATGAACGCCAACAACATAATCCAAGTGAATTCATCTGGTTACACACAGCTATTTTTATAGGGATCTAGTGTTGCCGGGAAACAGAGTTGTCCTTTAGTTTCGTTTGCATCTGGGATGCTCACGTCCACTGATGATACCAGCGAATACTTTTGTCCTTGAGGTAATCGGAACTGGGCAACACTTTGTCCTACATATTTGTCGTCGTTTCCGAGAATAACAATTCCAGGGAAGCCTCTATCAATGGTGCTGGCTGCCACATAATATCTCCAGCCCCACCATTTGCTACCTCGAAAATAATGTCCTTCCCATACTGAGAACGAAGAAGTTCTCCTACATTTTGCATACACATTTCTGTAAGTTTCTGTGCGAATCCACTCTTAGTTAAAAGTTCAATTCTTCTAGTTGAAAAATCCTTTTTGGATATTTTCCCCAACCTTTCACTCTCTTCGAGATTCTCTTCATATTTTTCATCTCTTTTGAGACATGGGATATCTGTCTCTGAAGATGGATTTTGACATTCAGAAGGTTCATCATCTACAGACTGGGAGGCCCATCAGGTAGTAAGAGAAGTAATCGTTGATCTTAGAGTCTCCAGAACATCTGCAGGAAAGTAGCGAGGTACATTTGGGCGAAGAAGATGCAAAAGGGGATGCCGCCCATACTTGGCTAATGCCAATTGTCGTGGCAAAAAAATTCGTTTGTGCGGACACAACTGACCTCCCTAGGAGTCTAAACTCTCTAGCGACAAACAAGACAAAATGGAGCAATCTTTCTCTAAATACATCTTTTAAAACATGAAAACTACAAGTGTTTAGGCTTACCTTATTCCAAAACGCTGTTGTCGTAGTCCGTCCTTGCCGATCCGGATGAGCTCCTCCTTCACATCAATTCCTGCAACCACAAACAATCAAACAATTACCAAGCACTTGCATCTCATATAATAAAACATATATTCAACATGCAGACCAAGGAACACATGAAATAACTCATTAACACAAGCTATTGAGAAAAATGAACCAGTTTGTATTAATAACGAAACAAAGAAACTCTTACAACCTGGCCTTGGTGTTGTGCAAGTTCCTCCCAGGGTCCATCAAGGGTTTTCCTCTACTTTGACAAAGCTCACCCACTTCCAAGTAGAATCAAGCAAAGACAATCTCTCCTCACAAGGTTCTAAATGGGAGTCCTAATTCCTGCAGCATTTACCCAAAGAAAATGTATAGCTTCAACCTCCCTTCCCTCTGGCTCAATGCCTTTATTTATAGTGCTGTAAAGAGGTTATTCAGGTCCACCATCAATGGGATAATCCCCCTCTTTGGGTGGGATAGCTCCCTTATTGATGGGATAAGTTCCTCCTTAATAGGGATACATGAACCAACTGGAGGCGCATCCATTTCATCAAACCGACCTCTAGAAAGTTCTAGAAGTAACCACAAGTAACTTTTTTAAGATGAAACTTGCGCATTTTGCCTTTTACAGAAGGACGCACCTGTCCCTTAATATACAGAGCGTCCAAAGACGCAGCCTTTGTGAACATTGTGAGCGTCCCCGCAGCTAAGGCTTGAGAGAACCTGCGTCCCCAGAGATAAACACATTTTTTACAAGACTTTCTCTCTTCTTTGAGTTTGAGATGGATAGCAGAGGCATAAGACTTGCCTAAGAGGGTAGCATGACTGTTGATTGAGCCATACTAACTGTAAATAGTCATGGTGACATTTTTTAGTGTAACAGATTGCCCCCTAAAGTGCGAAGCCTGTAATAGATTAGGGTTTTGTAATTCTAGGAAGGGTGAAGCGCTTTATCATTTCAAGGATTGTCTTGTGGATGACCTGGTTGGAACCTGCAATTTACAACACAAAATACATGTATAAGATTATATCATCACTGAGGTAGGCATTCCCATACTCAGATTCAAAACTTTAACTAATGGACTAACTACTCTGATACAGGAATGATCTTGCAGTACATCATTTTTATAGACTTTTGTAGACACAGTATGGACGCAGCCATCTGTTTATGATTAGTCTACATAGATAATGAATACAAAACTCCTCGCAGCCTGGATGGTAGAAACTAGATCCAGGGTCTTCACTTCTACTTCCCGAATTGGTACGATTCTAGCCATGTGATTAAATGATTTGATGTCGAACATGTTATAAACCACTTGATTACCAGTCGATGATGTAAACTGTTAACAAGCGTGAGAGAGACCACCAGTAATGTCAATGGTTCTCAAAGTACCAAGCACAACCCGTGAAATGTGAATAGATGTTTTGATGTCGAACACTTCACGGAATCCTTTGATCGAAAGTCAATGATGTAAACTGACGTCAAAGGCGAGAAACCTGCCATTGATGCATGCAGACTTCAAGGTACTGTCGATTCCTAAGTCATCTTTCTAGATAATGTGTCGATGTCGATAGAAAGCGACCCGTTGCAGGCAGGCCTGCAACATGAAATCATTGTTCAAGTTGAAGAAATGTTGCTGTAAGGACTGACTCAGGGATGGTCAAATGGATGACAAGTATTTTGCAGATGAAAGTTTTGCTTGCAGACCTCTTGAACACATAATGACACGACAGATGGCTTGGTGACGAATAACTCAAAGTTAATCCCTGGAACCCGGTTAAAGACTTTCAAAGTGGTTTGATCAACTGTGAGGTAAAAGATTTCCCAACCCAGGTGAATGAGACAGTGTCGTGTTCAAGAGCGGTGATAAAGTTTTTTTTCGAGACAAAAGGTAACAAACAGGTTCATTCTTCTCTCTTTTCCCCCACCATTTCTGGCAAGTACCTCTTGATTTTTAACAAGCTTGAGGAGGATAACATATGCTTGATTATAAGCTCATCCTTCGGACGAGTCCAACCTAGTTTAAATTCGAACCCTAGGAAGGAGTGGTTCGTTCCTGTTTGTAATTGAACAGGTCCTCTACTGTAAAAGTTTAACGAGCCCAGTATAGGAGAAACTCGGCGTTTTTCAATTTTAGAGAGTCTGAAAAAACTCAAGGAGACTCCACATTGAACTTTTTCGTACATTTGTGTCCCTCAAGCCCGAAAAAGTATAAAATAATACCTGGGGGAACCGCTTGATCTTGCGACCAAGGAGTACTTTCATAATAGTGTCGTTGACCTGAAAAGTAAAAAGCGATCAAGGACACGTCATTTTATTTCCTTATCGAGTTTGAAACGACAAAAACCTGGCAATCTTTTCCTGATTTTGCGGTCAGAAAAGAGCTAAAAGGGGACCGTCTTTTAATTTCGTTTTAACGAGTGTAAAAGAAACGCTCGGCGATCTTTTCATGTTTTAGGAGTCAGAAAAGGGCTTAAAAGATGACTCTGATATTTTTGTTTGTGAAAAATGACAATTTCCCTCGAAATCCCTTTGTCCTGCACAAAAGCAACACATTACTCATACCTGTTTAAAATAGGCAAAAATACATCGAAAAACATCTTTTCATGGTAAAAAATGAACTAATTCATCCAAAAAACCTATAAAAAGACCTTTTACCATGTCATTTTTACCGTTTCACTGTTGAGGTTGAAAAAGGAGCTTTTGACAAGAAAATTTCCCGTGGTCGCTGCGGAAAATCCGACCGTCGGAATCGAACGCCGTCTTATCCAGGTATTTTACACATCCTACTCTGCATTTCTATCCGTTTAGAATTAATTTTTAGGTCTTAGTTTCATTTTTTGGGGGGGTTTTGGTTTTGGAATGCGCCTCTCGGCGGACGCGGGTGCCCTTTGGGTGACCCGCGTCCCCCGACTTTTTCCTATACAGGAAAATGGTTCAAAGACGCGGTCCGCCTTCAGGCCAGCCGCATCCGGGCGCCCTGTGCTGTAAAGTCGGGGTGCGTCTTCCGTGAAATGCGCATTTCAAAACCCTAACCCCCTCAAATAACTATCTAAAAATTCCCAAACCAATTTCTAATGAATATTTCTGGTGTGCAGGGCATTAACCATGTTAGATTGGAGAGAACGAGAGTATGTAGAGGATGATGAAGTTGCAATAAATCATCAACCTTCCCTGGATGCCCTAAGAGCATGCGGGTTATACAAATACTGGACCATACCGGGCATGAGGGGCCAGGTAAGATTCTTGGAATGGCTGGTTGAGCGATGGAACGTTCAAGAACAATGCTTTTACATAGGAGGGCACCAGCTCGAGATAAAGCCCTCGGATGTATACTTTCTCACTGGCTTGCCGAACAGAGGCGAGCAACTCAGTCTTGCGGGGACTAGGCCGGGTGGCCAATCCCTTGATAGTCTCCGCGACGAGTGGTGCACACCTGGGGCTCACCATTCGAAAGGCATAGAGATAAAACACATCACTCTACGTGAACTCAAAGTCATAGCGTTCACGGTTACCAGAATTTGCGGCGCGGCCGCTTTACACATTGCTTCCGGATCCCAAATGCGGATGGCAATTGACTGTTACCAAGGCACCATTTTCAACTGGTGTGAAGCTGTGTCGGCTCATATGAAGAGCCAACTGACCAAGGCAAAGAACGGACGACTAAAGACTTTTGGATATGGGCCTCTAGTCGTGAGCTTTGCCTTGGAGAGAGTTCCGATGCTAATCCCTCAGCAACTCACTGTTGATATCTTGGGTCCTCGAGAGCCAAAGCTGATACGATGGGTTGCGGTGATGGGCCGGCATCCTGACGAGGGTACGGCGGTGGTTCGATTCTCAGATAGTTACTTTCACTGGTTAGAGGACCAGGTTTTTTCGATACAGGACTTTCCGTATGCCGGAGTGGATTTTAGAGGTGATCCGGACATGGTTCTTCCACCGGGAGAACAATGGGATGACAGAGGTACTTTATTTTTCACAAGTTTTCTAATTATGTATTTTTTTTATTTTTCATATATATCGTCTCAAAACTAACAGTAAAATTTTCAAAATGCAGATGTTCGTCCACAGCGTCCAGCCAACCTCCGGCCTTTTGATAGACTACATCCAGCTGCACCGGTACCGGCCCCACAGGACGCGGCTGCAGAAGTACTAGCTGAGTTGGAGCATGATCTAGAGCGTCTCAGGGCAGATATACCTGAGACTACTATGGACGACATTCGTACCAGGCTTCAGCGCTTCGTAGTCGTGGTCCCTGGACCGTTTAGGAGATTTTTGCGTAAGGTAGCCTGCGCAGTGGTGTCATACAGAGAGCACCACCAGTGATTGACTAGTCACTTTTGTAGTCACATGTGACATTTTGACTTTTTGTACTTATCATTTTTGCCGATCATAAGGTGTTTTTCAACCTATGATCGAAGACGATGTATATTTTTTGACACACTCCTATCTATATATATATCACTATTACCGGCTTATCTTGTTTAACATATGTGATGAAATGTTTATAAATTTACTTGCATGATTATCGTAAATGTCTGTCCAACATTCGAGAAGCAATTGCATCTGCTAATGTATTTAAAGACCTTGGAATATGCTGATATTCAATGTAATCAAATTCACGTTCCAAGAGACGCACTCTCAAAAACAACCTTAATAACACAGGATTTCTAATGGCATAAACTCTATTAAGCTGTAATACAACAAGTTCAGAATCTAACCTCACTATCAAACGTCGAATTCCAAATGAAATAGATTCGGATAATAATTCAACCACTGCACTGTATTCTGCAATGTTGTTCGTTGTTTGACCGAGGCTTACCCCATGCATAGAAACTAACTCGTCAGAGGGTGAATAGATAACCCAAGCTGCGGAAGAGATATTCCGTGTACTACGACAAGCACCATCAACAAATCCAATGTATGTTTGGAGAGGCGTCGACATCTGCAATATCAAGAGTAAAACCAAGATAAGCCAGAATAACGACGAAAAACACACTCTCTAAGCTAAGAACACTGACTAAACTAACAAACACGCTAGCTAGAAAGAAAAACTAACCTATCTACAGATTTCTCCATACCCACCATTTAAGCATAATACCTCTTTAGGTAAAGTCCATTTCTGGGTTTACCCAAAGAGTCCCCATCAAAATCAACCAGCTCATAAGCCCCTTTTGCTAGCTTTTGCTTTACAATGTAGGGTTCATGCCACATAGGAACGAAGTTTCCAGCACCTAGCTTATCGTTAGCTTGATCATATAATAGCACTAGGTCTCCTTCCGAAAAACTTCGAGGTGTTACATTTCTATCATACTGAGCTTTCATTCATTTCGCGTGAGTCTCGATTGCCAATGTAGCGTCACGTCGAGTCTCATCTAATTTAGCCAAGTACAATAAACGTTTCTCCTCTTCGGAAGTAGCTGGAAGTAATTCGACAGCCATTTGAAGTGATGGGATTTCGCATTCAATGGGTAACACAGCTTCCAAGCCATAAACTAGCTGGAAAGGAGTGAACCCTGTTGAATTTTTCACTGAGGTTTGGTATGCCCATAGCGCTGAAAATAACATGTTATGCCAATTCGACCGATGAACACCAATGGTTCGTGGGATCATGATAACCAGAACTTTGTTGATAGACTCAACCAAACCGTTGGCTTGCGGATAATAAGGAGTAGAGCTATCGTGGCGCAAACCAAGCTGGCTTGTAAGCTCAGTCATCATGATGTTTCGAAAATGGCTCCCATGGTCAGTAATGATTGCTTGTGGGACACCAAACCTAGTTATGATATGATTGAATACGAAAACTGCAGCTGTTTTTCCGCTTGCGTCGAATGTAGGCATCGCCTCGGCCCACTTAGTAAAATAATCAACCGCAAGGATGATATACGCATGCCCCCCGGCCGAGTGAGGGTTACAAGTAATAAAGTCGATACCCCATTTGGCGAATGGACCAGCGGCAATTATAGGGTGGAGAGGAGCAGGTGGAGCGCGCATCTTGCGATCAAACACTTGACAGTTGTGGCATTTCCTGACGGCAATGATACAATCCTTAAACATAGACGGCCAGAAATAGCCAGCGCGCAACACCTTCTGAGCTGTGGCATACCCAGACATATGACCGCCACATGCTCCAGAGTGACAATCATTGAAAACCCTCTCAGCCTCTTCGTGAGTTAAACAATGTCGAAAAACTAAGTCTGCCCCCCGGCGATAAAGTGTATCTCCAATAATTCTGTATGGCTGGGATTGAAACCGAATTTTTCGACGTTCCGCTTTGGAAGCTTCAGGCCGAAAGGTTTGGGTTTGGAGATAGATGATTATATCCCCGTACCACGGATCTACAGTACTGATAAGAAACAAAGATTCGTCCGCAATGGACTCTTCTGCCACAGTCTCTGTGTCAGCACTAGGGAAATCACACATCAATTCCGATTTGATTCGACTTTGGAAGATCCGGAATCTTCTCGTGTAATGTACCCGACTGAGTGTAAACTAAGTCAAGGTATTGTGCCTGAGCAATGACTTGCTCCTCAGTAACTACTCCGACCTTAGCTACATCTTCAGTAATCTTCGGTAATAATGATTTGACAAACCATTCAGCTAAGATTTGGTCCGGGATAAAAACTTTCACTAACCTCCTCCGACGTCTCCACTCACGAATGTGATCAGAAATATACGTGGACGTCGATTGTTTTAGTGAAGTTAATAACTCTGTGCCGTTATCGTATCTGACCGGCAACTGAAAGTGAGTTAAGAACGAGGTAGCTAACTGACTAAAGTTGTAAAAAGAGGCCCATGGTAACTCAATGTACCACTTGGCCGCGAGACCAATGAGTGTACGTTGAAAAAGACGTAAGCGGATGGAATCATCTGAGATAGAATTCGAAGCACACCAGAGGTGGTAAGTCATCACGTGATTGGACGGATCCTCTCCAGACTTACCTTCAAACTTGGGTATATCACTGGGCAACTTGTTTGGCATTGGCGGCCAGAACGGAAGATATTGAATTGGATCGTTCGTTTGGCGCGTCAAGTCTGGTAAATCCAAAGTTGCGATAAACGGTAACTGCCGGTTAGGATCTCTAAAACTCTGGGTCACAATACCAGCCCCAGGAGGAGGATATCCAGGATAACTAGGAACAGGAGTCGCATTTGGGATATTATATCCTCCTGGAAAACCAGGATTAACCGGACCGTACTGGGGTTGTTGAGGTTGTTGATAAGTGTACCCAGGATACGGTTGATACTGGTAAACCGGTTGTTGGACAGCTTGCCCATGTTGGTACTGTCCTTGGTACGGAGGTTGAACAAATTGAGGTTGAGTAGTAACAACCGTACTTATACCAGGCTGACCTATAGGCATCTGGACCGTGGTTTGAATCATAGATCCAGACAACGGTAAAGATGTCTGAGGTGTGGTAACAGGGACAGTAGAAACTGGAGCCGTCGATACTCCAGAAGTAAGTATGGTAGATGTAGCGGTAGTTGCTGCAGCCGTTTGAGATGGAGTACTAGGTGCAATTGGCGGCTGAGTAACTACCGAAGTTACAGAAGTTTGAACATTGGGCTGGACAGGTTGCGGTTGCTGGGTTGGACCAGAAACTACGGGTTGGCCAGCTTGAGGAACCATCTGTACACTTGGCTGCAACACCTGTTGACCCTGTGATGGATCCCACACTAACATTCCAGGGTATTGACCCGTAACAGGTTGAGGATACTGAGATCCATAACCGGATTGAGGGTATGATTGATAATTGTAAGGTGCAGTTCCCACACTTGGAACATATGACTGACCTTGAGGCGGTTGATAACCTTGACTCGAGTATTGACCTTGAGGTAAATACTGATACTGGGGTTCACCTTGACCTTGAGGTTGGTACCCTTGAGGTTGATAACTTTGGGGTTGATACCCTTGAGGTTGCCATCCTTGAGGTTTCCATCCTTGAGGTTGATATTGATACTGAGGTTGACCCTGGGGTACATATTGAGGCTGGGGTTGACCTTGAGGCGCGTATTGCACCATAGGTGCATACTGACTTTGAGGTTGCCCCCCAGACATGATTTGTGTACCTTGAGGTTGCCCCCCAGGCGTTAACTGCGGTTGCCCCCCAGGCGGTAATTGGCCACCTTGAGGTTGAGAAACGGGAATTGAACCTGACATCATGTAAATGTCTCCTACACCCAATGGTATATTACCACTGTTTCCAATTAATAACCCACGATCAACGGGTTGAGGAGATGCTCCCGCAAAGGTACCAGAAAGAGATTGATACCCAGTGGGAACAGAAGGACCGCCGTGTAAAAAAGATTTAGGACTTTGAGTAAACACGGACGACTGACCAGTCATATTTACAGGAGTATAAATACCTCTAGGTGGAAAAGGAGTACGAGGTGGAGAAAATCCTACCCCTGAGTTGACCAAATAATTGGTTAACGAAAGGTACCAAGTAGTACTTCTAGGAGGACTGTAAAAGATGGATTCACGCTCCCTTAGATCAATAGTAAGTTGACCTTCAAGGTTAGAGACACCTATATCCTCCTCTGGAGCAAGTTCTTCTATAGCAATCAAACCAGTAGGAAGATTTTTGGTGATAATTCTTTCTATTCTTGGTGAATCTGGAACACTAGAAGTTGGAGTAACAGGTTCAGATATTTCAGGTTCTTCGCCTGTATCACTAGCAGACGAAAAATTACCGACAAGCTCAGAAACTGAAACAACTTCGGGATTATAACCTGTCTCTAAACTTTGGTAATCTGGATGGACTACCAAGGAAGATTCTCCTTCTTCAGGTGAACCTACTCTACTGTCACTAGGAGGAGTTACAAGGACCTTTAACCCTTCGTACTGACCCGGAATGTCTTCAGGAGATTCACCCCGCGATTTACGGAGTTTTCTTAACAAATCTATTCCGGTAACAATCTCAGGAGACCTGCCCCGAAGTCGACGGGACTGTCTCGGTAATTCCGCCACAATTAAAGATTTTTAACTACAACACACGAAAACAAAGTAAAAATTTCAAATCAAACCACCTAAAGTCTTCTAAAGAAGCAAACAAATTTGAAGCACACGCCTAAAGAATCTAGAGCGTCAAACCAAACACAAACAGTAGTCTTCCGGACCAAAAGCGCTAGTTGGTGATGAAGCCCAACCTCGCTGGATTCAGTACAAAAATGGCGGGTGGAACAGTTACCCCGCCAACCTGCTTAATGAATAGACCGGCACAAGTTCCTCCACTTTAACCGTCTCGAAGTGAAGTGAACCCCTCAGAAAATCCAAGTGAGTATAACCGACGTCTGCTCCAGGTACAGTGGGACCTTCCCTCCACCGTCACCTCGGTAGAACCCTAAAGATTATGGTCACTAAAGTTACCAATCACAACAATTACACCTGGGGGAACAGTCTAAACTCCGACAGCACGCAAGGGCAGAGTAACAAGCTCAATCCCCTTACCGGCTCCTTGACAGTAATCCAAGGTTTACCGATAAGTGACCCCTGGCTCCTCGACAATGGTCAATCCGAGGTTTACCGTTTGTAATACGTACTGTCTGGCGTTGTTCCCAACGAGGGGGGAATGATCCCCTCACTGGTTCGGACACGAGCTCGTGCTTCTCCTTTAAGAGGAGCTTTCCCAGAGTGCAATTGAAACAATTGGATTTATTCTACTCAAGATAAACTATCTGTTTGGTTTTGTAGTCTTGGAGAGTTAAGTACTCACCTACTCCAAGACCCTAGCCTAAGCTATGTTGGTGTTTCAGAGCCCTAGAAAAATAAAAATTACTAGATTGATTTTAATTTAAGCGTTACTTTTAAGGTTGTTTCTTAAGTCAAAAGGTGATGGAAGTGAAACCAGTGGTGTGTTGACTCGACTCGAAACCACTACAAAATGCACCTAGGATGATTTACCCACTACTTTACTTTTTCGATGAATTGCTTAACTAAAAAGTTGAGAGAATGCACTTTTTATAAAAGCAACTTCTTAATTAAAGACAATCAAAGAAACAATTCGTTTGTCTTTTCCAAGCATAAAAACATGACCGCTCTTTACTTGCATGAAAAAACTCTTTTTCTTCCAAAAACTTTAAATGCTACTTGAAACAAAACTTTTAAAAGGAGATGTTTTTGTATTTTTCTTATTTAACGAAAAACATAAATCTATTTTAATAAAAATCAATTGCAAACTATGAAATCTATGAAAATTCACTCAAAAAACAAATCAAAAGGAAATTACCCTAATTAACCTAATGAGGCAAAGCCAACAATGATTATTCTAAGGTGTTTTACTTGATCACAATCAAATCAAGGACTAGCTTATTGCAGAACCAAAACTAGTCAAAACAAAACTCTAATCTTTTTGTTCTTTTGTAAAATGGAAATCAACACTTTATAAACAAGTAATTCGAAATTTGACCCAAAAGACAACTTAAATGGCAAGCTGCTCACACAAGGAGACTTTACGACAGGCCCGACTTCTAAGAAGGCTGACAAACCAGAGAGATCTAAGGCTGGACAACTTTCTACCGTCAAAGTCACTACAGGACCTATTCAAAAATCAAACCCTAGGCCTAAACTTTGTTGAAATCCACTAAAACACTCAAAGCTCACAAAACAAGTTCAGGTGAAAATTTTTGACAGGGTACTAAAGGATCTGGGCAGAAAACACTAAGAAAAAACAAAATCTAAAAGCAATTAAAGCAAGAATGGAGTTTTTCTAAATTTTTACAGGAAGACGCAGGCAACCCGTTAGAACAGGCGCGGGCCCGCTCTGTGCAAATGGCAACAGCGCGTCCAAAGACGCACTGTGCAGTACTCAGAGGGTGCGTCTTTCTGGAAAAGTTAAGAAAAACCAAATCTAACTAAATCTAAAGCTAAGCCACCCAAATACTAATTCTCACAGTCAAAAACCAGAAAATAAAAATGATTTTCTCAGAGAAAAGTTCACACAAAGGAAAAAACTTTCACATTAATGGAGTCCCCAGTGGAGTCGCCAATTTGTCGTGGCGAAAAAAGTCGTTTGTGCGGACACAACTGACCTCCCTAGGAGTCTAAACTCTCTAGCGACAAACAAGACAAAATGGAGCAATCTTTCTCTAAATACATCTTTTAAAACATGAAAACTACAAGTGTTTAGGCTTACCTTATTCCAAAACGATGTTGTCGTAGTCCGTCCTTGCCGATCCGGATGAGCTCCTCCTTCACATCAATTCCTGCAACCACAAACAATCAAACAATTACCAAGCACTTGCATCTCATATAATAAAACATATATTCGACATGCAGACCAAGGAACACATGAAATAACTCATTAACACAAGCTATTGAGAAAAATGAACCAGTTTGTATTAATAACGAAACAAAGAAACTCTTACAACCTGGCCTTGGTGTTGTGCAAGTTCCTCCCAGGGTCCATCAAGGGTTTTCCTCTACTTTGACAAAGCTCACCCACTTCCAAGTAGAATCAAGCAAAGACAATCTCTCCTCACAAGGTTCTAAATGGGAGTCCTAATTCCTGCAACATTTACCCAAAGAAAATGTATAGCTTCAACCTCCCTTCCCTCTGGCGCAATGCCTTTATTTATAGTGCTGTAAAGAGGTTATTCAGGTCCACCATCAATGGGATAATCCCCCTCTTTGGGTGGGATAGCTCCCTTATTGATGGGATAAGTTCCTCCTTAATAGGGATACATGAACCAACTGGAGGCGCATCCATTTCATCAAACCGACCTCTAGAAAGTTCTAGAAGTAACCACAAGTAACTTTTTTAAGATGAAACTTGCGCATTTTTCCTTTTACAGAAGGACGCACCTGTCCCTTAATATACAGAGCGTCCAAAGACGCAGCCTTTGTGAACATTGTGAGCGTCCCCGCAGCTAAGGCTTGAGAGAACCTGCGTCCCCAGAGATAAACACATTTTTTACAAGACTTTCTCTCTTCTTTGAGTTTGAGATGGATAGCAGAGGCATAAGACTTGCCTAAGAGGGTAGCATGACTGTTGATTGAGCCATACTAACTGTAAATAGTCATGGTGACATTTTTTAGTGTAACACCAATTCTTTCAAATCTTTTTCTAGCTCACGAAATATAAACTTAGAAACAAGACTGGTGTCATCAACAAAACTAAGAATGCACATGAGGATCACACATCCATATTCATCATGAGCAATCTTTACTACATGCCCTTTCATTCCTTTCACAATCTTCTTTCTTTCCTTAGCACCACTATGTATAATACAAAATGCGCCAAACTTTGAACCATCTCTTGTATGGATCATTCGTACAAGAAGTGGTCCAGATAGCTATTGAATTATATCTGTCACAGATGACTTGTTTGATATACACATGTACTCCAACAAAGCTCTATGCACAATTGAGTGGTCAACAATTCCTTTTTCAAGAATTGGCTGTAATGCTAATGTCATGTGCTCCAAAACTGCAGACCTTTTTGATGGATGCTCACCAGATAACAAATCCACTAATTTGCCCTTGCCCTTTGGGATGATACCCTTGAATATCCGAAATTCTGTAGAATATGTTTCTGAGAGAAGTTCTTGCTTTTGAGTTCCATTTGCAAGTTTGAAGACATGTTCTACAACAGCTGATCGAACTGAACAACAGATTCATTCTGTGTGTTTTTATTTTCTGAGATTCACCAAGGAGAGTTGACAGTGCACCCTCCAAATTCATTTTGCTTCACTTTCTATCTGCATCCTACAAATCTGCATCAGACCATCCCAACTCTTTGAGCGCAATGATGACAGCCCTTCTCCTGCTCTTTCTCAAAGAAAGCTCTAAAGCTTCAGAACGGCGTTCAAGCTCCTTGCCTCGTTTAAATGCCTGTAATTCTTCCTCACCTTTTCCTTCTTTCTTAAGAGTATGGTATTTCTTTTTCTCCTCCTGGACATGCTGCCGAAGTTCCTCAAGTGTAAAGGAATCATTCTCATTATTGGCATGGATAGCACTGTCGTTAAATCTACTCTGAAAAACATCATGCTTTCTATCGAAAAATTTCAATAATTACATATTTTAAAACACTTTTAACGATTTCTTATTCAAAACAGGGTTTTGAAGAAGAATCAATCTTGCATTGATAACCATCTTGAAATATAAACTCACTGAACCTTCTTCTAGCCTGTAGGAATCATTTGACAAGTTTGAAGACCAACTATAAAACCTTGACTCTGAAATGACTCTTTTCCAGACCACAGTAACGCCAATGAATGACGAGAAATAAACCTTGGAGAATTTGATTCTGACAAGGGACTGACAGGACCGAGTCTAACATTGGTTCCAATGGGGATAGCAGCTACCACTTCTTGGAGGTGCCAAGAACCTGCAGAGCTTTGGGAGAGCAGACAGTGCCTCCGTCTATTGGGCAATGGAGTCCATCAAATCGACACAACTCTTGACTCAACTTTTAAACTGAAACTGAACTCAAACTGATTCGATCTCAAGACCAAAATAACTAAAAAACTGGCTTAACTAACTTCAAACTAAATCTGCAATGAAACTGGAACAAGATGCTGCACTTTGGCTACTTATTTATTTACAACATCTACCCTACTTCGCTATAAAAACAATAGATCAGGTGATACTAAAATGCCAGATCAACCATTCAAGTAAACCTGAGAATGATGCCGCTTGAGAATGCTTCCACCAGGACACAGATGTAATTGCTGGCAGCCCTTCATGCACGTAATGAGCCTGGTCACGTAGAAAACAGCTTGATCTATCAATCAAACTGAAAAACATTTCCATGTATGTTGCCATTGGATCGCGAAAGCCAGACTCTGTTGGCTGCCCCAACTCCGCAATACATACCTCCAGCTGCACCCTGTCAATGCAAACATCTGTAGGCAATTCTATTATTTCTTGTTTCGAAGGAGAAAGGATTTCCAAGAACTTTTTAGGGTCTTGGAAATCATATGACTGGATCTGCTCCTCTAGAAACTGAATCTCCTTCTCAACTCTTTCAACAACTAACTCACAAAATCTAGTTTTAGTTTCAAGAGGGAACTTTGGAGATTTCAAACATTGAAGCAAGGCACTGAAAAATTCTTCATTAATTTCAGAATCTGCTAACTGATTTCTTACTTCTTTTACAGCTTCACACAGGGCAGGGTTTGCCACATACCCCACCATTGCATAACTGGATCAGCGAGCACTGGACTGTCTGGATCGAGTTGGAGTCACCAGGTGAATGCTTCAGCCTGCATATGTGTCTGAATGCTGTCCACCATCAGCATCAAATCTGCAACTTGATTTCATGTACTGGGACAAGACAATGAACAAGTCGAAAGTCACATCAACAACAAACCATCGTCCCCAATATGGTCGCCACTATGTTAGCGCTCAAATCTGCCTCAGGCTGAGGAAGGAAAAACTCGAGGCAACATCATACCACTCTCAGCCTCGTAGCTAGCCCTACGAGGATAGGAGAGGGATCTCTCCGGGTCTATCTCGGCAGACAAATCTTCAAAGGGGTTGAGATGACCAATAAGGAATACTGATTTTAGGCTAGTAAATTGATAGGAAAAGGGGTTTTAATGGATGATGGGGTTTTCTGGGCTGCATGGGGAAAAGAAACAGCTTGAACAGAGAAATATAATCAAAAACACAGATTATCTCCTGAGGCAAGGTAGGCAAGAAATTTAACAATTAAATTGAGATAAACGGAATGGCAAGACTGCTGAGAAGTCGACAAGGGCATAGAAGATGGATCCTTGTCAAACAGAAGAAAACATTAACTATGAATACTTTCTCAAGACATAGCAAATAAATTGAATTCTGCCTTTCTCACTTAAAAGTATTCAACAAAAATGATTATGAGATGAAATGTAAACATTACAAGTTACACATGAAACATAGGAAAAGACAAATGTTAAATTTCATACCACAGGAATCTCAGAAGCCAGAGCTGTGTATTTTCATTAAAATCTCTGTCAAAAAACTGTACAATGAAACTCTGTTTTTCTCCACGCACACCTCTCAGCACTCTCTCCTCTTCACCAGTGATTTTTAATACATTAAATAAAACTATCCTAGGAGAAAACAAATCGACCCAAAACAGGGGCACTGTTTCACCTGCAGTTACAAAAATAGAGATAGAGTCATTTCTTTATTCTAAAACAAAAGATCGTTCCCCTTAAAATCCTCCGATGGCCAACAAACTGGAGCACAGATCCCTTTGAATTATTAACTGAAGACAAAGATAGGCAGATCTGTTCCTATTTGTCTGCATTTTGTTTGATTTGTTCCAGCTCGGTCACAACTTCCTTCATATGTGTCTGATCCTCCTTATGCGGTGCAAGACATTTGAGAGACAATTTGGCAACTGCAAATACAGTAATCTTTTGGTCAGAGTTTGTGTCAAAGTCCAGATTTGGATCTATAAACTCATGTAAAGCTTCCGCTTGCATCTTTTCTATAGCCATGTTAGCAAGGATGATTTCTCCCTTTTCCTGACTAATGTCCACAACTAACTTGGCCGATATGATTTCCATCAAAACAATGCCGAAGCTGTAGACATCAGATCTATTTGAGAGCTGAAAGCAAATTTGGTACTCTGTGTCAATGTACCCAGGCATACCCTGTGGCACAGTGGAAATATGGGTTACATATAATGGCATAAATCTTGAAACCCCAAAATCCCCCATTTTGACATGTAAGTCTTCGTTTAGTAAAATGTTGGCAGACTTTACGTCTCTATGGAACAGAGGTGGATCACGGCAGTGAAGGAATGCCAGGGCCTGAGCAGTTTCTATGCAAATTTTCAGGCAAGTATCCCAATTTAGACCTCCTTTGTCGGCCTTGCAGTCCCCATGAAGATGGTCTGCCAAAGTACCATTTTGAACATATTCATAAACAAGAAGCAGGTCACAGTCCTTTGGAGAACTAGAGCCATAAAGCCGAACCAGATTTGGATGATAGCAGGTCGAGAGAATCTGCACTTCATTATAAAACTGTTCAACTCTTTTATAATTATCATGATGCAGTTTCTTCACCGCCACAACACGACCATCGAGGAGTTTACCCAGATACACCAAACCATGCCCCCATCTCCTAATTGATTTCTCTCGTCAAAGTCATTAGTCGCTTTTCTCAGCACTTCATAGGAGAAAATGGGCAGAGTCCCTATCTTGCCTTGTATAGCTGATTCCATATACTTGCACGCATCATGTTTAAAGCCTCTAACCACAAAAATCTCGCTAAACATACGGTGTTTCCTTCTCCTTTGCACACTTATACACATTGACAATAATGCTACTACCACGAGAGTCACTCCAAAGAGACCACCAGTTATCGCGCCAATGGTTATGGACCTCCCAGAGAAAAAGAAAAAAAATGAACGCCAACAACATAATCCAAGTGAATTCATCTGGTTACACACAGCTATTTTTATAGGGATCTAGTGTTCTCAGGAAACAGAGTTGTCCTTCAGTTTCATTTGCATCTGGGGTGCTCACATCCACTGATGATACCAGCGAATACTTTTGTCTCTGAGGTAATCGGAACTGGGCAACACTTTGTCCTACATATTTATCGTCGTTTCTGAGAATAACAATTGCAGGGAAGTCTCTATCAATGGTGCTGGCTGCCACATAATATCTCCAGCCCCACCATTTGCTACCTCAAAAATAATGTCCTTCCCATACTGAGAACGAAGAAGTTCTCCTACATTTTACATACACATTTCTGTAAGTTTCTGTGCGAATCCACTCTTAGTTAAAAGTTTAATTCTTCTAGTTGAAAAATCCTTTTTGGATATTTTCCCCAACCTTTCACTCTCTTCGAGATTCTCTTCATCTTTTTCATCTCTTTTGAGACCTGGGATATCTTTCTCCGAAGACGGCTTTTGACATTCAGAAGGTTCATCATCTGCAGAATGGGGAGGCCGATCAGGTAGTAAAAGAAGTAATCGTTGATCTTAGAGTCTCCAGAACATCTGCAGGAAAGTAGCGAGGTACATTTGTGCAAAGAAGATGCAAAAGGGGACGCCGCCCATACTTGGCTAATGCCAATTCTTTCAAATCTTTTTCTATCTCACGAAATATAAACTTAGAAACAAGACTGGTGTCATCAACAAAACTGAGAATGCACATGAGGATCACACATCCATATTCATCGTGAGCAATCTTTACTACATGCCCTTTCATTCTGTTCACAATATTCTTTCTTTCCTTAGCACCACTATGTATAATACAAAATGCGCCAACCTTTGAACCATCTCTTGTATGGATCATTCGTACAAGAAGTGGCCCAGATAGCTGCTGAATTATATCTGTCATAGATGACTTGTTTGATATACACGTGTATTCCAAGAAAGCTCTATGCACAATTGAGTGGTCAACAATTCCTTTTTCAAGAATTGGCTGTAATGCTAATGTCATGTGCTCCAAAACTGCAGACCTTTTTGATGGATGCTCACCAGATAACAAATCCACTAATCTGCCCTTGCCCTTTGGGATGATACCCTTGAATATCCGAAATTCTGCAGAATATATTTCTGAGAGAAGTTCTTGCTTTTGAGTTCCATTTGCAAGTTTGAAGACATTTTGTACAACAGCTGATCGAACTGAACAACAGATTCATTCTGTGTGTTTTTTATTTTCTGAGTTTCACCAAGAAGAGTTGACAGTTCACCCTCCAAATTCATCTTGCTTCGCTTTCTATCTGCATCCTGCAAATCTGCATCAGACCATCCCAGATCCTTGAGTGCAATGGTGACAGCCCTTCTCCTGCTCTTTCTCAAAGAAGCTCTAAAGCTTCAGAACGGCGTTCAAGCTCCTTGCCTCGTTTAAATGCCTGTAATGCTTCCTCACCTTTTCCTTCTTTCTTAAGAGTATGATATTTCTTTTTCTCCTCCTGGGCCTGCTGCCGAAGTTCCTCAGGTGTAAAGGAATCATTCTCATCATTGGCATGGATAGTACTGTCCTTAAATCTGCTCTGAAAAACATCATGCTTTCTATCGAAAAATTTCAATAATTACATATTTGAAAACACATTTAACGATTTCTTCTTCAAAACAGGGTTTTGAAGAAGAATCAATCTTGCATTGATAACCATCTTGAAATATAAACTCACTGAACCTTCTTCTAGCCTGTAGGAATCATTTGACAAGTTTGAAGACCAACTATAAAACCTTGACTCTGAAATGACTCTTTTCTGGACCACAGTAACATCAATGAATGACGAGAAATGAACCTTGGAGAATTTGATTCTGACAAGGGACTGACAGGACCGAGTCTAACAGGTTGGACCATAAAAATATCAATCAAACACTCAAGTATTACTTATAGTTATTTGATTTTAATAAAAATAAAGGAGTCAGTGACTGCGTAAGAGAGCTCTTTATTTTATATGTGGAAACCAGTCATGTTGTAATGTTATATTTTTTAATACATATATTATGCACGTACTACTATAATCATCACCATGGGAGAGAGAATCCCATGATAAATTTGTATACATTGTTGAGTTGCAGGAGGGCTGTGGAGAAGAGAATTGAGAGAAGCGAGAATAGTCAAAGTACAGAGTTGCACATCAATATAATATAATTGAAGGTGCTAACACTTAGCCAATTTTTATTTATACCAAAGTGTGTTAATTAAAGAAGTTGAGATCTGTCACTGAACAATTTGACATTTGACAAATATCAATTAAGTGGGGCCCGCTAAAAAATTATATCGTGGTAGTCTTGTTAACATCTTTTGTTCGATCTGTTGGGATGTTGTGAGTGGGTGGGTCCTGCCCAAAGGTTTCCACCTAGCAGCTCTGTCCGAACACCATATTCCATTGTGTCAGGATATATAAAGAAGCCTAAAACTATTAACTATGGGTCCCACTTGGAAGCCTAAAACTATCAACTATTGGTCCCATTACATCAAGTTATCAAAACAGGGCCAATGATATTATGTGGAGGTTTGTGTGGGCCTTTGTTTATTGTATTATTACAGATGGAGTGTCATAGAAATGATCCTAAGCCATAAAAAACACCATGGAGGTCCTACTACTTAATAAGGGAATCAATAAATATTTGTCCATGCTCACTTAGAGTTGTCAATCCTTCTAATTCCTCCCACTCTAAATAGATATGCCACTATGATACTTAAAGGTATTTACCTCTCGTAGTGATTAAAGGAAGCATTTCTTCTCGGAATCATTTTATGATTAAAGGATTAAAGGGGGGTGGATTACGAGAAAATTTAGTTTAATTTGCATCACCTTCCAAGGTTTGGAGGAGGGTTGGGGTTGCAAGACCAAAATATGTTAAATTAGGTGATGGTTGCAAAACTCTAGTGGCATTGGATCTAGGGGGGCCAGAATTGTGGGCACAAATCAAGAACAAAAAGCATGGATTGTGCCATAACCAGGAAGAGATATTCAGATCATAAGATCTTCCTTTAGGATCAGTGCTGTAGAAATTAGCTTACAAGAATTTTCATATAGTTAAAGATCATCTCTTTTAGGAGATCCATAATGGGAAATTGACCTTGTTTTGGGAAGATTCATGGCAAAAAATTCCCAAACTAGTATGGAATCTGGATTTAGTTATATTCCAAGACCTCATGTAGTCACTCAAAGCTAACTAAGTCATAGATTACTAGAAGACGTCGTCCACTAATGAAGAATGGAGACAATGGAAAATGGAGGTGGAATGACATGGTTCATAAATCGTTATGAACTTGAAGTCCTTTCTGGATATGTTTAAGGAGCGATGCATCCCAACCTCCCAACACCATGATAGACTCCATTGCGGCCACAAGATACAGGGCATGTTTATAATTATGGAAACCTATGCAATTGTTGTTGACCATCCATCTCTTACCAGAGACCCTGTCTATAGAAAAATACAGATTTCAAAGATAATGCCTAAGGTGTCCCACTTTCTATACCTTCTATGTAGAAGGCGTCCTCTCACTTGGGATCATGTGCTTAGAAAGGGACTTAATTGGCCATCGACATGTTTGAAATTACAACTAGAATAGGAGAATATGGAACACTTATTAAATACCTACCTAGTGGCCAATACCTTATAGCATTAGATTCATTAGAAATTTGGCCATCTGGATTGATCAAGACAAAATATCATTCAAACCATAGAATAATGGTGAATGCCACTATTTAAGAACCTAATAGTCAACTGAGCATGGGTCCTTGTCTTGGGATTCCTCCTATGGAATATGTAGAAGGGTTGCAATAGAGTTATCTTCAAAGACCAACATACCTCACCTCAACAAATTTGGAAAGCCGCCAAAGATAACATTAGAGAAACTATTCTAAGGGGAAGATGTATGGAAGAGGAATGGAAAGCCAATAGAGAGGAGGCCTCAATCCTAGCAATTCTTAACCTAGAACTAGCCATGCTGACTCCTGAGCCCTTAGCAGCCCCTTTCCCCCCCTACTTAGGCATCATCTCCATTAGTATTTACTCCTCATCCATAGGGATTCATTAAACTGAATTTCAACGGGGCGTCCAAATGTAACGAGGGGCCAACTAGATTTGGATGGAGTCTATGGAATTTCTGGAGCCAACTGATGGTTATCTTCATGGGATCTTGTGGATATACAATGAAAAGCATGGCACAAATCAAAAAGCTTGAGAAAGGTTTTCAATTAGCTAAAAGAATTAATATCCTTAAGATCCATATTTCAGGGGACTAAGAGGTGGTGATTCAGGTTGTCGAGAAAATTCTCAATGGATCACCTATCTCCAAAGTAACTCAAAACTCATGCCTAGAGGCATAGATATCCTGAATATAGGAATTTCTTATCTCCTTCACATATATGATCATGTCGCACACCATAAGATCAATGAATAAGGTTGAAAACTAGTTAGTGAATCGGGGCTCTTCGAAGCATTCCGAAGACCACGTCTCAGGCCGACCACCTAATATAAACCTAGAGATCACGCACGTCTTAGAAGAATAAAATTTTATTGATTATGTCCCCCTGCTAGGTGTGAGAACCGATGAATGTATGAGGGAGCAAAGGGATTTTATTTCCACACATGATAACCATTATGACACAATGTGTTAGCATGTGGGTATTGGGATGATTCCCATGAATTATTCTCAAGTGGACAATCATTATATATGCACAAATAATTCTTTGGATGGTAATTAATGTTTGCATGTAGATAAAAATAGGTGTTGTAGAGAGAATTGGTCTAGACTCTAAGTCTCTCCTTGAAGCCATAAGTTCGTTGTTTAGTGGATGGGGGTCTAAATTTACTAGTAGAAGGGTCACCATGATTCATGGTGTGTAATTGGTTGGAACATGGCCCATAGCTTGGGATATTAGTCTACTCCACAGTCAGAAAATCAAAAAAGAAGGTTCTCCCTAGTATATCAACATCCCTCCTCAGTCTCGGTTGTAGTGGAGTCTAGTTAGGCTAAAATTCTAGGAGGTCGAAGGGATCCTTCTCATTGAACCACATGTACTTAGGTTTCCCCTTCTTTTCTATAGTTGTATAATTGTAGTGTATGTAAAACTTGGAGAGTTATCTCCCATATGCCTAGATTGCATCCTATAATTCGCTCTCAATATTTTCTAGAGAATGATGGTTGTAGGATTTTTAGATCTCCTGTGTAAAAAAATGGATGTTCTATGGAGGTCTGTGAAGTGGCAAAGTGTGAGGCATACTATATTTTTCATTGTTTTGCTTAAAATCTTATTTCTGACTACGAAAATGTCTGGAATGGTGAATAGGGTTTGCTACAATCTCTAATCCCCTCTTTCTCTGGATCCTACAAGTTTCATTCCAATAGTATTCTTTGGTGGGGTCAAAGTAGTGTTATTGTGTGTTGTTTTGGTGGAGGGTATTCAATTTATACCATTTGTTGGGCCTTTGGTAATTCAGGGATGCTTAGATACTGTGACCACCCTCACCAAGGGGGTGGAAATTAGTGTTGAAGTGATAGATGGATGGAAGGTGAGGAAGAAGAAGGGGAGATTGAAGCTCCACAAAGAGACTCTCCTAGATGACTGGACTTGCTAGCCACCTTTGACTCCATTGAAGCACAACTTCTTCTTCTTCAACATAGAGTGGATCAGTTTGCCCAAGCTCTTTAAAGGGACCATGATAAACTCGTCAGTTCTTTTGCAAACATATTGCACAATTAAGGGTATATTATAGACCATCAAGCATCTCTGCAAAAAAGCCAACAAAAGTTGCAAGAGTGTATGGATGGTTTCAAGGGTCGGATAGCACATATGGAATCCCATATCCATGATGCCTCTCATCGCGTAATTGATCAAGGTAATGATTTCAATGACCCAAATGAAGGAAATATGGAATGAGGCAAGTTGAATATATTCTTATTTTTTACTAGTTTCCTGCTTGGTATGCCCCTGACATGAAGAGAAATAGTTTTGACCTGCCTCTTCCAGTTCTCTTTTGTATGTATCTGATGAACAACAAATCGAGTCATAGTGAGGCCCTTTCTTTATACCTGATGAACTCCACACATATTCTTGAATTAATATAAACATATTGAATTACAGAAAGAAGATATTAATATATAAATCCAAGGGATTAATGTTATCAAGGAAATAGAATAATAAATTCCTTAGAGATTAATATTATAAACCCATAAACCTAAATTATTATTATAATTACATTCTACTAATATTATGATAATATCATAGCCTATTAATAATATTAAATATATATTGTATATTAAACTCAAATATAATATAATTATATACTATAATTATTAAAATATTAATATTATAATCCCAAGGGACCAATATTATAAATCTAAGTGATTAATATTATAAGCCCAAGGGATTATAGACACCATTATTAATATTATAAACCTTAAGATTAATATATGAAACCTAAGATTAACATTATAAACCCTAAGATTATCAACCCTACTATATTGTTATTCATATTAGGGATTAATATTATAAACCCTATAATTATAAACTTTAAGATTATGAACCCTAAAGCCAATATTATAAACCAAAATAAATCCTAAATGCTAAACCCATTATTATAAAGTAAAATATTAAACCCTAATTTATTCAATGTCATGTTGCAATATTGAGTAAATTGCAATCTAATGTATGATTGTGATAGTGATTGTCAAAATGTTTGTCACATTAAGACAATGCTTAACACACTCATGTTGGATAGTGTAACACCCCTATATTTTGTTTTTTCAAACATTGACTATTTTTAGACTCTAATCTATTATTCGATGTAATGGCTAAGGAAGCCAGAATGGGAACTATGTGATGATGTAATTATTTTTTATTATTGAGTTATTGAATAAATTGTTTGGAAATATTCAAGAAAATAGTACTAGAGTATTCAAAGACTTCTTGCTAGCTTATGAAAATTTGTTAGTGGTTAATTTCGATATGTTGGACATTCCCTAAAAGCCCATTAAAAATCTTGAGACAAAGTTGTAAACAATATTAACATAACGGGAGAGAAATATTATGTTAATCACTTAGATAGAGAGAAATGATAAGTGTGGTGAAAAGCCGAATAAAGGAGAACAAAAGATAAAGGCATGCTTTAAAGACAAAATAATAGAATCTTTTTCCTAGGTTAACTCATCTTTTGCTTGGCAGAAGTGATAGAGTCAACCGATCTACTAATACATTTGTAAGATCATTTGAATCTAGAATAATTTTTACAACTGTTTCAAATTTCTTCAGGGAGCTTCAAAGGAATTTTTCAATGATCTTTTGATTTCCAATCATTTCCCCAATAAGCCTTATTTGACTAACAATGCCCATGCCTCTAATAATGAAGTGATCAATATTCTTTATGTCAATCATCTTCAGATATTCAAACTAAGCCCTCAATGTGGCATTTTAACAATCTTAATTGCACCATTACCTTTATAGGCAACTTTCAAAATATCCCAAGCCTATTTTGTTATTGTTGTGCCAACTATTTTGTTGAAGATAGAGTCATGAACTGATGTTTGGATCTAACATTTGGCTTCTCAATTTAGTGGTTGTGTTTCTCTAATTACTAATCATCGCTACTATTGATTTATAAGTTTGATCATGATAGTTGTTTTGTAATATCCTAACTATATTAGGCTTGTAAAAATGTCTCCATCCGTAAATATCAAAATTCATATTTTTTGCCACACAAAATTTGTATTTGGTGAAAAACACTTCAAAAAACCACGCTTTAAAATATGGTGGCACTTCTTTTCTTAAACCCAAAAAATTATTTTCAATCAATAATTTATTCAAACAAAACTCTTTCTCATATATATATATATATATATATATATATAAAATAAAAGCCCAATAGCCCACAATGAATTTGAAAAACTGCCCTCCTTTTTGTTTTAATAAACATTGTTTAAAAAAAAAAAATTTAACTTAGTGTATTACTAAGAAAACATTAATAGCCCACAACGAATTTGAAGAAACGCACTCATTTTTTTAATACACTTTGTTTGAAGACTTAAAAGTCTATTATTAAAAAAATATTTTTAAATATTTTTTGAGGATCGTAATTTCAAGCAATACTTTTGAAAGGACTTCTGGCTTTCCTTTTGATTTTAATGAACTCTGTTTTTGCTTTAGTCTAATTAAATTCGTTTTTTCTTTGAAAATTATGGAAATTCGGGCTATATTTTTATCAAATTTGTTTGGCCTTTTGTAAATCTAAGTTATAGCTTTCAAATTTCAAGATTTTGGGTGTCCTATATGTTTTTGATAGTGTTAAATCCATTTTCACCATAAAAAACATGATTCAAATACTTCACGAAGATTTTTGGAATTTTTTTTGCTCAGATTCCAGCCACTTTTAGCCAATTCCTCCACTTGGTAGACGACTCATTTTCTTTCAATTGGAGGTGGTGGATTTTAATTTCTAGTTATCTTTAGTGAGATGTTTTGAGATTTTTTCTGGTGGGTTTTTCTCCTTTAATTTCCCTACAAGAATTTGTTGAAATCACAAGCTTCATAGATAACCTCTACACAATCAAAGTGACTTGGGGTTTTTCAGGGTGCTAAATCTATATATACAGTAAAAAAAAACATTTTGAATAACACAAATAAAAATTTCACCTCAAAATTTCTCAGCCGAACACAAACAACTGAAAATCCAAAAACAACTTTCTAAATTTGAGTTTAACCCCACCTTTCAATGTAGAGAGACTTAGTTTAGAAAATTTTGTGGATGTCGTCGCATTTTCCGACGCAGAGAGCCTGCCATGATACAATGCACTGTAATCAACCCGTTGTTCTTGGCTTGGGGGATGCAACAGTCAATCCTCAAATTCTGCAGCGGGCTTTTTCTTGGGGTATGAGCAGTAATTTTTTTTTAACTCTTTTATCAACTTATGTTGTCTGTTAAAATTCTGAAATGTTGTTTTGAAAGAATTTTATGCAACCTCTCACTCTGATACCATGACAGGAATAGAAAAATGGAAAACAAAGAAAAAAAATAAGCTCGAAACAAAAATGGAGTGAGCCAGATCTTGTTATCATCATTGATTACTCAACTAAACTGAAGTTGACCTAACTGAACTAAACTAATTGAAATCTAACAGACAAGTTAGGTACAGTGAAACGAATGCTCTCATATAGCTCATGCGCAGAAAATACATTTAGTATCGTTTTAAATCTTAATAAAATTGGAGGTATCGTCGTGTTAGGCAATAACACGTGTATAACTATTAGAACCGCTGTAATGGCTCTTCTAAACTCTTCTCACAAGTACTGATCAAATTTGAAAGTGGGTTCTTAATTTCATTTAGAAGGGCATATATTTGTCTAACCCTTCATGGATGAAAGGTTATAAAAAAAAATCATTTCTACTGAAAATTATATATTAAATAAACCCTTCAAAAAAATTCCATAATAATATAATGTAATTCTAAATCTTTAAAATCTTAAAAATTTAAAGAGTAGCTTCAATAAAAACACTATAAAATCTCAAAATAACTAGTAAATAAGCAAAAAAAATCTTAAATTCCTTTAGAAAAAGGTAAACATATGTTTCATTAGATGATTTTAAAAAGTATTTGGACTTACATAATTGAAAATATAAATATATTTTTCCAATGGAAATGGATTTCTAGTTTTCATTTATTTCCTTACATCATAAGTATCATTCAAATCTATCTCATTTAGAGCATGATGTGCACTTAGAGATAAAAACATTAACATATCCAGTGTCTCCAATGAAAGTCTTTATTATCATCATTTTTTATCCTGTTCAATTATCAAAAGCCTCTTTCATACACTCATGTGGTTGTTGGGATAACAAGAATAACATGCCATAATTGCAGAAAATATGGAAAGTATTCAAACCATTCATGTTCATCTCCACATAGGTCTCATTGCATACATATGCGTTTTAGGGTATGATTTACAAATAGCACTAATAAATTTGTTCATTTCACTCAAACATCTAGCAGCATCCACAATAGATTTTTCACATGAACATTTCATCTATCTTTTTGTTGGATAATCTATATCATTCACTTCTTCATAATAATGTTGAGAAATGCAAAACTTAGCCACATTAAGTACATGTAAATCTATGAATCTCTTATCTAAAGATATAATCACCTTTACAATAAAACATTTTCCCAAAATAATCCAATCATATAGTAGCCCCATTATTTTCATATTTGGAAAAATTTCGAACCTCAATGCATGTAAATGTATCATACTTGTGCTATCTGCAAATTGAAGGGTTCCTCTTTATGCTTTAACTAAAAAGGAAGACATATGCACTGCATATACACCAATTTGTTTTCCCAAAAATCATTTACGAAGAATGCTAATAGAAACATGTAAATTAGTATCAATATACATAATATCAACATGATCCTCTTCAAACTTTTGATTCAAATTATTTAATTCAATGAGCATGTCTCCAAGTATATGGATGCAAGTTTGCACTTGAAATATTGTTGCCAACTCAAACATTTTTTCTCCCTTGACTCCCAATCCTACAAATAATGCATGAGTTTAACAAGTCTTTCCATGACCTTTCCTATAGAGATCCACCCAATTTGATGAATTTGTAAGACCAATAACTTAGTGATTTGAAATGTATACATTAACTCTCTCAATTTTCCATGTCCTTTAGTTGTTTTTCCAAGCCATGAGTAATCATTGTTTCAAATTTCTTAATATATTGCAACTCTAGAAAATGAGATTAAGCCTCATTGATTGTTATTGTTTCCATGTGAGCTATGCAATGGACAAATAATAAATGAGGAGCATACAAAGGTCATGAGATAAACCTTTATGAATACCCCTCATGGAAGATGCACCTTCTAAACCAAAACCAACAAACTTCATCAAATATAAATGCATTTTTGCTAAAAGAGTTATCACTAGATCATACATACATTGAGCTATTTCGTCGTTTATTTGAAGTAAATATATAAACTTTGTTAAACATTGACCTCTTCCTCCATTAGTCAAATATGTAATATAAACAATCAATTCGTGTTCCAAAATTTGATCAGTGCTTTCATCAACTAAAATTGAGTAAAATGACTTATGTAAAATCTTCTATTTTAGTTTGTTCCAATATACCTCTTTAGCAACTTGAAAAAAATCTTTTCTTGGTGTGGTATTTCTGTATGCAGAAGATTCATCTGTTAGAAGCACGCGCAGAATGCATTTATACTTATTCAAGTCACATATTGAATTATACATTTATAAAGATTGTCGGGCATTGGATAATCCAGCGCACCCCGTGTGTTTCATGACATGGACTAACCGCCTCTCGAGGATCCGCTAACTCTAGCGATGCGTCCGTTTACTAACACCTGCAGGTTTTGGTGTAACGGCAATCGTGATCCCAACAAGTGGTATCGGAGCCAAAGGTCTCGAGTTCGAATCACACCCGGCTCGCGCTGGGGGGGAGATTGTTGGGCATTGGATAATCCAACGCTCCCCGTGTGTTTCGTGACATGGACTAACCGCCTCTCGAGGATCCGCTAACTCTGGCAATGCGTCCGTTTACTAACACCTGCGGGTTTTGGTGTTATGGCAATTGTGATCCCAACAAAGATAAATCATGTATAGCAACAAAATACATGTTTTCAATCATTGATATAATTTTTTCCTCCAAAATTTACCATTACTTCTACATGTTTCGTGATTGGAATATTGCTTCAATCACTTTTTCCCTCTAAAAGTTGAAAAAAATAATTAAGCTTTTGATTTTGCATGGCCACTTATAGCACTAACTTGAAGAGTGGTAGTTCCCTCTTTTGAAAATGGAGTCTCACTTTTAAATTTAACACATCAAGAACATTTTATCCTTTCATTACCATTAAATGTTTTAAAACATAAGCCCATGGAAACCTTGTATTCCATTTGGATTTGAATATTATTTTGTGTTTCTGTTGGGTCCCTATAATACTAGTGATTAGCCCATTACTATTATATTTATACCCCTTATTTATATTGTTGTGCCCCTATTACCCCCATATTGTTATTTCTGTGCCCCATAGAATCCGTCTATTGATATTTTTGTGGCTTTATATTATTATTGTTAGGTCGGCTGGATTATATTGTGACTCCTTAGACTCTTATATATAGAAAGGAGGTTTTGTCATTTGAATCATCGAAGAATTGTTCATTTATGTAATGTAAAGGAGGTTGCCCTATCAAAGAGGCTGAATTCGAAGGCGTTGATCTATCTTTTCTATCTTTTCTTGAGCTGGTTTCATAACATTTGGTATCAGAGCTTTGGATTCTAGGGTTTCGCTGCTCCAAACAGGTCATCGTGGCATTTTCGCTATAACTTTTTTTCTGTGACGTTTCAGAAGTCGAAAAAAACCATTTGAGAAGAAGTCGCACTGAACCTTGGGTCTGAATTTCTGAGCTTTTCGCGCAATATTTTCGGAGATATGATCTGAGGAAGTTGGTCTTTTTGCAGACTCCTGAATTACATTCAAAACAGGTGACCTGGGGAAAATTGTCATAACTTTCACTCTGGGAATCAGATTGAAATTTCATAAGAAGATACAGAAAGAGAACGAACTGTAGTTTCTTGTATATCTTTTTCAGAACCAAATATCAAAAATTGTACACGTGGCACTTCATACAACTTCGCTCTTCTGGAAAGGTCTATAATCAGATCATCTTGGGAGATTGTGTATAACTCTTTCTTGGAGAATCCAATTTGGATCAGAGTGGTGGCATTGGAAAGAGGACATAGAGAGCTACTACAAGTTACAAATTCAGAACTAGATGATTGGAAAGTACAGAGATACATCAGAGGCAATATCGAGCTCCTACAAAGTGAAAAAATGTGTGTAGATTTTTTTAAATTTTTGCTTAAGCTTGGTTTGAAAATTTATTTTAAAGGAATTAAAAGGGCATAGTAGAGCATTATTATCGGTAACTGATGCCCCGAGGAAAGAAAATGCAAACACCTAGTAAGGAACTTGAAAGCTCTAGCATGACTCATGAAGAAGAGGAAGAAATGCTACATGATATATCAAAATTACAAGAACAAGTGCAACAAATGTCACGCTCACAAAAGTTAACAGATGCTAAGATAAATGGCGTGGAAGCTAAGATAAATGGCGTGGAAGCTAAGATGAATGGCATGGAAGCTAAGATGGACAATTTGAAGATAGATTTGAACACAAATTTGAAGACAGGCATGGCAGATTTGAAGATAGGTTTGACAAATTTTCTACAAAAAATGCTTACTAATGGTGAAAAGGTAGTAAAGGAAACTCATGATGAGAACAAAAGAAATGTTAATCATGATTCCATAGACGCTAATGTTGGATCGAATAATCACCATATTACAAAAATCGATATGAGGAAGTTTGATGGCAAGGATCCCGCCACATGGATATTACAGATGGAGCAATTCTTCAATCTCAATAATGTGCAAAATGCACAAAAGGTACGTATGGCAACTGTATATTTGGAACCAAATCAATTTGTACGGTATCAATGGCTTTGTTCTCGTAAAAAATTTATCACATGGGAAATTTTTACGGAAGAATTGATATCACATTATGAGGATACAAAAAGCAACACTTTTTTTAGCCAATTGATAAGTCTCAAACAAAAGGGTTCAATAATGGAGCACATTGAGGAGTTCCAAAAATTGAACATAAGGGTAAAAGATATTCCAGAGGAGCATATGATTGATGTGTTCATAGGGTCTTCAAAGGATAATATCCAACATGATGTTCACCTTTGGGAACCTGATTCATTAGAGAAGGCATTCAGGTTAGCAAGAAAAATGGAAAGAAAAATTATGGCAACTAGGAAGCATACCACTCACAACTATAAAGACGGAAGTGTTGTTGCCCCTAGTCTTCCACAACCTACAAGGTTGACACCACAACAATTGGAAGAAAAAAGAGCAAAAGGGCTTTGTTACAATTGTGATAGCAAATACACAAAAGGTCATAAGTGTGCTGAGAAGAAATTATTCTACATAGATTGTGAAGAGGAAGAAGAAAAGGAGCAAGAAAGGTCAAAAGAAGAGGATATATTCCAGGAACAAAGCCTAGATGAAGAACAAATAAATCCGACCATATCTTGTAATGCATTGGCAAGAATTGCCACTCCTCAAACCATTAAGATAGAAGGACAAATCAAGAAGAAAAAGGTAATAGTGTTGATTGATTCAGGAAGCACCCACAATTTTATTCATTCTAGGGTAGCAAAAGAATTGAATTTCTTCCTATATCCAGCACCAGAGTGTCAGGTGATGATTGCAAATGGAGGAACAATAAATTGCTCTGGAAAGTGCTATAATATCAAGCTATCCATGGGAGAATATGTATTGACTAGTCCAATGCTTTCCATTCCAATGGGAGGTGCCGATGTTGTACTAGGAGTCCAATGGCTACAATCCTTGGGTACAATAGCATTTAATTTTCAAGAACTTTTCATCAAATTTTCTACGTAAGGAAAGGAAGTTGAATTAAGGGGTATTGCTGGGAAACCAGGAAAGATAATCAGCTCTAATGGCATGACTAAGCTTCTAAAAAAGGAGCAAAGAGGTGTAATTGCACAATTATGTGATGTTTCCACATTGGAATCATCTATTTCTCCAGATCTCCAAAAAGTCCTGGACAATCATTCCAAGGTATTTGAGACTCCCAAAGGTCTCCCACCTATGCATGATCATGATCATGCTATTCATCTGATTCCAGGAAGTGTTCCTCCAAACATCAAGCCGTACAGATATCCCTATGTCCAAAAAAGTGAAATTGAACGTATGGTTGCAGAAATGCTAGAGGCTGGTATAATTCAACCGAGTCAAAGTTCTTTCTCAGCTCCAGTAGTATTGGTACACAAGAAGGATGGATCATGGCGCATGTGTCGGGATTATAGGGAGCTCAACAAGCTCACTATTAAAGATAAGTTCCCCATTCCTGTCATTGATGAATTACTGGATGAATTGCATGGATCAATTTACTTCACCAAGTTGGATCTTCGTTTGGGATATCATCAAATTAGAATGAAGATTGAAGACATTCCGAAAACGGCATTTAGAACTCATGAGGGTCATTATGAATTTTTGGTCATGCCTTTTGGCCTTACCAATGCACCTTCAACATTTCAAGGTTTGATGAATTCAATTTTCAAACCATTCCTTAGAAAATTTGAGTTAGTATTTTTTGATGATATACTAATCTACAACAAGTCTTGGAAGGATCATGTTGAACATGTTGACAGGGTGCTACAACTATTGGAGGAGAAACAATTATATGCAAAAAGATCCAAATGTTTCTTTGGAGTCCAGGAGGTGGAATATTTGGGTCATATTGTATCTCATGAAGGAGTCAAGGTAGACCCTAGCAAAATTAAATCCATTAAAGAATGGAAAATCTCCACATCCATAAAGCATCTGCGAGGATTTCTTGGGTTGACAGGGTATTATCGCAAGTTTGTTAAGAATTATGGGAGAATAGCAACACCTCTAACAACATTATTGAAGAAAGATTCATTTTCATGGACTCCGGAAGCAACAAAGGCCTTTGAACATCTTAAAGAGGCAATGTGCCAAGCACCGGTCTTAGCTACACCAGACTTGACAAAAACATTTATTGTGGAATGTGATGCTTCAAGGAATGGAATTGGTGTTGTTCTAATGCAAGATGAAAGACCCATTGCTTTTGAAAGTCGTCCAATCAAGGGAAAGTTTTTAAGCAAAGCTATTTATGAGAAGGAAATGTTGGCAATACTCCATGCACTTAAGAAATGAAGACCCTACCTAATGGGAAGACACTTCAAGGTAAAAACGGATCATGATAGGCTTAAATAATTTTTAGAACAAAGATTATCCTCTGAAGAGAAACAAAAGTGGGTCACAAAGATGTTGGGTTATGACTTTGAAATCATCTACAAAAAAGGAAAGCAAAATATGGTGGCAGATGCACTCTCAGGAAAGGATGAGGATGTGGAAGCATTGTTGTGTGCCATTTCTATTATCCAACCAAATTGCATAAACGAAGCAAGGGAGGAATGGAAGAATGACGAAGAAGTGTGGGCACTTATTCGAAAGCTACAAGAAGATTCCAGTACTTCTGATACATTTAGCTGGAAAAATGATTCGTTATGGTACAAAGATCGCTTATACCTCTGTAAGAATTCCCAGCTAAAACAAAAGATTATTATGGAATTGCACACTTCTCCCTTAGGAGGGAACTTAGGATTTTTAGAAACTTACCACAGGGTTAAGAAGGAATTTTTTTGGAATGGACTTAAATCAGATATTCAAAAATTTGTGGAGGAATGTTTGGTTTGCCAAAAAAATAAAGTTGAAACAATTAAGACACCGAGTCTATTACAACCTTTATCCATTCCAAGCCAACGTTGGGAGGAGGTTTCAATGGATTTTATCACAAGTTTACCCAAGTCTGAGGGAAAGAGTGTCATCATGGTGGTAGTTGACAGACTTACCAAGTATGCACACTTTTGTGCATTATCACACCCATTTAAAGCCAGTAGAGTTTCTACTGCATTTATGGAAACAATTCAAAAGCTACATGGAAACCCAAAGATTATTGTAAGTGACAGAGATCCCATTTTCACTGGAAATTTTTGGATAGAATTATTTTTTTGTCTTGGTACTCAGTTAGCTCATAGCTCATCTTATCATCCTCAATCTGATGGGCAAACTGAGATAGTAAACAAATGTTTGGAAGGATATCTTCGTTGCTTTGTATCTGATAAACAAACATAATGGGTCAAATGGTTGCCTCTAGTTGAATGGTGGTATATCACTTCCTTCCATGCAGCAACAAAAATGACCCCATTTATGGCACTTTATGGGTATCAACCACCATCCGTCACATCATATTTAAGAGAAAATTCTAAGTGTTAGGATATTTCGACACATAGGAAATAGTTAAGTACAACTTGGTCTAGTATAGAGTTAGGTATAGAGTTAGGTAAAGTGTGTTTCTTTACCGTTGTACATTTTGTAACTTACAATCCGACGGTCACGATATGTAGTGATCCGACGGTTCATTCTCTCCTCGGTATTACCGACACTTGATCCGTGGCTCGACACCCGATTGGTCCATGATTTCTTTTTAAAGCGCATGGAGGGGCTTAAATTGGACCCTAATAATTTTTCTTGCATTGAAGATTTCTTGTCCAAGTTCAAGACCCTTAGATATCTCTTGGAAGGTGTTAAAGTTAAGAAAGAAGATAGTAACCTTATCTATTCCATTCTTACAAAGTTGGGACCAACATACTCTGTGTTTGTTTCCACCTTCCATTCTACAAGAAAAGCCTTCATTTCTCAAGGAACAGACTACAAGTCCCCTTCCTTTGACTCTTTTTGTGATTCTTTAATAAGAGAACAAGAAAAACTCTTACATCTTGGTCTTCTTAATCTTGGAAACTCTTCCAAGAAAGCGTTAGCCGCCCAGCAGCAACCAAATTCAAAGAATCCTAAGAAGTCATATCCTAAAAAGAATGGTCCTAAACAAAACAAGGGTCCTAAGCAATTTCAGCCCCAAAATGAAAAATCATTTCAACAAAATGATAAGACGAATAAAAACAAAGGGAAGAAGACTGATAGACATTGCAATTTTTGTAATCGAGATGGCCACTTAGAATCAAAATGCTTTAAGAAGATGGAAGCCTTGGAAGTAGCAATGAAGAAGCATAACACCCATTTGGGGCAATCTTCAACTTCAACTTCATCTTTAGGAATGACACTTTCTGCATGTGGTTGTCAAGCATCTCGGTCTGGCTATGCATTAAATGTATATTCTTCTTCTCATTCTCATGAGTGGCTCATTGATTCTGGAGCTTCTTATCACATGGCCAAAAACAAAGCCATGTTTTCTTCTTTAAATGATTGTAACACCAAAAATATATATGTTGGTGATGATAGATCTCTTAATGTTGTAGGGACTAGAACTGTTCATCTAGACAATGGTCAGTTTAATGATGTATTATGTGTTCCAACCTTATCCTGCAACCTTCTATTTGTATATCAGATAACGCATTCAGGTGAAGGTAAAATCATTGAATTTTCACCTCATGATGTTGTAATCAAGGACTTAAGAGATCCTAAACAGATTTTGGCTACTAGCATTGCTGATGATTCTACAAGGTTGTATAAGTTTCACAACTTTGGGTCATGAAATCTTCCCTCAGTATTTGTTGCTCATAACGATGAAGTGAGCAAACTTTTCCATGAGCGATTTGGTCACTTAAACTATCGCTCCCTTCAGCATCTATGTAAAGAAAATATGGTGACAGGTCTTCCTATGGTATCTTGCAGAGATGGTGTTTGTTCTGGACGTGTACTCAGAAAACATCATCGGGAGAGTTTTGAAAAACGTGCCTCTTGGCACGCCTCAGCCCCTTTACAACTTGTGCATAGTGATTTATGTGGTCCACTTCCAGTTGTGTCATTCTCTGGCTGCAAGTATTTCTTAACTTTCATTGATGATTTCTCCAGACGCACTTGGGTATACTTCTTAAAACTCAAGAGTGAAGTATTTAACACTTTTTTGGCCTTCGAGACCTTTGTTGAAAAACAATCTGGCCATCAAATTCTTAAGTTAAGATCTGATAATGGCGGAGAATATGTTAAAAACACATTCATCAACTATTGCACTGAGAATGGAATTCAAATGCAACATACTATTCCATATACTCCACAACAAAATGGTGTAGCTGAAAGGAAGAATCGCACCTTAAAGGAAATGGCTAATTGTATGCTACAATAAAGGACTTGGTCTTAGTTTTTGGGCAGAAGCAATTAACTGTGCAAATTACATAATAAATCACACTCCTACTAAGGCTTTAAAGAATATCACTCCAGAAGAAGCATAGAGCTCAATCAAACCAGATGTAAGTCACTTTCGTGTTTTTGGAAGTGAAGCGTGGGCCCATATTCCAGATGAAAAGCATAAAGCTTTAGAACCTAAGAGTGAAAAATGTAATTTTGTTGGATATTCTGAAGATGTCAAAGGCTATAGACTTATTCCATTTAAGTCCAAAAATGTTATCATTAGAAGAGATGTAAAATTTGATGAAAATATATCGGCCTGCGAGCCTAGTCCAGCGGATGTGCCACCTCTCCCTATCTCTTCTACCTTTGAAAACATTTCTTCTTCAGATGATGAAAGTGAGGATGACAATCCTCCCCCACCATCTCAGGATCCTCCTTCAGCTCCTAAGCTTCCAAAATGGGTTCGTGCTACTCGAGATGCAGCAGGTGATCTTGTCGGTGATCCTACAGATCAGCGACACACACATTCTCAGTTCGAGAGAGCCTCTTCTTTACTGGCTCAAGCTCCAGTAAATTATGATCCTGACACCTTTGCAGAAGCTTCAGGCCATCCAGATTGGGAAGCAGCCATGAATGAAGAATATCATTCATTATTGGCAAATGATACATGGGATCTTGTTCCTCTACCAAAGCGACGAAAACTTGTTAGATGGAAATGGGTTTACAGAACCAAGTATGGACCAGATGGGAAAGTTGATAAACATAAAGCTCGTCTTGTCGCTAAAGGTTTTTCACAGATTGAAGGCATTGACTACACTGAAACCTTCTCCCTTGTTGCCAAAATGAACTCTATCCACCTTGTTCTTTCCCTTGCTGCCTCTTTCAAATGGGAAGTCCATCAGATGGCTGTTAAATCCGCCTTCTTGCATGGGGACTTGCATGAAGAAATCTATATGGAACAACCCATTGGCTTCATACAAACAAACTCTAGCCTTGTATGTCGACTTAAGAAATACCTTTATGGTCTCAAGCAAGCTCCTCGGGCTTGGTATGCCAAAATGGATAGCTTTCTTTCAGAATCTGGCTTTTCTAGGTGTCATTCTGACAATACTGTCTACACCAAGAAAGTGGGCAACTCTCTTATCATCCTTGTTCTTTATGTTGATGATCTTATCCTTACTGGTAGTGATCCCAACCTTATAAGCCATGTGAAGTCTAGCCTTAAAAGGAAATTTGAAATGACAGACTTAGGACACTTACACTATTTTCTCGGTCTTCAAGTCTTGCAATCCAAGGAGGGTATTTCTCTTTCCCAGTCAAAGTATGCCTGTGATATTCTACGCCATTTTCACATGGAAGACTGTAAGCCAGCCCCTTCTCCCTTTCAGTCTGTAGTCAAACTTTCAGTCACTTGTACTTCTCCTGAAGTTGATGCTACCTTATACCGTCAACTTGTAGGAAAAATTTTGTATCTAACCCATACTCGTCCTAACCTTTCCTTTGTTGTTGGCCTTGTTGCTTGGTTCATGCAGAACCCCCGTGAAAGTCAATAGAAAGCAGCTAAAAGAATACTTCGTTATGTTCGAGGTACAGTTCAGTTTGGGATTCATTACAGTGCCGAAGCATCTCCTCTATTGGTGGGTTTCACTGATTCCGATTGGGTTGGTGACCCTGATGATCGGAAGTCTACTAACGGTTATGTGTTCACTTCTGGTTCAGGACCTATTACATGGGCTTGCAAGAAACAAGGTGCCATTTCTCTTTCATCAGCAGAAGCAGAGTATCATGGTGCCGTAGAAGCTAGTAAGGAAGCCTTGTGGCTTCGTCAGATCCTGTCAGAGTTTGGCTTTGAGCAGCAGCATCCGACTACACTTTGGTGTGATAATCAAAGTGCCATTCAGCTATGCAAAGATCCAGTCCAACATCAGCGCAGCAAACACATTGAACTACACATGCACTTCATCAGAAAGCACATTCACGACCATGTTCTTGAAGTGCAATATTGTTCAACAGATGATCAAGTTGCAGACATCTTCACAAAGGCTCTCACAGAGTCGAAGTTCACTAAAATTCGATTTATGGTTGGAGTTCAAGAAGTTGTCACTAAAGGGGGATAGGCTCTAGTGCCTCCTTCCTTCTCCTATTGTGTCATATTTGTAAATCCTCCAATCCTATCCCAACTTGTTCTTAAGGGGGGATGTTAGGATATTCCGACAAATAGGAAATAGTTAAGTACAACTTGGTCTAGTATAGAGTTAGGTATAGAGTTAGGTAAAGTGTGTTTCTTTACCGTTGTACATTTTGTAACTTACAATCCGACGGTCACGATATGTAGTGATCCGACGGTTCATTCTCTCCTCGGTATTACCGACACTTGATCCATGGCTTGACACCCGATTGGTCCATGATTTCTATTTAAAGCGCATGGAGGGTCATTTGTAGGGTAATCCGTGCATGAGAGAAACATATGTAAATTTTCATTATTTTATTAATAAATTGCCTGAAGTGGCCGCATTGGCTCAGGCCGTGGACTGTTTTCCTCTTTGAGGGTTTTAACCACGTCAAAAATACTGGTGTATTGATCTGCAATCTGGTTGTGAGTGGTGTCCTTTGGTGTTCTGTCTGAGGAACTCACCCTGTAAATTCCTACACTAAGGTTCAGGCAGTGGAACATCACATCGAACATCAACAACAAGTCCTCCAACTCTTAAAGGATAACCTCGTGTTGGCACAAAATAGAATGAAACAACAGGTAGATCAACATCGCAGTGAAAGAAGTTTTGATGTAGGTGATTGGGTATTCCTACGGCTACAACGATATAAGAAAATGTCCCTAAAGCAAGCTAAGAAGGATAATAAACTATCACCAAAGTATTATGGTCCGTACAAGGTGTTGCAAAAGATTGGTACTATGGCATAGAAATTGGAGCTTCCTGCAGCTTCTCGATTGCACCGAGTTTTCCATGTTTCATGTTTAAAGAAGGTTATAGGCGACAAGCTCCCAATTCAAACAATATCTCCAGAACTTGACAAGGAAGGAAAAATTATATTAGAACCGGAAGCAGTCACAGAAACAAGAACTTGACAGCTACGAAATCGATCAATTTCAGAGTATCTTATCAAGTGGAAGAACTTATCCGCTGAAGATTCCACATGGGAGGATGAGAATTTTATGTAGAAGTATCCAAAATTACTCAAGTGTTGAGGACAACACTTTTTTGAAGGAGAGGGGCATGTTGGGTCCCTATAATACTAGTGATTACCCCATTACTATTATAGTTATACCCCTTATTTATATTGTTGTGCCCCTATTACCCCCATATTGTTATTTCTGTGCCCCATAGAATCCCTCTATTGTTATTTTTATGGCTTTATATTATTATTGTTAGGTCGGCTGGATTATATTGTGACTCCTTAGACTCCTATATATAGAAAGGAGGTTTTGTCATTTGAATCGTCGAAGAATTGTTCATTTATGTAATGTAAAGGAGGTTGCCCCCTCGAAGAGGCTAAATTCTAAGGCGTTGATCTATCTTTTCTATCTTTTCTTGAGCTGGTTTCATAACAGTTTCTTTGACGGGTTTTCTATTTCAGCAAGCTCTACACTATTTGATTCATCATATTCATGTAGATGAGCATCAACTTCACTTTGAATATTACATGGTTCATTAGAATGTTGTTTAAGGCCAAATTATTCAATGATTGACAATTGCATTTTATCCTTCTTAAGACGACCAATAGGAGAAATTTTTAAAGATTTATGCCTATTAAATAAATAAAAACAATAGAATAAGTAACTACATAACTTAAAAACCCCTTAGCAAGATTGAGATAGCAACAATTCAACCTTAGCAAGATTCCGAAGGATTTGACTACAGATTTCTTGATAGGTTATTCATTGATTTGTTGAATTATGTTTTGTAACATTCAAGGAAACCTGTAGCTTTATGATAGAGAACAAACAATTCATGAAAAATTGTACTTTGACAAGAAATTTGTATGGATTTAATCAACGAAGAAAAATAAGCAAGTGTTTGAATGAGAGTGTTATAATTGTGGAGTCCAATACCCTCGATATAAGATAGATATTATTTTCATAGTTGGTAGATTCATATAATTATGACAATAAAAAATTGCACCATTAAAAATGTAGAAAACAACTCCACCACCCATTCCTAGAATGGAAGGATGGCAAGAAGTTGCATTTAGAGTATCTAGCCATAATGTGGATTTCCTAGGGTGTGGATTCTATGGTGCCCAGGATACATTGTGTGACCATAAAGGCTGGCATTACTTCAATAAATGTTGCATTAAAGAATCCATAGAATGAAAAACCAAATGTCAATGAAGATATGAGGAGGATAATGAAAAATACCTTATATTCTAGCGTTGAATGATATCTTTCCTTCTATAGATGATGGGTTGCAATTCAAATCAAAATGGAAAAAATGGATGCAGGGAAAGAGCACTCAAGGATACTCACAAAGGAGCGAGAGCACGTGCATAGTTGTTTAAATGGTTATTCAATGTGCTTTGCCGCCTTGTGCTAGCTGTAATAGTACCCTCACTGCTGCATGTATTATTGTTGCAAGTTGCATCTTGTTCGCATAAGTTGGGGGGCTTCAGGGAAACACCCCCAAATCATGACATAACTATTAAATTGTATGAGGTCATTTGGACTTTAACTTGTCTCTTCTATGAAACTATCACTAGTCAAATTTATTTATGTGCTAGTACAAACTCGAAATTATGGTAAACTTTTCAAAAAGTATTTATAGGTTATTAAAAATATTTCCCTTCTTTTGAAATATAAAAATTTAATTTAACCTTTGTAATTTACAAGTGATTTTGATATTTTAAATTTTGTTCGAAGTGTAAATTTTTGTAGCCCTTCTAGGAAGTGCTAGGAGCCCAAAGAAGGGCGAGGAAGGGTTCAATTTTGAACATTTCTCACAAGCCTAGTGTAGCAGGTAGCACTAGCAGATGCCTTAGAAAAAAATTGGCGCCATTTGTGTTTACACATTTTAGGAATATGGACTAGACCATGGAGACTTGAAGTTCCATTGTGCATGTCCTTTTATTGTTTGTTATTAATGGATTTACTGGTAAGTGATTTCAATTCTAGTTTTTCAGGTCTTATTATTCTTCTCTTAATTCAAGTGGGAGGCAAAACTTGCAACCTCCACGATCCGTTGTGCGCAATTTGCTTCGGTCAAGAATTGGACGACTTGATTCCATGTGAACTGTAGACTTTATTGTAAAGGGCTCACTATTGTTGTCGTCTGCAGAAGGTGAAAGGAATATCCAAAATAAACGGATGGCCATTATTATTCTACTTGGATCCTCTTATACGTTTATAATATCCAAGCTATGAATAATATTCGGCCCAGTGTGAACTAGAAGAAAGGATAAATTGATGAAACTTGGAATAAATATTATATGTTTATCTGAAGCATCTTCGGCATTGGCTATGCAGCTATTCCTCCTCAAAATAATATCAGGCAACATTGCCATGTGAATCTCCGAATGTCTTTTATGTATAGAAGCCTCATATCTTTGGCATCTTTCCGTTAATGTTGACTAAGCCAGAGACACAGAACGCTTCCTTCCGGCCCATTTGAGTCAACTGTTTATTTTTATTATTTTGGGGTCACTGATAGCTACGGCATGAATCCTGTTAATTTCAATTTATATTGCAGCAGATTACGTTATTCTTTTCACTTCATATCACATGTTCATACAACCCCATACTTCAACGAAAAAGAAAAGAAAAGAAAAGATTTTGTTAGTTCAAAGTACCGTGTGGAAGAAATCTGAATTATGAATTCCACTTTCTTCAATTCTTTCAAATAATAATAAAATAATAGAAGTATTCCGCCTTGAATGTAACGTCAGCTAATTCGCCAAACAGTAATTACAAAGTATAGATTTTGATCTGATAAGTTGAACCTAAATCCCATACAATATATAAAATCGTTGGGACGCTTGAACAACTTGAACTTTATATCCAGCATGCACAGCCTTGTATAACTAATTTTTAAAGGGCATCAACGTCTTTACATAGAGCATATGCAGACATTTGAAGAACAAAAAAATAAAAATATGGCAACTGGAAGGAAACGTAGTTGATTTACCAAACAGTCAACTCTTATAAGATAAGTTGAACCTGAATCCTACACGCCATATAATCTCATATAAAATCAATCGTCGTTTTGAGGCGTGAACAATTTATATAAATCGCACTCAGGCTTCTATAACTAAATTTTAAAGGGCATGAACCTCAACACGTAAGCGCATGCAAACATGTTAAAAGTAAAAATATATATATGGCAATTGGACGGAACTTGGACCAAAAAATCTCACTGAACACTAAAACAACCATGAATCTAATTAAAAGTTGTCCAAATTATACATAAAAGTTGCCAAAATTATACATATAAATTCTTGGGTTTACACAATCTTAACGTTCTGTAACTGTTATCGAAAGTATCATAATTACATAGGTTCATGCTTCCTAATATATTGTGATAACTCCGTACGAATCATGGGTGATCATGATTATGGTCATCCTTTCTAATATTTATGCTCGCCGAAATATTGCCTCGCAACTTTATAAGAATCATGGACACTAACACTTGCTTGGCAGCCCCGAGGATCGAGGTAAGGCCATATGTACTTTCCTCCTTTTAAATGGGACGGTAGCACTAATGATATCATGGGCACTAACACTTGCTTGCGAGCCTCCAGGCTCGAGGTAAGGCCATATGTACTTTCCTAAGGCCATATGCACTTTCCTAATTTTAAATGGGACTGTAGCACTAATGGTCCGTCATTTATGTCCCCTGATTAAATATAAAAGTTGAATGTAGCGGTCTAAAATGTTTTCTTTATTATAAGAGAAGACACTTAGAAATGGTTATAAGAATTTGATAAAATAAGCCGAGAGGATCACCACCACGGAATCAGATATTCGCTTTATTCTATCAGAGTTGGATAATGTAGACCCGAGTACATGCCACAACCATTCATTGCTCTCGTTCTCCCTGCGGTGACTTACCTAGACTTGCTTAGAAATGGTGATAGGAATTAGATTAAATAATTATAGAGGATGTATTAACTAATTTTTCAAGATTGTTATTGTATATTGTATAATATGTAATTAGTTTTACATTCAGTTTTTACACTTAATAAGTTATTCAGACACAATTGTTGCGTACCTAGATTGCACATGTATTTCGTATAAATAAGTAATTTTATCACATTTTTTTGTACTCTTTCATTGTGGAGTTTATTTGAGCTTGTAGAGTGGTGGCAAATCCTTGGTTGAGTTGTTCCTAAACTCCACGCATCTGAAGTCTATGGCATAAAGGAGTCATGGAGCGTGAAGACTATGAAGATACAGTGCAACAAAAGGTTAATCCAGTTGAGCAATGCAATTGGATGCCCAAACTATTGACTCTAGGTAAGTTTTATATCTTTTAGTCATAATAAAAGACGATTGGAGAAATTGAGTGGCATAAATTTTGCTTTTTTAACATATCCTTGAAAGTTAGAATACAAATTTCCAATACAGAGTCTAATACCAATAATTGTTGGATTAGTTGCTAAAAGTCTAAGTTCCATGCATCTAAAGACTGCTTGTTATTTGCTAGATTGTTTTCTAAAAGTCTAAGTTCCATGCACCTAAAGATAGCTTGTAATTTTAATTTTGGAAGGCTTTATTTGCATTTACTTACTGTGAAATTTCTGAAAGATAATATTTGCACTTACGGCAGTAAACAAGAAAGTAAAATTTCTGATGGATAGTATTTACTTTTACCGCAATAAAAAGAAGTTTAATGAGAGTAAAATTTCGAAAGGATAGTATTTATATTTATTGTAGCAAATAAGTCTTTGAAGGATACTTAAATGAAGTATATATATTTTGGTGGCTTGAATAAAACTTTTAATTGAAGAGTGGTAAATTTTTTGGCGAGGATATATATATTTTTGGTGGCTTAAATAAAAATATTGGTAAAATAAAATTATTTTTGTAGGCTAATAAAATTTGGACCTAGCTCTTTTCTATGCTATTTTTAAAACCTGTCACTAAACCACAAACCCAACTTTGTTAAAGTAAGAGGAGAAACAGATTTATATCTTTTCAGAAATATTGCATATATTTTGAATTTTAAGGGACTTGAAGAATATCTGGCTACATAACAATTATGACTTGAATAGTTTCCATAGTTGGAGTTGTTCTTAATGTAAAGGACAATTATCAAGAGTGGTTTAGAAAGCTTAAAAGTGCTCTTGCTTTTAATGATTTGTGGGAAGTTTGTCAAAGAAAAAGAGATAGTGATTGAAAATAAATTGCACTTGAGCCGCTTGATAATGAGAAGAAACATGCAATTCGAGAGGCAAAAGACAACAAGGCATATGCATTAATAACTACATGGGTGACATCAGAGGTAAGAAGATATATTGTTTCTTGTGGTACTACATGCGAAGCACTAAAGAAGTTGAAATAATTATACGATTCACACTCAGAACTCGAAATTATTCAGTTATTGTTAAAGTTGTTTAATTTCGAGATGAAGGATAATGATCCTTTGAAGAGTGCCTCTTAGATAAAAGCCATTTTTCATGATATAGAAGCCACTGAAATTGAACTAGATTTACAACTTACAAACTTTATAAAAGTCCATCACCCTGTATATTCAAACTATTTGGAATCTCTCCAAACTAGTGGGTAGCTAAAAGACATTACATTTAATAAACTAGTAAGAAAAATAGATGAGAGAGAAAAAGCCTTTGGGAAGAAAGAGGATCCACCTAACTCTAAAGTAGAAACTTTGTGCCTTGCACAAAAGGATCACAAGTCTCATGTTAAAACTTCTAGATGTGATAAAAGTAGTAGAAGTTGTGGTAGGATTCAAACTATTTGGAATCTTTCCAAGCTAGTAGGCAACTAAAAAACATTACATTTCATAAACTAGTAAGAAAAATAGCTAAGGGAGAAAAATCCTTTGGCAAGAAAGAGGGTCCACCTAACTCTAATGTAGAAATTTTATCCCTTGCACAAAAAGATCATATGTCTCATCCTGAAACTTATATAGGTGATAAAAGTAGTAGAGGTCATGGTAGGAGAAATTATAGAGGCGGGGTGGGTGGAATAATCAGGGAGACAAACAACAAAATGATAGACAAGAAAGGAATTTTAATGATATACTAACTATCAAATTTTTTACATGTGGTAAAATTGGCCATACTTCTTCTATCTGTAAAATCACTTGGGAGGAGGTCAGTGAAAGAAGAGAACAAGTAAATGAAAAGAAAGATCAAAAACCACTAGATAAGGGAAAATCATCAGAGTGTACACATTACATTGTTGCTCACTATAATTTTAATATGAATGATGTTCTCAACACTACATTTTCATGGCAACATAGTTGGATATTGGATTGAGGAGCCACTTGTCATATGACATTTAGGCGAGAGCTTTTTGAAACATTGAGTGATGATATTGATGGTGTTATTTATTTTGTTGACAAGTATCGAATTAAACTATTTGGCATTAGGTCTATTCGTTTGAAAATACTAAATTTTGCAGATTATGTTCTACAAGATGTACATTATATTCCATAGTTTAAGCGAAATTTGATGTCTCTTATCCATATTCAATAGAAGGGGCATTCTATTCATATATTTAATGACATCATCGAGATAAGAAGACCATTTGATCATGCAATTGTTATGACTGGTGTGGAGGAAGGTATGCTTTTAAAATTAAATGGTACTTCATCTACTAATTCTTGTGAAAATTATGTTCTTTTGGCACAACAAAGTGATATCCTGTCTCCCAGCTTGTTGGTCACATCAATTATGGCAACATCAAAGTTATGATAAATAAAGGTATTAAAGGTTTTCCGACAGTTCCAAGAAATATTATACCTTGTGATGCTTGTATTATAGGAAAGCATTGTAAACAACCTTTTCATAGTTCTTCTTTTAGATCTTCATGAAAATTAAGTCTCATACATTCATATTTATATGGACTTATGCCTGTTCCAACTTAAAATGGAAATAAATATGTGTTGTCATTTACTAATGATTACTCGAGAATGTGTTGGGTGTATTTGTTGAAGAATAAGTCACAAGTGTTTGATGTTATTAAAAGTTTTCATTTGATGATTAAAAATGGAACTCAACAGAATATAGGCATTCTTAGAATTGATAATGGTGGTGAGTACACTTCTCATGCTTTTGAACAATATTTGAAAGACAATGGAATCAAACATCAGACTACCATACATAATAATCCACAATAGAATGGCATCGTAGAACGTATGAATATAAATTTTCTTAATATGGTTAGATCTATGATGTTCTTTAAGAATGTTAAGTTGATGTTTTGGGGAGAAGAAGTGCTTTGTGTAGCTTATATTCAAAATCGTTGTCCTTCTTCTGTCATCAATAATAAATCTCCTTTTTGAAATGTGGTATAATCATCTTCCTATTGTTCAATGTTTTAAAGCCTTTGGTTCTCTATGCTATGCATTAGTTCCTAAACATCAGTACAACAAGTTGGGTGTTAGGGGTCGCAAATGTATTTTATTGGGATATTCTACTACTTCTAAAGCTTATAGATTGTATGATGAGGAGGAAAAGAAGATCACTCTTTCCAGAGATGTTATTTTCCTTGAATCAGATAAAAGTAATTCCACTATTGATAAGCAATTGGCTCATTTGGAGAAATTTGCATCTAAGAAGTTCTATTTTGAATCTGGCAATGTTGTTCCACATATTGAAGGGGGGTTTTCCCATTCTGGATTGGTTTGTGGTTCTTCCATCTTTGACTCATGAGACTGTTATTGTTGAAGAAAATTTGGATGCTAGTAATGTTTCTACAAGACTATAAATTTCCTTTGAAGAGTCAGTTCTTGAGCCTGCTTTTGAGGATGAGAAACCATCACAACCACTTCAACAAAATCTACGAAGATCTTCACGTGCTTGAAAATTTCCAAGCAAATATGATGGTTTTGAAATAGTTATGTCTTCTAAAGGCGATTTAAGTAATGTTTCTAATGGCTATGAATTCAGTCATTGTACGATTAGCGAACCTAATTGTTTTGAAGAAGTTGCTAATTGTGATGAATGGAAAGATGCAATGCAAAAGGAATATGATGCACTTATTAAGAATGGAACTTGGAGGTTAATGGATTCTCCTGTAGGTGTCAAACCAATTGGTTGCAAATGTGTGTATAAGATCAAATGCAAAGCAAATGGTTCGTCTAATAAATACAAGGAAAGACTTGTAGCAAAAGGCTACACTCAGAAGGAAGGCGCTGACTACACAGAAACATTTGCTCCTACAAGAAAATGGCGGACACTTAGAACTTTGTTTTCTCTTGCAGCTCAGAATTGCTGGAAGATACACCATATGGATGTTAAAATAGTTTTTTTGAATGGCTATTTGAAAGAGGATGTTTATATGCTTCAGCCATAAGGTTTTTCTATTAAAGGAAAAGAGGAAAAGGTACGAAAATTCGTTTAGGCTTTGTATGGACTAAAAGAAGAATCTCGTTCATGGTATGAAAAGTTAATTGCACACCTTGTCAAGTTGAATTATTATTTATTTGATCTGGATGATGCAACTCTTTTTGTTAATAAAATTGGAAATTAAGTTGTATATTTGGTTGTGTATGTAGATGATTTGATGATCACATGAAACAATGATGACTATATAACGTTTGTTAAAAGAAAATTATGGAAATATTTTGACATGACAGATTTGGATTTATTACATTATTATTTAGTGATTGAAGTTCATCAGAAACCCAAATATATTTTCATTTCTCAGAAAAAGTATATTGGACAGTTATTAGACAGATTTGGGATGCAGGATTGTAATCCTGTCACTACTTCTATGGAGCAAAATTTAAAGATTACCTCCACTAAAGGAAGTATGTTTGAAGATCCAATAAAGTACAGGAAACTTGTTGGAAGTTTGAATTTTTTAACTACTACTTGTCTTGACATAGCTTTTGTTGTAGGGATACTTTCCAGGTTCATGCATAAGCCATGTGAAGGCCATTGGAATGTAGCAAAGTGAGTGCTCAAGTATTTGAAAGAAAGTCGAACATATGGCATCAAATATTCCAAAGTTTTAGATTTCCATCTCACCACTATTCAAATTCTAATTTTTATGGAGATAGGGAGAATGGAGTCTCTACTTCTGGTTATTTGATGAGTCTTGGATCAGTAGCCATCCATTGGAGATCATGCAAGCAATCTATTCCTGCTAATTCTACCACCCAATTTGAATATGTTGTAGCAACTCAAGCTACAAAATAAATCATTTGGCTTCACAAAATACTTGAAGACTTGCAGGAGAAACAAAAGGCTTCAAGTCCACTACTCGTCGACAACTCTTCTACAATTTAGTTGCCCAAGAATCTCAAGTTTCTTGATTGAATCAAACATATTAACACCAAATATCACTTGATTCGACATTATGTAGAGGTCGTTATTGATCTCACACATTGTCCTACTTTAGAGAAGATCACAAACATATTTACAAAGCCACTGGGACATGAAAAGTTTTAAAAGTTCAGAATGTTACTCGACATGTCAGATGTCCCTTCGGATTAAGGGGAGAATCTTAGCTAATCCTTTGGTATTGTTATTGTACATTGTATAATATGTAATTAGTTTTACATTCTGTTTTTATGGTTAATAAGTTCCTGAGACACAATTGTCTCATAGCTAGGTTGCACATGTATAAATAAGTAATTTTATCATTAATATGACGCTCTTTCACTGTGCTCTTTCATTTTGTTCTTTCGTTGTGGATTTTATTTTGGCTTGTACAAGATGAACAATAGTGAATCATATGTTCACTTTGTTATATTAGAGTTGGCACAATCTAGACCCAAGTATATGCCACAATTATATTCGCTTTGGTCTATCAAAATTGGAGAATCTAGAACCAAGTATATGCCACAAGATATTCACTTGGGTCTCTTACGGGAAGAAAATAGTTTTCAATTAATGAGAATATTTATTAATAAAGTAATTTTTTTATTATTAAAAAAATAAATTTGTTTTCTAATGTGTTGAAGTTTTATTAATATTGTTTTATAGTAAATATTTTAAAGTTATATATGCATGTTATATATATATATATATATATATATATATATATATATATATATTAACGTTCTTTATTGGTTAAATGTAATATGTGCCAAGAACTTATTAGCCACATGGGGTGAGGCATTGATGCCATCCCACATGTTGACATAAGAGGCACATGTGAGAGCGCATCGCCCTTTGATTAAATTTCCACCCATCAGTTGAGCTTTCAAGTTATTGCTCCATTACTCCATCACCACCCTACCCAGAAAAATCATTGAATGCTCCATTCCTCTCACAATCATTGTCTGAAGAATTTTTACTCCTCTCATCCTCATTGATCACGTGCCACACGTGATAAGAAACCCATAAATTTTATTGTTACTTTGTTGCAATAGAAAATAATAGCTATGAATAGAAATACAACCAATCAGATGAATTGTAGAGCTTCTTATTCATTTTTGAGCTCCATTCAATGGATTTGGGACTTGTATTGTAATTTGGAACTTCAACTCACATTTTGAGCTTTAGGTATGTATTTACTGCAGACATTGGTTATTTTCTATTGCTTATTATGCTCACTCCACTTTTCCATCTTTCAAGGAATCCATAGTTTTCTCCCATTGTAGTTGTTGGTTCTCCCCTTCATTTTCAATCCTCCTTCCTTTGTTTCTTTTATTTTTCCTCATCATGGCCATGAATTTCTATTTGTGTCATCTTCCTTGTAAAGTTGTGCTCCTATTAGTGTCTACATCTTTTCCTCCTCGTCACTCTACTATGTCTTGTCTCTATTCTCTTGTCTTCAGTCTCCTTGCCACCCACCAAGCATTTGTCCTCCCCAACACCCACTAAGTTTACATCTCCTCCATCTCTCTCCACTAATTGTGCTATCAAATGCCTTATCAATGGAATCATGCCATGAGGGGTGCCATGATTTCACTGGGAATACCACCTACTACATGGAAAATGGTCAACTTGAGAGCTAAAACAAAGAGAAAAATTTGACTCTTCTATTTTGTGCTGATACGCATCGTAAGGTTTACAAAATTACTTCAACACCAAAACAAGATATAAGAGATTATTGCCAATGTTTGAATTTTTTTGAAGTGATAGTAGAAATGGAAGATTAGATTCTAGCTAGATGTCTCTCATATGCTGTTTAAGTTATTATATGCACATTGTGGAACTTTATTGGCACCTTAATTCCTTCATGGGAAAAGTGTTGACAGTTCACAATGAGGCTCAAGAGGAAATTCCACTCCATTTTGATGAACTCTAGGTGCTCTCACAATCCATTGGCTACAAAGTCATCAAAATAGAGGCTAAACTAGGATTATCCCCTACATTGGGATTCTCACGTGATGTCAACAATGAACATATCCCACTTGAGGCCTCCAACTCCAAAAAAATCTTAATTCTCTCACGGTGAAATTTTTTTTTATCATAGTTTTAGTTTTTCTAAGAAAATGGCTCTTGGGAATATTTATTTGTGAATAGTTTTGTATAATTTCCATACAATCTTAGTAACTTTTTATGTAGGCTTTTTTAGATATTGAAATAATGTGTTTGTTCTATTTTTTGTAGCGACAGAACAACACAAAACTACAAATTCTTTTTATCTTAACTTACTAAGCTCATAGAGTCTAACATAAATATAATAAAGTGACTAAAGATTAGATTATTAAAAATGTAATAATAATGACGTTATTAGAATTTACAAATTTAAATTTAAGGAGATTTGTCACGTTCAAGAAAATTGAAGAAAAAAATTTAAAGTATTTAAAACAATAATCAATATTTTTTTAAAAGGTTAATTCTTTTAATATATTTCACCTAATTTCAAACACATTAATATTGTTAAAACGAAAGTGCAAACAAATTAACATGGTTAAAACAAAAGTTAATTTAACATGAGAATTTTTGTTATGATTTGACCAAAAGAAATGATGAAATAGTAATTTTTTAAAAATAATTTATGTATTTATTTATATTGAATTTCTATTTTAAATTTTTTCATATATCAATAAAATTTAACAAATATTTAAATATTTTTATGGTTATAAATTAATTAATTATATTTTATATAGCAAATTTCACATGGGTACATATGAATTAGTGAAATTAGGTAAACTTATTCGTTGGTTTTTGGAAATCAAATTTCATATAGATCATATATAAAACATTCCCTTAACTAATGGTGTTTTGCACGTATTATACTTTTTCAAATTTTAGAAATTTGATAAAAAAACCTTTTCCATTCATTTTAAAAATCAGTCATTTATGGTTTTGAGTGTGTGTTTTTGTTTTTTATTATTAATGACTAGCACAAAATTCTCATGCCATTTCATGTTTCCTAGTGTACTCCTTTTTATTGCTATCAACGTTTGACTACATTATCATTTTCTGATAGCCCATCCTCATTTTTATTGGTTATTTTTCTTTAATAACCAACATTATCTCTAGGTCATTATTATTTCTCACTATGAGTAAGCACTATGTTCTACACCCCCTAGCTTATGCACTTCTCAACATCATTTTTGGACACCTTATGTCTTCCTATATGTGCCCCGCATCGACATGTATCGAATATCATCTTCCATCCATGTTGACCCTCCATGTGTCTACCACACATGCATGTCACTCCACCATATTGCAACATGATTACATAGCTAATTCACATTGTCCAATTAACAAGTGGATTATATGATTCCACATCACACTTCAATTCCCCTTGGGGGAATATATCTATAAAATTTGGAGGAAGGTTTCGAACTAACATAACTCTACCATATGGAATCATGTTTTGGTCATATTTTTCTTAGGTTGTCATTTCTGATGCTCTTAATAGTAATATAGTGTTTATATGATTTTTAATAGTATAATGCAATAAAAAATTATTTATTTTAAAAATGTGAATGTCATCATAATTTGTGTTGCTTTGTAGGAGAAAAAATTTATGAAAAACACACCTTTCATGGTCCTATTTTTCTTTAACATACTGACTTTCCAAGATATAGGCAATGGTATAGATTAGTTGAACTCATTTTACATATTTTCTCTTTTTTCAAAATTATTGTTGTAGCAAAAATATATCCAATACAGGGATCCATTTCTTCATGGATTTTCCCCACAATTGTCAGATTGTGTGCGTGAATAGTATTAATCATACCAATCCCATATGCATGCACACAAACATGGAAATTACAAAGTGTGGAAATGGAGTGTACCTTATAACCAAAGAGGCTCTGGTTTGGTGTTGCCATCCTGAAATATCCACCAATATTATTCACTCCTTTCTTTACATCACTCAGAAACTAGTCAAGTGCAAAAAGTTTGATCTATTGAACCAAATTCCCTGCAAAACCCTTTAGCATAAATAAAATCAAAATCTAATATATAGCGTGGATCAGACAAGAGAAATTAATAGGATGGGAAATGCATCAAATTTTCGTTAAAAATCCAACATGAATATGATATATCATTAACATATGAGAACTTCTCCTCAACTTCCAATCTTAACCACCTCCTAATTTAGGGATAGTCTCTAGGCACATAAAAAAAAAGAACATATCTCTTTCTCCAATTCTAATTAACTCATACTAACTAAATATAACTAGATATATCCATTTGCCTCTTGATTGGGTTATATTTTATAAATTCATTCTATCCATCAAGAGAATGTATCTCGACACCTAGGAGCTTCAGAAGTGAGGAAAGTTCTACAATAATGAACCCTTGGGCAACTCGTTTACAATTAGGTCAAGTTGATCTCCTTGGGAATGAAAAACTATATAATTTTTTGTCAATTATGAAATAATTATATTTCATAATTATGATCTTATGAGAAAATAAATTTATTAGCAGAAATCTTTTTTCCTATAAATATTACACATATTATTTAGTACGGAGGAAAGGGTGGGGTTGAATGATTGTTGGGCTAGATATCAAAACATTTGATGTTAAGAATAATATAAATTTAAGTACTCATAAAGATTATATAATAGGTATAATTTCTATTGGTCTCTACTTATCTCAAAGCTCATATTTGTCCCATTCAAGTGCCTTGATAAATATGGTTGATCTCTTAGAACCTCCTTGGGAAAAACAATTTTAGAAAGTATCAAATTTGTTTGAATTTTATTAGCCATGCTTGCGTATGTTCACCATGTTTCACTATGTTTAGTCACGTAATCTAAAAACTGGAGAGCATAAAATTACAACAAAGTCTCTTTACTTGACTGTAAGGGCTTGGAAATTAAGTTTCAAAATTACAACATATGCACGTATAACATCACATAAAACTATAACTTAAGAGGCATGATAAAAACATGAAAAATCCATGAATAAAAGAAAACATGAATCATCAAGGCAAAGATGATAATAGATTTCACCCAGTCAACTCTTCCATTGGGATACGTATTTGGATTTGCCTCCAAAGGTAGAATCACTTTATTGTCTTCTTCAAAAGAGGTTGAATGTATACAATGCGTTACAAAAAGGACTGACTCCCAAAACTGCCTTCTACTACCATTGATTTCTCAAGGCCAACACATTGCATACATTTCTTAAATACCTCATAGATACATCTTCTCTTAACCTCTCGAGGCTCTCTAAACAAAACTCTCTCTCAAAAGCTAACTCTCCAAAGACTAACTCAAACAAGTTCTCTTCTGAAGGGTACATAAGAGGGATTTATAACTTTCAAGGATCCCTAAACAAAAGAGAGAATATATCCTTAGATCCCTATTCCAAGGAGAGAATAACTCTTCTAGATCCAGTAAAAGAAGATCTATGATATTTTTTAGGACAAAATATTTCAACTCCACCAAACTTGGACCTTATCCAAAACTCAAGGGATATGGGAAAATTCCATGAGACTTTCAACTCCCACATGAATTTAGAAATTGATTTTGAGTAAGAGTCTCTCATAAATCAATTTCTATTTTATAATTTAAAAATGAATAATAAATGAGCAGATCCACATGAAGCTCAAACACTTTACATTCAAACTTAAAATACTCATAACCTATGCTTCAATGAACTTTTCCTTTGGCATGGTAAACTTCGGAAAATTATGGCACGGTCCTCTTGGATCATACCTCCCCGCATAGGAAACGTTTTGGTCCACCAAAAACTCAAGGAGTTGAAACTGAGTTTGATATCAGGACATTGATTTTCTATAGAGTTAGGTAAAATTCAATTATAGATATGTATAATCTGATCTTCAACTTTGTCATATAAAGGTAAATGACCCCAGTTTTCTACATTTTAACATCCAAATAGACTCAACAACTATGCCCTTTGTTTGCAACTTCCTGCATATATATGAATGAAATTGCCCCAACATAATATGGTCAGACTACACTTTCTGTTGGAAACAATAGCTTAATGGAAGAAATAAAGGACTTTGTGATGCTATCCATCACAAAGAGATTTGCTAAGAGAATAGAATCTCAATACCCACTATGCAAAATTGCATCAACTACACTACATTTTCTTCATTTGGTGTACTAGAAAATGTAATTTCGAACAAATAGATAACATATTTTTTTTAACACGACACTTACTTGTTGGAATGACCTGGAAGAGTGGCTCTCTGTAGTTTTTTTAATCATTTCAGGGATGCCATAAGAAAATATTGTTTTCTTTATTTCTCCCTCCAATGTGACCACCAACCCATCTTATGTTTTTGTAAGAGGAATAAATGAAAATAATACATATCCAACTTCGTTACTCTACCCATAAATTTGAACTCGATTTTCGTGATTGTGCTGAAATTTCCCATGTAATAGCTCGAAACCATCGACAATAGGGTATTGCACCCACTCTAAAATGCTTTACACTATGTAAAAATATTCACACATAGATACAATTTTGAGTTGCATCAATAGGCTTTTGTGTAGCCTTTGAAACTATTGAATTATCATCAATTTTTGGTGGTGTTATTGGTTAAAAAATGTTAAAATGGAGCCATCATATATTTTGGGCCATTCAACTGACCATCCAGCATAACTAAAAATTGGATCTGTTGACATTCATCTGCCTCTCTCATCCAGGTGCTAGAAAAATTGAAGAAAAAATTTACGCTCAGAGACAGAGTAATAATAGTTCATGAAGCTGCTTTCACGCAACTTTTTTCATTGAGGTGCAGGTGCAGAGGTGTGGAGGTTTATCACATTCAAGAAGGTGATTTCGCAGACCTATATTTTGCGGAGCTATTACATAGAATTAAAAATCACAATATTCACTCACGGCAAAAATACACAATAAAATAGAGTAAGTTTCAAGCAACAATAAAACTTGGGATTAAATTCTAATACATGAAGAATACATTCATATGAGATTACGGCTCATTCACCAAGTAAAACAAGGATTACATAGATTTACAATCACGTGGAATAACACACAATAAAATGCAGTAACTATTGTTTTCACACACCCACCAAAAGTTGCTCCACCATTTTCTCCTCAGAACCTTGTGCTCTTTTTCTCTCCAACTCTCTTACTCTCTAACATATCAAAATGAATTTTTACGTTCATATTTAACTCAAAATATAATTTTACATTTAATTCATTATAGAGAAAAAATAATTAATATGATGTTGTTTTTGGGTGCGATCAGAATCGCGTAGTTGTTTCTGGAGTGTGGGAAATAGTCCCTGAATGAATGCTTTCCCATATCTATTTACCAAAGTACATTAACTGCTTCAAATCCATTGGTACATTTAAGGATGCTTAACACCTTGCTTTAGACCCTCCATCTTCAAATAGAGATGCAACCTCCAAAAATACATCTGAAAAGTATGGCTGTTGTCAGATTGTTTATTGTGGTCATTGGGCTTATTATCTCCAACACTCTCCCTTAATCACAATTTTTTCCATTGAGAATTCCCAAATAGTTTTTGAGATTAGCAAAATTTTCACCTGCCAATAGTTTTGTGAAAGTATCAGCAAATGGTTCTTGTGACCTGTAGTGCTGCAACATAATTTCATCATTCTTAATCAACTCTCTAATAAAATTATATTTAGCATCAATATGCTTGGTCCTTTTGTGGAAGAAAAAATTCTTTGACAATGCTATTGCTGAGGTGTTGTCACAGAAAATCGTTGTCGCTCCCTCTTGGTCATGACGAAGATCCCTCAACATCCTTCTCATCCAAACTACCTCACATGTTGTTGCTATTGTTGCAACATATTCAACTTTTGTTGTTAACAGTTACACTATTGGCTGCTTCTTCGAGGCCCATGAAATGGCTCTGAAACCCAAATCAAAAACATATCTTGATTTGCTCTTTTTTTCATCAACACTGCCTACCCAATCATTGTCATTATAACCAACCAGCCTAAAATCACTTGTTGCTATGTACAAAATTCCATACTGTTTTGTCCCATTGACATGCCTTAGAATCCTTTTCGCTTCTTGCCAATGTGTCTCATTGCGTGTCTCCATGAATCTTGACACCAAACTTACTGCATACATTATATCGGGCCTAGTGGTGGTCAAATACATGAATCTTCCTATCATGCTTTTGTATAATGTCAGATTGACATTGTTGCTACAATCTTCTTTGCTCAACTTCAACCCTATGACAATTGAAGTTGGTGTGGACTTGTTGTTCTACATTTTAAACCTCTCCAAAATTTCTACCTCATAAGTTTCTTGAGAGATAAAAATGTCATTTTCTATTTGCTTCACTTCTATGCCCAAAAAATATCTTAACAATCCCAACTCAGTCATTTCAAATTCACTCTTCATGACTTGTTTAAAATCAGAGATGACGAAATCATCAATGTCGTCAAATTTGTCGAAACTATTGTCCAACAAGTAGGTATCTATCCTGTTGTACCATGTGCGTGGTGCTTGCTTCAATCCATAAAGAGCCTTCCTCAACCGATACACTTTGTCTTCTTAGCGTTAAACCTCATAACCAAGTGGTTGTGTAACATACACTTCCTCTTTCAACACTCCATTCAAGAACGTTGATTTTACGTCCATCGGATACACTGTCCATTTATGCTGCGTGACAATCACCACAATTGTGTGCACTATCTCTATCCATGAGACAAGTGTGAATGTCTCTACGTAATATCTTCCATGTTGCTTCCTATATCCTTTGACAACTAGTCTTGCTTTTTTCCTTTCAATCTTTCCCTCAATGTTTCTTTTGGTCTTATAGACCCACTTCACTCCAATGACATATTTTCCTTCGGAAGGCTCACTAACTCCCATGTTTCATTCCTTTCTATTGCATCTATTTCTTCCTCCACTGTGCAACCCATTTTTCTTCTTTGACTGCATCTTCAAAGTGGATTGGGTCATATACATGACAAAATAATGCAAATAAGGAATTCAGATGTGCACTACTATCAACTTCATCTTGCTCAAAAATTTCATTTAAATTTCTTAACTTTGCTCGTCTTGTGCTTGTTGAAGATGGGCTTGACATCTCACTTGGTGTCGTGGTTCACGGTGTGCTTGGAGAAGCATGTGCTTAGTTGTACGAAACTGTCCTATTATTTGTTGAAGGCATGGCTTGCTACCTGCTTTGCTGTGCTTGAATAGGAGTAGAGGGATTCAATGTTGAGGAATTACTTGTTACTCTTAATTCCTCTTTGTCCTCATGTGGTATGCATGCTTTGACATTGATTGTCTTTTCTAAAGTTCCATCGCATGCTTCCTCTTCTATGAACTGCACATCTCTGTTGATTATGACCTTCTTGGATAATGGATTGTAGAGTTTGTAGGTCTTGGATTCATCATTTTATCCAAAAAATATACATTTCTTCCCCTTGCTATCCAACTTCTTCCTCAACTCATCTGAGAAATGTGCATAAGTCACACATCCAAAAACTCTCATGTGAGTGACAATATGCTTTCTTCCACTCCATTCCTCTTCAGGAACTATGTTTTGGATGCTTTTGTTTGGACATCTATTCAAGATATACACTGCACAAGTGATAGGATCAACTCAATGATCATTTGGCAAATGCTCTGCCTTCAACATACTTCTTTCCATTTCCATACTGGTCCTATTCTTTATTTCTGCCACACCATTTTGTTGCGGTGTATATCTTGTTGTAAATTGGTTGTGAATTCCATGATCCCCGCAGAATAAAAGGAAGTCAATTGAGATATATTCGCCACCTCAATCAGTCCTGAGGACATTCATGTAGTGTCCAGTTTGTTTTTCAACAAGAGCCTTGTATTGGCGAAAGCGCTCAAACACTTCACCATTATGTTTTAGGAGATAGACCCATGTCTTCCTTGTGTTGTCATCTATGAAGGTGAATACATAGTGGCTTCCACCAATTGATGGTGTCTACATTGGTCCACATAAATCTGAGTGGATAATCTCTAAAGGTTCCTTTTTCATTACTGACTTTCCTGCTGGAAATTTCTCTCTATGTTGCTTGCCCAAGATATATCCTTCACATATGTTATATGGTTTTTCTATGAGTGGTAAACTCTTCATCATGTCCTTCCTATGCTGAAAATTCAAACTTCCAAACTTGAGATGTCCAAATCTCAAGTGCTATAACCAGTTTTCATCTTCTACCTCTGCTTGAAAGTTTACCTGTGTGACAACTACCTCTTTTCTTCCAACTTCTTGTGAGTTCTTAGATAGTTGTGCTTCTGCGCCTTCTTTTTGTTAGAAAATTGTATATTACAGAGCAATGGAACACATAAAATATTGCAGAAATATAAACACAGAAAATGCATAAAACAAGAGAGACACAGATATACATGGTTCACCCAGTTTGGGCTATGTCCATGGAGAAACAACCATTCCTTCTTTTATTATATTATCCAGCAAATTGAAGAGATACAACCTGTAGTAGATCTATTGTAACTCCCTCTTCGCTCTCAATCTCGTCTCTCTTCCTCACTTAGAATACAGATTTGCATGGACGCAATACAATTCTCTCATATATAGTGAGGGGTTGCCTTCTAGGGCAAAAAACCCTAAATTAAACATAACTTCTACAGTCAGATCACCCCCCCCACCCCCCCGCATGGAGGGGTGTACACTCTTCCTAAGGTATACATCTGGTTGAAACCTTTGAATACAGAAGATAATCATGCTCCACACCCAACACTTTCTTTAAATCTGGTTTTTTTTAGGGGAAAATTCTATTGTTTGTCATCTGAACCTTTCTGATCAACTATCTACTTGGAGGCCTATCCATAATTGTGTGCACATCATTTTTGAGGAAGACATTGTAGCCTTTCTGCATGAGCTGTCCAACACTCATGAGATTATGTTTCAGACCATGGAAAAAATAAATATCTGAGATGTATTTCTTCTCCCCCTTCTTTGTTACGATATTAACTCTTCCTTTTCCCATGACAACGACTTTTCTATTAGTCCCTAATGTCACTTTAGATTTCACATTCTCATCTATATTAGAAAACATTTCTATGTTTCCTGACATGTGGTTGCTACACCTTGAATCTGGATACCATATATCACTCTATTTTTTTGTGCTACATTACAAGATAAAAACATGCTATCATGTTTATGATTTTCTCTTGTGAAATTTACACTTGGTTTGTTACTAATGTCATATTGCTTCTTTCTACATTCATTTGCATAATGGCCATACTTCTTATAGTAATGACATTGGACTTGAGATTTATCATACCTATGACCTCGTGCTTGATTTTGGCTTGGTAATTGACTTGGATTTTGATTGCTGCCTCTTCAATTGAGCTTGAAGGGCTCCTTCTTCCACGTCTATGTGAGCTTCTTCTTCTTCCTCTAGCATATGATCTTCCTCTGCCTCAACCTTGACTAAATGATACTTGTATCTTGAAGGCATGCTCAAATGATGTGCTTGTTGCTCTATTTAGTCTATGTTTATGAGAAATCAATGATGCATTAAGCTCATCCACTGAGAACTGCGAGAGATCTTTTGTCTCTTCTATGAACACAACAATGACCTCAAACCTTGCTGGCAAACTTTCTCAACTATTATTTTTTCCTTAAGTGTCTCACCACAAGACCTGATTTGAGTAACCAACCCACTTACATGTGTAAAAAACGAGTTTATATTGTTAGACTTTTTCATACAAAGTGTTTCAAAATCTCTCGTCAACATTTGCACCTTTGCTGTCTTGAATTTTGCCATGGCTTGCTAGGTTGTTTGGAGGGTGTCCCATGCTTGCTTGAACTTCATTGCTTCTACAACCCTTTGGAAAATACTTTCATGAACTGCTTGGAAAATATAAAACAATGCTTGTGAATCCTTCTTCCTGTCATCCCTTAACAAATCTTTTTCTTGTTGAGATAAGGCATTGTATGTTGCTGCTTCTGCTAGTTCTTGAAAACCATTCTCCACCAAATCCCAAATGTCTTGAGAAGAAAATAGGGCCTTCATTGTAATAGCCCAATAATCATAATTTTTTCCATTAAACTGATGTATTTGAGGATTAGTCAAGCTTGTGCTTGATGTTGCCATTTTTGAGCGTAAAAAAATCTTTCTACGTGCTGGTAAATATGCTAAAAACAATTTGCCCTCAAAACAATTCTTACTAGTAGTAGAAACACTTGTTTTTACACTAACAATATTCAACCCGCTCTGATACCATATGAGAAAAATTGAAGAAAATTTTTATGTGGAGAGACAAATTAATAATATTTAGTGAAGCTTCTTTCATGCAGCTCTTTTCGCGGAGGTGCGGGAGTAATTTCGTGGAGATGCTGAGGTGCAAAGGTCCATGACATTTGCAAAGGTGATTTAGCAGACCAGGATTTCGTGGAGCTATTACATAGAATTAAAAATCATAGTATTCACTGAGGACAAAAAGACACAATAAAATAGAGTAAGTTTGGAGCAACAATAAAACTTAAGATTAACTTCTAGTACATGAGGAATACATGAGGAATACATTCATATTAGACTGTGGCTCATTCACCAAGTAAAACAAGGTTTACAAAGATTTACATTCAAGCAGAATAACACAGAGTAAATCACAGCATGCGCCCACCAAAAATTGCTCCACCATTTTCTCCTCAGAGACTTGTACTTTTTTGCTCTCCAACTCTCTTACTCTTTAACATGTCAAAATGAATTTTTACATTCATATTTAAATTAACATACAATTTTACATGTAATTCATGACAAAGCAAAAATAATTAATATGATGTTGTTGTTGAATGTGTTTTTGGAGTGTGGGCAATAGTCATTGAATGAATACTTCCCCATATCTATTTGCCAAAGTACATTAACTGCTTTAAATTCCTTGCTACGTTTCAGAATGGTTCGCGCCTGGCTTCAATCCTTCCATCTTCAAACAGAGACGCAACTTGCAAAAATACCTCTAACAAGTATGACTACTGTCACACTGTTTATTGCGGTGGTTGGGATTATTATTTCCAACACTAGGTACCTTGCTGCTCTATGCAGATTTGGTTGGTGTGGAATTTCAAATGACAAAGAGGACCAAGAATCCAAGCCATTCGACCAAATATCAACTACAAGTAAACTAAAATAGTTTTAAAACAATCATCGACATAGTGTACAGATCTCATGGATTTCACGATGGTTGTCCTCAAAATATCATCCATCGGTGAGAAAATATTCATGCAAAGAAAAGTGTTGCCATCACTTTTTTTTCAAGTTTCAACCTATCTTTCAACATAATTTGCGCTCTATGGACTGATGCCAACGGTATTGACCGAGTAGCACAACCACCACCGAGGATTATGCCACAAGTTTTCACTGTAAATTCCATCGTCGATAATTCAACGGTTGAGCAACTCGTGGGATTTCCCATCAAAACTGCCAAGGTTGACTCCATCTATCGATAATGTGATCATGTTGTTATATCATGGCCATGTGTCATCAAGCACCATGGGTCTAATGCTAAACTGTCATCAACCATGTCTGTTGACCCAATGCAAACGTCGTCCACCAATGGTTGAATTACAACTCTGTGTGATGTGTACCAACGTCGTTCGCCCATCAAACTGTCCTCTGTATATGTCATGGATTTGTTTGAATTCCACCACCATCATAATCAGCGTAACCATTGTCTGCGCAAACTCTATTGATGGTGGATCATCTCCGTATTTTCATCTTCGTATTTCGTTGAATCAAATCATTTGCTTGACCACATAGCGCATTGGCCAACACGCAAAATCTCATCAACGTTTTTAATTGCCTGCCAAGATTTGTTCACCTTCCTCAGAATTAGCATTATTTCTATCTAAATTAGCTCATATTTGTCATATACGTGTCTCTGTGATGGCACACATTCAAACTGTAAACCAAATCGCAACCCATGTGGTGCAATATATCAGGGTCTGGATATCTGCGTATCAGTAGTGACTTCAGAGGTTGTTGTATTTTAATTTTGAATGTCCTGAAAATGGGATCCACGCTGTCTTTGTAAAGCACCACACACATCCAAGCACAAAGATTAAATAAATTTGAGCATCCCTCTGTAATCAAAAGTGTTAAGAATCAATTGAATGCTACTGACACAAAAGTTAAAGCTGTAGCAACCAATAGTACAATTGACAGGCTCTTAAAAATTATTGCATGAGATATATGCAATACAGTGGATCACCTAGGAGCAATTATTTTCCCATTTTCTTGTATTTACTTATCAACACTTAAAGAATACTGCCAAACTTAAAATGTTGTTGTTTTGGAACTTGCACCCTTTATAAAAAAAAACGTCAACTGTGCAAAATTTTTAACTGTTTCTCACCAATTCAATTTAAAGGCTCTTGTTTTAATTTGATTTCATCATGATTTGTTTTTGACATACTTCTCCTTTTGCATATTCCTTTCGCATATATCTTTGCAAGGACTATTTACCTGGCTTGTGTTGAATCTCAGGATGCATATTCTAACAACTGTCGATCTGGTGCCCATTTCTTTTGGAATGGGTACAAAAATACATGCTCTTATCCTTTGGCAAGAATGCCTTTAAACCTACAAAAGGGTTGTTCGATTTCGTCTCCAGAAGCATATTGATTTTCTGAACTACTACTTTATTCTCTTCACACTTAGCAACACAATTATGATCATCCTATAAGGAAACATATTTTATGTCTTCTTATTTAAAAGATCATCGAAAGAATATTCATGAGACTTATACCTTTTCCTGGTGTCTTTGTGACTGCGAATTTGACGACTTGAATTCGATTTTCCTTTTCTTTTGAGGCGCTTAGCTCTTTGTGGAGAGAAATTGTCACTATGATTACCATCATGGTTTGGTGATCATTAATTTGCGGTTGTCCTTTTGGCAGAACTCAATATTTGACGATTTTCTTACCTCTGCAATTTTGGAGCATTCTCCAATTTCTTCATAAGAATATCCCAATCCTTTATTCTGAGGTTGTCTTGTCACCTCAATGGGATTGATGATGCATTAAACATTAACTGCAAGGCCCTTTCTGCTGTAACCCATCTTCGTTAAAAACTTCATACCAATCCCCTTGGTATGGTTTTCAAAAGCTGCATAATCACTGTTTACAGAAGGTATATAAAATGAAGGGATTTTTACCTCGTTTGTCCCCTAGCCATCTGCTTGATTGGTCAAATGCTATGTATTTTATGTCAACGATGAAGCGGTAGTTGAAGCTTCACGAAAGCCACATTTATTGCTTGGTTCAAAGGAAGTATTCTCTAACTGAAAAAAAGGTACAAATATGAGTATTTGATTGATAAAGTTAATATCCTCTATACTTACGATAACCACAAACTTGTCTAGTCCTGGAGGGACTTATTACTATTTCGGTAGTCGAAATTTCATCTATTTTCTCTTCAAGAACATTTTGAAATTGAAGATGTATTTTCCTTTTCTTGTCCTTTGTGGCTTCAAGCAATCTTCTCATCTTAAAGTTCTCCACCCGAAGAGATAAGTTAACCCCCTCTAGTTTTTGGAGTCTATTTTGGAGCTCTTGATTTTTTCCTTACAATATCTTCATTTTCTTTCATAACTCATTTCTCTCTCTTTGCATTATACAACTCCTCTACCATTTTCTTCATGGTTAAGAAATATTGAAAAATTTTCTGATCTTGATAAAGATTTTCCAAGAAAGAATCAAGATGAGGCATTTTGAATCAAAAGGAATTGCCTTCCGCTTGCTTGAACTGAAGTTGGAAAATCAACGAAACACAATAAATTAAAAAATCAACAACTATGATACCAACTGATCTGAAAACTAGAGAACAAAAACTTACAACAAAGTCTCTTTACTTGTCTGTGAGGGCTTGTGAAATTAAGTTTGAAAATTATAGCATAAACGTGTAGAACATCACTTAAAACTATAACTTAAGAGGCACAATAAAAACATGAACAATCAATGAATTGGAGAAAACATGAATCATCAAGATGAAGATGATAACATAGTTCACCTAGTCAACTCTTCCACTGGGCTACGTCTGTGGATTCACCTCCAAAGGTTGAATCACTTTATTGTTTTCTTCAAAAAGTGTTGAATATATACAATTCCTTACAAAAAATACTAACTCCCAAAATTGCCTTCTACTACCAAAGAGTTCTCAAGGCCAACACATTGCATACATTTCTTCAACACCTGATAATGACCTTTTCTCTTTAGCTCTCAAGGTTCTCTAAAAAAGAATCTCTATTAAAAACTAAAACTCCAAAAACTCTCTCAAACAAGCTCACTTTCAAAGAGTACATAAGAGGTATTTATAGCTTTCAAGAATCCCTAAATGAAGGAGAGGATATCTCCTTAGATCCATATTGCAAGGAAAGAATAACTCCTCTAGATCCACCAAAAGAGGATTTATGAGATTTTTTAGGACAAAATCTCTAAGCTCCACCAAAATTGTACCTTATCCAAAACTCAAGGGATATGAGGAAATCCCATGAGACTCCCAACTCCAACTTGAATTTAGAAATTGATTTTGAGTAAGATTCTCTCATAAATTAATTTCTATTTTACAAATTAAAAATGAATAATACATGAGCACATTCACATGAAGCTAAAACACCTTACATTCAAAATTAAAATTCTCATAACCTAGTCTTCAATGAACTTTTCCTTTGGCATGGTAAGATTTGGAAAATTGTGTCAAGATCCTCCTAGATCATCATGTTCAATCATAATTTTACCTTTTGAAATTTTTTTGTAGTCTACTTATACTACATTGCTATTATTCTTATTGGTTATGTCATGTTATGATGATCATCAATGTTTATGTCACAATGTAATGTTCTTAGATGTTCTTTTTAGACTATAGTTTTCATTAAGAGTCATATCACATTGTTAAATTCATATTGGCTATGTATGATTACAACTATTATACCCTATATAAGCCCCATGTTATCACTGAAACTCTGGGTTAAGCCGTGGATATTAAGTGATTGAATTTCTATTTTTATATTGCTATACAGGATATAACCTCTCACGGTCCCATTTTTTAATAATTATAGGATTTGTCTCCTAGATATATGTTGAGAACATCTAGCCTTATGATCATGAATTAATGTCTTGTATATTCTAATAAGTTTTTAAGGAGGTTCCCTTGTTGATGAGGAATAAAATTATCGGTTACTTATCATTTTAATGCTCAAGGTTTATGACATTTGGAATTAGAGCTCCTGGTTGTATAATTCTTCTCCTTGATGTTGAAGAATCTAGGGCATCTAGGTATGATGAGATTTTTTTGATGATAATAACTATTTGTGAGGTATTTTTTACTTTTTATTATTAGCACAATACTCTCTTATTATCATTAGTGTTTTTTCTCTTACTTCATCAAACAATTACCAAAAAAAAGGAGGCAAGAACACATGATGATATCTCTCAGCCAGGGAAAAACCTCTCTCTTTTAGAGAGAAAAACCCTTCTGCAACTTTCTCTTATTGAAGCTTCAACTGACAAATTCCAAACCATAAACCCTTGACAAGAGGATCCTCCAAGCACAAGCCAACCCTTTCCCTTTGATTCGAGATCAATTCCTCTTGAAACAGCTCGACCTCCTTCTTCGCTCGTCTTTGATTGATGGCTTTACTGTAGAAACCCTTGTCATGCATACCATAGAAGAGACATTCTTGTTTTCTTCATTCTCTTAAGATGGGGTCTTCCTTAATTAGGGAGAAGACCTTATTCTTAACCCAACTAAGCTCTTCTTCTTCACTGAATGTGCAGATCTAAGACACCAAAAATGTGACCCTTTTTCTTTGCATGCGTGGAAGAATAACTTCAAGAATTGAAGCTTTGCATGCTCTCTTTCCTTCGCTTGAGTAGTCTCTTCCTTCACTGTTGTAAACAGCTTACTTAGCACTCTTTCCTAGGACAAACAATATCCTTCACATGACTGTAATAATAGGCTTGATATGATAGTAGAATGACCCTCCTCCCCTTCTCATGTGCGACTATAATTGGGCTAGAAATAGGCTTTGTAAACTCATCCTTCTACCCTTACTTCTTTGTTGAAGTAGAGACACCTTCTCTTGCCTTTTCTGAACCTATTTTAACCCTCTCCTCTTCGTTGATTAAATAGATCACTTGATTCATCTATAGTGAGGCCAAATGGCCCTATATATAGGAGTGTGTCCCTCCTGTTGTGACGACGTGATCAATTGAGGTCGACTTGTCCTTTAAATTCTGAATTACTTCCTTTTGTTGAGGCTGACATATGGAGGAGGCTTATGACTTTGCTTGGAGGTCATTCTTTGATTTTAATACACAGATTTACATAGTGTAACATGCCCATATGTGTCTTCCATAATTACATTGACTCTTTGACTTTCCTAGAAGCACTCAAATATGTGCTTGACCTATGCAATGAGTAAGAAACTCATTTTTACAATTTACAAAAATAATAATTCTTTTCTTTTAAAAGTACAAAGATCAAAATAACATTTATGAAGAGTGAACCTAGTTATAGTTTTTTCAACACTCCCTCTTAATTGGAGAGGTATTCATAAATTATTTAACAAGGTGTTTGGACATTTTCAATATGAAGAATTCACATAAGAGAAATTAGACTGGCAATCCATATATTATAGCATCATAGTAACCAGCATTGTTTCCACAACAAGGCCTTGACTAACATCTCTATCTACCAATAGATTAGAACACAATTTTGGCGAGATCAAATATATATAGACACCTTCATCATTGCCTCTCAAGGTACATACCCACCTAGGTGTTCACTAAGTACAACCTTCAAGGAATATTGTTATATTGGGGCCCTAGACCTCAAAGAATATCGGTCCTCTTTCCTACTCCTATCTTAGATTCCCTACACATCCTAAAAGAGCATCAGATGCTAGATGATTACCTAATCCTACATTCTTTCTTCCCAAGTGAAGACAATAATGTTGTGTCTATCTCTTCCTCTCAACTAGGGAAGATATACCCATTCCTATGAAGGAATGTACCCAAGCTCCCTCTCACTAAGAACTTGTCCAAGATCCCACTTAATTAGGGACATGTCAAAACTCCCTCTCAACTAGGGACTCTCCATTCCATTAACAACTTCTTCTTTGCGGGTCCTTCAACTGCTTGATCACTTTCCTTCCTTGATGTCATGAAATTTAGTTGAGCTTCTTCTTTGTAGGGCATCAGGCATCGAATAATTTCCTTCTTAGTTCATCATGTCATTTCTTTCTCCATGGAAAGTGACCTTATTGATACATATCTGGAACCTTCGTCATATGTTTACATCTGCCACGTTATGTTTCTTTCAGGAATTTCCATCCACTACATGAATAGTAGTTTTTCTTACACTTACAACCTTTGTTCCAGTAGCCCTACATGAACCTATTCAGATATCATTCAAGAAATCAAAGCATATCATTAAATAAAATAGCACCCTATGATATAGCCTTCCATCATGACATATTGTTGTCCTGAATAATCATCATCCTTCATTTTCACATCTCCAAGGCCTTTCCAGGTGTGAAGGGTTCTTTGACATTTTTCTTCATTTCTCAGAATTCTCATGCCTTCTTTTGGGAGATGTATTCAACAAATTTTTTGGATGTTAATTCCTACTATTTGTGGTGTCCTTTTATACCTTCTCTCTTTATATAATATGCTTCTTTTCTTTTTCAACCACCTCGTACTCCATATATGGAAATTTCTCATGTTGACCTTTATTAGTGAGTGAACCATGCCTTTGTGCATTTCCTTCAATGAAAGATATCTACCCTATCCTTGACCATTCTACCAGACAAATTCCCCATGCTTACAGATAGAAATGATGACATGACTTGGAAAACATAGATGTATGAATACCTCATCTTAAATCCTTCCTTGATAATCTCTGCTTCCTTTGACATCTTCCTACAGTGTGATTACGTCAATATCCTTTGCTTTGCTACATCTTTCCTTGCCTACATATCATCCTTTCTTAAATCGCCATAAGTGGAATCCTTATAAACACATATTATTTTCCTTAAAGTCATGAACCCTTTATTGAAGATTTGGCCGGAGGCTCCTTGTGGTCCTCATCCTGAAAATGCTCCTTTCTACTGATGATAGTGGCCTTCTAAGATGATTCTTCTTAATCATGCTCATTCCTTTATGCATTGTTGAGGGTATCCAATGGATACATCCTTCCAACATGAATACCTTGACACATCTCTACATAATGCTCCTATATTCTTGAAGATGCCATTCCAATAAACGATGCATTCTATACTATTGCTACATATTTCCTATGATACAAAAAAAACTTTAAGGAATACATATGTGAAGAAGTTGATCTAAGTCATAGTAGAGATCCAGAGTGTCCTCCTTCTTTTGATTCTTCTTTTCTTCTTTCACTTCTTGGGTAATGTGGGCTTCTTCTCATTTCCACCTATTGTTTTCCTTCTTAAACTTAGGATAATACCTCTTATAGTAACCATATTCCTAACAACCAAAGCATTACACTTTTGACATATCACTTTTACCCTTTCTCTGTGGACGAAACTTGCTAAATTTCCCTTCTCTCTAGGCCACAACATCAAATGTGTGCTCCTTTGATCCCACATCATCCCTGGCTTTGAGCCTAGTCTCCTCAATTTTGATATTTTCAGAAGAGGACATAAAAATAATTACTTGAGAGAGTTTTTGTGAAGAGACTTTGTTTCTTCCTTGAAGATTTGATGATTTGACTTCTTAGATCTTGGATTTCTTAAAGATGCTTCCTTCAAGGTGTCATATGAGATATTTTCTTGGTGATGAAAACTTCTCATTGTGTAGATCTTGAGATGTTAAGTGATGATCCTGGATATTGGGTGCCTTATTTTGAAGATGAAGGATCTTTGATGGAGACTCTTCTTGGATGTACCTTCTTGTAGAAGCCTTTAGACGGAAGGCTTTCTTCATTCTTTGTTCTAAGACTGATAATCCTTCTTGATGGATCTAGGAGAGGTGATGATAATCCTTCTTGTCTTTGATGGATCTATAACCTTTGCCTATAGATCTGAAGCTTCAACCTTTGTGTGCCCGTGCTTCTTGGCCTTGATGCTTCAATCTTTTATGTGTTCTTGAGATTCCTTTCCTTGATGTGTCACCTTAGCTTTGATACCATGTTGAAGAATCTAGGCATCTAGGTATGACGATATTCTTCTGACGATGATAACAATTTCTGAGGTACCTTATACTTTTTCTTATTAGCACAATATTCTGTTATTATTATTAGAATGTGTTCTCTTACTTCATAAAATAGTTACCAAAAACAAAAGAGACAAGAACACAAGATGTTGTCTCTTAGCTAGGGTAAAACCCCTCTCTCTTAGTGAGGAAAACCCTTCTACAAATTTCTCTTATTGAAGCTTCAATTGGCAAATTCCAAACACTAAACCCTTAACAAGAAGATCCTCCAAGTACAAGTAAAGCCTTTCCCTTTGATTCAAGATCAGTTCCTCATGTAGCGCCTCAACCTCCTTCTTCATCCTTCTTCAATTGACGGCTTTACTTCAGAAACCCTAGTCATGCATACCATAAAAGAGACAATCCTCTTTTCTTCCTTCACTTAATATGGAGCCTTCCTTTTTTAGGGAGAAGACATTATTCCTAACTCAACTAAGCTCTTCTTCTTCATTATAGGTGTAGATCTAACATAGAAGCAGTGTGACCATTTTTCTTCTCAGGTGTGGGAGAATACATTCAATAACTATAGCTTTGCATTCTCTCTTTCCTTCACTTGAGTAGTCTCTTCCTTCGCTAGAGTAAGAGGCCTACTTAGCACTCTTTACCATCTCAAACAATCTTCTTTGCATGACTGTAATAATAGGCTTGATATGACAAAAAGATGAGCCTCTTCCCTTCACATGTGCGACTATAAGTGGGCCTAAAACAGAACTTCCAAGCTCGATCTTCTACCCTTCCTTCTTTGCTAAAGTAGAGACACCTTCTATTGCCTTTTTCACACCTCTTTTAACCCTCTCCTCTTTGCTATTTTTAGAGATCACCTGATGTATATTTGTGATGAGCCCCAAAATGGGCAATTATATGGGCTCATTCTACCTCTTAATTCGACTTAATCCACCATTCTCATTATTTTATTTCATGTCTTTGATCATACTTATGCTAATAGAGTGAATTGGGTTAGTCATTATGCCAAAAAGTCTAATGTGTGCTTTATGTAGAGTTTTGGTCAATTTTGAGACAAAATCAAAGGTTTAATGAGCACTTGGCAGCCAAATTCATGGAAGAAAAAGGGAGAATATTTGTAAGAGGGTGTCCCCTTAATTTATGAGCCCTTACCTCAAATTCTCCATAAAAGACTCAGAGCACAAAGCCAAGGGTCAGCCAAGCAAGTCAAGTAGGACTGATGTTATCTTCAGTTCTAGGAAGCCGAGATCCTTGATTTTAGGAGGATTGTTGGATGTCCCCATTTATATAGATAAGAAGGCTTAGGGCCTCAATAGGTTAGTTAGATTTTAGTTAGATTTTAGCTAATGAACAATTTATTTTCACACTTTAGTGTAGCCTCGTATCAACACATTTTCGAGTTCTTCTTGCAGATAGTTTTTGTGATGTAACTATTATTTTTTATTAATGAAGATGAATCCCACTTTCCACCAGCTATGAACTTCCTTAGGAGGTTGTATCTCTTGGGTTGGGCCCAACCCAAGTGCCTAGTACCTCCTTTGTTTACTTTTATGTGTTTTTCTTGCATTCATAGAATAATTTCTATTATTTAGGTTAAAATATTGCTTTGTTACTTAGGTTGTTTTTGATGATTAAGATAGTTGTTCATGCTTCATGTTGATTTGATAGTTTGGTAACATACGATATCCACAAAAGGCTATCAAGGAGTCCTTTATCTCATTTCTCCCTCCTTGGGACCATGAACTGAGACCAAGGCACACTTGCTGCCACAAAAACACTGGTTTTGCCTTCCATTGCAATTGCTAGTGTTAGATTTTAAATTGGAAAAGTTGATATCAGTGTGTTTTCATGTTCAGATCTGTTCTTTCTTAGTTTCAATAACTTTCTTGCATGATTTCATGTCTATAAATTTATGTTCATCATGTTTTTGGTTTTCTACGTCAATAATCTCTTTTTTTTAGTCTGTGCTTGGATCAATTTTGAATAGAAGTGTGTAGAGCACCTATAAGACACTCCAGCCTATCCCTCGCTCATCATGCAACCTGTTCAAGTCTCTTTCTCAAGGTTTTCTTCACTCATTTGCCACACTTTCCCAAACAGCCCTAATTTCTACGTTTTTGTGCAAAATCACTTCCTTCACCTTTGAACAACTCCAACCATCTTCTTCACTCATGAGCTTCATCTACCAGATTCTAGACCCCTTAAAATTCTTACCCATCCTTCACTTCCACTTTCCCACCGTTTTTCCACCATCAACCCTCTAAAAAACACTTTCATCCTATGCTTGTAGAACTTCCTGTAGATCCCCTACAGACTTCCTGTAGAAGTTCATGCGAGCAGTTTTTCGAGAGCTGATCATCGTGGAATTCTCCAAAAGGGTGCTAGGGAATCCTTAGGTCCTCTTCTCACATTCCCAACCTCCTGCAAATTCTCACTCCACTTTCTTTCGCCAATAAACCTCTGCACAAGCAAAAATAGTTAAACCACATGCATAATAATTCTGCATAAAATTACTAAAATACAAAAAGATGCTTTTTCCATATTTTTCTTTAGAAGTAGCTTAGACTCATGCATTGTACCTTTCCAAGAGTTAAAAGCATCCATTTCAGCAGCTTTCATCTCTTTTCTTGCATCAATACGGTTAGTCGGTAAAACTAGGGTTTGCTAGGGTTTTCATTTCCTTTCAGCTTTCAGCTTCTTTTTTTAGGTAGACTAGCCTCTTTTGAGTTAGCTTTCATCCATCACAGTTAAAAGCTTCTTCTAAGAACTCATAAAAGTTCTCTTAAGCTCCTAGCGAACTTGTGCCAACTGATCAAGTGACAACCTCTAGTAAGAGCTAGTACTTGTGCACATAGCGCCGTCGCTTCCAAGTTTGTTATGAACTACCGGGTCGATAAAAGTAAAGTAGGGAGTCCTAGGAGTTGCAGCATCATTGCTGCAACATTGGAGCCCACCATATTTTTAGCGTCGTTGTCGGGGAAGCATCAAAGTACTTTGTGATTACTGCTTTCTTCTATTTTTTTATGCAACATTCTGCTAAGTAGTTTATTTCATTTCAAATTCTTCAATTTTCATTTCAACAAGCATAGATTAGACATTTCTTGCTTTCATTTAATTTCAGCAAGCATAGACTAGACATTTCCTCTTTTCACTTCAATTTTGCAATTTCAATTTTGCAAGCGTAGCTTAGCAATTCAATTCTACAATTTCAATTCTGCAAGCGTATCTTAGCATTTCAATTTTGCAAGCATAGATTAGCATTTCAATTCTATAATTTCATTTTAGCAACATAGATTAGTCATTTCCCGCTTTCATTTTAATCTTGCAATTTTCATTTCAACAACGTTTATTTTAGTTAGTTTCGATTTGGTGTTCAATCCATTTCAAGTTTTTACACTTACAAGAAAAAAAAAGAAAAATCAACCAAAAATATTTCCTTTCATGCCTCGTAGGAGTATAGATAATTCAGAAAAATGTTTGCACAACACCCCCACTGCTTCACACAACCAACCTTCTCTCTTCTTCGGTGGCTGCAATCAAGAAACACCCTTAGGTAATAGCTAGACATATTTGAAGAACCTATAGGGGAAGAAGAAGAAGAAAACATTCCTCTAGAGCCCATGGCTGAAAGCAGAAATGTTGGGAGTAGTACCTTTTCTTCCAACTCAATAATTAGATGTGAATGTGAAAATATGATGAAAGATTTCAAGAGAGAGATGAGGTAGATGTTTTCCAAGCAATTGGATACCTTGTGGATCCAAAGGAATCAAGAGGAAGCTGAGAGGGCTTTGGCCATCTTTTGTCCCAAGTGCACAAGAAAGCATCCTAGGAATGAATGTCCATTGCACTCCATAGAAGTGTGTTTTGTCTCTGAAAGATACCATCCTACAAATCAATGCCCTTCCTCCTAGAATTAAAGCTGCATATCAGAGGGATAAAGGAACCACTGAATCACTCTATTTCATGAACCAAAAGAGGCCACGTGGACCCAAAACTTACCAGCAGGAAATGCAAGGAACATCCTAGACCTATTACAACCACTATCAAGCCATTTCCATGCCTTCTTGGGGTCCCCCTGCTCGTCCTTCCTGGTCCACACCTCCTTCTTAGTCCTTCACATCTCCATATTATGCCCAACCAGTTGCTCATCCATTCCACCCCTATTCTTAGCCACAACCTCATTGAAATGCACCTGATCAGGGGTGGAGGCCCTAGTACAACTCTCCTCTCGCTCCTTTGCCTCCACCACCTGCTCAACCGCAACCATTACCTCCTGCTCCACCAAGGCAACCCCAACTGCTTGTTCAACCAAACCTAAACCCAAATAACAGGAAGGCTCAACAAGTATATAATGGGAAACCGCCTGTCCAACCACAGCCCCATCCACATCCATCTGAAATATACACCCCCACTCAACTACCCGTACCACCATTTCCAAACTCGAACATTGGAGTAGCTCAACCCAATTACAATGCCGAGGCACAACATGTCAAAACAACTCCTCTTGAGCTCAATGATATTCACCATAGCTCAGGAAGAGTATTGCAAAACAGAGATTATATTAATATCATTGAAGGACCTCATCTAGCAGACGAAGATGCAAAGGAGAAGATCAAATAACTATGGGCTGCACTTGATAAAGATAAGAGAACAGAATCAGAGATCGAGAGAGCTCTCTCATGGTTACCATCAAATCCTCCATGTATTCAAGAGAAAAATCAGCAAAAAGAGGATGATGTGAAGGTCATGATAGAAGAAGACATGAAGAATGATACAGAGAAGCAAAAGGACCAAGGACATCACAACTATATTGAGATATGGTTCCAAACGGTTACTAAGGTGCAACATCACTCTCTTCCTCAACTATGCTTGATCCCTTCAAAGTCAAATCATTTGGTCTCTGAAATCCAGATACCTGTCAAAGCATGCATTTCAAGCCTCCACATCATTTTGTCTATCATATCGATGTGCACATCGCTCCGTTGGAAGTATTCATATACTTAAAAATGATTTTGTTTTTCAAGTAGGGTAGGGTAGAAAGAAAAAAGAAAAAAATGAAAGATAAAAGGAAAAAATAAATAATATTCTAAAGTAAAAACCTCCTTGGAGGCGCCTCAGATTGTCTCATTGATTGAAAACCTCCATGAGGCAGTCAATGGTTTAGAAAGAAGGGAAAAGAAAAAGGGAATAAGATCCCTGGGTTAAGACCTCCCTTGGAGGCACCCAGGGCAGGAAATTAGGGTGAAAACCTCCTTCAGGCACCCTAGTTGTTTAAAAAAAAACAAAGAGAAAAATAAAAAAAGAAACATGAATTTCCAGTTGTATTGCAGATTTGCAAGAGAACTTCAGGAAGTAGCAGCAGGTGCCAAGAAAGCTATGAAACCAATAACAACACCTATCCTACCTTCCCTCACCCTTCTCCATCATTCTTGACATCCTTTCCACCTTACTGTGCTTCGTTTCTAAAAACTGTGTTTTCTACAGGAGGATCCTATAGAAATTATAGGAAGCTAGAAATGGACATCAAAAGCTGTTTGGGGAATAGAGAAGCTTCATAAAGGGTTTATAAATCTTCCTACAGTCTTCAAACCCCTCTTCTATCATTTCCATGCCTTCATCACACCCTAAGCTCATTTTTCTTATTGTCCAAAAAACTGCAGAATGCTGTCATACAAAAATAGATAGAGAAGAAATTTGTTTTTTCCCTAACTTGAAAACCATGTATCTATTTAAAAAAATATTTTATGGGGAGTTGTATAGGGATTATGGCAACATGCCCAAACAATTTCAACCAATTCCAGTGCACGGTTTCCAAGAAATTAGCCTCCATCACCTTCAGCCATTTTTGCATTTTCTCCATATCCATCCATCAATTTAAAAATATGTTTCATGGGGACATGCATATGAGTGATAGTAACATTCCCCAACAATTTCAGCCAATTCGAGCACACGATTTTTGAGAAATCAGCCTCCATCACCTTCAAAAATTTTCGATTTTTCTCGAAATTCGTGCATCCATTGACCACAATTTTTCTATGGAAGGTGAATAATGATGATAGAAACATGCTCAAAAAATTTCAAGTCAATCCAGTCTATCCTTTGGGAGCTATGGACAAAACAAATTGTTGTCCTACAAAAATCTAGCATCAGCAGCATGAGGGTGCAAATCTGAAGGTTGAAACAAACTCCTGCAGCTTAGATCTAGCCAGAGGATACCTACACAAGAAAAATAGCCACACATAGTAGAAGGGATACAGGCATGTGGAAATTGAATATGAGCATGCAGTAGCAAAAGAACTAGGTAGCACACGCATTTCGACTTACAGGTAAGTGTTTAAACTAGTTCCTCTATTTGCATCTGTATGATTTGAAACTTCATAAATGAATGAAATGGTTAGATTAAGCCAGAAAGGTGGATAGTTAACTAGACACCCTCATTTGGTTCAATTGCACTTATCCGAAGATCACACAGCACACGTGTATAGTCAACTCACAGGAAATTAAAAAAAACAAGTAGTGGCAAATGTTTTGAACTCCAGTGCAATTGATGTCAAGTGATTAACAGGTAGAGAACATACAATTTCATAATAACCTTGCAGTGGGGACCAATGGTCTGCATGGGGCCAATGTGCACTTGTCCAGCTCACCCTCCATCAGCAGAAGTCTCCATAAACAACCGTACGAACTCATCTTTGAAATACTCTCACCACCTTTGTTTCCATTTTATCATCTTCCCCATAGCTGCAACAAGCTCTATACCACTGCCATAGCAATGAACCAATCGTTCTCTGCCATTTTTCAAAACCCTCCTACTTATCGACATTCTACAGGAAGCTGTAACAGTTCTATAAGAGGAGGAACACCGTGTACAGGAAGATTTCTACAGGAACGGCAGAGAGCAACTCTGCAAAAGAAAAATACGAGATTTTTGTCAAATTTTGAGCTTGAAACAAGGTAGGCTCGGGAAACCTCTCTGCATATGACTTACTTGAATAAGGTGGTGGATTAAACACCGTGTACAAGAAGATTTCTACAGGAAGGGCATAGAGCAGCTCTGCAGAAGAAAAATACGAGATTTTTGTCAAATTTCGAGCTTGAAACAAGGCAGGCTCGAGAAACCTCTTTGCATATGACTTATTTGAATAAGGTGGTGGATTAAAAACACAGCAGCAGATTGAAGAAAGGAGAATGAAGCTTAAAAGTCTGTCTGCATATCTTCTCTGAGTTCTACATAGTTCTATATTTACTTTCCTTTGCATTCGAAGTTTGTAATCTTCTTTCTCACATTCTTATGAAAAGAGCGATGCAACCATAGAAACTAAGCTTGTGTGAAAAAATGAATTTGCAAGACTGTCCACTCTCTGAAAGAAAAAACTGTGTTATTTGTTCTCTGTTCTGTCAAAAAATTGATTTCTTTTTAAAAATTGAGAAGAAAATTCAGGTTGGAAATAGTTTGAAGAGAGGAAAAATTGCGAATTACTATTGTGAAAAAACACGAAAAAATTCCAGGAGCAGTAACAGGTTCTACAAGAGCACCAACAGCCAGTTCTACAGGAGGGGCATTGAGCTGTTTATTTTAGAATAAAACACTGGTTTTCGCAAAATTTCTGGCTTCAGGAGGTAGGTTCCATGCATACCCACCTTGATTATCAATATGTGGAAGGAATGATATCATTTTAAGGAAGGATTAAACATGAAAAAGAACAGTAATTGCATTCAAAATTTTTGCCTGTTTCTTTAAAAAAGAAGAAGAAAACAAACAGTTTTATCTGTTGCATGTTTCTGCAAAAGTAGTGATTTAGGGAAGAATTAAGCCTGAAAAAGGGAGAAATTGCATTAAAAAAGGTTTGCATGTTTCTTAGAAAAAAACACAATTTTCCCCTGCTTTCTGGTTTCTTCAAAATTCTTGTCTCCGTCCCTACATTTGGTGTTCAGAAGGGGTATAAGCATAATGACAAAAGGATTCATAGACTCCAGCATTAAGTTTAAGGTAGAGAGTTTATATCAGCTGGCTCACTGTGGGTTAATTAAAATTTAGTGGAAGAAGCCCTACATACACTCTCACTCCCCATAGCATGGGAAGTCTTCAAGAACATGACAGTAGAAGGTGACATAGAAGCCCTATCCTATGATATTAGTCCTTCTGACAGTGAGGAAGAAGAGAAGAAAGGGGGAGAAGATGAAGCAACTGATGACTCAGCAAGACAAGAAAAGGAGAAGGAAGAAACTAAAATAGAAGAGGAAAAGGATGAAGAGACAAAACAGGAAGAAACAGAGCAAACAGAGAAAGAAAAAGAGACAAAAGGAGGAGAAAAAGAGGAAGCAGAGGCAAAACAAAGGAAAGGGTCCCCTGAGACTCTAGAAAGAGAGGTAGTAGCTGGTCTCACTACCCTGAGCACACCAATTAAGCCAAAAGAAAAGAGAAAAAGGCAAGCCTCCATGTATTTCAAGGCCAGGAAAAGCACAAGAATTCAAACAATCAGAATAGGAGGAGCAGTGGAAGGACATGGAAAAGAAGGCAGAATTTTATGGCACTCATGAATAGACCACATCAGAAGCTTGGGATGATAGGGAACCCACCAATTCCATCAAAGATGAAGAGATATATTAGTTTCTCATAGAATGAGCAACACCTTGAGTAGGGGGTGATGATGAGCCCCAGAAATGCGTAATTATATGGGCTCATTTTACCTCTTAATTTGACTTAATCCACCATTATCATTTGTTTATTACATTTTTTTTATCATACTTATGCTAATAGAGTGAATTGGGTTAGTCATTATGCCAAAAAGTCTAACGTGTGCTTTATGCATATTTTTGGTCAATTTTGAGACAAAGTCAAAGGTTTAATGAGCACTTGACAGCCAAATTCATGGAAGAACAAGGGAGAGGATTTGTAGGAGGGTGTCCCCTTCATTTATAAGCCCTTACCTAAAATTATCCATCAAAAACTCGGAGCACAAAGCCAAGGGGCAGCCAAGCAAGTCAAGTAGGACGATTGTTATCTTCAGTTCCAGGAAGCCCAGTTCCTTGATTTTAGGACGACTGTTGGAGGTCAAAATTTGTATAAATAAGAAGGCTTAGGGCCTCAGTAGGTTAGTTAGATTTTAGTTATATTTTATCCAATGAATATTTTATTTTCACACTTTAGTGGAGCCCTGTATCAGCACATTTTCGAGTTCTTCTTGCAGATAGTTTTTGTGATGTAAGTATTATTTTTTTATTAATGTAGATGAAACCATCTTTGCACCAGCTCTTAGCTTTCTTAGGAGGTTGTAGCTCTTTGGGTTGGGCCCAACGCAAGTGCCCAGTACCTCCTTTGTGTACTTTTATGTGTTTTTCTTACATTCATAGAATAATTTATGTTATTTAGGTTAAATTCTTGCTTTGTTACTTAGATTGTTTTTGATGATTATGATAGTTGTTTAAAATACAGTTTGATTTAACAGTTTGGTAACAGAAATATCCACAAAAGGCTATCAAGTAGTCCTTGATATCATTTCTCCCTCCTTAGGACCATTAATTGAGACCAAGGCACACTTGCTGCCACAAAAACATTGTTTTTGCCTTCCAATGCAATTGCTAGTGTTAGATTTTAAGTTGGAAAAGTTGATATCCATTGTGTTTTCATGCTTAGATCTGTTCTTGCTCAGTTTCCATATATTTCTTGCATGATTTCTTGTCTATAAATTTCTGTTCATCACATTTTTGGTTTTCTAGGTCATAATTAGATCAAAATAGATAAATCTCCTATTTTTAGTCTTTGCTTGGATCAATTTTGAATAGAAGTGTGCAGAGCACCTGAAAGACACTCCAGCCTATCCTTCCTTCATCATGCAACCTATTTGAGTCTCTTTCTCAAGGTTTTCTTCACTCATTTTGCACACTTTCCCAAACAACCCTAATTTCTACGTTTCTATGGAAAATTGCTTCCTTCACCTTTGAACAACTCCAACCATCTTCTTCACTCCTGAGCTTCATCTACTAGATTCTAGACCCCTTAAAATCCTTACCCATCCTTCACTTCCAGTTTCCCACCATTTTTCCACCATCAACCCTCTAAAAACCATTTTTGGCCTATGCCTGTAGTACCTCTTGTAGATCCCCTACAGACTTCCTGTAGAAGTTCATGCGAGCAGTTTTTTGAGATCTGATCATCGTAGAACTCTCTAGAAGGGTGCTACGGACCCCTTAGGTCCTCTTCTAACCTTCCCAACCTCCTACAAATTCCCACTCCACTTTCTTTCTCCAATAAACCTCTGCACAGTAAAAAATAATTAAACCACATGCATAATAATTCTGCATAAAATTACTCAAATATACAAAAAGACGCCTTTTCCATATTTTCCTTCAGAAGCTTAGACATATGCATTTTACCTTTCCAAGATTCAATGGCATCCATTTTAGCAGCTTTCACCTCTTTTCTTGCACCAATAGGGTTAGTCAGTAAAACTAGGGTTTTCTAGGCTTTGCATTTCCTTTCAGCATTCAGCTTCTTTCTACAAGTAGACTAGCCTCTTTTGTGTTAGCTCTCATCCATCACAGTTAAAAGCTTCTTCTAAGAACTCTTATAATTTGGCTTAAGCTCCTAGCGAACTTGTGCCAGTTGATCAAGTCACACCTGCAATAAGAGATAGTGTTTGTGCATATAGCACGTCGCTTCCAAGTTTGTTACAAACTACCGGGTTGATAAAAGTAAAGTAGGGAGTCCCAAGAGTTGCAACATCATTGCTGCAATACTGGAGCTCACCAATTTGATGAGTTTGAATGGATCTACATATAGGAGTTTCTCCCCCCTACTGGGCCGACTTGATTACTTGAGACCAACTTGTCCTTTAAATTTCGAATTAGTTCCTTTTGTTGAGGTTAACATATGGAGAAGGATTATGAATTTTATTGGAGGTCATTCCTTGATTATAATACATAGATTTACATATTGTAACATGCTCATATGAGTATTCAACAATTACATTGACTCTTTGACTTTCCTATAAGCACTTAAACATATGCTTGACCTATGCAATGAGAAAGAAACTCTTTTTTACAATTTACAAAAATAATAATTCTTTTCTTTTATAACTACAAAGATTGAAATTACATTTATGAAGACCTAAACTAGTTACACTTTCTTCAACTCGTCAAAGAGATCATCGCGTCATTTTTTCTATATGTTTTTTAGCAAGGTTTAAAGTGTTTAACTTGGAGAATATTGAGGATAAATATTAGCTAATAGCTCGCTCTAATTTCATACCTTCGTTCTCTATATTTTCATATATTTTCTCTATTGAAGTTAGGGTTCCTAAATTCTTCAGACATTAGTTTCTAATAGGCCAATTAGAATCTTTCATTGTAACCTTTTTTTAAGGAGGTTTTAGTAAGGGAAACTTGAACCATATTTATTATAAATATTGATGAAAATTTAGTTCAAATTTCAAATCTTGGTTCAATATATTTTCAGATATATTCTCTAAACTTAGAATTATTGATTGTTCTTGAAATTAGTTTCAAGTGGATCAATTGGATATTTTCTTGAAATCATTTTTCCTATTGTTTAAAACATTGAAAAATGGATTGTATTAAGGAGTAACCATAGAAACATTGTTAGGTCCCGATAATACTACTGATTCCCCCATTAATATTGTCATTGTATCCCTTATTGTGCCCCTATTGTCCCCATATTGTTATTAGTGTGCCCCATAGAAACCCACTATTGTTATTGTTTTGCCCTTATGTTATTATTGTTAGGTCAGTTTGATTATATTATCACCCCTTAGACTCCTATATATAAAAGGGAGGTTTAGTCATTTGTATCATCCAAGAATTGTTCATTTGTATAATGTAAAGGAGGTTTCACCTTCAAATAGGTTGAATTCTAAGGCACTGATCTATATTTTCTATCTTTTTGTGAGTTGGGTTCCTAACATTTGGTATCAGAGCTTTGGTTTCTAGGGTTTTGCTACTCCAAACAGGCCATCGTGAAATTTTCTCTATAATGTTTTTTTTACATGTTTCAGAAGCTAAAAAAAAACACATTGGAGTCAAATTCATTCTAAACTTTGGGTCCAAATTTTAGAGTTCGTCTCGCTATATTTTCGGAGATATGATCTAAGGAAGTTAGGGTTTTTGTAGACTCCCAAATTACAATCCAAACAAGTGACATGGGGAGAATTATCATAACTTTTTTTTCGAGCATCAAATTTAAATTTTTTCAGAAGTTTTAGAAATAGGATGACTTGTAGTTTTGTGTATATCAGTTTCAGGTACTAAGGTCAAAACAATGACACATAGAACTTCGTAAACATTCACTCTACTGAACTAATCTATTATCAGGTCACCGTTCGATATTTGGCATAACTCTTCCTTGGAGAATCCAATATTGATAATACTTGTGGGGTTAGAAAGAGGACTCAAAGGGCTACTGGATGACATGATTTCATATATTCAAGATCTGAAGTTACAGAGATACAACATATTCAATATTGAGCTCTTACAAAGTGAAAAAAAGGTGTGTAGTTCTTTTTTAATTTTGCATAAGATTGGCTTGAAAAATCAGTTTGAAAGAATTCAATTTGAATAGTGAAGAATTATTAGCATTCATTGATTTCCAGAAGAAAGAAAATGGAAACACCTAGTAAGAAACTTGAAAGCTCTAGCATGACTCGTGAAGAAGAGGAAGAAATGCAACACGATATATCAAAATTACAAGACCAAGTACAACAAATTTCACTCTCACAAAATGTAACTGAAGCCAAGATGAATGGCGTGGAAGCTAATATGATGTCATGCAAGTTAAGATGGATCGCATGGATGCTAAGATGAATGGCATGGACATTAAGATGGAAGAATTGAAGATAAATTTGAATAAGTTTCTACACTAAATAGTTACTAATGGTGAAAGGGTAGTAAAAGAAACTCATGATGAGAACAAAAGAAATTTTAATCATCATTTCATAAACTCTAATGTTGGATCGAAGACCCGCCATGTTCCAAAAATCGATATTAGGAAGTTTGATGGCAAGGATCTCAGAACATGGATACTATAGATGGAGCAATTTTTTGATATCCATAATGTGCAAAACACACAAAAGGTATGTATTACAACATTATATTTGGAACCAAATCAATTTGTATGGTATCGATGGCTTTTCTCTCATAAACAAATTGTCAATTGGGAAACGTTTATGTAAGAAATGGTAGCACATTATGAGGATACAAAAAACAACACCTTTTTTAGCCAATTGATAAATCTCAAACAAAAGGGTTCAATGATGGAGCACATTGAGGACTTTCAAAATTGAACATAAGGGTAAAATATATTCTAGAGGAGCATAGGATTGATATGTTCATAGGGACATTAAAGGACAATATCCAACACGAGGTTCGCCTTTTGGAACCTAATTCATTGGAGAAGGCATTCAGGTTACCAAGAAAAATGGAAAGAAAACTTATGGCAACCAGGAAGCCTACCAATAATAACTATAAATATGGAAGTGTTGTTCCCCCTAGCCTTCCACAACCTACAAGGTTGACACCACAACAATTGCAAGAAAAAAGAGCAAAATGGCTTTGTTACAGTTGTGATAGCAAATACACTGAAGGTCATAAGTGTGGTGAGAAGAAATTATTCTACATAGATTGTGAAGAGGAGGAAGAAAATGAACATGAAATATCAAAAGAAGAGGATATACTCCTGGAACAAACCCTAGATAAAGAAGAAATGAATCTGGCCATATATTCTAATGCATTGGCTAGAATTACCACTCCTCAAACTATCAAGATAGACGGACATATCAAGAATAAAAAGGTAATATTGTTGATTGATTCGGGAAGTACCAATAATTTTATTCATTGTAAGATAACTAAGGAATTGGATCACTTCCTACATCCTGCACCAGAGCGTCAAGTGATAGTTGCAAGTGGAAGAGCCATAAATTACTCTAGAAAGTGCCATAATATGAAGCTATCTGTTAGAGAATATGTATTGAATAGCCCAATGCTTTCCATTCCAATGTGTGGTGGTGATGTTGTACTAGGAGTCCAATGGCTACAATCCTTGGGTACAATAGCTTTTATTTTTCAAGATCTTTTCATGAAATTTTTTGTGAAAGGAAAGAAAGTTGAATTAAGGGGTATTGCAGGGAAACTAGGAAAGATAAAAAACTCTAATGGTATGAAAAATCTTCTAAAGAAGGAAGAACGAGGCGTAATTGCACAATTATGTTCACTAGAGGTTCCCACATCGAAATCATCTATTTCTCCAGATCTCCAAAAAGTCTTGGACAATCATTCCAAGGTATTTGAGATTCCCAAAGGCCTACCACCTATTCATGATCATGATCATGCTATTCGTTTGATTCGAGGAAGTGTTGCTCCAAACATCAGGTTGTACAGATATCCCTATGCCCAAAACAGTGAAATTGAACGTATGGCTGAAAAAATGCTAGAGGCTAGTATAATTCAACCTTGTCAAATTTCTTTCTTTGCTCCAGTAGTATTGGTGCACAACAAGGATCGATCATGGCACATTTGTACAGATTATAGGGAGGTCAACAAGCTCAGTATTAAAGATAAATTTCCCATTCGTGTCATTGCTGAATTATTGGATGAATTGCATGGATCAATTTACTTCACCAAATTTGATCTATGTTCAGGATATCATCAAATCAGAATAAAGAGTGAAGACATTTTGCAAAAAGCATTTAGAACTCAATGGGGTCATTATGAATTTTTGGTCATGCCTTTTGGTCATACCAATGCACCTTCTACATTTCAGGGTTTGATGAATTCCATTTTCAAACCCTTCCTTACAAAATTTGTGTTAGTATTTTTTATGATATACTAATCTACAACTAGTCTTGGAAGTATCATGTTGAACATGTTGACAAGGTTCTCAAACTAATGAAGGAGAAACAATTATATTCAAAAAGCTCTAAATGTTTCTTTTGAGTACAAGAGGTGGAATATCTGGGTCATATTTTGTATCATGAAGCTGTTAAGGTAGACCCTAGAAAAATTAAATCCATTAAAGAATGGAAAATCCCAACATCCATAAAGCATTTGTGAAGATTTCTCGGGTTAACAAGGTATTATCGCAAGTTTGTTAAGAATTATGGGATAATAGCAGCACCTCTAAAAACATTATTGGATACATTTGCATTTTCATGGACTCTAGAAGCAACAAAGGCCTTCGAACATCTTAAAGAGGCAATGTGCCAAGCACCGGTCTTAGCTATGTTGGACTTCACAAAAACTGTTATTGTGGAATGTGATGCTTCAAGAAACAAAATTGGTGTTCTTTTAATGCAAGATGAAAGACCCATTGCTTTCAAAAGTCATCCAATCAAAGGAAAGTATTTACACAAATTTATTTATGAGAAGGAAATGTTGGCAATACTACGTGCACTTAAGAAATGACAACCCTACCTAATGGGAAGACACTTCAAGGTAAAAATGGATCGTGATAACCTTAATACTTTTTGGAGAAAATATTATCCTCTGAAAAGCAACAAAAATGGGTCACAAAGATGTTGGCTTATGACTTTAAAATCGTCTACAAAAAGGGAAGTAAAATGTTGTGGCAGATGCACTCTCAAGAAAGGATGAGGATGTGGAAGAATTTTTGTGCGCCATTTCTATTATGATGGCCTCGGTGCAGGAAATATGGACAAACAGCCGAAGCCTAATATAATTTCTTAAATTTCTGGTTAAAATCCTCTTTCTGGTTCAAGAGATGTATTAGTCATCTATAGGTAGTCTCACGAGTTTTCCTTTGATACACTCCAACCTTCATATTGGCACTTTAATGCAATAGGCATGTTTCCCTTCTCAGCCTATTATTCCATAGGAATTATAAAAATAAACTATTGCTCCTGTAAATAGAGGGAAATGCATTTTAAAATGCAAAATGCACAATCGCATGCCTTTGTTCCCAAAGGAACGGGAATACACAATCGACGCCTTAATACCACTATAGTGTTAATTCAAGAGAATTACACTATCAGTGCTTTAATTTCAAGGAATATATTTAACACAATTAACACTATTGGTGGTTTATAATCACGGTTGGAAATTCCACAGGGAACAAAGCAATAACATAACGCTCTGATAGTTTTGATGTGATAGTATGTGGACTATCGAAAATAGCTATCGGTGATTCCAACACTCCAATGCTAGGCTCCTTCCTTTTCGATCTAGCGATGCGATAACTATCAAGGACCCAATAACCTTTCCACATTCTTCTATAATGTTTCAGGTCCGGGCTATCAGAGTTTCATACTTCGGAATCTCCAAAGGCCCTTTCTAGTCCACTTGTGATTATGCGATGCAATCTTGGTTCGGACCAAATACGAGAATGAACCAGAGCTTATAAAATTTCAAGTCCAGATCTTTGTTGCGGCTAGGTAATTTCACAAATTTTCTATGTAAAGCAAAGTTTCCTCTTGGAAGCTCAATAATGCCTATAAGAGGAAATAGATGTGCCGATATATGGAAAACAACCCAATAGGCCTAAGCTTAAGTATTAATTGGGAAACAAAGATTGAATCAGCTTTAATGAAATGCGGGGAATAATGGAACCAAAACTGATACATGCATAAAAATAACAATTGACTAGAGAACCATCGATTAGATGCAAAGAAAGAGTTTTTGTCAATGATAATGCTTTCAAGCACGACTTTCCTAAGCATCCCATTATTTCATTTTATAAATAATAGATAAGCCCTCTCAATCCTTATCCATACAAAAGAATGCCTTTTACATAAACTAATTTAAGGCAATCATGCATAAAAATTATTATCGCTTATCCATAAGTGATTATTACAAAATGCTTTTATTCTTAATTATATCCCTATCTTAAACTAAAAAAGCCTGGAAACTACTAGCTAAAGGACCCCACTCCTTTGCCCGTAGATTTTTTGGATTTTTGGAATAAGTTTGAAGATTTTCCCTCCAAGTCTCATGCTCCTGCATCAAACGCCTGAGGACAAAATTCTTTATGGGTCCCTGTCCATGAGTTAATCTATAGAATTGACCAGTTTCCATGGCCTGTCTTCTGTAACCCAAGTAGCTTCAGCGGTTGGCATATCCTTCCATTTTACCAAAATATTGGAAGTGCTCTTGTCGCCTTGTTTTCTTAACCACTTCCCAGTCTAGAATTCTTTCTCGCTGCAAATTCTTTGCCATGGGTAACTATTTTACCCAATCAATCTCTTTGGTCTCTTGATCTTATGTTGTATCATTTGTAGTTTTACTTTCATACTTGTATAGGTCTGCAACATTAAAAATTGGTGGTATTCCAACATCAGGGGGTAACTCAATCTCATAGGCATTTGCAGAAAATTTTCTCAACACTCTGCATAGTCCAATTTTTTTGAACTTCAATTTGTTATACTCCCTCTTTGGAAACCTCTCCTTTTTGAGGTGTGATAAAACCAAATATCCAAATTCAAAGTTTAGCTCTCTTCTTCTCATATTTTCTCTGGTTTTGTACTTGATGTTGCTATCCTACAACTTCTTTTTCACTTGTTCATGTATTGCTTGCATTTCTGAAGCAAAATCTTCACCCTATGCAATTCTCATCTCTTCTTTTCCCAAGTTTCTTAACTTAGATACTCCTCTTGGATGCATTTTATAAACAATATGAAATGGCCTCTATCTTGTACTACTATTATTTGAGTCATTATATGCATACTCGGCTTCTGCCAATACTTGATCCCACTACTTTGGATGTTCTCTAGTAAGGATCCTTAAAAGATTGCCCAAACTCTTATTCACAACTTCAGTCTGTCCGTCAGTTTGTAGATGATAGGCAGAGCTGAAACTTAATTTACTTCCCAATTTCTTCCATAGTTTCCTCTAGAAATTTCCAACAAATTTGGAATCCCTGTCTAAGACAATACTCTTAGGCAACCCATGAAATCTTACAACCTCCTTAAAAAACAAATTAGCAATATGAGAAGCATCACTAGTCTTATAACATGGAATAAAGTGTGCCATTTTTGAAAATTTGTCTATTACAACAAAAATTGAATCATAACCTCTTTGAGTCTTTCGTAAGCCGAAAATAAAATCCATACTTACCATATCGCAAGGCCTATCTAGAATTGGTAATGGAATATACAAACTTATGTTTTGGCTTCTTCCCCTTGCATATAGACAGATTTTACAAGTTTTCACATACTTCTCCACTTCAGATTTCACTTTCAGCCAGAATTAAAATGTGTTCAACTGTTCAATAGTGTTCTCTATGCCAAAATGTCCTGCAAGTCCTCCACTATGTTTTTCTTTGATTAAATTCTCCCTCATTGAAAAATTTGGTATGCACAACTGATTTTTCTTAAACCACAACCCATGTTGTAAGAATTAATCCAACCATTTACTCCTATCCATCAAAATAGGATTTTTACAAGCTTCAAATTCCTCTTGAAAATTTTGATCTGTTTCATATAATTCTTTAAGAAAATAAAAACCCAACACTTGGATTTGACTCTCTTGAAATAATACATTCCTCCTACTTAAGGCATTTGCAACTTTATTTGATTGGCCATTTATATGCTTGAAAACAAAATGGAAACCTTGAAGATACTCTATGCATTTGGGATGTTTCTGGCTAAGATTTGGCTGCAACATAATATATTGTAGTGCATGGTTATCTGAGTAAAGAATAAATTCTTTTGACATTAGATAATGCCTCCATTTCTTTAATGACTGCACAACTGCATACAACTCCTTATCATAAGAAGAATTATTCTTGGAACAATTTAGCAATTCACTAAAGTAGGCTATAGGTCTATCTTTCTGACTTAAAACACCTCCAATTGCTTCTCCACTGGCATCAAACTTCACTTGGAATGGCTTAGTAAAATCAAGTAAAACCAAAATAGGATTTTCAGTTATTTTCTTCTTTAACAACTGCAATTTGTTTTCTGCTTTAGCAGTCCATCTAAATGGTTGTTTGTCTTTCTTTATGGTCTCAATAATAGTTGCATTGATCTCACTAAAATTCTTAATGAATATTCTATAGAAGCTAGAAAGACCATGAAAACTTCTTACCTCAAAAACACTATTGGGTGAAGGCCATTCCATCATTTCCTTGATCTTCTCTGGATCCATCTTCAACCCTTCAGGAGAAATAACAAAACCCAACTACACTATCTCTTCTTTCATGAATGAGCACTTCTTCAAATTCAACAATAATTTCTCCTATTGTAGCCTTTGTAAGACATGATTCAGATGTCTCACGTGCTCCTCCTTAGACCTACTGTAAACTAATATATCATCCAGATATACTATTACAAATTTTCCAATAAAATCTTTAAAAAATTCAGTCATGAGTTTCATAAATGTAATTGGTGCATTTGACAACCCAAAAGGCATTACTCTCCCTCATAAAATCCCTCATTTGTCTTAAAAGTGGTTTTCCACTCATCCCCTTCTCTTATCCTTATCTTATGATACCCACTTTTAAGATCTAGTTTTGAAAAATATTTTGCTCCACTCAAGTAATCCATTAAATCTTCAATTCTAGGCACAGGAAATCTATAATGGATTGTGATTTTATTGATGGCTCTTGAATATGTGCACATTCTCCAACCTCCATCTTTCTTTGGAGTCAACGCCATTAGCACTACACAAGGACTCAAGCTTTCTCTTATCAGCCCTTTGTCAAGCAATTCTCGCACCTGCTTCCTAACTTCTTCATTTTCTGTAGGAGTCATTCTGTAAGCTGCTTTGTTAGGTAGACTTGCTCCAGGAATCAAATCTATATGATGGCTAATTATTCTAAGGGTGGCAACTCATTTGGAAAATCATCACAAATAATATCACAATATTTCTCTAACATTTCTTGAATTTCAATGGATAAATCATAAACTTTAGTAGAAGTCATTATTACCTTGGGATTACAAATCATATCAAAATTTACCTCATTCTCTTCAATCTACTTCAAGTATTCCTTTCCTCCTAGCAATAGAGTTTTTGATCAGTCTTCTTTCCTGGTACATCTTCTTCTTGCAGAGACAGCGATGTATGATTGACACCATCCTTTCCGAACTTGCAGGTGTCTCCTTTCCCATCATGCATGGCTCCTCTATCATATTGCCAAGGTCTTCCAAGCAATATGTGACATACATCCATTGGCATCACATCACATACAATTTTATCTTTGTACTTTCCCACCTAAAATTCCACTTCACATTGTTAATTCACTAACAGTTGATGTCCCTTTTTTGACCATGACACCTTGTAAGGTGTTGGATGTTTCATTGTCTTTAGCTTCAATTTCTCCACCACTTCTGTAGAGACCAAATTATCTGTGCTGCCACTATCAATGATCATCTGACAACATTTCCCTTGAACTTTAGACACTATTCTAAATAAAGTCTTTCTTTGTGATGGTTTAACCATCTCCTTTATTGGCTTGAGAAAAACTTTATTAACTATCAAAGATTCTCCTCTCTCTGGTGTATTTTCTTCTTCTACCACTACTATTGTTGCTTCCCCCTCAGCTTGAGCAACAATAGAATTCCTCTAATTTGTGTCCAATTTCTCAGGGCACTCAAAGGCTCTGTGTCCCAATTTGTTACATCTATAACATCTTACTTCTTTTCCTCTTCCTCTAGAAAAACTCCCTCTGCATCTTGCATCACCTCCTGTGGGTGCATGTTGGGTTAAGCTACTGCTAGCTCCATCTTTAGGTGCTGTAGATCTCCCTCTACCACCTTGTCTTCCCCTTCCTCATAAGGTATCTCTCACTCTGGTAGACTGATTCCTCACGAGTTTTGCTTCAACTTTTAGTGCTATATGACAAGCTTCCTCTACTATTTTAGGAGACAACAAACTTATCTCATCTTGAATCTCCATCCAAAGGCTATTCATATATCTAGCCACCTTCTCATCTGTATCATGGGCTTCTCCAGCTCTTATGCTTACCTTATAGAATTCCTTTGTGTATTATTTTACTGTCAAAGACCTTTGTCTAAGATTCTGCATCTGTCTGAAAAAAGTTTGTTGATAATTACTTGGTCAAAACTTACCTTTATATTTGTTACCACCCTGCTCCAATTTTTGATAGGTTGCTTGCCAATTATTTTTCATTCCACCTACACACCATAACACCAAAGCATTGCATGGCCTTTTAACTTGGTGACAGAAAAATTACCTTTCTTCTCATATTTTGTTTCTTCATATTCGAAGAATTTCTCCATGCCATTAATCCAGTCTATCAATTCTTTTGGATTTAGTCCTCCTACATAAATTGGAACCTCGATCTTTGGCCTAGTTGTGGATCTCAACAATGACCAGAAGAATCTCATCTCAGGGGTCACTGTTATAGCTTCCTCCTCTCCAGCTTCAACCACAGGTTCACTAATGTCTCCATCATCTATATTTTTTCCTCTTGTTAATGCATCCAATCTAGCTTGCATCTATTGCATAGCTTCCATTACATTAACGTTTGCAACAGGTCCTCCTCTTCCATCATGTCCTTGTCCGTTTCCAAGTCCGAAAGCCATATTAACTTTCCTTCTCTTGCTTCTGAGATTCAATTCAATGTCAATTGGTTGCTCTAATACCACTAATGGTGGCTTGGGTGCAGGCGATATGGACAAGCGGTCGAAGTGTGATATAATTTCTTCAATTTCTGGATGAATTCCTCTTTCTAGTTCAAGAGGTGTATCAGTGATCTATAGGCAGCCTCACGAGTTTTCCTCTGATACACTCCAACCTTCATATCTGTGCTTTAATGCAATAGTCCTGTTTCCCTTCTTGGCTTATAATTCCATAGGAATTATAGAAATAAACTATTGTTCCTGTAGACAAAGGGAAATTCATTTTAAAATGAAAAATACACAATCGTAGGGCTTTGTTCCCAAATTAATGGGAATACACAATCGGCGCCTTAATACCACTATAGTGTTAACTTGAAAGAATTACACTATCAACACTTTAATTTCAAGAAATATATTTAACACGATTAACGCTATTGGCAGTTTATAATTCTTGTCTGCAATTCAACATGGAACGAAGCAATAACATAAAGCTCTGATAGCTCCGATGCGAAAGTACATGGGCTATCGGAAATCGCTATCGTCAATTCCAATACTCCAATGCTAGGCTCCTTCCATTCAGATCTGGCGATGCTATAACTATCGCGGACTCAATAACCTTTCCACTTTATTCTATAATGTTTCGGGTCCATGCTGTCGGAGTTTTGAACATTAGCAGCTCCAAAGGCCCTTTCTAGTCCACTTGTGATTATGTTATGCGATATTTGTTTGGAGATGATATGGGAATGAACCAGAGCTTATAAAATTTTAAGTCCAGAACTCTACTGCGGCTAAGTAATTTCACGAATTCTCTGTGTAAAACAGAGTTTCCGCTTGGAAGCTCAACAATGCGTGTAAGAGGAAATAGATGCACCGATATATGGAAAACAACCCAATAGGCCTAAGCTTAAGTGTTAATTGGGAAACAAAGATTGAATCACCATTAATAAAACACAGGGAATAACAGAATCGTAACTGATACACACATAAAAATAACAGTTTAACAGAGAACCATCAATCAGATGCACAAAAAGAGTTTTTGTCAATGATAATGCTTCCAGGCATGACTTTCCTGAGCGTCCCATTACTTCATTTTATAAATAATAGAAAAGCCCTCTTGATCCATATCCGTACAAAAGCATGCCTTTTACATAGAGTGATTTAAAGCAATCATGCATAAAAACTTATTTTCTCTTATCCATAAGCGATTACTACAAAATGCTTTTATTTTTAGTTCTATCCCTATCTTAAACTAGAAAATCATGGAAAATACTAGCTAAAGGACCCCACTCCTTTGCCTGTAGATTTTTTTGGATTTTTGGAATAAGTTTGAAGATTTTCCCTCCAAGTCTCATGCTCCTGCATAATATTACCCAACCAGATTGGATAAACGAAGCAAGGGATGAATTGAAGAATGACGAACAAGTGTGGGAACTCATTCAAAAGTTACAACAAGATCCCAGTACATCTAATACATTTAGCTGGAAAAATGATTTGTTATGGTACAAAGGTCACTTATACCTATGTAAGAATTCCTGACTCAAACAAAATATTCTTATGGAATTGCACACTTCTACATTAAGAGGGCACTCGGAATTTTTAAAAACTTACCACACGGTTAAGAATGAATTTTTCTAGGATGGCCTTAAATCAGATATTCAAAAGTTTGTGGTGGAATGTCTGGTTTGACAAAAAAATAAAGTTGAAAAAATTAATACCCCAGGTCTATTACAACCTTTATCAATTCCAAGCCAATGTTTGGAGGAGGTTTCAATGTATTTTATCAGAGGTTTACCAAAGTCCGAGGGAAAGAGTGTCATCATGGTGGTAGTTGACACACTTACCAAGTAAGCACACTTTTGTACATTATCGCATCCATTTGAAGCCAATATAGTTTCTACTACATTTATGGAAACAATTCAAAAGCTACATGGAAACCCAAAGACTATTGTAAGCGGCAGAGATCCCATTTTCACTGGAAATTTGTGGACATAATTATTTTCTTGTCTCGGTACTCAGTTAACTCAAAGCTCAACTTATCATCCTCAATTTGATGGGCAAACTGAGATAGTAAACAAATGTTTGGAAGGATATCTTCGTTGCTTTGTATCTAATAAACAAACACAATGGGTCAAATGGTTGCTTCTAGCTGAATGGCGGTATAACACCTCCTTCCATACTGCAGCAAAAATGATCCGATTTCTGGGACTTTATGGATATCATCCACCATCCATCACATCATATTTAAGAGAAAATTCTAAGGTTCAAGTAATGGAACATCAGATCATGCATCAACAACACATTCTCCAATTGTTAAAGGATAACCGCAGATTGGCGCAAAATAGAATGAAACAACAGATAGATCAACATCGCAGAAAAAGATATTTTGATGTAGGTGACTGGGTATTCCTATGGATACAATGATATAAACAAATGTCCCTCAAGCAGGATAAGAAGGATAATAAATTATCACCAAATTATTATGGTTCGTACAAGTGTTGCAAAAGATTGGTACTATGGCATACAAATTGGAGGTTCCTATAGCTTCCCAAGTGCACCCAGTTTTCCATGTTTCATTTTTAAAGAAGGTTATAGGTGACAAGTTCCCAGTTCAAACAATATTTTTAGAACTTGACGACGAAGGAAAAATCATATTAGAACCGGAAGCAGTCACATAAACAAGAACTTGATAGCTACGAATTCGATCAATTTCGGGGTATCTCATCAGGTGGAAGAACTTATCCACTAAATATTCCACATGGGATGATGAGAATTTATATAGAAGAATCCAAAACTACTAAAGCATTGAGGACAATGCTTTCGGAATTAGAGGGGCATGTTAGGTTCCTATAATACTAGTGATTCTGCCATTACTATTGTCATTGTATCCTTATTATCCCCCTATTGTTATTAGTGTGTCCCATAGAAACCCACTATTGTGATTGTTGTGCCGTTATTTTATTACTATTAGGTTGGCTTCATTATATTGTGACCCCTTAAACTCCTATATATGGAAGGGAGGTTTAGTCATTTGTATCATCCAAGAATTCTTCATTTGTGTAATCTAAAGGACGTTGCCCCCTTGAAGAGGCTGGATTAGAAGGCGTTGATCTATCTTTTCTATCATTTTGTGTGCTAGTTTCCTAACAAACATCTAGTAGAAATTTCAAGATTGTGCCCTCTACATGTTCAAATTTATACCTTGCAAAATCAAGGGCTTATGAACAACCGTGAAATACATTTTAAACATGTAAACTTAACATTTTTTGTATATCTTATTTTCTAGGACTCTCCAAGTGATATAATCTTTATGGATATGGGGAGACAAATAGAAGTAACTCAAATACAAATTTTAGAATTATCTTTTATATCAAGTGCATGGAAAGCTATAAAATATTTCTTGTGGGAATTGGGCAAAAGTTGGGAAGTCTTGGGAAAACTACCATAACTTTCACTTGGCATATCAAATTCTAGTAGCACTTGTAGAATTGCATTAAAAACATATCAGAGTATTATAGAAAAAGTACTGAGATTGACAATGACTTTAATCTTAGAGATATTTCAAGGAAAAACTTTATTTATTTGTATATTGTCTAAATTAAGGTTTTAAAGGTAAGTAACCTAGAAGTGACTAAACTATTGATTAGAAGACCAAATATTTTTTTGTGAATAAAAGTTGTGATAACTAAGAGTACTATTATTATATTTCGACATGACTCCAAAGAAAGCCACTACATCAATAAATGCTACTTAAGGCTCATCTTATAATCATGAAGATGGCGAAGATTTAGAATTTAGGTTTTCTTCAATTAGAAAATAAAGTTAATGAAATGCATGGTGGCATGTTGAAAAAATTATTTTTTTGGTTCTCAAGAAAAACATAAAAGACAAATGAAAAAGAATTAAACCTATTGAAGGCTTATCCTAGACCCATGAAGAAAGGGAAGACATAGAATTTAGTTTTTCTCAATTAGAAAAGAAAGTAATGAAATGTATGGTAGTATGCTTAAAATGGTGGATTTGATAGGTTTTCAATAAAAATTCACAAGAGAAACGGAAAATAAGATGAATGAAAATAAGAAAGAAATACCATTGTTAAGGAAGATATAAAAAAATCCAATAGGGTAGATGTCATGTGGAAAGAGTCGACAGTGTGGACACAACCGACCTCCCTAGAAGCAAAAGCTTTCTACTGACAAACAAGACAAATGAATACTACTTTTCTCTAAACATGCATTGAGAATACAAGTAATCAGGTGATTTTAACATACCTTTAGTCCAACGCTTTGTAGTAGTCCAGCCTCGCCGATCCGGATGAGCTCCTTCTTCTCTTCAAAACCTGCATTCACTAACAAGCCAAAATATTAAATAGCACCTGACAAACTCATAAAACAATACATATCCATCATACAGACCAAGGAGTATATGAAACAAATCATGAATAACAATCTGTTGAGAAAAATGAGTTCATTTGTATTAAGAGGAAACAAAAGGAACCATTACAACCTGAGCCTTGGTGTTGTGCAAGTCCCTCCTAGGGTCCAGCAAGAGTTTTCCTTTACTTTGATCAGCTCACCCACTCTCAAATAAGGCTAGGAAAGAATGGGAATCTCTCCTCTCAAGCTTTACAAGGGAGTCCTAATTCCAACAGCATCTAACCTTAGGAATGTTCAGCTTTCAACCTCCCCTCCTTTTGGCCCAATGCCTGTATTTATAGTGCTCTAGAGGAAGTTAATCAGGTCCACCATCATTGGGATAAGCCCCTCTTTGGATGGGATAGCTCCCCTCTTGATGGGACAAGTTCCTCTTTCATAGGGATACATGAACCATCTGGAGGCGCCCAATACACGTCAAACAAGCTTCTAGAATGCTCTAGAAATGACCACAAGTAACTTTTTTGAAGTGAAACTTGCGCCTTTTGACCTTTACAGGAGTACGCACCCACCCCTTTACAGACAGAGCGTAAAAGTACGCAGGTATTGTGAACTTGAGGTGCGTACACGCAGGTAAGGCTAAGAGAAACTGCGTATCCAGAGATATATAGATTTTTAAGGACTTTCTCTCTTTCTTGGAGTTTGACATGAAGAGCAGAGGTATGAGACTTGCCAAGGAGAATAGTATGACAGTTGATGGAGCCATACTAACTGCAGATAGTCATGGTGACAAATTTTAGTGTAACAGATTGCCCCCTAAAGTGCGAAACCTGTAGTATATTAGGGTTTCATATCATCTAGGAAGGGTGAAGTACTTTATCATTTCAAGGATTATCTTGTGGAGAGCCCAGTCGGAACCTGCAAATATTCAACACAAAATACATATATAAGATCATATCATCGCTGAGGTAGGCATTCCCATACTCAGATTGAAAACTTTAACTAACAAACTAACTACTGCTCTGATATAGGAATGATTTCGCAGTACATCATAATCATAGACTCATGTAGACACAGTATGGACGCTGCCATCTGCTTATGATTAGTCTATTGTATAATGAATACAAAACTCCTCGCAGCCTGGATGGTGGAAACTAGATTCAGGGTCTTCATTCCTACTTCCCGAAATGGTACGATTCTATCCATGCGAATAAATGAGTTGATGTCGAACATGGTAGAAACCACTTGATTACCAGTCGATGATGTAAACTGTTAAGAAGTGTGAGAGAGACCACCAGTGATGTCAATGGTTCTCAAAGTACCCAGTACAATCCATGAGATGTGAATGAATGAGTTGACGTCGAACATTTCACAGAATCCTTCGATCGAAAGCCAATGATGTAAGCCGTCGTCAAAAGCGAGAAACCTACCATTGATGCATGCAGATTTCAAGGTACTGACGATTTCTAGGTCATCTTTCTAGATAATGTACTGATGTCGATAGAAAGAGACCCGTTGCAGGCAAGCCCACAACACGAAATCATAGATCAAGTTGAAGAAATGTAGCTGTAAGGACTGACTCAGGGATGGTCAAGATGGATGACGGGTATTTTGCAGATGAATGGTTTATTTGCAGAGACCTCTTGAACACATAACGACACAACAGATGGCTTGGTGACATTTGACCCAAAGTTAATACCCGGCTGAAGACTTTCAATGTGGTTTGATCAACTGTGAGGCAAAGGGATTTCCCAACCCAGATGAATGCAAAGTGTCGTGTTCAAGAGTGGTAATAAGGTTTCTTCTGAGACAAAGGATAACAAATGGGCTCATTTTTCTCTCTTTTCCCCCACCATTTCTGGCAAGTACCTCTTTATTTTTTACAAGCTTGAGCAGGATAACATATGCTTGATTATAAGCTCATCCTTCGGATGAGTCCAACTTAGTTTTGATTCGAACCCTAAGAAGGAGTGGTCCGTTCTTGTTTGTAATCGAACAGGTCCTTTACTGTGAAATTTTAATGAGTCCAGTATAGGAGAAACTCGGTGTTTTTCATTTTTAGAGAGTCTGAAAAAACTTAAGAAGACTCTAGGTTGAAATTTTTCGTAAAGTTGTGTCTCCCAAGCCCGAAAAAGTATAAAATAATACTGGAGAGAACCGCTTAGTCTTGTGACCAAGGAGTACTTTCATGATTAGTGCCTCTGACCTGAAAAGTAAAAAGCGATCAAGGACACGTCGTTTTATTTCCAGTATCGAGTTTGAAACGACAAAAACCCGGCAATCTTTTCCTGTTTTTACGATCAGAAAAGAGCTATAAGGGGACCGTCTTTTAATTTTGTTTTAACGAGTGTAAAAGAAACACTCGGCAATCTTTTCATGTTTTATGAGTCAGAAAAGGGCTTAAAAGATGACTATGAGGTTTCACTTTTTCGTAAGTTTTAACGAGTTCGAAAAAATGATAAAAATGTACTCATATGGCCGACTTTCAATTTAATTTACGAGCAGGAAAAGATGGAAAGAACTCGGATTTTCATTTGTTTTACGAGAATGAAAGATAGCAAAATATTCTCGAGATTTTCATGAGTTTAACGAGTCTTGAAAATAACTGAAATTGACTCGAGATAGGTTTCATTTTTACAAAAGCTTGAAACAGAGAAAAACTTTGCTTCAAAGTAGTTTCATTTTTACACAAGCTTGAAACAGAGAGAAAACTGTGCTTGATGCCCCCTAAGCATAACTGCTAGAGCACATTCCCTCCAGCTTCATTTCATTCAACTAATTGGATGAAATGAAGGTTGAGTTATGATATCATTTGAAATACTCAACCTAAACTGTAAGAAAATTATGCAAAAAACTGAAATAACTAACCTAAATATACAACTTAACATTTATGAGATCTAGTCAAACTCTCAACTCAATTAGAGGAGGATTTGTTTCATTTTTTAATGAGCTTGACACAGGAAAAGAACTATGTTCGGATCCAGTTTCATGTTTATGCAAGGTTGAAACGAAAAACTATGCTTGTTATAAGTTCACATGCCCCCAGCATAATGACGCAAATCAAGGTACATGCTTGTTTCATTTTTTAATGAGCTTGACACAGGAAAAGAACTATGCTCGGATCCAGTTTCATGTTTACGCAAGCTTGAAACGAAAAACTATGCTTGTTATAAGTTCACATGCCCCCAGCATAATGACGCAAATCAAGGTACATGCTTGTTTCATTTTTTAATGAGCTTGACACAGGAAAAGAACTATGCTCGGATCCAGTTTCATGTTTACGCAAGCTTGAAATGAAAAACTATGCTTGTTATAAGTTCACATGCCCCCAGCATAATGATGCAAATCAAGGTACATGCCCCCCAAGCTTCATTGCATTCAACCAGCTGGATGAAATGAAGGTTCACTTTCAAAATCTTGGAACGACTTGTGGGAGTTGTTTCATTTTTTAATGAGGTTGACAAAGGAAAAGAACTATCCTCAAAACCCTTGTTTCATTTTTTAAACGAGCTTGACATAAGATAAGGAACTATGCTCATAACTACTCTCTACAAACTACCTAACAAAAAACTTTACTCTAAAAACCTTGATTCATTTTTTAACGAGCTTGACACAAGACAAGGAACTATGCTCATAAAATCCTTGTTTCATTTTTTAATGAGCTTGACACAAGACAAGGAACTATGCTCATAAAACTCTCTACAATCTACCTACTTAACCTACCCTTGTTTCATTTTTTAACCAGCTTGACACAAGATAAGGAACTATGCTGATAAAGTTCACATGCCCCCAGTATAATGATGCAAAACGAGGTACATGCCCCCCAGGCTTCATTGCATTCAACCAGATGGATGGAATGAAGGTTTACTTTCAATATTTAACTTGAAAAGGGAGTTGTTTCATTTTTAAGGAGGTTGACACAAGAAAAGAACTATCCTCATACCTGATTCATTTTTTAACGATGTTGACTCAGTAACAGGAACTATCCTCAAACCTGATTCATTTTTTAACGAGGTTGACTCAGTAATAGGAACTATCCTCAAACCTGATTCATTTTTTAACGAGGTTGACTCAGTAACAGGAACTATCCTCAAACCTGATTCATTTTTTAACGAGGTTGACTCAGTAACAGGAACTATCCTCATGCTAGCCTGTTTCATTTTTTAACGAGGTTGATACAGGAAAAAACTATCCTCGTTAGATCCAGTTTCATATTTTAACGAGGTTGAGACGGGAACAAACTATCCTCGTACACACTGATTCATTTTTTAACAAGGTTAACACAGTAAAAGGAACTTTCCTCACGGCCTCCTATTTCATTTTTTAACGAGGTTGATACAGGAAAAAACTATCCTCGCACACATTGATCATGGCTTCCAACTGGAAGAAAGACATGTCAATGGACACACCTTGATCATGGCTTCCAAGAGGTCTTCATTAGAAGGAAGAATCGTTCTCTGGAAGGAACACATGTCAAGGGACTCAAAAGGGATAAGAACATCATGTTCAAGTAATCCCATAGAGTTTTCCATGTCAATTACCGGATCTAAATAGAAGGAAGAGGAGCAAACAGCGAGAGGCTCACTTACATCGGTAACTGAAAACATGGGACCAGTTGCCACATAATTAACCCGTGGCAGGGTAGATACCACTTTAGAATCAGGAACATTTAGGGGCGTCATATTATGGGTAGTTGAAACAAGACTAGGGAACGAAAGCTGGTCTACAGTCACAATACTGCCATTGTGAGGGAAAGACATCAAGTGAAAGAGTGTCGATACGAAAGCTTTCATTGCATAAACATAGTCTCGCCCAAGGAGTAAATTAAAATCCAAGGGACCTCGAACTACCATAAGATCAATATAGACAGTTTTACCTTCCAAGGTAATAGAAAACTTAGGAAGGATCCCTAAAGGTTCACTAATGGTTCTGTTAAAACCTTTCAGATTCTGCATAATAGGCGCAAGCTGAGGGGAACCCAAAGCTTTCTAAACAGTTGAGGATAAAATACTAACAGAAGCACCTTCATCTACCTGTGTACGATGTATGTCCCTACCACCAGCCTTGAAAATGATTTGGAAAGGGATGGAGGAAGGAAGACGAGGTTCTGTCAGTCTATTCCAATCAAAGGAAAAGACCTCAGTACTTGGAGGGGGTTCTGTAGAAACATATGAAATGCCCCCCGGCGTAGAAGAATCTGATGTAACAAGAAGAACCTGAGCAGTATGAAGTTCACTCTCTAAATGGAAAGTGGGATCGACCAAATGTGAAATTGAATCGACCACTTGATCAACTAATGGATCATCAACCTGAGTGACATGAGTTTCACTCTTCAATGGGAGAGTGTGATCGACTGTACTTGAATTTAGATCAATCACTCCGTCAGTTGACGGTAGGTTGGGAGAAAGTTTACGGTAACCAGTTAGAAATTCTTGTTGTGGAACAGTAAGGTTTTCCAACAATGTTGAGGCTTCATCCATGTGAGGGAAAATGTGAGTTTGATGACTCCCTTTGCATAACTTACAAGGAAACCTAACTTTACCCTTTTTCCCAGGAACCTGACTATCACTGGTTGATGGATCAATGGAAAGTTGATGAGATTTTTCTGACCAGACTTCCAGGACCTTTGGAATACCAGGACAATTGACAAGGAAGTGGTCACCCTTACAAAGCCTGCAAGGGTATTTGGGTTTACGATGCATGTCGGAGTTTTCCTCAACACAACTAACACTTACAGTCATGGTTGGTTGGTTGACTTCTTTCTTATCTTTCTTCTTCTTTTTCTTCTTCTTCTTCCCTTTCTTCTTCTTCTTAGCCTCCTAGTTACTAGCATCAAGGCTTTTACCAGGCGAAGAGGAAGAAATGGAGGAAGAAAAATTAGGCGAAGAAGGTAAAGGGTCAACAGAAGGTTGGTGATGTTGAGATGGTGAACTCTGTTGAGGTGAAGCATCCGGTTGAGGTGGAACAATTGGATTACTTTGGGCCAACGAAGTTGAAAATAACCATATCGGTAAACCTATTGTAAATCCAGGTAATGACAAAGTAGCCATATAAGGAGGACCAACATTTCCAAAGTAAGGAAAAGTACTAGGATTCTCGTTAGGAGGGGTTCCTAGGTTGGTAAATTCCGGAACATTTGCCATTATATTCAACTTCAGTGAATTTTATTAACAATTTTTAAAACTAAAATTAACAATTCACAATTCACACCTAACAATTAAAATTCACAATTCACACCTATGGTTTCTAAAAGTAAAAACAAACAAATTAACATGCACTATCAAATCTAGGAGTCAAACCATACACAAACAGTAACCTTCCGGACCGAAAACACTAGTTGGGGATGAAATCCAACATCGCAGAATTCAGTACAGAAGTGGCGGGTGGAATAGTTACCTCGACAACCTGCTTAATGAATAGACTGGACCAAGTTCCTCCACTTTAACCGTCTCGAGTGAAGTGAACCCCCCAGAAAATCCAAGTGAGTCTAGCCGACGTCTGCTCCAGGTACAGTGGGATCTTCCCTCCACCGTCACCTTGGGTAGAACCCTAAAGATAACGGTCACTAAGGTTACCAACAGCAACAAATATACCTGGGGGATCAGTCTACGATCCGATAGCATGCAAGGGCAGAGTATGAAGCTCAATCCCCTTTCTGGCTCCTTGACAATAATCCAAGGTTTACCGACAAGTGACCCCAGGCTCCTCGACAATGGTCAATCTGAGGTTTACCATTTGTAGTACGTGCGTATCTGGCGTCGTTCCCAATGAAGGAGGATTGATCCCCTCACTGGTTCAGACACGATCTCGTGCTTCTCCTTTAAGAGGAGATTTCCCAGAGCATAAATGTAACTATTGGATTTATCCTACCACAAGATGAGCTACTTGTTTGGTTTTGCTGTCTTGGAGAGTTAATTACTCTCCTACTCCAAGACACTATCCTAAGCTATATTGGTGTTTCAGAGCCCTAGAAACGTAAAATTTACTAGATGAATTTTAATTAAGCATTGTGTTATTAAGGCTGTTATTACTCAAATGGGTAAATGGATATGAAACCAATGGTGTTATGACCCGAGTCAACTGAATGCAATCGAATATGATAATGTGATCTTTTCAATTCGATGAATCCTAACTAAAGTAAGGAGAGAGTTTCCATTCACTCGCGACAATGCAAAAAATTGATCAGTAAGAGAAAATATAACAAATTCTCTAATGCACTAATTTCATCAAGAAAAACTAATCCAAATCAATTCCAAACCATTTTTTATTTTTTAATTTTGTGTAAATTCAAATCAAAGAAAACTGATCTAAATCTACGATTGATTTTTCAGAATGTAAACTATGCAATTGTAATCTATGCACAATTCATTTGAAAACTATGCAAATGTAATCTATACACATTTTTCATTCATATTCTGAAAATGAGAATTCTAATTATGCAAATGTGATCTATGCAAGAGAATTCTCAAACACAAGACGATTCTAATGTAATCTAAGAACCAATCAAGTGCAAGTTGAGAAAATTGGGTGAGAGTTCCAAAGATCAAAAAATAAAAACACTCAAAGGCGATTAACACTCATACACAATTTAGCCCCCCCAAGGACTGAGAGAAACCTCCAAGTAATGACCAAAGGAAATCAAATTAAGAATTTCTCAAAAAAGAGACTCAAAACACCCAATTGATGAAAGCTTAAAGCAGGAATGCCAATGAAATTAGCCAAGATGAAATCTTCTGACAGGTGAACAGCGGATCTGGGCAGCAAAAATAAGCTATAAACAAAATCTAATAGATAAAAAAGAAAAAATTGAAATTTTCTAGGCTTTTGACAGGGGTACGCAGGCATCCTGTTTGCACAAGTGCGGGTACGCTCTGTGCACAAAGCTGCAGTGTGTACAGGTACGCACTGTGCTTAACGCAGAGGCTGCGCACTTCTAGCAAAACCAAGAAAAACTAAAATATAATTTAACCCTAAGCTATCCCACCCAAATGCACAGTCAAACAGCCAAAAAACAGAAAACAAATGACTTTTCTCAAATCAAAGTTTCATACAAAGGAAAAATCATTCACTTCAATGGAGTTCCCCAGTGGAGTCTCCATTTTGTCATGCGGAAAGAGTCGACAGTGCGGACACAACCGACCTCCCTAGAAGCAAAAGCTTTCTAGTGACAAACAAGACAAATAAACACTACCTTTCTCTAAACATGCATTGAGAATACAAGTAATCAGGTGATTTTAACATACCTTTAGTCCAACGCTTTGTAGTAGTCCAGCCTCGCCGATCCGGATGACCTCCTCCTTCTCTTCGAAACCTGCATTCACTAACAAGCCAAAAGATTAAATAGCACCTGACAAACTCATAAAACAATACATATCCATCATACAGACCAAGGAGTATATGAAACAAATCATGAATAACAATCTGTTGAGAAAAATGAGTTCATTTGTATTAAGAGGAAACAAAAGGAACCATTACAACCTGAGCCTTGGTGTTGTGCAAGTCCCTCCTAGGGTCCAGCAAGAGTTTTCCTTTACTTTGATCAGCTCACCCACTCTCAAATAAGGCTAGGAAAGGATGGGAATCTCTCCTCTCAAGCTTTACAAGGGAGTCCTAATTCCAACAGCATCTACCCTTAGGAATGTTCAGCTTTCAACCTCCCCTCCTTCTGGCCCAATGCCTGTATTTATAGTGCTCTAGAGGAAGTTAATGAGGTCCACCATCAATGGGATAAGCCCCTATTTAGATGGGATAGCTCCCCTCTTGATGGGATAAGTTCCTCTTTCATAGGGATACATGAACCATCTGGAGGCGCTCAATACACGTCAAACAAGCTTCTAGAATGCTCTAGAAATGACCACAAGTAACTTTTTTGAAGTGAAACTTGCGCCTTTTGACCTTTACAGGAGTACGCACCCACCCCTTTACAGACAGAGCGTACAAGTACACATGTATTGTGAACTTGAGGTGCGTACACGCAGGTAAGGCTAAGAGAAACTGCGTACCTAGAGATATATAGATTTTTAAAGACTTTCTCTCTTTCTTGGAGTTTGACATGAAGAGCAGAGGTATGAGACTTGCCAAGGAGGATAGTATGATAGTTGATGGAGCCATACTAACTGCAGATAGTCATGGTGACAAATTTTAGTGTAACAGTAGAAATAAAAGAATTATAGAACATTATATTAAAATATATTCCTTAAAGAGATGTGTATACCGAAGGAAATCATGTACAAAAGGAGAACAATGGTGTTGAGATCCAATCTCATGTTAGGGAGATTGTTATCACAATTAGAGAGTAGACATACAAAATCAAATAACCATATTCATGAATTCTTAATCCATGATCCACATCATGAGTGATTCATGTAAGGATCAAGGAATTACTACATTCTAAATATGGACATGAGGAATTTGGATGGTAATGATATTGTAACATCGATCTTTCAGAGGGAGGAATACTTTGACCTACATCAAGTGGAATCCTTAGAAAAGGTATATATTACATCAATGTTTCAAGAAAAAATTAAACATGTATGGTTCTAATGGCTTTGTGAGAGGAAAGGGACTCTATTATCCCTTTTTCCTATTTTTATAAAGGATTTGTTAGCATATTATGGGGACATTAAGATAAATACATTTTACAGTTAATTGGTAAATCTTAGATACAAATGTCTAGTTACAAAGCAAATTCAACAATTCTAAAAGTTGACTCTTAAAATAAAGAATATTTTAAAGCATATTTTGTTATACTATTTATGAAGAAATGTAAAGAAAAGAATCCAACATGATGAGCGCATCTTTGAACCTAAATCTCTAGAGCATGCTTCTAGTTTTGAAAGGAATATCAAATGTAAAAATATAGCTACTAGAAATTTAGTCACTATTAACTATAGACAAAATCATGCTCCCTCTTCTAAATTGTTAAGGTTAACTTGTGCGAAAATGGATGAAATAAGAGGAAAGGGACTTTATTGAAACTATGATAGAAAGTATATTACAGAGCATAATTATAGTGAGAACAAATTATTACACATAGGTTATGAAAATGAATAAGATTAATATGCGGAAACTCACAATATCTTGAGCTAGAAATGAATGGTCAAACAATATCTTGTCATGCATTAGATATCACTAGTACTCTAAAAATTGTTAATATAAAAGGATATAAATGAAAGAAATAGGTAACATTATTGATTGAGACAAGTAGTATCCATAACTTCCCCAATTACAAAACCAAAAAAACCATGATTTCTTTGTATATTGAGCATCAAAATTTAAACTAATTGTTGTAGATGGTAGTACCATAAATTTATTATTTTTTGTAGCATCATATGTGTTATATCCATGAAAATTTGTGGAGAGGCTAAGATGCATGAGATCTCCAAAACCTAGAAACCTTTTCTAGAAATTCCACCTAGAGATGACTTAATTAGATTATTAACCTATTTTTTAATGTTTCCTAAGTCTAAACTCAGGAAAATTGGTTAATTAATCAAAATTAATTAAGTCAAGATGAGAATATTATAGAAAATCACATGGATCGATCTAGAAATGGTTTGATTCATTGATTAATATTAAAGCTTGGTCATTGGAGTCTTACTGAGCTAAATAATTGTTCCTAAAGCACCAACTATATACCCATGTTAGATTATCAACTTAATGTCTAGTCTTTATATTTCAAGGTCATCCACAGAGTTTACACAAGAAAAATGTTCGTATAACTAATCAATACTATACTAACAGAAATAAAAAAATTAAATGGTAAAGGAACCAACCCATAACATAATTAAGAACTTCGACTTCTAACTAAACCAAACCATTCAAAGCATCAAACCATACATACTTTATGTAGGAAGCAACAAAGAAAGACTATCAAACATTGTGTTGTTACCTAATGAACAACAACTATAAAATGAGAGACTATAACTATAGAAAGGTATTTAAGCAACACAAATAATGATCCTATGATGATATATAAGAAACAACAATCCCAACTAAATTAGCTAAACAAAATCCACTCTATAACAACCAATTGTAGTTTCTATTTAAAATAGAACATGGAATTTGACAATTACTCAACCAAATGGAAATTTTAAATTGAAAACTACTAACCAAATAAATAATTGAAGTGGAAGAAAAGAACACAATTTTAAGGATACAAATAAAGACAATGTTTCTTCCAGGATCAGGCCTAAATCACCAGAATCGAATAGTCTTGTAAAATAAATTAGCACAACATATTAACTCTTGATAATAAAATCCTTTATTGGATTATAGAGGATCGATTACAATCAATGCCTTCTCAAGTTCACGACTTATTCAAAATATATTATATATGAACAAACTCTCTCGAAGCTCAAGTCCTAGTCTTTATACTATGATAATAGAAGATAAGAATAATAAATCTATTTTTGATAAAGAGAAATCCTGATAATCTGAAGATTTTGAGGATGCTTACTTTAAGTTGCAAGAAATATTAATATTTTTTTATGACCACATCAGAAACTTGTCTGTAACTAACTTTCTCCAAACAAGGATCGACAACATTAACTTATCCAATCCTTTATGACCAATCTAAGGAATAACATCAAGTTCCACTCATCATTGGATTCTTGTTCAAAATAAGGATCCAACCGTGAGTAAATAACGCTTTTCTAATCGAGCAGTTCATAAAGGAAATAGAAGAATAGAGATACATTAAATGCTTCTAGAATCCATATTACATAGATTTTGATGTCCTAAATGTGAAAAATACTTAGGAAAATAATATAATAACAAAGAAATAATGTAAGGAAATTATAACAATTATGAGGCCCAACATCACCCCCCAACTTACCTTTTTGCATGACCTCATGCAAACAAATGATTGACATTCAAGGAATTTAAGGAGTAATCTTCATAAGACTCTTCTCCTCTATGTGTAAACACATTCTTAGTTCTTAGTTCCTAAAAGAACACATACTTACCTGCTCGGTTAACTGTATAGCAAATGTTTGGTTGCGGTTCTGTTGCTCCAAGTCCGGCTTGTATGCCTCGACTGTCTGGTGTCACTTTGGTAAGTTCAGCTACTGTAATTGTTTATATGTTTGTTCCTCTGTCGTTCGGCGTTTTCCATTGGCGTTGATGTTTGTCACGGTATTGTCTGTTCGTTTCCCTCAAGAGTCCATGGTTATTTGAGCATTATAAGTTAATGGCATTTTGGTTACAGTCTCGGTTCGTCAGCCTCCAAGTTCGATGGGTTTCGCGGCTTGCCCTGTTCGGCTCTCTGCTAATTCAATTGGTAAGCTCTCGTTCCCTGCCAGACTTCTTTTCCGCTGCTTATTTAGACTCTAATAGCTCGGCTCCTCTGTGAGTAGGGTTCGTCCGTTTGAGGGTTTTGCTTTGCAGTTGCGGCTCACCTTCAGGTATGATTTCTCATTCATTCTCTCAGCATTTTCCCTTTCAATTTCTTAGTTTCTCGCTTTCCTTCAAGGGTTGGTAACTAACCCTTCCTCCTTTCGTCCCTATGCAGGTGGAGCCATTCGCTGGGTCAAATGGATTGGGCTTCCGGCCATTCTGGATATCTTCCGGGTAGAATTGTTTTCTTTCTTGTCTGTAATGGACTCTTGTATGGTTCGTTAGTTTGTTTGTTTGCTACTATAGTGAGTAGTTCTCGCCGCGGCTTTTGTTCATGACCCTGTCAAACCCTAGGCTTGTGAACTGGGTAGGGTTTGAAGCTGCGTTGAACACTAATTTGTATGCTGAGATGGACTGTTAATAATTATATTTATGCTGAGATGGACTGTTAATTGTATGTGGAAAGAAAATCTTGAGTCGCCTTACAGTTTCGTTTGCATACCTTGAAAATGTATTTGTCTGGGCACTGTAACTCGTGACCGGTGCTGGTTGGTGTCACCTCTCGTTTGTTTATTTGTCCTTCTGCTGGTTCGAAGTCTGTCAAGAACATATAATAGGTTTTGTACATGAAAGAAAAATAAAATATAAGCACAACATGGAATTGTACAGTCTCTATTTTTGAGGACGCACGTAAGAGTTGTTTGTGCACTGAAAAACAAGATGTATATATTTATTTATGTTCTTTCTTTTCTCTTCTCACTCCCGAACCCCTATGGGCTTGCTTTCCCTCGTTTTTGTATCATTGTTCTCAAGCAGTTGGATAACTGCTGTCAGTTGTTCAATTATCAGTTACATCAGTTATTTCATATTTGACATTTATCCATGGCTAGCTTGTTTCCCTTTGTTTGTTTTTACAATAGTATATAACTGTTCAGCAACTAATGATTCTAACTAATATTATTGTTCCTAATTAGAACTCGTTACAGTATTCTAGGCATTTTTAAACAGAAACCAAAAACAACAGATAATAAAAATAATTAAAAATAAAGAAGAAACAGACATGCTGTCCGTTCTGCGAGCTGTGTTCTCTGTCCTTCTCAGAAACCATGCCAACCTTCTTTCTATCTCCGCCCTGTTAACCAGATGCTCCTGCATCAGGCTTCCGGGGTAAAAGAAATTTCATGGCTCCGTTCCATGAGTTCCTCCACCGAATAACCAGCCTTCTGAATCTGTGCCGCGTCGAGCCACGAGCTGTCCTCCATTGGACGGTCTCTCCACTTGACGAGGTAACGCAGATATTCCTTCCTGCGCGTCTTCTTGGCTACCTGGGTGCTGAGGATCCCTTCAATCTCATGGGTCCGGGCCGAAGGTAACTGTTTCTTCCAAGAACTGCTTTCTAATTGGGTGTCCCGTTCTGGCTGTACCGCACTATCATCCTCTGCTTGGGCATTATATGGGAACAGATCCGCCACATTAAAAATAGGTGATATGCCTATGTCCGGTGGCAGCTGAATCTCGTAAGCGTTGGCTGAAAATTTCCGTAGGATCTTGCATGGACCAATTTTCTTATATTTTAACTTATTATATGTGCCTTTAGGAAACCGTTCCCAGCGCAGATGCGCAAGGACCTCGTCTCCAACATTAAAATGCACCTCTCGTCGTTTTGAGTCTGCTTGCTGCTTGTATTTCTGTACGCTGTCCTGCAACCTTAGTTTGACTTTTTCATGAAGCTCGCTCATTGCTTCTGCAAAATCTTCCCCATCCGCGCTTCTCCGTTCCAGCTTTCCCAAATCTCGCAGTTCATGTATTCCTCGAGGATGCATGCCATACAAAATCTGAAATGGGCTAAGTCCGGTGCTACGATTGGGTGAATCGTTATAAGCAAATTCTGCCTGGGCAAGAGCTCGATCCCATAATCGTGAATTTTCTCCAGTCAAACTCCGTAATAAATTCCCCAAGCTCCTGTTCACCACCTCCGTTTGTCCATCAGTCTGCGGATGATACGCAGAGCTGAAATTCAATTGCGTGCCCAACTTTTTCCATAGGGTGTGCCAAAAGTGTCCTGTGAACTTTACGTCCCTGTCTGAAATGATAGTTTTGGGTAGGCCATGTAATCTAACAACTTCCGTGAAAAACAGGTGTGCCACGTACGTGGCGTCACTAGTTTTCCGGCAAGGAATAAAATGAGCCATTTTTGAAAATCTATCTACCACCACCATTACCGAATCATACCCCCGCTGTGTTCTAGGCAGTCCGAGAACAAAGTCAATGCTGACCGAATCCCATGGCCTGCTTGGAACGGGTAGTGGTGTGTAAAGTCCAGTATTCTGACTGTGTCCCTTTGACAGTTGGCAGACTTTACACCTGTTTACCAATCTTTGTACATCCCTGCTCATTTTAGGCCAATAATAAAAATGTCCGAGTTGCTCCAAAGTTTTGTTGATTCCGAAATGTCCCGCTAATCCACCACTATGCTTCTCCCGTACTATATTCTCCCTCATTGAACAGTCCGGGATACATAACTGCCCACCTCGGAACAATAATCCTTCCTGTAAATTATAGTCTAACCATGGGCTTGCGTTTCTCAATACGGGATTTTGGCAGGCTTCAAAAGCTTCCTTGAAATCTGTGTCCGTCTGATACAAATCTTTCAGATGTTCGAATCCCATCACCTGTATGCTGCTTTCCTGTAGGAGCAAGGCTCTCCTGCTCAAAGCATCTGCCACTTTGTTGGCTTGCCCACTTATGTGTTTTAACACAAAAGTAAAACTCTGCAAATATTCTACCCACTTGGCGTGCTTATGGTTTAACTTGTGCTGCTGCATTACATATTGTAATGCCGAATTATCAGAAAACAAAATGAATTCATTGCCCAGTAGGTAGTGTCTCCAATGTTTTAAAGCTTGGACCACTGCATAAAATTCCTTGTCATATGAGGAATATTTCTGTCGACTCTCATTTAGTTTTTCACTAAAAAATGCCACTGGTCTGTCTTCCTTACTAAGCACAGCGCCAATAGCTGTTCCACTTGCGTCACATCAAACCTGGAAAAGTTTATTAAAATCGGGCAGTCTCAAGATTGGCCTCTTCGTGATCTTCCGCTTCAAAAGCTGAAAATTGTCTTCTGCCGCCTTGGTCCAGCAAAAAGGTTGACTTGCCTTTTTGATGGTCTCTAACATTGGTGCGCAGATTTCACTGAAATTTTTAATAAATTTCCGATAAAAACTTGCCAGTCCATGAAAACTACGTACCTCAAATAAGCTTTTTGGTGACGGCCAATTTATAATTGCTGCAATCTTTTCTGGGTCCATTTTCAGTTCATTTTCTGCAACCACAAATCCCAAATAGACCAGCTCCTTCTGCAGGAAAGTGCATTTCTTCAAGTTTATCAGCAGTTTGTTCTACTGTAACTTCTCTAACACCCTTCGAACATGTTGAAGATGTTCTCCCTTCGTTCTGCTGAAAATCAAGATATCATCAAGATAAACTATCATGAACTTGCCAATAAATTCCTTTAACATCTCGTTCATCAATCTCATGAAAGTACTAGGAGCGTTGCTTAATCCAAATGGCATGACCAGCCATTCGTACAGTCCCTCATTGGTTTTAAATGCTGTCTTCCACTCATCTCCTTCCCTAATCCTGATCTGATGATAACCACTCTTCAGATCTATTTTTGTAAAATAAGCTGCCCCACTAAGACAGTCCATCATGTCGTCCATCCTGGGTAAGGGAAATCTGTATCGAATCGTGATTTTGTTAATAGCCCGCGAATCTGTACACATTCGCCATTCTCCACCCTTCTTAGGTGCAAGTACTGTTGGTACTGCACAGGGGCTCAAACTTTCTCTGATCAGTCCCTTATCCAGCAACTCCTGCACTTGTTTGCGAATTTCTTCATTGTCTTTCGGACTCATCCTGTACGCTGCCTTGTTTGGCAAGCTTGCTCCCGGTATAAAGTCAATGTGATGGCTGATACTCCTCTTGGGAGGCAATTTATCAGGTAAATCATCAACCACAATGTCTTGGAATTCTTTCAACAGCTCCTGAATTTCTATAGGCAGTTCTGATTTTTCTGTGTTCAGCAACATCGGTCTCGTCCTCCTCACAATTGCATAATTGACCTCATTTTCCTCAATCTGCTTCACAAAATGTTTTCCTCCAATTAATAGTGCCTTTGTTCCACTCGGTTCCACTGCATCCTCTTCCCTGATGGGTACAAGTGTATGTTTGATCCCATCTTTCACAAATTTATAACAATTTGTCTTCCCATCGTGTGTCACCTTCCGATCATACTGCCACGGTCTCCCCAGCAGTATATGGCACACGTCCATTGGCATGATATCACAGACCACCGTGTCGTGATATTTGCCAATGCGAAATTCAACTTCACACTGTTCATCAACTAATAACTGGTGGCCTTTCTGTAGCCACGACACCCTGTAAGGTGTGGGGTGTTTAAGTCGCTTCAGTCCCAGCTTTTCCACCATTTCGGTGGCAACCAAATTGTCTGTACTTCCGCTGTCTATTATTAATTTACAGCACTTCCCAAGTGATTTGCAAACTGTTCGGAACAGTGCCTTTCGCTGGGTCTGTTCAGCCACCTCCTTGGCTGGTTTCAACAGTACTTTATTTAAAATTAAAGCTTCCCCTGTTTCTGCCATGTTTTCTACCTCCCGGGGTTGTGCTTCAGCTTCCTCAAGCTGTGCAACAAGTGTTCCCCTCTGGCCCGCATGCTCAGCTTCTGGGCATTCGAAGGATCTGTGCCCCCACTTATGGCACCTGTAGCACTGGACATTAGTCCCTCTTCTGCGGCCATTTCCTCGTCCCCGCTGTTATGGCCAACCTCCTTTGGTGCTTTCTCCTTTCTCTGCTATCCCTGAAGCTCTGGAACTGCTGCCTTCCTTGCTGTCTGCGGCAGTTCTCCCTCTGCCGTAGTACTGTCCTTGTCCTCTGCCATTTCCTCTCCCTCTCTTGTTGTTCTGTCTCCTGTTGATTTTTTCCTCCGCCTTTACAGCACTTTGAAAGGCTTCTTCAACACTTCGGGGAGAGAGAATGCTGATCTCGTCCAATATTTCCATTCTTAAGCCATTCACGTACCTTGCTGTTTTTTCGGGAGTATCCTCTGTATAACCAGCACGTAAATTTACACGATAAAACTCTTTTGTGTATTCTTGTACAGTCATACCTTTCTGCCTTAAATTTTGTACTCGCCGATAAAGTTCAACCTGGTAGTCTTTAGGCAAAAATCTACCCTTCAGTTTTGCCACCATCCTTGGCCATTTTCTTATCGGCAGTTTGTTCATTCGCCTTCTGTCCGCTTGGACACTATCCCACCATAGGGCAGCGTGTCCTTTTAACTTGGTCACAGCAAATCTAACTCTTTTGTCCTCACTGATCTCCTCATTTTCAAAATATTTGTCTAATTCACTCACCCAATCCAGCAAGACATCCGCGGACAGACTACCATCATAGTTAGGGATCTCCGGTTTGGGCTTGCTGCTAGCTAACAGAACTGATCGCAACAGCCTCAACTCTGGGGCTTCTTCCTCTGACCCATCTGTAACAGTTGTTGCCTCGTCTTCACTGTCATCCCCAAGTTCCGGGTCTCGTCGCCTACCCGCCTCTACTGCTTCCAATCGAGCTGTAAGGATTCTCAGTTGTTCTCTCAATCCTTCATCTGCTCCTCTACGTGCACCTCTTCCACGTCCTCGTCTTTGTACTTCCATCTTCCTCTACTTCCTCAAAACGCTGCTCTGATACCACTTGATGGGGCCAGCCCACGTGGTCCCGCCACTCCCAAGCGGATGTGTAACGCTCCTATGAATCAGACAGTATACAATTGATTTGGTAATAAATTTTAGTTTGATTTATAATCAACTTGGGTTACGGCATGTACTGTGGTGGTCTTATCGGCGGACATCTGTCCCTCCTCGGGATCCTGGAAAGTTCTCGGCTTGGGTTTTACCCTGTTCGCGCCTTTTGGGTTATTATTGTTACTTGGTTGTTTAGCACTGTAGTCTCTGCGATTTTCCTTTGATTTTTTTGTATTGTCTGCGGTGAAAACACAACGCGGTTCCTGCCTACTCGGTTAACTGTATAGCAAATGTTTGGTTGCAGTTCTGTTGCTCAAGGTCCAGCTTGTATGCCTCGACTGTCTGGTGTCACTTTGGTAAGTTCGGCTACTGTAATTGTTTATATGTTTGTTCCTCTGTCGTTCGGCGTTTTCCACTGGCGTTGATGTTTGTCACGGTATTGTCTGTTCGTTTCCCTCAAGATTCCATGGTTATTTGAGCATTATAAGTTAATGGCATTCTGGTTACAGTCTCGGTTCGTCAGCCTCCAAGTTCGATGGGTTTCGCGGCTTGCCCTGTTCGGCTCTCTGCTAATTCAATTGGTAAGCTCTCGTTCCCTGCCAGACTTCTTTTCCGCTGCTTATTTAGACTCTAATAGCTCGGCTCCTCTGTGAGCAGGGTTCGTCCGTTTGAGGGTTTTGCTTTGCAGTTGCGGCTCACCTTCAGGTATGATTTCTCGTTCATTCTCTCAGCATTTTCCCTTTCAATTTCTCTGTTTCTCGCTTTTCTTCAAGGGTTGGTAACTAACCCTTCCTCCTTTCGTCCCTATGCAGGTGGAGCCGTTCGCTGGGTCGAATGCATTGGGCTTCCGGCCATTCTGGATATCTTCCGGGTAGAATTTTTTTTTTTCTTGTCTGTAATGGATTCTTGTATGGGTCGTTGGTTTGGTTGTTGGCTACTATAGTGAGTAGTTCTCGCCGCGGCTTTTGTTCATGACCCTGTCAAACCCTAGGCTTGTGAACTGGGTAGGGTTTGAAGCTGCGTTGAACACTAATTTGTATGCTGAGATGGACTGTTAATAATTGTATTTATGCTGAGATGGACTGTTAATTGTATGTGGAAAGAAAAACTTGTATCGCCTTTCAGTTTCGTTTGCATACCTTGAAAATGTATTTGTCTGGGCGCTGTAACTCGTGACCGGTGCTGGTTGGTGTCACCTCTCGTTTGTTTGTTTGTCCTTCTGCTGGTTCGAAGTCTGTCAAGAACATGTAATAGGTTTTGTACATGAAAGAAAAATAAAATATAAGCACAGCATGGAATTGTACAGTCTCTATTTCTTTTTGAGGACGCACGTAAGAGTTGTTTGTGCACTGAAAAACAAGATGTATATCTTTATTTCTGTTCTTTCTTTTCTCTTTTCACTCCCGAACCCCTATGGGCTTGCTTTCCCTCGTTTTTGTATCATTGTTCTCAAGCAGTTAGATAACTGCTGTCAGTTGTTCAATTATCAGTTACATCAGTTATTTCATATTTGACATTTATCCATGGCTAGCTTGTTTCCCTTTGTTTGTTTTTACAATAGTATATAACTGTTCAACAACTAATGATTCTAACTAATATTACTGTTCCTAATTAGAACTCGTTACAGTATTCTAGGCATTTTTAAACAGAAACCAAAAACAACAGATAATAAAAATAATTAAAAATAAAGAAGAAACAGACATGTTGTCCGTTCTGCGAGTTGTGTTCTCTGTCCTTCTCAGAAACCATGCCAACGTTCTTTCTATCTCCGCCCTGTTAACCAGATGCTCCTGCATCAATTACTCACTTTAACATCATACACCAATCCAGGGAACAAGTGTATTCACTGGGATTTTGAAATCCCAATTCATCCGTTGATCAGAAAAACTAGTGTTCTGCCCCTACAGTTGAGCAATATATGTTCCCACAACATTTTGATTAAGAATAGATTCCCAACTCAAATATGTACTTAATAGAGGATTGAAATGGTTCCAAAATATTGATTATGATTTTGTGTCTCTTAGTTATAGTCTGATTCACACCTTATCTAAGACCAACATTCATATTACCAAGAATTGGAAGCTTAGGTCTTCTATTGTCAAATGGCACAACTTTACTTATGTTCCTAGCATTGCTATTGACTGAATTAATATAGGAATATTAGATATCTTTTCTTGGGTTAATATGATGAGGGTTAGGACCTACAAGGGACTTGATAGGATGTCCATTGACATACAATCAACATTCGAGGCATTTAAAAGGATATCCCTTAAATTCTGGACATTTGAACATGTACTACTTATAGGTCCACCCAGTGAGCATGCATTTTTTGCTAACCCTGACACTACTATTGCATTATCACAGTTCCCATTATTGACTTTAGAATTAGGCAGTTGACAAGAGATTACAACGTTAATATCACTTGCCCCAATATTTTACCAACATTTCTTCCAGTGATTAAAGTGGTCAAACCCCTTCCATTGTTATGCTTCTATTGTTGCATCAATTGCAACACCAAAGCATTATTTGCTGAATTCATCGAGATGTTGCCATCTCTACCTCCACCTAGACCAACAGGAATACTATTTTTAGCTTTTATCTATCTCTTCATTGTGTGAAATCCTTCAATATTGTACACAACAGAACTTATATATCCAAGTCTAGTAATTTGCTGCTTTTGTTGTAATTGATCTAATTCATTTTTAGTTGATAAACAAGGAAATTTAGTTCTTGGATTGCTTATGGGTGCAATTCCTTGAAATATTCCAATTATATTATTACTCCCAAGTGTTGGAAAGGAGGAAAATGGGAGAATTCCAAAGGGGTTTAGACCTGGCAAACCCAAACCTACTAAACCATTTAATCTACCCCTACTTGCAATGATTCAAGAGCCCAAGCAGATAGTTGACCAAATTAAGAAATAACTTGCAAATCATCAATTCCATCCACTTGGAAAAGAGAAGAAAACAAAGATTCTATGCCTCCTCCAAATGCATTTCCCATGCTGCCCTTTTGACTAAACAGACAACTAAGCCTTTTCTAGTACAATCTAGGCTTTCAAATATTATTCTGAAAAGAAAATAATTACCATAAAAAAAACAAGATTTAATATTAATCAATTTAGACAAATATGTGAGTTACGTGTGATTTCTATGTTCAATAAAGCTATACAAACATTTAAATTAGATATCAAGGATACCTATAGAAACAACGAAATCATTAAAAAAATAAATATGCAACATATCTAAAGATTGAAATCTAGAATCTAAGCATGAAGGGTGACTCAGTTTAAGATGTGTAAAAAGTATGGTAGAAACTCAACGACACCTGTAGGTGGCTTGCAACATTCTCTCATGTCAATCCTTGAAAATTCATGAACTCCAATATTCTCTTTGGAGCAACTTCTGTACCACAAAGAAATCATATCAACATCAAAAGACGTGAAAAAAATCCTATTATTTGGATGTAATCATTCAAAATTTTCCTCTAAAGAAAATTGATTTACTTGTAAATGTAACAATTGTTTACATATAACTACAGTCCAATTCAAATGAATAGAAATCCATTTGAATAGTCAAAATACGCATGCTAGATAACGCTCACACCACAGTAATCACCACAGGGTAGTGGTTGTGGAATAGGAAAATGTTGCATCCTAGCCCATGTGATTGCTTTTGCACAGTGGTTCCAGAAAGGAATAAGAAGAGCCAAATAAGGAAGGAGCATAGTCGGTTCCTTTGGACTACAAGCTAGCTTTACTGAATATGGAAGGCACATGTTTGAAAAGGGATGGCAGACTCGTTATAATAAGCAGAGAAGTAAACACAACAGCAAGGTTTACCAATCTTAGTGGAGATGTTGCACACTATCTGCTAGCTAGAAATGGAAGATAAAGTCCTCTGCATCCCACTAGGATCTGGAAATTCAGTTGGGTCTACTCTCCTTGGCTGCCTGCATTGATAATCAGGATTAAGTATATCGTTTATCTTCCAATTCAGAGGAGGAAATAACATGGTTCGATTCAAATCTGGAGGGATTTTGTAGACCTGAAGTTGGAAAGCAGATTTAGACTTTCTTGGATCGATGATGGGTGGAAGAATAGTGCCATTTCTGCAACAATATTTTATCTTTCCGACAACTGTATTATTAGCCATGTATTGACTAAGGTCCACAATTGTTAGGACCTTCTCACAACTCATCACTGTTGAGAAATCCATGTCTTGGTAGAAAGCGCCTGCAACTCCATTGATGCAGTCACTCTGACTTTTTTCTAGTGTCTTTGCACCCTTCATGGCTTGAATAAATTCTCCCTTCTTCCATTCCGAGGACAATTTCCAGTAGTCCAAACGGCCAATGTGATTCTCATTAGAAATTGTTACCTATGCCTAATAGTTTCTTTCAAAGGCATGTGTGACATCATAACTAATGGTGAGATCTCCTTCCTGGTGAGGCAGAAATTTTGTTTCATTGACAACAGTTACAAACTTAGGATCCGTTTCTCAAGAAACCTCCATAAATCCCTTTTTAACTTAAGGCTTGGGAATTTGTATCCTTCATTAGCAAGGTTGAAGTTGTGAGGCATGGGAATATTATTTTCTCCAATTCCAAATTTCTTTCCTTTCATCACAATCTGGACTACTATCTGGTTTATGTCCCCATTAGTTTCAATGGCAGTCTTGAGATTTGTGGCTTAATAACCAGAGATATAGTCTAAAACACATGCCCAAAAATGTGACACAAAAATTCAAATTTCCTTTTGAGTGTCTCATACTTGAAAGGGAGACAAATCAAAAATACTTTCATAAGAATTTAGGTTCCAGTTCATAGTGAGCTAGAAATAGAAATAGCCCTATCACTACAATGCAATATGGCCAAATCATTATCTCATTGTCCACAGCTCCCTTTGTCATCATTATATATTTACTAGAATTGAAATCGTACACACTGAGATGTCAAGTGTTGATATTTTGGATTGTTGAATGTACAAGGATTTTAAGTTGACATTACACATGTGACTGAAGCAACACAATTTTCCTTTTCAGTGCTAGACCATGGCTTCCATTGCTCAGCAAGGTATTTCCTTAAGGTCCATTGTTGCCAAAAAAATAAAAAATATAGAAATCTCTTCTATACCATCTTCAATATATCTGTGCAAAATAATGACTAACCTTACTCTAGGACAAGCCCCTTGCTGCCACAAATGATGCAAACTTGTTAACCATAAATGAACCAAGACACTTATTGATTCACGGGGAAATCAGTGAACCTTATAGGATCAAGATAACTTCGGTTACAACTTATGTGTCTAAAATCACAATCGCGGTACAAACTTGATTCAGGGATGGAAAGATCTTTGCTAGAATTTAAAATAGTAGAGAAAAAATGAGACTATGCTTTGCCCGTTAGTAGCAGCCCTTCTTAGGTCAGACCTGATCTTAAAAAAAAGGTTGACAGGGTCGCAGAGAACAGATATGTTCAAAACCCACAAATTCCGAAAACAATTACATACTATCCAGAAATCAATGATAGAGAATCCAAAGAGAAGGATTCAAAATATATTTTAAGTATCTATTTGAATGGACATAATAGGAAAGGTACCTAGTGAGCAGTATCAACTTGCATAATATGTTTCAACCAAAAAATCTTAGATAGGGAAACCCTTTAACCGAAAACCCTTGCAAGGAGTCAAATTTTCACCATAAATTCAGGCCAAAGGTATTATAATAAGTCCATAATAGTTTTAGTCCAAACACAATATTAAACCGTACATCAAACTCAATCTTATAGAAGGACCCAGAGACCTGAAACAGCATAGCCCTTGTCTCAACAAGAATTTTCTTCTCTAGTTTCTAGCGATTCTTCAAGGACGCAAACAACTTCAAGATAGATGGAATATGCACATGAAAATAGATAATAAGCCCATGAAAGCCTTTAAATCAATAATAGAACATATTTTTTCCCCAAAAAGCAATTCTTGTGAAGACCATTTCAGATGGCACAACAATCCTTGAGACAGAGATAATCCTTTATGTTCCATGGGTCCACTTGAGTGAGGATATCGCACTATTTGATTTCTCCAAATTGTCAAGAAGAGCGTCACATAGCCAAAAAGGGTCGAACATAAATAAAACCCTAGAGAGGGCCAAAGTTCATATTTAGAGCCATGCAATTCTGAACACGATTTAAGACTCATAATTGGCATCCGACTTTTATGCCTTTACTGTGGTCTGCAATTGTTTGATATCCAACCACCTGTAAATGAAAACCAACGAAACATTTTTCAAATCTCCATGAGAAAAATAAAAATAAAAATAAACCAAGATTCAATTTGTTATATGAGCCTCTTCAATTTTCTATATGAGCCATAGATGTAAGGACCTCCGACCACGCTTCACAAATAGATCACATTGAAGCATGCCCAATGTTGAATTTCAAGAAGGTACGTTGAAATTGAAAAATTAAGGTAGCCATCCTACTAGTGATGAAGAGACTACATCCTCTAATACTATGGGCACTAACAATGTTTGTGATATCTCAGGTAGGTTTTTTCGCATTGTAAGGTTCAACTATCTTGTAGGTCCCGTGATTGATTCAGGTGCTCCAGTAGAAAAGAAAATGATAATTGGAAAGACTTGCAGGAAGAGGCTTTCAAATCCAATTATTTACCTGGTAATGATTATTGTCTTAAAGGATCTTTGAATGGTTTGAATAATGATATCATATATGATGAAAATACTCCAAGTTCAGTGACTAATAATGCAAACTCTTCCAATTAAGAAGCTAGTCTCTAAGCCAAACAAACATTAAAAGAGTGGATATAGAGACATAAACCAGTAAAGTGAACTCGGAAATGTTTTCTGCCTTGACTCCGGGAGAAGATAGCAACATGCATAAAGCTCATGTTCTTAGTTTAGATATTGTTGATGATAGTAGTCACTCACTTGCTCATGTTCTTGGGTAGACATGGTGATGCAGCCCAGGCCGCTCCCAGGCCGCTTCTCCCAGGATCCTCCGATCACCATGCATATAAAAAATAGACATGCGCATACAATATTTATATCTATATATTTACCTACGCACATCTGTAGGATGTTCTCCTCTTTCTTCGATATCGCCGCAGGTTATAGTCTGGACTTTCTTATAACCAAAGCTCATGTGCATATATTGTATGGGCAAGGCATATATATACCTCTGCGCCCTCCATAAAAATTCGTTCCTCCTGAACTGATATCCTCTTATGCAATGGTTAACACTTCCGCGGGGATTTGATGAGTGATTGTTCCACCTTCGCACGACGGTTCAGGCGATACATATATACTTTAATTTATATTAAATTGCGCTCAATTTCCAGAACTCACCATCAAATATATACGATGCAGTTTATCTATCCTCGTGGTTACCTTGATATGGCTGATCTCTTCAAGGACTGCTTGCCACATATACTCGCATTAATTAACTGTTGAACCTGTTATCAATTAACAGTTAAATTCTCACTTTACATATATTCGTTCAAACCTCTTATCGCTCAAAGTCCGAGCTCCAGAGGTCTTCGACGCCGGCTGTAGTTTCAACAGGAATAATAAACTTCCAGGTATAATTCAAGTATAAACAGAGATGGAGATTCAAGAAGTCTGCGAAGACAACATTCAATTCAAGGCGGTATATCTTCAGAAAAAAACCACCTGCAAACTGTATATTCAAGGCGATCTATCATAACACGAGAGCCAAGCGGATTAACAATTAACAATTAACAATTAACACAGCGCTTCCATATGAGGGAAATTAGAACCATCAGCACCCATGCAATTCCAACGTTATATAACATTGATTTCTGCAACCATGTGCAGAATCACATCTAAGAAATTGTTAAACGCAACCATTTCCATACAAATCGAATTCAACATATTCATATTCACATAAAACAAGTATTCAGAGAAAATTTTCTATTCACGGCCAGATATGCAAATCTATGGCCCTTTTACAAACTGCCCGAAGGCTCCCAAGGAGAACCCTTGCTCACTCCTCACACTCACTCTTCACACACCTCCATGCCTTTGAGGCTCCCTAATTTATTAAACTTAGCATGATAAAAATCCTAAAATCACTCAATTAAAAGCTCTAAGACTTTACATGCAATGCATACATATGGCAAAAGCATCTTCTCAGCTTTATTCCGTCTTTTTCCCTGTTCTAAAATAGAAAAGCTTTCCTTATCACTTAATGGTCCATATCCATTCCTTTTGTGCCTAAAAGCTCTCCTAGTTTTATTTATTTATTTTGAGAATGTCTAATAAAAGCCTAGATATTAAACTGACTTGGAATTTAGGAAACTAATCCCACCATTTCATGACCCCGATGTCTATTATTTACAATAATTTCCCTTTGGGTTGAATGCTCCCACATCATACTCCCAAGGTAGAGAAATTTCATGATCTCCTGATCATGTGTTCAGATCTATGTTTGCCTGGATCCCATATCTTGTACTGTAACTTTCCATTTGCCGCTGCTTTTGTCTGTTGTTCTTCTCCAGGTCTCCACACTTTATGCTGCTTTGCTCCACTAGCTCTACTCTTGCAATCTTCTGCTGTCTTCCTCTTGTTGCTTCTACTACTTCTCTTCTTTTCTGATGTCTTTTTCTGAGACACTTTCACCAAGATTCTTCTGATTAATTCAATTTCCTTGTCCAATAAATCTTCAAGCTGCTGATTTCTTGCTTCTATGCTAGTCTCTGTTCTGACTGCCACCCGATCATCCACCCCCTCTTGTCTTCTGGAACAGAGAACTTCTTTTCCCTTCAATTGACTGTTCAGCTGAGTCAAATGTTTCTCAGCACTGGCGACAATTTCTGCATTCACAAAACACATGTTAAAATAAAAATCACAAGGCATCAGTGCCTTACTTCCCTCTGCCAGCATCTCAGTATGCTGTTCCATCCCAATCAGCACATCAGTATGCTGATTCTCTCTGCCCAAAGAATTCTCTAAAGAACTCTCAAGACTATCAACCAGTCTTTCTCTCATACCATCTGTTTCCATGATGTCTTTCTCCTCTCGTTCACTATATTGAACTCTTTCATCTGCTGCAATCTCCCTGTCATACTCTGGATTCTCCAACAAATATTCTAATAATGCAATTTCTCTGTAGCATTGCTGAAGCATATCATCATCACCTGCATTCATACATAAACTTCCAGTTTTCACAGACTCAACTGTTGCTTCACTTATCCGTGCTACAGACTGATCCACTTCTTCTGCATCCACAGGAACTTCCTCTTGTACTGTAACAGTCGCACAAGGTTGCACATCCTCCTCAGTAAAACCTGTAATCACATCACAATTGTCAGCTACAAAAATACATGGTTTTACATTATCCATCTGATCTGGATTTGCCCAATAACTCAAGAAATCATCAACGATTTTCTCCTCTATCTTCATTTCCTCCTGTGATCTTGTTATCTCAGCATCGATCTGAACAGTCTTCAGATTCAACTCTTCTTGAACAAACTTCAAAGTTTGCTCATCTTCCTGTATTGTACCTACAAACATACACAATTCATTAGTTTTAAAACCACAAGACTTTTCAGTCTTGACTGCTTCCTTCAACATTTTTCTTTTAATATATCTGCATGTGGGAATTTCAAACTCCAACTCTGGCGCAAGAACTCTAAGTCCCTTTTTCAACAAGGCAATCACAATTTGCCTCAACCTCCTCTGCAACTGTCGCCAAATCACTCTCTTTCCCTTCAGTGGAAAGATCAATTTTCCGTTCCGATTTCCCCACCCTTGTAGCCATTTTTCTAGTACCTACAATTGTACCTTTATCTCTGCAATCTCTCTTTTTCGAACCTCTGCAGTCATTTCATCTCTGTGGCATTTCTCTGAACCTCTTCTTCCTCTCGAAAAACTCTCTCTGCCTCTCGCAGACTGCTTCCTCGTAAGTTTTCTATTCACCATGAGTTGTACTAGCCTCTGCAACAACAACCTCTCTTGCTGCAACTTACCTCACCGAGCTCTCCTCACTCAGTCTTCTGGGTAAGTACTGGTTCACTGCCTCTGGAACCTCTTGAGCACTCCTCTGCTCTCTCTAGGCTATCTCTTCAACTCACCTTCTTCTTCTTCTTCACTGCAATTGTCCTCCCTATCCAGCCTTCATCTGAATGCCAGGTTCACTGCCACTGTCTCTGCAACCATAAACTTCATTTATAAATTTCAAATCAGAAAAATAATCTCACCTCTTAAGATCTTGCACGATCTTGTCTTCTTTCCTCTTCCGCAATCCTATTCACTTGTGTAGTTTGCATATCAGATTAAAAATCATTCATCCCACTTCAGTTTTCAAAAAAAACAAACATCTTCAGTTGATCATTCTAGCTCTGATACCACCTGATCCAGCCCAGGCCGCTCCCAGGCCGCTTCTACCAGGATCCTCCGATCACCATGCATATAAAAAATAGACATGCGCATACAATATTTATATCTATGTATTTACCTACGCACATCCGTAGGATGTTCTCCTCTTTCTTCGATATCGCCACATGTTATAGTCTGGACTTTCTTATAACCAAAGCTCATGTGCATATATTGTATAGGCAAGGCATATATATACCTCTGCGCCCTCCATACAAATTCGTTCCTCCTAAACCAATATCCTCTTAAGCGATGGTTAACACTTCCGCGGGGATTTGATGAGTGATTGTTCCACCTTCGCATGACGGTTCAGTCGTTACATATATACTGTAATTTATATTAAATCGCGCTCAATTTCTAGAACTCGCGATCAAATATATACGATGCAGTTTATCTATCCTCGTGGTTACCTTGATATGGCGCATCTCTTCAAGGACTGCTTGCCACATATACTCGCATTAATTAACTGTTGGACCTGTTATCAATTAACAGTTAAATTCCCACTTTACATATATTCGTTCAAACCTCTTTATCGCTCAAAGTCCGAGCTCCAGAGGTCTCCGATGCTGGCTGTAGTTTCAACAGGAATAATAAACTTCCAGGTATAATTCAAGTATAAAGAGAGATGGAGATTCAAGAAGTCTGCGAAGACAACATTCAATTCAAGGCGGTATATCTTCAGAAAAAAACCACCTACAAACTGTATATTCAAGGCGATCTATCATAACACGAGAGTAAAGCGGATTAACAATTAACACAACGCTTCTATATGAGGGAAAGTAGAACCATCAGCACCCATGCAATTCCAACGTTATATAACATTGATTTCTGCAACCATGTGCAGAATCACATCTCAGAAATTGTTAAACGCAACCATGTCCATACAAATCGAATTCAACATATTCATATTCACATAAAACAAGTATTCACAGAGAATTTTCTATTCACGGCCAGATATGCAAATCTATGGCCCTTTTACAAACTGCCCGAAGGCTCCCAAGGAGAACCCTTGCTCACTCCTCACACTCTCTCCTCACACACCTCCATGCCTTTGAGGCTCCCTAATTTATTAAACTTAGCATGATAAAAAATCCTAAAATCACTCAATTAAAAGCTCTAAGACATTAGATGCAATGCATACATATGGCAAAAGCATCTTCTCAGCTTTATTCCGTCTTTTTCTCTGTTCTAAAATAGAAAAGCTTTCCTTATCACTTAATGGTCCATATCCATTCCTTTTGTGCCTAAAAGCTCTCCTAGTTTTATTTATTTATTTTGAGAATGTCTAATAAAAGCCTAAATATTAAACTGACTTGGAATTTAGGAAACTAATCCCACCATTTCATGACCCGTATGTCTATTATTTACAATAATTTCCCTTTGGGTTGAATGCTCCCACATCACATGGAGTCTGAAATCCAACACATTAGATAATTTTTTTACTGAAAGTAAAGGTAGAACAATTTGACATCAATGTGGATATTTAGAGACATATTCAGGGAAGATGTTGGTTTACCTCTGCAAGAGATCTCACTGGGCGGTCAAAGGGACGAGGAACTTATTATTGAAGTTGGATTGGAAAGGGTAACTCAAGAATCAAACTGGATGATAAAACACATGCCAAGGTTGGAAATTCAGGATCAGAGGTATAGCTTCCCCAAAGACCCCAAATTGTCTGGGAATTATGGGTGTTCTCTTTCTGAAAAGCACATGGTTAATGCAATAATAGAAGCATTTTGAATACCACCTCAACAAGAAAAAGAGCGCAGACTCGACGACGAATTTTTTTTACAATTGGAATGCAGGATTTTGTACAAACTTCAGATATTCTTGAAATTTCAAATGAGAATACAAAAAAAAAGTGAGCTCTGTGACTCCAAAAAAGAAAGTGAAATTAATTCCAAAATTGAGCATGTATCATTCAGTGTCAGTCCAAACAGTTTGGGGACAGATATAGAGCTTTGTGAAACATCAAAAGGGTGGAAGAGTAATGATACAGATACTTTACATCTTCTTCCAGAATGTGACAAGGCCCAACAGGCTCATGTTTTTCAAGGTATGCCTCGGTTTGTGTTTACCTTTCACTGCTTAAAATGCTGTTAGACCATTGTAACTTCCAATTATTTTCTTTTCAGTCATGTTATTTTGCAATGACATGTTACCAAAAAACAATTGTTAATTTTGACTAAATTTATAACAATGCCTTTTCCCAACAAAATGGAGTACTTTTTTGGGTCTTAAATAACACCAATTCTTAGTTCTGACAAGTATGTGTTGAACCCTTGTTCCAACAAATGGTTCCTCCTTTGTAAGTAAACAAGACTTTTGCTTCTATTTTTCCTTTATTTCTTGTTTGATTCTTTTATGATGGGAGAAAGTAGGAAATTTGCCTTAAATTTCTAGGTGTTTTTTGCAATGTTTGTAACATTGATGGGAAAGGTGATCATAGTTGATACCACCCTAGAAAGTTCTTGGCATTAAAATTTAACTCTAATTTGAGAACATGCAATCCAACACTACTCATAATGCAATGACACAAATTAATAAAACCATAAAGAGTAAGTGATGACAAGGAGCATTTTGCACCTACAACAAGGAACACCTCCAACCATCAATACGTCTAGTGACATAGCTATTTTCTTCTTAGCTAACATTCTGAAGGAAATTGCTACAAAGAAGAAATTTCAAATAAAACAACAATTTAGAATATAAGAATCATGTAAAAAACCTAGACTAGAGTGCAAAATCAATGTTTTTTTGTTTGTGGTTATCCGAGTTGCAGATGACATTTTCACATTCAGTTTGCAACAGGTTGCCACAAGCTAAATGAGAGTGACAATAGTATCATAATTATAAAAACGTGCTAGTTATGATATTTATAACAAATTCCTTAGTGAAAATAAGATGAAAGATGCAAATGAATAGACAAAGATTAAGTTGTCAATGAATAAGAATGTAGAAAGTTTGGTTAGTAATATAAACAACAATGCGTCTGAAAATTTTCAACATGGTCACATTAGGCATCTTGAGTATGGTTACTAGGTATCTGATTCCGTAGAAGATAGGATTACTATTTTGGATCCTCAAATACAAAAAAGTGGCCTCGATTGACTGTGATCACACTTCATCTAGTGACACCTTTGCAAAGACAGATATATCTAGAGATTTTCACAAAAAACAAGGTACATTGAAATTCAACAATGACTCTCAAGTTAGTCATCCTACTGGCGATGAAGGGGCTTCATCCTTTCATACTATGGCCACTAAGAATGTATGTGATATCTTGCGAAATTCTTTTTCCGATTGTATGGTTGAATTGTCTTCCAAGTCCCTTGATTTGTTCAAGTGCTCTAGTAGAAAAACAAATGATAATTGCCGAGAATTGTAGGAATAGGCTTTCAAATCCAATTATTTACCTGGTAATGATTATTGTCTTGAAGGATCCCAGAATGATTTGAAGAATGATATAAGACATAATGAAAATACTCCAAGTTTAGTTACCGATAATATAAACTCTTACAATTCAGAATTTAGTTTTTAAGCCAAACAAAAATTAAAAGCATGGTCACAAAGAAATCAACGAGTAAAGTGAACTTGGAAATGTTTTTTTCCTTGACTCCTGGAGAGGATAGCAACATGCAAGAAGTTCAAGTTCTTAGTGAGTACTCTATTGATGATAGATTTCATTCATTTGTTTACGTTCTTGGGGAGAGATGCAGTCTGAAATCCAAGACATTAGACAATGCTTTTACTAAAACTAAAGGTAGAACAATTGGACATTAAGGTGGACATTTAGATACATATTCAGGGAAATATGATGGTTTACCTCTGTAAGAGATCTCAATGGGTGGTCAAAGGGATGAAGATCTAATTTTTGAAGTTGGATTGGAAAGGGTAACTCAAGAATCAAATTGGATGTTAAAACACATGCCAAGGTTGGAAATTCAGGATCAGAGTTATAACTTCCCCAAAGACCTTGAATTCTATGAGAATTGTGGGTGTGCATTTTCTGGGAAGGACATGGTTAATGCAGTAATAGAAGCATTGTCAAGACCACCTCAATAAGAAAAAGAGTTCAGACTCAATGATGAATATTTTGTTACAATTGGAATGGGCGATTATGTACAAGCTTAAGGTATTCTTGAAATGGTAGATGACTATACAAGAAAAAATGAATGTGAGTTGTGTGGCTCCAAAAAAAAAAGGTGAAATTCTAAGAGCCCTTTTTCCCTATATTTCCTTCGGTACTGTATTTTTCTCTCTTGTGGCGTAGATAATGGTGGTGAAAATTTCTTGTTGGGTTCCCCAAAGGAAGTTCCAGGGATATCATTGGCATACTCTAGAGTAATATGCTTATCAGCAGGTGCCCTCCAGAACAATGTACCCACCACGATAGGAGAAAAATCCCTAAAGGATTTTAGTCTAGACCTTGCAAACAACTTTACCTTGGCTTGAAATTATTCTAGTGTGTAGGTCTTCCCACTCTCCCATACTGATTTTTTCACCACGATCTGTGAGTGCCTCTAGTTTCCTTTGGACTCTATCCTATATGTTGTTAGTTAGTAGTTATTTTCATGATATAGGTGCCTTTTTTTAACTCATTGGCATCTTTATAAGAATTTTACCCTTGAGAATTTGGAGGTGCTCCTACAACACAACTGTATCATTGTTGATGCTAGCAAAATCAGAGGAAAGTTTCTAGAAACTACATGCCCTACTCTAGAAGGGAAAAACTCAAGAAGAGAGCATTCCTCATCATTTAAAAATAATTTTGTAGGATATCCATCACTAGCTACAATGTCTATACCAGGTGTAATCTTCTTTGTGAAGGAAATCACTGATTTTTGCTTACCAGGAATCCTTGCATCATAAGGTGTACTCCCATTTGTTTCTGTATTCAAGTAATTCAATCCATATTTGCCTTACATGAGTAAGGTTTTGTTCAACCCTGATATTTTAGTTCCATTAAAAGAGTAAACATCTTGGTAGCTAGTAAAGGCTTTATCCATCTCAACAACAACAAACCATGTTGCAAACTCAGAGGCCCCCAAGTTGAAAAGAGTAATTCTTGCACTTCATCCATTTGAATAGTCAGAGTAGACATGCCATTTAATGCTCACACCATAGTGTAGTGGTTTTGGTATACGAAAATTTTGCATCCTAGCCCATGTGATTACTTTTGTAGTCTGGTTCCGAAAAGGAATAAGAAGAGACAAAGAAGGAAGGAGCAGAACCAGTTGCTTTAGACTACAAACTGGATTTATTAAAGATGGAAAACCATATGCACAGGCTTGAAAAGGGATGACATACTCATTATAATAAGAAAAGAAGGAAACAAAACAATGACTTTTACCGGTCTTAGTTGATATGTTGCAGAATATCTACCAACTAGCAATGGAAGATAAATTCCTCTGCGTCCCACTAGGATTTTGAAATTCAGTTTGGTCTACTCTCCTTGGCTACGCACATTGATAATCAGGCTTAAGTATATTTTTTATCTTCTGATTTAGAGGAGTAAATACCATGGTTTGATTTAAATGTAGAGGGGTTTTGTAGACCTAAAGTTGGAAATAAGATTTAGAATTGCTTGGATAGATGATGGGTGGAAGAATAGTTCCATTCTTGCAAGAATATTGTATCTTTCTGACAGTTGTGTTATTAGCCATATATTGACTAAGGTCCACAATTGTTAGGACCTTCTACAAACTCATCATAGTTTAGAAATCCATGTCTTGGTAGAAATCACCTTTAACTCCATTGATGCAATCATGAAGAGTTTTTTCTAGTGTCTCTTCACTCATAATGGGTTGAATAAATTCTCTCTTATGCCATTCCTAGGACAATTTCTAGTAGTCCAAATGGACAATAGGATTCTCATTAGAAATTGTTACCTATGCTCAATAATTGCTTCCAAAGGCCTATATGAAATCATAACTAATGATGAGATATCATTCCTCGCGAGGCATAAATTTTGTTTCCTTGCCAACAGTTACAAACTTAAGATCCTTTTTGCAACAAACCTCCATAAAGCCCTTTTTAACATAAGCCTTAGTGCATGTGTATCTGTTGGGAAAAATACTGAGAGGGGCGTGAATCAGTATTTTCAAGTCAATAACCTTTTATGTTTCATATTCTAATTTCTATACGTTATTTTGAACGGAACCCATATGTGTACATGACTGTTCTTAGGACAACAATCGTACATCCAGTAAACTTATGATTCAGTTAATTCATCATTCATTTTGTCTTTGCCCAATGCATCAGTACTTTATTAAACATTAGATAGATAGTAACCATGTGTTGGAAGAACAAAATAAACAATCACACATAAACAACACAGATGAAGACCAATATTTAAGGTGGAAACCCAATCCGGGAAAAAAACACATATTGTTGTCATCTTTGTCTTCTTTAATATAAAGAAAAAAAAATTACAATCTTGTACTGGTGCACACTCAAACCAGTATTTAGAAACCCACCTGTTGAAGGCTACAACCTTCACTCATTCTCCAAATCCTACTAGAAGGGAGCTCCAAGCCCCTGATCAGATTACCAGCTACTACTGGCAGGAAGCTTTGACTTCCTCACTGAAGGCTCCAATACTCAGCAACATCTGTTGGGTCCCTATAATACTAGTGATTACCCCATTACTATTGTAGTTACACCCCTTATTTATATTGATGTACCCATGTAGTGCCCATATTGTTACTATTGTGCCACATAGAAGCCCACTATTGTTATTGTTGTGCCCTACAATATTATTGTTATGTAGGCTTTGATTGTATTGGGACCACTTAGACTCCTATATATAGAAAGGAGGTATTTTCATTTGTATCATCAAACAATTGTTCATTTATGTAATGTAAAGGAGGTTGCCCCCTCGAAGAGGCTGAATTCTAAGGCGTGGATCTCTCTTTTCTATCTTTTTGTGAGCTGGTTTCATAACATTTGGTATCAGAGCTTTGGATTCTAGGGTTTCGCTGCTCCAAACAGGTCATCGTGGCATTTTCGCTATAACTTTTTTTCTGTGACGTTTCAGAAGTCACAAAAAAAACCCATTTGAGAAGACATTGCGCGGAACTTTGGGTCCGAATTTCAGAGCTTTTCATGCAATATTTTCGGAGATATGATCTCCGGAAGTTGCTCTTTTTGATGACTCCTGAATTACACTCAAAACAGGTGACCTGGGGAAAATCGTCATAACTTTCTTTCTGAGCATCGGATTGAAGTTTCGTAAGAAGGTACAGAAAGAGGACGGACTGTAGTTTCTTTTGGGTGTTTTTCAGATCCAAAGGTTGAAACAGTGACTCGTGGCACGTCGTACAACTTCGCTCTACTGAACCAGTCTAAAAGCAAGTCACCGTGGGAGATTTCACATAACTCTTCCTTGGAGAATCCAATTTGTCTCAGACTTGTGTCATTGGAAAGAGGATGCAGAAGGCTACTACAGGTAGCAATTTCAGAATTGGATGATCCGAAATTACAGAGATACATCAGATTCAATATCAGGCTTCTATGAAGTGAAAAAAAAGGTGTGTAGTTTTTTTAAATTTTTGTGTAAGCTTGGTTTAACGGAATTCAAAGGGCATAGTAAAGCATTATTATCGGTAACTGATGACCCGAGGAAAGAAAATGCAAACACCTAGTAAGGAACCTGAAAGCTCTAGCATGACTCATGAAGAAGAGGAAGAAATGCTACATGATATATCAAAATTACAAGAACAAGTGCAACAAATGTCACGCTCACAAAAGCTAACAAAAGCTAAGATAAGTGGCGTGAAATCTAAGGTAAATGGCGTGGAATCTAAGATAAAGGGCATGGAAGCTAAGATGGAGGATTCGATGGCAAATTTGAAGATAGATTTGAATACAAACATGGAAGAATTGAAGAAGTTGCTACAAGAAAGGGTCACTAATGGTGAAAAGGTAGTAAAGGAAACTCATGATGAGAACAAAAGAAATGTTAATCATGATTCCATAGACTCTAATGTTGGATCAAAGACTCACCATGTTCCAAAAATTGATATGAGGAAGTTTGATGGCAAGGATCCCGCCACATGGATATTACAGATGGAGCAATTCTTTGATCTCAATAATGTGCAAAACACACAAAAGGTACGTATGGCAACTTTATATTTGGAACCAAATTAGTTTGTATGGTATCAATGGCTTTGTTCTCGTAAACCATTTATCACTTGGGCAATTTTTACGGAAGAATTGATAGCACATTATGAGGATACAAAAAGCAACACTTTTTTTAGCCAATTGATAAGTCTCAAACAAAAGGGTTCAATAATGGAGCACATTGAGGAGTTCCAAAAATTGAACATAAGGGTAAAAGATATTCCAGAAGATCATAGGATTGATGTGTTCATAGGGTCTTTAAAGGATAATATCCAACATGATGTGCGCCTTTGGGAACCTGATTCATTAGAGAAGGCATTCAGGTTAGCAAGAAAAATGGAAAGCAAAATTATGGCAACTAGGAAGCATACCATTCACAACTATAAAGAAGGAAGTGTTGTTGCCCATAGTCTTCCACAACCTACAAGGTTGACACCACAACAATTGGAAGAAAAAAGAGCAAAAGGGCTTTGTTACAATTGTGATAGCAAATACACAAAAGGTCATAAGTGTGTTGAGAAGAAATTATTCTACATAGATTGTGAAGAGGAAGAAGAAAAGGAGCAAGAAAGGTCAAAAGAAGAGGATATATTCCAGGAACAAAGCCTAGATGAAGAACAAATAAATCCGACCATATCTTGTAATGCATTGGCAGGAATTACCACTCCTCAAACCATCAAGATAGAAGGACAAATCAAGAAGAAAAAGGTAATAGTGTTGATTGATTCAGGAAGCACCCACAATTTTATTCATTGTAGGGTAGCAAAAGAATTGAATTGCTTCCTATATCCAGCACCAGAGTGTCAAGTGATGATTGCAAATGGAGGAACAATAAATTGTTCTGGAAAGTGCCATAATATCAAGCTATCCATGGGAGAATATGTATTGACTAGCCCAATGCTTTCCATTCCAATGGGAGGTGCTGATGTTGTACTAGGAGTCCAATGGCTACAATCCTTGGGTACAATAGCTTTTAATTTTCAAGAACTTTTCATGAAATTTTCTGTGGAAGGAAAGGAAGTTGAATTAAGGGGTATTGCAGGGAAACCAGGAAAGATAATCAGCTCTAATGGAATGACAAAGCTTCTAAAAAAGGAGCAAAGAGGTGTAATTGCACAATTATGTTCGCTAGATGTTTCCACATTGGAATCATCTATTTCTCCAGATCTCCAAAAAGTCCTGGACAATCATTCCAAGGTATTTGAGACTCCCAAAGGTCTCCCACCTATGCGTGATCATGATCATGCTATTCATCTGATTCCAGGAAGTGTTCCTCCAAACATCAGGCCGTACAGATATCCATATGTCCAAAAAAGTGAAATTGAACGTATGGTTGCAGAAATGCTAGAGGCTGGTATAATTCAACCGAGTCAAAGTTCTTTCTCAGCTCCAGTAGTATTGGTGCACAAGAAGGATGGATCATGGCGCATGTGTCCAGATTATAGGGAGCTCAACAAGCTCACTATTAAAGATAAGTTCCCCATTCCTGTTATTGATGAATTACTGGATGAATTGCATGGATCAATTTACTTCACCAAGTTGGATCTTCGTTCGGGATATCATCAAATTAGAATGAAGATTGAAGACATTCCGAAAACAGCATTTAGAACTCATGAGGGTCATTATGAATTTTTGGTCATGCCTTTTGGCCTTACCAATGCACCTTCAACATTTCAAGGTTTGATGAATTCAATTTTCAAACCATTCCTTAGAAAATTTGTGTTAGTATTTTTTGATGATATACTAATCTACAGCAAGTCTTGGAAGGATCATGTTGAACATGTTGACAGGGTGTTACAACTATTGGAGGAGAAACAATTATATGCAAAAAGATCCAAATGTTTCTTTGGAGTCCAGGAGGTGGAATATTTGGGTCATATTGTATCTCATGAAGGAGTTAAGGTAGACCCTAGCAAAATTAAAGCCATTAAGGAATGGAAAATCCCCACATCCATAAAGCATCTGCGAGGATTTCTTGGGTTGACAGGGTATTATCGCAAGTTTGTTAAGAATTATGGGAGAATAGCAGCACCTCTAACAACATTATTGAAGAAAGATTCATTTTCATGGACTTCGGAAGCAACAAAGGCCTTTGAACATCTTAAAGAGGCAATGTGCCAAGCACCGGTCTTAGCTACACCGGACTTCACAAAAACCTTTATTGTGGAATGTGATGCTTCAGGAAATGGAATTGGTGCTGTTCTAATGCAAGATGAAAGACCCATTGCTTTTGAAAGTCGTCCAATCAAGGGAAAGTTTTTAAGAAAAGCTATTTATGAGAAGGAAATGTTGGCAATACTCCATGCACTTAAGAAATGGCGACCCTACCTAATGGGAAGACACTTCAAGGTAAAAACGGATCATGATAGCCTTAAATACTTTTTAGAACAAAGATTATCCTCTGAAGAGCAACAAAAGTGGGTCACAAAGATGTTGGGTTATGACTTTGAAATCATCTACAAAAAAGGGAAGCAAAATGTGGTGGCAGATGCACTCTCAAGAAAGGATGAGGATGTGGAAGCATTGTTGTGTGCCATTTCTATTATCCAACCAGATTGGATAAACGAAGCAAGGGAGGAATGGAAGAATGACGAAGAAGTGTGGGCACTTATTCAAAAGCTACAACAAGATTCCAGTACTTCTGATACATTTAGCTGGAAAAATGATTCATTATGGTACAAAGATCGCTTATACCTCTGTAAGAATTCCCAGCTAAAACAAAAGATTCTTATGGAATTGCACACTTCTCCCTTAGGAGGGCACTCAGGATTTTTAAAAACTTACCACAGGGTTAAGAAGGAATTTTTTTGGGATGGCCTTAAATCAGATATTCAAAAGTTTGTGGCGGAATGTTTGGTTTGCCAGCAAAATAAAGTTGAAACAATTAAGACACCGGATCTATTACAACCTTTATCCATTCCAAGCCAACGTTGGGAGGAGGTTTCAATGGATTTTATCACAGGTTTACCCAAGTCTGAGGGAAAGAGTGTCATCATGGTGGTAGTTGACAGACTTACCAAGTATGCACACTTTTGTGCATTATCACATCCATTTAAAGCCAGTACAGTTTCTACTGCATTTATGGAAACAGTTCAAAAGCTACATGGAAACCCAAAGATTATTGTAAGTGACAGAGATCCCATTTTCACTGGAAATTTTTGGACAGAATTATTTTCTTGTCTTGGTACTCAGTTAGCTCATAGCTCATCTTATCATCCTCAATCTGATGGGCAAACTGAGATAGTAAACAAATGTTTGGAAGGATATCTTCGTTGCTTTGTATCTGATAAACAGACACAATGGGTCAAATGGTTGCCTCTGGCTGAATGGTGGTATAACACTTCCTTTCATACAGCAACAAAAATGACCCCATTTATGGCACTTTATGGGTATCAACCACCATCCATCACATCATATTTAAGAGAAAATTCTAAGGTTCAGGCAGTGGAACATCACATCGAACATCAACAACAAGTCCTCCAACTCTTAAAGGATAACCTTGTGTTGGCACAGAATAGAATGAAACAACAGGCAGATCAGCATCGCAGTGAAAGAAGTTTTGATGTAGGTGATTGGGTATTCCTACGGCTACAACCATATAAGCAAATGTCCCTCAAGCAAGCTAAGAAGGATAATAAATTATCACCAAAGTATTATGGTCCGTACAAGGTGTTGCAAAAGATTGGTACTATGGCATACAAATTGGAGCTTCCTGCAGCTTCTCGATTGCACCCAGTTTTCCATGTTTCATGCTTAAAGAAGGTTATAGGCGACAAGCTCCCAGTTCAAACAATATTGCCAGAACTTGACGAAGAAGGAAAAATTATATTGGAACCGGAAGCAGTTATAGAAACAAGAACTCGACAGCTACGAAATTGATCAATTTCAGAGTACCTTATCAAGTGGAAGAACTTATCCGCTGAAGATTCCACATGGGAGGACGAGAATTTTATGCAGAAGTATCCTGAACTACTCAAGCGTTGAGGACAACACTTTTTTGAAGGAGAGGGGCATGTTGGGTCCCTATAATACTAGTGATTACCCCATTACTATTGTAGTTACACCCCTTATTTATATTGATGTACCCATGTAGTGCCCATATTGTTACTATTGTGCCACATAGAAGCCCACTATTGTTATTGTTGTGCCCTACAATATTATTGTTATGTAGGCTTTGATTGTATTGGGACCACTTAGACTCCTATATATAGAAAGGAGGTATTTTCATTTGTATCATCAAACAATTGTTCATTTATGTAATGTAAAGGAGGTTGCCCCCTCGAAGAGGCTGAATTCTAAGGCGTGGATCTCTCTTTTCTATCTTTTTGTGAGCTGGTTTCATAACAACATCTGTGGACCACGTTTCAGAAATTTTCACACTAGATCCAATATCAACACTTATGCTCAGTCATCACTGTAATACAATCATCAATATCTAACACACAGAATGAACCAATCGCTGAAACCCAATCATCAATCTATGACACATCTGAATCAACCAATCATTGAAACCCAATAATTAACACGTAAGCAAAACTACACGAATAAACTGGAACAGTTATATCACTGTATCCAGTACACAAAACTGAACTTTGAATATGGCATCAACACACAGAATCACCTGCAACCCTGATCATTCAAATGTGAAAATATATACGCTACTTCACCTAGGGAAACCCGAATGTATACGTGCTTTTATGTAGAGAAACACATGTACATATCTTAGCATACTGAAAACTTGACCACCAAAATTTCTAAAAAGAACACTGAATCATACTCAGATCTATTGCAACACTCTAAACCAATCACATAATTGCCTCTTATCTTCAATCATAATCAACAAGTAATCTTAAAGTTCTTTAATCAATTAATAACCAAATTCAACTTCATCATTCAATCATTTCTAATTCAGAAATTATCACTCAACCGAGATCAATAGGAGGACATCATTAATAAACAACGGAGAAACAATAACACTAATAAGGTTGATCAGCCATTTATGAATAAAAACCCATAATTTATATATGTGACTTCTGAGAAGTGAACTTGCGTGTATATGTGATTTTCGAGAAACCAATGAGTGTACAAATTTGCGAATTTTGACCTAAAATTACATAGCTCTTCAAAACTTCAGAAAGACCTAGATCATAATATTTAGAGATAAAAATATGTGTCAGTACTTAATTCTAGTCAATCCATGAGCATATCATACAATGAAAAGTCAGTTTAGGTCTCATGATCCTAGTCCATCATTGTATTCATTGGTGCATAATTATTTTAGATCAATGTGACAATTATGGCCCTAATCATGCAAATATACTTCTGAGTGAAGTATTCATCAAAAACCCTTTCACTTGTAGACTAGCACTTTGATCTTGACTTCTTTATATAGTTTAGCCCTTATTTACCACCACAGGTCAAAATTACATTAGTGCCGGTGGTAATCTCTGATGGAATCAATATTTGTTGTTGCGCTCATTACAATGGGGCAATACCATGGTAAGGACACCTCGGATTTATAATACCATGGAACAAAAACCATACACCACTTTTCTTTAACAAAGTCGCGTGTATACGTGATTTGGCCTTGACGAACCCACTTATAGATTTTCAAATATTCACCTGTATCAAACTTTCTAATTCTGATCTATAAACCTTTGACCCATCATTTTGGTATTTTGCTTCATTACTCTTTCACCTCTGAACTAACCTGTGGATTCATCTAGTTACCATATACTTGTTCTGTTGCAAGTGAGATTCCATCAAGGACAACACATGCATCATAATGCCAATAATATCCCCCTTTAGACTTGATGGAAATCATGTTGGCTTTGATCACCTGAACCTGCATAAAAACTTGTTAGATACATCAAATAAACGTTATTCAAACACCAAGATATTCTCCCCCTTTGACACCAAGGGAAAAGGGCAGACCAAAGCTCCCTCTATTGATCTGAGATGCAATATACTATCCATTCTACCCCTGAGCATATTCTAAATCTTTAGAAATATTTTCAAATTAAGAACATCACTCGATAACTCAACTCAGTTTGACCTTTCTATCACCATGGAATCAGACTTACATTAGTCGCCCAAAAAGGTGGGGATACATATTTGACCCAACCACCCAACCAAGTGGGATTACATTTTTGACATGAGCTCAAAAGTACATACATGAATAAATATGAGATATATTACATCATAGGTCTCCATATGACCTTCACATCAAATGAAAGATAAGACATTAATAACTAACACCAGAGACCTAAACAAGATCATGATAGTTATCACCAACTATCATATGCCATATGTGATCTGCACCATAAACATATATCAACAACATCAAGAACAACAACCTATATATGTCCATCATCAATTCACAGAATAATACAATGTAACTTTAACATCATCGACCTGCGACTAAGTATGCCACATACAAATATCAACTCATCCTCTTGACCTTATCAATATCAACTTGCTCCCTTTCCTTAGTAGAAAAAGCCTTATGTTTATAAAAAACATAGCCTTCCATGAATCAGCGAAGTATATGCCATATCTCCAAGCAGTGATACAAAACCATTCCCATCATATCATATATGTGAAAACACCATAGTCATCATCCATGACCATAACATCATCATCATAGCAAGAACTACATGATCTTCCACAACAACCCTCAATATATCTACCGTGTATCATTACTAGGGAGTTTTCTAACATCCCATATCTAATAAGCATCAACCATGACAATCAACATATGTGAGTACCAAGCCTATCATCATAAAGTAAGATAGGATGAAGTATTCATCATTCCTTATCATCATTACTATGTGACTAGGCAAGCCATGTCTCACTATAGCCATGTCTTCATGAAACTTGCAATAACATCATTTTCTTGGCCAATTTTCTTCATACAAGAGGAACGCTTATACCAACATCATTTATCAATATGCAACTTAAGTAATCATCCATGTATCCATCATAGGGATATAAATATGTATCTACCTTCTCATCAATTTGAAAAGAAAAACATCAGCTCAGAGTCATTTGTCAAGCTTTATTAATACAATCAAGAGCAACAATCCTCAAACAATATACCATGTGAGAGCCAAAAACTATATGAATCCTCATTCATAAATCCATCATATGAAATTTATGCATCTTTGAAGGCATGATGACAACAACATAAAAGAAATGAGTGATACTTATCATCATCAAATAATGAAGTTGTGTACTCAAGCTCTTTTCTTCTCCCTAAAGTTATGAAGATCACCATGTAAGAAACATAACAAGGACTTCTATAGAAAATATAATGCCAACAACGAATTATTAGAAGCATAGAAAATTCTCCCATGAACCTGTGGCAATTGTTTAGTGTTAGATATGATCATTTCATATATCAGTAAGAATCATCAAGGCATCAAAATCAATCAGCTATACAACAAGACATCAATAGCTTATGAGGGCCAAATACACTTCTAAACAGTACCAACCAATTATAATCATCAACCATGAAAACGGAGAAGGCAATTTGTTATTCACTGAACTATATCAGACCCTTTTCCTGAGTTTGTCCCACTCTTTCTCTGTCAAACCATCATATATGGGATTGTTCAATTTCGAACTCGCGTATATATGAAACTTGTCTTCATAATATCCATGTATGAAAAGTGGAGTACTAAAATTTCATACTTTCATTCTCCCCCGAGTCTGTTCTAAATGTACATGGTCCTAGAAATTTTGTTGAAACAGTAGTTCCAAGAATACTATTACCATGATGGTTCATCATCAAAGACTCCATTTTAATCTTGTCTCCATCCATGTGATGAGGACATCCACTATCTGTGTACCATTCATCTTCGTCTTCAGATGAGAAGACAACAAGACCACACCTAATATGACCTTCCCTTTCTTCTTTATTGGTGGATCCATCTTTTTCAAATTTTCTGATATCAATGTTCTTATTTGGTTGCTTACCATATTGTCTATGACGATCCATAAAATTGTTCCTGCATTCTTTTTCTACATGCCCAAACTTGTTACAAGCATAAAATCTTATATGTTTCATATTCCTTCTATTGAAATCGATGGCTTTGCAAACAAACATATTCCAAGAAAAACAATATCCGTTAACATACCTAGAAGCTGATGATATTTTTGTGAGACGGTTATTAGTTTGAAACATTCTACTTCTGCACCTTGTTGCAACATGTCCAAAATTATGACATATACAACATTCAACATTATTGGTTGGAGGAAAGAATCAATTAACGCTTATATAGTTAGGATTAAATTATTTCTTTGAAGACTTTCTTTCCATGGTTCTTAATGGGGTTGACTTCTTATCTCTTTGTTGAGCATTTCAGATTTTGCATTAGAATTCCTTGCCTCATCTTATGAGCTAGATTCACCTTTAACAGTTTCATGAAAACCAAGACTAGATTTGATGGTAGGGGACCTTTTGACTATCAATAATATATCCAAAAATATTAGTACTGTCTTGAAATCGTAAAAGTTTCTGCTTTTCTTCTAATTTACTTTCTAGGATATTTACCTCAACCTAATATTGTGTTTCCTTTTCTAGATAGTTCTTCTTCATGTTTTCTTCAAAATTTCTTATTTTCTCCACTTGTTGTTTTAATTTGAGAATATAATTTTATTGTTCTACAAATGCTTGAAGTACTTCTTCATTCTTCTTATTTGTTTTTGCAATATCTTCTTTTAGGGAGATGGCCTCAGCTTCAAGACTTTCATAATAGCGAGCTCTTTCTTTAATTTCCTCGTTTGTTGTATCATTTTCATTCACTTGATTTATTAATGACATTACTCCATCCTAGAACCTTTGACATTGATCTTATTTTTAGTTTGTACTCCTTCCTTATTTATTTTCCTTTCTGCAACTGAGCTTTTAACCTGGTAACCTCTTATTTATAGGTACATTCCATTTTATCAAATAGATCTTGATGATCTAGATTTAAGCAAGAATGCAACAAATTATGGATATAACCATAAATATAGAGATGCAACAGAAATAACACTTCATTTAATTAATATCAAATTTTGAAATATGCTTACAAAGAGAATGGAAATACGACTAGATCAGGTGATGGTAGCTTATCTTTGAGAAGAGATGCGGCAGCTAGATGCCTGTGAACTATGTTACAATGAGGCTAAAAGGCCTATTTATTATTGAGAAACAATGGAAAATCCTAAACATCCAAAAACCTAACCCTATGAGATGAAGTGCCAAACTATGTGCCTCGTTTCGGTAAAATGGTACATCAACTATCTGAGGTAATAACTTTGGCATACGATCTTCGTTTGACATGCACAATAACTTGTTAGAAATATCTATCTAAGGAATAAAACTTTTGAATAGCCAATATCATTGTAAGTGACATGTTGGGCCTAATTTTCCCAAAAATAGTCATTTAGTTCCTCAAAACATCTCCGGAAGTTCTTGAACCGAAAAACTACCAAAAATAGTAAATTGTGCTATAAATAAGGAAACTGAAAAACTGAAAGAAACAATGGTGGGGGTCCAAGTGGCATAGGTTGGTGGCCACCAATATCCACATGGATCATTCCTCACCCCTTATGAAGCAATGGTCCCCATTGCGTTGAGTTCCTCCATGAAATGAGGAAACTTCTACTAAACTTTGTCATTACTGAGCCACATACCCTGGCGAAGGAGTTGGCCCACTTTGAGAAATCGATATAGTTTAATCCTTTTATATCAAGTGTTCTTGATATGGGTTTCCATTATCCGATTAGTTTTGGCTTGTTCCATCCAGTCACGATTTAACTCTGTAGGTGTGAGATGTTCTGTAGTGTCTGATGTGTCCAGCATTGGTGGGAAGTATGGTCAAAGGTGGTCCACAATGAAGACTGGGTGCAGGCCATGGAATGGGGGAATGTTGAGCTCAAATTCATTGTCTCCCATAGCCTTGGTAATGATTTAAGGAAAATCTCAGAGTGTCATGAGTTTTTGATAGGCTGTGGTAAGGTGTTCCTTCTTCAAATGCAACGAGACCTTGTCGCCCACCTGAAACTTGTGTGGCACCTGATGTTGATCATGTTGCTGCCTGTACTTGGCATTTGATTTCTCTAGAATGTTGTGGAACTTCTAGTGGATGTGGTAGATGTACTCAATGAATTTTTTTTCCTTACCGGCTTTGTTAGAGCCTAGATCGACCTCATGCTGAAGAGAGGCAATCTTAGGATAACCACAAACCATGCCTAAGCTAGTAGCTAGCCCTACCAGGTCAAGAGAGGGCTCTCTCCTTGTCAATATCGGTTAAAATGACTGCAATTACAGCCTGATATGACTGAAATGAAATTAGATTTTAGGCTATATATAGTAGCTCAAGAGTTTTTGGTTGATTTTGATGATTGGTTCCTGGATCAAATGGAGCAAGCAGGTTGGATCTGGGAAATCAAATCAGGGATATAGACATGTTCTGTGGGGCAAGGTAGACAAAGGTTTATGTACTAGAAATGGATTGAGATGGTAGTTTAAGACAACTAAGGATTTGAGGAGGGCATAAAGAAACTATGAGTCCTATTCAAATAGTTGAAAACATTGAAAACCAAATGCATTCCCAAGAGAAAGCACAGTAGTGTATTTTTCCTATTCACCTTCATTCATTTCATTTCAGAAGACAAAGATAGATTTGGATACATATAAAACATAAGAAAAACTCATTACAAAGAAGAAACAATACATAAACTCATTGTCACAAGAATCCCACAAAAATAGCTGTGAAACTTGGTTTTATTCCTTGCCAAGCTACAGATACAAATGTTCAATGAGTGCTACCACTTCCAAAGGAGTCCAACCCTTACAAATGAATCAATGAGTACATGATATAGGAAAAGAAACTACTGAAGCTAGCTATCAAGGGTCAAAACCATGAGAAGAGGAGTGGTTTCAACCATATCTAAACTAGGAACCCAAGAGCAGGCAGTGGAACAACTTGCCTCTAAAACTTAGGAAACCAATTCATTCAGGATCAAAACCACTTGGAACATGATGTACCTACCCTATGAGGTGTTTTTCATCCATATTTACACCAAATACATTATTTACCATACATACATTGACCAAGGAATGAGGAAAAATTCGACTTCCAACAAAATTAGGAAAAATCTGGAAATTTAAGCAAAACTAGCAAAATCAGTTTAATGCGCAGTGCCAAAAATTTAATGCACAGTTCCACTTCAGGGCCAGTTTTGGAGCCTTCACATTCTCAAAATCAGGTGTGAGTTGGCTTGTTGGAAAGCCCTTCCTATCTAGTTTCTCGGAAAATTTTATTTTTCTAATTCAGATCTCATTTTCCCCTCCAAAAGTTGATTCTCTTAAGACTGCTTCCTGTGTGGAAAAAAAGTGGCAGAGACGGCACTTTTTAAGTGTTTCTTGCCCTTTTGGAGGCCAAGACCTTATCCAAAACTCCTCAAACTCTTTTGTTTTCATATTTTTTCATGCTTATTCCACAAATGCAAACCATTTTTCAAATGGAGGTCCCCATCAAAAGCGCAGTGCTACTGGCGCTACGCACCTATTGGGAAAACCTATTTTTCAAATTCCAAAAGTCAAAGATGACAATAAAAAATGGTCAAAATTCCTTGAAATTTGGCATGAGGCAACCTTGTTAAGTTCTTTACTGGGCAAATGATGCTTGAGCCAAGATTTTGAGTTTATCATGTTCTTTCTTGCTCCTCAAGGCTCTCCTTAACTTAGCTTTTAGCCTCTTTACCCTTGAATTGCAAATCATGTTCTGGGTTAAATAGTGATAGGCCATGTGGTGAATCATTTTCTTCTCTAAGTGAATGTTCACCCTTTCTAACCAATTCTCTCAGTCATTCTCAGTTTCTTACTCAATGGAGGTCATGTTGCCCTTTTCCTGCTTTGCTCTTTTTCAGCTTTCTTTGATCATTTGTAACTCCATGAGGTCTTGTTTGTCGGTAAGCTACTTGTTTTCTTGCTCAAGGTAGCTAATGACCCATTTAGCTCTCTCAAGGTTAAATGATAAGGCTTGTATTCAGCCTCCTTCTCTTTGATAATCATGTCCTTGATTCTTGAGCCTTGAGGGCCCCAGTCAATGACATCCTCCTTAATCAAAATAAAATCCCTGTCTTGCCCTTCAGTAGGGCCCTCCTCATGCATCTTCTATTTTTCTTTGTCTTTACTCTTTGACTCTTGGTCAATCTATATAGCTGGAGAAGAAGGCAAACCCCCTTCCACCCCTGGTGGAGATAGCATTTGCCTGTGATCTGGTGAAGAAGGTGAGACCACTTCCACCCCTAGTGAAGATAGTACTCACTTGGCAGCAGCAAAAAGACTCCTTGTTTCTCTCTCACAAGTGAAAAATACTGGCACACTTGTAGTCTCAATCTCATGGACACCTGGTTGTCCTGATACTCCTCCTTCCTTGTGAGGCACCGATGAAAACCCTTCAGGGTCTTTGGACATTTCATGGGCAATAAAGGTCTCCCATGGCATATTGAGCAAGTTTAACTGGTGCAAGACAACAATCTTAGTTAATGAGAAGTGGTAAATGTTGTTGAGCTACTAAGGAAAAGGTTTTCTTTCAACATAATGGGCCATATTCTCAATGTTCTTGTGTATAAAGTAGGGGAGGTTCATCATCCTCACCCTAGTAAAGTGCATCAACAGCCTGACATGATATGCATACAAGTGGGAAAATCTTCCCTCACGGATGAAATATTTGATAATGATCTTCATAAGAGGGCCAATCCTGTCCTCCAAGTACTTGAAAGGGAACACCCTGTTGATCTTGTTGTGATATCTAGCCTTAATATAAGGTCCATAATACTCTTTTTCCACATACTGCCCTCTATTCCATTGCTTACCTACATTAGGGATGCCTGTTTCTTTTGAAATGGTGGTAGGTGACAAGGTGAAGGAGACACCAACGAGGTTCACTTGGCCATTATGTAAATGGGTGACGAACAATTAGGCAAGCTCATGATGAAACTTTACCCTCTCCACCATTTCACAAAACTCATAGCAAGAGGACAAGCAAGAAACTCTGTGAGACTGATAGGTTCCTCCTGGATGATCTTCCCCCTTTTTGTTGCTTTCTTGGCACATGTGGTTCTCTAGAAGTGTCATTGAAATTTTCCCCCTCCTGCTCATAGTCTGTGTTTCTCTCCATGGGTTTTTGGTGATGTGATAGGTGACGTGAAATGAAGGTTTGTAGTGATAACAAGATAAGTATGAAGAGATTTTAAAAATATAAGGTAAGTGAGGTGTAAGATGCGGGTGTGAATGCTTGAGGTAGTTAGGGTATAGAGTTTGATAAGGGAATGGGGGGTAGTGGGAATGTAAGAATTGGGAATTAGGGTTAGTGAATAGTGTATTAGGGCTAGGGTTTAAGTAGTTTTTAGTGGAATTAAGCTTGATGACTGATGGATAGTGAAAAATACTTGGTAAAATAAGTGTAAATGAAGTAGAAGAGAAAAAAATGACCTTTGGTGGCTTATGAGAGGTAGTTTTAGCTTATGTTAAATTGGCAACTAGGGCCAAACTCCATGTGGATCAGTTTATTGATGGAATCTGATATTTTTATTGGATCCCTCTCATCGAGAGGTGTAGGATTGATCCAAAGATCATACGATTCAGATAAATATTTATGGAGATACGAATTTATTTTGTTTATGTAATTATTATCAAGCCGACCAGCTCTTATGTAGGCTCTAGAAGCCCAACCGACGTGTCTATTCAACCTCTACATTTTTTAGTATAAATAAGAGAGGATTTGATGTCATTTAGCACACTCATTCTTCATGTGCTCTCCTCTCCACGTCTTGGGTTTTTGGAGAAGGAGAGACACTGATGAAGGATGCCCAAATTTACACGCTGGAAATGGAGACACTCAGCCACAGATTAAGGAAATAGTAACACACTGTTCATGGAGTCATTCCACACGTAGATTATGGAAACATGTAATACGTTGTTCATGGAAATAAGTCGCAGTGATGAAGAGGTGTCGTAGTTCAACGCATGGTAATCTATACGCTGTCCAGAACCCTCAATATGCAACGCAGTCAAGAGATGAATGATGTCAATGGAACGCAACATCATACGCTGTCCAGAACCCTCAATATGCAACGCAGTCAAGAGATGAATGATGTCAATGGAACGCAGCATCTATACGCTGTCCAGAACCCTCAATATGCAACACAGTCAAGAGATGAATGATGTCAATGGAACGCAGCATCATACGCTGTCTAGAACCCTCAATATGCAACGTAGTCAGGAGATGAATGATGTCAATGGAATGCAGCATCTATACGTTGTCAAGAACCCTCAATATCCAACGCAGTCAAGAGATGAATGATGTCAATGGAACGCAGCATCATACGCTGTCCAGAACCCTCAATATGCAACGCAGTCAAGAGATGAATGATGTCAATGGAATGCAGCATCATACGCTGTCCAGAACCCTCAATATGCAACGCAGTCAAGAGATGAATGATGTCAATGGAACGCAGCATCATATGCTGTCCAGAACCCGCAATATGCATACACACATTCAATCATAACTCGTTCTTGAAGGACAACGGAGTGAAAGGATAAACGAGAGAAGGGTTTCATGGGATCACTGTTGGGTTGTAGATCCAATCTAGCCGCAGATTGGATGGATATTTCAGTACCATAGAGACTGAAGCCATCACGTGCATCCGCATACTGAAGCAAAGGATTCTGTCTTCGTTGACTTATAACAGTCATCCATTTGGCATCACGAAATTACAAAATCGAGAGGTTGTTATGTATGGGATGATTCCTCATAAAGTGTGAAGATATCCTATCCAAGATCATAGTTGCTGTATGGAACGCAGGTATATATTCATATTCAGTATAAACGCTGCCATATGAGAACGTGGTCATATATTATGGAACAACAGCAGCTGTATGGAACGCAGCATGATACAGGTCATATTCATCATGGGACAAAGTCATATTAATAATGTATGGAATGCAAGAGTATATATATATGTTGTAGTACACAGTCATATACATACGCTGTATATAGACAGTCATATGGAACGCAGTCACATGATGAAGCTGCAGTGGAGGAAATAACACAACGCAACATTCAGAACATATATATACACAGGCATAAATGACGCAGTCAAGGCAGCATGATCTGGGCATACATGTACGTTGTCATCTTTAAAGAGCAGAAAGTAATGGGACTACGTGGAGGATAGCCTAGTTGCCAATAATTGTATGAACTCCATAATGAAGGAACAGAAGGTTAGCATGGACAACATTATGAGCAGCATGATGGGCAGCCTTATGAGCAGCATAATGTATGATACATGGAGCATGGACAATATCATCATAAGCATGGGCAGCATGAAGTAGGATGACTATCATGATTAGTGCAGCGTGGTGCAGTATACTGGAAGGTGTAGCAAATGGACGAGATGCAGAACGATGATAAGTGAAGGAGTCACCTTGAGAATCAGTTGAAGTAGAATGTCTTCAACTGATGAAATGATCTATGCTAAGTCAATTTGTTAACCTCTGTTGATGTACTCTCTCTCTCTCTTTCTCTACTGAACTTTGAAGATAAAAGAAGATTTGATCAAAGGGTTTCCCCACACATTGTGGGGTTTGTCCCTAGCTCGCGCCATATCTTGTGTCCTCTTGCCTTGGCTTGTCTTCTGTGTTTTATATTTATCTTCTATCTACAGTTTATTGTAATGTTGATGTGATTGCTAACTATGAAAATTTAAATAAATTGCTCTAGCATAGAACATACCTAATCTTAACAGCTTATTTAGGGTTTATGAGAGAAGTTTTCAATGCCAATAGGGTTTGCTATAAAATCATGCCAAACACACTCAAGAAATCAAGCACACTCCTTTCTTAGCAAGCAGGAATGGTAAACTTACTTGGGACAAGCATCAAAGTGATTTTTGATAAGTTTGAAGGTGATCTGCAGCAATTTGGTCTTCTCCAACAGGTGCATAGTGCTGGTCAATAGGTGCGCAGTGCACTTTTAATACGCAACGCCAGACAAAAATTGCATTGCCAAACTTTTGAGGGTTGATGGGTGGGACACTTACTTTGGGTCTCCGAATTTTTTTATTCCTCAACTACATCGCAAGAAGGTATGCATTGGAGTGCAGGGCACTTTTAATGTGCAGTGCAGGGGAAATAATGTGTAGTCCCGGTGAACTTCAGCAAAATTTTCCCTGTTTTTCCTTGTTTGCTCATGAGGGTTAGAAAAACACGATTTAGGAGCTCTCCTTGGTTTTCAAACTTGCAAGAATGAGAAATGACTTGAATGAATGGGGTTTTATACCTTTTTTGCTTTTGATTTTTCACTAAACCAAACCCACTTTCCTAATGTTTTGTCACTTTTTTAAAATACTCTTTTTTTCTGAATTTGGGCTTTTTGACTTTCTGACTTTTTGCAGGTGGACTTACACTTACTTCATGGAATTTTTGCAGTGGCAGGAACTGGCATTGTTGCCAGGTCACCAGGAGCATACTTATTACATATAGGAACAGTAAAATTACATAAAATTACATCAAATGAACTCATTAAATACAAATGCTCTGTTTTACCTCAAAACAGAATTTTGAGGTGAAAGAGATTTATTCAACATATCAGAAGTAAAATCATGACTAAATGAACCTTTTTTTTTCCGCCTCATGTGTCTGCTGACCCTTTTATTCAATTATGAATGACCATGATGACAAACCCTAAAATCGAATGAAACGCTAACACTAAACGCTAGGACTGGTAGAAAATGAAATTGAACTGATTATGGAGGATTGAAAGACATTTGGACAAGTCAGCAGGTATATGACATGAGGGAAACTGAAAGGAAACCACTACCATCAGTTGATCCATTACCTAATGGAATGCAATTGATTGAATGAGACACCTAATATGCATGCAAAAGAGAAATTTTATCACTGATGGAAGTGTGAAGACAATGACACTAACAATATCCATATCTCTTTGAAATGTTGCTCCTGCATTCATTAATCGAAAAGGAATCTTCAAATACATGAAGGTACCACAAGGAGTAGTAAATGCAGTTTGGCTTGGTCTTCTAGTTGGACTAGGATATGGTTGTATCTAGAAAATCCATCAAGCAATGAAATTTTGGATGAGCCCACTACCCTCTGAAGGATATGGTCAATTTTTGGTAGACGATAGTTGTCTTTCAATGAGACTTTGTTCAAATTTCTAAAATCAACACACAATCTGATTTCTCCATTTTTCTTCCTAGTAGTGACTAAGTTTGAAACCCAATCTGAATATCTATTGGGAGCTATGATTTGGACATCATACATTCCTTTAACTTCTTTCTCAATACATGGCATAAGAACTGGATTAATTCTCCTAAGTTTCTATATAAAAGGCTTATGATCTTCATTGATAGGTACCTTTTGTTGAATTATACTGGTGTCATAAGACTTCAAGTCTTCATAACTACAAGAAGAAACATCTTGAAACTCTTTAAACACATTTTTGTATTTAACCATTTTCTCTGGAGGTGAGTCTTTTGATATTTTAATGAGTTTTGGTTTTTCCTCAGTTCCTATGTTACATTATTTTATGTCTACTCTTAAAGGCTCCATTTTTGGTTTTCTAGCTACATCATTTTAGTCAAACCAATCTTCTAATGGGACTAATCCCTTAGGCAAAAAAATATTTTTAAGGTTCAGATTTTTAGGATCATCATTCATTATCTCTTCTATTTATACATTTTCTAAGTTATCTATTTCTACTTTAGTGAAATGAGTCGGTTTACCAATTTCTAAAATATTCACATCTATGTCATTATTTATGTTATTTTCTACTTTACAGTTTGTATCTATTTTACAATTTTGAAACTCACCTGCAACATTCATGAAATCACAAATATGAGAATCCTGTGAGAAAATCTACCAACACTTCAAATTTTCTGGTATAACAGGTCTATGTCTCACTTCTATAGTTTACTGATGGTTGGGTTGAAATGGAAATTTGTAGGTACTAGCAAAAGTGGCGAGACTGTGGGCTTGCATATTCTATTTTCTAAGAGTGGCAACAAAGTTTGTTTCCAGTAGGTCTTTGATCAAATCTAGGACTGTCTCTCTATATTGGCTAAGTCTAGGATTGTTTACAGAGTATTCACCATTAATTTGTTTAATAATCAATTATGAGTCTCCCATTATAGAAAATCTCTTGGATCCAAGTTTTCTGACCATTTGCAGCCCTAAGATTAGGGCTTCATATTTAGCCATGTTATTTGCACATTTGAAGTTTAACTTGAATGCATGACCTTTAGAATGATTATTCTCCATGTTGTGGATCCACACTCCTACACCTGCCCCTAACCTATTCATGGATCCATCAAAATCTAGATGCCATAGGGACTCATGAAAAATGTTTTCACTATCAGGGGCTTTGTTCTTTTCTTCTACAACTACGATTTGATTATTTTCATGTTCTAATTTGTACAAAATGAAAGAGTCCACATCAGAACGCATGTAGTATATGGGGAAGTTTTGTCGTTTCTCAACACTACTAACCGTGTATTTCAACAAGGTCTCTCTATACAGTTTCCTTCATTGGCCAAAACTAGATATGGTGGCATATGACATATATAACTACAAGGATCCCTCCAATTTTACTCCCCGTGAGCGGGATAACAACATTCCATATTTGGGTGGGATGTTCACAACTACTATGTCCATCACAATACTCTTTGCTAGGCACTGGACTAGAGTTACACATAAATCCTTAATCAAACCAAGGAATTTAACTTGGCTAGAGTCAAAGGAAAAAAAGTCCTTATATGGTATGGTGATGTATAAGTTTATTCTCTCCATGATTTCTTTTGGCATCAAATTATGGGATGCCCCTGAGTATAACATAGCATTATGTAGTATTTTGTCATGAATGTTCAGGCTAATGTAGAAAGGAGGGATTCCCCCTTGCTTATGAGTACCATTCACCTCAGGGCCAAACAATAATTTAGGTTGATCATCATTCAAATTAACAACATCTTCTCCCTCTCTTATATTTAAAGTTCCAGTTATCTGTGATCTATAGGATTCATCCTTTTCTAACTGAGTCAAAGGAATTGATATCTTTAGTTTTTCTATTTCAGTCTTGAGGATGAAAGGTAGTTGAGCTTTGTTTGTTTGGATGAAATCTTCTTTAACAAATGCAGTTTGTGTGATTTTATCTTGTTTCTCAGTATTAGGCAACTCGGATTGTGTTTCAACAGTTTTGTATTGATTTCTCTTGTTTGGATTGATTTGAGAAATTGTTTCATTCTAAGTTTTAGTTGAGGTTATATCCACAATTTTTGGGGTAGAAGTCTCCAGTGTTCCCCCAGGGTGGATTTGTAAAACTTTGGTGATAGGAGCTTCTGTTATCTGTTTAGTTTGTGTCTGGATTGATCTCTTTGTGGGAGTCTCATTGTTCTTTTTACTTATTAAGCTATATTGTTTGTGAACCTCATATATAGATGATTCATAACCCTGTTTAAAGTCAAAGGATGCCCCAGATTCTAATTGCAATTGTTCCAGCATGTACAATTCCTATTCTTCTTGAGTAAGAAAAACAACATCTTCATTTTTTATTCCTAATAAATTTATCTGGGTGTCATCCTCTCCTGCATGGCTTTGTGAACCCTCAGCATAATTTTCCTAGAAGGGAGGCCTAATATGCTGATCTGGTATAGCATTATTTCCAGCGTTAAGATTCTTCCAGAAGTTGGTGTTCCTTATTGCGGGTGGTTGTTGATTCTCCCATTGAGTTTTTCTTTCCATGTTTTCTAATCTATCCATTATTCTCTCTACACTCTTTACTAAACTATCTATTTTTCCATCATAAGTGGAAGTTTCCTCTTTAATTACAACTCTCTTTTCATTTCTCATTCCATCTTTCTTGGATAATAGGTTGGCCTCTACAATAACAACATTACTTTGCATTTGTTCCAATGTTTCAGGGTTTCTTTCCCTTAATTGGTATGAAATGTCAGTGTCAAAACCATCAGGGAATTCGATTAATGCTAGGTTAGGTGGAGGCTTAATATTAGCAAGGATTGCATTATTGATGTTATTGAACCTAGTAAAATAATCATGAACTGACTCATTAGGAGATCTTCTAATGTCATCATATTCAAAAATTATTTGCAGAGGGATTTTATTTCTTTCCCATCTATCAATAAATAATATATGAAAATCAGCTAAGTCTACAATATGATTGGCAGGCAAAGCTTTGAACCATTTATTAACATGCTTAATTAATGATTGAGCAATCAACCTCATTTGCATATTAGATTCATATATCTCATGCAATTCAAACTACTCAGTCATTCTGTTCACATGTTGTTGGGCAGTGTACTAACTAGTAGCATCAAACAAAAAGATTTTGCTTTGATAATCTTGGGGCATGGCATGGAGTTGTGCAGGTAAAACCAGAGGTTAATATCGGTCTACCATGGCTAAGATTCTAGTTTGACTAGGGGGTAAAGTTGTGGTGCTTGAGGAAGGGCTTGAAATGGATGGAGATGAACTAGATGAGGATGAGGTGTTTGGTTGATGAATAACTGGTTTAGGGGAATGGTCTGTGGTGGATACTATTGGTGAGGTGGTGGTAAATGAATGCGTATTTGTGGTGATTGGAGATTGTGCAGAAATTTCAGAGGCAGCAGTAGTAAGGGCAGCTAGTTCAACAAATTATTGAAGGGAAGCATCATATGTGTGGCTTATCAATGTAGAGGTTAAATGTTCTTACTTTTCAAAAGTGTAAAAGGAAAATTTATCTAAATCTGGATGTATAGGCACCTTTTTTTATTCAATGAGTTGAATAAAATTAGGGTCTAACACAGTTTGATGAATGATATTCTCTGATTTAGTTCTAAATAATGAGAGGTCAAATGACAAATCAAATGGAATTTCCTCTAAAGCTGAGAACTCCTCAGGGAGTGAATTTTCTTTAACTAACTAGCTACAATTGGCTTGAGTTTCTACCTTTTATGGATTTCTTAAAATTATGTCTGGGTCATCAACTATTGTAGTAGGGTTTGGATATGGATTTTCCCTAATATAGTGAGTCTTCTTGGGAGACAAAATTTCAACTTCTTAATTTTTTTATGAAACTTTTCGAGAACAACTTCTAAAAATGACCTTAAGGGGCTTAAGATGAAATTTAAGGTTTCATAAAGGTTTTATTAGACTAAGGATCGAGTCCCCAATATGGTTGCCAATTATGTCATCACTCCAAAAATTTCTCTAGAAGTTATTTAAAGAAAGAAATGTTTGAAGGTAATCACAACCTACTTTGGAGATTAGGATATAGCCTTTCTAATTCTCAGAGAGGGCTTTCTCCTTGTGATTTAACTTTCTTTTAGTTAATTTATTTTAGGCTAGTTATTGTTGCACTTGGGTTTTGATTTGAATTTGGGTGCTGGGATCACTTACTTAGATGAATATCGAGCCATGGAGTCAAATGCCAGATAAACAGGATTGGATCAAGTTCTAAAAATAGTGTCGATACGGCAAGATAGAGGAATACTACAAATCTCAAAGGCTAGATGGTGAAATGGTTTTCAATCAAACCCAAGGAGAAATTAAGGGTTCCTTAGGCCAGACTATGAAGAGAAATGAAAGAGTTCAACCAGGATGGGAGATCAATTAAGGGTTCTCAAATCTGGATATCAAAGGAAAACATATAAATGATTAACTATGAAAAAAATAGCTTAATTGAACAAATTCTGAGTTAAATTTCCAGTTAATTCATTCAAATTTAGATAACTTTTAAGTTTATGGAACACATAAGAAAGTAACAAAATCAGACAAACAAGATACTTCACTACAATAGCGCATCTCATGAATCGTGTAATGCAATCTTTTTATTACTTGCTCTAGTCTGTTGACCTGAGAAGTGGTACAATAACCCTTAGGTTTAAGATCAAATAACTCTATAAATGTATAGTAATCCACACCCAATACTTCTATTTATGAGGTATTTATACAAAAATAATTTACAAAATATCCCAAACTATCTTGGGAAATAATCTAGAAGAAAGAAATACCTTTATGCATGAAGATAGAGACAACCATTAAACTGCATTTTGTTGTCCCCGTTATTTAGGTTCTGTTGGATTTGATATTTTACCCTTTAATATGCTTTGTTGTTTTGTCTTCACCCTTGATGTTGTATTTACTTTTACCTTTCATCTAATACACTTTCTTCTGATATACTTTGATCTAGCTAACATGTTAATATCCTTTTACTATATCGTTTTACCTTTTACTATACATTTTACATTTTTATTGCATATTTTTATAGTAAATCATTTAGATTTTCCCATGTCTTAGCATCTGGTAATATGATAATGAGCATCTTTCTGTAGATCTCATCTGCATTTGTATACTTGGAAAAAGTAGGCTTCTTGACAAAGAGGTGTTTTACCTCATGTTGGAGGTAAAACAAATTCTCAAAGGTTTGATACAATACTTTTCCAATAGGTATACCCTTCATGGATGAAGTATTAACCTAATATCTGGCCACTTCTCTGATATTTTTATTATAGTCCTCCTGAGTCATTAACTTGTCATTTATAACCAAGGGATTTGGTAAACCTTTTTGTCTCAAAATTTTGAACTTCACCATGAATCTGTTAGTGGCCAACTACATGGTTTGGCACTTACCCTCTAAGTTCAACATAAAATTCCTCTTGTTGAGGACTCTATTAACTTCCAAAATTCTACCTATTCTGTCAAGCATATCTAATTCTTGCATCTCATACTTGTTCTTAGAGTTTAGGAATTGAATTATCCTTATAGTTTCCTCTGGCATGTTTCCAATTTCTACTTTACTCTTTTTATGGCTTCTGTAGCCTGCTTTATTAAATCAATTTGTTTAAAAATAACCTGGATGTATGGCAATATATCATTGACAGAGTCAATGATATTGGCCCATAGTTGCTCCTTAGCCTGACCTAGAGGTTCATTCAGTGTTAGCTCCTTCTCCAGGCTTTTGATTCTTTTTCTCATCCTTGTGGACTTCTGCTATTCTTCTTTGTACATGATTTGCACCAGTTTGCAATTTGTTTCCATGTTCGTGACTTTCTCCTTAAGCCCGTTCATCTTAGTGGTCTAAATGGACATTTCTTCAATTTCTTTCACCAACGTATTTGCCTCATCACATATAGACCTTGTTGCTAATGTAGTTGCTGTAGATGTTGGTAGTGTTGTGGCCATTAGAGCTGTGGGGGCCATGGATGCTACCAAAGTAGAAGCTACATCAGTGGTAACTATTGGGATGGCAATTGTAGGACCATCATCAAGACTAGCTTGTTTGAGCTGAATCAAGCTATCTAGTTCTCTCTCCATCTCCCTTAACTGATCGTTCAGCTGCAACACTAGGTTCATCATATCTTAATGACTGGTTTAGCTCTGCAGGATCTCCTTTGTCAACGTGTGTTGTAAATGTGGCAGCTTGAGTTATTTCTTAAGGGCTGTTATATCCTCATTCTTCTTTTCTATCAGCTTTTCAGCAGCCTTAATGTCACTTTGATCACGGCCCAACTCAATGACCAAGTCCTCTAATTACTTTATACTGTTTTCTTTGGCCTGTGAGGAGGCCTTCTCCAATTTGTGCTGGGATGTCAAGTTATCTAGTGAATCCTGCAACCTGTGTGTAACCATGGATTTTCTTGTTAGGGTGGAGTAAATCATTTGTCAAACCTCCTTGTGGAAATCTATTTGGTCATTGGGATGAACATCCCTGGCCAACACCTCAAAATTTGTTTTCTTGTAGTCAACCGAGGTCTTTAGTTGCTGAACAGTAGGCTGCAGGAATGAAACCTGCATCTTTCCTGCTTTAATGTCAAAGGCTGACATTAACCTCTCCAGTTGGATGGCGTATGTTTGAGGTATTGGGCATATGTCTTTGCCTTCAACTTCTCATTCCTCATCTTTATTTCTTTGTACTTATCTCTGATGTCCTTTTCTCTGTGAGTTGGTCCGACAAAGGAAGAAACCTCAACACTGTGTTGTCTTTCAACCAATTGAGTGTTGGAGGTTGATCGTTATTATGCTTCACCTCATGCAGCTATGCCTTTGCTTCTCTGCCCCATTGTTTTAGTGTCTGTTATTTCCACTAATTCAATATTCTCCTCTTGCTCAGACACAGGATTCAACTTGGGCATTTTTCTAAGCTCAAATAGCTCATTTGTAGTCTCCATGGTAGAATTGGAAGCCTCTTCCCTATTCCTCTTTGGATTCTTCTCTTCATTGGATGGGGTCTGTAACACAGGATGAACCTTCACTGGTTCTCCTAGTTCTCGAACCTACAGGAAATAGCTCTGGTCAAATTGATTTTCAAGATCAATGAGTGTGTTCTCCAAATCCACAACTGTGCTATCCATGTCAATCAATGTGTTTTCCAACCACTCAGATTGGTTGGCAAACTGTTAAATTTCAGGTCCTCGATGGTGGATGTAATGTCCCAATTTGATGCTCAGTCTTAGCTCGTTTATGACCCCATGATGGTCGTACTGTCACATGAAGTTGTTGTTGAATTTCATATGTTGTAGTATCTTATGAGCCTCTGGCCCAACATCTCAGTTATTGTAAATGAATGGGCCCAATTGGTTTTTCATCTTAAACTGGGTCTTCTTCCTAGTAGATAGGAAGTGGACCTCATCAGAGTTGATGATTTGTCTGAAGTACTGAAGTGAAAATATCTTCATAGGGAGGTATTTGGGCAACTTGTAAGGGGCTAGCTGCCAGCCATAAACCCTGATTTTAGTGTGGTTCTGGTACAAGTACCAGTCTCCCACCTTGCTATTCTTAACCAATTTTAGCACCCTCTTTATTTCTTGGTTGATTCTAGGTTGAATGCTATTGGACAGCATGTTGATGACTAGGTATACAAATGAATCTATGAAATCTTTGTATGTAAATGCTACAGAATACTTATGGACCAAGGATGTCCAGTATACCACTGATCTCTCTTTTCCCTTGGTATCCAACTTTTGGATGTTTACAGGGAACTTATCTGCTTGGTTATACAAAAACATTTGAAACAATACTAAAGAGTATTTGAAAACTCTTTCAGTGGGCAGTCTTGTGAATTGTTCATGCATTATGTCTGCAAGGAACTGAGCATAATTGTACATGATAGCAGCAAGCTTTCCTGGATTAAAAATGGACAGAAAGGCCAGGATGACCTCATCCACATGCTCATATTCGTTTTATCCTAGGATGCATGAGAGCATGGTGATTATATGTCTGCCAGTCTCAGAAAAAATTGTGACAACATAGGGTGGAGTATCTATAGGAGTATGGCCATCTTCAATGATGAAAGTCTAGAGGATTTGGCTTATCTTAACTAGGTCTAGCGTGGTATATAAGTCCAATAGGTATCAAATGGATAGAGGGGTCTAATTATCGCTGGATTGTACTTGAATTATTTAGTTGATGGACTCTAGTGTAATGGTGAATGAGAGCTACTAGTTTGGGGCAACAATATCTCTTTGGCTAGGGATATAGTAGGCATGAGAAAAATGTATGATATCAGGGAATGAGTGAACTTCTAGGAATAGGTATTTGGGTAAATTGGATTCCCAAAGGTGGATGTCATTTACATGGTTCAGAAATTTGTCCTTACTCCAGCAGTGGAGCTTTAGAAGGTAGGTTAGAGTAGCATTGTCTTTTATTTGGAAATCCCTATGTGCCAAAGCCAAATGGTCGATGCCTAGGTGAGGGGTTGACACAGGTCTCACATCTAGAGAGGTCTGGGAAGCCATTTTTGGGGAGAAAGGTGTGAATTAGGCTTGTATAGGCTATAGCAATGAGGCTTTTAAAACGATGGTACAGTGAGAGGGTAATTTGCAGTTTGCAAAAGAGGGGTTTGGGTTTTTAGGTGGAAATACTCTTCAATTTAGGGAAAACTAATTAAATTCAATTAATTAATCTTTTAAATTAACTATACTTTTTCAAATTCAGAGCGTTTTTTTGGTTTCTTCTCAAATTACCTAGAAATTGGTGGTTCAACCCATAAACAGGTTTCAATAGTGATTGTAGAGGGTATGGTGGCTTTAGTTGTGCATTGGTTTCTTGAATGGGGTATTCGGATCTTGTTCTAGAGGTAAATAATGATCAATTTTAGTTGTATAGGCTCTGGGTGGTGCAAGAAGTCCTAGGTAGCATTCACAGTGCAAATGAGTGAAAAGAGTCGAAATGGGCTTCTTTGTCCTTTTAAATGGAAATGGTTAGAATTTGTTGCAGAATTCATAAATGAACAGTGTCTAGTTTTGGCTCTTAGAGGGGAGGTGGTTTTAGGGGCCATCACACAACTTTTGGTAGGCAGGTGGCATTTTCTTGAGAGCATGCGGTTACACCTAGATCTGCCACATAGCAGAATGGGGCCCAAGAAAAACTGCAAATCATGCTTGCTCTCGACCTAGTAAAGGTCGGAGACGGAATGAGGGCGATATGGATGCACGCCATCCAATCTGAGGGTGAAAGATGTAACGGTTGTCGCGCGGTCAAGCTGCATGGAGGTAATAGGGGTGAAGATTTGTGAGACCCAGGGGATTTATTACAACTAATTGTAATTAATTAATTAATAAGTTGGGGATTAAAAATATAATGAGTGGGTTTAAGGAGTGGGACCAGGGTTTAATGTAGTGGGGTCTATTCAACTGCACCTAGGTTGGTGGGTTAAAAGGTTCATGTCAGGGAAATATAAGTTGAGGAGTGAATTAAATAATGTGGGGGGGGGATAAAAACTTAGGATAAGGGGTTTTTATGGGTATTTTTGGGGTAAAATATGGAAATTAATAAGGGGGAAGGTGATTTTTTCAATGGGAAATGGGTTTCACAATAGGGAAAAGGGGTTTTGGATAGGGGGATGACCTTTGGAGGGTACTTTCCTAGGGAAATGTGTGAAACCAAGGGTTAAGGATTAAAATGAATGGAAAAGGGTATTTTCATAAGACATGATGGGATAATGGGGAAATTAGTAAGCAAGTATGTGGGGGTGAAATGGAATGAGGGGAAGTTAATCAAGTAAGATTGTGAACATCCTTTTAGTCTCATAAATAGTCATGCACATTGAAACATAGGATTAATTATGATAATGGTGCTTATGATTCAACCACCTTATACATTTGCAACCTTTCTTCTACTTACCCTTTACTTATCCTAACATTTTTTATTCACTTTATTGGGTGCATTTAAGCTAGTCAACCCTTTCTTTCCTTTTCTTTTGACAAGAAAAAATCAAATTCTAACCTTATAACTTCCAATGGCTCAAATTAAGCTGTTGAGCACACTTTATTTATCTACCCAACTACTCATCTAGCAAGGTTAAACAATTTGGCTAGATCATTATTCTCTATCTATAAACATGAAATTTAAATCATTAATTAGTCAAGATTAAGCTATTTGATTATCATGGGCTATGGAATTTATGACAAGCTCCACACAACCATTATTTTACACAGTGAAGTAAAAAGTAGTGGCACTTGAATTTATACACTTTCATGATCTATTTTTGTTTGGTGTTCATATTTTTTCATATTTTTTTACATTTTCCTATTCTTTTTGTCCATTCATATTTCTTTTAGGACATACCCTCTTTACATTTATTAATTTTTAATATGGAAAACATTTTGCAGAAATAAAAAGTATGTACAATATTACAGGACTAACCATAGCCAATTCAAAATTATGAATCCTATTATTATAGAACCCTAACAGAACCCAAGATGGTATAGGGCTCAACCCACAATCTTCAAGGAACCCAAGTTGTTAGAGAGATCCAAAGATACTAACCTAACCAACAACCTACAGGCAACTTGATAAGTGATTCACTTCGCTTCCTTATTCGTAGCATAAACATAAAAATAGTTATAAAAACATAATATAAATATAATATTCACATGATACTAATATCATAGACCTTCCAGTGCTAGTCAACCCACTTGATTCCTCATATACCCAGGAATCTTTTCATGTCATTCATACCATCATTCTTTACATGAATGATCCTTGACAAGAACCTCTCAATCATAACTTCAGTGTTCAATCATGGTCATGAATACACACACACACACACACACATGAATGTCATTGTCTGAAAAGGTCCTAAGGGATCATTATTATGGAAGAATAATTATTTTATGCAAGTGAAGTGGAAAAGATAATCATTTTTTCATAATAATGATCCCTTATGACCCTGTCAGACAATGGAATTCATAAGGTAAAGGTTAAGAGTACTTCTTTTATCCACGCAAAGCATGTACAACATTAAGAACAATAGTTCCCAATATAGGTAAGACCTATGTTACCTCAAATCCATTTACCCTACCTATTATGTTACCTTTCTCATGACTATCCTGTCATTTTCCATTTACCCCAATGGACACAACCAACCCAACTAACTATCATATTCTTCCCTTTTGCTTCGCTTTACTCCTACATCATGCTTTAACCATTTTTCATTACCTATTGGGGTTCACTCAACTCTCCTCAAGGTCCATTAGCTTTCCTCTTTCCCAAAGCAATTCCCAAGACAACTCAAGAATACAAAGACATGATGAAAAAACATAGAAATCTAGACAATAATACAACACCATGAACAAAGTGGCATGGACATGCATTAGTCATCGTCAAAATCAAAAATCAAGAACAAACAAGTCAGGGAATGTTGAAAAAACAAAAATTTCAACATACACCATGACTCAACCCCCATGACTTCTGAGTGCTTCCAAGGGTTCATGAGTGAAATATTAGCCTGATCCTTCTTATAAATCTCATGGAAGTCTCTTTTTCCATGTCATTCCCTTAATTATATTTCGATAAAAAGGAAATTGTAATTGCATTAACAAATATAACAATATACCATTTTCCTTACCCTATTGTATCAAGGACACTACCCTGAAACGAAATACTTGCATGGTATCATCTCTCAAGGGACTTTGATTCTCTTGAAAAATTTAGTTATAACTTGAAATTGACTATTACGATCATATTTTATCAACCATCTTCGATGTAGTTTCCTTGGCCCCAAAGTCCTTGCATGCACTTTAACCGGCTCTATTTCTCGGTTCTGGTGCATGAAATCCTTCAACTCTAAGATGCATTGATGATTTGACTATAACTCTACCTCTACTTCCACCATCCATCTTGATAATGAATGTGTGATGATGTACCTGCTTGTTATCCATTATTGCATAGATCCTCGGAATGCTATCACCTATATCCCCACCTCTCTGCACCTGATGAGATTTTTAGATCTAAGGCTTGTCGCCCTAATATGATGACCAATCCCTCCTACTATGGTCACCACCACAAGTCCAACAATTAAATTATTTTCTGCCATTTCCTTTATTCTACCACTTCCATGCTGAGACCCATGTCCTTTGTCAACTACATTGAATTTCTTATCATGTGCCACAAATTCCTCCTCACCTGGATCCTAATATCTCTTTTCTCTCAAGAAAGAGTAGGTCCTTTCTATTCAACTATATAAAAATAGTTACATAATATACATGACAAACCAAGGTTCTATGGACCACAAAATGGTTGGGCCCCACAACACCTTAATTGTCGAACCAAAGTTTTTCAAACCAGGCCAAGGGCCCACAAAAAAGTACAAACCTTCATCAACTATGCAATCTGTCTCTGAGGATCTAACGATCAAGAGGCCATTTCGAGAAACCTTCCTACTCACCCTTTATCCTTCTTCTCAGACCCGAAAAGACTCTCGAACTAATTCTATAACCATATCGAGTCCGCCTGGGGCAATAACCTGTGGGCATTTTAACGGCCCGAAATCTAGATGATGCGTGCGATCCCAACATGAACGTGTAACTAGCATGGAACTTAACTACTACAGTGGACCCGAAGCCTTATAAGGCATATTCTAAATAAATTTAAGGTCTGTATAGACTATTACCCTACTCGTTCTTTTGCATGTGAAATACATATCATTGCTTTGATATCGCTGACCTGCCCACATTTTAACTGAGTCGACATCAAAGCGAGGACTTGTCCTATAAGAGTTTTTCGCCCGACAACCATAGGTTTATATAATTTCGTGTACGTTTTCCCGCCCGAAAGCTAAAGGCATACTATGGGTGTATCTCACTCGCCTTTTACCAAGAGTTGCTCCCCCCTATAAACCAAAATTCCTCTCTTTCCGTCAATCTTCATCTTGATTATTTCCTTTGTTATGATAGAACTCCCTGTCTAAGTTCATTTGCCTATAACCTTGTAAGACCAGATACCGGCCTCCACGAAAGCTAGGATACCATCCTCCCATGCCCTCCCCTCTACACCCGTTTCTCAATCCATGCAAAGTAAAACTCCATCCTTCTATCCATATACCCAGGCTGCCAGATCTGATCCTCAGCCCAAAAAGGAACAAAATGAGGAAAAGATAGAAACTCATAATGAAACCAAATTAGTTTGACATAGCCTCCCTGGATTTATTATGATATGCTATCATGTCTTCATCCGCTTGTCCGCAACACTATTCCTTAAGTGTGTTCTGAGGAATCCCTTGCCAACCCATCACGACCCTACAAATGGTACAATTTGCTCCTTGATTAGCCAGTAAATCTACCAATTTGTTGGCCTTCCTTCGCACATGGTTAAAACGTATCGTGCGTAGGCCCATGAGGTGGAGCTGGATCTGTTGAAAGACCTGGATCAACCTCCAATGCTTTGAAACCTTCTCCAGCCCCGTGCCCCAACTAATTCTTTTCACCGAGTTAATGATTAACTCAGAGTCAACTTCGATAACCACATTTTTCCAATTATCCTACACCAAGAGTTCTAAGCATTGCTCCATAGCCACTAATTTTTCCATGTTGTTAGTGGCTCTACCTAAATGGTAGTGGAAGATGGACATGATATTTCTGAATTCATCCCTCAACACTCCTCCAAAGCGAGCTATGACCGAGTTTCCTTTTGAGGCCCCATCAATGTTAGGTTTCATAAAACCCTTAGGGGGAGGATGTCAGTATTCCTTCTCATTGTCCATTATCATAACCTTTCTATCCAGGCCCTGCGGAGAAAGCCTGTGCTTGCCCAACTATCTTAGAATCCTCATATCAGCATCTGAAGGTGGATTCTTAGGGGGATTTTGTACAATAGTACTTACCATCTCCTTAAGTTGTTTCAAGGCCTGCTCAAGAAGATCTTGGAAGGGATTCTTTTCAATATTGAAGATTTTATTGTTCCTTTCTTTCCAGGCATTCCAAATAATGAAGTTGGGCATAAGAGCCCAAACTAAGCCAAGAATTTCATATTCAGAAAAATTTCGCCTCTAGTTGTTTAGGGTATTGATGATACTCCCTCTATCCCTATTAGTTTTTTGGAAGATGGTGGCAAAAGAATCCCACAAACTAGAGGTAAATATGCAATTGTTGAGGAGGTGTCCCATAGTTTCCTCTTGGGCATCACAGAGCTGGCATCTGGAAGGCCCCAGAACACCTCTTTTCTGAATATTATCCCAAGTTAGAATTCTCTTATGATAAACCAGCCACATGAAGAGTTTAATCTTCATCCAGCCTTGATGCTTCCATAGATTTTTTTTAGATTCTATCCAGAGCAAGAGAATCCAGCGCAAAGGGGATATGTTTTGCCTCCTTAAGGTTAAAGGTGCCCTCATTGTTCTTTCCCGATGTTAACTGGTCATGCCCTCCTATTACTAAAATCTTCCTTTGATCTAATATTTTCATCAGATCCTCTACTTTAGCTTTCAAGGGGTTGTCTTCCATGTCAAAAATGTTCCTCCAGTTTCTCCATTTCCCTATATTATTGGTTTGGTCCCAGAAATATTTGATCTTAGATAACCCTATGCTGTCTGTCACTATCTTGAGGTCCATAAAATCCTCTTTTAACATTGTCGGTTCTTGTTGCTATTTATATTCCCAAAATAGTGCTAGATCCCCCTCTATGATTTCCCAGAAGCTGTTCTTTTGTAATAAGCCTCTATTCTCCCTGGCCTTAGTCCAGATGTATGAGCCCATTATATTTCCAAACATCCTTATATGATTGTTAATCTACCAAGTGTTGACATATTTTTCTTTCCAGATACTGGCCCACTAAGCCTTTGGTTCATTAACCCAACTCCACCATAGTTTAGCCCCTAAAGCCCTTCTTAGAACCTCTGGATCATCCAAACCAAGACCTGCATGATTTTTATGTTTGCAAATCTTTTCCAAGCCTAACAAGGCCCATTTCTTTATTTTCTCCCCCTTACCCCAGAGGAAGTCTCTTTGAATGATTCCAAATTGTTGTAAGACTCCTTTTTGTGCCGGGAGTGTTGATAGCATGAAAATGGGGATAGATTGAAGAACAACCTTTGTAAGCACCAACCTACCAGTCAAGTTTAAAGATCTGATGGTCCAATTCCTCATTTTATCCTACATCTTATTAATCATCGGGTCCCAAATGCTCTTATGCAGAGGTTTAGCAGTTGAAGGAACTCCCAAATATTTTGAAGGTAGGGAATCCCTTTGAAAACCTAGAATTCTGGAGATATTCTTGTTAGTGCCTAGATTTACCTCACCCTGAAAAGCTAGGATCTGGTGCCAACATCAAACCACGCTCAGCCTCATAGCTAGCCCTACGAGCATATGAGAGGGCTCTCTCTGGGTCAATCTCAACAAAATATGATCTATGTGGCTTAACATGACTGAAATATAAACTAATTTTAGGCTAGGTATGAAGTACAAGGATTTGATGTGATTTTTTGGGGGTTTTGTTGGCATCAAGGGAAAGGCAGATTTTGCGGTGCTGGGATTGAGGCTCAGTTATATAGAGATCTCGATGGGGCGAGGTAGGTAATTGTTTTGGCACTCAAATTTCAATGAGATCGAGGGAAATACAGGTGATGTGTTGAAGAGGGCAAGGGAAATCAAGAATCCTCCCCAAACAGCTAAAAACATCAAACGACTAAAGCAAACTTCAAGTAGAGCATTGCACTTTCAATGAATTCTACTTAGACTCTTGTTTGTTTAGTTCAGAAGAAATAAGATAGATGATGACATACATTAACAAAATTCACAATTACAAAGAGAAGCATTGTACCAATACAAATTACCACATGAATCCCAAAGAGTGCTGCAAATCCTGGTCTCAATTCCTTAGCCAAAATACTGAAAATGGATGTACAATGAAGCTCAAAGCTTTCTCAAGAGTCCAACCATGCTAATTACTGAGAAACAACATAATATAGACAAACATAGCTCATCCCTGCCTCTAGGGTTCGAGCTCATGAGTTTAGGCATTGATCCAAGTAATTCTAAACTGAGAACTAGAAACTAGGCAACATAATAGCATGCCTCTAAAAGCAAGGAAACTGATCCATTTAGTTTGAAACAACCTCTAAACTGATGAATGTACCTCTACAAGTGAAAATCAAACATATTTACATCATGATCCATCAATTTTCATCAAATTACATCATAAATTTTCCATTAGGAAAGTGAGAAAGTCAAACTAGGCAATGTTGGGTGAAAAACAAAGCAAAACTTGGTCAAACTATCAATTTTTCCCCTATGCATCGTGCCTGATTCTCTATGCATAGCACCTGTTTGGACCCATTATTGGAGGCATTTCTGATGTCCAAATTAGCTCCAAGTGTTCTTGTTGGAAAGGTCTGCCTGTCTAATTTCCAACCCAAGAAGAATTTTTCAATTTGGCCTCCATTTTCCCTTCCAAAAGTCAGTTCTCCGAACACTGCTTCATGTGTGTCAAAATAGGGGTAGTGAGGTCATTTTTTGAGTGTTTTCTAACCTTTTGAGGGCTCAAAAATTGCCCAAATTTCTACGTGATAGGTAGGAAAGCATAACTTTTCATGAAAAATCCATAAATGCAATTTTTTTTGTGATTTAGAGCCCTCTAGCAAAAGCGAGCGCCATGTGGCGCGGCGTATAGGGAGGAAAACTCTGTATTTTGTGCCAAAAATTTACAAAAATGCAAAAATTGCTCCAAATTTCTTGAAATTGGGGCTGAGTCTTCTCTATTAAGTGCTTTTATGGGATAAGGAAGCCTTAGCCAGGATTATAAGTCCTTCATCCTCCTTTTTCCTTTTTGATGCTCTCTTTAGCTTCGCTTTCAAATTCCTCATTCTTGCTTTGCACACCATGTTCCAGGACAAATAATGATATGACAAGTTTCTGAGCATATTATTCTCATTGATGGCCTTCTCTAGTTTACTCTCCAAGTGGATGTTGGCTCTTTCAGGCCATGACTCCCTATCTGCATTGATCTCTTGCTCAAGAGAAGTGAACTCCACCCTCCTACTTTGGGTATCTTGGCGATTCTCCCGAATGTTTTGCCACCTTTATGAGGTCTCTTGGTGCATGTACTCCAGTTGGTGAGTCACTGTGTGTCACCTCTTCATACTCATATGAAGGATCATATGCCGTCAGTGCTAGTGAATGAACTGTTTTGGAGCTGCTTTGATGAGAAATAGGTGAGCTATGATGTGGATTGACTTTTGCCCCCAAGGAAAATAGTGATATAAGGGACTGTGGAGGGGGAAAACAGTGGGGGATTTAGGGACTATTGGGGTAGGTTTTATTTAAGGGAACAGGGAATTGGGGAATGATTTAGGAGCTTTTGTATAGGACTAGGGATTGGGAGTTTATGTTTGAAACTTTGGGAAATGGGAATGGGGATAGGGGATTACTGAATTTAGGGGTATGTGAGGTTAGGGAAGAATAATTATTTTATGCAAGTGAAGTGGAAAAGATAATCATTTTTTCATAATAATGATCCCTTATGACCCTGTCAGACAATGGAATTCATAAGGTAAAGGTTAAGAGTACTTATTTTATCCATTCAAAGCATGTACAACATTAAGAACAATAGTTCCCAATATAGGTAAGGCCTCTGTTACCTCAAATGCATTTACCCTACCTATCATGTTACCTTTCTCATGACTATCCTATCATTTTCCATTTACCCCAATGGACACAACCAACCCAACTGACTATCATATTCTTCCCTTTTGCTTCGCTTTATTCCTACATCATGCTTCAACCATTTTTCATTACCTATTGGGGTTCACTCAACTCTCCTTAAGGTCCATTACCTTATGGAAGAACAATTATTTTATGCCTCTGTTACCTCAAATCCATTTACCCTACCTATTATGTTACCTTTCTCATGACTATCCTGTCATTTTCCATCTACCCCAATGGACACAACCAACCCAACTGACTATCATATTCTTCCCTTTTGCTTCGCTTTATTCCTACATCATGCTTCAACCATTTTTCATTACCTATTGGGGTTCACTCAACTCTCCTTAAGGTCCATTACCTTATGGAAGAATAATTATTTTAAGGCCTTTGTTACCTCAAATCCATTTACCCTACCTATTATGTTACCTTTCTCATGACTATCCTGTCATTTTCCATTTACCTCAATGGACACAACCAACCCAACTGACTATCATATTCTAACCTTTCGCTTCGCTTTATTCCTACATCATGCTTCAACCATTTTTCATTACCTATTAGGGTCCACTCAACTCTCCTTAAGGTCCATTACCTTATGGAAGAATAATTATTTTATGCAAGTGAAGTGTAAAAGATAATCATTTTTTCATAATAATGATCCCTTATGACCCTGTCAGACAATGGAATTCATAAGTTACAGGTTAAGAGTACTTCTTTTATCCATGCAAAGCATGTACAACATTAAGAACAATAGTTCCCAATATAGGTAAGGCCTCTATTACCTCAAATCCATTTACCCTACCTATTATGTTACCTTTCTCATTACTATCCCGTCATTTTCCATTTACCCCAATGGACACAACCAAGCCAACTGACTATCATATTCTTCCCTTTTGTTGTGCTTTATTCCTACATCATGCTTCAACCATTTTTCATTACCTATTGGGTTCACTCAACTCTCCTTAAGGTCCATTAGCTTTCCTCTTTCCCAAAGCAATTCCCAAGACAACACAAGAACATAAAGACATGATGAAAAAACATAGAAATCTAGACAATAATACAACACCATGGACAAAGTGGCATGGACATGCATTAGTCATTGTCAAAATCAAAAATCGAGAAAAAACAATTCAGGGAATGCTGAAAGAACAAAAATTTCAACATACATCATGACTCAACCCTCATGACTTCCGAGTGCTTCCAAGGGTTCATGAGTGAAATATTTGCCTGATCCTTCTTATAAATCTCATGGAAGTCTCTTTTTCCATGTCATTCCCTTAATTATATTTCGATAAAAAGGAAATTGTAATTGCATTAACAAATATAACAATATACCATTTTCCTTACCCTATTGTATCGAGCACACTACGCTGAAACAGAATACTTGCATGGTATCATCTCTCAAGGGATTTTGATTCTCTTGAAAAATTTAGCTATAACTTGAAATTGACTATTACGATCATATTTTATCAACCATCTTCCATGTAGTTTCCTCGGCCCCGAAGTCCTTGCATGCACTTTAACGAGCTCTATTTCTCGGTTCTGGGGCATGAAATCCTTCAACTCTAAGATGCATTGAGGATCTAACTATAACTCTACCTCTAGTTCCACCATCCATCTTGATAATGAATGTGTGATGATGTACCTGCTTGTTATCCATTATTGTATAGATCCTTGGAATGCTATCACCTATATCCCCACCACTCTGCGCCTGATGAGATTTTTAGATCTAACACATGTCGCCCTAATATGATGACCAATCCCTCCTACTATGGTCACCACCACAAGTCCAACAATTAAATTATTTTCCGCCACTTCCTTTATTCTACCACTTCCATGCTGAGACCCATGTCCTTTCTCAACTGCATTGAATTTCTTATCAGGTGCCACAAATTCCTCCTCACCTACATCCTAATATCTCTTTTCTCTCAAGAAAGAGTAGGTCCTTTCTATTCAACTATATAAAAATAGTTACATAATATACATGACAACCCAAGGTTCTATGGACCACAAAGGCATACTATAGGTGTATGTTTTCCTGCCCGAAAGCTAAAGGCATACTATAGGTGTATCTCGCTCGCCTTTTACCAAGAGCTGCTTCCCCCTGTAGACCAAAATTCCTCTATTTCCGTCAATCTTCGTCTTGATTATTTCCTTTGTTCTGATAGAACTCCCTGTCTAAGTTTATTTGTCTGTAACCTCGGAAGACCAGATACCAGCCTCCATGAAAGCTAGGATACCGTCCTCCCATGCCCTCCCCTCTACACCCATTTCTGAATCCATGCAAAGTAAAACTCCATCCTTCTAACCTTCTGCCCGGGTTGCCAAATCTGTTGCTCAGCCCAAAAAGGAACAAAATGAGGAAAAGAGAGAAACTCATAACGAAACCAAATTATATTTACATAGCCTCCCTGGCTTTATTATGATACACTATCATATCTTCATCCCCTTGGCCGCAATACTACTCCTTAAGTGTGTTCTGAGGAATCCCTTGCCAACACATCACGACCCTGCTAATGGTACAATTTGCTCCTTGATTAGCCAGTAAATCTGCCAATTTGTTGGCCTTCCTTCACACATGGTTAAAACGTATCGTGCCTAGGCCCATGAGGTGGAGCTGGATCCGTTGAAAGACCCGGATCAACCTCCAATGTTATAAAACCTTCTCCGGCCCCGTGCCCCAACTAATTCTTTTCACCGAGTTAATGATTAACTCAGTGTCAACTTCGATAACAACATTTTGCCGATTATCCTACGCCAGGAGTTCTAAGCATTACTCCATAGCCACTAATTTTTCCATGTTGTTAGTGGCTCTACCTAAAGGGCAATGGAAGATGGACATGATATTTCTAAATTCATCCCTTAACACCCCTCCAGAGCCAGCTGTGACCGAGTTTCCTTTTGAGGCCCCATCAATGTTCTATTTCAGAAAACCCTTGGGGGAGGATACCAGTATTCCTTCTCATTGTCCATTATCATAACCTTTCTATCCAGGCCCTGCGGAGAAAGCCCGTACTTGCCCAACTATCTTAGAATCATCATATCAGCATTTGAAGGTGGATTCTTAGGGGGATTTTCTATAGTAGTACTTACCGTCTCCTTAAGTTGTTTCAAGGTCTGCTCAAGAAGATCTTGGAAGGGATTCTTTTCATTTTTGAAGATTTTATTGTTTCTTTCCTTCCAGGCATTCCAAATAATGAAGTTGTGCATAAGAGCCAAAACTAAGCCAAGAATTTCATATTCAGAAAAATTTCGCCTCTAGTTGTTTAGGGTATTGATGATACTCCCTCTATCCCTATTAGTTTTTTGGAAAATGGTGGTGAAAGAATCCCAAAAAATAGAGGTAAATATGCAATTGTTGAGGAGGTGTCTCATAGTTTCCTCTTGGGCAGCACAGAGCTGGCATCTGGAAGGCCCCAAAACACCTCTTTTCTGAATGTTATCCCAAGTTAGAATTCTCTTACGAAAAACCAGCCACATGAAGAGTTTAATCTTCATCCATCCTTGATGCTTCCATAGATTTTTCCAGATACTATCCAGAGCAAGAGAATCCAGTGCAAAGGGGATATGTTCTGCCTCCTTAAGGTTAAAGGTGCCCTCATTGTTCTTTCCCCATCTTAACTGGTCATGCCCTCCTGTTACTAAAATCTTCCTTTGATCTGACATTTTCATCAGAGCCTCTTCCCTGTAGACAATGTTCCTCCAGCTTCTCCATTTCCCTATATTATTGGTTTGGTCCCAGAAATTTTTGATATTATATAACCCTATGATGTCTGTATCTATCTTGAGGTCCATAAAATCTTCTTTTAACATTGTCAGTTCTTGTTGCCATTTATCTTTGCGAAACTTATGTAATAAGCCTCTATTCTCCCTGGCCTTAGTCCAGATTTATTAGCCCTTTATATTTCCAAACATCCTTATATGATTGTTAATCTGCCAAGTGTTGACATATTTTTCTTTCCACATACTAGCCCACTAAGCCTTTGGTTCATTAACCCAACGCCACCATAGTTTAGCCCCTAAAACCCTTCTTAGAACCTCTGGATCATCCAAACCAAGGCCTGCATGATTTTTATGTTTCCAAATCTTTTCCCATGCTAGCAAGGCCCATTTTTTTATTTTCTCCCCCTTACCCCAGAGGAAGTCTCTTTGAATGATTCCAAATAGTTGTAAGACTCCTTTTTGTGCTGGGAGTGTTGATGGCATGAAAATAGGGATAGATTGAAGAACAACGTTTGTAAGCACCAACCTACTAGTCAAGTTTAAAGATCTGATGGTCCAATTCCTCATCTTATCCTACATGTTATTAATCATCGGCTCCCAAATGCTCTTACGTAAAGGTTTAGCAGTTGAAGGAACTCCCAAATATTTTGAAGTTAGGGAATCCCTTTCAAAACGTATAATTCTGGAGATATTCTTGTTAGTGCCTAGATTTACCTCACACTAAAAAGCTAGGATCGGGGACCAACATCAAACCACGCTCAGCCTCATAGCTAGCCCTACGAGGATAGGAGACGTCTCTCTCCAGGTCAATCTCAACAAAATATGATCTATGGGGCTTAAGATGACTGAAATATAAACTAATTTTAGGCTAGGTATGAAGTACAAGGATTTGATGTGATTTTTTGGGGGTTTTGTTGGCATCAAGGGAAAGGCAGATTTTGGGGTGCAGGGATTGAGGCTCAGTTCTGCAGAGATCTCGATGGGGCAAGGTAGGAAATTGTTTTGGCACTAAAATTTCAATGAGATGGAGGGAAATACAGGTGAGGTGTTGAAGAGGGAAAGGGCAATGAAGAATCCTCCCCAAACAGCTAAAAACATCAAACAACTAAAGCAAACTTCAAGTAGAGCATTGCACTTTCAATGAATTCTACTTAGACTCTTGTTTGTTTAGTTCAGAAGAAATATGATAGATGATGACATGCATTAACAAAATTCAAAATTACAAAGAGAAGCATTTTACCAATACAAATTACCACATGAATCCCAAAGAGTGCTGCAAATCCTGGTCTCAATTCCTTAGCCAAAATACTGAAAATGAATGTACAATGAAGCTCAAAGCTTTCTCAAGAGTCCAACCATGTTAATGACTGAAAAACAACATAATATAGACAGACATAGCTCATCCCTACCTCTAGGGGTCGAGCTCATGAGTTTAGGCGCTGATCCAACTGATTCTAAACTGAGAACTAGAAACTACGCAACATAATAGCTTGCCTCTAAAAACAAGGAAACTGATCCATTTAGTTTGAAACAACCTCTAAACTGATGAATGTACCTCTACAAGTGAAAATCAAACATATTTACATCATGGTCCATAAATTTTCATCAAATTACATCATAAATTTTCCATTAGGAAAGTGAAAAAGTCAAACTAGGCAAAGCTGGGTGAAAAACAAAGCAAAACTTGGTCAAACTGTCAATTTTTCGTCTATGCATCGTGGTTGATTCTCTATGCGTAGCACCTGTTTGTACCCACTATTGGAGGCGTTTCTGATGTCCGAAGTATCTCCAAGTGTGCTAGTTGGAAAGGTCTGCCTACCTAATTTCCAACGCAAGAAGAATTTTTCAATTTCGCTTCCAGTTTCCCTTCCAAAAGTCAGTTCTCCCAACACTGCTTCATATGTGTCAAAATAGGGGTAGTGAGGTCATTTCTTGAGTTTTTTTTAACCTTTTGAGGGCTCAAAACTTGCCCAAATTTCTTGGCCATAGGTAGGAAAGCATAAATTTTCATCAAAAATCTAGAAATGCAAAGTTTTTTTGATTTAGAGGCCTCTAACAAAAGCGAGCGCCATGTGGCGTGATGCATAGGGAGAAAAACTCTGTTTTTTGTGCCAAAAATTTACAAAAATGCAAAAATTGCTCCAAATTTCTTGAAATTTGGGCTGAGTCTTCTCCATTAAGTGCTTTGATGGGACAAGGAAGCCTTAGCTAGGATTTGAAGTCCTTCATCCTCCTTTTTCCTTTTTGATGCTCTCTTTAGCTTCGCTTTCAAATTCCTGATTCTTGCTTTACACACCAAGTTCCGGGACAAATAATGATATGACAAGTTTATGAGCATATTCTTCTCATTGATTGCCTTCTCTGGTTTACTCTCCAAGTGGATGTCGGTTATTTGAAGCCATGACTCCCTATCTGCATTGATCTCTTGCTCAATAGAAGTGAACTCCACCCTCCTCCTTTAGGTAGCTTGGCGATTCTCCCGAATGTTTTGCCACCTTTATGAGGTCTCCAGGGTGCATGTACTCCTGTTGGTGAGTCACTGTGTGTCTCCTCTTCATACTCATATGAAGGATCATATGCCATCACTGCTAATGAATGAACTATTTTGGAGCTACTTTGATGAGAAATAGGTGAGTTGTGATGTGGTTTGACTTTTGCCACCATGGAAATAGTGATATAAGGGACTGTGGAGGGGGAAAACAGTGGGGGATTTAGGGACTATTGGGGAAGGTTTTATTTAAGGGAAAAGGGAATTAGGTAATGATTTAGGAGCTTTTGTATAGGACTAGGGTTTGGGAGTTTATGTTTGAAACTTTGGGAAATGGGAACAGGGATAGTGGATTAGTGAATTTAGGGGTATGTGAGGTTAGGGAGTAGGGAAATCAAAGGAAAAATGGAGTAAGGGAGTGGTAATGGAGTGGTAAGTGGATTTGGTAGCCAAAATAGTCAATAATAACCCTACGTAGCAATTTCATTTGAGAATATTTTGAAGAGGTAGGGTTTGATTTGTTTGAACAATCACCATACGTCAACCACCATGAAACAACCATCAACCTGGGATGAAAAACTATGAGAGAAGCTCAACCTACTTGTACCAGTGGCAACCAATGTGTTTTGGGTGATTTTGGAGCAGATTTCTGAGAGAACTGTTCTGGGTAGGTCTATGCGCCATGCCTCAAGCCCAACACACCGCGCCTTCTCTATGCGCCATGCCAGTGTAAATTTGCACTAGAAATTTGAGCCCAATGTGCGACACCAGTTATGTGCGTCATGCTACTTGCCCTATGCTTATCAATTTTTGTAGGAGACTTTTGGAGGCCTGTCCCGTGTCCAAAGCCCGTTGGAAAGCTCTTTGAGTCTACTTTTTAAACTAGTAAGAACACTTCAATTTGGAGTCAACTTTCCATTTCAAAACACAAATCTGCCAAGACTGGTCAAAATGTGCCAAATGAGGCTACCTAAAGGAAGAGTGATGTTCGAGTCAACTTTTTAAAGGGCTTCCTCAACCTAAAATTGAGCTCACGATAGCTCATTGGAAAGCTACTTGTGTCTAGTTATCATTTGACTCATCACAAAGGTCATTTGGCTAACCAAGCTAGGAAAAAACGTGATTTTCCCAAGGTCACTTCAGAGGTGCATCAAGTCTCCCGGGGCAACTGTATTTTTGATATTTCTCTAAAACCATGACACCTATGTAAAAATTGAAGGAGATTTTTCTTCCTTGGAATATTGTGGACAAAAAACCTCTCTCATTTTTTCCAAATTCATCTTTTATTGATCAGAAAAATCATTGGAGTAAAACCTATCCCGATTTGTGGAACAGGGGATTTGTCGAAATGAAGTGAAATGAAGGGGATAAAGGGTTTCTAAATTCTTGAGAAAATTTTGGGAAGTAGGGAGGGATTGTAGGAAGTAGGGGAAAGTGGAATTTAAAATATTGAGTGAGGGGAAGGGGTCCAAAGGGGAAAAACACAAGACTAGTCTAGAAAATTGTCAAGTTGTAGCAAGAAACTAGGGTTTGTGCAAAAATGAGGAATTCAGGCGATCTCAGTGATGGGAAGTGTTTAATAAGGTACATTAAGGACAGGGGAAGGTGTATGAACATCTGGATCCAAGTTTTTCTGATGATTTGACCATCCAGGATAAATTAGCTTCAAAACCCTAGGAGAGAGAAATGAACCTTACCTAGGCTCAACAAAAGCATGAACAAGGTGTAAAATGACCCATTGGAGCTTGAGATGATGATGAAAACCCTTTGAATGATGGTGCACTTAGCTAAATGGTGACATGGTCTGACATTTGGACAACTTTGAAAGGAGTGAAAGAAAACCCTAGACCTAATACCTAGTGACTAAATTTTACTTGCAGACTCACTGAAATGACAAAATTTGACCTTGACACCTTAAAATCACTTTGTAAGAGCATGTTTAATCACTGGAGGAAGGCTGCAAAGACTGATACTAACATTGGCTCCAATGGGAAAGGTAGCTCCTTAGAGGTGCCAAGAACTACAGATCTTTGGAAAGTAGACAATGCCTTCATCCATTGGGCAATGGAGTCGAAAACTCAAACTAAAATGCATGACTGAAAACCGTTGACTTGACAACACAAATTGACTCTCACTCAACTAAAAATTGACTTGATACTTAAACAAAACAGAAAATCTAGAAAATAGTGCTCAAAATAGAGCTTATTCATCATAACCTACTCTAACAATTTCATTCATCACATGATCAAGTGAAATGAAACAACCAATGCAACCAAGTAAGTATTCTCACCGCTGTTTGAATTCTCTGCAAGTGCTCGATTATGAACAAGAAGAGAGAACTACTGAAAGGCAACTCCCATGAAAAATTGTGAATAGATCCATTGAATACTATGGATTCTCTGTTTGACTCCAAAAACATTGTATAAGAATCTTGAAATTCCTGCACACTGGAACTTAGCTCATCCAATGGATCACTTCTCCTTTTCTCATACCATGAATTCAAACTATGATCTAAGCTTTGTGACAAGACTCCTGCTAAAAATGACAAAGAAACCAATTGTCAGATCAAGTTTGTATCAATATACATTTCAAGCTCACATGTAGTCAATGGAGAAGGACTTGGACTGCAGACATCATCTAACACATCAGCTATTGGATCATGAAAAACTGGAAAAGACTGCTGCAACCCATTTTCTATTGGTTCCGATGAGATTGCATGACTTTCTACAGGCTTCTCATCCTTTATTGAAAATGTTATATGCAAATTTTCATTCAAAGACTGAAATCATCAAAATAGAAAGGTACGAAATTATCTTGCATCATCTGATCATCTGCAACTTGGCAATCAATGGCATTCGGGGGCTGCAAATCTGGATATGAGCAGTCTTAAACAAGGATTTCATTGTCCTCAGGATGATCCAGATCAAAAAAATTTGACAGTTGATTTCGGATTGCATGAATGTTGTCTCTGATGAACTGAAACGAAGCAAAACAAAAAGGTAAAGATCCCTCACTTACTTCAAAATTTGTTGCACTTTCCTCAACATTTCCATAGCTGATATGTGATGGCTGAACATTGTATTTGAGCTGCTGAAAGTGAACTTCTTCTTCCCACAAACTAGTTGCTGATTTGTCTGCAAGATTAGCTTCTGTTTGCAGAACATATTCATCATCATATTGATCAAACTAAGTCAAATCATCAGTATAAAAAACATCATCAAGCATACAAGTCATGTCAAAAAATATCTCTTCTCGAAGATGATCTATAAAATAATCATTATCCGATCTATGACAAATGGGATAAGAAAGAAAATGTTTTGGAGCAGCCATTTGTTCTTCTTCAATTAGCGAGCCATGGGCTTGAACACTATACTCATTCCTTGTGGTGATTCTTTGCATCATCTCTTCCACTGCACTTTCCAAAATGTCAAGCTTTACCTCTAGAGATGTCGATTCCTCTAGATATGTGTTTTTCATCTCCTCTTCCTTCAACCTTGCCCTTCAGATCAGCAAATGAGCCTCTAAATCTACTGCATTGTTCTGCATCTCTTCAAGTGTTTCAAGATTTCTTTCTCTCAGTTGAAACTACATTTCCGGATCAAAGGCACCGGGGTAGTGCAAAAGAGCGGATCCAGGAGGAGGTCTTATATTAACTGGCATCAAATAATAAACTTGGTTAAATCTGGCAGAAAATTGTTGTACTCTCTCCCCTGGCTGTCTTTTTAGCTGGTTATACTCTTCTATAATCAATAAAGCGTTCTGTCTGACCACCCACCTGTCGAGGAAAACTTTGATGAACTGCTGGAAATCTGAGATGCTCGCATCAGGCAAGGTTTTGAACCAACTTTTGACTTTGGCTTGCAAAGAAAGAGCAAAAAGCCTTATACAGACATCTTCTTCACCAACCTCAAAAAGGTCGAGAAAGGACTCAAAATTCAGAACATGTCTCTCAGCAGTGATGTTTTCATGTTCACCATCAAATCTTGGTAGATATAGGTCATGATTTTTAGGGAAAGCATGGGATATAGGATTTAAAATCAAAGGCTTGTATCAATCTCGAATTTTACAAGGTATAGGGCTATGTACAGAAGGTATAGAATCAGTCTTAGTCTCTTGGGGCTCATCAATTTGATGATGGTCATCACAACATTCAGAAAAAGGTTCTTGATCAAGCTCAAAGGCATACGAATTTTTGGTATTTACAATCTTCAAAGGGAAAGAATCAACTGCAGGCCTGGGATCTTTTCTCAAGCACAATATACTTTGCAAAGCCTTCTTGACAGTCTCGGGAAAGGAGAAGAAATAATTTATGAAAAAGAACAAAATGTCTCGGATGAAATTCCAACTTGAATACATGATCTTTCCATATTGTCCTTTCATGTTTTTGTTGGTCAGGATCATCCTCTAGTGGAGTCTTTAGATCTAATCTCAAAAATGATTTGGAATCACCAGGTGAATGATTTCAGCCTTACTGTGTCTGATTGTTGTTCACCATCAACAATTAGATCTAAACCTTATACATTTTATTGAGGAAATTTGCAAGTTGGATGTCCCCATTTATAAGACTAGACCGGAGATTGACTGAAGTAGCATTTATCTACTTTCGCTAATGCAAAGAAAGAGCGTTTCGAAGGCTACCCGGCATAACTTCAGGCTCTGTCTGTAGTTTATGAAATGATGAAAACTAACAAACAAACAATTTCTTCCCTGTATGGTCGTCACTATGTTAGTGCCTAGATTTACCTATGGCTAAAAAGGTAGGATCCAGGGCCAACATCAAACCACGCTCAACCTTGTAGCTAGCCCCACGAGGATAGGAGAGGGCTCTCTCCAGGTCAATCTCAAGAAAAGATGATCTATGGGGCTTGATATGACTTAAATATAAAATAATTTTAGGCTAGGTATGAAGTACAAGGATTTGATGTGATTTCTTGCGGGTTTTGTTGGCATCAAGGGAAAGGCAGATTTTGGGGTGCGGGGATTGAGGCTCAGTTCTGCAGAGATCTCGATGGGGCAAGGTAGGCAATTGTTTTGGCACTCAAATTTTAGTGAGATGTAGGGAAAGATAGGTGAAGTGTTCAAGAGGGCAAGGGAAATCAAGAATCCTCCCCAGACAGCTGAAAACATCAAACAACTAAAGCAAAATTCAAGTAGAGCATTGCACTTTCAATGAATTCTACTTACACTCTTGTTTGTTTAGTTCAAAAGAAATAATATAGATGACGAAATACATTAAAAAATTCACAATTAGAAAGAGAATCACTATACCAATACAAATTTCCACATGAATCCCAAAGAGTGCTGCAAATCCTGGTCTCAATTCCTTAGCCAAAATACTGAAAATGAATGTACAATGAAGCTCAATGCTTTCTCAAGAGTCCAACCATGCTAATGACTGAAAAAAAACATAATATAGACAAACATAGCTCATCCTTACCTCTAGGGGTCGAGCTCATGAGTTTAGGAGTTGATCCAACTTATTCTAAACTGAGAACTAGAAACTCGGCAACATAACAACATACCTCTAAAAATAAGGAAACTGATCCATTCAATTTGAAACAACCTCTAAACTGATGAATCTGCCTCTACAAGTGAAAACAAAACATATTTAAATCATGATACATCAATTTTCATCAAATTAAATCATAAATTTTCCATTAGGAAAGTGAAAAAGTCAAACTGGGTGAAGCTGGGCGAAAAGCAGAGCAAAACTTGGTCAAACTGCCAATTTTTCCTCTATGCGCTGCGCCTGATTCTCTATGCATAGTGCCTGTTTGGACCCACCTTTGGGTATGTTATCGATATCCAAATTAGCTATAAGTGTACTTGTTGGAAATTTCTACTTGTCTACTTTCCAACCCAAGTGGAATTTTTAAATTTATCCTCCATTTGCCCCTCCAAAGGTCAGTTCTTCCAACATTGCTTCCTGTGTGTCAAAATAGGGGCAGTGACGTCATTTTTTGGGTGTTTTTTGACCTTTTGAGGGCACAGAACTTGCCCAAATTTCTTGGCCATAGGTAGGAAAGCATAAATTTTCATGAAAAATCCAGAAATGCAAAGTTTTTGTGATTTAGAGCCCTCCAGCAAAAGCAAGCGCCACGTGGCACGATGCATAGGGAGGAAAATTCTGTTTTTTGTGCCAAAAATTTACAAAAATGCAAACATTGCTCCAAATTTCTTGAAATTTGGGCTGAGTATTCTTTATTAAGTGCTTTTATGGGCCAAGGAAACCTCAACAAATATTTGAAGTCCTTCATCCTCTTTTTTCCTTTTTGATGCTCTCTTTAGCTTTGCTTTCAAATTTCTAATTCTTGCTTTGCACACCAAGTTTCGGAACAAATAATTATATGACAAGTTTCTGAGCATATTATTCTCATTGATGGCCTTCTCTAGTTTCCTATCCAAGTGGATGTTGGCTCTTTCAAGCCATGACTCCTTATCTGCATTGATCTCTTGCTCAAGTGAAGTGAACTCCACCCTCCTCCTTTGGGTAGCTTGGCGATTCTCCCGAATGTTTTGCCACCTTTATGAGGTCTCCTGTGTGCATGTATTCTTGTTTGGGAGTCATTGTGTGTCTCCTTTTCATACTCATATGAAGGATCATATGCCATCAATTCTAGTGAATGAACTATTTTGGAGCTGCTTTGATGAGAAATAGGTGAGTTGTGATGTGGTTTGACTTTTGCCACCAAGGAAAACAATGATATAAGGGACTGTGGAGGGGAAAACAGTGAGGGATTTAGGGACTATTGGGGTAGGTTTTATTTAAGGGAACAGGGAATTAGGGAATGATTTAGGAGGTTTTTATAGGACTAGGGTTTGGGAGTTTATGTTTGGAACTTTGGAAAATGGAAATGGGGATAGGGGATTAGTAAATTTAGGAGTATGTGAGGTTAGGGAGTAGGGAAATCAAAGGAAAATGGAGTAAGGGAGTGGTAAGTGGATTTGATATCCAAAATAGTCAATACTAACCCTACGCAACAATTTACTTTGAGAATATTTTGAAGATATAGGTTTTGATTTGTTTTAACAATCACCATACATCAACCACCATGAAGCAACCATCAACCTGGGATGAAAAGCTATCAGAGAAGCTCAACCTACTTGTACCAATGGCAATCCATGCGTTTTGGGCGATTTTGGAGCAAATTTTTGAAAAGAAATTGGCCTTGTTAGCTCTATGCACCGCACCTCAAGCCCAATGTGCCGTGCCTTCTCTATGCACTGTGCCAGTGTAAATTTGCACTGGAAATTTGAGCCCAATGCGTCGCGCTAGTTATGTGCATCGTGCTACCTGCCCTATGTGTATCACTTTTTTTTAGGAAACTTTGGAGGCCTTAGTGGCATCCAAATTGGGCACGGGATAGCTCGTTGGAAAGGTTTCTGAGTCTTCTTTCCAACCCAATAGGAATTTTTTAATTTGGAGTTCATTTTCCCTACCAAATATCAAATCTCCCAAGACTGGTCAAAATGTGCCAAATGAGGGTGCCTAAAGGTAAAGTGTTGTTGAAGTCAACTGTGTAAGGGCTTCCTCAACTCCAAATTTAAGTGATGATAGCTCACTGGAAATATCTTTGTGTCTAGTTATCATTTGACTCATCAAGAAAGTCATTTGGCCAACAACGCTAGGAGAAAACGTGATTTTACCAAGGCCACTTCAGAGGTGCATCAAGTGTCCCGAGGCAGATGTATTTTTGACATTTATCTAAGACCATGAAACCTGTGTAAAAATTGAAGGAGGCTTTCATTTCTTGCACTATTTTTGACAAAAACATCTTTTAATTTTCCCAAAATCATCTTTTATTGTCAGAAACCTCATTGGAGTAAAAGCTATCCCAATGTGTGGAACAGGGTATTTGTTGAAATGAAGTGAAATGTAGGTGATAAAGGGTTTCTAAAATCTTTAGAAAATTTTGGGAAGTAGAGAGGGATGATAGGAAGTAGGGGAAAGTGGAATTTCAAAGATTGAGTGAGGGGAAGGGGTCCAAAAGGGAAAAACACAGGCATAGTCTAGAAAATTGTCAAGTTGTAGCAATAAACTAGGGTTTGTGAAAAAATGAGGAATTCAGGGGATCACGGTGATGGGAAGTGTTTAATAAGGTACATTAAGGATAGGGGAAGGTGTATGAACATCTGGATATAAGTTTTGCTGATGATTTTATCATCCAAGACAAATTAGCTTCAAAACCTTAGGAGAGAGAAATGAACCTTACCTAGGCACAACTAAAGCATGAACAAGGTGTAAAATGACCCATTGCACCCTGACATGATGATGAAAACCCTATGAATGATGGTGCACTCAGCTAAATGGTGACATGGACTGACATTTGGACAACTTTGAAAGGAGTGAAAGAAAACCCTATACCTAATACGTAGTGACCAAATTTTACTTGAAGACTCACTGAAATGACAAAATTTGAACTTGACACCTTAGAATCGCTTTGTAAGAGCATGTTTGATCACTGGAGGAATGCTGTAAAGACTGACGCTAACAATTCCTTTGAATAGAAATATTGGTATTAAAGAAAAAAATCATAGATTTGGAAAGATTAACCTCAATACTTGTAGCCATGGAAAAGTCACTTAGAAGTTGTTTGTATGCAAGAGCTGCTTTGACCATAGGGATTCCCTACAACATGGTATCATCCACAAATTACTGATGAGTCAAGGATTGTCCACTATCAGAAGGTTGGAGACCCTTGACTTTTCCTTCTACTTTTGCCTGCTTGATCAAGTCCTTCCATCATGAGTATATATAGAAAGGGAAAGAGTGGATCACCTTGCCTAAGGCCTCTTGAAGGAATAAAAATCTCGGAGGGAGAACCATTAACAAAAATTGAAAAGCTAGAAGAAGTTACCAGGGCCATGACCCATCTAACCCAGTTATGATCAAACCAAGAAGCAATAAGAACCCTCCTAATGTAGGTCCAGTTCAACTTATAATAAGCTTTGGAAAGGTCCAGTTGCATGATCATTCCATCCTTCCTATTACTAGTCAGTGAGTGCACCACCTCTTGTGCTTGAAAGATGTTATTGAGAATTTTCCCGCCTTCTACACAACCATATCGTTACCCAGACACAAGAGTGGGAAGAAGAGGTTTGAGTCTATTGGACACAACCTTGGATATTATCTTGTAAACCACATTACACAATGCTATGGGTCTAAACTTATCTAGAGTTAGGGCATTGTCCTATTTAGGGACCAGAGAGATGAAGGAAATATTGAGTGCCTTCAAAATAGTTATATTCGTCTTGGAATCTTCTACTACATTTAGAATGTCATATCTACAATATTCTAGCAAGCTTTAAAGAAATCGACATTGAAACCATCAAGGCCTGCCACTTTACCATTCTTCATTTCCTTGAGGACCTCATTGATTTCCTCTTCAGTCACTGGCCTATTGAGGTTGAAATTGTCCTCTCTGGACAATAGTCTTGATATATGTCTCATTAAGTTCTTGATGAAATTCTCTTTGTCTGTGATGGTTTCCTTTGCAATCCCACAAAAGTGTTGAACTAACACAACTTCTATTTCTTTGTAGGAGCTAAGAAGATGCCCTCCCTCATCCTTGATTGAAGGGATTCCATTATGAGCTCTGTTTGCCAAGGTGTATTTGTGGAAAAATATGGTATTTTGTTCTCCTTCTTTTAGCCATTGCACTCTAGATTTTTGTCTCCAAAATATTTCTTCTTGTTTAGATAATTTCTCCCACTCTTGCTGGAATTTTATGGGTCCGTCATTTTTGACTTTATAAAAGTCATCCTTGATCAAGGATTGGTTGAGTTCCTGCAATTTGTTTTCGACATCTTTTTTTCCTTCAAAAATATTGTGAAATTCATTCTTGTTCCACTCTTTTAGCCTAAGGTTGATATGTTTTAGTCTTTTGTGAAGAACAAACATACTTTTACCCTGAATATGCAAATATTCAACCACCAACTTGAAATATTACTGGTGAAATCTGGATGGGTGAGCCAGATATTCACAAATCTGAAAGGTCTATTCTTGGGGGTACCAATGCCCTTGACCTCTAGTCGAACCAACCAGTGATATGCTCCTCCAAAAGGGAGAATTCTCACTCCCATTTCTTTATCATTGAGCATAAGTTCCTCTAAGATGATGATTATGTCTAACTTTGAGGCTACTAGATACTCTCCTCCTCTTCTATTGTTCCTGGTAAAGAGACCATTACTCGAAACACTGTGAACTAGATTCAGAGTATCCATAAAAGATTAAAAAGCTAAGGAGTCTTTGTTTAGAGTTCTGGTGCCCCCTTTTCTCCAATAGTGATTTGATCACATTGAAGTCCCCACCCATAATCCATGGTATCTCTACATATCTCTCTATGAGATCCACAAAAGAATCTAGAAACCTGAGTTTGTCATCCACTCTCTGGAGGCCATAAACATTCGTAACCAGATAGGTCTCCCTATCCCCCACAGGCTGAATAACCACTAATAAATAATTTCTAGAAGCCTCAGCATCCATTGTACCAACCTTTTAGGGATTCCAAAGAGTAAGAATGCCTCTTGCCGTATTTTCTACCTTAACTTCTAGAAACTCAAATTGATATAGCCATTTGCTATATATTTCTTTGATTTTCTGAAGGGAACATTTAGTTTCCTGGATAAAAATCATTCCACAGCTTCTTGTTCCATTCTATTACTAAGTAATCTTTGCTTCCTTTTACTACCTAGTCCCCTAATATTCCAAGAAGTGAATTTCATCATTAAAGATTTGTGAAGGAGTAACTGGTTAGGTATTTCATCTTACCTAAATCTGTCATTAGCTTTCCACATTCCATCAACAGCTCATTCTACTTTTTTCTACCTTTGTTCATTCCTGGGCATCTGGGTGTTAATCCTGATGTATTTTTCATAATTTTCACACCTTCATTACCCTGTCTTACAGTATTACTCTGCCTATCCATCCATTTATTCTGGGTTTTCCATAAGTACAGATGTTGCACGCTACTGAACTCTTCTTGAGGTAACGAGTCTATCCCTCCCATGTTTCCCTATTTCAAGAACCCTTCCAGATCTAGGTGTTCTCTATCGAGAATCTCATGTAGTTCAAGGTCCTCTGTTTCCATCTCGCTCTGGGTCATTTCCCGGTCCATATCTAGTTCTACATTGCTCATCATAGCCTTTTTCTGTTTACTATTCTCCTTTGTTTGATATTTGTCTTCCACTTTCTCCTTCTCCTTTGGAATTCCCTCCAGATCCTGATCTACTTTTGTTATCTCTTCTTCTTCCTCGAGAACTTTGTACCTATTCAGACTGGCCCAAGGCCCTCCTCCTTGATGTTGCATAAGTCCCCTTTTGCCCACTTTTCCTCTATGGATCACTTTATGAAAGCTTTTAGTATCTTCCATTGTGGTAGCTTTGCTCTTGTTCTCTATTTTATTGAGAGGGAAATCCCTGAAAAGGTGTCCATGCTCATGGCATCTGCGACATCTAAAAGGAATATGTTCATAATCTAATGTTTGTGCCCATTCTTCATCAAAGAATTCCAAGATCACCTCATCCAGTAGAGCTCAGGAGAGATCCATTTCCACACAAATTCATGCAAAGGATGTGTATTCACCCCTTCTCATGGCTTCGAAATCTTTGACAAAATGTCCTAATTTATTCCCTATGGCTGTTAACGATCCTCTTTACCAATAATCAAGAGGAAGGGAGTAAAGTCCTACCCATACCGAAACTGAAGTAGAAGTCTCCCTCTCTGGGACAATGTTCATCATCCACGACCTCATATAGAGGCTAGCAGTTGTGTAGAAGTAGCTCCCTCCTTCAAACAATCTCTCTTTATCCTCAATATTCGTGAAGGCCACAGTAAATAATCCCTTTTGACCCAAGATGTATGTCAATGCTCCCTTTTGGTTTCCAATGGTATTTAATCCATGTCTGTAACAAGTTTTTAGTGGATCATACTCCCATGAATTTACAAATAATAGCATATGACCTCATGTGGTCCCTGTGTGCCTGCAGAGAAGGATCATTCAGAACTACTCTGGGTGTAACTTCAGTTTTGGGTTTACATGGTCCCTTCTATGCCTTGGTTTTTTCTCCCTGTTCCTTGTCGTTTTCATCCTTTCCTGTTGTGTTATTATTCTCCCTCGCTTTGATTCCCTCTTGCTCTTCTTCCATGCTCTCTTTCCCTCCTTCAGCAAGACCTCTGACCTCTTCTATTGGCTTCTTACCTCGGCTGGCTACAACTTGCTTGTAGGAGGGAGTGGAGCTCCCTCCTTTGCGCCCTTCCATGGAGTTCAACGCTTGCTAACAACTATAAACCCTAACTGTTCGTCTCCCACCCTCATGAGGTGCAGCAACATGGGATATTATTACCTTCCAATAGGATTTTATTATTAAAACGTAATGGATACAAATATAGGCGGGAATAGATATCAGAGGTCCTGTATTAGACATTTGATATTGGGAGATGAAAAGAGTGACAGTCGATAGGAAGTTCTTATATGGATAATAGGGGTTTATTGGAGAATCTGAGGATTGGTAATATCGAAGATTAGTGATATCCACTTGCATCCTAATATCTTACTCACTTCTCAAGCCATTTCATTTTATGTATTTTCTTTCTCTTTGTCCCCATGATTAATTCTCTACTTTCCCTACTCATGCAAATTTGAAAGACTCTGGAGCAGGACTATGTTAACCTTTGCTTGCTTCTCTTGAGCTTTCAAAAGCCTTTCTTGTGGCTCAATGAACTTCCCATTATCTATCTTGCATCTTACGATCTTTGCCTTCAAGGTTTTAAATGTATCTACTAGATCAAGAGAGTCTCCCTCTCCCTGCTACTCAGTTGATCTCTCCCATCTCACCAATGCCTCTTCTGGCCTATACGGGGAGTCATATGATTAGTACCCAACTATTCTGCTTTTCATCCCTAGTCTTCTATTGTCCTGCAAACATACCATGTTAGATAAACCAAGTAGAAGACAAAAAAATCATATCTCAATGGGGGCTATTACATCTACACAAGTAAGTATGAATTACTACAATACATAATAATATTAATAACTTAACTGTCGTGCAAGCAACAATAATGACAATAATCAACATGCATATGACCATATAACAACAAATTAACTATTTTGCATGAATAATTGATGCATGTGAATATGATCAAACTAATTAAATAGCATATATCATGCATGAAATGACAAGATAAATAAAATGATTGTCATGGATGTGAATGAAATGCATATAACAATAGTTAACAATCATGTATGCAAGTTGAACCTATAAAACTGCATGCCAATATGCATTTACCTCGAGGTTCAGTGTTGTAACCTCACTCTCATACCACTTTGTAACACTCAAGCCCACATTTACTCACATCTACAAGCACATGAGGCTAAACATGAGCTAAGAGTTACTATACATGACCTAACATCTAAGTTCTAGTTATGGAAGCGGGGCCCACAATCTTGAAACTTATTGCAACCTTCTAAGGACCCGTCATCACCCAAACATCATAAAAATTTCACTGGTAACCATTACCTAAATTGGAGCCACCTTTTTCACTAACTCTTCCTCCCAATCCCACTAATCAAGGCTAGTTCATGTGGCCTGACAGCTCCATTTGCACTCATATTCTTTCCTCCTTCTGACTACAGTTGAAATTATCCAGTTAAGAGTGTGCGATTAGAAGCCCTATTCTGGACTTTTGAACTAGTCTTCAAGAGAACTGCCCAAATCTTCCCAGAACCTTCCAGAACTCTATCAACAAGGTTTGCATGTATGTATACGTAATTCCAAGCTCTACTCGTACTCCAAAAATGGCAAGTACATGGTTATCATTTCTGGTAACAGTTGGTAGACAAAACACCTATAGGTTACGAATGCATATATGTTCATTGATTGTTAGTTTCATAAGAGATTCATTAAGAAGGCTTAATAATAGCGCATGCACTCATATAATTATTTAATAAGTTATCAAACCATAAACAATATCCATAACAAGAGCACATCATATACCAAGAGTATACCATTCCTATAACCAACATTTGACCACAAAGAAACCATGTCAAGCCATTCATAAAATCATCACAATAACCAATACATGTGCTTATTATTATCAAGAAGAAATAACATATAATAACATATGCATAATACTAACCAATTCAGCGAAATCCACGTGCCACCAAGCCATATATTTGGATTGAACCAAATATTTCTTTTAGCCCAATCACTCCTATGCTATGGGATCACATAGGATAAACCAAAACAAAACCTCTAAACATGTTACCTTAAAATTGCAGCGATTTTTTTCTCTTGCTTTCTACTATCGGAACATCCACTTGCTCTTCCTTGATTTCTTTGCTTTCTTACTCCCTTTCTTGTTCTCTCTCTTGGAGTTTTATTTATTCATTAGAAAAACTAAAGTTCTCAAAGTTGAAAGCTAATCAAAAGATATCAAATGATTCTCAAATAAGTATTAGGGGTTTACGCAGTGCATTATATTAGATATCATTTTTGGGATTCAACTGCATTAAGTAAGTCATTAACGTATGACCATTTCCATGAGAGGTAGTCGTAATTGACTAATTTTTCATTGTTTTTGAATTTTTCACTTAGCACTCATTGTAGCGGGTGATGCTCACAAGGGTGAAGAAGTAGGATTGAAACTAGTGAAATGAATCACATAGCATCAATCATCACTTCCGGGGCTGGCACCCGATAACCAGGACTTCCCAGGAGGTCATCCATTCCAGATCTCCTCTGGCTCAAGCGTGCTTAACTGTGGAGTTTTCCCCACAATCAAGCCCACTTAGCTTGCTACCCCATTTGAAAAACCTTAGCAAGTATTGCGCCTCATGAACCATTCAAGTAGAGATCCCTTCACTCTTTTTGAATTTAAGTATTAGGGGTTTACACAGTGCATTATATTAGATATCATTTTTTGGATTCAAATACCTTTCTAATATTTATGGCTAGTGTCCCTTCCTTTACCTTTCTTCTTTTCTTTCATTTTCATTTATTTTCTCTTTAATTTTCCTTGCATGCATATTCTTGTCTCTTCATCTTCCTTTTCTCCTATTTTCCTTTATTTCTTGAATTAATTTCCATTTACTACCCTTTTCCTTTTGTCAATGCTAATGCCAATTTCCATAAACATTAATTAACCACAAGTGACACCTAATGTCATCTCCCCCCCCACTCAACTTGGAATATCCATCCCACAACCTTGGTCGATATTTTCCTTTTCACATGAAAATATATCCCGGGGCTATTACAAGCCCACCCCCTTGGGAAAATACCATCCTCAATGTTCTATGGCACTTATGACCAACAAAACATACCACTTATGGAGCTTTATAAACCCAACTCGATGCAATATTTACAATGAAAAACACCTAAATACTTATGCTCATTTGCTTCAAGGAAAAAATAAACATATTGTTTATGGAGCTTTATAAACACATATCGATATAGTATTTACAATACACATATATACATATGCACATTTTCTCTAACCATCAAATAAAAGGATATGATTCTCCCATCAGCGACAATGGAAACCATAGGCTCACACCTCCACCCTCAAAAGTAGTACCCAGAATTCACCTCCTTCCGAGAAGATCCTACTACTAAAATCAAATCCTCCCTTAATGTGCAACACTACAATCACTGTTCTATTCATTCTCTCAGTGAATAGTTACTGGTTCATTGCTTCCAGGAACACTCTTGATGTTCTTATGATTCCAAATAGCAATGTTATTGACCAAAAAAAATGTATTCCCCAACCTTCCCATCTTTACTCCCCAGTTGCTAGGGAAACTTTATCACCCCCTTCCATGAAGTCACTCACCTTCCAAGTCTACACATCCCCTTCTGTGCTTCCTAGTCTCTCATGCAATCCATCCGTTGGAAAGTTTTCCCCACATCAAAAGGTCTGAAAATGAAGGCATACCACTGCCTCATGTCGAGAAATCAATGTTAGTAGAGTTAGGGTTAGATTTATCTTTCTTGATAATTACTTGCGAATTATGTTTGCTTCTTTTACTTATTTTTTATATTATCTTTCATCAAGCAATTACAAAATTATGTGTGTGTGAATATCACAAAAGAACAAGACACTAGATGTAGGAACTCTTCTAGGGAAAGACCCCTATCTAGGGGAAAACCCAGTAAAAAATCTCTTCCATCAATAGTTTTTTCTGAGGCTCTTCAACCCAGACACGGACCCCCTCCACACAAAGTTAGCCTTTCCTTCTTTAATCCAACCTATGACCTAGCAAAAACAACACTTCGACCGAAAAACTTCAACTTGGCAACTTCAGGTAGCAACTGGAAGTAGCTGCAACTTCAAATTTGACAAAGAGACTTTGATCTCCTAATGTATCGCACATGAGAGAGATAGAGAGAGACATCCAAAAACTTTTATTGTATCCTTTCTTTCATTTTTCCAAATCTCTCTCTCATTTTATCATCCTTCTTCACATTCACACATTTCCCAATTCTTTCTTTGATATCGAACTTGTAAGATAGAGAGTGTGTCCAAACGAATTTGATCTGCTTCAATATATAGGCTTTTACTGAGGTATAATTTCCCAGTTGGATCCAACTTGATCTCCTTGAGGCCGACTTGGTGTGGAGTTTACATAATTTATGTTTGACTTGAAAATAATTATTTTTATATTGTTCAAAAGCCCAAGAAGGGTCACATAAAATATACAATGACTATAATGACTCATTATTAATCATAGGAGTCCACAATGGGGACTTTGACTAATAAAATAATGACCCAAGAATGAAACCTATGATTTAATAAGTCATTGTAACAATAATAAAAATTCTTTTGATAAATACATTTTATGAAGACAAAACCTAGTTACAATTTTCAACACTCCCTCTTAAATAGGGAGGTATTGATAACAAGTACTGGGAAGATGTCAAACTATATGAACTATGAAGTGTTTATGCACCGCAATTCCATGGACTAGATTCCTGACCAGGAGAATCTATCCAATGTCTATCAACAATATCAACACTGCAATGCCATGGATTAGATTCCTAACCAGGGAAATCTATCTGAGTGAGACTATGATGGACTAAAACTTTCAGCCTCTCTAGGTACCATAAGGCATACTTCCTAACCCTCAACCCAGGGATCTAGGTACGTATCTGAGGTGAGAGCTCCGTGGCCAATGCCACCCCCTACTTTGGGAACTATACATTAACACATAGTGTGAGCCAAATGTCCTCCCAGGAAATGTGTCTCACGCACAAGGTCTCAACAAATCGCTTCCAAGGTTTTATCATCAATAAGATCAATAATATCAACTAAACCAAGAATTCTTATAAGATATTCAAACTTCTTATTAGGAAGAGACTTTGTTAGTATATTAGCTACTTGATCTTCTGTTGAGATATATTGTAGCTTCATGATCCCATCCAGCACCACATTCCTAATATATTGGAACTTATTGTTGATATGCTTTATTCTAGCTTGAAACACTAAATCTCTACACATCTTGATACAACTTTTATGATCACAATTTATCATAGTAGGATCGAGAGGCTTCTTGAACAAATCTGTCAGAAGCTTCCTCAACCACACAACCTCCTTTCCTACTTCACACATAGACATGTACTCTGCTTCATCACAACTCAAAGCAATGAGATCCTTATTTCTACTCATCCATGAGATCATGGAAGATCCCCAACTAAAGCATCCACCAACAATTCTTCTTCCATCGGTGTCACTTCCACCCCAATAAGAATCTTTGAAGCCAATTAACTTGACTTTCTTGTTGTTGTACTTTAGGTAGTGATGTATCATGCCGCAAATATATCTCAATATATGTTTGGTAGCTATCTAGTGATCATGATGAGGCTCCAACTAAAACTAACCAAGAATTTTCACAACAAAGCATACATCTAGCCTAATATTTACCAGATACATCATAGAACCCACCAACTGACAATAGGACATGTGATCCATGATACTTGAGTGAGAGCTCCTCAAATTCTTGATATTGGTGATCATAGGAGTATTCATGGTCTTGTAATCCATCGTTTAAAATTTATGAAACAAATTAATGATATACTTTCCTTGCCCGAAATATATCTCCCTACGATTTTTCCATACTTCCAGGCCTAGATAATAATCCATCAGTCCTAAATCCTTCATCTCAAATTCAACATCGAGCATCTTCTTGCATTCTTGTATTCTCCTATCCCCACCTATAATGAATGGATCATCCTGTTGTGGCCACCAACAACCCCCCTCCTTATCTAGTGCTATTGCTAATACTCAATAAGTGGGGGCCCTTAGTCAAAAATTTAAAAAAATCAATTAGTGCTTATATTTCATTTTGGATAAAACTTACCATCATGGACTTAGGAAAATACTTTTGAAAAATCTAAAAAGCTTAAGTTTCATGATGAATAAGTAAAGTCACTCCTTAAGAAATATCGCATCGCACAAAGGATGATAGGATGCGTTCTTATAACCCAAAATGATAAAAAATGCGAGATTGCAACGCGAAACTCCATCGCATCGCATGCATTAATGAGCACTCACATTGGAAACCCAAAAATCGCCGATATGTGATGTCTCATATCGCAAAATCACAATTCGCATAAAGCACATCAACAGTAATGATCACATGATATTACAATCTTGCGATACTGCGATCAAGCAACCTTGCGATAGAACAACACGATGATATTGTGGTAATGCGATGCAGCGATCTGCGATATTGCAAACCAAATCACAAAATCTCTCCATCGCAGTTGGTTCTAGCTCATTATTCAAAAAGCTTTTTCCATAAACCAAGAACCGGTTACTCTCTTTAATGATAATTAATGAGTTACATGCTAGTTGTTAATAAAATATGGTTTTGTGTTTTCCGTAGAGCCAATTCACATAAGGTGGTGTTTTTTTGCATATCCTTGGCATTTAAAGCTTTCTTGTCATTATTTATTATCATTACTCTCACCTCACTTGTGAACTGCAGGAGCAAAGAACAAAAGTTATACAAGGCAATGTGCAGGAAACTATGGGGAAAAAGGGCAAGGCTCCAATGTCCAAAGACAGAGAAATGGTGCCCTTATAAACAAACATCACATGCAACAGAGCCATAGGTTCACAAAATTCTGTTGAGCCATCCGTTACATATCTCTCATGTACAACCATGGTTACATGGTTACTAAATGATGTTGATATCAGAAATAGACAGTTTAATGCTCAGGGTCAAGAGCTCACGAAATCATTATTTTTACAAATTTTGAGCTTTATACCCGATAAGAGAAAGAGGTGCGAAAGGCGAAAAATGCATTATAGAAGCCTGTATCAAGGAACAAAGGAAATTTTCGATGCGCGATTAGCGCCTAGCATTAATCACGCATCACTGAGAAAATTCATTGAGAAGGAAAGCTTCTAATTGCTCAGTCGCCCGCAAGCCCTGAAAATTGCAAGAAGCAATGATAAAAACAAACTGGAAACAGAAAGGTAAAGAAAAGGCAGAAGCAATCCAAGGGTTAACCAAGCTGAACTGGGATTATTACTAGGCATACACGGTAAAGCCACATAGTTAGTGGATGACTCTCAAGTATATCATCGATTTTGCTGAGAAGATGGTGCCAGCTCTTGCCAATTCTGTTTGCTTAGCTCAACTAAAAGCGGAAGACAGTTAGCCGACTCTACTCAAGCAAATACTGAATGCTTGCAACGTTAAGGAGAAAATGCAGAAATAGTTAGATATTAGATTTAATTTTAGAAATAGTTTTGCTTTATTTTTGCTTAGAAAAAGGACAGTCATTTAAACTGCATCCTGAATTTTTGTAAATAAGTTATTTTTAGATTTAGTTAGTAGTATTTAAACCCTTCTCATGCATTTAGAGAAGGGTCCAGAAATTTATCAAAAACTTGTCCTCAGAACATGCACTTTTGCACCCTCCGAGTAGGTTTTGATGAATGAATGGAATAGGATTTGTTGATGTTTGCATTTAATATCTGCTACTGATGTTGCACTTTTGTACTCTTAGTGGATTTTAGATCAAGGAGAGATAAATCATTGTCGCTTGAAGCTGATGAGTAGGACTAGTTATAAATGGTACTTTTATCTCTTAACCATTTCTACTTATGTGTTAAAGTGATATACAGTTTTTAGTTGTTTATATATTACTGCATGAATGTCTGAGTTATCATTTGGCACTTTTGTATGGTGATAGCTATTTATTTATGCTTAATGTATGAATAGCTCATTATGCGATATGTTTTTCACAACTGTTTCGTCTAGCTTTTTATATGAAGTGGTTCATCCTTATTGATTTATTTTCTCATAATAGTTGAATGATCTTTATTACCAGTCGTTATTTGAAATCTTTTTAGATCACATAATAGAAGAATTACACCCCAGGTTAGTATAGACTTAAATGTTGCTGCTTATTAGAATACAATAGCATACCATTAAATTAAAGTTAGAATTAGAATATCTTAATTAGGAACTGTTAGATTACGAACATCAAATTCTACACACACACTCATAAATTGGGAAACTGGTCCCATATCCCCAGTCGGACCCGCTATACCAAACAAATAAGGAGCTGCCAACCAAGGTCCAGACCGGATGGGTATCCCCCTTTTTGTAGAACCGATTCTCGTGGCTTCAACATATTTGGCGCTAGAAGGAGGGCCTGAACTATGAATGGCAAGTAAATCTAAATCTAAATACCATTCTAAGAATAAATAACCCTCACCATCTCCCCCGACTTCTCCATTACAATTAAATCCAGAGTTAGAAGTCGCTGGAGCATCAACCATTGCTACAAACCCTGACATTTCAGAACAATCTACTGTTGAACCTCCTGAAGTCGAATCTCTGATTCACAAACTTCAACGATTTTCTATTTCTCCTCAAAGATTTGATAAATCTCAAGGCAGCGTGACTTCACAATATAACCCTACTCATCCCCTGACCAGATTAAAGAGTGGAAAGTTTGGTGTTCAACCAACTGAATTACATCTTCCCAAAAGAAAAATAGCAAGGAAATCACCTAAAGTGTCCGATAGTGAGACTCTTTCATCATCATCATCCCTCTCAACCTCTTCACCGTGAAGTCAACCATCCACTCCTCCACCTCAGATCACTGTCCATCCACCCACTGGAACCCCCACAGCTCCTCCTCAATCATCTGCAATCGTAATATCCTCATCTTCCCAACCACAAGGATCATCTTCTGCACTTTCCTCTAATAGTAGTTCAGCAATGGCCCAAACTCCATGGAATAACCCTGGGGCAGTCTTAATGCCTGCACCCTTGAGTCAAATACCAGCCCATCTTGAGAAATGGCTGCCTAATTTTAATCCCGAGGTAGGCATGCTAGCAGAAGAGCATATAAACAACCTTATGCTATCCATTAATCTCAATGAGGTTACTAATGAAGATGTTGTTGTTCAACTTTTTCCTTATACACTGCAAGGAACAGCCAGATCATGGTATTTTTCATTACCCTATGGATCTATCACTAGTTGGGACATCTTCCAAGAGCAATTCCTGACCAAGTTTGGTGATGACAGGTCTACGACAACGCTAATCAATGACCTATATAACCTTAGGGCCGAGTCAAGAGAGCCTATCAAGGATTTCAATTTATGTTTCAATAAAATCCTAAACAAAATTCCTATTGCTTCCTTGCCTAGCAAAGAGGTACGAAGTGAATGGTATATCACTTCTTTACCATCAAACATAGCAATCTTCGTGGACAGGGCTAATAAAACAACCTTAGCCGAAAACATGAAAGAAGCAATACCAGTAGAGAAACATATAATAGCCCTAGAGAAGAAATCCGTGATAGAGGAACGAAAATCCAAGATAATCACCTTCAAAGAAGATTCCAAGAAGAAACAAGCGAAAGATCCATTTGATTTGGAGGGATTGCAAAAAGTTCTGAAGACCATGTCCAACGAAATGGTCGACATGAAGAAGCAAGTAGCAAAAACTTCTTCAAAAAAGCCCTGGAGAGCTTTTAAAAGAGACCCTTCAACGGATTCAAAGCCTCCCAATGCTATTACAAATTCTGAATCCAAAGAAGAGGAAGAGGAAATTGCCACTAAAGGGAAAACTAATGAAGAAGAAGTTTTAGAGTTACAAGGAATGTGGGATTTCATCCTCCCACAAGAAGAAGATTAAGAATTATTCTCAGTTAGCACACGAAGTAGAAATCAACTTGATCCTCCCCAAAATATCCCTACGCCAAAGAGTGCAAGCTCTGCAATAAAGGATAAAATCGCAACAAAGAAAACGACATCTAAAATGACTCAAACTAGCCCAGTCCAAACAAATTCATCAACTCCATCTAAAACGCTGAACGTTTCAAATGAAATGGAGTACAATATTATAGAAGATATGAAAAAGACTAGGGCCAACATCACTCTTTATGAATTGAGCAAGTTAAAGCATCAACAAAAGATAATGTTGAAAGAATTACATGCTTTTCCAGTTGCACCTTTGCCTCCCGTTGTAATTTCTCAAGCTTCCCATAACATGGGAAGACCTCCAACTAATGCGACCAATAAGATTGATCCAAATGACATCGCCTTAATTGGAGGAAGATCGAGATCTCATACTCCCCCGTTTCTCCTTACGTATGAAATTTTCAATAAAAATGTGCACAATTGCTTAGTGGATTCTGGTGCTTCATCGAATATTTTACCAAAGTCCATATGTGCCAAACTAAATGTTCAACCACATAAATTCGTTGTGTGCATAGTTCAGCTAGATTGATTTGAAGTCGAAGTGATTGGCGAACTAAATCAAGTAACCATAAGCCTATCATCCAACCCAAAGGTATGTCAAGTTATTGAAATTTTAGTTGCTAATATTCCAGAATTTTATGGCTTAATTCTTAGCAGGGATTGGTCAGAAAAACTTCATGGATACTTCACAACTGACTGGTTGCACATGTGGCTACCCTACAATGGTAAACCAAATCAAATAAAAGTTGAATGAGACCTACATCAGAAATACATAATAACGGAGCTAGAGGGGGAAAATGAACCAGTAGATTCTTTGCTCAGCAATTTTAATGCTCATACGTCACCTTACTTAGAACATTCTGTTTTGTCCCAGGTCGAATTTTTTTCTCAAATGGATAGTTCAAAATGTAACAATCTTTTATATATTCCTATAAATAAATCTTTGTTTTGGAAATTATTTTTTGATGGTTGTAAATCTAACGAAGGAGCAGGAACAGGATGCGTTCTAATTAGTCCAGAAGGAGATAAAATTATGCTAACATGCAGACTCGAATTTTATTGCACCAACAATACAGTAGAATATGAGGATTTAGTCCAAGGGTTGTAGAAAGAAATCGGGTTAGACGTCAAGTACCTTCATGTTTTCGGAGACTCTGAAATTGTAGTCAGACAGGTACGTAATACTATACATTGCTTATCAGGTCATTTAAAACACTATCAATCCTTAGTTCAAGATTTGACTAAGCATTTTATAGCATTTAATATTTCTTCAATTCGCAGACTCCAGAATGGAAGTGCAGACCTTTTAGGTAGCGTAGCTTCTAAGATTATTCCTTCAGAAGATTTTAGTCCAGATAGATTCTCAATAGAATTAATATTTATACCATCTATTCCTGATAACATCACAAATTGGAGAATGTTCAACGATGATCCTGATATCATAAATTTCCTCACATCTGAAGGATCCTACTCCAATCAAATAATTAATGAAGACCAACATGATCGACAATTGCAATAAGATATCACTAACAATGCTATACCTAAGTCGGTAGTCAAGTTAGAAGACCTGTACGTTTTGAAATATTGGTTTAAAATATCTACCAATTCAAAACTCCAAAGTTCAACTTTGAATTACGAATTAGTAAACCTAGGAACCGATGCCAAACCACAAAACATTAATCTAGGTCTTGGCCTAGCCCCTGAAGAAAAATTACCGTATATTCATCTTTTGAGACAATATAAAAATGTTTTTGCTTGGAACTATGATGAACTCAAAACATACGACACTTCCATCATCCAACATACTATTCCAATGATCGCTAATGAAAAACCTGTCCAACAAAAGTTGAGAAAGATCCATCTCAATTTAGAAAATCAGATAAAGACTGAACTCAATAAGTTATTGAAAGCCAAAATAATCTTTCCCGTCAGACATTCTAAATGGGTCTCCAATATGGTACCTATTAGAAAGAAAAACGGAGATATTAGAATTTGCATTGACTTTTGAAACCTTAACAAGGCCTGCCAAAAATATAATTTTCCTTTACCACCTATGGAACAGATATTGCAGGCAGTGACGGGTTCAGAATTAATGTCTTTCTTGGATGGATTTTCAGGATACAATCAAGTGTTGGTACATCCTGATGATCAATTAAAAACCACATTCAGAACTAAATGGGGCACATACACATATCAAAAGATTCCATTTGGTTTGATTAATGCCGGTGCCACATTTCAGAGAGCCGTGGACATCGCATTCAAAGGTTTAGTCAATAAATCTGTAGTAATTTATTTGGATGATATAACCGTGTATTGCAAGAAATGAAGTGACCATCTTAGAGATTTAAAACAAATCATCGAATGTTGTTTAAGGTATGGAAATTCACTTAACCCGAAAAAAATCCTCTTTCCCTTAAGTGAAGGGAAACTTCTAGGATTCATAGTGTCAAAATCTGGAATTCACATCGATTCCGACAGAATCAAAGAGATTTCTGAAATATCCCTACCTCACAACAAAAAAGCCATGCAATCTTTCCTTGGTCAGATCAACTTTGTAAAGAGATTTGTTCCAAATTTTTCACGAATCGTGTCTCCTTTACAAGCCATGATTAAAAAGAACTCAAATTTTAAATGGGGCCAAGATGAACACGAAGCATTCAACCTGATCAAACAAGCTATTATTAATGCTCCATCTTTAGCAACTCTGAATTTTTCAGAGCCTTTTATTTTATATACATTTGCCTCAGATAGGTCATATGCTACGATACTCACTCAAGCAAATCAAGAAAAAGCGGAAGCCCCAATTGCTTTTTTTAGTTCAAATTTACAGGGTGCTCAATTAAATTATTCAGATGTGGAGAAACAGGCTTATTCTGTTTTCAAAGCAATCAAATACTTCAGACCTTTTCTACTCAAAACCCATACAAAAGTTATAGTACCATTTCCAGCGGTAAGGAATCTCCTAGTACAAAAGGATGTGGGTGAGAAAAGGGCCAATTGGGTTACTGGCTTACAGGAATATGACATAGAAATTAAACTAGAAAACATTGTAAAAGGTCAAGGCTTTTGCAAAATGCTGGCTAGAGCGTCGCAAATTTATGAAATTCCATCTGCAGAAGTACGAATGTGTGAGGTAAGCCTAAACGATGCAGAACCATTATACGTTGATATCATTTATTATCTTAAGAAGGGTTATGCTCCTTCACACCTCGATCATACTAAGAAAAGAGCACTAAGGTTGAAAGCCAAACAATATCAGCTCATAAATGATATTATTTTTAGAATAAATTATGATTATGTTCTCCTTAGATGTCTTGAGAAATCTGAAGCTGAAAAAGTTTTGCAGGAACTCCACGATGGGCCAGTAGGCGGACACTATGCTGGAGATGCTACTGCACATAAAATCTTGCGAGCAGGCTATTACTGGCCCACGTTATTCAAAGACTCACACAATTACGTGAGGAAATGTCAAGTCTGCCAAACTACTACTAGGAGACAAAAGAAGCCATCCTTGCCACTATAGCCAGTTAACATTGAGAAACCTTTCAGTCAGTGGGGATTAGACATAATAGGTGAGATCGTTCCTCACTCTTCTAAGAAGCATAGATATATCCTTACAGCAACATATTATTTTACTAAATGGGTAGAAGCAGATCCACTCAAGACGACTAATGATGAAAATATCATTGAGTTCATAAATCAATTTATAATCACCAGGTTTGGATTGCCTTCCACTTTAATGTTTGATAACGCATCATACTTTTCTGGAAATGCAATGACTGAATTTGCACTTAAAAGAGGATTCAAACTTAAATATTCGGCCAATTATTACCCACAAGGCAATGGGTTAGCTGAGTCTACAAATGAAAACCTAATTAGGATTATCAAAAGAACAGTTGACCAAAATCATAAAAATTGGCATAAGACTTTAATATATACTTTATGGGCAGACCGAATAACGCAAAAAGCTTCTATCGGCACTTCTCCCTTTAATTTAGTTTATGGGAAAGAAGTGGTTCTTCAGACTCATTTAGCAATTCCCTATTTGTCTCTAGCTCAATACATTAATGAAGTACCAACTTCCTCCTTACAGCTAAGACAAATGGAAATAATCAAATTAGAAGAACAACGAGAACAAGGTAAGAAAACCCATGCTCATCATCAAGCACTAGCACAATCCTCTTTTCATTCAAACATAATGACTAGAAAATATTTTCAAATGGGAGACTTAGTTTTAAAATGGGACAAGGCTCATGAAGAAAAAGGGAAACATACAAAATTTCAAAGAATGTGGCTTGGTCCTTTTCAAATTGTAGAAGTCATAGGTCCATCAACGTTTGTGTTACAGGATTTAGCAGGTAAGAGAGACTCTTTGCCTGTTAACGACCAAATTTTCAAGAAATATTTTCCATAGAAGATTATCCTTATATTTTGTAGAATAATTGTTTTTCTTTTCATAATAAAACCAGTTGTGAGTGGTTACATTAGGCATTTACGAATAAGACACCAATTCTCTTTCAGATTTTGATTTTTCACTTGTATAAATAGCAAATCTTTTGGAAAATTGATCTTTATTATTGATAGATATAGTTAAATACTCTAGCCTAGATATGATACTAGTTTCAACTTCATGAAGTTTGATGAAAACAAACTTTAGTGAAGAAACCGTTTTATGTCAGTACAATGAAAGGTATCAATAACAAAATGAAGATTCTTTGTAGAACAGCTATTTCAAAAAACTCTACTATTGTCATCCAGAGCTATCTTAAGGAAACAATGAATTCCTCCCTGCTAAGGAAATCATAACTTTTAGAGGAAAAACCCAAGGATGCATTTCATCTTGAAGAATAAGAGGTCTCATCATGAGCCAACTTGTTCAGCAAAGTTATAAATCAAGTGAATGACTATGTCATAAATTGGCTATCAAACCAAGACATTGTTCTTTAAGAGTAAAGAGAAAATCAAATCAATAAGTGTGGATGTGGATTCTTCTTTGAGATTTGTAGGTTGCTTTAAGTAGGATACAGGATCATTGTTGGGTAACAGGTAACCCTGTCGAGGCTATAAACGCCTGCTGGTAGCAGAGGCTCTACCTACAACAAATGAGCATATTTAAAACTGGTTTACAGAGAAGACTTTGTTTTATCTTTACAGACCAAGTAATGACTAATGTAAATACAAGGACTACGCTGAGGGAGAAAATAATCAAAGTTTAAAATAGTTGAAACAAAATGTCATTGACAGGTTAGAGCATAATGTACTTTATCTTTCCATAATAAAGTTTAACTTTCTGAAAAATTTTCTGTTTTGGAGGTAAAATTCAATAGAAAAACAGAGATAACTGGTTCTTCCAAGTGAATCGCTAATTGTTCTGGCCACCAACAACCCCACTCCTTATCTAGTGTTATTGCTAATACTAAATAAGTGGGGGCCCTTAGTCAAAAGTTTAAAAAAATCAACTAGTGCTTATATTTCCTTTTGGATAAAACTTACCATCATGGACTTAGGAAAATACTTTTGAAAAATCTAAAATGCTTAAGTTTCATGATGAAGAAAGTAATGTCACTCCTTAAGAAATATCGCATTGCACAAAGGATGATAGGATGCATTCTTATAACCCAAAATGTTAAAAAATGTGAGATTGCAACACGAAACTCCATCGCATCGCATGCATTAATGAGCACTCGCATTGGAAACCTAAAAATCACCGATATGCGATGTCACATATCACAAAATCACAATTCACATGAAGAACATCAACAGTAATGATTAGACGATATCGCGATCTTGCGATATTGCGATCAAGCAACCTTGCGATAGGACAACACGATGATATTGCAGTAATGTGATGCAGCGATCTGCGATATTGCATACCAAATCGCAAAATCTCTCCATCACAGTCGGTTCTGGCTCATTATTCAAAAATCTTTTTCCATAAACCAAGAACCGGTTACGCGCTTTAATGATAATTAATGAGTTACATGCCAGTTGTTAATAAAATATGGTTTTATGTTTTTCGAAGAGCCAGTTCACGTAAGGTGGCGTGTTTTTGCATATACTTGGCATTTAAAGCTTTCCTGTCATTATTTATTACCATTACTCTCACCTCACTTGTGAACTGCAGGAACGAAGAACAAAAGTTATACAAAGCAATGTGCAGGAAACTATGGGGAAAAAGGCAAGGCTCCAATCTCCAAAGACAGAGAAATGGTCCCCTTATACACAGACACCGCATGCAACAGAGCTGCAGGTTCACAGAATTCTGCTGAGCCATCCATTACAGATCTCTCATATACAGCCATGGTTAAATGGGTATTGAAGGATGCTGATATCAAAAATAGACAGTTTAATGCTCAAGGTCAAGAGCTCACGAAATCATTATTTTTACAAATTTTGAGCTTTATACCCAATAAGAGAAAGAGGCGCAAAAGGCGAAAAACGTATCAGAGAAGCCCGGATCAAGGAATGGAGGCAGTTTCTGATGTGCAATTAGCACCTAGCTAATCGCGCATCGCTATGAAAATTGCTCGATAAGGAAAGCTTCTAATTTCTCAGTCACCTACAAGCCCCGAAAATTGCAAGAAAGCAACGATAAAAACAAACTGGAAACAGAAAGCTAAAGAAAAGGCAGAAGCAATCCAAGGGTTAACCAAGTTGAACTGGGATTATTACTGGGCATACATGGTAAAGCCACATAGTCAGTGGATGACTCTCAAGTATATCATCGATTTTTCTGAGAAGATGGTGCCAGCTCTTGCCAATTTTGTTTTCTTAGGTCAACTAAAAGCGGAAGACAGTCAACTGACTCTGCTCAAGCAAATACTGAATGCTTGCAACGTTAAGGAGCAAATGCAGAAATAGTTAGATATTAGATTTAATTTTAGAAATACTTTTGCTTTATTTTTTCTTAGAAAAAGGACGGTCATTTAAACCACATCCTAAATTTTTTTAAATAAGTTATTTTTAGATTTAGGTAGTAGTATTTAAACCCTTCTCATGCATTTAGAGAAGGGTCCAGAAATTTATCAAAAACTTGTCCTCAGAACATGCACTTTTTGTTGGAAATAATACTGAGAGGGGGGGTGAATCAGTATTATCAAGCCAAATATTCCCTTTTAAAAATCAGAGGATATACGCTACTTCAGTTAGTAAAACCCGCGTATATACGCAACTATGTAGAAGGAAACCGGCGTATACGATGCAAACTTATAATTTACTTTATATTTAAGATGTTGATTATTAATCTGTGTATCTGAGTGAAATAAACATTAATCAGACCAATAAAACAGAACAGAAGACAGTCACACATAAGAACACAAGATATAAGGTGGAAACCCAATGTGGGTGAAAACCACCTGTTGCAATTCATCTCTATCTTTCTTTAATTAGAAACTTCCTTTTACAATGTACTAGTGCAATCCTTTACCAGTACGCAGGCTACAACCTGCAGAGAGCTACAACCCTCTCTCATTTTCTAGCTTCTCCTAGAAGGGAGCTACAACCCCCTTAGTTCTTGTACTAGGCAAGATACTAGTACGTAGGTGCTGGCCTACTGAAGGCTACAACCTTCTCTTTCTTCCAGGGACCACGTTTCATAAATTTTCAGACTGGATCCATGAGCATGTATCAATCATCGAGATTTCTGCGTCAACCAATCTCCTTTCCATCGAACAAAACTGATTCACAATAAAAACTTCTCGGACAGCTGTACCCAGAACACAGCAATAGTAACCATATACCTAATTCTGAACCTAGAACACTGCAACAAAAAACAAAGGCAGCTAGATCACAATAAAATATATATACGCTACTTAAACAACCTGAAACTTGCGTGCATATGCTCCTGTGTGTGGAGAAACCTGCGTATACGCAGTTTTCCTTTACTGAACCTGCGTGTATACGCGCCTTAGCCTCACTGGACTTGCGTACAGATCTATAAAGGAGAATTTACTCTTCCAAACAATCAAATGCTAAATAACCCAGATTATTAGATTTATAGATCAAGTGAGCGCCTCACAGAACAGAACAAAATCATACAAAGATACTATCATTCAAGCTTTAAAGATTATGACCCATCAATAGATCTTATCTTTCTTTATGCACTTAGGTTCCTCCTTTATTCAGATCCAGATCTGCACCATAACCCCAATCACAAAAGTTTCAGATCTAGCACATGTTAGAGATTCAATTGATTCCAAAGATACTTTTCCAAATGATCTCCTTCCTCTTTTATAGTCTTAGGCCTTTCTCAATACCACGGTCCAAAACCATAATAACATAATAGCACGGGCCCAACACTTGCGATCAACACTTCTGACGAGATATCATGGTCCAAAACCATAGGTTCGAGTACCAAGGACTTACTACCATGGACCAAAGGTAATTTTTCCAACATATACGCGCTTTTCCTTGCGTGAAAGTGCGCGTATACGCATATGCCCCTTTGTAACGTCTAACCCACGTGTATACGCATCTTCATCAAGATGAACCTGCGTATATGTCGTTTCCTTCATTCTGAAAGCCTGAACTGAGATCTATTATCAAAGAGAGTTGCCATCAAGGACAACACCTGTACCATAGCTCCAAACCTGTGCCATAATGCCAACAATATCCCCCTTTGGACTTGATGGCAACCCCAAGATCCTCAAAGTCGTTCTCCCCCTTTGTCATGAAGGGCAAAGGGTTGTGCTCCCCCTGAGTACATGCTGAAATCTCTGCCCTGTTGTGCTGACTATGCTCCCCCTGACTGTAGGCAAGATCCATAAAAAGATGTTCTTCAAGAAGAACCATGGCTTATACATCATAAAAGACCTTCCTATCACCAAAAGACTCAATACATACATCCATCACCCAACCAAGTCGGGATCATCCACCCAACCAAGTGGGGATACATAAGAAATTTACATATGACAACCAAGTTCATGACATGTTCCTCCCAGGCATAGTGGGGAAACCAAAATAGGTTGTTACATGACCTTGACACCACAAAAGAGATACCACAAAAGAGATACATGACATAGAGACGAAATACCTATGAAAGTCACCAATAACTGATAGCAGCAGCATCTGTCAATCACCATTTAGATCAGCAACCAAGATTTCCTTCTATTCTCCCTCTACCTTTGTTCCACCTGAACTCAAAAACAGCTTAGAATCAAAAGCTTCTAAGATAATGCCAACAATGCATCATTAGAAGTTTATCTGCTCCCCCTGAACCTGTGTCGGATGGTCTCTGTCAGACCCATATCATAATATCTTCAACGAGAGCCTGACCCTACTGATATCCATCAATCCTCTATATATGCGACTATCTCTGCCCAAACCGGCGTATGTACGTGGATCCTCCTTAGGAAACTCGCGTACACCAATTTTTCTCTGAACCAGACAAGATTTAACAGCAAGATGATGCATCAACTACCCCCATCTTCTGTCTGAGGTATTCAAAAGTTTCCCTAGGCAGTGGTTTAGTGAGAATACCAGCAACTTGTTCCTTAGAAGGAACATACTCCAATTTGACCTTTTGTTCCAACACTTGTTCCTAGAGAAAGTGATACTTGATCGGTATGTGCTTGGTCTTTGAATGCATGACTGGGTTCTTTGAAATGTTGATTGCACTTGTATTATCACATAATATGGAGATAGGTGGTGTACAAGTGATTTGAAAATCCTGCAAGGTCTACATCATCCAAAGGAGTTGAGTGCAGCAAGATGCAACAGCCACATATTCCGCTTCAGCTGTAGATAAAGCAATCAAACTCTGTTTCTTGCTGAACCAAGATACTAATTTGGAACCCATGAAGAATGCACCATCACTTGTGCTCTACCTGTCATCCACGCTTCCGGCACAATCTGCATCTGTATAACCATAAAGTGTGAGATCTATATCTCTAGGATACCATAAGCCATAGTTTTGAGTTCCTTGAAGGTACTTGAAGATTCTCTTAACTGCCTGAAGATGAGTTTCCTTAGGATTTTCTTGAAATCTTCCAACTATTCCCACTACATGCATAATGTCAGGTTGGGTACATCTCAAATATAGTAGACTTCCAATCATAGATCTATAGGTTGGTTGATTCACTACTACTGATTCATCATTTTCACTGAGGTTGCATCCTGTAACCATGGGGGTACATACTAGTTTTGCATCTTCCATGCCATATTTCTTCAAGATCTACTTGAGATACTTGGTTTGAGACAAAAAGATAATGCCTTCATTTTTTTGGATTTGCAATCCAAGAATATATGTCAGTTCTCCAAGCAGGGACATTCCGAATTATTTTTGCATTACGAAGGCAAAGCTTTGACTCATAGCTTCTTCATTGCTTCCAAAGATAATATCATCTACATACACAACAATTATTAGCAATCTCTCATTTTCAATTTTTATATAAAGATTGCTATCTGCTGATCCTTTTGAAAAGCCTTTTTGATGAAGGTATTTTTCCAAACGATAGTACCAAGATCTTGGAGCTTGTTTAATACGATAGAGGGCCTTCTTAAGTCTGCATACAAGATTTGGATCATTCCCAAGAGTGAAACCATCTGGTTTCTCAATGTACGCTTCTTGTTCTAAGTCTCCATTCAGAAAGGTTGATTTCACGTCCATTTGAAATACTTTGAATTTTTGAAAGCTTGAGAGAGTAAGGAACATTCAGATGGCCTCAAGTCTAGCGGCGGGAGCAAAATTTTCTTCAAAGTCTATTCCTTCTTGTTGAGCATACGCTTTACAGACAAGTCTAGCCTTGTTTCTAATAACTTTCCCATTTTCATTCAACTTGCTCTTGAAGATCCATTTTGTTCCTATGACATTCTTATCCTTTGGTATAGGGACCAACTCCCAAGTGTTTTTCTTTTCGATCTACTCAAGTTCTTCATCCATTTCCTTGACCCAGGATTCATCTTTGCATGCCTCTTTTCCATTTTGTGGCTCAGTGGAGGAGAGCAAAGCCAAATAGCTTGAGGCTTCTACAATTGTTCTTCTTGTTTGTATACCTGCCTCTTTCTGCCCCAAAATTTGAGATTCTGGATGATTCTTTTGAACATATCTAGATGGAGTCTTCTCTTCTATCCTTATCTGTTCCTTTGGTGCCTCTTGAGGTTCTTCTTCATCATCAGTCTGATTTGGAGAGTAGTCTTCATCCTCTTCGATATTTTCATAATTTACTTGCCTAGGAATGTATCCTTTTTCATCCCCCACTACATCAATTCTGTCAAAAATTCTTCCAAGTCTTTTATTGTAACACTTATATGCTTTGTTGTGGGGAGAATAACCAAGGAGAATGCCTTCATCTGCTCTAGGTTCAAGTTTTCCAAGTTGTTCATCATTATTCTTAATATAGTATTTGCTTCCAAAAATTTTGAAATGATTTACCGAAGGAGTCTCACCATACCAGAGCTCATGAGGAGTTTGAGTGTTGTTCACTCGGACATTTGTTTTGTTGAGAATAACAACCGCAGTAAATGCGTCTTCACCCAAGAATGTTGCGGGAGTTCTAGACTCATCAAGCATAGCATGAGCCATTTGTTGGGCCGTTTTGTTCATCCTTTACACCACTCCATTTTGCTGAGGAGTCCTAGCTGTAGAGAATTCCCTTCTTATTCCATGTTCTTCACAAAAACCAAAAAATTCATTTGAGGTAAACTCCCCACCTCTGGTGGACCTGAGGCACTTAATTTTGTGATCTGATTCATTTTCAGCCAGGGCTTTGAAGGATTTGAATTTTTCGAATGCTTCGTCTTTGTGCTTCGTAAGCCCTAACCAAACCATCCTCGAGAAGTCATCAATGGATAATATAAAGTATTCTTCTCCTCGAGGTGACCTTCTCCTAAATGGACCACATACATCTGTATGGACTAGCTCAAGAGGCCTGATAGTTGATCCTTCCTTCTCAGGGAAGTTAGTTCTGGTTTGCTTACCAAACTCACATGATTTGCATATTGTGTTGTCTAGAATTTTGATATCTGGAAGACCAAGAACTGCCTGGTATTTGCATGCTTTCCTTATTTATGAAAATCTTAGATGCCCCAACCTCCGGTGCCATAACCAGTGTTAATCATCCTTGCTCAAATAGCATTCTTGTTGTCCTTCATCAAATATGTATAAATTATTTGGAGTTCTTTTATCTTTGATCACTGCTTTTCTTGTATGAAGATCATGAACACTACATCCATTTGATCGAAATATTACCTCGGTTCCTTGATCGCACGTCTGACTGACACTCAGTAGAATATGCTTCAAGCCATCAACATACAAAACATTTCCAGCTTTGACCTTTTCTTTCAACTGAGTAGTGCCTCCTCCTTTTATGACTCCAGGGGTATCATTTCCAAAGGAAACTTTCTTTCCCTTTTTTGAAACACTATATGATTCAAGTTTTTCTTTATCACCTGTCATATGCTTCGAACATCCACTGTCGATGTACCATAGATTTTCCTATCCTTCTGCATAAAAAGCTATCCCACATATTTCTGGTTGTGGTTCCTTTATTCTCCATGTTCTGGTGCTTTAGGCTTGTTCCTTTGTCTGTCAAAACCTACTCCTACATTCAGAATCTTCATGAGCGAAGTTATTACAAATAGAACATTCAATTTCATTTTCAAGGGCCGAAAAGTTGTTATAGGTCCTTTTCGTAATCCAGTCATACTTCTTTGTTTTTGAGCTTCTCTAATCATGATTGTCTTATAGGCAACACATTAAGCTGCTTTGTGACCAAAGTTATGGAAAGAGAAACATTGGCCATTGAAGAAACTTCTTCGATTATCAAATCTACCACCCAAATGATTATAGCTTCTATTGTCATCCATTCTTGAAGCAAATTGAGAAGTTTTTACCTGTCGCTGGCTATAGCTTTTGTTCACCCTTAAGATGGATTTCCCCTGATTTACCTGGTAGTCGTTGTTTATTCTTGATGTAATTCGTCCCTATTTTACCTGGTGATCTCCATTGGGCTTTTGCTCATTCCTCCTTGCTGCATCAAGATAACTCTTTGAGGTGGATGCTTGAGATGCTTCTCCATTATACCCCAAACCTGTCTTGATTAGTGGAGAATGTTGTACATTGATAATCTCATCCAGAGTTTATGATCCTTTAAAAAATTTAAGATTAAGAGCCTTTGTTTTCTCAAGTTCTTTTCTAAGGCCAACAATTTCACATTCTAACCTCTCAAGAAATTTTTCCTTTTCATCAAGTTGGAATTGTAGAGTATCAATGATCATATCTTTTTCTTCTAAACATGTTTTGAGTCTAGAAATCTCTTCATAAAAACGATATACATCTATGGCATCCATGTAATCATCATCTTCAAAAGCCATTAAAAGTTTATAATCATTATCTCGTTCATCTTCGTCACTATTTGATATGCCATCACTGTCTTCATGAGTGTAGTAACTTTTCTTAGTTGCATTCTGTTTCTTGTTCCATCTAACAGGTTCCTTCCCTTTGTCAATCTTATCCTTATGAGGACACTTGGCAGCATAATGACTGACTCTTCCATAAGAAAAGCATTTGAAAGGTAACTTACCTCGGAATCTTCCAACAGCCCCTTGAAGATTCTTGACAAAATTTGATTCTTCTTCTTCTTCTGACATGTGTCCTGACTCATAGTAGTCTCCTTTCCCTGAAGCCTTGAAAGCAGCTTCTCTCCTGTCCGATGGTCCTCCTTTCCTCATTTCATAAGTAGTTAGAATCCCGTGCAGCTGTGACATGGTAAGGTTTCGTAGATTCTATTTTTCTTGTATTGCAGAGACTTTAGATTCAAACCTAGGGGACAAAGATCTTAGAACTTCTTCAACCACAACAGCCTCTTTTATTTCTTCACCCAAGCTTTTCATACAATTAACAATCTCATCTACATGAAGGAAATAGTTAGCCACACTTTCATCATTGTGCATTCTGAGATTTTCATACTGAATTTTGAGGCTTTGAAGCTTTGCTCATTTTACCTGTTCATCTCCTTCATAGCTCAGAACAATCTTGTCCCATATTTCCTTTGTAGATTTATACTACATAACCTTGACGAATTCTGATTGAGATAGACATCCTAATAGGGTATTGACTGCCTTTGCATTTGTTTCATATTTCTTCTTCTCAGCTGGATCTATAGGAGTTGCCGATGGAAAAGTGTACCCTGTATCGATGATATCCCAGACTTCTGTACCAAGAGATTGAAGATAGGCAGTAACTCTTACCTTCCAATATACTAAGTTTGTCCCATCAAAAATCGGTGGCCTGATAGATGCTTCTTTCTCATAGTTGCTCATGATGATGGATCTTCCTCCAAGCGATCAAGCTTCTTCAGAAGGACCAGCTCCGATACCAATTGTTGGAAATAATACTGAGAGGGGGCGTGAATCAGTATTATCAAGCCAAATATTCCCTTTTAAAAATCAGAGGATATACGCTACTTCAGTTAGTAAAACCCGCATATATACGCAACTATGTAGAAGGAAACCCACGTATGTAATGCAAACTTATGATTTACTTTATCTTTCAAATGTTGATTATTAATCTGCATATCTGAGTGAAATAAACAGTAACCAGACCAGTAAAACAGAACAGAAGATAGTCACACACAAGAACACAGGATATAAGGTGGAGACCCAATTGGGTGAAAACCACCTGCTGCAATTCGTCTCTATCTTTGTTTAATTAGAAACTTCCTTTTACAATGTACTGGTGCAGTCCTTTTGCAGTATGCAGGCTACAACCTGCAGAGAGCTACAACCCTCTCTCGTTTTCCAGCTTCTCCTGGAAGGGAGCTACAACCCCCTTATCTCTTGTACTAGGCAAGATACTAGTACGTAGGTGCTGGCTTACTGAAGGCTACAACCTTCCCTTTCTTCCAGGGACCACGTTTCATTAATTTTCAGACAAGATCCATGAACATCAATCAATCATCAAGATTTCTGCTTCAACCAATCTCCTTTCCACCGAACAAAACTGATTCACAATAAACACTTCTTTAAGAGCTGTACCCAGAACACAGAAATAGTAACCATATACCTAATTATGAACCCAAAACACTACAACAAAAAACAGAGGCAGATAGATCACAATAAAATATGTATACGGTACTTAAACAACCTGAAAATTCCATGCATACGCTCCTGTGTGTGGAGCAACCTGCGTATACGAAGTTTTCCTTTACTGAACCTGCATGTATACGCGCCTTAGCTTCACTGAACCTGTGTACAGATCTATAAAGGAGAATTTACTCTTTCAAACAGTCAAATGCTAAATAACCCAGATTATTAGATTTATAGATCAAGTGAGCGCCTCACATAACAGATCAAAATCATACAAAGATACTATCATTCAAGCTTTAAAGATTATGACCCATCAATAGATCTTATCCTTCTTTATGCACTTAGTTTCCTCCTTTTTTTAGATCCAGATCTGCACCATAACCCCAATCACAAAAGTTTCAGAGCTAGCACATGTTAGATATTCAATTGATTCCAAAGATACTTTGCCAAATGATCTCCTTCCTCTTTTATAGTCCTAGGCCTCTCTCAATACCACGGTCCAAAACCATAATAACACAATACCACAGGCCCAACACTTGGGATCAACACTTTTGACGAGATATCATGGTCCAGAACCATAGGTTCAAGTACCAAGGACTAACTACCACAGACCAAAGGTAAGTTTTCCAACATATACACGCTTTTCCTTGTGTGAAAGTGTGTGAATACGCATATACGCCTTTGCAACATCTAACCCACATGTATATGCATCTTCGTCTAGATGAACCTACGTATATGTCTTTTCCTTCATTCTGAAAGCCTAAACTGAGAGTTGTTATCAAAGAGAGTTGCCGTCAAGGAAAACACCTGTGCCATAATGCCAACACTTTTTCACCCTCCGAGGAGGTTTTGATGAACGAATGGAACATGATTTGTTGATGTTTGCATTTAATATCTGCTACTGATGCTGCACTTTTGTACTCTTAGTGGATGTTAGATCAAGGAGAGATAAATCATTGTCGCTTGAAGGTCGTGAGTAAGACTAGTTATAAATGGTAATTTTATCTCTCAACCATTTCTGCTTATGTGTTAAAGTGATATAGAGTTTTTAGTTGTTTATATATTACTGCATGAACGCCTGAGTTATCATTTGGCACTTTTGTACAGTGAAAGCTATTTATTTATGCTTAATGTATGAATAGCTCATTATGCGATATATTTTTCACAACTGTTTCATCTAACTTTTTATACAAAGTGGTTCATCCTTGTTGATTTCTTTTCTCATAATAGCTGAATGGTCTTTATTACTAGTTGTTATTTGAAATCTTTTTAGATAGCATAATAGAAGAATTACACCCCGGGTTAGTATAGACTTAGATGTTGCTACTTATTAGAATAGAATAGCATAGCATTAGATTAAAGTTAGAATTAGAATATCTTAATTAGGAATTGTTAGATTATGAACATCAAATTCTACACACACACACTCATAAATTGGGAAACTGGTCCCATATCCCTAGTCGGACCCGCTATACCAAAAACATAGGGAGCTGCCAACCAAGGTCCGGACCAGGCAGGTATCCCCCTTGTTGTAGACACGATTTTCGGGCTTCAACACATCCACATATAAAAGAATAATGCATGGCTCATTATTCACAACCTTGATGTAGATACTTGGATCAACATAAATCTTTACGAGCCCAATTCTTAGAAGGTATGCATCCATTCTTGCATACCATGCCCTAGGAGCTTTCTTCAAACCATATAGGGCCTTCCTTAGTCTAGAAACATGAGTATATTTTCCATTTACTTCAAAGCCTTAGGGATTTTCAATGTATACTTCCTCATCGATGGTCCCATTCACAAATGTTGTCTTCATGCCCATTTTCTAGATATTCCATCCCATTGTAGTAGCTAATGAAACCAAGTATATAATGGTAGTATACCTTGCAGTGGGTGTAAAATTTTCTTCATAATTCATGCATTATTTTTGAGAGAAACCACTTGCAACAAATCTAGCTTTGTATTATCTATACTTCCATCAACAACATGTTTGATCTTTCTAGATCCATTTTGAGGTGACAACCGATTTGTCACTAGGTCTAGGAATGATTTTCCAGACCCCATTCTTCATGATAAATTGATATTATTACTACATATATTTCTTTCATGCTTCTTGATAAGAAACTTATTCAAATGTATATGGTTTGACTTCAATTAGTTTTGTCATATATGCAACATATCCAAAATATCTCTTCGAACTTTTTCTTTCTTTAAAGGTTATGTTCGTAGCTCCATGTCCTTCAGCATCATCAAGGGAATCTGTTAACCAATTTGGCCTCTTACTTTCATTTGGTATGATCACATGTTGAATAGGCTCACTTGTTCCTTTGTCTTCTTCTCGAATTGTAGAAGGACTGTCAATTTTACTTATTTTTCTTCAAATATAGGTAGATCTTCGTCATTGGAATCAACAGGAATATCCATGTATATTTTATAGCCTTGATTATCATTAAATATAAAGTCCCTTCTTACTTCAATGTGTCTCCCTTCCTTGATGTAGATACTATATACCTTTGGTGAGGGAGTATAGCCAACAAAAGTCCCTTTGATGCTTGTATAATATAACTTCTTTCATTTTTCCATTGGAATATGGATATAGGCAGGACTCTCAAAGATTCAGATATGGCCCACACTTTGCTTCTTCTATGTGAATGCTTCCTCAGGTGTCATATTTTCAAAAATTATAAGAGGAATTCTATTTTGAATATATAAGACTATCATTTTTGTTTCTCCCCATATAAATTTTCGTAAGTCTTGATTGAGAAGCATTGTTCGTAAACCTTCTTCAATTTTCCTATTCTTTCTTTTGGCCACACCGTTTTTTTAGGATAGTAGGAAATAATAAGCTCCCTCTTAATTCTTATTTCTTTAAAATATGTAATCAATTATTTAGAAATGTATTCCCCCACCATTATCGGATCTCTCAATATTTATTTTCATTTTAGTTAGTGTTTCCACTTCATGTCTAAACTGCTTTGAATTTCTCAGATACTTCATCCTCAAAGTGATTTTTTACACATGGGCCCACACACATCGGAATGTATGAGGTCTAATATTTCTTTAAACCTTGTTTCACTATTTGGAAATGGTTTTCTTTTATGTTTTCCCAAAGAGAATCCCTTGGAAACTCGCTCATAATATTATTTGATATAGATCATGCCATGAACTAGATTTTGAAGAGTGGGAATAGACATGTAGTGTAGATGACGATATATTCTATGCCATAGCTCAGTGGGATTTATTTTCATATGAACTAGGGCTTGAAGTGGTGGTGCAATGACTCTACACAAGCTTCCTTCATGAACTCAAATAACCTTAGCTTGATCAAAACTTGAACATTTTCATAAAACGAAGACCTTTCCATCAGAAAAAGAAACTATATCACCTTTATCTTCTAAGAAATAAATTGAAAGAAAATTAGTTTTCAAACATGGAACATATAGCATGTTGTTGAGATGTAGTTATTCCCCATATTCCAACTTCAAATATGTTGATCCCTGACCTCTCATAACATAGATTTTCTTGTCTCCTAGTTCCATTGCATGAGAAGATGGTTCCCTTGGTAGAGTTTAAAGTTGTTTACTTTCCCCTATCATATGCCTTGATGCTCCACTGTTAATGATCCATGCATTATCATCATTAAGGGACCTTGTAAGTGAAACTATGAACCTTTGACATTTGACTTTATTGAATAAGTAGTACACAACATTCTTAATCCATCTTCCTATAGTATTGAACCCCACTCTTATGATAGAATGAGAAATCATTTCCTTCAAGCCAACAAAGTGATCTTCAAACTTCTTCAACCTTATCTCTTTAAAATCATGTTGAGAAATCAATTCTAGTAGAATTAGGGTTAAATTTCTCTTTCTTGATAATTACTTGTGAATTATATAGGCTTATTTTACTTACTTGTATATTATATTTCATCAAGAAATTACCAAATTATGTGTGCATGAATATCACAAAAACACAAGACACAGGATCTAGGTATTGTGGCATGCAAAAGCCCCTATCTAGGGGAAAACATAGTAAAAAATCTCTTTCTTCAATAATTCTTCCTAAGCCTCTTTAACCTAGACATGGACCTCCTCCACACCAAGTCATCCTTTCCTTCTTCAATCCAACCTTCGACCTAGAAGCAACAACACTTCGACCCAATAACTTCGACTTGGAAACTTTAGTCAATAAGTGGCAGCAACAATAGCTTTGAATTTGAAAAGGAGACTTCGATCTCCTAAAGTAGCCTGCACGAGAGAGAGAGACATCCCAAAACTTTGATTTTGTCCTTCCTTTCCTTATTGCCAAAATTCATACTCCTTTAAGACTCCTTCTTCACCTTCACATTTTTCCCAGCTCCTTTTTGGATATCGAACTTGTTAGAGAGAGTGTTTCTAAATGAATTCAATCTCCTTCAATATATAGCCTTTTGTGAGGTAGAATTGCCCATAAAATATACAATGACTCTAATGGCCCATTATTAATCCTATGAGTCCACAATTGCAACATTGAATATTAAAATGATGACCTAATCATTAAACTCATGCTTTAATAACTCACTGTAACAATAATAAAAAATATTTTGATAAATACATTTTACGAACATCAAACTTAGTTACATATTTCAACACCTCAGTAAATCATACAAGTCATATTATGCTTATGGAAATCAATGGACAATATTGCGTACCAGTGTCCCACAATTAACCTACTCTTGAAGTACTTCAGAAACATATTGTTCCATGTTCAGATTAGTTTTGTTGTTGTTTTTAACAATCTTGTAGCTAGTTCCAACCACCTAAATCAGGCATTTTCCATGCTTTCATGTACCAAGCACATAATTTCCATTAGACTCTAAAGGAATTGTAATAAATTCAAATCATACATAATTTATACCATATCAATAAGTTGACACTTGCAATTCTCTTAAATTCTTATCAGAACAAATAATTATCTCCTTGATCAAATCATCATGTATAATGTATCACATTAGGTTAGCTTAAAACTCAACCATCATAAATCAAAATCCTAGATTATGTTTATAGTTAAAAACTTAAATAAAATATTTATACTTATCTTTTAAATGGTTTTTTGCTTCCATCTTTGTTACACTAGTACACAATGAGAGATTAGTGACTATGTGAGGAAAACATTTAGTCACCGCACTTATTTCAATTTAATTAATACTAAATTTGAGAAATTTTAAGTGACCAAACTAACAACGACTAACTTAAAAGAATAATTTAGTGTAGGTATAAAATAAACGACTTGATAATGAGTCACCCAAGAAAATGCGACTAACTTAAATGACTATTTTTTTCAAGGACTAAAATATATGGCTAGAAAATAAGTAACAAAACTAAAAATGATGAACAATAACGAGTACTATAGTCCAAGAATAAAAATATAATGAACTAACAAGAACAACAAATATATGAATTAGTCATTTATGCTACTAATATTTAATTCTATCACTCTAGAAATGGAAAATTACAATTTTGATACTGGTTTCACTAAATTTTATCACTACAAATCGATTCAAAGACAAGGGGGTGGTCTCTGAATCCATCTCTAGAGTTAAAATTTAGAGACAAAGTGTCTCTGAATCCATCTATAATGTTACAATTTAGAGACCTCTCTCTAAATTGGTCTCCATTGTTAAACTTTAGGTAGAAAGATTCAACGACCCATTAAAGGGGTCTATGAATCCATCTATAATGTTAAAATTATAATAGTTTTATACATTATATAATATAATTTTATGATATTTACAATCTACATGTATTTTATAAAAAAAATTGGAGGGAAATAGTTTTATGCTTTTTTGGGAGGGATAGAATAGAATAAAAGTTAAAAATTATAATAGAAAAATTTGTGTTAATAGAACACAAGCACTCTACAGTTCCAAAAGCTAATGCTGAAGTTGAGAAGGAAATGATGGTGTGATTAGTTTATTCTATTGGAACCCTATAGTGATAGTGAGAGTAAGTTTGAGGTAAGTAAAACCCAATTAATTTGTGTTGCATCTCCTCCTTTTGAGTTGCACGCTAAAATATAAAATAGAATAGATAATAGTAAAAAAAAATGGCTTTAAAGGTTAGCAGGATGGGGAATAATGAGGCGCTAGTATAGTTGAAGGCATTTCCATTGGGACCAAACTATCTTCCCATGGAAGATAAAATCGCTGACCTAATTGCATACATTTTGAAGATAGAGAAGGAAGCTAGCATGTATGGCATTTGCAAGATAATTCGTCCAATACCCAAGGCACCCTAGAGGGTTGTCATTGCAAAATTGAATTTCTATTTCAGGTTATTAGGGATTTCTGTGAGAAAAAATCTTGGGGTTTGGTTTGAGCTCCAAATATGGCTAGGAGAGGGATTATTTATCTGGTTTTTTTATGTTTTTTTCTGTGTAACAAGAGGTTGGTGGAAGCCCATGTAGTTTACATACCTCCATCCCCACTAAGAATTCGTGCATTGGCATTTACCTATCATGCCATACATGTAATCAAGTAAAATCCTACCCCCATGTCGCACATCCAACACAGAAGCGATACACTTTTCAGTCCATGCAAACTATGGTCAATAATGGTACCACCCAATAAGATATCTTTCAGAGATAAACCAACATATTTCCTTGAATATATCTCTAAATTTCCACCTTGATGTCTAATTTCTCTATCTTTAGTTTCTGTAAAAGAATTATCTCAAGCCTTAGATTTCAGACTGACTCTCTCCCCACGGACATCAACAAATGAATGAACACTATCATCAACAGTATCTTCGCTAAGAAATTGAGGTTGATGCATGTTGTTATCTTCTACAGGAGTCAAGGTAAAAACATTTCTAAGTTCACTTGACAAGTTGATGTCTCTGTATCCACTCCTTTCATGCTTGTTTGGCTTAAAAAAATGCTTATGAATTGGAAGAGTTTGAATTATTAGTCACTGAACGTGGAGTATTTTCATCATGTCTTTTATAATTCTTGAAACCATTCTAAGATCCTTCAAGACAATAATCATTACTAAGTAAATAATTGGATTTCAAAGCCTCTCCCTACAAGTCTTTCCAATTATCATTTTCTTTTCTACTAGAGAACTTGAATGAATCAGGGGACCTGGAAGACAGTTCAACCCTACAATCTGGAAAAGAATTTCCTGAGATATCACATACAATCTTAGTGCCCATAGTACCAGAGGACATAGCCTCTTTATCACCAATAGGATGGCTACATCGAGAGTCATTGTTGAATTTCGATGTACCTTCTTGAAACTCAACAACAGGCATGCTTCAATGTGATATATTCGTGAAGCATGGTTAGAGGTCCTAACATCTGTGGCTCATATAGCAAATTGAAGGGGCTCATATAACAAATCAGAGGCTTGGTTAATATTTATTTTTATTTTTCTCTTGGATATTTGAGAAAGGATTCACTGGTTTTCATCTACAGTTGGTTGGATATAAAACAATTGTGGCCCTCAGTAAACGCATAAAACCCGCATGCCAATTTTGAGTCTTAGAGTCAAACGTTTCAATGGTTTTCATTTATAGGTGGTTGGATATCAAATAATTGTGGCCCTCAGTTAAGGCATAAAACCCACATGCCAATTTCGAGTCTTAGAATTGTGTTTAAAATTTCATGGCTCTAAATATGAACTTCGGCCCTCTCTATGGTTTTATATCTGTTTGACCATTTTTGGATACCTGACACTCTTCTTGACAATTAGGAGCAGTCACATAGTGTGACCTCTTCACTGAAATGGACCCATGGAAGATAAAGGATTATCTTTGTCTCAAGGATTTTGGTGCCATCTGAAATGGTCTTCATAGGAAGGGGTTCTTGGGAAATAATTTAGTCTATTATTGATTTAAAAGGTTTCGTGGGTTTATTATCTATTTGAAGGTCCATATTCCATCCAGATTGAAGTTGTCTACATGCTTGAAGAATCGTTGCAAACTAGACAAGAAAAGTCTTGTTGAGACCAGGGCTATAGTGTTTCAGGTCTCTTGGTTCTTCTGGAAGATCGAGTTTCATGCATGTTTGAATATTGTGATTGGATTCAAACTATTATGGACTTATTATAATACCTTCCGAAAGAAGTTATGGTGGAAAAATGACTCCTTTAAAGGGTTTTTGGTTAAACAGTTTCTCTGTCTGAGCTTTGTTGGTTAAGACTTTTTGTGCACGGTAATCTATCTTGCTGTGTAACTTTTCTATTATGCCCATTTGAATAGATACTTAAAATTCATTTTTGAATCCTGCTCTTTGGATTGTTTGTGATTGATTTCTCAATATTTTGTCAATTCTTTTGGAATTTATGGGTTCTCAACCTATCTATTCCCTGTGACCCTATACAACATTTTTTTAAGATCAGTTCTAGCCTAAGAAAGGCTATTGCTAATGGGCAACGCATAATGTCATTTTTTCTCTACTATTTTAAATTCTAGCAAAGATCTTACCATCCTTGAATGAATTTTGTACTATACTCGTGCTTGTGATTTTAGGCACATAATATGTAACCCAAGTTATCTTGATCTTGTATCAGTTCACTAATTTCACCACAAATCCATAGATATCTTGCTTCATTTATGGTTGATAAGTTGGCATCATTTGTGGTAGCAAGGGGCTTGTCATAGAGTAAGGTTCGTCACTATTTTGCATAGACATATTCAAGATGATATAGAAGACATTTCTACTTTTTTGTTTGGCAACAATGCACCTCAAGGAAATACCTTGTTAAGTAATGGAAGCCATGATTTAGCATCTAAAAGGAAATTTGTGTGGCTAGGTCACATGTGTCATGTCAACTTGCAATCCTTGTACAATCAATTGTCCAACAGATCAACACTTAACATACTAGTTCGTAGGATTTTCTTCATAGTAATTATTCATTGATGGTAGAGTGACCTATGGACAGTGAGACTATGATTTGGCCATATTGCAGTGTTGTGGTAGGGATATTTCTATTTCTAGCTCACTATAAACTAGAACCTAAACTCTTATGAAATTATTTTTGAGCTGTCTACCTTTCAAGGCCAAGACATTCAAAAGGAAATTTGAATTTCTATGTCACATTTATGGGCATGTGTTTTAGATTATATCTCTAGTTATAAAGCCACAGATCTCAAAACTTCCATTGAAACTATTGGGGACATAAACCAGATAGTGGTCCAGATTGTGTTGAAAGGCACTAAATTTGGAGTTGGACAAAAGAGTATTGTCATGCCTAACAACATCACCCTTGCTAATGAAGGTTATTGTTGGAATTATGATGCATATGTTTTCCTTGATGGCAACTCACTTATAACATAATAAGTATATGGTAATAGATGAATCCATAGGTGATTTCAGAGGTGACGGACTGATGGAACAAAATACGAGAATGATGGTTCAAAGGTTTACAAATCAGAATGAGAAAGTTTGATACAGGTTTATATTTGAGAATCTATAGGTAGGTTTGTCAAGGCCAAGTCACGTATACATGTGATTTTGGTAAAGAAAAGTAGTGTGTGGTTCTTGTACCATGGTGTTCTAAATACTAGGGGTCCTTACCATGGTATTGGACCATAGTAATGAGTGTGGCAATGAATATTCATCCCATAAAAGATTACCACCGGCACTAATGTAGTTTTGTCCCGTGGTGTTTGATAAGGGCTAAACTATATAAACAGGTGAAGATAAAAGTGCTAAGCATGTAAGTGAAAGGGGTTTTAATGAATACTTCAATCAGAAGTATACATTCATTGTTTGGGCTATAATTGTCACATTGTTCTGAAATAATTATGCATTGATGAATACAATGATGGATCAGGATCATGAGACCTAAAATTAATTTTCATTGTATGATCCGCTCATGGATTGAATAGATCTAAGTACTTATGCATGTTTTTATCTCTGAATATTATGATCTAGGTCTTCTTGAAATTCTGAAGAACTTCGCAATTTTAGGTCAAAATTTGTAGATCTATATGCTAATTGGTTTTAGGAAAAGTGCATATACACGGGGGTTCACTTCTGAAAAGTCACATATATAAAGTATGGGTTGTTGTTCATAAATGACTGATCAACCTTATCAGTGTTGTTATTTCTCTATTGTGTATCAATGATGTCCTAATGTTCATATGGGTTGAGTGATGATGTCTAAAGTAAAACTGATTGAATAATGAAGTTTCATTTGGTTATTAATTGATTTAATAATGTTAAGATTACTTGTTGATTGTGATTGAATATCAGAGAAAATTATGTGATTGGTTCAGAGTGTTACAACAGATCTAAGTATGATTCATTGTTCTTTTCAGCAATTGTAGTGGTCAAGTTTTCAGTTTTCACTATATTAAAATTTGTAGGTGGGCTTCTCTATAGAAAAGCATTTATACATGCGGGTTTCCTTAAGTGATGTAGCATATACATTTTGGCATTTGAATGATTAGGGTTGCAGGTGATTCTGTGTGTTGATGCAATATTCTGAGTTTAGTTCTCTGTACTCGTTACAACAATCTAATTGCTCCAGATGATTGGGTGAGTTTTGACTAAGTGTTAGTTGATTGGGTTTCAATGCTTGGTTGATTCCTTTGGATCAAAGGTTGATGATTGAGTTTCAGTGATTGGTTGATTCTATGTATCAAATATTGATGATTGTATTACAGCAACGATTGAGCATAAGTGTTGATATTGGATCTAGTGTGAAAATTTATGAAACGTGGTCCACATATTTTGCTGAGGGTTGGCGCCTTCAGTGAGTAAGTCAAAGCTTCTTGCAAGTAGTAGATGGTAATCAAATCAATGGGTTGGAGCTCCCATCCAGTAGGATCTGGAAAATGAATGAAGGTTGTAACCGTCTGTAGATGGGTGCTTGCATACGGGTATGAGTCTATACCAACACAATATTGTAAAAATATTTTTCTTTGTATTAAATAAGACAAAGACAAAAAGAGTAGGTGGTTTTTCCTGCATTGGGTTTCCACCTTAAATCTTGGTGTTCATGTGTGTTTTTTATCTGTGATGGTTTATTTTGTTCTTGTAGCACATGGCTATTGTCTATCTAATTTTTAATAAATTATGGATGCATTAGCTAAAGACAAACCAAATGATGAATTAACTGAATCATAAGTTTATTAGATGAACGATGCTTTTCTTAAGAACATACACATACCCACACGAGTTCCTTTAAGTAAATTCATGTATAGAAATCAGAATGTGAAATGTAAAAATTTATTGATTTGAAAATACTGATTCACCCCCCCTCTCAGTATTTTTCCCAACAATTGGTATCAGAGCAAGACCTTTAGAAGAATCTTGATCTCTTGAAGGAGATATGTCAAGACAATGGGTAAGAAGCAAAAGAATATAGCACCTCAAAAGAGGAAGACATCTAAAAGAGATACTGACAATGTTAGATATGATTAGCTATTAGGTGAAAGCAAATATTCAGATTAAGAATCACCTCAGAATGAATATGAACAAGAAAAAGAATTATCAGGTAATGATTTTTGGTCCTCCAGTGATACCTTTCTCTATTCATGGAATATTGAAGATAATGAACATGACAGTGAGACAACTGAATTTTCTCTTATGGGTGAAAGTGAGAAATCTGATAGAGGTAGAAGTTAAAAGGTTTACAGATAAAATTAGAGATCATCAAGTGATACAGGTGGATATTGGTGGCCACCCACCTATGCCACTTGGACCCCCACCGTTGTTTCTTTCAGTTTTTTAGTTTCCTTATTTGTAGCACAATTTACTATTTTTGGCAGTTTTTCGAGTCCTAAAATTCTAGAGCCGTTTTGAGGCCCTAAACGGAATTTTGTGGGAAAACTAGGGCCAAAATTCATTGTAAACTAATGATGGCCATTCAAAAGTTTTATTCCTCAGATACATATCTCTAATGAGGTATTGTGCACGTCAAATGGAGATTGTATGCCAAAGTTACGAACCCGGGAAGATGATATACCAATTTACACAAATGAGACCCATAGTTTGGTGCTTCATCTACACGGGGTAGGTTTTTGGACATTTAGGGTTTTCCATTGTTTCTAAATAATAAATAGGCCTTTGACCCTGATTGTAACACAGTTCAGAGGCACGTAGCCGCTACATCTCTTCTCAGAGATAAGCTACCATCGCTTAAAGTAGTCTTATTTCCATTCTATTTGTAAGCATATTTCAGTATTTGATATTAATGGAATGAAGTGTTATTTATGATGAATCTCTTTATTTATGGCTATATTTGTAATTTTTTGCATTCCTTTTTCAATATGGATGATTGGTATCAGAGCGGTCTTCTCTTTCTTTATTTTTCTTTGCATGTCCCCAATGAGGTCAGGATATAAGGAAGGGCTTGATTTGGTTGAACCTTTGTAAGATCAGCCTCACAAACCTCGACGAACATCCATGCGGGAAGAAAATAAAGATGAGGGAGCAGGAGATCCTATCCAAATATTGCTCGAAGAGGCACTTGAGAAACAAAGGAACATAATGATGGATAACTTTGCCCAGATACTTCGACGGTTACGCATGGGCAGTGCATCCACATCTAACAACCACTCTAGAAGCTCCACCCCTTTTAAGGTACAAGTAAACTTTGACATTCTCATATTTTAGGGCCATGTAAATGTAAATGCCATAGATATAATGGTTAAATCTACTAGAAGGATATTTTTTTGTTCATGATTTTTCTAGTTGGTAAAATATTACTTTCTCACTTCTCAAAGCTACCCCCCACATCAAGCACTCATGGGAAACCTACTATGAGTATAAGGATGAAAGTAAGACCTCATTGTTTTCATCCACACCCAAATGGAATTCATTCTATGACTCCATCAAGGAGAAGTATAACCCTGTCAAGAACTATGAGGCTAAATACAGAAAGTGGACCATGCTGCGGCAGGGAAGGGATCAATATGTGTCAGAGTTTACCATTGCTTTTCATACCCTTTGCACAAAGTTGGGTATCAAGGATTCTGAGAAACATTTGTTACTCTAGTACAGCAACTGCCTACATAGATATATCCAAGATCAGATGGAGTTCCTAGACATCTCCTCACTTGGCATGACATACTGATACACCATTAATATCGAGCATAAGTTTAAACAAATTGAAGTGAGACTTTGGATCTATGAATTTGAATCAAGGGAAAGGTTACACCAAACTACAGAATAAATGACAAAGCCAAGGTGGGGTGGCCCAAGACAACCTGCTAAATCCCCAAGAAAATAACAACATCGTGAAGTCGAAGAAAGACACGAGAAAGTAGTGTGAGTTCCATAAGTGCTCCATTCACAACACAAGTGAGTGTCGGGCCTAGAAATCACTAGTGGTCAAGCTAAAGGCTTTAGAATTAGATGCATGTCCTAAGTCTTCGCTAGAACTCGACAAGGGTAATGAAAAAGGGAAGCAGATTATCAATACTGACCGAAATTCCACAGTTACCACCACAAAAATTGAGGAGGAGAGCCTCTTCCACTCCCATATGTGGGTAAAGGGTTCCCTGCTACAATTCATTGTCAATAGCAGGAGCCAAAAGAACCTCATTCCAGTAGGGGTCGTGAAGCAGCTGGGTTTTCCGACCACAACACACCCACAACCCTACACCATCTGGTGGCTTCACCAAGGACAGGATCTTTGCATGAGCTAGTAGTGTCACCTTCCACAAAACATCAAGCACTTCACAGATGAAGTATTATGTGACATTGCACCACTTGATGTTTGTGATGTATTACTAGGTAAACCATACTTGTGGAAGCAACATGCTATGTATGAGTCAAGGGCTCGTATTGTTATTATTACCTTGGGAAATACGTTGTACAAGATACCAGAGGTAGCCCTGCCTAGCGCCATCTATTTGGTTAATGCCAAACAATGTAACAAGCTCTTTTCCAAAACAAGGAATTTTTTTTCCTAATGATAAGCCCTCAGGGAGAGAAGAACACGGTGGCCATGACTTCCACATAGGGCCCCTCCGCATGACAACAACTTATGGACAAGGTAATGGTGGAGTACAAGGCTATTTTCACCTCCCCCACAGGGGTGCCTCTACACTATCAAGTCAAGCACTCTATCGATCTGACCCTAGGTGCATCATTGCCCAATGGACCAATGTATCAGTGCTCTATTCTAGATAATGACAAAATCAAGAGGCAGATTCAGGAGCTACTACAGAAAGGTAACATCCGACCGAGTTCATTACCCTGTGGGAGCCCGATTGTGTTGGTATATAAGAAGGATGGGACATGGAGACTTTGTATTGACTATTGGGTGTTGAACAAGATCACTGTCCAAAATAGGTACCCGATCCCATGGATTAATGACCTTCTGGACCAACTCAACAGGGGAAAATATCTTATTAAGATTGACTTGAAGTCTAGATATCACCAAGTACCAATCAAAGCCTCTGATGTGTAGAATACTGCCTTAAAAGCCAACGAGGGCCTTTTTGAATGGTTGGTTATGCCATTCAAGTTGACGGATGCTCCTCCAACCTTCATGAGGTTTATGGATGGAATCTTGCGGTTATTCACCAACTCATTTGTAGTGGTATACTTGGATGACATCTTGATCTTCATCCATAGTTGAGAAGAGCACCTCCACCACATCTATCATGTTCTCCAAACACTGCAGAAACACAAGTTGTGTGCCAATTTGGAGAAATGCACTTTTTCCACGACCCTGGTTCAGTATCTGGGATACATTATTGATGAATGGGGGTTTCATGTGGATCCAGCCAAGATCCAAGTCATTCTACACTGGCTAGCCCCAACCACTCTTATAGAGCTCCATAGCTTTTTGGGTCTTGCCAATTTATACTGCAGGTTCATATTAGGGTTCTCTCATATCACTTGGCCCTTAATTCAAGTCACTAAGGGATAAGCTAAAGAAAAATTATTTTTGTCTAAATCTCAACAGAGGGCATTCGCAGAGTTGAAACATCGCCTCCTCTCTGCACCATTTCTCACATTACCAAGGTTGCAACAACCATTTGAGATCGAGATAGATGCCTATGACTATCTTATTTTGGGTGGTTCTTACTCAAGAGAGGCATCCAGTGGCATATCACTGTGAGACACTTTCAAACACAGTCGAAAAGTATCCCACTTATAACAAAGGGATGTATTCCATTGTGTAGGACTTCCAACAATGGAAGCATTAAATTTTGGGAATGAAACAGTCATCCACATAGACCACCGACTAGTGTAGTTCATACAGATGCAAGGGAAGTTACAGAATGGTCATCATCAGAAGTGGTCCACATACTTACAAGAGTTCCATTTGAATGTCAACTACAAGAAGGGCAGCACCAATAATGTTGCAGACTACCTCAGTCGACCATCGATCCTGGCGCTAACCAGCATCCTCAACTCTTATGGGCACTAGACTTCTGATTGGCCACTTCTCTACAAAAGCAACCCAGAATTTGGCTACACATGCTAAATTCTCTTGGAGGGTCAACAAGTTCTAGATTTTCACCTCCAGGTTGCCCTGTAATGCCACCTAGGACACCTTTGTGTTCCTTTAAGCAACAATATTTGTGGGAGTACTGCAAATGTATTTCTATTAGCTGAATCTTTGACACAATGTTGGGAAGTACATCAGATCCTGCACTAACTGGGTCATTGCCAAACCGACCATCAAGAAGCAAGGTCTCTATACTTTATTTACTACCCGTAGTTGACCTTTGGAATCCATCTCCATGGATTAAATGTTAGGCCTTCCTTCTGCTAGGCATGGAAATCACTGTCTCTTTGTGGTCATTGACAGATTCTTGAAGATGGCCATTATATCGTCTTACAAGAATAATATCACAGCAGAAGACACTACTAAACTCTTCTTTGAACAAGTGTGGGTACACTGGGGGATTTCATAGTCTATGATCTTAGATTAGGATAACAGGTTCCTTAATACATTTTGGTCTAGTCTTCGGTTGATGCTAGACACTAAGCTCACTAAGTCCACAACTTTCCATCCCCAAACTGATGGCTAGCCAGAGGTCATCAACAGAATGATCGTACACATTCTAAACATGTACAACTCAAAGAATCCATGCACATGGGATGAGAGCCTCCCCTATGTCCAACACAGCTATAACTGATCTCTCCATAGCTTGGCTGGTGACAACCCTTTTCAGGTGGGCTTACGATTCCAACCACTATGTCCCATTGATGTGGCCATACCATTTATATCAACTCACGCAGATTCAGATCATGTCCAGTGTGAAGCCTGTTAAAGCTTAGATCGACCTCAGCCTAAAGAGAGGTAATCTTAGGATAACCACAAACCACGCTTAACCTGGTAGCTAGCCCTACTAGGTCGGGAGAGGGCTCCCCACTTGTCAATCCCAGTTAGAATGACTACAATTATAGCTTGAGATGATTGAAATGGAATTAGATTTTAGGCTAGGTATAGTAGCTCAAGAGTTTTTGGTTGATTTTGATGATTGGTTTTTGGATCAAATGGAGCAGGCGGATTGGATCCAGGAAAAAAACCAAGTTTCACATCTATTTTTGTGGGATTCTTGTGATAGTGAGTTTATGTATTGTTCATCTTTGTAATGAGTTTTTCTTATGTTTTATATGTATCCAAGTCTATGTTTCTCTTCTAAAACTAAATGAATCAAGGTGAATAGGAAAAATACATTGTTGTGGTTTGTCTTGGGAATGCATTTGGTTTTCAATTTTTTTCAACTATTTGAAGAGGAGTCATAGTTTCTTTATGTCCTCCTCAAATCCTCAGTTGTCTTTGGCTACCATCTCAATCGATTTCTAGTACATAAACATTTTTCTACCTCGCCCCACATAACATGTATGTATCCCTGATTTGATTTCCTGGATCCAACCCACCTGCTCCATTTGATCCAGCAGCCAATCATCAAAATCAACCAAAAAGTCTTGAGCTACTATACCTAGCCTAAAATCTAATTTCATTTTATTCATCTCAAGCTATAATTGCAGTCATTTTAACCGAGACTGACAAGGAGAGAGCCCTCTCCCGACCTGGTAGGGCTAGCTACTAGGTTAAGCGTGGTTTGTGGCCTCTCTTCAGCTTGAGGTCGATCTAGGCTCTAATAGATATAGCCTTTGCCAAGGAGATTCATGAATTCTTAGTGGTTTACCAAGATGCCATCATAGTCTTTTCTAAATCTGATATTGAACATCTAGATCACCTGAGAAGAGTTTTCATTAAATGTAGAGAAATTGGGATTTCCTTAAACCCCAAAAAGACACTCTTTGGTCAGGAAGAATAGAGGTAATCTTGACCATCACCCATCCTAGAAATATCAAAGAATTGCAATCATTTTTAGGCAAGACAAATTTTCTTAGGAGATTCATTTCAAATTTAGGAGAATTAGTTAGAGAACCAAATAACATGCTAAGAAAAGATTCAGCACTTAAATGGACAATGGAGGAAAAACTGTCCCTTGAAGCCATCAAGGAAGCCCTAAACAAAACTCTGGTCCTTATAAGTCCTGATTTCTAGAAAGATTTTATAATTTTTACTTTTGCTTCAGAACACATTATTGCAGGAATCGTGTTGCAAAAGAATGACCAAGGATATGAACAACCAATTGCATTTTTCAGTAAATCCTTAAGAGATGTCACACTCAAATACAACATTATGGAAAAAGCAAGCATTAGCTTTAGTAAAGGCTATTGAAGACTTTAGAGTATACATTTTGTATTCTCACATCATTCTTATGTTCCAAATTTGGTGGTTAAGGACATTTTAACACAAAATGGGCCCGAAGGAAAAATAGGCAAATGGATTGCCACTATTTTGGAATATAACATAGAAATAAAGCCTACTAAGCTTATCAAAGGCCATAGTTTAACCAAACTCATAATTGAATCGAACTGTCAGGCCCTAGATATAAATTTCATTAGTGCCCTTAATGATCAGGAAGAAATGGCGACTCCACATATCAATGAACCTTTTACAAATTCACCTTGGTATGCATATATCATGTTTGTATTAGTAAACTTACAAGCTACTCCTGGTTTAAAAGGAACTAAAGCTAGATTTTTGGAAATGAAGTCATTAACATATTGTATCATAGATAATGCTTTGTCATGGAAGGACAATGGCGATATTATTTTGAATTGTTTACTAAAAGATGAAGATGATAAAATTATGCAATAATTTTCATGTAGGGGATTCTAGAGGACACTTGCATTGGAAAACTACTGCTGACAAAATCCTGAGGGTTGTTTTTTACTGGCCCACTCTTTTTGCGGATGTTAAGAAGCACATGACCTCCTTTCATAAGTGCCATATATTTGAGGGAAAAACAAATCTTTTACCTTTAGCTCTTAAACCAATATCCACAGAAATGCCTTTTCAACAATGGGGTTTAGACTTCACTGGATAAATTCATCTAGCCTCCTCAGCTCAGCGTAAATGGACTTTGACAACCACTGATTACTTCACCCAGTGGATAGAGTCCATCCCTTCTATATAGGCCACAGACTCTGTCATTATCTCATTCCTAGAAAATAATATCCTATCAATATTTGGATGCCCCCAAAAGCTCATTACTGATAATGTAGCTCCTTTTAAATCCAAGAAAATGGTAGACTTTTGTAACAAAGATCACATCACCCTTGACAATTCCACTTCCTATTACCCTCAGGGCAATGGACTTGCAGAATCATTTAACAAAAGTCTAGTCAATATCATTAAGAAATTACTGGAAGACAACAAAAATACATGGAACAAAATGTTGGTCAATGCCTTATGGGCAGATATACTAACAACTAAAAATTCAATTGGTACATCTCCTTATCAGCTGGTATTTGGAACGGATGTTGTTTCTCCATCATCTTCGGCAGTACCAGTGATGAATATCATATAGGAATTGTAGGTAGAACCAAATGATATTCAGAGAAGAATAAATCAGACCATACACTTGCAACAAACCAGAGAGGAAATCTATGTAAAATGACAAGTAATTTAGGACAAAATCAATTCTTTTTTAATAAAAATACCAAAGCTAATGATTTTTCCATAGGTGATAAAGTTCTAAAGTGGGATTCAAGAAGAGAAGACTAGGGAAAACATGGAAAATTTGACTTCTTATGGCAAGGCCCTTACATCATTTATGGTTACCAGGAGGACCTCTCAATGGTAGAATGTTGAGTCATTACTTATCCATAGATTAAAAATAGTTAAATTTACTTTGATCATTATATATAACATTGCAGAGTTTAGATTGGATTGGATAGTAATATTTTGAAGTTGAATCCTAAAGAGAAGGCCCTAAGATTTGAATGTTTCACCATCGTAAGTATCAATAAAGAAGAATCACAGAAAGACAGTTTACAAGGTAAATTAAGTCACAATTCAAAGGCCACTGATCTTAATGTTCTTCACATTTCACCAGGAAATGTCATCCCCATGTGGAGCCACTATTAGCGTCCTATAATAATAGGATTCATAATTCTGAATTGGCTATGGTTAGTCTTGCAATATTTTACATACTTTTTCTTTCTACAAAATGTTTTCCATATTAAAAAATAAAAAATGTAAAGAGGGTATGTCATAAAAGAGATATGAGAGGAGAAAAAGAATAAGAAAAGATAAAAAAAAAATCAAATGAAAAAATATGAACCCCAAAAAAAAGCAGATCATGAAAGTGTGCAAATTCAAGTGGCTCTACTTTTTACTTCACTGTGTAAACTAATTGTTCTATGTAGCTTGTCATAAGCGCCACAACCCATGATAGTCAAATAGCTTAATCTTTACTAATTAATGCTTTAAATTTCATGTTTATAGATAGAGAATAAAGATCTAGCCAAATTGTTTAACCTTGGTAGATCAGTAATTAGGTAGAGAAATAAGGTGTGCTCAACAGCTTAATCTAAGCCATTAGAAGTTATTAGGTTAGAGTTAGATAGTTTTCTTGTAAAAAGAAAAAGAAAGAAATGGTATGCCATCTTAAATTCACCCAATAAAATGAAGAAAAAAATGTTAGGATAAGTGAAGGGTAGGTAGAATAAAGGTTGCACATGTACAAGGTGGTTGAATCATAAGCACCGTTTATCATGCTTAATCCTATGTTTCAGTGTGTAGGAGCATTTATGAGACTAAAAATATGTTCACAAACTTATTTGATTAACTTCCCCTTATCTCATTTGACCCCCACATACTTTCTTACTAATTTCCCCATTATCCCATCATGTCTTATGAAAATACCATTTTCCCTTCATTTTGATCCTTACCCCTTCGGTTCACACATTTCCCTAGCAATGTACCCTCCAAAGGTCATCCCCCTATCCAAAACCCCTTTTCCCTACTGTGAAACCCATTCCCCATTAAAAAATAACCTCCCCCCTTATTAATTTCCATATTTTACCCCAAAAAAACCAATAAAAACCCCTTATTCCATGTTTAATTCTCCCCTGCATTATCTAAATAACTCCTCAAGTTATATTTCCCCAACATAAGCCTTTTAACCCACAAACCTAGGTGCAGTTAAACAAATCCTAGTACATTAAACCCTAGTCCCACTCCTTAAACCCACTCATTATATTTTTAATCCCCACATTATTCATTAATTAATTACAATCAATTGTAATTAATCTTTTGGGCCCTACAAATATTCACCCCTATTCACTCCATGAAACTTGACCGTGCGACAGCCATTTGATTTTTCACCCCTGGATCTGACAGTGTGCATCCATATCGTGCTCATTCCCTCTCTGACCTTTACCAGCCCGAGAGCACATGAGATTCAGAGTTTTGCTCGAGCCCCATTATGCTACATGGCAGCTCCAGGTGTAATCACGTGCTCTCAAGGAAATACCGTCCACCTTCCAAATGTGGTGTGAGGGCCCCTAAAACTGTCTCCCCACCAAAAGCAAAAACCAGTCAATGTTCATTTATGAAGTCTGTGCCAAATTCTAACCGTTACTATATAAAAGGATGAAGAAGCCCATTTCGACTCTTTCCACTTGTTTGCACTACGAATGCTACCTAAGCCTTCTTGTGCCACCTTGAGCCTCTGCAACTGAAATTGACCGTTGATTACCTCCCGAACAAGCTCTAGACACCCCATTCAAGCATCCAGTGCACAACTGAAGCCATCATACCCTCTACGATCACCATTGAAACCAGTTTGTAGCCTAAACTACTAATTTCTAGGTATTTTGAGAAAAAACTAGAATGAACCTCTCAATTTGAAAACATACAGTTAATTTAAAATATTAATTAATTGAATTTACTTAATTTTCCCTAAATTGAAGAGTATTTCCACCTAAAAACCCAAACTCCTCTTTTGAAAACTACAAATTACCCTCTCATTTTACCAGAGTTTTAAAAGCCTCACTGCTACAGCCTATACAAGCCTAATTCACATCTTTCCCCCTAAAAATGGCTTCACATACCTCTCTGGATGTGAGACCTATGTCAACTTCTCATTTGGACATCAACCATTTCACATTAGCAGATAGGTATTTCCAAATAAAAGACACTGCTACTCGAGCCTACCTTCTGAAACTCCACTACTAGAGTGAGGATAGATTTCTGAACTATGCAGATGAAATCCACCTTTGGGAATCCAATTTACCCAAATACTTATTCCCAGAAGTTCACCCATTCCCTGATATCATACATTTTTGTCATGCCTGTTATATCCCTAGCTAAAGATCTATTGTTTCCCCAAACCAGCAGCTCTTATTCACCATTACACTAGAGTCCATCAACTAAATGCTTTAAGTAGAATCTAGCCCTAATCAAATCCCTCTATCCATTGGAGACCTATTGGACTTGTATACCACACTAGACCTGGTTAAGATAAGGAAAATTTTCCAGACTTTCATTATTGAAGACCACCATACTCCTATAGATACTCCACCCTATGTTGCCACCATTTTTTTAGAAACTAACAAACATATAATCACAATGTTCTCCTGCATCTTAGGATACACCTCAGATGAGCATGTGGATGAGGTCATCATTGCGTTTCTATCTATTTTTACTCCAGGAAAGCCTCCTACTATCATGTACAATTATGCTCAGTTCATTGCAGACAGAATGCATGAACAATTCACAACACTGCCCACTGAAAGAGTTTTCAAATACTCTTCAATATTGTTTCATATGTTTTTGTATTACCAAGTAGATAATTTCCCTGTAAGTATCCAGAAGTTGCATACCAAGGGAAAAGAGATATCAATGGTCTACTGAATACCCTTGGTCTAGAAGTATTCCACAACATTTACATACAAAGATTTCATAGATTCACTTCTATACCCAGTCAAGAACATTCTCACCAGTAGCATTCAACCTAGAATCAACTAAGGAATAAAGAGGGTGCTACAGTTGGCTAAGAATAGAAAGGTGGGAGACTAGTACTTGTACTAGAACCACATTGAAATCAGGGTTTATGGCTGCCAACTAGCCCCTTACAAGTTGCCCAAATTCCTCCCTATGAGGATATTTTCACTTGAGTACTTTAGAAAAATCATCAACTCTGATGAGGTCCACTTCCTATCTACTAGGAAGAAGACCCAGTTTAAGATGAAAAGCCAATTGGGCCGATTCATTTGTAATAATAGAGAGGCTGGGCTAGAGGCTAATAAGATACTACGATTGATGAAATTCAGCGACATCTTCATGTGGCAGTATGACCCTCATGGGGTCATAAACAAGCTAAGACTCAGGGTAAAATTGGGACCTTACATCCACCACATTAGACCTGACATCGAATAGTTTTCCAACCAATATGAGTGGTTGGAAAAAACATTGACTGACATGGATAGCATAATTGCAGATGTGGAGAACACACTCATTTATATTCAAAAGCAATTTGACCAGATCTCTTTCCTGCATGTTCCAGAACTAGGAGAACCAAAGAATGTTCATCCTATGTTATAGACCCCAGCCTATGAAGAGAAGAATCCAAAGAGGAATATGGAAGAGGCATCTAGTTCTGCCATGGAGACTACAGATGAGTTGTTTGAGCTCAGAAAGAGGCTAAAGTTGAATCTTGTTTCTAAATAGGAGGAGAACATTGAATCAGTGGAAATAAATGACACTGAAAAATGGGGCAAAGAAGGAAAGACACAACTGCATCAGGTGAAGAAAAACAACCATCAACCTCCAACACTCAATTGAGTGAAAGTCAACACACTCTTGAAGTTCCTTCCGTTGTCAAGCTAGCTGATAAAGAACAGGACATCAAAGACAGGTACAAAGAAATAAAGATGAGGAATGAGAAGTTTAAGGCAGAGACATATGCCCAATACATCAAACATACACCATCCAACCAGAGCAGGGTAATGTCAACCTTTGACATTAAAGAAGGAAAGATGCAGGTATCATTCAGGTAGCCTATTGTACAGCAACCAGAGACCTCGACTGACTATAAGAAGACAAATTTTGAGATGTTGGCCAGGGATGTTCATCCCATTGACCAAATAGAGTTCCAAAAGCAGGCTGAAGAAATGATTTACTCCACCATAACAGGGAAAGACATTGCGGCACACAAGTTGCACAATTCACTACATAATGTGACAACCCAGTACAATTTGGATAAGGCCTCCTCACAGGCCAAAGACAACAAGATAAAGTCATCAAAGGACTTGGTCGTTGAGCTGGGCCATGATCCAAGTGACATCAAGGCTGCTAAAAAGTGGATAAAAAATAAGTTTGAGAATATAGAAACCCTTAAGAAACAGCTCAAGATGCCACATTTACAACACCCATAGACAAAGGAGGTCCTGGAGAGCCAAAACAATCATGAAGAGATGATGGACCTAGTGTTGCAGTTGAATGATCAGTTAAAGGAGATGGAAAGAGAATTGGATAGCTAGATTCAGCTCGAACAAGCTACTCTTGATGATGCTCCTGCAATTGTCATCCCAATAGTTACCACTGCTATACCTTCTACCTGGCAGAATCCTTTGCCCCCACAGTTCAAATAGCCACATCACTATCAACATCCCCACCAACTACATCAATAACAGGGTGTACAGGTGATGAGGCAAATAGGTTGGTTAAAGCAATGGATGAAATGTCCATTCAAACCACTGAGATGAATAGGCTTAAGGAGAAAGTGACCAACCTAGACACAGATTGTAAACTAGCCCAAATCATGCACAAAGAAGAAAAGCAGAAGTCTGCAAGAATGACCGAAAGAATCAAAATCTTGTAGAAGGAACTAACACTGAATCAACTTCTAGCTCAGGCTAATGAGAAACTGTGGACCAATATCATTAACTCTGTCAATGATATTTGGCCATCCATCCAGGTTATTTTTGAACCAATTGACTTAATAAAGCAAGCCATAGAATCCATAAAAAGAGTCAAACCAGAACATTGAGACATGCCAAAGGAAGCTGCAAGGATCATTCACTTCCTAAATTTGAAGAACAAGTATGAGTTACAATAATTAGAGATACCTTACAGAATAGGTACAATTTTGGAAGTTAAAAGAGTCCTCACCAAGAGGAATTTGATGTTGAACTTAGAGGATAAGTGCCAAACCATGTAGTTGACCATTGCTAGATTCATGGTGAAGTTCGAAATTTTGAGACAAAAAGGTTTACAGAATCCCTTGGTTATAAATGAAAATTTAATGACATGGGAGTACTATAATAAAAAGATCAGAGAAGTGGCCAGAGATCAGGTTAATACTTCATCCATGAAGGGTATACCTACTAGAAAAGTATTGTATCAAACCTTTGAGAATTTGTTTTACCTCCAACATGAGGCAAAACACCTTTTTGTGAACAAGCCTACCTTTTCCAAGTATACAGAGGAAGATGTGATCAATAGGAAGGTGCTCAATATCCAATTACCAAACATTGAGACATGGTAAAAACTAAATGGTTTACTGTAAAAATGCACAGTAAAAATGTAAAATGTGTAGTAAAAGTCAAAGGGCACAGTAAAAGGACATTGACACATCAGCTAGTTCAAAGTGTATCAGGCGAAATTGTATCAGATGAAAGGTCAAAGTAAATAAAAAATCCAGCATGAAGACAAAACAACAAAGCATATTAAAGGGAAAAGGATCAAATCTACTAGAATCTAAATAATGGGGACAACAAAGAACAGTTTGATAGCTATGTCTATCTTCTTGCATAAAGATATTTCTTTCTCCTAGATTATTTCCCAAGACATTTTGGTATATTTTGTAATTTTTTTTGGTATCAATTCTTCATAATCGAAGTATTGGGTGTGGACTACTACATTTGTAGAGTAATTTTGATCTTAAACCTAAGGGTTATTGTACCAATTTTCAATTCAATAGACTGGAGCAAGTAATAAAATGATTGCATTACAGGATTCATGAGATGAGCTATTGCAGTGAAGTATCCTCTTTGTCTGATTTTGTTACTTTCTTATGTGTTTCATAAACTTAAATGTTATCTAAATTTGAATGAATTAACTGGAAATTTAAGTCAGAATTTGTTTAAGTACACTCAGTTTTGCACAGTTAATCATTTATATGTTTTCCTCTCATATCCAGATTTGAGAACCCTTAATTGCTCTTCCATCCTGGTTGATCTCTTTCATTTATTTTCATAATCCGGCATAAGGAACCCTTAATTTCTCCTTCGATCTGATTGGAAACCATTTCACCATCTAGCCTTTGAGATATGTAGTAACTCCTCTATCTTGCCCTGTAGATGCTATTTTTAGAACTTGATCCAGTCTTCTTTGTCTGGCATTTGACCCCATAGCCCAATGGTAAAAGGAAACCTCTATTCATCTAAATAAGTGATCCCACCACCCAAATTCAAATCAAAACCTAAGTGCAATAATAACCAGCCTAAAATCAATTAACTAAAACAAATTTAAAACGTAAAGAGAGTGTCCTCTCTGAGAATTAGGAAGGCTAGATCCTAATATACAAAGTAGTTTTGTGGTTACCTTCGAATATTTCTTTCTTTAAATAACTTCTACAGAAATTTTTAGAGTTATAATAGGTTCCCTGGAGTTTGTGGGTTGAGATCGTAGTCCCTAGAGCCCTGGACAACTTGTGAAGTGACCAATCTTGAGTTAATATCTGAAGAGGTCATTTGCAAATATTTTAGCATTTATGTGTTGATTTTAGCAGTGTGATACATGACATGCTTGGATAATTCTGAATAATTAGAAATTCTACAAATCGTGGATTTGGATTGAATATGCACACAGTAAGGTTTGGGGAAGACACTAGAGGAAATAATTCATGGTAGAGATGGTGTGATCACATGGATGTATAGTACTACTATTGTGTACATGTTGTACATATGTTGTGTACGTCTTGTACTCTGTCATATATGGTGTGTACATGAGGTTTTGTATCATGTCTATATATGAAAGTGTTCCGGTACACCATGTTTAAGTGTATGACTTGTATAATTTGTTGCAACTGGCAGATTTGGGACTCTCTAGATGACCTTGTTTCTACTATTGAGGGAGGGAGTGGTGTAGTATCCATATTCCCTTTTTGTTGATATTGAGGGAGGAGGTAGTATAGTCTCTGTATTCCCTTACTGCTTTGGAAGAGAGAGAAGTATCTTGGAGCTTGTTGGGTTTTGCAACCAATTTAGTGTCTCTACGGAAAGGACAAAGAACAGAGGTAGAATCAAAGAACCATTAGAAAGATAAGTATCGATATTTTATTTCAGTTTTTTACTATGAATATAATTTATGCTTGTTGAGTTTTTGGCTAACTGGATTTGATATGTTTATACATGATGATTTGATCAAGGGGCTAATTTGACTTGTTGTGACAAGAATTAAACAAAATTGCAAATATCACCTTATTAATGAGGTAGCAATGATGTATGATTTGAATTTATTACAATTCCTTTTAAGTGTAATGGAAATTATATACTTGGTACATGAAAGCATGGAAAATTCCTGGTTTGGTTGGTTGGAACTCATTGCAAGAGTGTTAGTAGAAGCAACAAAAGGAATTGGAACATGAAACAATACATTGGTAAAGGATGTCAAGAGCACGACCATTGTGGGATACTGGTACCCAATAGTTTCTTTCGACTTCCATAACCATGCTATGACTGGTATGATGGTTTTGAGGCAAGGGTATGTCTTGGCTTCGGTACTTTTTGATGCAAAGAAATCTTACAAACTAATCGATCACTTGAGGGACTGGGAAGTAGAGAAGGGGATGCATGAACTTGGAAGTTGAGTGACTACATGGAAGTGGGTGACCAGATTTCCTGAGGGATTGTGAATCATATAATGGAAGGTCAGGGAATAAATTTGTTTTGGTCAATAACATTTCTAGTTGGAATCAGAAGCCCATTGGGAGTGTGCCTGAAAAAATGAGTCAATAATTGTTCACTAAGAGAAAAAGGAGAACAATTATTGTAGTGTTGGGAACTGACATAGCCATTTTTTTAGTGGATTTTGGACTTCGTGGGAAGGAGGTGAGTTCCTGGTACTATTTTTGAGGTTGCACATGTGAGCCTCTGAATTCCCTTGTCATTGATATGAGCATTGCATCATTTCATTTATTGGATATAGCAAATGCAGATATGTATATATCTATGTATTATTGTAAATACTATATCAAGTTGTGTTGATAAAGATCATACAGAATAAGTTTATTTGTTGGTTGAAGAAAATGTGAATATATCTATATATGTGTATGTGTGTGTTTTTCATTGTAAATAATACATCGATATGGGTTTATAAGCTCGATAAGAAGTACGTTTTGTTGGTCATAAGTGTCATAGAAAACTTGACGACAACATTTCCCTAAGGGGGAAGGGTTTGTAACAACTGAGGGTGATATTTCCATGTAAAAAGGCAAAAATCATCCAAGGTTATAGGACACATATTCAAAGTTGAATGCGGGGAGGTGGGATATCACATTGGGTGTCACTTGTGGTTAATTAAGGGTTGTGGAAGTTGGCATTGGCATTTTCAAAATGAAAATGGAAATAAATGTAAATTAATTTAAGAAATAAAGGAACATAGGAGAAAAGGAAGATGGTGAGGCAAGAATATGCATGAAAGGGTAATTAAAGAGAAAATAAAGGAAAATGAAAGAAAAGAGGAATGAGAAAGGTAGAGACACTAGACATCAATGATTAAAAGGTATCTGAGAATTAGTGACAACTGTTGATGCTTTGACAACTTTAGTTTTGCTAAGGAAGAAATCAAATTCCAAGACAGAAAACAGGCAAGGGAGTACAAGAGGATATTTGGTAGTAGCAATTAAGGGTAGGAAATAACTATGGATTTGCAATTAATAGGTTACAAGTGTGTTTTCCTTACTGGCATTTAAATGCATGGTGCATGCATTGGTTTATTGTTAAGGTTTGCTATCATTTCCATGGGATTTTCCTCGATTGGTATTGTTGTATAGCCTTTCCTTTCCATTTCTTGGATAGCCATGATATAGTGGGTCATTTTATTGGTTAAGCTTTAGATTTCCGGTACATTTTGGATCATAGTTGAGGCAGTTTTAGGAAAATTCCCAAGATTTGAGGATGGATATTGTTTTCTCTTAGAACTCTTGACAGGTGTATGGAGACATGCAAAACTCTCTAAGTATGTTGAAGAAATTACGAGGCATTCAAGTTTGCTTCATTTTGGTGAATTTTGGACCGATTTAAATGAAATCACCATGGTAATGGTTGAGGTCGTTATCCTCTTGAATCCATGTTTGGTTATGTTTTGGTTTATTCCATGTGATCCCACATTCATGCTTCAAATATGGCACCAGGGTAATTGTGTAGAAAGAAAGGATCTGGTTTAGTCCTAATTTATGGTCGAGTGGTACATGGAAGTCACGTACTTGGTTAATATTATGCATATGTTTGTATGATTTATTTCTTATTTACATTAATGAGCACATTTATTGGTTATTGTGTTGATTTTATGAGTAGTTTGTCATGACTTCATTATGGTTAGATGATGTTTACATACATGGTATACTCCTGCTATATGACATACACTCTTGTTATGGATCTTCTTCATGGTTCGATAGTTATTGAGCTAATATGTGTTTTATGCAGCTAAATTGAGGGGGGAAAAACCTTCTTGATGATTCTTTGATGAAACTAATGATAGAGTGAACATATATGCATTCATGGTTTGTAAGTGTTATGTTTACTAGTGTTTGCAAAAATGATCATCATATGTATGTTAAGTTTGGAGCCAGAGTAAGGCTTGGAATTAAGTATACAGGAACGCAGACCTTGTTGATTGTTTTTTTGAAGGTTCTGGGAAGATATGGGTAGTTAGCCTGGATACTAGCCGAAAAATCTGAAAGAGAGCTTCTAGTCACACCATCTTAACTGGAGAATTTAAAGTGTAGCCGCGTGGAGGGAAGCTTATGAGTGTGGTTGGAGCCTTTTGGCTACATGAACTAGCCTTCATGAGTGCAACTAGGAGGCAAAGTGAGCGAAAAAAGTGGTTCCAACTTCGGGAGTTGTTAGTAGTGAAATTTGTCTAACGTCTCGATGATCATATGTCCCTAGAAGGTTGTAGTAAGTTTCAAAATTGTAGGCCCCACTTCCATAACTCAAACTTGGATGTCAGGTCATGTATAGTAACCACTAGCTCATGTTTACCTTGGTGAGATTTTAGAAGTGGGTAAATGGAGGGTGAGGTGTTACACATTAGTCGAGCACTTGATTGACTATTCACTAGTTAGTTACTTCACCAATTTTATGACCACTATGTCAAATCCACATCAATAATTCTGCTAGTAAACCACTTTAACAATTTTATATTTTTAGGTAATCCTTCAACTAGCTAACCCCAAAATTTATATAGGTGTGATAAACAAGCATAACCATATGTTCCAACACTAATAGGTCTCATATTTTTTCCTTACCTAAGGCATCCATTTATTTTTTCATTGTTATTTTCCTTTTTGTGCTTGCAATATCATTCTTCACATCCTAATAAAATAAATTATCCCCATAATACTATTCAAAGTCATAGATGAAACATAATATTCAAACCTTTAAGGAGGATTGCGATCTTATCTGTATCTCCTTAGTGTTTTTTGTGGTGTTCCCACAATTCTTTGTATAATTTTTGTATCCTCATGTTCTTCATTAAGGCTTCTTATGTATGCTTATGTCTATGGATGGTTGAGCCTCCAATTGAATATCGTGAAGTTTTAGTACCTCTTCCTATTTCACATTAAACTCCGGACTATGATATTTGATTAGAGGATTCATCAAATGCTACATTTGTGGTAATGATGTTACTATGGGTAATGGAATCCTACAAACTATATCCCTTAACTACATCAACATAACTAAATAAAAACTATTTCTTTGATCTATGGTTTAGCTTAGAGTGTTGATTCTTAGGAGTAAAGAATAAGATTCATAACTAAAAATTCATAATTACAGGTAATTTTCAGGATGACTTGTCAAGACAATTTATGAATTTCAAAACGTAATGCGACTAATGGTTATAAATTCAAGAAATGGAAATCGATGGTGACTACTTCTTGTCACAACGCTTGCTACAAATGAGCATTACTAAGAACACTTCTTTCTCTCTCTAGAAGAGTCATGTTCATGTGCTTTTCCATGTCATTTTGCTCTAGAGTGTATACTTCAATTTATTTCTTTCAATCACAATTTTTTTACAATAATTCTCAAATTCCAAAGATTTGAAGTGAGTTCCATTATTTATTTTAAAGCAATTGATTACCATGTTCATTCTCTTGTCAACCATAACTCCAAATTGTTTAAATGCACATTTCAACAATTTTTTCTTAGGATGCCTTGTTTTACTAAAATAATGACATTTTATCTTACCCTTATTTTCTTTTGGATTATATCTTAATATAGATCTCGGTTTATCCCTTCTTTTTGTAGATCATCCTATAGCTACCATTACTTCAGGTGTGAAAGTTTCGATATTGGATTTTCTTTGAGCCTTTTTAAACATTAATGCTTCCAAAAAATAATCTTAGTCAGGAGAGTCAATTGTACTAAAAATAATGGAAGTGAATAGATGGTTGCGATATTCAAGTAATGTAAACAATAACATCACTTTATTATCTTCCTCATTGATTATTACATACATACTATTCAACTTTTATATATATATATAACAATTTTGATGTGTTCTTTAATTGGTAGATAAGTTGCTACTTCAATTAGTTTTATTTCTCAAGGATTTTATCATATATAAGCTTTCTATTCCGTTTTATAAGCTTGATGTAGATTCCTCTGAAGAGGACATCATTTACTCAAAACGATTGAATTATACTAAAAACTCTCGCAACCAAATCTTCCTAGTGTTCAAGCGATATACCCATTGGTTTCATTCTCTTTCCATCCCATAATTCTTGAAATCCTTGTTGCACTAACATTTTGCAGCTTGAGTTTCGAGAGTTTCCATATTCTAAGTTGTTCTTCCATTGAACTTATTCACATCAAACCTTTTATTCATTATCTTCACCATTCTCTCCACATCGTAAACCTCCATTAGCAAAGTTCTATGATTTGGTTTGTAAGGTTCTATGATTTGGTTTGTAATGACCCACTAATGCTTGATCATAGGTCCCACTCACTATTAAATGAAAATGAAAATAGCACACCACGATTTCCATGTCCAACATAGACATGATCAACTCCAACTTTGCATGAATTGGCCCTCCACTTTGTGTGGATATTGGCTTCCCTATACGTGAGTCCGTCCCACACTTTTTCCATCTCCTTGAATCTACTCAAATGATCATCAAGCCTCGATACAACTTCTAGGATGGAGCTTCAAGACCTGGTTTTATATGGCAGAAAACAAAGAATGTTGAAACATAACTTTAGTAATTGGCACAAGTGAAAAATGTCTATTTGTTAGTGCTCCAGAATTTATGGGAAGGTTAACATGGTTGACCATCACATAGTAGTCAATGAAAAAGAAATACTTAAAGAAAATTACCCATGTTAAAATGCACGGGAAGGAAGAAGTCCTCAAACAAAACACTGCCGTTACTGGAATATGTCCTTGGGAATGAAACCTATCGGTTTCGGTAAGCAGCGAAGATCAGTGACGACAAAGCAAAGTCAAGGGCCATTCGCAATCAAACCCCAAAAGAAAAGTACGCGAACGTGGACACACTATTTGTCATATGGATTCGACAGCAAATCTCATTATCGCTAGGCTGATATAACGAACGATTTACAAAGGGCAGAAGAGAAGCGGAATGTCAATGGGAAGTATATCATGACTGGGTTAATGTAACAAACGATTAACAGAGCGCAACAAAGAACGCTAAATTTAATGATACATGCATAGGAATGATAAGTAAACATGGAAGAATTCGACATTTTTTGTGAGGGCGGGAAGTGGATCAATTAATTGTCATAAGCACAACCTGATTACCATGAAATTGAAGTAGAAAATGAAATAGAAGACCCATGTGGTATTGTCGGTTATAGATATTAAATATATAATTTTAAAGAAGCTACACGTTGAATTTTTGCAAAATTTTTGCCAAAGATATTCTTTAATGTACATATTTTATTCCTCTAAATTTCTAAATTTTAACGATGACCTTTCACAAAATAGAATAGGGTCTTAACACTATTAAATTGAATAATACATTATAACAAATTTTACAATAAACTTACAAACCTCTAAATTCGAACCATGACATTTTACAAAACAGAATAGGGTCCTAACACTATTAAATTCAATAATGCATTACAGCCAAATTTACAATAAACTTACAATATTTGAATCATGACCTTTTACAAAATAGAATAGGGTCCTAACACTATTAAATTCAATAACGCATTACAGCCAAATTTACAATAAATTTACAAGATTGATAGTGAAATTAAATTCAATAATGGATTACAGCCAAATTTACAATAAACTTACAATATTTGAATCATGACCTTTTACAAAATAGAATAAGGTCCTAACACTATTAAATTCAATAACGCATTACAGCCAAATTTACAATAAACTTACAAGATTGATAGCGAAATTAAATTTAGGTTCAAATATTAAACATTTCCCCGTTTTTTAATAAATTTAATTCACAATAATCTAAAATTTTCATGTTTATTTGACATTATTATAATAAGTTAGTATCTGCATTTGTGATAATAGTATAATTTAAATATTTTTTATTAATGATTTAAAATTTAAAAATATTTAAGTGACTATGTTTTATTTCATAAAGAAGCACATTTTATAGTGTAATATGAGTTTATTATGAAGTCCATGTGTGATTCTATTAATATTAAAACATAGAGTCACACAATTTCCATGTGAAATAAAAATATAATAATTTCTAAATAGAAAAACAATATTAGTTATAATAATTTAAAAAAATATATTTAATATGTATGTTTAGTTAGTTTTAATATCATAGTACATTTTTTTTCATTTCTAGCATCACACACGTGTTTTTATCCTTTATCGGAAGGGTCTCTTCTATTAAGAGATGATTCGGTGCTACTCGGGGCTTATTTGGAAGAAGTTGGGGCATCAGGAATTGCCTTTGGTTGTTGAGACCAGTCCTTCTTCTAACCAACAGAGTACTTGGCACCTGATGCTACCTTCATATTGTGACATCCAAAGGTAGTTTTCTTGGGCCCATAGATACAAAAAGCCCCTTTCGACGAAGGACATGAATATTGAAGGTTTTGAGGTTGTTGGAAAATATTACATATAAAGGCAATATTTTCCTAATCCAATGGTTGAATATATTCCTTACACTCCCACTTTAGGATGATCTTGTCTAGTAATCCTTCACTAATGTCTACTTCAACACATATACAGGTGAATGAGACGAAACCATTTGTTAATATTTCACTATCAATTTTAATGAAGTGACATATTGACTCTCCAATATCTTCTAACATCTTTGACAAGATCCATTCAAGAGCTATGTTTGGGAGCCTTACCCATACTTGAGTAGCTAAAGACTCTATTGTAAGAGGGTTGAAATCTAGAAAACATGGCTGAATCGAAAAGCCAGCGCAACCGTAGAACTACGGCCCTTGGTTGAAAATCTTCTATTGGTCTTCTAAATTTTTAAAGAAAACCGTAAAAAACCCTTTTTGAGAAAAATAACAAATCTATATAGAGACTAGATTTGGTAGACCCAATCCCACAATACATGCGAATGGCCAAAATCCATTAAAACTACATATAATTTACATTCAATTCATATTCTACCACCATTGTCTTGGTAATAATACTATTAACCTAGAGCATTGGGGTGTCTTAGAATGCTCCACCGTAAAAGATTGACTTGAGATATCTTTTGTTATGTGAGAGTTGAGGATTGGTTTTAGGTCATCCTGGAAAGACATGGGATTTGGAGCCTAAGATTCGCCACCCCATGGCACCACCTTTCAAGTTTGCAAAGAGAAAGATAATTGCATCCTTCTTATTGCTTATTGCCATAATATGCGACTCTGTTTTCCATCTTGAGTTGCCTCCCTTCATATAATACGCTCATTACGCTACCAGGATTCCATTCAATTTGTAAATGCTGGTTTCAATCATAAATGTAACATATTCTTTTATAACATCGATGCATAGGGACTCTTTAGACAATGATACGACAAAATTGAGAATTTTCTAAAATAAGAATCCCTATATCCTTTCATTGTCGAGTCTAGACATATATTTGGATTCTCCATTTCATTTTCGGAAGGTAGACATGATGAAAATATCGATCAATGAAATTCGTCTGTTTTGAGAATTTTTTCAAACGCTTGTAGGCTTTGTCTACTATACCTCGATAAACCACTGTCCACCCATACCCCAGAAGAACATCTCTTTTAAGCCATTCGAAAAAATCTTTGCTCTTATTCATCCCCAACCGTCATGTAGTCCCACCATCCAGGGTACCACATCTCGTTGATAGTTTTGACAAATACATCGCATGCATTAACTACTCGGTTGCACCTCACATGTAACCTTCGTTTCCCACCTTCCAAATCAGCGCAGGCTACGAGAGAGGAGTGAAATAGCTAGTCAAATGGATGAATGTCTGCGTGTTGGTCTCCCAGTAATACCAACTCCTCTACTTTTGTACGATCCACCAAGACACACGTACACTGATAGAACTCGTCTCAACCATGTATACGGACGCACATTCGCAGAACTCCTTTCATCCATGTGTATGGTTGTTTTATACTCATTGTTAATTAAAAATACCATAAAACATCAATCATTTTAATTGCATTTTTTCACTGCATTTGTTGCTAATATTATCATACTATAATTTAATGTAGTAAAAATATTTCATTCACCATTAATTTTAAGTAAAAGATCGTGATACCTTATAATATAATATAATTACATATCAAAATGAAGTAATCAGTAAGAAAATCATTATACCATTTAAATAAACTATTTAAAGATACATATTAACTATTATAGGTTAGTATGAATTATATATATATAATATGCTAAAATTTTATATTTCAAAATTGTAGATAATAAAATATTCAATATTAATAAGAATGATAAGGCTGAGATATGTAATTCATTCAATTTTTAATATAAAATTATTATTATCAAATTTGTGTGTCAGCCTCCCTTATTTGTCACAAAGTTTATGTATGAAACCCCTTGTTTGTGGGACAAGGGACCCGCCTCAACCCAAAACACCAAATTTGTTATGAGACTCCCTTATTTGTGGAACAACGGACCCACCTCCATGCCAGAGACCAAATTTGTGTATGAGACCCCCTTGCTTGTGGGACAATGATCCACCTCAGTGCCAGACACCAAATTTGTGTATGAAACCCCTTGTTTGTGGGACAAGGGATCTATCTCTGCGCCAGACACAAAATTTGTGTATGAGACCCCCCTTGTTTGTGGGGCAAGGGATCCTTCGCACCAGACACCAAATTTGTGTATGAGACCCCCTTGTTTGTGGGTTCACCAATGTGTATGAGACCCCCTATTCGTGTGACAAGGACCCACCTCCGCGCAACAAGAATGTCCAAAAAAACATACATACTCTACTTCTCTCTAGTTTTGAACCTGTGATCTCCTAAGAGGAAACATGTGCCATTAACCATTAGACCAACTCAAACTATATATTCCTTATATATGACAAATACAAATATTCATAATAATAAAATATTTTAACGTTATTACTAATAAGATATTTAAATGTATAAGACTAACTAATACTCATATAACTCGGAAAATATCTTAATAACAAAAAAATTCATTTTAATTTAAATAACGTATCCAATTTTAAAACTAAAATAAATTTAAATTTATAAAAACTTTCATTATTAAATTTTATTTACTTATTTATATGAACCATAGACAAAAAATGATAAAATGGAACAGAATGAAAGGTATCTATTAGGTTGTACATTCTTTTAGCTTCATTGATGCACGTAAATTCTTGTTTATATATTTTAATAAATTTTTAGGCTCGTCATTTTCTTCTTCGTAAAAAGGCTGATGTTTTCTTCATTGACGATTCAGTGATATATAAGCTCAATTTAATTTGATTTATGACTTTAGGATTATTCCAAAATTCACAATATAATAGAGATGGCTGACACTATATTCTTCGTCAATCACATAACAGAGATGGCTGACAGTATAGTCATCGTCAATCACATAACCTAAATAAATTATATTCATCTCCAATCACTTAACATAAATAAATTACTTATATGCAGTGTTAATCTCAATGCCCGCACATATAACACTCAAATTCAATAAGGAAATGAAAAATTAAGTAAATCGGAAATGAAAATGCAATTGGCAGATGCGTTAAAATTATTTCCCTGTCATTCCAGCAAGATAAAGAGCATCGGGTGATTGAAAGACTGAATAGGTTGTTTAATCACAGTTATCTTGCAGTTACTGTCATCTGAACATTCTTTTCTGTTACTGTCATCCGTTTTAAATTACCGTAAACCTCTGGACGATGTGTTCTGATTTCGGGTAAATATAACTCGGGTTTGAACAGTCCCAATTTTTCTATTAAAGGTAACTGTAAAATGATAGAATGTTGAAATCGTCATTGATCATCGTATTTCAGAGTTCATCGGTTCATCTTATACATCGCAGATTTTATTTCAAGAAGTCAGCTTACACGTAAACACATTTCATTCAACATAAAGTACACAGTCATTTCATTGCATATAATGATCTTACAAGTGAACACATTTCATTTCATATAAAAGTTAAAGAATTTGATAACCCCTGGACCTTGAAGAATTTCATTCTTCGATCGGAAGATTCTATAAGTAGACAATTACGAAGAATTTGATAACACATGGACCTTGAAGAATTTCATTCTTCGATCGGATCTAAACACGTACAAATATAAAAGCACATGTAGACAGAAAACAAATTTGTATATAACCATTAAGTGTTTTCCCCTATTGCGGCTCTCCACCCCATGGAGCAAAATTGTCACAGACCAGGGGGTTCATCGTGCCCTATTCTTGGACTACGACCCACAGGAAAAACCACAGCTCCCTCCCTTTCCGTTGTCGTATTACGTTCGTGCTTTTCCCGAGGAGAAGTGTGTTTTGCCTTCTTAAGAATTTCATCACCAGCTCTACCAGGAGCTCTTGCGGTCTTGATATTCCCAACAAGTTCGTTGCCCTGAAAGCGTCCTCGTTCCCCTTAGGGTTCAGACTCAGGAGACTGCCGTTATTTCTCACTACAGCGTTATATGAGTGGATAAACCTAGCCTCGGCCGATGGAAAGGAATGGACTAGAAACACGAGCAGAATTATAGCAAGAACCATTATGGCCCTCATTTTTGAATGAATTCCCAGATTCTACCAGCTCATAAGTGGTCGAACTTAAGTAGTTCAAAGTTTCCTCAAAAGGGAATCTGTAGCCAATATGTAACATACCCCTGAACCTAATCCGAGAATTTACTGCCATGCTCCCATTCTTTAAAGGTTTTCAGTTAAAGTTAAGATTCAACTGTCATCACAAGTATAATTATTAGGTCCTTATATGCAACTATATTCATATTCTTAACTTTTGAACAACATAAAAAATAAGGAATCATAATACTACATACTCCTTCTATGCTTTCCTAGATCCATGATGTGAATGTTCAGATTCATTCATAAGACTTGTATATCAGATTAACCCCTAAGCATAATTTACAATTTGAAGAAAGAAATAATCATGGCATGCAATGAATAAAAGTCTTAGATGACTCCACACAAGCATTAATGGAACATTATCTTGAGTCTATTTTAGATAGCATAGCCATGAATCATGATCCTACAGGCATAGTCAAACATGTTACTCACCTAACTCTTATGCAATATGCATAAATAGCTACTAGCCTCATTGGATGTATTTCCTACAATGCATAATGCATGACATATATAACCTGTGAACCATAGACTATACAATTAGAAGTATTATACCATAATTTTTCCGCATGCATCAATGTCTCATGCATAATTATTTGCCAGCGTAAAATAGAGACATCACCTAAGGTTAGAGGCGTACTACATTTAATGGTGATCAAATTTAGCTTAATTAGATATCCCACACATCCGTATATGATCATGCCATAGACAAAGTTAGTATATGCAAATCTACTTATGTATAGTGGTCACATGCAGATTCTACCCTTAGTAGCATCTGCTAGATAGCTCATTGACACAACTATTAATAACCACCTACTACACTTCTATCACCAACTCTACACTTGGATACAATAAAAGTCACATGTATAAGAATTCAATGATTCTCATAAATAAAATAACGCAAACATCTATACATCTTAGTGGAACAATTTCACAACATAAAAAGTAAGGAGGGAACATTCAACATATTCCATGCAAGTGAATCCAATTAGATTAGGAGAAAGAATACCACTTGGAAAACTAAGCAACGCTACCCAACCTAGAACTGATTCTTCGAGTTCACCCCGACCCGAGGTTCTTGCCATTGATCAACTTCCTCTTGTTGATCTCTGCAATGGGTATTTAATACCCTCTTTCATGATATGATTTCCATTAGTGGTGTCCCACTTTTATGGATCTTTTTATCCATTTTTCTATGCCTTTATTAGAAAAGATCGCCTTCCTCTCCCATAAGGCGTTTCCTCATAAAACGTTGCCTTTCCCTCCCGCAAAGCTTTTATGTTTTTCTTAACAGATATTTATCTCCAATCCATCAAGTTTTTCTAGAATTGAATTTAGAAGCTTTATCACGAAAGAATTATCCCTTCCCATTCACTAATGGGATTTGGCAAGAATCTCATCCCTTGGTGTCTCGTTTTTCCAAGCGATTAATTTAATTTATTTATTCAATAATGAAGTATTTACTTTTCTTGTTACACATCAAACCTAGGTTTTCTCAGCTTAGGTTAGGAAAGTTTTACATAGAAGGGAGGGGTGTTACATACCCCCCCCCCAAATTCTACACCATCTTCAGTTTATTACTGCATATTATAATGCTATTTCCTCATTCACAAGTAGTTGTTTCCAAATTTACTAGCTCCCATGGTCTCGCCATCTGACGTAGATCTTCCGATAAAAATATATTGGTTACGAAGGAGTTCTCCCAACACATCTCCTTCCTTTTCTACCTTTAACATTGTTTTCAATCAATTTTTTGAGAGATTTTAGAGGCAAAAACTCAACTATGTTTACCACAATTAATATCCTAATTTGAGTAGGTATGACTTATATTTCTCGTCATTTATTTTATTTGAAGAAATGCATGTTCTTCCCGTGCATTCTTCTAAGCCTCTGTGTTCTTGTTGAACACTTTCTTCCTGTAGTTTTTGTGCATACAAAAAGTTAACTAGCACATTTACCAAATCAATATGTAGAAAATATCATATCAGGTTAGCTCACACATAAACATCAAAATAATTTATACCCATCAATTATAGATCACGTGTAATCCTCATAGATCAGATTCATACTCACATGCATACAAAACTGAAATAAAACACTGATACTTATCATTCAATCACTTTTTAACTTCCTTCTTTTGTACGCACTCTAGGATGGTTGCCATACCAAACAATCACCCAGTGTCCTCATGCGTACCTTCACATAGTGTGTATTACACACACAACTAAACATGTTCTATATTATTATGCAATACATGTATTCATACTAGTACCATATGTACCAATTTTACATAGTACCATCTATACCCCTGGCACATGATATCAATGTCCATATCATCACCTACATGGCATATACTTCATCCACATGTTTCTAAGCATCTTAGTATTATGCCAAAAATTCCTCCATTTATTTATATTACCTTTAGGTAAGTGGACCAAACTGTGCTCAGTTTATCGATAAGAGAATAAGGAATTTCTTGGACCTGTTCATTTTCTACAACCAATGAAAATCTTTATGTCAAAGTATTCAAGTGCTCTTTACGAGAAATTCATTTTTTTCCTCTGTCATATGGTTGCAGTACAATGTCATAGAAGAAATCATGGATACTACAATTTTATCTGCCCATAGCTTTGAGTTTTGGTATTAAATATGTCATATGGACAAGGTTTTAACAATAACGAAATATGACTTCCTATTAATCATACTATGATTTTCTTATCTAATCACATCATATGCTCTTTTTACACCTCAACCTCTTGTAGACCATGAGTAATCCAGTGTAGGTATAACCTCATTTCCACTTCATAAGTTATGAATGAATGTTTCAATGTTTTCAATTGGACACCCTTTTAGTTTTTATGCACTATGTGTATGAGGGTGTGACCCTAGGGTATTTACATGTTAGAACCTCATTTTAACATTAAATCACGCTTAAAACAAAGAGATCGGTTATCAATTTTATTAACATGAATTCTCGCATGGTTTATGCAATAATTCTTATGTTGTCCTATTCAACGCAGACAACATTACTAGTGCCATATGTCAGGAAAACTTTCCAATATTGCTTGACAGGAATTAGTGATACAAAATATGTACATCAATTTGTATGATTGTCAAATCTATTTGAATATATTGTTGGATAGCATTTCATCGAACCAATTGTATACACAATCTCAGTTACCAGTATCATTTAGCCATCAATTTAGTGAAGTCATCATATTAATTTAGCAATGATTTGTTGCATAACTTGTTATCCTTTCTCTTATCTTACTTTATACATGTGTTATTTTACTACTAACATAAGATACTTAGATCATCATAAGCCGTAATTATTTGAAATATTTTTGGTTTATCAAGCATTTTCTTATTAATTCATACCATCATGTTTTGAACCTAGTGTATCATTCTTGTTATTAATTACGTTGCTTTGAATTTATCTAATGCATCAAGCACCATCATATCTAATTTGCAAGTATACTTTACTCGATTAAGTATAAACTCACTGATCATTATTCCCTCGACAATTTCATTAAAAGGTATACTTGTAAGATCTTCTATCCTTCTATTCAAATCATATTTCTTAATGATTCTTCTCAATGAGATATTCACCAAACCCCATTTGTATCTAGATGGATATGTTCATTAAGGTTGTGGATTTTGAGGTTGTCCATTCTAAGTCATATTAGAAATTTTAGTGATCTTTTGAGAATGTGGTCATAAGCTTAATAATGTCTTTCTACTATGAACCAAGAAGCACCAGGAGTTTTTTTTACCTATCATTATGTCTTTACACTAGAGGTACTTTTGGTGTCAGTCCCATTGACCTTCTTATCCTACCATTATTAATGTATGATGTATTCTTTAATATGTATACAATATGTTATTACATTTATGCACACACTTCACAATCTCGTCCCTAGTTTAGGTTAGATTGGAATGTACCTTATTCCTCTTGCATACATCAGTTATAATAGTTCCTTACTTAACAAGAAACCGTAGGTTCCAAACTATGCATGTTTCATTAACCATGCATAATAACTCGTTAAGGTTTTGTTCCCTCAATTAATGTGTATTTGGAGCATTTTCTTATTAAAATGTTTCATCCATTGGTAAACCATATCCAAAGTGAATTACATCATTAACCGTAGGTGCACCGATCAAGACAAGAATATTAAATTGAAAGACAATTTTATGATACCTAGCCTCATACTTTATACAGAGACTTGCCTTTGATATCTCCTCCTTTCCTAGGATATTTTAAGCATAACTTTATTTCCTTAAGTTATGTTCTTACTTATAAAATATACAAATCATAATTTGATTTTTGATTTGAGTAGAATAAAGTGATGACGATATTACTAATTTTCCCCAATTAGTTTGTATCTCATTAATCTAAGTCCTCATAATATAATTTTAATATGGTAAAATGATATGATAATCATATCACTAAAATACATCAAGTAACTATACATGTCTAAAACACATATTCACCACCATCATTTATTCATAACCTTCATATTGACTATCCTTTCTAATGTTGGTTATAGGAATTTACTCTTGTAACGCCTCTCCCTTGTGTGTAAAACTTTGCAAATCTAAGCTGAGAAAAGCTACATCTGATGTGTAATATAAAAAGTAAATACTTTATGAAATAAATAAATTAATTAAGCACTTGGAAAAGAGAGACACCAAGAGATGATACTCTTGCCAAATCCCATTGGTGAATGTGAAACAATAATGTTTTTATGATAAAGCTTCGAGATTGAATTCTAGATGAGCTAGATGGATTGGAGATAAATATCAATTGAGAAAAACATAAAAGCTTTGTGAGAGATAAAGGTAAGATTTTATGAGGAAAACCCTCACAGGACAAAAAGGTGAGTTTTTCTAAGAAAAGCCTAGGCAAATGGATAAAAAAATCCATAATAGCAGGACGTTGCTAATGGAAACCATATCATGGAAGAGGGTATTAAATATCCATGGCAGAGATCAACATCAGGCACTGTATACATGGCAAGAACCTTGGCTCGTGGGTTAACTGGAAGAATCAGTTCTAGGTTGGGTGGCAGTGCTCAGTTTTCCAAGTGAGATTATTTCAATTTTCTCTTATTGGATTCCATTACATGGGATATGTTGTATGTTATTTCGTATCTTGTATATTGTTGAATTATCTTAGCATATGTGTTTAGCTGTATGTGTGATCTTTGTATAGGAGGATGATTTAATAATGATGCATGAGACAACTATATATGATTAATGATTTTCATTTGAGACTGTAGAGTCTGTGGTTCAAGTTTTAAAATCTATGCCTTATGCATCATAGGAGGAATTGCATCCATTGAGGCTCATTTTAGTTATTTATTCATATTGCATAAGATATATGTTAGTGGTACTTTTGACTATGACATAAGGACTATGAACATGTTATATGGCAAAGCTAGTTACAGTGTATTGATGACATTATCTTCATTAATGCTTCGGCTGAATCCTCAAAGGAGCGAAACTCAAATGCTAGATCTTGAATGATCATGATTGATTCCTTCTCTATGATGTCATGTATGCATATGTGGAACTACATGTGTTAGCTTTGTTATGAGATAATTATATATGAAGGCATGTGACGACTATTGCATCTAAATTTATTTTAAGTTAAATTTAGTGAAACAACATCATATGTGGATCTTAATACTGTGTCTAGGAGGTATATTCTAGTTGTATGAGGTTTCTAATATGGTGTCAAAATAGGTATGTTACAAATGGTATCTTTGGTTAAGTTGAAACCTTTCGTCCTATGGGCTAATCTACCTCCGTAGGATATGAAAACGTTTCAGGTTCTAATTTTGGCCTTACACTACTAAGAAGTTTATTGGAGGGTCTAGTTTATGGGTATCAAATATACGAAGATTTTTCTAAGGTTGAATTTAAATATTAAAATTATTTAATGAAGGAATATGGATGTAAGAACATATATATAATCCACCTTATATAAAATGTTATTATATCAAATCCATCTATTTAAAGAATTGATTGTATAGGGCCCTTGTAATATAATGGTTCTAATTGTTGGTTTCTATGTCATGGTGTTTCTATGTCATGGTGGGAATATTTTTAAAGTAACCCTTAAAATCTACTCCATTGAAGTCATATATTGAGGATAGTTCTGTATCAAGAATTTACTAAAGGTTCGGATGTATGGAACCCATTCGGATGTATGGAACCCATGACCGGACTGTCGCCCCGTTGACTTAACCAATGAGCGCTAGACAGCATACCAGTGGGGCTAAGAATATTTTAAGGAATTCCACCAACCCTACCTCCAATTGATATCATGATAAATTACACCTCTCTTAAGGTCTACATTCAATGCTGCATCTCTCTTTTTATATATATATATATATATATTATTTATTGAATTCCCAAAATAAATTTAAGGGGAATTAGAATTAAGGGTTTGTGCCTGAAAGAGGAATGAAATCTCTTGTAAGTATGTAAATATCCGGAAGCAATCCGAAACCTTGAGGGGATCAATATAAGGGTGTAATCAGTTCATGCCAAAACTGAGTATAATCTGATAAAAATAAATAAAATAAATTGAATTTCTCTAATCTACTCAGTGGAAAGACGTTCATAAAAATGACTGTGCACTGATCTTTAGATAAAAAAAATAAAGGAGATAATGGTTGTATTACATATAGAATCAAAACTGTTTTTCTTGACTTTCCATACTTCATTACTTGTCAGCACCATAAAGCTTTGATTATATAAAAATCTGGGCATCAGTTTGGTTCGAGGATATCTAATAATTTTGGAAAACTATTTCCTTTAGAATTAATCGTTTCCATTTCTCAAATGCTGGGTGAAGAAGGCCAGAATTCGAGATAGGTTTCATTCCATTACTCATTTGGATTCGGGATAAATAGATGTAATTACACTATCCCATATGACATGCCTGCCAGCGATTTTAGGAATGAATGGGGTGACTGTGCACTGATCTTTAGATAAAAAAAATAAAGGAGATAATGGTTGTATTACATATAGAATCAAATGTGTTTTTCTTGACTTTCCATACTTCATTACTTGTCAGGACCATTAAACTTTGATTATATAAAAATCTGGGCATCCAGTTTGGTTCGAGGATATCTAATAATTCTAATATTTTTGGAAAACTATTTCCTTTAGAAGTAATCGCTTCCATTTCTCAAATGCCGGGTGAAGAAGGCCAGAATTCGAGATAGGTTTCATTTCATTACTCATATGGATTCGGGATAAATAGATGTAATTACACTATCCCATATGACATGCCTGCCAGCGATTTTAGGAATGAATGGGGTGAAGGAGTTGTATTATAATTTATGACATATACATATATAAAACAAATGATTGTTTCTTTTTCCTCTGCGCCTGGTTCAATAGAAAGTGTTTTATGCCTAACTGCAGTTATGGCCATAAATTTAAAGCGCAAAAGTGACGTTCCAAATAGATTAAAGGAATCACCTGTAAGATGAATTTTACCTTTTTTTTTCCCAATCGGTTAACCCAAATCTCCGTTTCCCTTAGCAACTGAACTGTCAGTTGTCACAAAACCATGAAAGTTCTATCATTATGAGTGTCCCACACATGCATCCCATTCGGAGAATTATTGTTTTCCATTTCAATGCGCTTTTTTTGCTTGCCTTATCTGTGGTTCGGAAGGCATTCGATTACGGACAAAAGCGGTAGTTGGAAATGGCTATCCTTATTAACATGCCATAAAAGCAGTGAGTGTGGATGACGAATTTTCCTGGTGTTCAGGTTGACACATTATTCTTAGCTCCATATCTTTTATACATGGTATGGAAAAATCGTTCAAAAGACCTCCGATATCTATTCAATGCGAGGGTATTGATGTCGGGCGTAATCTTCCACAGAATAACATGATGACCCTGTTGTCAATTGTTGAAATCGTAATTTCAACTGTCGTAACAGTTGAACAGTGCTGGCATTAAACCGTGTCCGCAAAACAGCGAGACTCCCCCGCACCGCTTATGCCGAAGAGTGGTATTCTTTGGAGGGGCTCCAAACACCCCGACCAAATGACACGCGTCTAGTGTACGTCTCCAAAACTGACCATCCCGAGGCGGTAAACTTTGTTTGACTTGTGTGTCGATCAAGTCAATGGACCAGGATTTTCTTCAACTTGCATGAACTTTTTTTTTGATTTAACCGCCGGTTTTAGCATTAATGCATTTAATGAGTCTGTCATAGTCGTACGTAAAAGGTTGGTAGAAACTTTCAATTTTAATGTTTTTATTGCTCACGGAGGTATGGAGGTATGGGCAAGTCAACGCGTCATTAAGTTTTTTTTGGGTTTCTGATATATGTAACTTTGGTGTTCATTTGTGTGTATAATGAAGTGAAAAATAGGAGCACAGTAGTGCGATGAAAAAAAACAAGAGTTGGGGTTAATCTTTCAGAGAAGGCATTTATAAATGTGCATATAAATATTTTATTAGTGGATGAGTAATGTATCAAGCGCAGAAGTGTGAAAGGGGTGAAAGAAGTTTTTTTTTGTTTTGTTATTGAAATGTATTCTCCAACCATATGAATATAATGAAAACATAAGATTTTCTTTTAGAGCAGTAAAAGTAAGTTTTCTTTCTCACACAACAGTGAAAAGAGTTATGCAAATTTTGTTTTGTTGGGAATTTGAAATGTAGTGAGAATGTAATCATGTTGTGTAATAAAATTTTTATTTTACAACAGTGAATGTAAAAGCTTTTCACATAGCAGTAAATGAAGATTTTACAAAGCAGTGTAAATTTCTTTTATGGAGGCAGAGTAATTTTGTTTTTGGTAAAAGTTTTTGGTGAATCCCTGTGAGAGAGAGGATGAAATTTGTATCAGGCAGTTTATGAAATAATACAAGTTTATTTTGGTTGAGAAACTCTATTTTGCTCAGAAATTTTATTTGCTTCCCTGTGCTAAGATCCTGTGGCAGAAAACAGAGCATTTTCTCTCTTCAGTTAATTTGTGTTTGGAATTACAAAAAATTTCCAACATGGTATCAGAGTAGATCCAGACTCTTTGAAGGTGATAAAGAAGCTAAAGGAAGGAGTTTTTTTTCTGCAACAACTTCCTAAGCAGAGTGAAGTCTCAGGCAAAAGAATCCAAGCTATTTCTCAGATTAATTTTCTGTGTTGCTGTTGAAGAAAGAGTCAGTGATTTTAAATACATAGTCAGGTATTTGAAGCATAATTAAGAATGGCAAGGTCAAAGAAGAAAGCCTCCAATCCTTCTAAGGATGTGTCTCCCTCTACTACTAAAATAGAAGACAATATATTTGAAAGCATTTTATTGGAGGCTCCAAGGTTCAATGGGAACTTTGATATATGGGAAATAAAAATGAGGACTTTCTTAAAGTCTCAAGGGATTGAAATTTGGGAATCAATGATTGATGATAGCAGGATGGATAAAGAATCCATGGAATACAATGCAAAAGCAGCAAAGACAATCTTGGATGGACTGCCTGATTCTATAAAGAAGAATCTAGGAAAATATTCATCAGCAAAGGATATATGGGACAGACTTCATGACCTTCACGCGAAAGGAGCACTGACCATGACCATCAGTGAGGAAGGAAATTCTGAACCCATCATAGAAGCTGAAAATGAGAAGGTTGATCTCATCAAGCTTCAAGTACAAGAAAGGGATGAAGAGCTTGCCAGGCTTAAGAAGGAACTTGATCAAAGCAAAAGGAAGCATTATGAAGAAGTCATATCCATGACAAATCAATTGAATAAAGCAAAGAAGCAAGAAGATATCTTGTCAAGTCAACTTGAACAAAGGCACAAGAGAGTGAACAAACTTGTAGAAGAGATTGGACAGTACAAGGTAGAGGTCTCCTCCCTTAAGTCTGAATTACAAGAAGCCAGAAAACAAGCACAAGAAGTTGAGAAGAAAATCGAGAGCAGTCAAGCAAAGAATGAATAAATGAAGTCAGATATTATTTCCCTTAAAATAGTAGCAGCTGAAGCTACTCGTAGCAAAGAAGAAATCGAGGAACAACTTACAAAGAAGAATAATGAGTGTGAAAGATTGGAAGAAGAGATTGTCCTCCTCAGGAAAAAGGTTGAAGGGATGAACAAAATCATGAAGAGCTCTTAAGCCTTGGATGACATGCTCAGCTATCACAGATGTCCATCTGATAAATCAGGACTCGGGTATGTAGGTAAACCCTCAAGCAAGAATGAAAATGCTTTAAGCAAAGGAGATGTGAAGAAGGCAGAAAGAAATTGTGATGCTCCTAGTTCCAACAAAGGCAAGGAGAAAAATCAACGCTACAACAGAATAAATCCTACTCCAAGAAGAAAACCAGCGCCGAGAAGAAATGTTGATGATGTCAAAGAGGCAAGAGGCAATGGTTATCATCAAAGGATCTCAAGGCAGAAAAGCTTCAGAAGTACATCAAAGGAAACCACCATCTACCAGGTACCAAAGTTCATTTTTTGGGTATTGTTATTCTTGTTCAAACATTGGTCATATGGCAAAAGACTGTAGAGAATTTCATAGAGATAGATGTTATGGTCTCCGACAACCTCCAAGAAACAATTTTACAGGAAGAAATCATGAAATCTTATTCATGAACAATGTAGAATGTTTCAAGTGTCATAACATTGGGCATATGGCATGTGATTGTAACTTAACATGGGATCCTACACAAGCTAGACCCATGCGAAAGAAGAAAGTTACACAAGTATGGAGAAGAAAGGAAATTGAGTCCGAAAGTCCCTTGAGCTCCCCAGCCAATCTAAGTTTCTTTTGAGAAGATTTTGCCAAAAGGAGACAAGGCATACACTTAGGGGGAGCCTAAAATTCTTGATCATTATTGTTGAACTAGATTAAAAGTCATTCTTTGATGAAAATCTTCTTATAGGGGAGATATGAAATTAAATCTACCATAAAAGGCAGAGAAGAAAAGTCTGCAGGGCATGGAGATTGCGTGGAGTGAAATTTTTGTTTGACCTCCATATGTCTAGTAAACCCATATGTAAACCTGACTGAATTAATTCCTCACCATGCCGAAGTAGTAAATGAATTTATTATGGCCGTATAGTTATTGGTAAAGTTCTTAAGTTTATTTGTTTTTACACAGCATGTAATGTGGTAATGTAAATGGAGAGAACCCGACAATGAATAAAGAAATGGGAATGAAATGCGCAGAAGTGCGAAGAGGGTAAAAATAGGGGCTGCGTGAAATTTTTGTTGTTGTTGCATTGTAATGCATTACACACAGAAGTGTGAGGTAAGGTTTCTTTATTGTTCAACATAATGTAATAAAAGTGAAGGCGCAGCAGCGTGATAAGAAAAAGGGTAATGTAAGTCTTGTTTTTTGCTGTTGGAGAATATGTAGTAAAAACACACAGGAGTGTGAATATGAAAAATGCAACAGCATGAAGTTTTTTTTTTGTTGAAGAAACAAAATGTAATGGGCAACAGCGCATGTAAAAGAAATTTTTCTTTACACCAGTAAAAGTAAGATCTTGTGTTTACACAGCAGTGTAAATTTGTAAGCTGGGACAGAGTATTTTTTCAGAAGAGACAGTGAAGTTTACTTTTGTTTTGGAACTGCACTTGAAGCAGTCTCTTGGTGAATCCCTTTGTTAAAGAGGAAGATGCTCTTCAGCATAATCTCCAGTGAATCCCTCTATTAAGAGGAAGATCCGTTGTCTTTGGTGAATCCCTCTGTCAAGAGGAAGATGCTTTTTAGCATAGACTGGTGAATCTCTCTCGTTAAGAGGAAGATGCTCTTCAGCATAATCTCTGGTGAATCCCTCTATGTGAGGAAGACCTTTGTGTAACAGCAGTTGTGTAATCCCTCTGTTAAGAGGAAGACCTTTTTTCTATAACAGGTAGCAAAAAGTTCTAGCATTTTATATACTGTCTCAGAATGTTCAGATTTAGTTGGATACACTGAGAGTGATTGGGCTGGAAGTGTAGATGATCGGAAAAGAACTTACGGTTATGTTCTTCACATGGGTTCAGGAGCCATTTTATGGGCTTCTAAGAAACAACCTATTGTGGCGTTGTCTACAGCAGACGCAGAATATGTGGCAGCTACAGCAGCAGCATGTCAAAAAGTTTGGATGAGAAGGATGTTGAAGAGCTTAGGCCAGGAGCAGGCAAAAGCAACAATGATTTTTTGTGGCAATAGCTCAGCTATTGTATTATCAAAGAATTCAGTGTTTCATAAGAGAACGAAACACATTGACACAAGGTTTCATTGCATCAGGGAATTGGTGAACAATGGAGAAATTGTTCTACAACATTGCAAGACTCACGAACAGGTTGTAGACATTTTGACCAAGCCATTGGATCAGAAAAGTTTCGAATTTTTGAGGAAGTTTTTGGGTATGACTGATAACCCAGCAGTTGAAATTAAAGGGGAGTGTTGAAATTTTAATTTCAACTGTCGTAACAGTTGAACAGTGCCGACAGTAAACCGCGTCCGCAAAACAGCCAGACTCCCCCGCACTGCTTATGCCGAAGAGTGGTATTCTTTGGAGGGGCTCCGAACACCCCGTCCAAATGACACACGTCTAGTGTACGTCTCTAAAACTGCTCATCCCCCGAGCGGTAAACTTTGTTTGAGTTGTGTGACTTGATTTTGCGAAATGCGTCCGATCAAGTCAACGGACCAGGATCTTCTTCAACTTGCATGAACCTTTTTTTTATTTAACCACCGGTTTTAACATTAATGCATTTAATGAGTCTGTCATAGTCGTAGGTAAAAGGTTGGTAGAAACTTTAAATTTTAATGTTTTTATTTCTCACGGAGGTATGGGCAAGTCAACACGTCATTAATTTTTTTTTGGTTTTTGATATATGTAACTTTGGTGTTCATTCGTGTGTGTGTAATGAAGTGAAAACGGGGAGCACAGTAGTACGATGAAAAAAAACCAGAGCTGGGGTTAATCTTTCAAAGAGGGCATTTTGAAATGTGCAGACAGCGCATATAAAAATTTTATTGGTGGATAAGTAATGCATAAGCACAGAAGCGTGAAAGGGGTGAATGAAGTTTTTTTTTGTTTTGTCATTGAAATGTATTCTCCAGCAGTATGAATATAATGAAAACATAAGATTTTCTTTTACAGCAGTAAAAGTAAGTTTTCTTTTTCACACAACAGTGAAAAGAGTTATGTAAATTTTGTTTTGTTGGGAGTTTGAAATGTAGTGAGAATGTAATCAGGTTGTGTAATAAATTTTTTATTTTACAGCAGTGAATGTAAAAGCTTTTCACATAGCAGTAAATGAAGATTTTACAGAGCAGTGTAAATTTCTTTTATGGAGGCAGAGTAATTTTTTTTTTGGTAAAAGTTTTTGGTGAATCCCTCTGAGAGAGAGGATGAAATTTGTATCAGGCAGTTTATGAAATAATACAAGTTTATATTGGTTGAGAAACTCTGTTTTGCTCAGAAATTTTATTTTCTTCCCTGTGCTAAGATCCTGTGGCAGAAAACAGAGCATTTTCTCTCTTCAGTTAATTTGTGTTTGGAATTACCAGAAATTTCCAACATCAATGGCATCAATGAATATAGAAGAGAGAACCAATATTAGTAGCCAAAGGATTTGGTGTCGCTAGTGCCAATTTCACTCTGCCTTTCTAGTCATGGATACTTGGAAAGGTGAGTATATGTTAGTGGAAGACGAGTTACCATGAAACCTTAGTAAGGATCAAGTAATCGATTTTCATCAAGTATTTTATGTTAGATTCATTTGTTTTCTCATAGGATATGGTGAAGTCAGAGCCAGTTGGCGAATGTAGTATAAATAGAAGGAAATTGTAGCTTCTGGGGTTTTCTTTCGTAGCAATTAAAACTAGCATTTCTTCTTTGTACGCTTCAGCCATAGAAATATATCTAGCTGCCAACTAGGATTTTTTGCAGATGTCGGAAGTTTATCGTCATGGAGAACACTCAAAATAAGATTAATGACTCTAGGATACAGCTTCTCAAAGTGAAATATTACTAATTGTTTCTTTGCACATAAACTTGCATATGGGATTAGGGTATGTGTTTCTTGTGGAAACGGATTGATCCAAATTGACTAAATGATATGCATTTTTTGCTTGACAACACTTGCACAAATGAAAGGATGCAAGTTTATGTTTGAAACTTTGTAAAGTTCTTTAATGGCATTGAATTCGATGTGGTGTGATTCGATGTGTTCGAGGTGATAGTGGGAATTTCCTGTATGTGGGACAGATGTGTTGTAATCTTGCACTGAAGCCTGATGAAAAACCTCTTGGGTGACCATTGAGGGCCACCATATTGAAGCGCACATGTAGCCTTGCGATTTATATACCGTGTTTTTTTTTGGTCCCATTAAATGGTCGGTATAATTAGTTTCTGGATGGTCACTCATCTAGTCAATCTTTCAACATGAATGCACTTAATTACAAACTTCATAACAGAACTTAATACTTGGTGGTTCATTTCAAGGGTAATCTTGCTTTGTCAAAACATCTTTAGAATACATTTCATAGATTGATTCATGGAAGATTGATTAGGCATGAGGATGGATTAATTTCTTCCATCTCAATTGCTTGTTATTCTTATTCTCTTTACATGTAACATTTGGAGTTTGTATTACAGACGTAATGATTGCTAAGTATTGAGGCCAATTAAATGATTGAAAGGAAAGAATCTATCTTCATCATTTTGTTGCTTAAAATTTTTAATACTCATGGTTATAAACCAACTTGTTCCCTAGCCTGCTTATCTTCCTTTAAAAGATATGCTCTAACTTTGATAATGGATTTGATGTCTAGGTGGCATGATAATGGCAACAATTTGAGTGAATATGCATTCAAATATAGATTGAAATTTTTTATTGCATATTTAGTTATGTCTTTGATGCATTTAAGTTGAGAAAAGAAAACATCACCGTTTTTTTGAAAAAATAAATTTTGGTTTGCATCTTTCATGTTCATGTTAATGCATTGATCCTCCAAGCATTGAATCTTTGGAGCTCATTGTGCAATGATGTTCTGATATTGTGCATGAATTCATTGAATTCTCCATGTGTGTAATCCTTCATGCACGATTGCAATAAGAGCATTGGACATATTCCATTGATCATTGTTAGGTTATAATATGTGAACTAATATATGATAAAACACATAAGATTTCATTTTATGTAAATGGAAGAAAACCACCTAATACAGAGTAGTTAGGATTCAAACGAGATCTCCTGCATGTAGATATTAATATGGCCTACATCTTAAAAAGGGATATGGAATGAACAAATATTTTTCTTTTTTCCATATTGATTAAGAAATATTGCATATTTTGTTTTTCCAAAGTAGTAGGGGAAAAATGCAGAATCCTATTCTAACAGAATATTGATCCCTCGTTTAATAGCTACGAGTAGAAATGGTTGAATAATGGTGATCCATATTCAACATGATAAAAGTCAAATATGGTTGTATGCTTCTGTTGATTAATGTGCTACAGATTCGAGGTCACAAGATTAAAGTGTCTCTCTTGAGGTCCCATTAGGCTTGAAAATAGTGAGTTATGGGTTGTAACATAATATTCTCTTCAATGCATAAAATTTAATTGTTCAAATATGCATGTGCCGCTGAATGCCTAGTTTCAAGTTTGAAAATCTAGGGACTACTAAAGGGGGTGTTGATATGCTAGTAGCTATAGCATGTTGTGCATAGTCATGTGTAGAAACCTAAAAATTCCAATATTATCATAATTAATAAAACGAATACATGGTTAGTAGAGAACTAAGTGGAAGTATGGGTATTGGATTAAAATTTTGATGAAATTTAGTGATATAATCATCACCTTATTCTACCCATATCAAAATCAGATTATGAGTTGCATGGGTTCTAATTAAGGATATAACTTAAGGAAATAAAGTTATGTTTACAAGATCCTAAGAAAGGATGAGACAGGTCTTTTTATGTAGTATGAAACTAGGTATCTTAAAATTGTCATTCATTTTAATATTGTTGTGTTGATTGGTGCACATGCAGGAAAGGATGTAATTCAATTTGGATATGGTTTTCCAATGGACGAAGCATTTTAATAAGAAATTTTTCCAATTGCACATTATTTGAGGAAACAAAACCTTATCAGGATATTATCCATAGTTAATTAATCATGCATAGGTTGGAACCTATGGGTTTCGGTTGAGTAAAGAAATATCGTAACTTAGATATGTAAGAGGAATAAAGTACACTCCAATCTAACCTAAACTATAGACAATATTGTGAAGTGTGTTGATAAAATGTAATACAAAATACTATATACGTATTAAAAAAATAGATAATGCATTAATAATGGTATGATAAGAAGGTCAATGGGACTGACACTAAAAGTACCTCTAGTGGAAATACATAATGAATGGTAAAATAAACTCCCGGGTTAATAGCATAAAGACAATGTTAAGCTTAAGAGAATCCTCTCAACAGTTCACTCAAATTCTAATTGGTGAAACTTTGCAACTTAAGGTGTAGCTTAATGTACATGTCCATCCAGAGATAAATGGGATTCTATGGGTAACATCTCAAAAACATGAACCTTTCCAATCTGTAGAATGAATTGAGATCTTACAAATGTACTTCTTGTGGGAGGTGATATGTGTAAAATGATCGTTGTGCTTCTAATTTATATAAACAAAGTATATATGGGGGTTCTTAGTGCTTTAGACCAATCTTGAGTAGTTTGCTTCTATACACTAGATTCGAAACATGACTCTAAATTAGTAAACAAAGATTTCGTAAACCAAAAGGTTTTGCATAATTACGGCTCACGATGATCTAAAGATATGATGTTAGTAGTACAATAACACATGAATCAACTAAGATAAGGGAAAGGATAAAAAAATCAGCAATGGATCATTGCTAAATTAATATGATGAGTTCATTATATTGATGGATAAATGACCATGGTAATCGAGATTGTGAATAAAATTGGTTCAATAAAATGCTATCCAACAATCTATTCAAATATGTTAGACGATCATACAAATTGAAGTACATATTTTGCATCACTAATTCCTGTCAAGCAATATTGGGAAGTTTCCCTCACAGATTGCATTGATAATGATGTCTTGGATGAATAGAAAAATATAAAAATTATGGTAGGAATTCATGTTAATAAATTTGATAACTGATCTCTTCGTTCAAGGGTGACTTAATGTTAAAAATGGGTGTTAACATGTAAATACCCTAGGATCACACCCTGCTACACATGGTTCCTGAAAACTTGAAGGGTGTGGAATTGAAAACATTGTAACTTCATTATAACTCATGCAAGGGAAAGAAGTTATACCTAAACCAAATTATGAAGGGCCAACAAGCTGTTGAAAGAGGTGTAAAAATAGTATATGACATCACTAGTTAAGTACCAAATGATCATTTTCTTGGTTAAAGATAAAGTTAGGTATCATAGTCAATATTCTGCTTTATGATATTACAGAAGTAATATCCTGTTGTTACTAAAACCTTGTCTAGGTGACAGATTTAATCCCAAAACTAAAATTTATGGATATGGTAAAATTATAGTATGCATGATTACTCTTATGATACTATTTTACTGACATTGTACTAAAACCGCATGAAATGGGAAAAATGAATTGCTAAACAAAAGAACTTGAATACTTTGACATAAATATTTTCACTGGTTGCAAAAGATGAATAGATGTAGCAAATTCCTTATTCTCCTAGCAATAAACTAAGCACAATTTGGTCCACTTAACTAAAGGTAATATAAATAAATGAAGGAATTTTTGGAATAATACTAACATGGTTAGAAACATGTGGATGAAGTATATGTCATGCAGGTGATGCTATGGACATTAGTATGGTGTACCAGTTGTACAGATGGCACTGTGTACAAGTGATGCATATGGTACGAGTATGAATACAGGTATTATAGGATAATATATGACATGTATAGTTATCTGTGTGAAATATACACTATGTGCAAGTACACATGAAGACACTCGATGATTGTTTGGTATGGAAACCAACCTGGAATGTGTACAAAGGAAGGAAGCTAAGAAGTGATTCAAGGATAAGTATCTGTGTTTTATTTCAATTTTGTATGCATATGATTATGAGTTTGGCCTATGAGGATTACAGGTGATCCATAGTTGATGGGTATAAATGATTTTTATGTTTATGTGTGAGCTAACCTGATATGATATTTTGTACATATTGATTTGGAAAATGTGCTAGTTGACATGTTGTATGTAGAGAAACTGTAGGAAGAAAGTGTTTGGAAAGAACACAAAGGATTGGAAGAATGCAGGGGAAGAACATGCATTTCTTCAATTAAAATGAAGGACGGGAAATATAAGTCATAGTTGCTACTCAAATAGTAGTACTGTATATCAAATTATGATAATAATTGTGGTAAACATAGTTGAGTTTCTGCATCTAAAAACTATCAGAAAATTGATTGAAATCAATGTTATAGGTAGAAACGAAAGGAGATATTCTGAATGAACTCCTTTGTAACTGATATATTTCTATCGGAATATCTACATCTGATGGCTAGACCATGAGAGATTGTAAATTTAGAAACGTCTAACCATGAATGAGTAAATACAGTATAAAATGCAGTAATACACCAAGGATAGTGTAAATTTAAGGGGGTGAGTATATAACACCCCTCCCTTATGTGTAAAACTTTGCAAACCTAAGCTGAGAAAAGCTATGTCTGATGTGTAATATAAAAAGTAAATACTTTATGAAATAAATTAATTAATTAATTACTTGGAAAAGAGAGACAACAAGAGATGAGATTCTTGCCAAATCCCCTTAGTGAATGGGAAAGCATAATTCTTTAATGATAAAGCTTATAGATTCAATTCTAGATAAGCTAGATGGATTGGAGATAAATATCCATTGAGAAAAATATAAAATCTTTGTGGGAGAGAAAGGAAATCTTTTGTTAGGAAAATCCTTGCGGGAGAGAAAGGCAAGCTTTTTTGAGAAAAGCCTAGGGAGATGCATAAAAAAGATCCATACAAGCGGGACATCACTAATGGAAACCATATCATGCAAGAGGGTATTAAATACCCATTGTAGAGATCAAGAGGAGGCAGTTGATCAATGGGAAGAACCTCGACTTGAGGGTGAACTAGAAGATTTAGTTCTAGGTTGGATGGCAGTGCTCGGTTTTCCAAGTGACATTATTTAAATTTCTCTTATCGGATTCCATTACATGGGATGTGCTATATGTTGTTCCTTACCTTGTATATTGTTGAATTCTCTTAGCATATTCTTTTAGTTGTATGTGTGATCTTTGTATAAGAGGATGATTGAATAATGATGCATGAGACAACTATGTATGATGAATGATTTTGGTTTGAAATAGTAGAGTCTATGGTTTAGGTTTTCAAATCTATGCCTTATGCACCATAGGATGAATTGCATCCATTGAGGCTCATTTTAGCTATTTATTCGTATTGCATAAGATATATATCGATTTTACTTTTGACTATGAAAATAGGACTATGAACATGTTATATGGAAAATCTAGTTACAATGCATTGATGACATTATCTCTGTTAATGTTTTTGTTGAATACTCAAAGGAGGGAAACTCGAATGCAAGATCTTAAGTGATCACGATAGATTCCTCCTCTGTGATTTGATGTATGCATGGGTAGAGTTGTATGTGCTAGATTTTTTATTAGATAATTATATATGAACGAATGTGATGACTAGTACATCTAAACTTATTTCAAGTTAAAGTTAGTGAAGGAACACCATATGCGGAACTTAATATTGTGCCTAGGAGGTATCTACGAGTAGTATGAGGTTCTAATATGGTGTCGAAAGAGGTATGTTACAACTCATCCTATGTGGAGACATTTAGTATTTTAATCTTCTCCTTCCTTATATATATATATATATATATATATATATATATATATATATATATATATATAGTTCCAACATATTCATTACTTGTTATCAAGATTTAATATCTCATTAATACGATGGACATGCTTTACCATTATTACCAATTTCTTTAATTCTCACTCTCTGCCATGCATATTTATAATGATTGAAATATCAATTTTAGATTATGCTATACCACCTTCATGCCCACATCGAATCACTTGACAATATCTTAAGCTTTAAAAAATTTCACACATATTGAAAACTTTCACATATATAATAAATAGAATTTTGCATCTTCACATCATTCGATAGTAACCAATGGATGTTTGATCGTTCAAATTAATAAACATGCTAATTTGTTGTTATATCTATATCTATATATATATATATATATATATATATATATATATATATATATATATATATATATATATATATATATACTTTTCATTCCACTAAAGTTCATCAAGAGAATATTATATGCTTAACAAGTTGAAAGTTGATTGAATCTTCAAACAAAGTCAATTCGAAATTTTAGGACAATAGCCTTATTATGTAAGAAACATTTCTTTGGTTGTCTAATGAAGCATGTTAATAAACTCTTAAAAATGAAATTAATAAATTATATGTACTTCGATCAAGATTCAAATATCCCATAGTTTTTTTTTTGTTGAATTTCCAAATATATTGTAATTCTCTTACTACCTTTACACTAAGCATTTAATAAGAACGTGGTCACAATCAGTTAAGTCTCATCAACCTTAAAGATGTGGATATGCTCATTTTATTCATAGGATTCGTAATTAATTGATCGTTGATGTCTTATCTCAAACTCTGGAGTCCCCTGCCAGCCCACATGTTGTCCCAGTCAACTAATTTTTGGGATGGTTAAAGTGTGGCTTCTTCATGTCTACCTGGCATGATAGGTCTCACGTCCCCTAGTCCAGGCTATCAAACCCCCATCGGGAACCTTTGAACTGCCCAACCGCAGTTTTCACCTCTTATGGCATGGTTATGTTAGAGTCGTATATATGTATGTAGTGATCAACTTAATTAATTTTTGGTAGCCATCCTAGTTCAGGTTTATTAATTGAAGTGATTAGCTTTTAAGTTACTATATCTATACTTGTAAATGTGCATTTTTCACCTTAAAACATGCATGATAAAAATGCATGCAACATCCCATTGTTTCAAAACAATAAATGATGAAACCATGCTTTGCACTAAGAAGTAGCCATTCCAAGCATCAAACCAAAAAAATAGAAATTCCAAAAATTATGACATAATAATAATCAAATCCCACTCCCAAACAACCATCATGAAATCAACCATTTTTTTAAGGAAACGCTGCATACTCATAAAGCAAAATTTTACCCAATCCAAAATCAACTATCCTTCAAGTCACGAATGAATGATACGACTGCCATTAGCAGGATTGAATGTCCTCAGAAGAATCCCAAATGCCAAGAAGACTCCATACACCAAGAGAAATCTCTAGCTCAAATTCCCAACCACATTGGCAATCCTTCCCAACATTGTTCCTCATTCCGCCTACCGAGCACCTATCTAGATAAATGAGAGACGATTAATTACAGATGCCAATACTTCCTAATAGAAGGAGGTGAAAAACACTCTTCCCCAAAGGGAAATAAAGATCTTCTTATCTTCTTCTGGCTCTACCCAATGATATATTTCCAATCGATCGACTAGGTAAGAGAGAACCTTCGAATCGATCAAGCTGACATGATAACAATACATTGCCAATGTGAAGATCGAAATATTACCCACACTGACTCCTTTCATGGCAACTCATGCCTCTAGATTGGAAGATAGGTAGTATCATGGATCAAAAGGAAACACCAATCTTTAAATTGATTTTCTCCGTACCTCTAGTTGGGAAAGCATTGTTGCTTTAAAACTACCCATAAAACATTGGTCCAAAGCTACCATAACCGATGCACATTCAATTCTAACGTAATTGAAAAAGGCATTACTCTCTCAGGCAACACATGAATTAATAATACAACATCACCATAGTGTGAAAAAAAACTACCTTGGTGTTTATATACATGACGTCCTTTGCTTGCAGATATATCATGGTTCACCTTTCTCCTTTTCTTTGCCTATTGTGCATAGTTTCTCTTCATGCTTTGCAATACACGACTATAGATAATTCCTTGCCTATAGGGACTGTGTCCACCCATGACTCCTCTTTCATGTTGAATACCAATATTGATGTAAGCCAACTAAAATGGATTTCTCAATTAGATGAAATATTTGAGTGAGCGTTGATGTGGCATGCAATATACCTTCCCAATTGAGAGGTGGGCATGTGAATCCAGGTGGAGTAGTCAGGCCGCAGTGAATAAAAGTTCTAGAGCTAGTGGAACGATGACGTTGAGGTTGATTAGATTGAGGTGGATAGTTGTACATAAGCAAAGCATTGGTTGAGAACATGGTATCCAATGCCTATGTGCACCAATCCCCCCAACGAATCAACGCGAGCTCCTAGATTAGGTGCATCTAAATGACATGATGAACTCCCACCTGCCCGATCTGTCATCTGCAGGGCTACTTCTACCGCTTGGGATGCTACGAGTCCCTTCGCCGGGATGACAATGATAACTATTGCATCCCATGACAAGAGCAGACATGGTGGTTGGTAGGTTTTAACCCCGTATAGAAATTACCTACATACGAATTCTAAAACACAGAAAATAAACAATGCGAGAGAATAAGACATAAAACACAGATACACAGAGATTTTCCCCTGGATCCCAAAACCGAGTCTACCAGACTGATTTTTCATTATGTTCCTTTCAATTATAGATGTCGAAGCATCCAATAGCATGGACTGAAAACCATCGTGCCAAAAACCATGGACCGAAAACCATCGCATCCAAAGCGATGTGTGAAAGCCATGCACAAAACCATAGGTAGGTCCGCCCGACCTAATATAGTGTCAAATTTTTTTCCCAATGGCACTACCCCATAGCCCGTAGATGGGGGCTACCGGCCCCCTTCAGACCCCTGGACAAGGGGGCTTATTGGCCCCCCTATGACCCCCCTATTGGCTTTTTCGCCCCTCTAACCCCTCGGTTAAATACGTGGGCTAGTCGTGGAAATAATATAACACAACCCAACATTTTCCCACTTGTTGTTTTATTTCGAGAGGGTGCCACAGGAGAGCTTAGTCATTTATCCAGTCCTGCAATGCCCATTGTTTCTCTACACCAAGAGAACTTCTCAGAGCTCAAATACTTTGTTAATGCATCTGTAGCATTCTTCTAAGTGTCCACCTTTACCAGTAACACCTTTTTGTCTTCCATCATATCCCTCACAAAGTGATACTAAACATCAATGTGTTTTGTCTTTGAATGATAAGTAGGGTTCTTTGCCAATAAAATTTCACTTTGACTGTCATAGTATATCCTTATAGCTCCCTGTACCAACTCCATACTTGAACACAATCTTTGCAAAATGCTTCCTTGCTTTCATGAGTGGCTTCCATGTATTTTGCCTCTGTAGTTGATTGTGCCACTACAGATTGTTTCTTACTCATCCAATTGACTACACCTCCAAATAGGTTAAACACATACCCACTTGTAGATCTTCTCTGATTCTTATCTCTAGCCTAGTCTACATCAATAAGTCCATGAATATCGAACACTTTGTCCAATCCTGGTCTTCCTTGGTAGAAAAAACTATAATCACTAGTGCCACACAAATACCTCAAAACCTGCTTCACTATTGTCTAATGCTCCTTTGTTGGTTTTGACATAATCCTGCTAAATAATCCCACTGCATGTGCAATGTCTTGTCTATTACAGACCATTGCATACATTAGGCTACCAACTGCACTTGCATATGGAACACGAGACATGTCCTCTTCCTCTTCTTGTGTTTTGGGACACTGTTCAATAAATAACTTCACACCTATAGGAATAGGAACCTTCACTGGTTTACTATCCTACATATTAAACCTTTGCAGTATTTTCTCAACATACTTCCTCTGGTTTAACCAGAGCTTCCTCTTTTCCTAATCTATTTTAATTTCCGTGCCCAAAATATATTTTGTAGCACCAAGATCTTTCATGTTGAATTTGGACGACAATTGGGTCTTCAAATCCTAGATAATTTCTTTGTCATTTCCAACCAACAACATATCATACACATACAAGACCAGAGAAATAACATGGTCACCAATTAATTTAAAATACACACGGTGATCTACTTTGCTTCTAATGAAGCCAAGTCCCCATATAAATGTATCAAATTTTTGATACCACATCCTTGGTGACTTTTTTAACCCATATAGTGACTTATTTAACTTGCATACCAGTTCTTTCTTACCCTTCATTGTAAAACCTTCATGATGCTTCATGTAGATCTCCTCTTCCAGATCCCCATGAAGAAATGCTCTTTTCACATCCATCTATTCTACCTCAAAATAAAAAGCAACAATAATAGATAGAAGTAATATAATAGAAGATACCTTGGCAACAGAGAAAAAATATCACCAAAATCAATTCTTGACACCTGGGAATAACCTTTTGCTACCAACCGAGATTTGTATTTCTCCACCTTTCCTTTTGCATTTGTCTTCTTCTTGAACACCAATTTGTTGCCAATGGGTTTCCTTCCAGGTGGCAACTCCACCAGATCCTATGGCTCATTTTTGTGAAAAGATGCCATTTCATTAACCATGGCCTCTTTCCAGAGTTTTCCATCCTCTGAATCTATTGCTCCCTTCATAGTTCTGGGAACATCATCATTAATAGATAAAGAAAACTTTGAATAGAAAGTAGATGGACTATACCTTTATGGTTGTCTTCTTTCTTGAACCGATCTTCCCACACCTGAAGTTTGTGGCTCTTTATCTTTTGATTCCTCCTTTGTTGTAGAGTTTGATTCTTCATCCCTAAGCCCAAACTCTATCTTTTCAAGTTCCTTTGATGCGAATTCATGTTTAATAAGATATTTCACCTCTCTGGACACCACATATCAGTTGTATACAAACTTCCTTGTTACTCAGTTGCAAAGCTTATAACCCTTTAAACCATCCTTATACCCAATAAAGATGCACTTTTCAGATTTAATATCCAACTTGGTTCTTTTCTCCTCTGGAACATGTACATATGCATCACGTCCAAATATCCTCAGATGTGAAAGAGAGGGTTTCTTACCAGTCCATACCTCTTGTGGAGTCTTATCCTCCAACGTTGATGAAGGTGATCTATTGACCAGGTAACATGTTGTCTCCATCGCGTCTGCCCATAATTCTTTTCCTAACCCGGCACCACTGGGCATGCTTCTTACCCTTTCCATCAATGTCTTGTTCATTCTTTATGCAACTCCATTTTTCTCAAGTGTATATGGACTATTTTTTTGTCGTGATATACCACACTTCTTGCATAATTATTCAAATTCCTTACTGCAAAAATCTCCACCGCTATCTGTTCTCAGCACGTTTATCTTCTTCTCTATCTAGTTTTCCATTAGAGCCTTAAATTCTTTAAACCTATCAAAGACTTCATATTTCTTCTTAAGGAAATATGTCCATGTATTCCTTAAGAAGTCATCTATAAATGATACATAGTACATAGACTTACCCAGTGATGGGACCTTCATAGGTCCAAACACATCATTGTGCACAAGCTTTAATATTTGTTTCTCCCTCTTACCACCAGAGGGGAAACTTACTCGAGACTACTTCCCATATACACAATTTTCATAGAAATCAAAATTCAGAGAGCTATTACTCATACCTTCTACCATACCTTTACATGAAGTTTTGGAAGGCCCTTCTCTCCAATATCTCCAAGCCTTTCATGCCACAACATGGTCTTCTCTCCAGGGACCACTAGATTTTCTTCTCCACTTTCAGGAACCATGGAACTGTTGCAACCATCAACAACAATGCTACCTTATAGCTTGTACAGATTTCCAATCCGAACTCCCCGCATCAATACAAGTTCTCCCCAAACCATCTTGCAGGTATCCTTCTCAAACATTGTTTTTACACCTGCATCATTCAGCTTTCTTACAGAAATTAGATTTCTAGCCAATGCAGGAATATGCAGAACACCTGGAAGTGTTCTAACCCTTCCACCTTGCAACTTCAACTTTACTTTTCCACGAGCAATAATTCTAAACTTCCTATCATCCCCTAAGAAGACATCACCACCATCATATTTTTCATACTCGCACAACCACTCTCTATGGGGAGTGAAGTGAAAATATGCACCTGATTCAATCAGCCATGCCTCATGATCTACATGTGTACTTGAAGAAGCCAAGTACGCATCCCCACCTTGATCTGAAGTGGCTTTTGCCTATGCAGAAGGAGCATCATCAGATCCCTTTCCTTTGTCAGGAGCTTTATATTTATAGTCCCTTTTGTAGTGCACTTCCTTTCTGCATTTCCAACAAACTACCTTTACAGGTTTTCCTAGAGATTTAGAACTCCCTCTAGATTTAGATCTCCCACTCGATGACTTATTTTTGTTTCTGTTTTGGGACCGTCCTCCTACAGACAAGGCATCACCATTTTGGCTCTCCATACTTTTCTGTCTCATCTCCTCCATCAGCAAGGATGAGACTATTTCATCAAACTGCAAGGCAATTGCATTGCTACCTATTGCAATAACCAGATTATCCCATGAATCTGGTAGATAAAAAAACAAATTGATGCACTTATCTTCATCTGAAATTTTAATATCAACAGATAAAACTTGACTTACCACACTATTAAATGCGTTCAGATGCTATGTCACTGAGTCTCCAATTTTCATCCTTAGGTTATAGAACATTTTTCGTAGGAATAGTTTATTCACCAAAGACTTAGATTGGTACAAATTCCTTAACTTGTCCCACAAAACATTAGCTATAGTTTCCCCTGATACATTCAACAATACTGAATCTGAAACACACAATCGTATTATGCCCTTTGCCTTCTGATCCAACTTTTTCCATTCTTCATTGAACACTCCCGTTGGTTTAGTACCCGGTTCTACCACAATCCACTGATCTTTATCCACCAATAGATCCTCCATCTTGAGTTTCCACAACTGAAAACTATGACCATTATTTCTCGATCTCTATCTTTCCACTGCTCGCCATCTTCTTTCACCACCAGAATCGATCTCGCAGATCCCCACTGAACGGGGTCTACCACAGGCCTGAGCAAAACCCTTCAGCAACAAAGGCGTCCCTTTGAAGACAAAACAACTCTGATACCAAATGTAGCTTTTGACCCCATCCAAAAATTATATGCATATTAATTGTAAAACACAAACAATAAACAATGCAAGAGAATAACACGTAAAACACATATACACAGAGATTTTACCCTAGATCCCAAAACCGTGACTACCAGATTGATTTTTCATTATGTTCCTTTCAATGTTACAATACATATTTATACATGCTGAAGCATCCAATGCCATGGACCAAAAACCATCGCGTCCAAAACCATGGACCGAAAACCATCGCGTCCAAAACCATGTGCGAAAACCATGCACAAAACCATAGCTACGTCTACCTGACCTAATATAGGGTCCAAAAAAACATTCGCTGAGGCGCTGCCCCAAACCTCATACGGGGGGCTACCCGCCCCCCTCAAACCCCCTAGACAGGGGGGGTTTCCGCCCCCGCTGTGGACCCCTCCTGTGCAGTCGATGCAATGAAGGGGGGGCTCCACCCCCCTCTGACCCCCTAATTAACTACGTTGACTAGTCATGGAAAGAATATAGCCCAACCCAACAGTATGATAATCTTCCTAGATTTGCCTTTGATTAAGTGAATATGATATTAAAACTATGAGAAGTGAAGGAAACCACACAAAGGCCAAAGGAAGTAGTTGGATATTCGAGCTCACAAGGGATGGATCTTATAGCAACGATGTTTATTTCACAACACCATTTTCTTAATTTGATTATCGATATGACTAGAAATCCTATGTCCTTTGCCATACTTTTATCCTAAACAAAAATAAGAGCCACCTCCTCCACGTCGGCAGTGCTTATACACCAATCATAGTCTGCATAAACTTTAGCCAGAAAGCCTCGTCTGAATCTTGATTTGCAGTTCAGATGGCACTTCCTCCCATGTATTCTCTATTACATTCCTCTCCTCTTCATTCGATGAGTTTCCTTCCATGACATTCATCTCCACTTTCTTCGAGGATCTTCTCAACACATTTCTCATCACCCTCTTATTCTTTGAGTCAATGTTAAACCATGCTCAATGTTACACATTAAGACAGAGTGGATTAGTTTTCCATTGTTCATTTAGTTCATTGTCTATTGTGTTAGAATGTATTCCACATCTTGCACAAGAAATCTTGGAAACTTACGCAACCATATTATTCACTTGAAAAATATGGGAAGAAACTTAGCATCTTGGCATGGCAGATAATGTCACAAAATTAAACAATTAAAACCATCATTGTATAAGGACGCTCTTTTTCAAGATGCCTAGAAACCTCCCATTTTTTGACAATCAACTTTAAATGATTTGATATAATAATATTTTATATAGAATGGATTATCATATATGTTATTACCTCCACATTCCCTCAAATAAAACATTTTTAAATATTTAGATTCAACCTTAAGGAAACCTCATTTCCTTTGATTGCGAGTAATCAATATGATATTCACATGCTTCTGAGTCCTTTTCCACTTTATTTTAAGATTTAAGTTCAATCCTTTATGGCTTCTAGTTTATTAAATTTTTTGTAGCCCAAAACTTTTACTGCAACCTCTTATTTGTTTAGGACCTAATTTAATGCCCTCATTCCTATCCTACAGAGGTGGATTGTCCCATAGGGTGTAGTATTTGAACTTATGCTCTAATACCATTTGTAAGATACCCTTGAGCCTAATCTGAGAATTTACTACCAGGCTCTCATTTTATAAAGTTTCTTCGGTTAAAGTTAAGATTCAACTATCGTCACAAGTATAATTATTCTGTCCTTATATGTAGCTATACTCATATCTGTAACTTTTGAACAACATAAAAAATAATGAAGCATATTACTACATACTCCTTCTACGCTTTACGGTATCCATGATGTGGATGTTTAGATTCATTCATAAGAATTTTATGTCAGAGAAACCGTTAAGCATAATTTACAATTTGAGTAAAGGAATAATCATGGCATGCAACCAATAAAATTCTTTGCTAACTCCACACAAGCATTAGTGGAACCTTATCTTCAGTATTTTGTAGCTAGCATAGCCATGAATCATGATCCTACATGCATAGTCAAACACGTTACTGACCTAACTCTTATGCAATATGCATAAATAGCTACTAGCCTCATTGTATACATTTCCTATAACACATAATGCATGGCATAAATAGCCTGAACCATAGACTATACAATTATAAGAATTATAACGTAATTGTTTTGCATGCATCAATGTCTCATGCATAATTATTTGCCAACTTAAAACAAAGACATCACCTAAGGTTAGAGGCATACTACATTTAATGGTGATCAAATTTAGCTTTAATACATATCCCACACATTCATATATGATCATCCCATAGAAAAAATTAGTATAGGAAAACCTACTTATGTATACTGGTCACATGTAGATTCTACCCTTAGTAACATTGCTAGATAGCTCCTGGACTCAAGTATTAATAACCACCTACTATACTTCTATCACTAACTCTACACTTGGATACAATATAATTCACATGCATAAGAATTCAATCATTCTCATAAATAAGATAATGCAAACATATATACATCTAAGTGGAATGATTTCACAACATAAAAAGTACGAAGGGAATATTCAACATATTCCATGCAAGTGAATCCAATTAAATTAGGAGAAAGAACAACACTTGGAAAACTGACCAACACCACCCAACCTAAAATTGATTCATCCAGTTCATGCCTGAGCCGAGGTTCTTGCCATTGATCAGCTGCCTCATGTTGGTCTCTGTAATGGGTATTTAATACCCTCTTTCATGATATGGTTTCCATTAGCGGCATCCCATTTTTACGGATCTTTCTCTCCATTTGCCTAGGCTTTTCTTAGAAAAACTCACATTTTTCTCTCGTGACGCTTTTCCTCAGGAAGGCTTTCCTTTCTCTTGCGCAAAACTTTTATGCTTTTCTCAATTGATATTTATGTCCAATCCATCCATCTTTTCTAGAATTGAATCTACACGTTTTATCATGAAAGAATTATCCCTTCCCATCCACTAATGGGATTTTGCAAGAATCTCATCCTTTGGTGTTTTCGAATTAATTAATTTATTTTATTTATTTGATAATGAATTATTTACTTCCCTTGTTACACATCAAACCTAGCTTTTTTCAACTTAAGTTAGGAAATTTTTACATACAAAGGAAAGGTGTTGCACAATTGATGATCAACCCTCTTATGTTTAATTGGTTGAACTCTTTGCCCTCCTATATATAGATATTTCTCCAGTATATTTGCATTGACATAATCATAGATTCGTCGAAAAATACCCTGCAATGTGTTTAGTAATAAATTTTTCTTCTCAATGATGAACCATTTTCCATGAGTGGATCAGGTAAATTGATTATTATGGTATAAAATTAGCTCATCTTGCTGGAAAATGTGTTTGCAATACATTATAGCATATATTAATGGTGTGGCCAAGTCATTATTTTTAGTACTAAAGTTATTCTATGTCTCTTGTATCAAATGCTTTTATCAAATTAGTTGCTTTGGTTTGGTTTTTAGATTCATAATTAGTTATATAGTACAAGGAAGCTTTCTATAATCCATATATAAATAGTAATATATATATATATATATATATATATATATATATATATATATATATATATAGATGTTATTGTATTTATAGTAACATTACTATCTATTAAGTTTCAAATCATACCTATAGTATATTAGATAATTTATATATTTATATTATTAATATATTATAGTTATTATAAAGAGTTTAGTAAATAATTATAGTTTAGGGGTCTAAGTGTTTAACTAGTTAATTTTAATAATGACTTTAATTATTTTAATTAACCTATAATCTCAATATTATTATCTGTACTTCAGTATAGGATAATGAAAAAGATATACTAAAATATAATGTTATTACTTTACTTATGTTTTAAATTTATAATAGGATAATAACTATTAATAGGAATATCCCTATACCGTTATTCATTTAATGGCCTATTTAAATATAATTAACGTGAATATTAAGACTATTATAGTGGATAAGTAAGAATAATAAAGATATTATATCATGTCGCCTTAATATTATACTATTTATGATATTAAATATAATGACTATAATAATATATCTTATAATAAATTTTATAGTTAATAGTTATACCAATAATTTATACTATCCAATTTTAATATAATATATTTTCATTTAATATCTAAATATAGTATAATATATTTTTTCTTTGAGTTGGCTTCAGTGAGACTTTTTGGAAGCTTTTCAGTGGGTTTGTTTGGTCTAATTTTTCTAATCTGTGGCAGAAATTTATTGAAATCACAAGTTCGATGAATAACCCCTGCACAATCCAAGTGCCCTAGGGTTTTTTAGGGTGTTGAATCCATATATATAGTCAAAAAACCAGTTTAAATAACAAAAATCAAGATTTCACCTCAATTTTTTGTGCCATATTTTTACACCAGAACGTCCAAAAAATCACACTAAAAGGAACTCTTTTCACGAATTATTTAGTTTGATTTAAGATTTTATTCCTATGCTCAAAAATCTTGGAGAGAAACCTCTCGAGTTCACTATGATTTTTACATCGTAAGGCTACAAATCTCAGTATTGCAACAAAGATTATGAAACTGATATCTAATGTGGTTGTGTTCCGGGCATTCTAAGAGAAAATGATTTTCGTCCTCACTGTTCATATTCTCACAAAGATGACAAATCATTTCAATCCTAATGTTTTAGGAACTATTTCAAAATAAACATATTTAAAATCAAATTATAATATATTAGAACATTTATATATTTAAAAAATTAAATAACAAATTACCCATAATTTATTGATCATCAATATATTAGATTTACACTTACAATAATATATTATGTTATATTATATTTATTTATGTTTATTATAATATATTATGTTATATTATATTTATTTATGTTTATTACATTTGTATTTATTATGTAGATAAAAATACAATAATAAAAACTCATTGGTAAAAACAATTTTAAATTTATCATTTTTATAATTTATTTTCTCCCCTCTAAATTGAACCTATTACATATATATATTATATTTGTGTTTACTATATACCTAACAACAACATATAATAATAAAAAATTATATATTTATATAGACAATTTTATGTTTATCATTTCGATAACTTATTTCTCCCATCTCGATGACTTTTTTCCTAATAAAATTGCCAAAATTACAATATTTTCAATAAAAAATATCAGTTTATATATATAAATATATCGACAACTTGTAAATCTAAATAAAAATACAACACACATTTCTCTTTTACATATGTAGCATGTATCAAGTTTGTATCTCATGTAAGTGATAATTGGTTGGTGAAAGAGTACCTTTACACAATCTATTTTGACATTTAATTTGTTACTTTCGATTAATTGCGTTGAAATTTATTAACAAGTTCAGGAGGGACGTGGGTACCGGCGTTTATGAACCAACAATATTGGGAACATCCGCATCATTGTATAATAAAACTTAAACTTAATGTAAGTATTATAATAAAAAAATTAAAATACTTAAAAATTAAATTAGAATAAGTATAATAAAAAAAAATTAAAAAATTAAAAATTAAATTAAATTAGTGCATAATATTAATTTCATAAATCACTGTTTAATTTTTTCTAAAAGCTACATTAATTTAATATCAACTTATTATTGCCGCTATAATATTTTTTCTTTTGCTAATGCAAGAGTCAAACCTTCTATATCATTAATAAGGTATATAATTTATAACAATCCACGAGGAGTTGTGGACCACGGATGAAAACCACAAACCTAATAGAGAACGAGCTTGAGGCAAAAGCCCCGGTCCCAAAAAAACCCAACTTCTAAACTCTTAAAACCAAAACAAAGTTGAAGCCCACATCTAAACCAAAACAATAAGCGTCCCGCCTGAAACAAATTTCCTCCCTCCAAGAAAAAGGAGCATAAACTTTTCCTGCCAACTTCCAGACATGCCACTTTAATCATCATTTTTGAGCCAGCTGACCCAATCCAATGGTAGAGAACTAATTTGCCATGTTAAGAAGCGTGATACTTACCCACCTAGACAAACAACCTGCTCGATCAATCCCAACCGTCGATTCGCACCACTTGATCTGACTGTTAGGGATCATATAGCACCAACAAATATCACTGAGCTTTAGCGTGCGATGAGGGCGGTATTTTAGCTGACCCAACCACCATGTGTAGCCTTCTGTATGGAATCACTTCAAAATCGGGAAAACCATTTCCCACTTGCGAGGCTTGCGATCGTCGGAAAACCGTTCTCAACCTGGAATATCAAGCACGGTCGAAAAACCCATGGTATTGAGGCCGTCGAGAGTGCCCTGGTTCCGATCTTCCAATAACCTGCATGTCTTCGAGGAACTAGAGCCACCCGACTGGCTGCCACATGGAATCACTGAATTAACCAGACTCTGCCTCCATGGCTCTATTCCGAAACGCGAACCTATCTTCCTCTGCTTGACCATTCCAAATCGATTTTAACCTACTCTAAGATAGCTCTTGCCAGCTCATCACAATCCTGTTCTCTGTGCTGATCACACCTTGAATGGCGAGAAGGTCCGCCAATTTATTGGCCGATCTTCGAACATGTTTAAAGCCTGACTGTACGAAGGCGCTGGAGGTGATGCTGAATCCATTGAAAGCCCCAGATCAACCTCCAGTCCCTTGAAACTTTATCCAGCTTTGTTCCACAGCTGATCCTCTTAACCGATTTGATGATTAACTCAGAATCGACTTCAACTATCACATTTTGTTGGTTATCCTGTTTCAGGAAATCTAAACATTGCTCCAAAGCCATCAATTCCACCATGTTATTGGTGACTTTCCCTAAATGATAGTAGAAGATGAAAATGACACTTCCATTCTCATCTCTTAACACTCTTCCATAACCAGTAGTGCCCGGGTTGCCTTTAGAAGCCCCATCAATGTTGAATTTCAAAAAGGCCTTAGGGGGAGGATGCCAGAAATCTTGCTCAAAATCTAGGGAGAGTACTGTCATATCCAGTTCCAGTGGAATAAGTCCTTACAAACACAACTCATTGAGAATTCTCAAATCAACAACAAAAACTGGGTTCTTAGGGATATTTCGGACAATGGTGTCGACCGTTTCCTTGAGTTGTTTTAAGATCTACTCAAAAAGGCATTTGCCATCTATCCTCCCAAAATAGGGCTAGGTTTCCTTATCTGATTTCCCAAAAGCTATTTCCTTGGACTAAGCCCAGGCTATCCCAAGCCTTATTCCATATGTGTGATCCCTTTCTGAATCCTTACATTCTTATTAGATCATTGTTTTGCAAAGTGCTGGCATATTTTTCTTTCCAGATCATATCCCACTAAGCCTCTGGGTCTTTTACCCATCGCCACCATAATTTAGCTCCTAAGACCTTGCTTAGAATCTCAGGATCATCTAATCCAAGCCCTCCATAGTTTTTAGGTTTGCAGATTTTTTCCCATGCTACCAAGGCCCATTTCTTTTTTTCTTCCCCCTTGCCCCAAAGAAAATCTCTTTTTATGGTTCTGAATTGATGCAGGACTCCTTTTGGTGTTGAGAGTGCTGATAGCATGAAGACCAGGATTGATTGTAGGACAGCCTTGGTTATTACCAACCTACCAACCAAATTTAATGATCTAAGAGTCCATTTCCTGATTTTATCTTGCATTTTGTTAATCACTGGTTTCCAGATGCTCTTGTGTAAAGGTTTCGCCATTATAGGAACTCCCAAATATTTTGAAGGGAGGATCTCCCTTTGAAAGCCCAAATTTCTAGAAATATTTCTCTGAATAGCAATGTGAGTATTAAAGAAAAATATCTTAGATTTGGATAGATTAACTTCCATACCTAAATCCATGGTAAAGTCTCTCAGGTTTTGTTTATAAGCAGGAGGTTTGTTGACCGTGGGGATACCCCACAGCATGGTATCATTAACAAATTGTTGATGTGTTAAGGCCTGACCATCCTCATAAAGTTGGATACCTTTGACTTTCCCAACTATTTTAGCATGCTTGATAGATCAACCCATCCCTTCCATCATGGGTATGAAGAGAAAGGGAGAGAGTGGATCTCCCTACCTGAGGCCTCTTGAAGGAATAAAAGTCTCTGAGGGAGATCCATTAACAAGAATAGAAAAACTAGGAGAAGTTACTAGGACCATTACCCATCTGATTGAGCTATGATCAAACCCAAAAGCGATGACAAATTTTCTGATATATGTCCACTTCAGCTTATCATAAGATTTGGCTATATCCAATTGCATGATCATTCCAACTTTCATGTTGATTGTCAGTGAGTGCACCACCTCATGAGCTTGAATTATGTTGTCGAGGATTTCACTACCTTCCACATAACTAGATTATTCAGCCGATACTAGGGTGGGAAGAAGACGTTTGAGTCTATTGGCCACAACTTTGGAAATAATCTTGTAGAAAACATTGCACAAGGCAATGGGTCTAAACCCATAAGGAGTTTGAGCCAATTCCTATTTAGGGATCAGGGAGATAAAGGTTGTATTAAGCGCCTTCAATATAGTCTTGTCCCTTGTGGAGTCTTCCACAACATTCAGAATGTCTTGTTTAACTATATTCCAGCAAGCTTTAAAGAAATCTACATTGAATCCATCCGGACCTAGTGCCTTACCATTTTTCATTTCTTTAAGGACCTCACTCACCTCCTCTTCCGACACTGGTCTGTTAAGGTTGAAATTGTCCTCTTTGGAAACCAGCTTAGGTATATGATGTGATATACCCCTGATGGATTGTTCTCTATCTGAACGTGATTCCTATGCAATACCACAAAAGTGTTGAACGAGCATTGCTTCTATTTCTTCATGAGAATTGAGAAGGTTACCTCTCTCATCCTTGATCAAAGAAATCCTATCGTGAGCTATGTTCGCCATAGTGGATCTGTGGAAAAATTTAGTGTTATTTTCTCCTTCTTTTAGCCATTGCACCCTGGATTTTTTCCTCCAAAAAATCTCCTCTTGTTTACATAAGTGCTCCCATTCTTGATGATATTTGGTTGCCTGATCACTTATACCTTTATCAAAACCCTCCATGATAAGGGTTTGGTTGAGTTCTTGCATTTTTCCCTCAACAGATTTTTTTGCTTCAAAAATATTTCCATATTCCTTCTTATTCAATTCCTTGAGCCTGAGTTTGATATGTTTGAGTCTTTTTTGAAGAAGGAACATTCTTGTGCCTTAAATATTCAATTCTTCTACCCACTAGATGGCTATGTTGTCGCTGAAATCTTGGTGGGAGAGCCATATGTTTTCAAATCTGAAAGGTCTATTCCTGGAGGTACCAATGCCTTGAATTTCTAGTTGTACCGGCCAGTGATCAGACCCTCCAAAGGGGAGGACTCTTGAAGCTATGTCCTTGTCCTTGAGCATAAGATCTTCTGAGATTATGAATCTATCTAATTTGGAGGCCACCTGAGATTCTCCTCCTCTTTTATTGTTCCAAGTAAAGGTCCCATTATTCATTACAATATCCACTAGCTTCATATTGTCTATGAAGGTTTGAAATGCACAAGAGTCTTTATTTAGAATTCTGGTACCCCCTTTTTTCTCCGACAGTGATTTGATCATATTGAAATCACCCCCCAAGATCCAAGGGATTCTTGCATGTCTTTCCCTGAGATCCTGCAGGGAATCTAGAAGCTTGAGTTTACCATCCATTCTTTGGGGGCCATATACATTCGTGACCAGGTAAATATCCTTATCTCCCACTGGTTGAATTACCACTGAAAGATAATCCCTATATTCTTCTGCATTTATAATGTCAATTTTTTGGGGGTTCCAAAGCATGAGAATGCCTCCTGCTGTATTCTCTGCTTTAACTTCCAGAAACTCAAATCTATTAAGACATTTGTTGTGATTCTCTTTTATTTTTTGAATGAAACATTTAGTTTCCCGGATGAAGATCACATCCAGTGCTGCTTGTTTCATCCTATTACTAAGTACTCTTTGTTTTCTTTTACTGCCTAGACCCCTAATATTCTAAGAAGTGAACTTCATTATTAAAGATTTGTAAAGAAGTAACTGGATAGGTCTTTCATCTTACCTGAATCTATCATTAGCTTTCCACATTCCATCAAAAGCTCGTTCTTCTTCTTCCTGCCTCTTTTCTTTCCTGGGTTTCTAGGTGCCAATCCTGGTGTGGTTTTCATAGTTTTCACACCTTCGTTTCCCTATCTTTCATTTTTCCTTTGCTTTTCCAGCCATATGGTCTGATTTTTCCATATGAACAGCTGTTGAACTCTATTGAACTCCTATGGAGGTAACAAATCCACTCCCTCCCTGGTCCCTTGTTTCAAAAATCCTTCTAGATCTAGATTCTCATTATCAAGAATCTCCTAAAATTCATGGTCTTCCATTTTCATCTCACTCCGGGTCGCTTCCTGGTCCATTTCCAGTTTTGCGTCACTCATCATTTCTTCTTCCTGTTTATTGATGTTTTGTGTTTTCTCATCATTATCTTTGTTCTCCTCCTCCACTGGACTGCCTCCCTTGGCATGATCTGCTTTCATTATCTCCTCTTCCTCTTCTACTGCTTGAAGCCTGTTTTGACTGGCCAATTGCTTTTCTATTTGAAGTGGCTTCGATCCCTTTTTGCTCCCTTTTCCTTTCTGGACCACTTTATGAAAGCTTTCAGTATCTTTCATGGTGTTGATTTTACTCTTGTTTTCTGTTTTGTTGACAGGTCAATCTCTGAATAGGTGCCCATGCTCATGGCATTTGCAACATATGAATGGAATGTGTTCATCATCCACTGTTTGCACCCATTCTTCATCAAACACTTCCAAGATTCCTCATTCGGCAGAGCTCCAGAAAGATCCATTTCCACGCATATTCTTGCAAAGGATGTGTATTTTCCTTTTTTGGTGGCCTCAGAAGCTTTGACAAACTGCCCTAACTTATTTCCTATGGAAGATAAGGATTCCAGTTGCTAATAATCCAAAGGTAGAGAGTAGAGTCTAACCCAAACTAGGACTGAGGCAAAAGTTTCTCATTTAGGGACAAAATTCATAACCCATGGTCGCATATACAGGCCGGCAACTACATAAATGTAGGGCCCTCCTTCAAATATCTTGTTCTTATCTTCAATATTTGCAAAGACTACTGTAAAGAATCCCTTTGACCCAAGATGTAGTTCTATGATTCCTTTAGGTTTCCAGTGGTATTTAATCCATGTTTGTTAAGCTTTTTTAGTGGGCCATAAGCCCATGAATTTACAAATGACTGCATATGTTTGCATGTGGTCCTGATGCGCCTGCTGAGCAGGATCATTCAAAACTACTCAGGGTGTGATTGTGGTTTTTGGCTTGCATGGTCCCTTTTATGCTTTGTCTCTTGTTCCCTGTTTCTTGTCTGCTTCCTCTCTTTCTTTAGTGTTGGTATTCTCCCAAGATTCAAAGCCCTCCTGCTCTTCCCTATTTATTTGCCTTCCATCTGAAGGAATTCTATCGTATTTTATTAGTTTTTTACCTCTGTTGGATACTGCCTGCTTGTACGAGGGAGTGGAGCTCCCTCCTTTACATCCTCCCATGGAGAGCAAACTCTGCAAGCCTGTAATCCTAGCTCAAAAATCATAGCCATCTTTTAGGTAAGAAAATCCGAAATAGATGTATATCATGTTCTTGAGGAATCGTTCATCATTATCAAGACAAGAAAAACTAATAAATCCTCTGCTATAATATTTTTTCATTTAGAAATAATTATATTAATTATCAATTTAATGTGGATGATAATCTTTTCATTTGTTGTAATTGATCGTTTAGATTGATTCTCCAAGGAATATGCTAGCAATTTGTTTAATCTTAATGTTTATCAATTGGTTATAGTTCCTTACAGAGTTTGTTAAGTCACATTGACTTCTAATAATTTTAAAAAATTATATTTGTGCCACATAGCTCATTAATTTCCTAGGGTTTCACATTATTCCAATTCTAATAAGTTCATATTCAAATTAGATGGGGAAATTAATACATAAACAAATTTTATTTAGAAAAATGGTATATTTGACAATAAGATGTGTAATTCTTTATTTTCCTCAAATAAAATTAGATTATTCCACATGGCTCTCGGCCCACCAATTTCCTAGAGATTTGAGATTACTCTAATTCTAGTAAGTTCATATTCTAATTAGATGTGGAAATTAATATAAAAGCAAATTTTATGTAGCAAAATGATCCATTTTACAATAAGATGTGTAATTATTTTTCTCTCAAGTTTAATTTGACCCATGACATTTTTATACATGGTTAATAAGGTAAATATGTACATTGCTAAGACATTCTTGATGCTACAATCATTTTTTTGTTACAATATCTTTTTTTATATATTTATAAGTAATCCGCTATATCAAACATGTTAATATTTTTAATCTAATTATACTAATATATATTATACATAAAGTGACATATTTTCTTCTAACTAAATTATTATTTTTACATGTTTTTGAATATATGAACTTATGGGTAATCTTTAACCATTGGTATTATAAATAGTGTTATTAGAATATAAATGCAACTTTTCTATTGATGTGATGTTTAGATGTTAGGAAAATAAATCTATTAATAATTTATTATTTTATAAACTTAAAATTATTAGAATTAATATATTAAATATATAGTTTTTAAAAATATTAATTATTTTTAAATTTACGAAATTCAATATAATTATTGAAAATGTTAAATATAATATATGGTGAATTGTATAGCTCATAATATTTACTTAGACCACAATAGTCCTTTCAAATCTCTTTAACCAAATACCAGCTATAGTAATTCAATATTTTTTCTAAATATATTAATGCAAGAATCATGCATAGATAGAGTTCTATTAGAATTGGGTTGTTAAGAACCATGTAGGTGGGACCTAGTGATAAGAAAATTCCTACAATAGAGAAGGGCAGTTAACATTGATTGAGTTAGGAAAGGGAAGATGCCATTTTTCTTGCACAGTCAAAGGTGCAACTTCAGATATTTGTAAAGAACTTGAGTTACTTGATACCTTAGTTTCAACCTTGGATCTAGGAAAATGACATTCGGATTAATAGTTGTATTTTTATCAAAAGGCTAGAAGCCATCCTTCATGTGAATCTCTTATCTTCACAACTAACAACTAAAATCCTCATTCTATCTAAGTGGGTTGTAGTTGGAAATTTCTAGGCCTCCAGTAAAGTGTAAAAGCTATGGATACATGAGTAGTAAAACAAAGATACCCAAAAATTAATGGACGAGTAAATGAATTGGTCTATATCGTTGGAATTTATATTCTTCTATTTTCCAGCAAGGGAAGGTAATATTTTATACTTAGATATGAGATATATTTGAAGAAATCTAGGAAACTTCTCTACCCTAATGGACCCTTACGTCCAATCCACAACAAAAATTATAATAGGCCCTAGTTTATGTTAGGTTACGTCATCACCACTTAATATTCTAGGATCGTAGCTCTCTTGGACCAATTACAAATAAATCAAATTATTTAATTGAATTTTAGAATAAATAGGGAATTTATTTTCTTACTCAAGAATAGGCATGGAGGTTCATTTTGAGAGGGCGTTTCTATAAACCACTCAAATCAATCTTCATTGGTGGAGTCACCATCAAGCTCTATATTTTGAGTGAATTCCATTCAAATTCCTATGCTTATGAAGAATCTACTAAATACTTTCCTAAAAAAGAGTAATTTCCTCCAAAGCATTAGCTAACAAACTCATAGCTAAGGAATGAACATATATTAAAGATTGTTTTAAGAAGGTAATGGATTTTTAGAAAGGAAGTGAGTCATTCCATACAAAATGCACCACAAGAAAGGCTACCTTCATCAAGAAACACAAATATATGAATTTTTCAAGAGAAGGAGGCTGAAGGGGAACGAGAAACAACTCTTAGACTTGCAAAAACTCATCCTAGTAGTGGCATTGATGAATCCACGTAGGATATATTGTCTCATGCAGAAGAAGAATATCATGATCAAGAAGACATAACGCATTCTAATATTGACATTGATCAATCCCCTTATGATTTATTGTCCCATGCACAAGAAGAACATGAGGATCAAGAAGACAAAATTGAAGAAGTATTAAGAGACTCAAATGAGGAAATAAGGACCCAAATGAACTAGAGGGGAAGAAAGGGATTTATATTGGAAAGATGAAAAGTTGGTACAATTATAGAAGTGGGTGCATGATGAGCACTCTAAATCTCTATCCTTTCCCAAAGTTTTCAAAAAGGTTTGAACTCCTTATTTTCCCACTACAAGGAGAAGGAAATGAAATTGAATTGAGAATTGATAGCTCAAATGGTATAAATGAATATCCACCTAGGATATTAGGCATCCCTTAAACATTTTCTCCTCTATTAAATAAAGTAAGTTTATATTTCTTAATTTTTACTCAATTTGTTTAAATTTATTCATATACCTAGAAAGCTAATATAAAAATTCATAATAAGAAAAATATAATTTATCTACCCAATTCTACAAAGAGTGACTACAAGCTAATAATTTTTCCAAAAATTTCCATCTATATGATCTTTTTAGCTATACAATAACCCCTTGAATCCACATTACGTAAATCACTACTAACCTCAATTATATTATTTTTATTTATATGGTTTTTTATTTGATTTTATGAAATACATGTTATTTGCAACCAGTTCATTAATATTAAATGTTCTATGGTTTTAACTTTAATAAAAAATATTAATGAAACTAATATATGAATATATTATAGTTAAGAAAGTTAACTAAAAATTAATTAACAAATATTGAATATCGTAATATATTATTAATATTCTTATATTTTTCAAATACCGCAAACATAAATAATGCAAACATTCGAAATAAGTTCTCTTTTGTGGAAACTAATTAATGCGAACCTAAGGACATTGATTTTAGCTTGCCAAATCATATAACAAATTTATGGTTCCTAGTAACCTTGTCAAGTATATGGTATGGATATACCTTCAACTATATACTTACTCGAAGATAGGATTTTCGCCTAAACCATATATATTCTTCAGTATATTGGAAGTTGTTGCAATTGATGTCAAGTTTAAGTTAATGATGTCAAGTAATGTGAAGCTGAGGGGATGGCAAGTTTGAGTCAATGATGTCAAGTAATGTGAAGCTGAGGGGGAGTAATGTGAAGCTGAGGGGGAGCTTGTTGAGGTTTTCATAAAAAAATTTATGATGTGATTGTTATCTTAGTTGTTTCTATTAATAATGTGATGAGCTTATGTTGACTTGGTTGTCGGTTGAGTATCCTATATTTGAAGGAATTTGATGTATACGTAACTTGTAAAAAAGCACATGAAATTTTCTTGGTTGGATAACCCTCTCTAAGATATTTCTAGTGACATATGGCAATTAGCCTAACTTCCAAAGGAAGAAGAAATATATTAATTTTAAGTATTTCAACACAAGTATGTTTCCCAAGCGTCAAGGTTCCATGACGCTCTCACAAGGCACAAGTTTAGGAGGGATGCATTGATGGATGACAATTGGTGGCCTGGTAGGTGTTAGTCACAATGCTCAATTTCCAAGCCGATAATGTTAAGATCATGACTTCCTATCAAGCCACTAGTTCCCTTTGCAAGTCAAGTTTCATTTACATGCAAATGAAAATAGCGACACACCTTGGCATGTTTTTCAAGGTGCCATATGTCAAAGACAAGTGGCAGGTTAATGACATTATTTAATGTGATGATGACACATGTAACCATGACCCGACAAGGTGACATGGTATAGACAAGTGGTAGGATGACAGGTGGCACTCTATGTCCATAACACATGGTAGGTGGATTTGACATTTCTAGAAGCTGAAGTGGCCCTTTTCTTAGTGACAGATGACAGCGATGTAAGTAGGTGCACATACGGTATGCTCTCATTGGTTATGGTAGATGACATGTATGACATGTGGTGATTAAGGTGGCATGTAGGCCCCACACTAGGCTACTGTGGCACTGAGCAATCAGATCATTAGTCAACATTATAACTCAATTAAGAGTGGAAAATCATGGGAAACACATAATATTAGGTGGTGAGTGGTGGAAAATAAGAGAAAATGGGTTCCCATAATGTTGTCATTGTAATAAACACCCTCCATAAACTTGCCCACATCCTCCTTTTGATCTTATGATATTTCGTTTCAAGTTGCTCATAGTCACTTCATGGTTGGTTGATGCTTTTCTAAAGAATATAAGTGTTGAACCCACTTGCTCACACATGCTTACCCTTTGATTCATTCATAAGAACACCCATTTCTAGCAAGCATAATAGTAATTTTCTACCCTTCAAGACAAACATTTCGTAGTGTTATAAAAAATTTCTAGCACAATCCAGCACAGTGGGCTCATCCATTAGTATCTGTGAAGCTCAACTACATAATCCCTACCTCCTCATCCTTGAGCACTACACATTGTGCATCCTCAGTTAACAAGACCATCAGCCTTGTCTCCTAGAAATTCCCACTGTGTAGAACTATGAAGACCCTCTCCTTATTTAACATTTCCCTGTTTTAGTGGACAACATGGTCATCCCTTAGTCACTTTTGACCTCAAATACAGAATTCATATTGTCTCCCTCTCAAAAATATTGCCCATTTCCTCATCATAGTTACTATATTGTATAAGAAAACGCATATAGAATAGTTGATTATGGGATTGATGTTGTCTTTTCATGAGTGTATTAATTTGTGGATGATATCATTGTACTATGGCAAGATGATGCCAAATGGTTAGCAATAAGAACTCATAAGTAGGATACTTTCCGATATGAGACACATAGGTGTTATCATCCAAGAATAAAGCAGTCTTGTACCAATACAAAGAAATGGTAGTTCATGCTTACCTGGAAGGTTCGAACACTCATTTAGACCCTCTCGAGGGTGAATATGAATTACAAGAAAAGATCAATCATGAAGAGTTGAAGGAAAGAATTGTTATATGAATAATTCACTTCCATGGACAAAACTTAACTCCCTAGATCTAGTGGTCTGATCTAGCCCAACATAGGACAAAAGATATATGTTTACCTTAGAAAGATTAGAATACATAAAAGAGACTTGCCTAGAATTTGTAGTATGTTCTCATATTCTCTTTGCTTGTAAGCTACAACTCCAGCTCCACATGCTACAAATGGAACCTACAATAATGACTAAAGTAGGTAAAGGAACTACAATACCCACATAGCATAATCCAATGTCTCTAATCAATGAGTCAACATAAAATTAAAATACATAAGCATCAACATGAAACAAGTATAGGAAAACATAGTGTGTTTTTCATTATTAAATAAAGTAGAGATTTACTACCATATATTGAAGATGACTTTGTAGATGTCTCTCCAATTGTCTTGTCCTTCCTTGCCACAAAGACAACCTCCAAAGTCAACCATAATGAAAAAATTCATGATGATTCCTTAAGCTCAAAGTAGCAACATGAGGGCGCTAGTAATCTCCAAAAGCTAACCCAGACTCTATGAGAGGTAGTAAATTTAAAAGGTGAGAGTCATAGTTTAGTATTTACTAATCTAGGCTTCAAATCGACATACGAGGGAGGTTAATCTCTAGGGGTAGGAGATGATACCACTCTAGTGGGATCATATCATAATTCAAGACATCTATCCATGTTAAATGGTTAAAACCACCTTAGAAGCTTCTGGAAGGAGAAGATTCAATATTTTTTTTAATTTTGTAGAAATTTTAGAATGATCACACTTGCAGAGTAGAGCAATGTGTATTGGGAAATGCAAGTTCTTAGTAATGCAACATGCAACCATCACAGGTGGACTTAAGAGCAGAGTGTATTGGTACCAAAACATGGTTTTTTAGTTGACTAACCCAGAAACTCGGGCTTTTTAGAGAGGTGATGCTTAGGGATTTGTAAGGGGATAAGGAGAAAGTGTTAAAGATGTTGATTGATACAATTTTTTAACCCATTTGATTGGATGTGACAAAATGAATTGTAACAACAAAAAAGAAAAAAGGTTGGCCTCTATCTACTATGAAGTCTTATGTTATTAACACCATGTCATGGCTTGTCAAAAGTCATATGTGTAAATGTATTTTGCCACTTATTTTGTCTAATGAAATTATGTAATTTCCGAAAAAATGAGAAAATGTGAAATGTGTGGAAGCCCAAGTGTCTAACATGGAATGTGAAAAGTCACAAGAAATTTCTAAAGTCGTGTAGAAGTTCAAAGGTCACGTACAAATTCAAAAAGTCACATGCGCTTTGAAGATTCATGAGGAAAGGTCAATAGTCACAATGCAAGAGGAGAGTCACCTCATTTGATATATATATATACCATATATCTCAAGTAGAAGAAATTTTGAACTTGGCTTCTCTTGCTTTGCATAGGAGAAAAGATATTTCTTTGGAGGAGCAAGTAGTGAATTAATGTTCCACTATTAGGGTTATTGTTGCATTGTTGTAAACATGTATCTTAGGAATTTCACTTAATATATGAATCTCTTAGAGCTAACAAATTTTCATACATATGTCATGAATGACTTTGAAACTATTCTTTCATTGTTTGCGATGTATGTTTATGTTAAAACATACTAATGACAATGAGTTATTTCATTGGATTTGGTATGCATCTTGTTGAATGTGCATTGTTAATTTTTTTTATGACCATTGTTATCATGTGAAATACTTTGTAGGTTAATCAATGATTCTTTCCGCACTCTTCTATGTATTTTCTAGGGTATTAGTGTTCATTTTCTTATAGAGGCTTACTCTCTCTTTTCACTTTCATGAAAGTACATTATATACATTACAATTGTATTCCTCACAATGTCAACTTTGTTGCTTGTTTCAAGTATTATTTGTATAATATCTTATGTTGATAATGAAAACTAAGGAAAATCCCTAAGTATAATGGTGGTTGGGCCTTTTATCTAGATGGGGATCCTACTTTTAATGGAGTGAGGTCTAGTTGGGACATGAATCAGCCTGGGCGATGAGTGGAAAGCATAAAAATGTAAGGTTCTAACCTGATACATATTATGTTCCATGCATGTGCCTTAGAGCCTATTAGCCATCGAGCCTTAATCACGAAGCACGATTCATTGAAACCAATAATTTAATGCTCTTGTTTGTGGATCATGGTAATGTTTAGTAGGGAGTTAACCATATGGAGTTATGAATGATAAATAAAGAGTGTGGGATGACAAATTTTAATTAGAAAAGAAAGCTTGAATAAAATTTTTTGGCAGGGAAAATTAAACGGTAGAGCATATAAAATGGGACAAAACGACATGAGATGTATGGTTCCCATGAAAAATAAATGGTAGTAGCTATAGTTGACATAGAGAAATACAAGAGTACAATTTGAATGAGGTGGAACTAAACTGGAGAGACTGTAAGGAAAGTAGTTTGAAGACATAATCGTAATGAGGTGTTGTTGTATGTGTTGTTTATGTAGGCCGGCTAAGCTTTAGAGATTTTGTGAGATTCAAGATTACACATATAACATCAGTGATTTGATTTTGGAGAAGGGAAATTGAATTCTAAGTGGATTTGAGAAGAAGAAGGTGTGATTTTGGGAAGAACCTAATTAGATTAGATAATCAAAGAAATAAAGGTGGTTGTAAAGAAAATATGAGTGGACCTAAGATGCAAATAATTGATTCAACAACATTTTATATAAAGAGACAATGCATTAGAGTATGAAAGTTTACCAAAGAGGGATTTGATAGGTTAAGCAAGTAGGTGTTTCAAAATTAGGGGGACTAGAGTCTCCTTAAGGCCAGTTCTTGTAATGATTATGGAGTTGGTGCTTCCAATAAGTCAGTGGTTGCAAATAAAAGGGTTTTGAAGCCTGATGTAGGTTGGTCGCTACCTAATCTGATGCATTTCAAGTTGGAGGTAACATTTATATCATATAAAAATGGATTTTTTGTTTTTCTCCGATATGGGTTTCCATGTAAACATCTTGTGTTAAATATTTAAGTGGTTGGTGCATTTTTATCTTTTATATTATTGCTAAATTTATTAAATTGGCTAAATAATTGTTAAAAATTTTAAAATATTGATTGCCCCCCTCTACACATTTTCATAGTTTTCAACAATTGGTATCAAACTAGTTCCTTTAGCAATAGTCTAACAATTGGAAGGAAGATCTAAAACATCGACAACGAGGATGTATATTTCACCAACAAGGCTCCTATATTAATAGGAACGAATTATGCATGTTGGAAAGTAAGGATGAGAATTTACATAATGTATCTTGTTACAGATGCTTGGGATACAATGGAAAATTACTATAACAATCCAGGTGTATTGCTTGACAAAGACTATAAGCTTTAGTTCACTTACAATGCTAAAACAATGAAGGAAATCCTATCTAGTTTTTCTAAATCTCAATTGGTTAAAGTCATGCATTACACAACATCCAAATAAATTTGGGATAAGTTGAGGAGATGTTACAAGAGAAATCGTAAGGTAAAGAAAACTAAACTAATAAGTCTATAGAATGCAATTTCAATCCTTGAAAATGAATGAGGACAAGAACATGGTCATATTTTTTCTTAGTATGGATAAGATAGTTAACACCATAAGAGGACTTGATGAACCTATAGGTGATACCTTTCTGATTGAAAAGGTGATGAGATTCCTTTTTGTAGAATTAGGAAATAAACTGACCTAGAGACAATGTCTCGCTTTGCTAACAACAACTATGGACCTCTTTTGCACAGATTCTACAAAATGGGGAGGTTTTTAAACCCTCAATGAGTAAGGTTGACATGACACCGTTGAATCATGAACCATGTCATTTATTATGTTTTTATTATAAGAAATATGAAAAAAATATGTATGCATTTTTAATTAATCAATTTAATTAAAAAGGAAGAAAAGTGTAACTATTTTATAAATTAATTCAACTATGAATATTTTAATTAAAAAGGAAAAAAGAATTTAACTATAGAAATAAATCTCAACCATAAAATTATAGAATATTTGATGTAAGTTAAGTTATTCAGCAAAGAGGACCGGCTCACTACCCTTCATGGAGATTTGTCCCTTCAATTTTTATTTAAAAATAATAAAATATTATTAGAAAATAGTAATAAGAAATATTTCAATTCTCTTTAATTTTACATTTAATTTTACATCAAATTTATATAAATAGATATAGTAAATAATGATAAAAAATAAAAGTAAAAATTATTATTATTACTTTTCACTACAAATGTGTAATTCTTGCATTACTAACGCATGGCATATTGATATTACAATTTAGCTTTGCCAAGGAGATGTGTACTTCATTTTGTGTTCAGGTGATATCCATATTTAAAAGACTATATATATATATATATATATATATATATATATATATTGAAGGGGAAATTAAAAGATTTCTTATATTTTCACTTTCCATTGTGACTAGATGTTTAGTTTATAAAATTTTTAATATAAAGTTGATATGTAGTTTTTAAAAATATTAGTGAGAAATAAATTTTAATGTAGATTATTAACGAAATATTTGAGTGTTCTTAAAATATTTTAGTATATACTTATAATTCATGATATGGTGGGGCATTTAAAATTCCTTCACTGCTAAATATGGCGGTAAGATATAACATTTAAAAAAATCAATAATAATAATAAAATAGTCTATGCAAATATTATTTTATTTATAAAGAGAGTGTGTTTAAGGTGAGATTGTATATATTATAAAAAGTAAATGTAATATCCCTCTACTATGTAATCTTGTTTTTTTTTTAGTTATCTATGATAGTAAGAATGGTAGAAAAAAATTGAAGACACTTTGAAAAAAGTGTTGTAAATAAGTATTTTCATTATTAATAAAAAAAATGAATGAAACTTAAGTACTTGGAAGAAACACTCGAGAATGAGATTGTTTGCCAAAACAAGGAAAAATTCCCTAAAGTTTCATTGGTAAATGAGATTGGATAAATCCTTCGTGATAATTATTCTACGAAAATTCGACATAAGATTAAGGGATGGGAGAGAAAAATCCCTTAGAAGTGATTAGCTAAAGAAAGATGCTAAGTTGGTTGCACTTAAAGCACTACGGGAGAAAAATGATGGCTTTTAAGGAAAAACCCTAGGCAATTGGGCAATAAAGCCCACAAAAGTGGGACGTTGCTAAAAAGAAACAATCGTGAAGAAGGGTATAAACTACCTATGTAAGGCATAAATGGGGGTTGTTGATTCTTTGACAAAAGTAATCTTGGCTTGGGGGGACTGGAGGACAGTTCAGTTGGGTGGTCAGTGTCTTGCTCTATTACAGGTTTTGTATTGAAAACCACTATGGCTATCTAGTAAGAGCTATGAAATTTTATAAATTCATTATAATGCAGATGTATTTGTAATTAAGTATGAGTGACTGAGTTTTTGTGACTAGTTAGCAATATGGTCGAATAGAATAGTGTTATCGATAGAGAAAGATAAATGATTTAATTTCTTGTGTTGAATAGGAAATGGTTCCTTATTGTAAATAAAATTTTGCAAATGTAATAATATAGGATGGGTTACTGGTTAAAATTAATTGCTCAAGTAATGGTTATTCTGAAGGGACTATCTACTGTTAGACGAGGAGTAACTTCTATAATATGTGCAACCGTTAGGGAATAGCTAAAGATTGAAAAATAGATTTTTTATGTAATTATTAATTCAAAAATTTACAATTTTATTCATAAAGCATGAATATGGGTGATTCTAGCTTCTTAAATTTAGTAAGTGTACCTGGGCGCATATGCTAGAGTCCAATTATCATTTTTAAAATTAAAAGAGGTGGTGCACATAATATATTTAACTTTCCATGATGATAGTGACATTAATAAGCTACGGTAAATTATTACAATAGAAACATAGATGCATAACAACATGAGATAGTTTAGATTAGCTTGGAATTGGTAGGAGCAAGTTATAGTTGGCAATTTCTCTGACTAGTATGAAAACAAAAATACATAGAGAAAAAAATTATTTTTCCCATAACTTGAAAACCATGCATCCATTTAAAAACATGTTTAATGGGGAGATGCATATGGATGATGGTAACATTCCCAACCAATTTCACAAATTTCCAGTGCATCGTTTCCAATATATCAACCTCCATCACCTTCAACCATGTTTCATTTTTCTCGAGTTCCGTGAATCCATTGACAAATTTCTTTTTTTGGGAGTTGTATAATAATTATGGAAACATGCTTAGAAAGTTTCAGGTGAATCCATTCTACCGTTTTGGAGATATGGAGAAAACAAGTCTGCTATAAGAGGTTGTCCTAAATTACTATAGGACTTTCCTGTAGTACAACAGGAAGTTCTGAAAATCTATAGGAAAGACAGTCAAATGGAAAAACTATTATGCAGGCCTATTTCTGGAAAGGAGAAAGGGACATTAACTTCAACACATCTCAGCCAACACCCATCATGACCATGTCACTCTATGAACACACCTTCCACTCATTCCAATGCCTATTTACCCTTCAACAAAGAAATGACACAAACTTAAAAAAAAATGGCAACTACAATAGCCTACTTCAAACTAACAACATGCCCTAGGCCTAAGATTCATCACCATGATTGAATGTGGAGAATCATAACTACAGGAAAAATGAAACTCCTCCAGAGCATAGCAGCAATAAGGAAGCCATCACTTGCACATCAACAAGAAGACAACCCTTCAACAAAATAAGTTCAACAAAAAATAAAAATGCAGTCAAGAAGATGTACCTGAGTCATGAGAAGCACAACAACATCAAGTCAGGAGCAACATGCATGTATATCCAACAACCATCAGGTAGGTACATGTATGAAATATTCTTGACCTATTCTCTTGAGCATATTATAGTTAGAAAGTTGTTGTCAATGCATGAGGGATGAAGTTTTATAAACTAAGGATGGGTTAGTAGTCTCAGCCACCTTCAACTTGTTAATTTCAGCTTACTCGTTCACTCCTGCAATGTTGAAAAGTCAAATTATGAAGGGTGATGATTTCAACGAATGAGGAAAACAGTCAAAAGAAGAATTTTTTGTAAAGAGAAAGTCACCATAGCACTCCAAGCCCTCCATCCACTTCATATTCACTCTCTATCCATCTTTCATTTATCCCATTTCATAATTTCAAGAACAAACCCTATCTCACCCTGAAAATTTCTTGAAAAAGCAAACAGAGCATCCTCTCCATTTTCACAAACCTACATCATTTCTCATCACTCCCATACAATTATAAGTCTCTGAAGGAAGAAGGAGTGACTATTACAGGGAGGCAGAATGTTGCTATAAGAAGGAAGAATGAAAAAATTGTGCTAAAACCCAAAATGATAGTGCCTAAGAGAGACCTAATAAAAATAGAAAACTCCAAGGCCATTACACGACCATCTAGGCCGCAAGAGAGAAGAAGAAGGAAACAAAAGGAAATGAGACAGCCACCATCAAAACAGAACTCAAACTGCATTGATGAAAATAGATGTTACAAGAGGTCACTAATCTCTTTCTAGATTTTTTCCAAGGTCTAAAAGATGTAATAGAAATGAGATAAAGGCATGGGAGTCAGGTTGAGGGCCCGCCCTAGGCTCAAACTATCATTTATGCTCAAAAATGGTTTCATGTAGCTTTAACAGGGCTTCCTATAGTTTTGACAGGAATTACTACATGATGTCCTAGTTCTCATCTAAAGACATTTTGAAGGTTTTATATGTTTCCAAATGGTGGAACAAGGTAGCAGAAAGTTGATAAGAATGTGCTAGAACTTGCCAAACTGAAAAATATTAAAGAACCATCGTGAATAAGGGAAGAAGACAAACTAATGGTCTCAAGAAAAAAGGATTGTTCTTTGCACAAATATGTTTTTGGGTTTGTCCTTGCAGAAATTATAGCCAATATTATTAATGCACAAGAGAGAGGCCACCAGGGCCATGAATGAGGCACAATGAGGTCATTAAGTTGCTCAGAGGGTGAGCAACAATTTCAGCAGGGGGTATTATGGGCCTCTAAATTAGACATAAGTTATGGCCCATGCCTTTAAATTAAACATAAATTAATGCCTTTTATCATAATTTGGCACATCAAACCTATCTTTTTGCATTAGATAATGTATTTTCAACTTTAGTATATTCATTACGAAGGTTTATGAATAATTGCATATTTGTGCCTAATATTATTTATTTTTGTGGAATATTATGAGAATATTGGGTAGACTATGAAGATTTGGAGAATGAGATAATTTAGGGACTTGCTCCATACTATAGGAGGATCACTATTGAATAATGAATCAACAAGATATTATGGAATTATGGCACAGATTACGGAACTCCAATGATTGAGAAAATCTAGGAATGTAATCCGTGCCATTTAATGCAAATACCTAGTATTAGGACCCAGATCCACTAATGAAGGGATTTTGGTGGGGAAAGCTTACTCCATTCATGGGGAATGATTTCCAATCATCTTGTATAAGTACCAAGTTAAATTTTCCTCTATGGGTCGATTTTCGTTAGTGTTCTTGTCGAGAGAACTCGTATTTTTGTAGCTCCATTGTATTTTCTTGTAGGGATGTAATTGTATTGATGAAAATAATAAAGATTGGTGTCATGTTCAGCTTCTAAATCTTGTTCTTCTCCATAGGTCTGCAATTTTCCTTGGGCTTCTCCATACCAGAAGCCTCAGAGCCCTTCATATCATTTTCTTTCATTCTTTTCACTTCTTATTCGGATGCATCTGTTGTTTTTATTTCTTTATTTTTCTGCATTTAATATTAATGATTTCTTGTTGTAAGATTGGCTTAAATGGTTGATGTAAGTTATTTTGTAGGATTAAAAGCATCATTTCATCCTTGGAAAATATTTTTAAGATCATAGTAACCATTGAGCTACTTGGATTAGTCTTCTTAGTCCAAAATTAAGATTTCTGGAACTCCTTTGTGGAAACTAGTAGTGAATTTATGCTATTTTTTAGAGCATGCTAACGAGATTTAATCAAGTTGATTCCACTCATATTAGATCACAAAAACATTCTATTTAATAACAAAATTTACCCCATTTCATTTTCACTTTATTAGGTTAGGCATTTGATGGCTTTACTAGCTCACTAGTTCTCAAATTTCTAATTTTTAGTCGAGTACTTTTCTGCTATTTTTTAGCATGGGTTAACCGAGGTATTTTTGAGTGATTCCACTTGGAACAGAGACCTAAGGCATCCTAGTCAATAAAAACATTTTTTCCATCCAATTTGGATTTGGTTTGCTTAGTCATTTGATGAATTTTAATTTCGTATAGTAAATCTGTAACATCATGTAGTAAAATAGGGGATCCTGTAGAAGCACCAGTACTAACTAGTACATCCTGTAGGAAATCTTGTAGCGGCCTATTTTGAGCCCAAATTAAGAAAAATCGTCATTGAGGTTGGGATTAGGCCTCTATTTGACCTCCATGCCATCAAGACTATTTTAACTTTCTTCTTCCATACCTGTCTCCCCTGCCAAATAACAAGTGACGATTAGCATTTCCATTTATAAAAGAGAAAGATTAAAAAAACAATTCTTTTATATTCACACATGCACATAGAAGTTAATACTCACTAGATTAGAATCCATGTTTTGTTAGTTTAGATCATCACATGTGATAAATATAGTTAAGTTAGGTTTCTTTTACATTTAGTTCATGATCTTTATGCAATTAGAATATGTTTCTTTCTTTGTACTTTATTTCTTGCAATAGGTTAAAGTTTCCATTTCGAGCATTTCGTTTTTGGTAATTAGTTTAGGATTTGGTTTCAGTACATGCGCTCCATTAAATCATGACATCAAAAGAAGGACACATTGGATGATGCACATATAGTGCCAATATCTGTTAAGTTTTTAGGAACCTCGGGTTGATAATTAAAGTTGATAGCCTTGGGAGTTGCTGCATTTTTGTTGCAATACTGAGGTTCATCAATTGCGGGTTAACATTCTTTGTATTCAATATTTCTAAAAGTTCTTGGGACTTATGCTTGCCCTTAATGCTTGCAATTTTTTCTTTTATTGCTTCTTCTTAGATGTCAATATCAGCACACTTAAAATCAATGTTAGATTTATATGAAAGATCATAAAAATAACCATTGCCATCATGTTATTTCAAGAGATATTTGGTTCCTTCATATTTCTTTGTTGACATAGTCGGTTGATACATGTCTTTAGCCTCTTTAATCAACTTATTTTCTCCAAACATGTTGTCCTGCATTTGATTTGTGTATAGAGGTAGGCAACTATTCTCACCAAACAATAACTCATCAATAAAATACTTTTTCTTGCATGAGAGTGAATCACTCTTCATGGGATACATAATTCTCATCAAATTTCACTTCATAAGTCTCTGTATCATAGGGAGTTTCATCACTATCACATGATACTATATTGTCAACTACAGACATACTTTCAGTCTTGATCCCATTTATGATGCTTTCAACACAATCACCATTTTTAACAACACCACTTTCATCATCTTCAACTTTCTCACTCTCCTCCATACTGTACTTCATTTCAAGAAAATACCAAAATATTTTTGCATTATGTATTTAACCAAATTCATGCAAAATACTAGACAAAATGTAATGCTAATGCACTTCTACACATATCATTAAAACTCATAGAAGTTTCTTGGACAAATTTCCATAAATCTACTCAACCAAGCAATCCTTCCATTTTAATTTTCCCAAATCTTAAGATGTTTACCTGAGAAGATAGGCATAGCTGACATTAATCACTTCAATATTGCATCAATGTCTTCAAATTCTTCAAGCTAGTTCAGATTTTTATCTAGTATTTCATATTCCCCTTTGCTATTTAATTCTATCTCTTAATATTTTTGAGTTCTCTTTGGAACTCTTTGACTCTCTTTTTCTGACCCATCACTCTTTATGAGCATTCTCAATAGCCAACTAAGGATATCCCAATAGATAACGCCTTAATATTGTCACTTTATCCCGTGAGATATTCATGGTACACAAATCCATTTTATATATTTTCCATTGAAAGGAATAAGGCAAATATTTCCCCATATACAAAAACAACTTTTTAATAAACCCACTAAAAAAATAAAACACTCAAAAGTCTCCAAAATATTGTGATGCAAGGTGTTTTCACAACTTCAATGAAATTGTGTAAATGTATTCAATTCTTTCCTTTATTTGAATCAACCCTCCCTTTTTGTTTCATGCAACACTATTAAAATAACCCAACAAAAAAATGCAAATAACACAACACAACCAAAGTTTTTGAATTTAGAACCAAACACGTAATTAGCTTGGCTCCTTTAACATTCATGCCATTGCACTTCTCGATTTCACACGACACTTTGGAACAATGTTTTACAACAGAACGTTCAGCTTCAAGTTTGTCGCTTCTCCTCACAGATTATGCTTTTCGGTTCTCTAGTGTTCACAGACGCTCCACATATGTAGGGCTCACATATCTTAGGAAAATATCTCATACATGTGTCTAGGAACATGCTTAGCGAACGACGAACACAACAACTACAATGTTTTCTGTATATAATCACCTGCACGCAGCGCTCACACTTTCTCATCATCCATGTCCTTTGTCAAAGCTTGGCTTCCTACGTCAATGCTCTCCGCACCAGTGTAAATCCCTACAACAGTGCTGGAAAACAAAAAGAAAACAACGCTTGAATGAGTTTACCTTACACGATGGTCTCGATCATACAACAACGTCCTCATCAGAGTGGACTGAATGCCTTAATCAGACACCAAACACAGGATAATGCACTTGAAGAATAATGCATCAAACAAACAAACAATCCAACTTTCAAATCTCAGGCGGGTTTCATGCTACTCCTTACTACTCAACCTCTACTTTATATAGAGCGTCACATCTCCACAACGCTACAACCCTTGGCATCCTCCAAAAAACCTTTACATAATGATCATGCCCCCAACTTACTGCAATAAACTCACCGCTCACTAGATAAAAAAATGCTCTATAATGTATAGGTTGCCAAGCCACTTTCACATGCTCTTAATAACAATGCTCTGTCCCAAAAACAGGTTCATGAACAACTCATACTCTCTTCCATGAGCATGCACAATAACTCTCCTCCACACGAACAAGGCAGATAGTCAATCAACAGTTCTCTTGTTCTCAAATTTCCACCTTCGCCTAAACCAGCTAACACAACTCTCATACAGAGTGTTAGACTCTTTCAAATCTCTTCATATAATGCGAAAACCGCAATAGGGACATTTCACTAACAAATTCTCCTTGCCATCACACATCTCAAGCGCCACCACTTCTCATCAAAAAAACAAACCATTCAACACAAAAACATCTGTGGGAAACAAAGAACTTCAGGCTCTGCAAGCCTACACATCAGTCTTGCTCCTCATCTCATCCACGCCTCTTCAAGCTAGACTGGATCCTCACACGGTGGTCGTGTCAATGCTCCACCACTTCAACTATGTCTGCACGGCTTCCACAGGCTCGAAACTCCATGCCAGTAAAGCCACTCTAGCTCTAGTGTCCAGCCTTCACGCAACAATACATTGTAACTACAACTACAATGACTTGCAAAAAACATACGCCAACACTTCTATTCACACCATCTATCTGACCTGCACTCCACAATAATCTTCACAACACATAGTAAATCTCCTCCAAGCACAAACCAGCCTTGACCTGTGAAACTAAGCCAAAAACCTTATCTCTGATACCATACCAGAAAACATAGATAACAACATAAAATACCACTTTACATTGACACAAATGGGTTTTTATACATCGTCATGAATCACCTCGATTCTGGTTGTTGGTGACAATGGCTTCTTCGAGACTTTATTTGAAGTCTCTAGAAGCGTCAATACAGCCTCCTTAATGATGGAGAAGACTTCCTACAAAACACGTTTAATGCACATGACAATTGCAATTAATGTTTTCAAACAAGGACTCCTACGAGAGGGTTCCTAGAGGTGAAGGAATCTTTTGGCCAAAGAGAGGACTTAAAGCCAGTTGTATCCATAAAGTCAAATGCTTCAAATCAGGGTTTTGATGTACCTCTTGAGGAACTACTTCCTTCTCTAAAATTTGATGTGGTTCAACGTGAAGTGAAAAAAACTATTTCACCCTTTCAACCCTTTGGCCATAGCCCTGGGATTGGCCATGATAATCTGCCTGGGTCAAGGCACTAAATATGGCGTTGTATTATTTGTCAAACATGCACGCAATGACCAACATGTATTCTCTCTCATATCATATGACATGAAGTATTTTGCAGTCAATAGTTCAAGTCAAAATATGGTGAATGATATATAGGTAGTACATACGAAATATAACTTAGGTTTCCCTTTTCCCAATAGCTATGTTTCACTCTCCACTACCTATAACGTAGTAACATCATGTCTAGTGTATAAAATGTGAGAATGTCACAATAAATATATATATTGATTTTATATGTGAAAATTTTTCTTTCATGGTATATGACATTTTTTCATTTATCTCTTATAAGTACCATGGTTCATAGTAGATAGCGATTCAAAATCATGAGATCAACTTAATTATGCGTGGAAATTATATATATATATATATATAGGTTGAGATTGAAATGGATATTTCCCCAAAATGACCGTTGGACATATTTTCCATGAAAGTGGATATATTTTCCATGAGATTTGATCTATATCATGAACGAATGTTTGACAGCTTGATTTTCATCATTGGATTAATGATCTTTATTCATTTCAAATTGTTGTAGACATGGGATTTGTCAATTGAGGGATTTCGATGAGTTTTTTTTAGTATTTGTTAGAAATATTAATCTCAACTACCACAGTTAATTAGATTAACAACAACCATACATTTGGTACACCTCAATTGCACGTTCTAATTTTGTTTGCAGGTGAAAGGATTGATGTTATGAGAAGAAGTACAAGCTAACCATTCCACAACACATTAGATAGTTAAAGAACTTAATGAAGAGTTGGTAACTATATATGGGAAAACATTTACTGTGCAACTATTACTTGTAGTCCACAACCTCTACAAGTTCATAAAATCACTCATTTTGTATAATCTCCCATCCCATGTCTTAAATTTTTTCTCTTTCATGTATTAACGAGCCAAGTTGTATGTTTTGACAAATATGAATGTAAAAGTAATTTCATAAGTTGGTAGAGAATCGAGGGTGTAAGTCTAAGAGGTGAAGAGAAAACCGTGGAGAAAATTTTGGTGGGAACGTGAAAACAACAGTTACTCTATTTTACTATGTGTTAAATGTTTGTGTTTTTTTAAGCCTCTATCCAGTTGTGATTAGTTGTGATTTGCTGACAGTAACTGGAGATTTGACTTCTACAATTGAATATTTGAAGGGGAATCCTCTCCTCTACCCCCTACAAAATTTCTAACATGGTATCAAAGAGGGTTAAAATTTGTTAGTGTAAAAACACATGTTTTTACTAGGAGTCAAAACAAATTGTTTTGAGGGAAGATTTATTTTGGAGCATATTTACCAGCAGTGACTATGGCTACATCAAACACAAGCTTGACTAATCCTCGGATACCTTAGTTTAATGGAAAAGATCATGACTATTGGCCTATAACAATGAAGCCTTTTTTTTCTTCTCAAGGCATTCGAGATTTGGTGGAGAAAGGTTTTCAAGAACCGGTAGATGCAAAAGCATACAATGCCTTGACACAACCGAAAAGGGATTTGCTAAGGGGAAACAGGAAGAAGGATGAAAAATCCCTCTTCTACATTTTTCAATTAGTTCATGAAATCATTTTCCAAAGGATTTCAACAACGAAAAAGTCCAAGAAAGCATGGAACACCCTCCAAACAACCTACCAAGCCATGAGAAAAGTAAAGACATGAAAGCTACAAATGCTAAGGAGAGACTTTCAGACAATTTGTATTGAAGAGTATGAGAATGCAGACCCATTTTTTACACATGTAATTGTACCGGTTACTCAAATCAGGTCCCATGATGAGATGCTTCAGGAAAGGAGAATAGTTGAGAAAGTTTTGAGAAGTATTCCAACAAGTTTTGATGCCATTGTTATGGCCATAGAAGAGACAAAGGATCTCTCAAAATTTTGAGTGGAGGAGATTCATGAATAACTGATTTATCATGAACATATACCGAATAGAGAAAGAAGCTGCTAATTGGAGCATACCTTCAAGACACACGTTTCATTTGGTCAAGGTAGAGGTAGAGGAAGATGAAATTCTAGAGGAAGAGCAAGAATCCCACATCGAGGTGGAAGATGCATCCCTTCAAAATCAATTGGAAGGGGTAGCAAATAAAATCCAAGTCAAGGACCAAGCCAGAATCAATCACAAGGTTAGAGGTCTGATAAATCTCAAGTTAAATGTCATTACAGTAAGAAGTATGGTCATTACGAAAATGAATGTAGAAAGAAGCAATATGACATAAGTAACAAACCAAGTGTAAATTTCACAAAGAAAAACTAGAATCATGATAGCATGTTTTTATCTTGTAATGTGTCACAAGAAAAACAAAGTGATGTATCCCTTTTAGATTCAGGGTGTAGCAACCACATCACAAGGAACATTGAAATGTTTTCCAATTTAGATGAAAGTATGAAATTTGAGGTGATGTTAGGGACTGATAGAAAAGTCTATGTCATGGGAAAAGGAAGAGTTCATATACTAACAAAGAAGGGGGAGAAGAAGTACATCTCAGATGTTTACTTTGTCCCTGGGTTGAAGCATAACCTCATAATCATTGGATAACTCATGCAAAAGGGATACAATGTATTTTTCAAAACTAATGAGTGCACAATTTCGAATAAACCTCCAAGTATACAGTTGATTGCAAAAGTCCACATGACAAGAAATAGAATGTTTCTCCTAAATATTAAATGAGATTTGAAGGAAGAAGGTGCACAAGCACAACTATCAATGAACTCACAAGGGGATGGAAGAATAGATGCAACTATCACAAAAGTAAACTTTTAGGAAGAAGTCAAAGATGAAAAATGGTTATGGCATTTGCGATTTGGTCATCTCAACTTTGGAGGTTTGAATTTGCTACATAGGAACATAGTGAAGGGATTGCCACTTGTAGAAAAACCGTACACCCTATGTTAAAGATGTATCTTGGGCAAACGACATAGAGAGACATTTCCAGCGGGAAAGTCAGTAAGGGCAAAGGCACCCTTGGAGATTGTCCATTCAAATTTATATCGACCAATGCAAACACCATCAATTGGTGGAAGCCATTATTTTTTCATTTTCATAGATGATTATACAAGGAAGACATGGGTCTACTTTCTAAAAACAAAAGTGAAGTGTTTGAGTGCTTCCTTTAATACAAATCTCTTGATGAAAAGAAAAGTGGACAATACATCAAAGCCTTGAGGATTGACATTGGTGGTGAATACATCTCAAATTATTTCCTTCGATTTTGAAGGGAGCATGGAATTCACAAGCAATTTACATCAAGGAATACACCTCAGTAAAATGGTATCATGAAAAGGAAGAATAAGACCATTATGGAAATGGAAACGAGTATGTTTAAGGAAAATAATTTGCCAAATGATTATTGGGTTGAAGTTGTTGCTTGTGGAGCATAGATTATGAATAGGTGTCCAACCAAAAGTGTTAGGAATGTGGTTCCTCATGAGGCATGGAGTGGAAGAAAGCATGGTGTCACTCACATGAGAGTGTTTAGATGTGTGGCGTATGCACATGTCCCCGATGAGTTCAGGAAGAAGCTAGAAAACAAGGGGGAGAAATGCATATTTGTTTGATATAGTGATGAATCCAATGCACATAAGCTCTAAAATCCATCAACCAAGAAGGTCATAATTAGCAGAGATGTCCAGCTCATAGAAGAGTAATCATGGGATGGAAGTTTATAGAAGACAGTCAATGTGAAAACATGTATACTGCATAAGGAAAAAGAGGAATTGAGAGTAGAAAGTAATTCCTCAATAATGACTCACTATACTCCTATTTAAACGCAACAAAGTAGGAAACAAGTAAGAGGAAAACGTCGCGCAGTCAAGAAAATCCTTCTCCAAGCACGTTGCAAAGAATAACACCAAGTGACATGTCAAGCCCTCTTCTGCAAGCATAAGAAGACCAAAATTCAGAAATTTAAATGAAATTTATGAGCAAGATGAAGCTGATAGTGGTGCTGGTCTAAATTCCATATTTGCATTGTTTTGTCATGTAGATCACCCAATACAATTTGAGGATGCAATCAAAGAAGAAAAATGGTTTGCAACAATGGAGGAAGAAATAGAAGAAATAGAAAAGAATGACACATGGGAGTTAGTGGACCTTCCACAAGGAAAATAAGTCATTGCATTGAAATGGGTCTATGAGACCAAGAGAAACATTGAGGGGAATATTGAAAGGCATAAAGCGAGGCTAGTTGTTAAAAGATACAAGCAGAAGCATGGAAGAGATTATGCGGAGACATTTGCACCAGTTGCGAGGATGGAAATAGTGCGTACAGTAGTGTCGATTGCAGCACAACATAGATGGAAAGTGTATCAAATGGACGTAAAATATGTGTTCTTCAATCGAGTTCTAAAAGATGAAGTATATGTTGTTAAAGGATACAAGCAACAACATGGAAGAGATTATGTGGAGACACTTGCGCCAGTTGCGAGGATGGAAATAGTGCATAGAATTGTGTCGATTACAACACAACATAGATGTAAAGTGTATCAAATGAACGTAAAATATGCATTTCTGAATGGAGTTCTAAAACATGAAGTATATGAGGTAGAAGGCCAAGAATACAAGGTGTTTAGGTTGAGGAAGGGTCTTTACGGGCTGAAGCAAGCACCACATGCATGTTATAGTAGGATAGATGCTTACTTGTTGGACAATGGCTTCGAGAAATGTTATGGAGAGTCTACTCTCTACATCAAAGATAGTGATGGTAAGCTTCTTATTATTGTCTTATATGTAGATGATTTAATTTTAAAGGACATGATGACTTTCTCTTTACTGATTTCAAAGAAGTCATGAAAAGTGAGTTTGAAGTGGATGACTTGGGTTTGTTAAGATATTTGTTTGCCATAGAAGTGAAGCAAACAGAAAATGGAAATTTTATTTCTCAACCAAAGTATGTAGCAGATATTTTGGAGAGGTTTAAAATGCAGAACAACAAGCCCGCACCGACTCCAACTCTCATGGGGTTGAAGTTGAGCAAAGAATATTGCAACAACAATATCAATCTGACATTATACAAAGGTATGGTGGGCAACTTGATGTATTTGACCACCACTAGGCCGGATATAATGTATGTAGTGAGTTTGGTGTCAAGGTTCACGGAGGCACCCAAGGAGATGCACTGGCAAGCAATGGAAATGATTCTAAGGTATGTCAATGGGACAAAACAATATGGTATTTTATACACTACTATAAATTATTTTAGGCTGGTTGGTTACACTGAAATGTCGATGACAGAAAGAGCACATTAGGATATGTTTTTCATTTGGGTTTTGGAGCCATTTCATGACCCTCCAAGAAACAACCAATAGTGTCATTGTCTATAGCAGAAACTGAATATGTAATCTCAACAACAACAGTTTGTCAAGTAGTTTGGATGACAAAGATGTTGATGGATCTGTGCCACAATCAAGAGGGAACAACAACTATGTTTTTCAACAACACTTCTGCAATTGCATTGTCAAAGGATTATGTTTTTTCATAATATGACCAAGCACATTAACAATAAATATCATTTTATTAGAGAGTTGATTGACAATGGTGAAAATATGTTGCAACACTGCAAGTCCCGGGAACAATTTGCTAATATTTTCACAAAGCCATTGGCATGTTAAAATTTTCCTTATCTAAGAGACAGTTTGAGAATTGTCAATGACGACAACTGCGATTAAGGGGGAGTGTTGGAAATATTAATCTCAACAACTGTAGTTAATTAGACTAACAACAACCATACATGTGCTACACCTCAATTGCAGGTTGCGATTTTGTTTGCGGACGGAAATACTGGAGTTTGAGCAAAAGTACAGGTTGACCATTCCGCAACACATGAGATAGTTAAAGCACTTAATGGGGAGTTGGTGAATATGTATGGGCAAACATTTACTACTCAACTCTTATTTGTAGTCGGCAACCTTTGCAAGTTTAGAAAATCAGTCGTTTTTTGTAATAGCCCATCCAATGTTTTAATTTTTTTTTTTTTTTCATGTATTAATAAGTCAAGTTGTATGTTTTAATAAATATGAATGTAAAAGTGATTTGGATAAGTTGGTATTTGGATAAGTTGGTAGAGAGTCGAGGGTGATCTTTTGATAAATATGAATGTAAAAGTCATATGCATAAGTTGGTAGAAATTCGAGGGTGTAAGTATGAAAGGTGAAGAGAAAATCATGAAGCAAATTTTGGTGGGCCAATGAAAACAACTGCGCAACCCATGGTGAAGTGTAAATGGCCGTAAGAAATTTTATTTACGTAGTGAATGAGCCGCAATCCCATATGAATTTATTTTCATGCATTAGAAATAATCTAAAGTCTTATTGTGGTGCTCCAAGCTTTTACTCCGTTTTACTCTTTTTGCAGTGAGTTAATTTTTGTGTTTTCTGAAAACTCTATTCAGTTGCGGCCGCAAGAGAATTGGCTTCCGCAACTGAATATTGAAACGAGACTCCTCTCCTCTACCCCTAAAAATTTCTAACACATAATTTGTTGTATCACGGAGTGTTATTATTTTGATATATGAATACATGATTTTCCTTTGAGTGTTTACATCGGAGCAGGATATACATGCCTCAAAGTTTCAACAAAACACTATCTAAGAAGATGGTCTTTTCCGTGTGCGTGTTTATGAAATAGTTGATTATATTTTCCCTGAGTGACTATCCTTCTGCTTATGATTGCTACAAGCATTGAGCATAATTTATTTCCTTCATGGATTCTTCGACTTCTTTCGTAGCTTTATCTACTTCCATACATGTCCACTTTTTCAAAATACCATGCTTGTATCTAGGCCTAACTTTGTTGTAGACTTTATGTGTCAGTTTGTTTATTAGGTGACGGCGTTTGTATTATACATTTACTTCTCTCATCTACACAATAGAGAAATTTGTTTTTGAGAGTAATGGCAACTTCCAAGTTGCTCTCCATGAATATATCCCCTTAAGGTGGTTTATATTGTAGTGACATTATTGATAGCAAGACAAGATGAATGCATTGATTTTTTACAGATTATTATCATTCAAGGTCGGTCTTCAAAACCCCGATGGACTTCTAGGCTATACGAATCACTCGTCATTCTCGGAGTGGACGAGTGTGAACTACTTGACGGACTCTATAATATCTCATTTTAACTTATAATTATGGAACTGGAAGGTTCCATTTTTTGGGCTGTGGAATATTATGGATTTGGAGCTTTCGTATAACAGTAAAAATATTATGACTGGTGCCATTCCAAAGGAAATTTGGGATCTCACTAATCTAAAAAAAAGTTTGATGCGAGGATGAATTCTTTCTCGCTGAGTGGAGAAATTCAGTTGAGCATCGAAGGTCTCACATATATTCAAGAGTTAGTTTTCTGTACTAATAATTTGTTAGTGAAGTTGGGAATAGAGTTGGGATTGCTATCTCACTTAGAGACAAAAGACTTAGATACTAAATTGTTCACCATAAGCATACCCAATGAGATTGGAACTCCATCTTAGCTTAGGTATCTAGACCTTAGAGGACACAGTCTAGTTGGGGGCATACCAACACAAAGGTGGCCCTAGAGAATTGGTTGATATTGGTCTTGGTAACAACTTTCTTACAATTAATTTTGTATTTGAACTAGGGTTGTTAAGTAGGTTGGCATCCTTAGATGTCTCAAACAACTCCTTTTTTGGAATCATACCCCATATATTCGTAACATGGTGATCAAATTCAGAGAACTAGCATGTAAAAAAAAATATGAAATTCAAGCAGTCTCATGGAGTTTGAATTAACTGAAGCAAATATTTTTCTTTATCGAATACTTTTTTCTATATAAATAAGTCTAAATTGAATTCAGTCAGTGTGAGTAAAGTTGACTTTAATATTAGCGGTTTTAGTTCATTTTATAATTTTATATTTGGAAAGCTTGAATTTAGTAAATGTGTACATGTGAAAGTTATTTTGGGTGAGTAGTTACTCGAAAAAAAAAGTATGTTTGTTTTTTTATATTTTGCCGCCTCTGACATTCCAACGTGCAGTTATTTCTCAATACAGCGTTATATGACTGTATAAACCGAGCGTGGACCGGTGAAAAGGCGTCGACTAGAAATGAGAGAAGAATTATAGCAAGAACCATTACGACCTTCATTTTTGAATGAATTCGCAGATTCTACCCGTTCATAAGTGATCGATGTTAAGTACTTCAGAGCTTCCTCAAAATACAATCAATGGTCTTGGCGTTAAACAGAAGAAATACTCTTATGTCAAATTGGCCGAACTCTTAGCAGTTCTATATATAGATATTTCTCCGATAGATTTGCATTAACATAATCATATATTCTTCGGAAAATATCCTGCAATGTCTTTAGTGATAAATTCTTCTTCTCAATGATATGAACCATTTGCCTTACATCTTTCGGTGTTCTCCTGCAAATTTCCATATCAGGTTTATTCCGAGATTTCGGTATCTGTCCTCCAGATCCTGTCTATAGCATAATAAATTGCATTTTATAATATGTTTTTGCGAAATCATGTGCAGTTGGTACATTGGTATGTATTGCTGGTAACTTTACGTGGTTCTGGAAGGATCTTTATTTACAAGTAACATGCTGCCGACTGGAAATAATTTCACGGTTCAAACCTCACATCACAATCTTTTATATTCGCCAGTAACTTATTTCAACTATCAACTCCGAAAGGTGAAGAATTTTGCACAACCGCTCATGACTAGAAAACTGGTGACTATAACATTATTTATTTTTATTTGTTAAATATCCACTTGCAGCAGTGCTGCCCGTCTTCCTCGATTCCTTGCTCAGTTAGCGTACTACTGATAAGCGTTGCAGATTTGGTTTGTACTGGTGCATAACGTTATTGATTTATGAAATATTAGTTAAACCTCTCCGAGTAATGACTGGGGCTAGTTTAAGGTCTCTATTTTATTTTGGCCATTAGAGCTATCTGTTTTTTGTTTACCAAATTGGATCCATGATGCGTTGACACCGCGTATATGATTAGAAAAACCATTTTATTTTACGGTTTTACATAAATATTTAATATTTACGATATGGGAGGAGAAATTTCAATATTTTAACTAGATCGTGTAGCTGCTGTTACTTAAATTAAATAAAAAAACAATATAGATATAATTGGAAAATGTCTTTAGGTGTAAAATTGGTGCATTTTATCTGGGGAATCTGTCATGTAGCTGAATGTACCGTTGAATTTATGAGTACGACGGGATTAGGTAGATTGGGAGATTGATGATTGTGGGATAAAATTGGCTCATCTTGCAACAGAATGTGTAGTCCAATGGACTATATCATATATTCCTGCTGTGGCGAGGTGATTAATTTTAGCCTAGAATTATTAAATGACATTTATATATATTAAATGCTTTTATTAATCGCTTACTTTGGTTGTCCCTTTGTTTGAAGATGACTCCCATAATTATGTATATTTATATTAAAATTTTATATATATATGACCTTATACTTACTATATATATTTATTCTTATATAATCTTATTATTATACTGAAATGAAGACGCAAAGCTTACTTTCGTTGTCCCTTTGTTTGAAGATGACTCCCATAATTATGTATATTTATATTAAAACTTTATATATATATATATGACCTTATACTTACTATATATATTTATTCTTATATAATCTTATTAATATACTGAAATGAAGACGCTATTTTATTTACAATAATATTATTAGTTATATTATTGGTATATTATATTTATTATAAGAAATTTAGTAAGTAATTGTAATTTAATTATCTAATATAAGTATTTAATTAGGTTATTCTAATAATAACTTTAATTATTAAAATTTACATATAATTTTAATGTTATTATAGGTATTTAATTTTAGGATAATATTAGAGATATACTAAGATATAATGTTATTATCTTACTTATGTGTTAAATTTATAAGAGGATAATAATTATTAAGAAGAATATCAGTTTATTAGAATTATTAGTTTAATGGTCCATTTGAATATAGTTAAGGCTAATATTAAGAAAACTATTGTAGATAACTTACAATAATAAAAATATTAGAGATGCAACATTATTATTATAACATTATAATATTAAATATAATGGCTATAGTATTATATCTTACAATGAATCTTATATTTAATAGATATACTCATAATTTATCATATCAAATTTTAGTATAATATATCTTTATTTAATATCCCAATTTAGTAAAAGATAATTTTTCATATATATATATCAAAAATTATATAACAAATTACAGATAATTTATTAATTTATTTATCATCAATATGTTAAATTTACAATTACATTAATGTATTGTATTTAGTATTTAATATGTACATAAAAATATAGAAAATAAAAAATCATTTGTAATTCATTTTTTATCTCTATCATTTTTATAACTTATTTTCTACCCTCTAAATCTAACATATTACATCAATATTACATTACATCAATGTATTATATTTGTATTTATTATATACCTAACTACTTAGTAATAAAAAAATCAATTATAAAAATAATTTAATTTTTATCATTGTGATAACTTATTTTCTCGTTTCTATATGGCTTTTTTTCCTAATAAAATTATCAAAATTACCATCTTTTCAATTAAAAAAAATAGCAAAATTTACTCAAATTAATGTCAATTTGATATTAATTATATAAATTAAATTAAATAATTATATTATATAAAATACATATCTTTTCAATATTGAAAAAGCATATTAAATCAATTATTAATAAAAATAATTATAATTATATATATATATATATATATAAACAAATTGTAAATACACCATAAATAAATTTAAATAAACAATATACATTTCTCTTTTGCATATGTAGCGTGTATCAGGTTAGTATCTAATGTAAGTGATAATTAGTTGATGTAAGAGGATTTGATGAATAAGGTACCAGCTTTATACAATCTATCTTAACATTTATATTGTTACTTTGGATTAATTGGTTTGAAATTTATTAACACGTGTAGGAAGAACGTCGGTGCTGGCATTTGTGAATTGAGTATATTGAGTACATCTACAGTATTGACTATATTGAGTACACCTACATTATTGCATAATAAGATTTAAACTTGCTCAATTCCAATAACGGTAATAAAAAGATAAAATTAAAATATTTAAAAATTAGCAATCGTTTTAAAAAATGTAAAGACACGCTAACAGGTTTGTTAAATTGGATAAATTGTAAGAGAAATATATTTGTGATATATGCCAATAATATTTGTATTTTGAACCTGGAATTATACTGTACTATTTTGGGACATATTACACATTGTAAATATAAAGATAATTATTTATTATTTGTATTTTGGATCTGGAATTATACTGTATTATTTTGGGACATATCACATATTGGAAATATAAGGATAATTATTTATTAAAAATATATTTTTAATGTTTATCTACCTTAACCCACTATCTAATTAATGACAACTTATATTATAAGTTAACACATCATCTAGTTAATCATAAATTATATTAATTTTAAAAAATATATTATATTAATTCAAAGTATGAGCCTCAGTAATAGAATCTTGGAGAAACCCATAAATTGCTTTAAATATTTAAAAAAAACACAGCTAACAACGGTCACATTTAGAAATTGATTATTAAAAAAAAAAAATTATAATTTTTATCAGTCCTAATAATTATGAATAATATTATTATGATTATCCACATTATTATCTGTCACACCCTCATAACTTATACATAAAAAAAAATTTACAATGCAAGAAATGACATTAAAACAAACCCATGTGTTTCAAAGGTTTCACGTTTAACTGTTGGTTTTCCCCGCATTACTTTATGTCAATTTAATCTTCATGTTAACCTTAGGTTTTACTGCATAATATTCTTATGTTGCACGGTGATCGATTTCGGTGGAATGGGTTTTGTTTAACACTAACCTACCCCCACCTTAGTACTTGGTATTCATTGAATAGGCGCAGTGTTTGGTGGTCCGGCCGCCGTCTCAGCCGGCGCCAAGTCATCATCCGCCTGTAAGGCTTGAGCTCACATGTTGACGGGTGGCATGGGTTGTCTGCGGGGCCATGTGACACCTCGGGCCTCCACACCTCGCTCTTCTCGCTCCAACTTCCCGCGCAGTGTTGACGGTCAGGATCTAAGCTCCAGATCGGAGGGCTGGAGTGAGCCTAAGGGTTTAGGGTTAATACATAAACCCTCTCGCTGCATACCGAGTTCATTTGTTACACAGCGTTGCGATGTCATCGGGTTTCAGTCTTCGGCTCAGGTGTTGTTAGCCTTCCACCTGAGACTAGTCCATCGCACTACCCAGGTAACACGATACCCCTTCTGCACATTCACTTGAAACTATTCTCTTTTCCTTTTTGATTTCTCGTTCAGGCTAAATCGCATATGTATTCCTTAGAGATTTACACTGAATGTTTTCCTTGTTGATATTGCGTGCAGGTGGCTCCATCCAAGCTTCATTTGGCAGCATAACCCCAACGCCTCGGCTTGTTCTGCGATTTACCAGGTTGGTTACATTTCATGTATGTTTACTCCTGGGTGCGAGAGCTTGAAGCTCCCTTGACCCTAATGTATACCCATCTTGTATATTGCAGTCTGGTCTTTATGTGGTCAATTCTCTTTGCTCTCGTATTGAAAAGGTACTCCCTGAGGAAAAAACCTCATGGCTTATGAAGGTTGTCTGTTTTGTGTAAGCCATGTCCGACCACTGGGTTAAGGTCCACCAGAATTCTTGACCGAAATCACTTACAGTGGCTTGTTAAACATTTGCTGCCCATTGAGGGGTTTTGGCGCTGATGCCTCTGTTTTTTATTATCATGGCAATGTAATGAACTGACTGTATACCCAGCACTCGGGTTACCGAAACTATATATACATTTTCTTACTCAGTTATGTATATATGAATGTTACTTTCCAGGCTTATAATGTCGGTATAATTCCTATCTGGTATTTGAGATTTGCCTGCTGTTGAAATCTCTCACGGAATATTTATGTTTAAATACTATCTACTGTAATTTGCCGTTAACATTGTTGATAATGATTATTGTCTCTGGCTGTAACCCGTATGTCTATCTGTATCCGGACAACAGTGTTCTCCGTTTTTATATCGTTTCTTAACAACTGATAACAAGGAAAGTACTCTTACCCTCTGAGTAATCTGTGTCATTGAAGGATTTAGATAATATTTTGCTGGTTCGGGTTACGCGACAACGTTTTAAATACTTTCTTTTCCTGCGGAATAGATTGTATTTCATCTAAGTTACATGGTAGCATATACAGGTTTCTGTTGATATTGTTTTATAGGGTATGATTTCACGCCGCCGGCTCACGGCTGTGGCCATGCATACTATGGACTGTCATACTTCCCTAATACAGTGTAGATTATATTCCATAACTTGTGTATTTTAAGTTACTCTACGGGTTGTATGTATTGAGCACTGTTTAAATGGCACTAGCTACTGTAGGGTTTTAGTATTTCCTGCGACCGCAGGGTCTGCCCTCTGTTTCCTAAGAACATGATAATCTCTATTATATATCAATCATTTGTATCCTATTGTGGATTCGACTTCTGTCTGTCAAGCTTAAAAGAGAAGGTTGTGGCCGGTTGTGCTCTTACATGGCTCGACAAATTTTCCAATTATATTTTCGCTATTTTCTTAACTGTTTCAGTTCCATAGCATCTTTCAAATTACTTTATTGCATGTGTTTTACTTACAAAGAATTACCTCTATACGTCTATTCTTTTACTATTTATGAGGTTAATGGTATGTTTTTCTAAGGTTGACTGCCATCGGTTCTTTTATGTTATCATAAAGATAATCTGATATTTAAGTTAACTACCACTGTTCAACCTAAATTATTCATTATGATAATAGTTAAAGAAACGAGTTCTCTGAACATGCAACATTCGTTATGCCTTTAGTTGTTCTTCAGTAGAGTTTAAAAGAATAAACCACATAGCCACATATAGACTACTATAAATCCTCTGTGTATTTTTCATTCTTATATGCTCAGTCTTTTTCAACAGTATAAAATCGTACCTGGTTCACCAGGAATGCAAATGAGTTCTTCAGTAAATTCACCTGCATGCTTGTTCTGCTCTCCACCTAGCCATGAGACCCATCCATCAGACAGAGTTCTCCCCCCGAGCCATCTTGCAGGCCTCTAGCCCTCAACAAGATAAGTGCACTTTGTGCCTGGTTATCTGGTCCTTACAAGACTTAACCTCTTTCTTTTTTGTATTGTCTTTTTCCTTTTCCTTTAGAAACTATTTCTTTTATCTGTCCCAATAGCACAAAACTTCCTCCCTACAACCAGGACTTTTCCTGTTTGGGAGGGCAGTTTCCAATCAGTTATTACAACTGATCTCTTTCTTTGAAATCCACCTCCCAGAGGCTACCAGCATTTCAAGAAAATATTTAAATTATTCAATAATGTAGTTTATCACAGTTTTGTTTCTTTTAAACATAAACACCAACTACTATATTGTCTTTTACCATAGTAAAATTCACATTTACATCTACTGGGGTCATTACATCTCCCCCTCCTGTGATTGGACATCGTCCCGATGTCTGTTTTCCTTAAACAAATTTGGGTAAGCTTCTTTAAGGAGTTCCTCATCCTCCCAAGTGGCCTCTTCAGGCCCATAATGCTGCCACTGCACCTTAGCTTGGAAAATAACCCGTTTTCGCAGCCGCACTTCTCTCCAGTCGAGAATGGTCAGTGGTTCGACCAGAACCTCGCCTTCCGGCTCGACCTGCAACAGCAACAAATTTAGTTATTTCCTTGTTTAAGAATAAAGCTTATTTAGAATTACCAGATTTAATTCTTACCTGAACAATCTGTCGTTGAATCACATGTTTAGGATCGTAGACGTATTGTTTTAATACGGAAACGTGAAAAACATTGTGGATCTTAATTTGGCTTGGTAGAGCGAGTTGATAAGCTATTGGCCCCACTCTTGCCAGGATTTGAAAAGGTCCAAATTAGCGAGGTGGGAGCTTGGCACACCCACTCCACTGCAAGGTACTCCTTATGGTTTGGATCCTTACAAAAACATGGTCTCCGACCTGGAATTCCTTGAACCTTCTCTTTCGGTCTGCAAAACTCTTTTGTCTGTCCAAAGCAGCCTTTAAGTTGTTACGCACCTTTTTCACCATGTCTTCAATTTCTTTTAGCATATCCGGACCAAACCTTAACCTATCCTCACGTCCGCCCCAACTTGAGGGTTTGCGGCATTTTCGCCCATACAGAACCTCAAAGGGACTCAGGTGTGTTGACGTATGATACCCGTTATTATATGCGAATTCAACCAGGTGGAGATATTCCTCCCATTGGGTTGGTTTCATCATAACACATGCTCTGAGCATGTCCTCCACTATCTGGTTCACCCGCTCCGTTTGACCATCGGTCTGAGGATGATAGGCTGTGCTAAAGTTCAGTTGTGTTCCCAGTTCAGCAAACAATGTCCTCCAAAAAGTCAATGTGAACTTAACATCAAGATCCGAGATTATTACTTTCGGAAGTCCATGCAACTTGAACACATTTTGCATGAAAATATGAGCGATTTGCACAACTTTATACATCGATTGTACCAGTATGAAGTGTGCTGCCTTACTCAACTTATCCACTACCACCATAATGGAATCATTATTTTTCTTGGTTCGAGGCAACCCGGTTATAAAGTCCATGGAAATAGTTTCCCATTTCCATTCCGGAATGGGTAAGGGTTGTAGCAACCCTGCTGGATGCAAATTCTCCGCCTTAATCTGTTGACATTCTAGACATTGCGCTAGATATTCAGCTACCTCCTTCTTCATTTTTGGCCAATAATATTCCTTCCGAAGTGCGGTGACCATTTTCTGGTATCCTGGATGCCCAGTGTAATGGCTGACATGAAATTCGTCTAGAATCAGTTTTCTAAGACTATCCTCATTGGGCACATACAGCCTTTTATGGAAATACAACATTCCGGCATCGTCTAGCTCGTACCCCTGTTGTATTTCCTTATCAGAAAGTTGTTGTACCTGCTGTTTAATTTTCTGATAAACAACATCTTGATCAGCCGCTAATCTTATCTTTTCAAGTAAGGTACTTTGCCATTTACTTATTGAAATTCTGTACACACATTGCACTTTTCGACTCAATGCGTCAGCTACCCGGTTCTCCTTTCCCTTCAAGTGCTTAATCTCAAAGTCAAACCCGCTTAAGAAATCTGCCCAACGAGCTTGTCTCGTATTTAAGGTGGGTTGACTGAAATAATTTGTTAGACTATGATGGTCGGTCAATAGCAGAAATTTCCTTCCCAAGAGGTAATGTCGCCACATCTTTAGTGCATGAATAACAACTGCTAATTCCAAGTCATAGGCAGAGTATTTCTGCTCATGTTCCTTTAGTTTTCTTGATTCGTATGCAATTACTCTTCCTTCTTGCATCAACACTCCTCCCACACCTTCTTTACTTGCGTCAGTACAGACCACGTAATCCTTATTAGGATCAGCTATACTCAAGATAGGCGCGGTGGTGAGTAAGTGCTTGAGCTACTCAAAGCTCCGCTGACATTCTGAGGTCCACTTAAATACCTTCCCCTTCTTTTGTAAGGAGGTGATAGGGTATGCTACCCTTGAAAAGCCTTCCACAAATCTTCTATAATAACCAGCTAGTCCCATAAAGGACCTAATGTCTGCCACGTCCTTTGGCACGGGCCACTCCATAATAGTTCTGATTTTTTCAAGATCTACTGCAATCCCTTCCTTTGGGATTACATGGCCTAAGTACTGTATCTCCTCCTTAAAGAAATCACACTTGCTAAACTTTGCATATAATTGATGTTCTCGCAAAGTTTGCAACACCACTCTAAGGTGTTCCTCATGCTCATTCCTTGATCGGGAGTAAATCAGAATATCGTCTATGAATATCAACACAAATTTATCTAAAAACTTATGAAACACACTGTTCATCAAACACATGAATGTAGCAAGTGCATTGGTCAGACCAAAAGGTAGCACTACGAACTCGTAATGCCCATAACGCGTTCTGAAAGCTGTCTTAGCGATATCCTCCTCTTTAATTATGATCTGATGATAACCAGATCGCAGATCGATCTTGGAGAACACCGTTTCCCCCTTCACCTGATCAAAAAGTTCGTCAATTCGGGGCAAAGGATATTTATTTTTGATCGTGAGCTTATTCAGCTGACGATAATCAATACACATCCGAAAAGTTCCATCCTTCTTTTTGACAAATAACACTGGGGCTCCCCAGGGTGATACGCTGAGACGGATGTAATTTTTGTCTAACAGCTCCTGTAGTTGCATTTTTAGTTCTGTTAGTTCTGGTACACTCATTTGGTATGGTGCCCGCGACACGGGTGTTGCTCCCGGAGTCAATTCAATGGTGAAGTCCACATCTCTTTTAGGTGGTAATCCCGGTACTTCCTCAGGAAAAACATCTGCAAATTCTTGTACCACCGGAATGTTACCCAACATAGCAGTTTTAACCTTCTGATTTGCGTATCCCACCTGAATAGCGTAAATTTGACATTTCTTCTTGATGCATTTAGCTATCTGAGATGCTGTAATGGGTCGAATTTGCACGGGATGCTTGATTCCTTGTAATTCCTGTTGCTCTCTGCTGTCATCCTTATAGTAAATGGTCTTTGTCTTGCAATTCACTAAGGACCAATGTTTCTCCAGCCAATCTATCCCAATCAGGATTTCATAGGAACCCTAGGGTATTATGTTTAAGTCTGCCACTATTGGTTACCCTGCTATGGTTAAAGAGCAATTATTTATTTTGGCCAAGACCCGTCTCTTGGCTCCTGTAGCTAATTTGACCAGCCACGGATTTCTGAATTTTTCAGATTGTAACTTACACTCTTCTACTATCTTTGGGCTAACATAACTTAAAGTAGCTCCTGGATCAATAAGAACAGCTATAGAAAGGTTTGAAATTTTACCTTCAAATTCAACCATAGACGGCTGGTATTCCACTTGGCGGTCCTCCAAGGCTGCATTAATTCTTGGTACACTACGTGCCATGTCACCAACAGTTGATGCTTCATGAATTTGGGATATCTTGTCCGTCCCCTTTCACTGTGGGCATTTTTTAACATAGTGAGGTCCTCCACAGCCCCAGCATTGAACTGGAGGTCTGGTCATCCCTTCACCTTCTGGCCTAACAGGCTGCTCACTTACTCTGGATTCACTTATTGGCCTAGCTCGGGGCGCACTCCTTGCTACAGATCTACTGTTTAATCCTTTACCAGCTCCCTTACTCCCATTGCTGCGACCTCCCTTGCTGCTTCCAACCATCCGACTACTCTTTTTTTCATTCCATCTTTTATTTGAAGGATCCCCCTTCTGTTTATTCTGCTGGTAGCAGATCCTTGCTTTACGAATAGCCTCATCCATGGTTCTAGGATTGTCAAATTCAATCCTCTCTCTTATATATGAAGGTAAGCTTCTCACAAACCTTTGGACTTTGGCTTTCTCCTCTTTGATATAAGGTACATAACGTAGCAGAGAGGTAAAACGGTTAATGAACTCGTCCATAGTCTGCTGCCCCAGTCTTAAATCATGGAATTCTCTCGCCTTTTCATCGTAGAAGCGCTCGGTCAGGTACCCTTCTTTGAAGTATTTATGAAATTTCTCCCATGTAATGGCCCGTTCACTTACCCCCTTGACAATCTTGATTTCCTCCCACCACAAGGTTGCCTTACCTTGTAGCTGGAAAATAGCCAATCTCGCCTTCAAGTTATGATCGTACTCATATAACTGAAAATATTTGTTCATATTTATTAATCATGCTTCGGCTGCTTCTTCCTGTTCTCCATCGAAATGTGGGGGTTTAATTTTCCGAAATTCTCCCTGCAGCTCCATTCTCTGACGTTTTGAGGTTTGTTTTTCTGGTACATTATCAGAATGATCCTCTTTGTCGTCTGAATTTTCAGGTTCAATCTGATAGTTTTGTTCTTCTGTCATCCTCTGTTGTTCTGTGCTGGGGTTAGATAAAGGTGGGTTCTGCCTGTCCGACAAACTCTTCAGGATTCTCTCCTGCTCCACCGTCAAACGTGCATTGTCCTCTTGCAATCATGCCATCTCATTTTTCAACTCCTGAACAGTTTCCAGTATTGCAAGATTGGTACTTCGGGTTTCCTCACCCAACTGTACCCACAACTCCGGGTTTTCCTGAGGTTTACTGCCACCTCCTTGCATTTCGTTAACTTTTTTGGCTTAACTGTTAGCTGTTATAATTCTTTGTCTCACCCCTAAATAGACAGAACAACAGTTAAGTAAATTATCAGTTTTCCATATGTATGCATGGTGTATGCTTCTGCACAGTGAAGCATGTCATGCTTCAGGCCACAGTGTTGTAACTGGGCTCTGATACCAATTTTTCACACCCTCATAACTTATACATAAAAAAAAAATTTACAATGCAAGAAATGACATTAAAACAAACTCATGTGTTTCAAAGGTTTCACGTTTAACTGTTGGTTTTCCCCACATTAATTTATGTCAATTTAATCTTCATGTTAACCTTAGGTTTTACTGCATAATATTCTTATGCTGCACGGTGATCGATTTCGGTGCAATGGGTTTTGTTTAACACTAACCTACCCCCACCTTAGTACTTGGTATTCATTGAATAGGCGCAGTGTTTGGTGGTCCGGCCGCCGTCTCAGCCGGCGCCAAGTCATCATCCGCCTCTAAGGCTTGAGCTCACACGTTGACGGGTGGCATGGGTTGTCTGCGGGGCCATGTGACACCTCGGGCCTCCACACCTCGCTCTTCCCGCTCCAGCTTCCCGCGCAGTGTTGACGGTCAGGATCTAAGCTCCAGATCGGAGGGCTAGAGTGAGCCTAAGGGTTTAGGGTTAATACATAAACCCTCTCGCTGCATACCGAGTTCATTTGTTACACAGCGTTGCGATGTCATCGGGTTTCAGTCTTCGGCTCAGGTGTTGTTAGCCTTCCAGCTGAGACTTGTCCATCGCACTACCCAGGTAACACGATACCCCTTCTGCACATTCACTTGCAACTACTCTCTTTTCCTTTTTGATTTCTCGTTCAGGCTAAATCGCATATGTATTCCTCAGAGATTTACACTGAATGTTTTCCTTGTTGATATTGCTTGCAGGTGGCTCCATCCAAGCTTCATTTGGCAGCATAACCCGAACGCCTCGGCTTGTTCTGCGATTTCCCAGGTTGGTTACATTTCATGTATGTTTACTCCTGGGTGCGAGAGCTTGAAGCTCCCTTGACCCTAATGCATACCCGTCTTGTCTATTGCAGTCTGGTCTTTATGTGGTCGATTCTCTTTGCTCTCGTATTGAAAAGGTACTCCCTGAGGAAAAAACCTCACGACTTATGAAGGTTGTCTGTTTTGTGTAAGCCATGTCCGGCCACGGGGTTAAGGTCCACCGGAATTCTTGACCGAAATCACTTACAGTGGCTTGTTAAACATTTGCTGCCCATTGAGGGGTTTTGGCGCTGATGCCTCTGTTTTTGATTATCATGGCAATGTAATGAACTGACTGTATACCCAGCTCTCGGGTTAACGGAACTATATTATACATTTTCTTACTCAGTTATGTATATATGAATGTTACTTTCCAGGCTTATAATGTCGGTATAATTCCTATCTGGTATTTGAGATTTGCCTGCTGTTGAAATCTCTCACGGAATATTTATGTTTAAATACTATCTACTGTAATTTGCCGTTAACATTGTTGATAATGATTATTGTCTCTGGCTGTAACCCGAATGTCTATCTGTACCTGGACAACAGTGTTCTCCATTTTTATATCGTTTCTTAACAACTGATAACAAGGAATGTACTCTTACCCTCTGTATAATCTGTGTCGTTGAAGGATTTAGATAATATTTTGCTGGTTCGGGTTACGCGACAGCGTTTGAAATACTTTCTTTTCCTGCAGAATAGATTGTATTTCATATAAGTTACATGGTAGCATATACAGGTTTCTGTTGATATGGTTTTATAGGGTATGATTTCACGCCGCCGGCTCACGGCTGTGGCCATGCGTACTCTGGACTATCATTCTTCCCTAATACAGTGTAAATTATATTCCATAACTTGTGTAGTTTAAGTTACTTTGCGGGTTGTATGTATTGAGCACTGTTTAAATGGCACTAGCTACTGTAGGGTTTCAGTATTTCCTGCGACCGCAGGGTCTGCCCTCTGTTTCCTAAGAACATGATAATCTCTATTATATATCAATCATTTGTATCCTATTGTGGATTCGACTTCTGTCTGTCAAGCTTAAAAGAGAAGGTTGTGGCCGGTTGTGCTCTTACATGGCTCGACAAATTTTCCAATTATATTTTCGCTATTTTCTTAACTGTTTCAGTTCCATAGCATCTTTCAAATTACTTTATTGCATGTGTTTTACTTACAAAGAATTACCTCTATACTTCTGTTCTTTTACTATGTATGAGGTTAATGGTCTGTATTTCTAAGGTTGACTGCCATCGGTTCTTTTATGTTATCATAAAGATAATCTGATATTTAAGTTAACTACCACTGTTCAACCTAAATTATTCATTATGATAATAGTTAAAGAAACGAGTTCTCTGAACATGCAACATTCGTTATGCCTTTAGTTGTTCTTCAGTAGAGTTTAAAAGAATAAACCACACAGCCACATACAGACTACTATAAATCCTCTGTGTATTTTTCATTCTTATACGCTCAGTCTTTTTCAGCAGTATAAAATCGTACCTGGTTCACCAGGAATGCAAATGAGTTCTTCAGTAAATTCACCTGCATGCTAGTTCTGCTCTCCACCCAGCCATGAGACCCATCCATCAGACGGAGTTCTCCCCCCGAGCCATCTTGTAGGCCTCTAGCCCTCAACAAGATAAGTGCACTTTGTGCCTGGTTATCTGGTCCTTACCAGACTTAACCTCTTTTTTTTTCTGTTGTCTTTTTCCTTTTCCTTTAGAAAAGATTTCTTCTGTCTGTCCCAACAGCACAGAACTTCCTCCCTACAACCAGGACTTTTCCTGTTTGGGAGGGCAGTTTCCAATCAGTTATTACAACTGATCTCTTTCTTTGAAATCCACCTCCCAGAGGCTGCCAGCATTTCAAGAAAATATTTAAATTATTCAATAATGTAGTTTATCACAGTTTTGTTTCTTTTAAACATAAACAACAACTACTATATTGTCTTTTACCATAGTAAAATTCACATTTACATCTACTGGGGTCATTACATTATCCTTATTTAATCATTAAAATCTGGGATATTAAAATAATAAATAATGAAATTATTGTTATCAATCTTGTTGTTATTAGAAATATTAAAGTTATTATTATTCATATCATCTGTATAATTCAAAATATTATAATCATTATAATTAATATCGTTATTATTCAAAACAAAAAAATACGGTAAAAGTTATTAAAATGTATATGATTATCGTTAGTATTAAAATGATTAATATTAAAATTTGTTCTCTCTAAAAAAAATGTGATTTTTACCATTATTGTGTCACATATTAAGATTAAAACAAAAATGTTTAGAGAGTGTGATTTCTACCATTATTGTTCGAATATTAAGATTAAACTCTAATACTAAAATTAAAACAAAAATACAAGAAAAGAATAACTTCGAAGGCCTTGACATGGAAGGATCCCGAATCATCAATTATAAAAGTGGTTGATATACGTCATTAAGTCTACCTCAACTACATTAAGAATTATAAACCTTAAGAGTAATATATTAAATAATAGATTTAATATATTAAAGTATAAACTTTTAATCACTAAAATAAATATTGTAAATCCTAAAAATATAAATCCAAAGTTTAGTATATTAAACCCCAAGTTTAATATGATAAAATGTAAACTTATAAATCATCAATAATAACATAAATAATTATACAAAATTTCCCACATGCAATGGTAAATTAACTAGTTTAAATCAATTCGAACGATGGATCTATCAAGAGCTAGAGAAAGATCAAATCTCTTGAGGTGAAAATTTGAATAATATTTTTGGAATTTCACCAATTTGATCATATATATATATATATATATATATATATATATATATATATATACATACACATATATATATATATATACACACACACACACCACTTGTAATTTTTGATTGTTTATGTTTCATTTTTTAATGTATAAAATGGATCAAAATTTACTTGGACATAAACTAGTGACAGTACTTAAAATTTTTAACTATAATCCTTTTTTTTTTCACTTGCTTTGTATAATTTATATAAACTTGTTTTTAAATATTTAACTACTTTATTTGTCTATAAAGTTGATATAAAGATATGAAAATCTAAATATTTAAGTTATGGTTGAGAGTAATATTGAAATATTTTTAACATCTTTAGTATGGACAGTAAGATTGAGATTATTGATGTTTTATTATGCTTGTAATTAAACAAATATTACTTGAAATATTTTATTTATGGTTGAGTGAGTGAAATATTGTTACCACTTCTCCTTAGTATTGCCACTAAGAGTGAGATTTTTGATATTTGATCATACTTTTAACATGTATTTTATTTTTTATCCTAACTCACATTTATTTATTTATTTATTGAAAATGACATATGTCACATCCAAATTGAAGACAAACATAATTACACATATCTCTCGAGTTTCAAAATAAACTTTTAATTTCAACCAATATATACACAAAATTTTAATTTTAAATAATATTTAAAAAAATAAAATGAAATAAAAAACAGACCAACCTCCACCCAAACGACATCCTGCAGCTCAAAACTATTAATTCAGTTTAAGTTTAAAAGTTCAATTTTTAAAAGTATATTATATTAATGTTGATCATAACTCTATTAACAGCTGTATAGGTTGAATAACAAAACAAAATCCATGAAAGCTTCGGAATAATTTATTTTTAAATATTTGAAATAAGATTATGATTTTTTTTTAAACCTATATTTTGAGAAACCTTTTAAACACTGAAATTGTACGATTAAACAACTCAAACTCGTTTTTTTTAAATATCTAACTAATAATTAACCAAAAAAAATTCAGGAAAATAACTATTTAATATTTCAATTAAACTACAACGAATATTATTTACATTATCAACTTAAAAAATTAAAAATGAAATATAAATTATTAAATATTTTAAATCTCTAAAGTAATATTTAATGTCACCATATACTTAATACACCAAATAACTACGGATTACCAAAAATTCAATACCCTACCAAATACATAATATAAGGCTTATTGATGTATCCAGAAATATTGAAGCATAAAAATAATTGCTCTTACCACTCATACAATTCCTTAAAATCTATTTGTTTTTAGGATCTTCATGGTGTAGGACGACACAAGACAGTTGCCTTTTTTTTTTTGTTTTTTATAGCATAGATTCGAAGTTGGTTACTAAATTAACCGTTCAATATTTGTTAACTTGCAAAATAGTCCAATATCTACCATAATAATTGCTATGGACATGAACAAGTTCCACAAAAACCTATTGCAAAGAATTTAAGACGGACAAACGTTTCTTAAAAAGTAAAATGGATTTAAATGGATTTAGAACAAATTTAATTTTTAGTTTATTTTAAAAATAAAATAATTTTGTAATTTAATAGCTTTCAACTTAGAAAGGATGTTGAAGGAAATAAAAAATATGGAACTCTTGTCTTCTTGTCACTAGTTCATTCACTTGCAGAATTAAAGAGATGCCTTCCATGTCTTGTTCCGTCATATTTGTTTAACCATGTAAGGTTTAAATTATACTTATAATAGTCACTACAAACAAGAGATCGTAGGTGTTGTTATGTCATATTATTAGTCTCTGCATTCGGCATAGCAACGACTATAGTGATTGGCACTATAGTGATTGGTATAAATTGACCAAGTATTAAATTGAGTTGACAAGAAGTGTATTCAAGATTTTAACCAATGTTTTACTATAAATATTTTATGAAAGCACATTTTATCCCAGGTTTGAGTTTCCACCTCTTATTGCTCACAAAATTGTATGGTTTTCAAATTTTTTATTAAAGCTTAGGATAGCAATTTTTACATTCCAATTGAATGATAGTTTAATGTTAGCTTGGAGCAAGCATTACTTTCAAAACATTTAATGTTTTTCACTCTCCTTTGCAAGGCATGTCCACTCCATTACATATCAAAAGCCACTGCTTCGATGCCGCTTCTTCTTGCCACTTGTCACCTCACGTGTTCAATCCTCCTGCCCACTTTTCATTCCACAACAATGTGTTCTATCCTCTTGCCCCTCTTCAATCCATCAAAAACGCATTGGTATTCAAACGAGTCGTCTACTGGTGTTGGTTCTAAGTAAATATCGTAGCATCTACTGGTGCTGGTTGTAAGTAAATATCGTAGCATGCTGATGTTGAGTTCTTTCTTACCTTAGCTTACAGCTCCATAGCACAAAGAATTTTTACTTATCTCGGCTGGTGCTGGTTGTAAGTAAATATCTTAGCATGCTCATGTTGAGTTCTTGCTTATCTCAGCTTACAACTCCATAGCACAAAGAATTTTTTCTTATCTCAACTAGTGTTGGTTCTATGTAAATATGGTAGCATGGTCATGTTCATTTCTTTCTTATGTCAGCTTACAGCTCCATAGCATAAAGAATTTTTGCTTATCTCAACGTAAAGCTCCATAGCATAGAGAATTGTCATGCAACATAGCACAAAGAATTATTATGCCCTCTAGACATTTGTGGAATGGTTTTGATGGTCATGCCCTTTAGGTACTTCAGGAGTGATTTTGATTTCTCTCAAGAGGATACCTAATTTCCATGCCCTCCAAGCATATGCAGAATTATTCTTTTCATGCCCTCTACGCACTTGCAAAGTGATTTTTAGGAAGAAATGCTATTGCAGAGTCATTTTTTAAGGAGAAAAGCTGGCAATGACTCTACAAATGGAAGTGAACGTGATGATGTTTGGCAGAAGATGCCAGCAAAGGTGACCGTATTTATTTTTGGCAAAAGATGGTAGGGATGGGTCTACATATGGAAGAGAAGAAGCTAGCAACAAACGACTCTATATATGGTTATTATGTCCTGGTGTTACAAATTTTTTGATCCTTATTTATATGCAACAATTATTCATAATAATTGAATAACTATCTATCCATACCATACTGCCACCCTTCCCGCACTATCACCGTAGCCTATCAATATAATTGAAAATCAATATCGATTCGTAGTGCTATTATTGATGATAAAAAACTCCTTTACTAAAATCTAATTACAATTACCTGAAAATTGATTTGATTTTTGTGTAGCTAAAATTTTGCAAATAAGTGCATTAGTGAATATATCTTTGGACACTTCTATGAAATAATTCTATGTATTTTCATAGCACTATAGGTCTAGTACTATCCTGACTGATTTCAAAAATATTTTATATGAATTTGAGAAATATTTTAGATGGTTGCGATTGGTTATTCCATGCTTCGGGTATGCATATTCACGAAGTGGGCCTGTTCTTTCTTCTTTTATGGCTACCTCAGAGAGAGAGGTCTAGGTTTGTCTTTTCATCACTAACTATTTCTCAAAGAAAATGGTTCGGGCCTATCCTGCCACCACTAACAGAGTTGTTCCACCTCAATTTCCACCTGAAGAATGGACGGAAAACCATTAGCATTCAGGCAGATTCTTGTTAACACTTGCCATGAAGAATTTGAGGGTGCAAATAATCTGCGACCTAAAATCAAATATTTTTTAGCCTTAGATCAAGAATCTGAAACGTGACAAGGAAAAGACAGTAAAGCTTCACATTCTGGGAAGCTTTAGGTTTATTGGGGAGCTTTTCAAGCGGAAGATGGTACCTAATTTTTTTTTTCATCATTGTATTCAGCACTTGTTGGCCACAGATGCGAAGGTTGGTCCACAGGCTGTTTTTTTCTTTTGAATATTGTGGGAAAACATCCTCGAGGAAACAAAGAGTCGTAGTATCATTGATTCTTATATCGCCACAATGAAGTAGGTAAGTAGAAATCAACATCTTGCATTTGAAATGATATTCATGGTTTGGAAGGTTCTTAATTTGTGTGCTAATAAATCGATCCCTTGACATGAAAAGATGAAATCCAAAACCATAAATGAGTTTCATTTAGAAATTGGACAAAAGCTCGGTTTAAACCACCAAAAACAAAATATATTTAATATGTTTGCAGGAAACAATTTTTGGTATTAGAGGTATCACAAATGGTAGGAATGAGTTTGGTAAAAGATTAGAGGAACTTATATGTCCAAGCCCATGCTCCAAGATTCCAAGAATGGGAACATTTCTGTGAGCTTCCATTCTAATAATGGGAACATTTCTGCGAGCTTCCAAGCATGGAGACATTTTTGAGCACTAGAATTTTTGTGAAGAATGGGAACATTTCTGTGAGCTTCCATTCTAATAATGGGAACATTTCTGCGAGCTTCCAAGCATGGAGACATTTTTGAGCACTAGAATTTTTGTGAATTGTGTTCATGACAATTGTATTCATGGTGGCTTTCAGCTTTCCAGTTAAGGGCATGAAACGATAAGGCGGCTTTCAGCTTTCCAGCTAAGGGCATGAAACGATAAGGCTTTCCAGCTAAGGGCATGAAACGGTAAGGGTCATTGGTATTTTCACTCTATCTGGAAGTTCCATGGGAGAATGTCTGAGGCATGGAATTGAAGAAAACACGTGGTTTCCTTTATGCAAGTGTTCACATCTGGCATTAATGCAAAATTTGAAGGTTGTTGGTTTTTTAAAGACTACGGGTTTTCAGAAACAACAAGTATTGTGTGCTACTCGAATTTTTTTCTGTTGCTTATCCTTTAGTAAAAATGTTGCATTATTAAACTCGGGGTTAAATTGCTATTTATGCAAAAAAACGTGAAGTCAAAAGCATGTTTTCTTACTCTATGTATTGATTCTATCACTTCAAACTTTATCTCTCTGATATCTCTTGAATGAAAAACTTTATCTGTGATATCTCTTGAATGAAAATTTATAAAACGAGTAGTTAAAAAAAGAAAAAGTGACCTATTCCGCGTGTTTCCATTTGGTACATACTAGCTCCTTCTGGAATAGGGCTTTAACAACAACAATGTTATTGATTTCAAGAAGGAGACCATTACCTTCTTGACATCTCGTATATGTTCTTCGATTTAAAATTTTTAATTAGCTAAACAATATATCTCGTGAGGGTCCTCTACCCACCTTAATTGATAGCATTGAATGTAGCGCATATGAGATATGGAAAAATGTTTACATTAATCTTTAAAATAAAGATTTACAATAGCTCTATGTGATGTATTTCGGTATATGCGACTGAAATCATTTCACATTGCTCTCCTTTTTGAACTGAAATGTCTAAAACTCTACACGTTCATTCTTATGCATATTTCATATTAATCATCTTCTCATTAAGATTGAAAATTATTATAAATACGAAATGTGATACACGAGTTGGGAGTTGAAGGACACATATAGTGAACAAATAAGTTTGTCATTAAGATATACATAATTAGTTAGAGGACTATGTTCATGTGGATATCCATGAGATGTGGATACCCATGAGATGAAAGTTTTTCATGAGAGTTTTTCATCAATGTTACAATTCAACTCAAATATTATTAAGATATTTTATTTTATTTTTTGTTTTTCATTTTATTAGTTTTCATCTTGGCCATTTCTTTTAATCATTCTCAAAAATGCTTTTTAGAAGATATGCACATGTGTGTTACATTTTCATATACATTTATTAAGCTAAATGGTATACATTTTTTCACATATTTAATATAGAAGATATGTGCATGTGCATTACATTTTCATATATATATTTATTAAGCTGAATGGTATACATTTTCTCACACATTTAATATGCTAACCGGTATGAATTTGCAACCCTCCAACCATATTTTCAATAAGGGATGCAATATTCTTCAGTTGTAAGCACATCATATATCTTTGCTATAATGCATATCTATTGAATCCATAATTGCTTCCATTCCCTGATTCCATCAGGTGTTTTCATTCCCTCATTCCGGTAGGGAGTACGACAACACCAGTTGCTCTTGCTGAAATTAAATTGAATATTAAATTTAATAGTCACTACAAAAAAGATACCGTGTGTTTCATGTGGTGTTCTCTCTTATTATTTAAATTAAATTTAATGTTGAATTTTGATTTCAACAAGGGTTTTCATTCCCTCATTCCGGCAGGGACTACGACAACACCAGTTGCTCTAGTTTACATTAAATCGAATATTCAATTTAATAGTCACTGCAAAAAAGATATTGTATGTTTCATTTGTTGTTCTCTCCTATTATTTAAATTGAATTGAATGTTGAATTTTGTAGTCATGTTTTAGTAATTGAATTATTTTTTTTTAATTTTTTTCATTCTAACTTTCTTTATTGTAAGGTAGAAGTTTCAATGAAGTATATATATTATTTATGTAGTTTCCTAGCAACTAAAGAATTGTACGTATTTTTTTTTATTGGAAGGTAGAAGTTTCAATTATATATATATATATATATATATATATATATATATATAGATATATATTAGTCTTTGTCATATGGCAATGGCCAGGGACTATAGTAATCAAAATGTCGGGCATAAGCATTAGTTCAAATGCTTAACCATAAACAATAACCAAAGTTTGTAATCAAGCTCATAATATTTTACATAGCTACCTCTTCCACCATCTTATCTGGCCTCTTCCCGAGGCAGGGAGGCAAAAACATAGGTTATATTCATTAGTTTACTTCTCGTTTACTTCCCGTTTACTTCCCATAACTATAATTGAATTAATGCTAATATTAATTCTGTAACTTTTAATGCTTATTATTTTTTCATTGCCTACGTTTTATAAAAAGGTTTTATAAACTTTGGTTGCTGTATGAAGATGGGAATACAAGTAGCTTGCATGAAGTTGAGTGTGGCGAGAGGAGGGCTCATGCGCGTGGCGAGAGGAGGCTTTGCATGAAGATGCCCATGCGTGTACTGAATCGACCTATTCGAAAATCTCCTTGCTTGCAGGCGCGTTGGGATCGTAGTATATTTAGGATCTCTTCCTTCTGGTAAGCCATCTCTGAGGCTGTCGCGGCTATCTCGACTATGCCACAATGGAAGAAGTTGCTCGGTTCCTGCAGGCAACTTTGACAGGAATCCCAGTTCAGCCTTCATCATCTAGAGATGGAAGAAGCTACTAGGTTCTTGCAGGCGACTTTGACCTGTAGGTGACTTTGACAGGAATCATCTACAGAAATCGTAAGTAGCATCAATGAAATAGAGAACACTGTTAAAATTCATTTTCATACTAATTCAGTCGGAAACCAGCTTTGAAGTCTGAATGCTGACAATGGATATGTTTGTAATTCATATTAAATGAAATATAACACTTGTAATTAACCTAAATTCTTTTGGATGCTACAGGTATACAAATTGATTATGGAGAACCGCAGAGCGAATGCAAAATACCTGACAGAAACCTTCAAAAGACTGAGCGAATGAAAAATACCTGACAGAAATCCTTGAAGAGACTAGGAGGACTTCATTCCTTTGGTAGCCCCTGCCTAGGAGATATATGCTTTGAGAACATCATTTCTTCTTTCGTTTCATATGCAATGGCCCCTACAAGCTATTGACCCTTGGTAGCTCGATGGCCAGAGGCGTAAGTGCAAGTAATAGGCGAACTGTCTCTAGACCTAGAACTGGAACCCATGACCTTGCTTTCTTAGCTGCTGGGCCAACATACGCAGGTTGAATCAACTGCCATCTAACAACATGGATTCAATTGGTTGTGCTTCTTATTCTACCTTTGCTCTAGCTGCATGGTGCTGCTCTGCTCATCTATATCTACAGTCAAGACTAAGTGGTAGGCGCTGCCCTTCTTTCCTCCCTGCAACAACTTGAATCCTCCTTACATGTTGAAGGGGTCATACATCACTAGACTAATTACAATACTCCATTTACTTTTAAAGATGCTTCTACTTAATCTCAAGCTTAAAAAAAACTTTTGCATGCCAAAGGTTTAGAACCGTTCCTTCAGCCATGGAAGGAAGCCAGAGGTGCAAGATTGAATTGCTCCTCTCTACCCTTTAAGGACCTTTTTGTTACCCACCATGACAGGGCAGGTAGCGTTCTAAGCATAGTGATGACTCACACTTCCCTTGATTTCTCTGTAGATTATCAATAACATCGACACCGACTTAATTAAGAGCGCAATTGATCATCAAAATTAGGCCAAAGAGCACAGATGTTGAGGACAAGTGTGATTAAATACCTGACAAGACTGCCATGTCCATGGCTACCCACAACCAGAAAATGTGCCCCCAATTTGGCTGTGGCTTCACATATCCTCTCCTTGTCCTTGCCAATGACGACATGGATTTCTGCCTTCATACCATATCGCTTGTAGATATTGATAACTCGCTTCAATATACTTTGGGTCGTCTTCTTTGTTTTCAATTCAAGAAGTTCAAACACATGATTGCTAGGAATATATGTTGCACAATATACAGACTAATATCAGAAAGGGATGTAAATGACCAAGGGATTTCAAGAATCAATTGAATTATTATATGAAAGCATGTTGTTTAGAGGATATCTTAGGTTAAGATGTGCTCCATCCAGGCATTCAAAGGAGAAAGCATAGGTTGCAAAGCACTATATCTGGATATTTACAAAGCGCATCTCACGGCCCTGCAATTCCCGTTATCTAATTCCTATGAGACCACTCAGATATGAATGTAAAACTAAACCACTCTCATATGAATGTAAAACTAAAAGACTTGAAACATGACCAAAAGTATAAAACTAAGCATTGCTACCAGCTTGCATGGGCATTTGAATGCATATTGACTAAGTGTCAAGCCATATATGACATTTGTTGAAGGTGATTTCTTAAACGTGCTTTGAGGGTTGTGGTACTTTTATGAGGTATCTTCTTCGCCACGTGTCATCACAGCGTGGAGTAGCAAGGTCACCCTTTCTCGCATGGAGTCACGCATGCCAAGGGCGGAATCTGGGACATTCAAATATGGGAAACACATTCTTCAGCGCTTATGTAAACCAAAAGTCAATCCAAATCACATCTGTTCCACTCATTAGAGCTTAGTTTCCTTTTGAGGCTTAATGTATTTATAATGTATTAATAGAAGAGTTTGTTCAAACATTAGCATGGTCATTAACCAAATAGATCATATGAAAAAAAGACAAAGATAGTCACATGATTTTGGGGATAATACTTAAGGTTCAAATCACCACTCCAACAAATATTCTAGTGTATTTGCGTGAACTTGTTTTAACAACAAGACTACCATATGACCTTTCAGATTGAGAGCAATCGAACTGGGTGTGAAGCTCTACATTCCTTTCATTGAATTCATTCTTTATCATTCATTTCTATTCTCTAAATTCTGATCGGCCTGTTCACTAATTCCTTATTTTGGGCTCCGTATTAAGGCACCCACCTGGTTGGAGGTACCCAGGTCAAGTTGTTCCAGTGTATCCGAAAAAGCTTATTATAGGGGGTGTTTATTATAAGAGAACCTGTAGTTGGCATGGTTTGAGTCATCATGTCCGTGTTCTGGAACTGGCAATTCTCTTTAGGCAAGTATATGAATTATAGCACTCTCCCCTAAAGCAAGACATGAAAGCAAAGACTAGACGAGCAGCTTACATACTTGTCCATAAGGCCCTTACAAATCGTTGCACATTGTCAACTCAATTCCATTTATCGGCGTTACAATTACGTTCACCGTTCAACTGTTTATTATACTGCATACCACAGTTAAAGTACTCCAACCTGTAATAATTTATTACACATAGCCTCATAAGCGATCTACCATGTATAAGTTATATTTACAAATTGTAATTTGATCAATGACAGTACGTTGAGCCAAGTTAATATACCTTGCACATTCAACGTGTTAACCATGTGAAAAGTTGTAGAATTACTAAAAAAGGACATTCATTCCAGTATGATAAGAGCTAATTAATGGTCAGGTATGACGGTCCTTAATGAGCCTAACCAGTACTCTTGCTAACTATTACGTGTACTCGCAAGTATGTTCCAGATGAAAACGCTGAGCTTTAGTTAGTGTATTATGAACACAAAGTACAATGCAGCTAAAAGAGTGGAACGTATTGAGAAAACCCTTATTATATTTGACTCTACATCTATGTATATTATGACAGGTAATAAATGCTAGTATGAGTAACAACTTTACAAGTTCATCCACTCGGAAAGGTTAATGGTTAAGCTCAGATAAGTGATAGATGTGAGCCTAATTAGTCCATGCATGAATTTACACTTCATGTTATGACAATACTAGCATGGTATTGTTTATGTTTTATGCGATTCATCATGTATCAATTGCAAGTTGTAAATTCTTATTGTTTCCATGATTTAAATTGTAAGGAATAGTGATGCATGTGACTTTTCAGGTGATGAAATACTCATGTCTTTCTTTAAGAAATCTGTTTTACCAGTAATTCAATCTCACGTAATAGCTTAATTTCTGGCTAGCCGCTCTTCACGAATAGAAATTAATGGGTTATATTACTACACCCTTGATAGTAGACATCACGTCCATGCTTTTACTTAATTTGTAATCATGGTAAGATAAGAGTGGTTAGTTTCATTATCAGAACATGGTTTACGTGTTACTAAGAAAACTTTATCATGGTCGACAAATCGAGTTCTCTATTATCTAGGGGTAACATAGTCGTCATTACAACTTACTATTGACCTCGCTGGATACCTTTTATGACTTAGTCACCATTGACTACGGCTTCATTGTTCAAGCTCGTGACTATTCCACTATTTGACTCTGTTACTACTTAATAATTGACAGAATATGGTATTTACTGGTTACTCCATAGACAACAAAGTATTTCTCCAATGATTCTACTAACCCATGTAGTGTAAGATATAACCATGCGTGATTACTTCAACGTGTGTTGGTCTCATGTAACTCATGTTGCTTTCAGTCATTTGCATGCTACACCAGTTCTTACTTATGGATTGCATGAACCTATTACTATTACGACCTTAGATGTGAATGTTAAACTTGATCAATACAACTTCGGTAGAAGTGCGTAGCTAGTTCCAGTTAGGGAAACATCCAAGCATATCTAGAGAGAAAATTACTAGTGCATGATACTCAATCAACTAAGCATGAGTGCTTCCATATAATAAATAAGTTTTACTAGCATATACGTCTAGTGTTTTATCATGAAAATTCTAGGAGGAGTAATCCTACGTCACTTATGCGGTATTGCCTCCGGGGTTTCGATGAGAGCCCTCTAATTCTCTCTCCAGCACTTCCAGACACGCTATGCAGAGGACCAAGCACTTGAACGACGAGAGGCCAAGAGAACTGGGCAACTCAATATTCTTATACCAAGGAAAGACGAGTGGGCACTACGGAACCTTCTTCTGCGAAACCTACGGTCAGAAACTATGGGTAATCCATTTGTAGGAACCAAACTCCATTGAATCGACAACTAATAGATCTCGCCGCCCAGCGCTTTCCGAATATATATAGAAGTTAGTAGCAATTAAAGTTGTGGTCTACAGACGCGGAAACATTGAAGAACCTGCAACATTTTGAGATCTATGTTGATCTTCAATGGGAATTGGCTGCAGAGGCTGGGCATAGACTTTTTCTGCGGTAGGGACTTGCTGCCACGCAGCGATCTTGTTTATGTAGTTTCCTAGCAACTAAAGAATTGTACTTATTTTTTTTTATTGTAAGGTAGAAGTTTCAATTAAGTATATATATTATTTATGTAGTTCCTAGCAACTAAATAATTGTAATTTTTTATTTATAGCAAACTAGAAAAAATACAATTTTTTATGAAAATAATAAATAAATAGATCTAATCAACTGGAAAATGAAACTCAATCGGATTAATTTGATTCAAATGGGCTAGAAATTATAGTGTTTTGAAATTTAATGAATATGAGTAAACTGTTTATCTTGAAATTTAGTGAATAGAAGTGAAATTAACTATTTAATTTTATTACTTAAAATTTTAAAAGTTTACAAATAGACACCTAAAAAAAATAAAACTTCCTTTGTATAATAAAATACAATAAACAAACCCAATGCCATTTTCATAATAAATACTGCTTTTTGGAAAAATACATCAACATCACTATAATGAGGTGATCCGAGGTAACAAATTCCTTTTAATTTTTCTGAAATAATGTCACTGCTTATTGTGATGAGTATATGCAGAGCCAAGAACCTTCACACCAAAATGTAAAATAATTATCAAACAAAATGTCATGATTAAGACTAATCCATATTAATCAATGTAACTAATTTATTCCAATAAATGATCCACTCTAGAAATGCTTTCTTAAATTGGGTATACTTACCTAGGTTAGTGAAAATCACAAGCCCATTAATATTGAAGTAAAAATTCCAATAATTGTGTCAATAGTGCTAAAACTAAATATTCGTTCCAACAGAGGCATGTGATGCCAGAGTTTATAAGAAATATATGACATTTACTGATACCAGAAGATTTTGGCCATGATGCTCTCTATTATTTTATGGACCTTCTGAATAGACTAAGATAAGTAGTAGGATTAAGTGAGTCATGTAAAACCAAAATGAACTTTTTCATCAAGCTAGGGCCCTTATCACAGAAAACCAAAACCTACCGCTGATGTTAATTGTCTCAGAGTCCCACTTCCTACAAATAAACAAAATTTACCACCACACTTGAAGCGATTGTATCAGTGGTGCAAACACAACAAATAAGCTTTCTTATTTCATTACCAACTATCAATATTTATACAAAGTTTGAGCCATAGATTGAATAGTAACTCTGCTAATTGAAATTTATTTCCTAATGACTCCTGTCGATTATCCATCTACCGCTGACTAGTAACCAATGATCGGAGCCATCGTGATTACTTGACACCTCCCCTTAATCCTGACATACATGTTAACCTACCTGTTGGTCTAAGTCTATGCTAACTCTATGCTAGGCGTAAAACATAATTGGGATTTTCTGGAACACACAACTTCTGCACATTTCAAATTTAGCCTTTCCAAAAGACTTGGTGAATATGTCAGCCACATTTTCATTTGTGTTATAATATTATAAGTCAATTTCTTTTGATTGCACCTTTTGTCTTACAAAATGATGTTGTGTGTCAATGTGTTTTTTTCTTACATGATAAATAGGATTGTTTGCCAATTTGATAGTGATTTGATTGTCACATCTGATTACTATAGGTGTTTGTTTTAATTCTCCAACATATTCAAGTTTCCTTCTAAGCCATATTGCTTCACAACTAGCACTGCATAATGATTTATACTCAGCTTCATTGGATGAAAAAGAAACCGTTGGATGTTTCTTACTCCATGATATTGGTCCTGAATCGATATTGAACATGTATCTAGTGGTAGATTTCCCATCATCTGGATTTTTAGCCTAGTTAGAATCAGAATAACCTACCAACTCAATGTAAAATTCCTTAGTATACATAATACCAAAAATTAAGTGTTCCTTTCAGATATCGAAGGACTTTCTTTGCTGCTTTTCAGTGGCTTTCACAATACTTAGCCATGAACTAACTAAGTTTGCTGACAGAATATGCTATATCTAGCCTTGTAGTGGTGAGGTAGTTCAAACTTCCCACTACTTGAGAATACAAGGTTTCATTCACCTCTTTGGTTCCATCATCATTGTACAATTTGACATTCTATTCTAAAGGAGTAGATATTGCCTTGCATTCAATCATATTGAACCTTTTAAGGATTTCTCTTGTATATTTTATTTTTGTGATTAATGTCTTTCCAGGATCCCTCCAAACTTCAATACCTAAACAATAATGCAATTCACCAAGATCCTTCATCTCAAATACCTATGACAATAGAATTTTAATCTCTTCAATTAAATTTGATGCATTTCCTATTATGATAAAATAATCAACATATAAATATATAAAAAAACATTCCAATATTCATCCTTCTTGATGTACAAGTCAAGATATTTTTTGGTTCTCATAAAAGAATGAATGAATTTTCACATACCGGGATCTTGGTGCTTGTTTCAAACCATATAAAGCTTTCTTTAACCTACAAACCAGAAGCTCCTATTCATGGTTTAAAAACCCTTCACGCTGAATCAAATAAACTTCTTCTTTTAACTCACCATTCAAAAATGCATATTTGACATCTAACTGACACATTTTCCAATTATATTTTGTAGCTAATGCAATCATGATTCTAATTGTGTTCAAGTTATCTATAGGTGCAAAAGCATCTTCATAATAAATTCCCTCCTTTTGTGAATGTCCTTTTGCTACCAATCTAGCTTTATACTTATCAATACTTCCATAAGCATTAAACTTGGATTTATACAACGATTTGCATACTATGAGAACTTTATTTTTAGGCAAATCTATTAATTCCCATGTGTCATTCTTCATTATATAGTTATATTCTTCAATAATTTCATCTCTCCATTCTTCATATTCTTTAGCTTCCTCATATCTTAAAGGTTCTACAACATTCACAACGAGATACATTAATTCATAATCTTTATACCATATAGGTACCTGACTTTGACGAGATGGCCTTCTTGGAGTTTTACGGCTTTCATATTTCTTTATTCTTTGAAAAGTCTCCTATCCTCTTCTAGGAGTGTCTTGACTACTTGATGTTCCTTTCTCTTGAACCTGTACTTATTCATGTTATTGTTCGTGTTTGTGTTCAACACTTGTATCTCTTTTGATGTAATCATTAGTATCATGCCATACACCAATATTATTCATTTTATCACCTTCATTTGCATTCTCATGAAACACCACATCCTTACCTGTAATCAATCTATGAGTACTAGGATCAAACAACTTTTATGCTTTCTGATCATCACAATAACCAATAAATATGAACTTAATTGACTTTGAATCAAGTTTTCTTATTTCATCTTTTGGAATGTGAGAAAATGCCTTGCAACCAAAAACATTTGAATTACTCACTTTTGGTTTATTCCCATAAAATGACTCAAAAGATGTTTTAAGCTCTAAACTTTTGGTTGGACTTCTACCTTTCAAATAAATGTCTTTTCCTTGAAGCATACTATGTGCACATTCCACTAGTGTTCCATTTTTCCTCTTAGCATCTCCATTTTGCTGAGGTGTATGTGGAACTGCAGATTGTTGTAGAATCCAATTTATTTAATGATATTGATTAAATTCTCTTGATTTATATTCTCTCCCCTGATTAGATATGAGAATTTTGATGCACTTGCAAGTTTGTTTTTCCACCATAATCTTGAACTTTTAAAGTACCCAAAAACATCACTCTACTTTCTTATGAAATAGACCCATGTTTACCTAGATCTATCATAAAAAAATAAGAAAATACCATGTTCCACCAAGAGATCTACTTTGCATAGGTCCACATACATCCATATGAATTAATTCAAGTATTTCCCTCTGCCTTTTTCCTTTATGTATAGGAAATTCCTCCCTATGCTTCTTGCCATGCTTCATATTCAACATGATCATTCTTCATAATGAAAAGACCTTCAACCATTGTATTATTTATAAGTAACATTAAATCTTGTTGATTTATATGCCCATACCTTTTATGCCATAATTCTGTTGTTGATGTTGTTGTAGATGCTAACACTTGATGCCTTGTCCTCAACACATCCAGCTTATACAAGCCTCCAACTCTGGTAACTGTGGCAATAACCTTGCAGTTATCTTGAATATACTTCACAACACACTGTGATTTAACAAATTCCACCTTCAAATCTTGATCAACAATAGTAGAAACAAAAATTAAATTCTTTTTGATACTAGGAACATACATAACATTATGGATCTCTCTTTCTTGTCCATTAGTCAAATTGACACCTATTACTCAATAAAAGCCTACTTTAAGTGATTCATTATCTACTTGATAAACGTATGTTCCATCAATGTTTTCATAATATTCATCAAACCAATCCTTATTACAAGCCATATGGAGTGATGCACATAATCAATGAACCAAACATTCACATCATCACTTTGAACAGACAATGTAGCATCCTAAACAAACAATTTAAGATTTTTAAGTCCATCACTGATTGAGATGTATCTGTCCTCAAAATTTGCATTATGCCTTCTGTTTCTTTGTCTGGACTCATTATATTTCCTTTTATAGAAATATTTAGAGTGATGACCATGTTTTCCACAATAAGAACAATCATCATTTCTCTTATCATGAGTTGGAAATTTAGATTGTGTCATACCTTTCTGTTTTTCTTGAAAATTGTGTCCTTTCTTCTTATCCCATGGCCCACCTCTGTATGGTTGTTTAGCCTTGGATATCAATGCAAAATTTGAAATAAAACCCAAATTAAAGTTCTTCATCCTCTCCTATTGTAGGAGAATTCGTACCAATTCATGAATTGTAGGGGGTTTCTCTCTAACTGAAAGAATTGAAACAAAAATTTGATAATCTTGCACTAAGCCATTTAATGCAATGGTGGCTAAGCTAGTACTAGACACCTCTTCACCAATTTCTCCTAACTTATGACATAGATATTTGAGATGGGAAATAAAATTTCTTATATTTTCAATTGCTTCCATATTTATAGACAAAAGCTTAGTCTTCAAAAAAAAGATCTGGTTTGTATTTTTTGTTTCATAAAAACCCTTGAGCATATCCCATGTTTCCTTGGAAGTTTTTCAATCTCTGATGTGAGGAATAATTTTTTCCTTTATGGGCATATGAAAAAACATATTTCTTTTTTTTTTCTCCCAATCTAGAACAAAAGCTGCAACAATGGGTTTGGGCTCATCCCCAGTCACAATGGACCACAAATTATAACTCTCTAATATGGTCATCAACTTGAATTTTGAATTCACATAATTTCATCCATCAAGTTTGGTGGATTCATTCGAATAAGTATGTAATGCCCCTCTATTTCAGAAACTATTATAGTTAAGATGTCTTTATTTAGTAGTCTAAAGTACTCATAATAATGGCATGATGACCAAGGTTTACCTTTTGCAAGAAAAGCTATGGTAATGTAGTATTTGAATTTGAAATAATTAAATATGGTGTTTGAAGAGATTACTTGGTAAGAATAAATGAACAAATGAGATCATTATCCTAATCCATAATCTCAGATGGATAGATTGGATAAAGGAAAAATAATGATAATAATAATAACAATAAACTTTCCCAAATCACATCAGAAAAATCCTTGGACTGAAATTAGGTGATTTACTAGATAAGCAGAGAAAAAATTGGGGAATTCATCCAGTGTGGGGGAAACAACACTGGAATGGGCGAATAAGCATCGTAGTGGAAAAAGACGGGCTTTAAAAGATTAAAAAGGATCCTTTTCAGGAAGACAATATAGGAAAAGCCTAGGCTATGGGTTTTGGCAGCACCCAAAAAATGGGATGCTGTTATAGAAAGTCTGCTGGGGAAAGTGAGGCATAAAAATGCCTTCACCATAACAAAAAAGGTTGTTGATTATAGGGTAAAGAGATCTCAGCTCAGGGGAGAACTAGAGGTGATGGGTCATGGCTGGGTGACAAGTTGTTCTTCCCAAGCTATTACGGTTGCTTGCAATCCAAATTTATGGTAAAAGAGTATTTTATTTCTTATAAATTTTTCTATTGTAATTAAGTTGATTTGATTATTTTAATTTCTAGCCATGTATATCGTCGGTTCCATTTTCCTTGTGAGTAGCTTACTATGGAATTATAAATGCATCCGAAAGGAATGAGTTTTTATTGGACTATGCATGCCTATGGCTCAAGTGTTTATATGATTTTTAAGAACTATGGCTACAAAGACCATGGAGTCTCTTCGTATGAATGTATTTAAAATCGATTTAGAGTTCATATTTTATTAGTTATGTACTAACTGAGTTATGAAAAAGGAAATCATGTTAAAAGAGCAGTCCTCTGATATGTATTTCAATTGTTTAAGGATTTTATTGAGATATGTAATATTTTCTTAGAAGTAAATGAAACAATAAATTATGGAATTCTAATACATATGATTGCATGGATGCGCACATATTATGAAGCAGATAATTTTGTCCATGAAACTGTACACAAAAATAGTTGAAATTTTGTAAGCGTACTCTATACCAGTATTACATTACTTAACAGGTGGGAATAATGGAAGTGGGATATTTTCAACAATAGCAGGTCTAGGTAAAAGTATGTAAATATTACAAGTTGGGTAGAAATAGTCTAATGCCTCCTGCAAGGGAGTTAATAGTTAAATTGTACCTGTTCTAAACACCTTGGTGAGGAATGGCAGAAGAATACCTAGGAAGTGTATCGTAGGTAAACACAAGAGAAGTAATGCATGCCACTTCCCAAATGTAGAGTGATAAGGACGAAACCAAATCTAGTAGTTTTAATCATCGGCACATGTTTCGTCAATTTAATGTCCTAAATTGCTTGCATATATTATCAACCAAGGTTCCTAAGCTGATGAAGTCTAGTGCACTATATGTGCTTAGTTAATCCTTATTACTTCATTGTTCTGTATTTTTATATTGTTTTAGGGGCTTCTGCTCTTTGACTCCTAATGATGTACAATCTGAACTATTAGAAACTGAATTTAAACTTCCTAAAGGTGAATCAAGAGCTGAAACTAGTCAAAATCTATTTTAAAGAAAGGAAAAACAGAGAATTTGTCCTATCTCGTCATTAATCCTAAGTCATGAATCTAATTCCTAAAATGAAGGGTGAAGTTGTAATGCATGTGAAATAAATACAAAGAATGAAATCAACTGAAGTACTTCTAGTTACTCTAATCTTGAATTTTCAAAGATAACCTTCTTGAGATGGGATACAAGCAACTTTCTGTACTTTATGGTCTAGAGAACTAAATGAAACATGCAAAAGGTAATTGATTGATTTCAACCATTATGTGAAGTGAATGTTTGACCATTTAGTTTAGTATGAGTATCAACTTGAAATGGTGATAAAAAACATTCGTTAACGCAGTGAATTGACAAATATATCCTATAAAATAAATAACAAAACAATGAGTAAGCTAGACAACAGTGCATTTTCATTACTTCAACCTTACTCAGTTTAGAAACAAAATCATTTTGTTTCACGAAATGTGTTGGAAGAACAATACTACACAATTGAGTTTTAACATTATCCTATTGATCAAAACTAAAATAAATCAGCCTAAGTTAGAAATACTGCTAAAAGCAAATAATGAAATTAAAACTAAACAAAAAATGAATGTAAAGAAAATGTCCTTCAGCGCAGGTGCCCTCTGCAACTGACTCAGTTGAGCTGCTAACTAATTGAAAATGCTCTCTTAGATGATCATTGGTCAACACATGACTTATATTATAGAAAAGAACGAAGTCCCACAATACTGAGCTCAAAGTCTGAACTTAACACATAAAATTCTCTGAACCCTCCTCAGTTCTGTATAACTAGTATTTAAAAGGAAATACTCATAACTGTCTTTGAGGAAAACTAGCTACAAGTGGCTCATACGTATTACAACATACTTTGTAAACGTCTGATCATCTATAGGGGATTGAAATTCGAGTGAGATGTTTGTAACAGAACCGTTAACACATGTGGTTGATCCGAGTTAATGCTTGCAACAAAACTGTTAGATTTATTGATTAACCATGAAAGAGCAGGTGAAGAGTCCTATTGCTTCCGGGTATCATATGTTTGACTCCACCTTTGACTACGATCTTGAGCTTGCTTCCTTGGCGATCTAGGCTGAGTGAATAAGATAGAATCCACATGGAAACTATTCTAGAGATGCCCATGTCGCCAGATTCTTCATTTGACACATGGAACCTGCTAGACCATGGAAGTAGCTATGGAATACATAGTTAGCTGCAGAATAAGTTGCTTTCTATAGCTAATTTGCAAAAAATTATTCAAATAGAAAAAAAATAAAAATACAACATGTCAATCATTTAATGCCTTCCTTAAGACAAAACCTATCATTTATCATTGATTGGGATCTGTAATCTTATGGAAAAGCACGGGAAAGAGGCAACAAAATCGGTCAAGGAGAGGGTAATTCTAAGGTTCAACATACCCACATTGCAAAATCATTGAAGGTCCTGCCAAAAATGTGAATTCTTCTTTCCTATTGCATTTGCTCAGACACTTCTACTAGTACATCGAATTTTCTTCTTTTTCTCTTCTCTGAAGTGATTGCCATTCTGGGTTTCTTCATAAGAAGCATGTATTTAAGGTTGATGATTGTTCTGTTCAAGCTTCTATTCTTCCTCTTCAACTTCCTATTCTTCTTATACCACAGTGCTAGATGTAGAATTGTATTATCATGAATAACCTTGTCCAATTTACTTTGTTCCCTCAAGGTTTCATTTTCTTTCTTGATATGTCTGTTTAATATCTCTAATTCATAGATTTCCTATTTGAAAGAGTCAATTAGAGGTTCTTGTGGATTGATAGAGGGTTATGGATTGATAGATGATTCTGGATCCATTGAGGGACTTTTCTTCTCCAGTGATTCTATATAGTCATATATTTGTTGTTGCACTAGGTCTATGCCTGGAGATCTTCTGTTGGGGCTGCCTTTCAAATATCGTTCATGAGAATTTTGAGGACTGTGTGTAGATGGAACATTATCAGGAGATGGTACTGGGGTTTATTCTTTTAAATTTATGAGCTTTGTCCCCTTTGATGATATCTTCTTTACCATAACTTAGATTCTAGAGCTCCTTCTAAGCTGTAGAGGACTTACGTTCTCCTCCTTTGTACCCTTTTTCTCCTTTCTTATCTTTTCTTTCTTTTGATTTTTTTCCTAATCTATGTCAATTCTTCAGAGATTAATTTTTCATCATCTTTTTGTAATGAAGATTTAGGTTTCTTTCCAGTAGTTTCACCAACTTTCTTTTTCATCTTCCCTTTTTTCTTGATTTGCTTCCTGATCTCTGTCAATTTTTTAGAGACTAGCTCTTCATCATTTTTATGTGTTGAGGACTCAGGCTTGCTTTGAATGGTTATACCAGTCTTCTTTCCCTTACTCCTTCTGACATTACCTTTTTCAGGTCACTCGGGTGCCTCTTGGAAATAGTTTCTTATCAGGAAATTTTCCTAAGTATATCCTATTCTTTTCAAATGAAACTCAACCAGTATCTTTACCAACCCATGATTATACATGGTTGTGTCCATGAATTCTATTTTCTTCTGTACATTTGAAGCCATCCTTCTTAAACTATTTAGCAAGAAGAAAGGAAGATTGATTTCTCCATTTCTAGAAAGTTCATCAATAAATGTATATGGTAGACATACATCCACGCAAATCTCCCCTCACACATAATACATTTCTGTAATATAAAGAGCATGCTTCTCCATTTACTTTGAACTAGAAAGTTCATAAATAAATGTATATGGTAGACATACATCCACCTGAATCTCCCCTCACACGTAATACATTTATGTAATATAAAAAGCATGCTTCTCCATTTACTTTGAAGTGTTGAAATAGGAATTCCTTTTCTAAACACAGAGACATCCATACTTGGGTTCCTGAGGATTACTTTCCATGATTCACTATGGAATTATTTGTTTTTGAACCACCTCTTGTTATGCCCCTATAATACTAGTCTAACCCCTTATTTTTATTAGTACAACCACTTTATTATATTGTTGTACCCATGTAGTCCCCTTAGAAGCTCACTATTGTTATTATTGTGCGCTTACATTATTATTGTTATGTCGGCTCTGATAATATTATGACCCCTTAGACTCCTATATATAGAAAGGAGGTCTTGTCATTTGTATCATCCAGGAATTGTTCATTTATGTAATGTAAAGGAGGTTTACCTCTCAAAGAGGCTGAATTCTAAGGCGTTGATCTATCTTTTCTATCTCTTTGTGAGCTGGTTTCATAACATTTGGTATCAGAGCTTTGGATTCTAGGGTTTCGTTGCTCCAAATAGGTCATCGTGGCATTTGCACTCTAACTTTTTTTCTGTGATGTTTCAAATGCTAAAAACAAAACCCATTTGGGGTGAAATTGTTCTGAAGCTCGGGTCTAAATTTCAGAGCTTTTCATGTTATATTTGTGGAGATATGATCTGAGGAAGTTGGCCTTTTTGCAGAATCCTGAATTACATTCCAAACAAGTGACCTGGGGAAAATCATCATAACTTTTGTTTTGAGTATCAGATTGAAATTTCTTAAGAAGTTACAAAAAGAGGGCGGATTGTAGTTGCCTATGTATATTTTTCATATCCTAAGGTTAAAATAGTGACACGTGAAACTTCATACAAGTTTGCTCTTCTGAAAAGGTATATAATTAGGTTATCTTGGGACATTGTGCATAACTCTTTCTTGGAGAGTCTAAATTCGATCAGATTGGTGGCATTGGAAAGAGGACGCAGAGGGCTACTGTTGGTCAGAATTTTAGAACTGCAAAAACTGAAATTACAGAGTTATAGTCGTTTCAAGATTGAGCTCCTAAAATCAAGAAAAGGCGATATGAGGAAGTTTGATGGCAAGGATCTGGTAAATTGGATACTTCTGATGGAGCAATATTTTGATCTACATGGTGTACCACTATTACAAAATGTATGTATTGCATTTTCATATTTAGAACCGGATCAATTTTTGTGAGTTGGTTTTATAACACCTTTCACCATGTCTTGGAATTTTTGTAGCCTCTGTTATGAAGGATTTTGTTACTGCAAACTTAATGTTTCCAATTTCTACTTCTGTACCGTCAAATGATCCAGCAAAAGATTTGTGATCTCTTTATGAAAACCATCAATTTTTTCAATGAAGCTGAGCCATCCAGCCTTATTTCCTTGAGTTGTGCATATCCTTCCACATATTTTTCTCCTACTGGGTCTGTCCTAATAATGAGTACCATCGCTTCTGTTTCGCAAAATTTCTTAACCTTCAGAATTACTCTCTTGGTCTATGAAATGGATTGACTACGAGTATGGTGAAAAAGAAGTACGAGTTTGCGTGGAATAAGTAGATGGTGAGGGTTTGGAGAGACATGGACAAGTTGGTCACACTGTAGCCATGACCATTAATAGATGGAATTATTAGGGACCGTTTAGGTACAAAGTATGGAGAGTGTACCGAAGATGTGGTATGATGAAGTGGCAGTCAAATCAAATGATGAATCATTAAGGAGACATATGATCATCCATATCATACATGCCTTATGATTTTAACTTACAGTTTGAAATAAATTTTGCATTTTACCTTTAGAACTTAACCTTTCTACTTGATAACTCTTCCGGTGTTGATCCGTAGGTATCTTTTAGCATGTTTGGTCTGAAAAATAGGATTCTTCAATTTCCTGCGCATTCATGATTTATTTGTGAGTTGTACTATTGTGCGATAGATGATAAGTAAGTTGTAGTTGTATAATCAAAATAACTGCAGAATGGAATTAGCTACGGAATGCGAAAAGAAGGAAAAGTGAAGTATGGCTATGGAATATGAGGTAAAAATGAAATGGAAATGGGTTATGACAATGAGATGGAATGAGACTATGAAGTTGCAGACTTTGAACAACAAACGAATGTATCATTTTGTCACTACTTATTACAGAAAGAAAATAAAAAATATAGGTTGCCAGAAATCTCTGATTTTCACCTTGTATTTTTTGTATAAGTATGCCAATCAATGATTGGTTTTCAAACTCATACAATTTATTATATATATATATATATATATATATATATATATATATATATATATATTTATATAGCAAAAATAAAGTCTAAGTTAGTGGAGAAGCAGAATTTTCCTTCACTAGCTTCATTTCAGAGTTATTCTGGAAAATCTTTATGAACTCCTCTCTTGAAATTGACTTCTTGTATATCTTCAACTGATGAGAATTCAGAAGAAGAGATATTTTTCTTTCATCTATTGTCCTTATCCTTACAGGTTCGTTATTACAGACTTCTTCAATCTCATATGGCCCAAGCCAATGAGTCTGAAACTTCCCTTGAAAATCTTTGAATTTTGATTCAAACAAAAGCGCCCAATCTCTTGCTTGAAACTTCTTCTCCTTGATATATTTATCATGCCATTTGACCCTTTGTTGTTGGACGATACTAGTTCTTTGAACTGCATCTTGCCCGATTTCATCAAGCTCATTGAGTTGCTCCAATCTATGTTTCTGTGCCTCTGATAAATCTAGTCCCAATTGGACTGCCATCTTGAAGGTTTTGATTTGAAATTCTATAGAGAATAGGACTTGTTTCCCATAAACAAGTTCATAGGGTGTATTTCCTCTTGTATTCCTCCATGTAGTTCTATAAGCACATAAGGCTTCAAGAAGCCTTTATGCCCAATCTCTTCTATGTAGGTGCACAGTCTTAGTGAGAATTCCTTCAATCACCTTATTTGTAGAATCAACTTGACCATTTGCTTGTGGATTATAGGGGGTAGATTTCCTATGTTTCATCTTGTAATCTTCCATGAGACTCTTCACCATTTTAGATGTAAATTGATATGTCTGATCTGTCACAATTTCTCTTGGAACACTAAAACAAGTGAAGATGTCCTCAAAAAGAAAATTAACTACAGAGTTTTCATTAGAAAAAGGTAATTCTTTAGCCTCTAGCAATTTAGTGGCATAATCAATGCACACCAATATATACTTCTTTTGCTTAGATGGGGGATTAATTGGTCCAACAAAATCCAAGGCCCAGTTTTCAAAAGGTTTAATGAGTACCTGAATTTGTAGTGGCATTTCATTTGAAGAAGCGGGTTTTCCTACCCTTTGGCAGTTGTCACATCTCTTGACATATTTTTGGCATCTTTGAAGATGGATGGCAAATAATATCCTAAAGAAAGGATTGTATAGGTTGTCCTCTTGTCAGTAAAGTTTCCACCACATAGTTCATCATGACATGCCTTAAGAATCTCAGTCATTTCATCTTCCCTAACACATCTTCTCATCATGATATCTTGATCTGTTTTATACAATTCATTAGTGATCCATGAGTATCTTTCACTTAGTTGAATGATTTTTCTTTTCTCTCTAGGAAACAAATGTGAAAGCGATTTCCCTGTGAGTAAGCAATTGGAAATATCTGGAAACCAAGGGGTCTGAGTAATCACTGCAAAAATATATTCATCAGGAAACTTATTTTCAACCAGAGTGTCATCTTTGATATTTTGAATTATAGACAAGAAATTAAAAATTGTGTTTTATTTTCTAGGTCTCTCTAGCATAGTAATATTGAATTCTTACAAGAGTAATAGCCATCTTGTAACTATGCCATTATTAATAGGTTTATTCATTAAGTATCTAATTGCAGAGTGGTATGTATGAACAAATATTTCACAGCCTGTTACAAAATGTTTGAACTTATTGATAGCATGAACAATAGTTAAAAATTCCTTTTCAGTTACAGTATAATTTAACTTAGTCAGGGTCAAATTCTTACTTGTATAGTAGATGGCATAGGGAAACAAATATTTTTTTCCTAATACAACTACCATAGTTGTATCTGAAGTATCTGTTGAAATGTGAAAGGTAGTTTCCAATTTGGACCTCTCAAGATGAGTGCTTCAGAAATTCTTGCTTTTAAAGTCTCAAATGCTAACTGGCAATCATGATTCCAATTGAATTCATAACCTTGGTGAGTAATTTGAAGAGTGGAGATACTATTTTAGTGAAATTTTCTATAGATCTTCTATAGTATCCTGTAAATCATAGAGAAATTCTAACATCCTTTTTACAATTTGGAATTGATAATTTAGAGGTGACTTCAACTTTAGATTTATCGAATTTAATTCCATCTCCTGAAATGTGATGTTCTAAAACAATCCCTTCTGTAAACATCATAAAACATTTTCATGGCTTAGTGAAAGGTTTGCTTCCTTACATCTTTTAAGAACCCTTTCCAAATTTTCTAAAGCTTCGTGAAATGTATTCCCATAAACTCTAAAGTCATCCACATATACCTCTACATAATCATGTATTAGATCAAAAAAATTCCTAGTACTTCTCTTTGGAATGTTATAGGTGCATTAAATAATCCAAAAGGAAGTACTCAGTATGCATAGGTTCTCCATGGACAAGTAAATGTGATTTTATCTTGATCTTCAGGTCCCACCTAAATTTGATTATAACCACTAAAACCATCCAAGGATGAGAAATTCTTCTTACCTGCTAATGTATCTAACACTTGATCTATAAAGGGAAAAGGAAAATGATCTTTAAGAGTAGCTTTATTCAATTCTCTATAATCAATGAATACCCTCCATTTACCATTCTTTTTAGGCATAATGACTAAAGGAGAAACCCATTCAATGTCTGAAATTGGGTAAATGAAGTTTACATTCAACAGTTTTTGCAGCATTTCTTTCACAATTTCCCTAAGATTTGGATTCATCCTTCTTTGAGGTTGTCTAATAGGTTTACAATTTTCCTCAATGTAGATGTGATGTATACAAGTCTTAGGACTAATTCCTTTCATGTTAGTATATTCCCATGCAGCAGAATGTTGTTGTAATGTTTTGATTAGTTTTTCCCGTTGTAATTTCTCCAAGTTATGGTTTATGTTCAATGTTCTCCCTGGAAATATGTCAATTGTAGAGCTACCAAATTCTTCCATAGAATAAAGAGAAATCTCCCTAGATGACAAATATTCAATATTGAATTTTTCTTGGAATTGATCATGTTCATACTCTGGAGATGATTCAAAATTTTCCATTGTATTCAATATTTGACTATCTTCACTAATGTCTGAAATAGTAAAAAGAGTTTGAATTTCATTTTCATCATCAATCCATTCTTTGTCATCTATTTCTGTGATTTTTCTTGTTGGAGGATATAGAGTGAATTTCATAGTTGAAATCCAATTAGAAATATACATGTCACCAGATCTATAGCTAATGAAAGCATCAGCTGTAGCCAACAAAGGTCGTCCTAATATAAGATGTCCTCCTAGATTGTTCTTGGGGGTTAAGATCATAAAATCAACAGGGTATTCCCAAGAACCTAAGGACACTGAAATATCTTCTAACACACCATCTGATTTGACTACAGATATATCTTCTAACTCCAGTAATGTAGATGTGTAAAGAAGATTCAGAAGCTTGAGTTGTTCCATGGTTTGTTTGCTCATGATGTTTATTGCTGCTCCTAAATCAATCAATGCATTCAGAATTTCAACACCATTGATATGTGTTTTCACAATTGGACTTCCTGGATCTACATATTTTTGTATGGCATTTTTTCCCATCATTATGTCTGCTATTTTTCCTACCAGGTGAATTCTTTTTGTTTCTTTTTCTTTTCTTCTTGGTTTCTTTATGCTCAACTCCTTCACTGTTTTAGCTAGGATTGGAATCTCCTTAATGGCTTGTAACAAAGGGATTTTGATACAGAAATTTTTCAATTCATCTAGAAAATGATAATTAGGCAACATAATCTGCATTTCTGCCCCTCTATCAACTTGTAATCATTCAAGAAAATGATGCGCAGAAGTAGATATTGGTTGCTCAATGATAGGAGTTGAGTTCATTGGTTCTTTCTATTTTTCATTTTTAGTATTTTGATTTTGGAGAAATGTCCTTTCAAAAATTTTATTGGGCTGTAGAGAATTTTCCTCAGAATGGTCTTGTTCCTTAATAACTACAGAAGGATTTTCCTTTTCTAATATCCTACCAGATCTTAGTTGAACATCATTAAGATCTAGAGGAGCGATCATGTAAGTTGGAAATGGTTGTCCTTCCACCATGTAAGTATTCTGAGGATTTTTACTATTGGGGTTTGGTAATGGTTGGGCAGATAACTAATTTGGTCTATGATGAAATGGTAGTAAGAGTTGAGGATTTTGATTTTGAAGTTGAGATTGTTGGTTTTGTTCTAGGAATGGTAGTGAAAGTTGAGGATTCTGATTTTGAAGTTGCGGCTACTAATTTTGTTATGGAATTTGTTGGGGAGGATAATTCTGATATGATGGAGGATATTGATAATATTGAGAAAATCTTCCATAAGGATTTTGTATTCCTTGAGCCCAAGTTTGAGATTGAGATTGAGGTTGAGGTTGAGGTTGAGGCCATCGTTGTTGCCAAGAATTCTAATTTGGTAGGGGCTAAAGATACATTTGATTGTTAAATCCCTGACTTTGTGGCCCCTGCCAAGGTCTTCTAGAGACAAAGCAAAGAGATTTTCCTGAATTTGGAATTGTTTCTTGTTGAAAAACAACCTTAAGACCCAGAATTAAAGGAAAATCCTTGGTCTCATGGTTTTTTGAACAAATCACACAAGTCTCTATGACTTTTGGATCCAAAGGGAATTCTCTTAAAGCATTTTTTTCAGCATTTGGGATAGAAAATAGCTAATGCATCAGCCTTGGTTTTCTACTTGTTTTGTAACTTAAGGGTGTATATTTGCTCACTAAGGCTCCCTAGAATATCTATTTTGAATTCATCAAGAATATTACCAATTTATGCCCTAATCATTGATCCAATTGCAGATTTATTCACTCTAACAAGAGAAGGATCTCTTGTACCTTTCCTAGTTTTGGATTTTCCTCTTGAGAGATGAACATATAATTCTCCTATGTGACTTAATGGGAGTTGGGAGATATCTCCCTTCCCCATCATGTTAAGGATATCTATCCACTGATCTCTAATGAATTTTAATAGAAGATATTTTAACGTATATTCATCTAAGTTATCCATCTTTGCTCTTTTCATGTTATATTTGAATCTCTCAATTAAATCCTCTAAATTTTCATCCTCTCTTTGCATCATTTTTAACACTCCATCCTTGTGATTGGTAGGCATGAAATAATCCAAATACCTATCCAAAACCACTTTCTTCATGTCATTCCATGTTCTAATGGACTGAGTGACCAACCCCATGAACCACTTCAAAGCAACTCCTTTCAACGTTGAAGGAAACAAATTAAGTTTTTGAGAGTCTTCTAAATAATCATAGGTTCTGCACAAGAATTCAAATTCAAATAAAAATGTTTCAGGATCTTCAATTTTTAAACCATGGAAATTTGGGAGGATAGAAGGTGAGATAATTTTCATTGTTGAAATCGTTTCTCCATCAACTATAGGGAATCCGAAAGAATTATCAATTTCCCTATTTCCTCTACCTCCTCCATTATTTCCTCTACCTTCTCCATTACTTCCTTTACCTCTTCCTCTACCTTTTCCTCCTCCAAACAGTGTGAATTCTCCATCTTTTCCTTCTTGAGCCATTATAGTTTCTCCAGAGTTAGTATAAGAATCAACCTGCAAGGTTATTTTCTCTTCCTCTTGTTCCTATTTTAATGGTATGTGGCAGAGAGTTTCTACTTCTTCTTCCTCACTAGGTATTCTTAATTCTTCCACTAAAATATCCTCCCCTGTGGAGATGAAAAGGGCTACTCCTTCTGTTGGAGATCCAAGATTTTTGTCCTCTAGGACTACCCTAGTAGATGAAGTAGGAGATCCTCTTGATTGAATTTCTGACCTTAGAACTTCAGGATTTCTATGGCTAGGAGTATGAGCTTGAGATGCAGGTGTATCTCTTCTTAGTCTTGGTGGAGTAGGTGGTGTTATAGGAAAGGAATGCCTGCCTCTAACTATAAATCTACCCCTAGAGTCTCTTTCTCTGCGCATATCATTTATTTTTAATGTAAGAGATAAGATTACCTAATTTACACTTCCCCATAAATGACACCAAAATGTTTAGTCAATTTAGTGTCCTAAATTGCTTGCATAAATTATCAACCAAGGTTCATAAGTTGATGAAGTGTAGTGCACTAGATGTGCTTAGTTAACCCTTCTTACTTCGTTGTTTTGTATTTTTATATTGCTTTTGGGGTTTTTGTTCTTTGATTCCTAATGATGTACAATCTGAACTATGAGAAATTGAATCTAAACTTCCTAAAGGTGAACCAAGAGCTGAAACTAGTCAAAATATAATTTAAAGAAAGGAAAAACAGAGCATCTGTCATATCGCGTCATTAATCCTAAGTCATGAATCTAATTCTTAAAATTAAGGGTGAGGTTTTAATGCATGTTGAAATAAATAAAAATAATGAAATCAACTGAAGCACTTCTAGTTACTCTAACCTTCACTTTTGAAAGATAACTTTCTTGAGATGGGAGACAAGAAACTTTCCGTACTTTATGATCTAGAGAACTAAATGAAACATGCAGAAGGTAACTGATTGATTTCAACCATTGTGTGAAGTGAATGTTTAACCATTTAGTTTAGGATGAGTATCAACTTGAAATGGTGATAAAAAACATTCATTAATGCAGTGGATTGGCAAATATGTCCTAGAAAATAAATAACAAAATAGTGAGTAAGCTAGACAACATTGCATTCTCATTACTTCAACCTTACTCTGTTTAGAAACAAAATTGTTTCCTTTCATGAAATGTGTTAGAAGAACAAGACTGCACAATTTAGTTTTAACATTATGTTATTGATCAAAATTAAAATAAATCAACCTAAATTAGAAATACTGCTAACAACAAATAATGAAAGTAAAACTAGATATAAAATGAATGGAAAGAAAACCTCCTTCAATGCAGGGCCCCTCTGCAACTGCCTGGGTTGAGCTGCTAACTAATTGAAAATGCTCTCTTAAATGATCAATTGGTCAACACACGACTTATATTATATAAAAGAACGAAGTCCCAAATACAGAGTTGGAAGTGTGAACTTAATACATAAAAATCTCCAAACCCACCTCGGTTTTGTATAACCAGTAATTAAAAAGAAATAATCATAATTGTCTTTGAGGAAAACTAGCTACATGTGGCTCATACGTATTACAACAGAATTGTGTAAACATCTGATCAGCTAAAGGTGACTTAAATTCGAGTGAGATGTTTGCAACAGAACCGTTAACACAGGTGGCTGATCAGAGTTAATTCTTGCGACAGAACTATTGGATTTACTGATTAATCATGAAATAGCAGGTGAAGAGTCTTATTGCTTCCGGGTATCATATGTTTGACTCCACCTTTAACTATGACATTGAGCTTGGTTCCTTTTCGATCTGGGCTGAGTGAATAGGATATAATCCATGTGGAGACGATTCTAGAGATGCCCATGTGGTTGGAATTTTAATTTCACACCTGGAACCTGCCAGACCATGGAAGTAGCTATGAAATACATAGTTAGCTGCCGAATAGGCTGCGTTCTGTAGCTAATTTGAAAAGATTTATTGAAATAGAAAAAACATAAAAATATAACATGTCAATCATTTAATTCCTTCCTTAAGACAAAACCTATCATTTATCATTGATTGGGATCTGTAATGTTATGGAAAAGCAAGGGAACGAGGTGAGAAAAGCTGTCAAGGAGAGGGTAGTTCCGAGGTTCAACAAAACCTAAAGCGTAACATCATAAATCGAACACAACAAAATATTGAATAATTCAAACTAATAACATTAAAAATCGAACTTAAGAATAATTTGAATAACTGAAGCTGACAACTGCGATTAATCTCATAGGTAAGAAACCACTTTGTGATACTGAGTATACACTAAGTTACCAGAAAACAAAATCCATATGTAGGAAACCTCTTTGCTAGATGTGGTGCACACTGAGTAAGTAGGACTTAGTCCCTTTCCAATATATAAATGTTTCATTCATGATTTCTAGGAGATGTCGAGGGTGTTATTTGCAGAAAAAGACTGCGGTGTGACATCACATGCATAAATTTACAATAAGGACAATGTACACACAGGAATTCAGATTTCGTACATAAATTGGAAGATAGAATTACGATACTCATCATATCTGAGGCAGTGGAACAACCAGATCTAATATTAGTATATTGATTGCTCAGCTGTGATAGAATTGTCTTGAACGGTGGTTGGAAATTGGAAAATAAATTATATATGTAAATAATAAGTATAGCCTAAGTCGAATAGAATTGTCCTGAACGGTGGTTGGAAATTGGAACCAAGAATGAAACAATGTGACCACAAAGAATTAATGTGTAAATATTATAGGAAATTATTTCTTTTTATCAAATAAACAACAAGAAACTGTGACAACAAACACAACAATATCATCCTAAGACTAGCTAAACACTAGTGAAGGAACATCATTATCAATCATCTGTTTATAAATGGAACTATTAAGAATTGTACTTAGGAGACAAAGAATTTTTGGAATAGTTCTACCATAACCACAATGATGTCCTTGTCATTATCAAAAAAATGAAATGAATAGCCATTGTCATAAAATTTCTCAATCAAACCTAGGGGAAACCCCAATAAGTTATAGGTGAATATACCGGGTAATCAAAACTAAATGTAAAACTACCATAATGGTGGCATTGCAAAAATATTATGTACTGAAGATTTAGTGGCAAACAATCCTCACTAGATTTAGGGAAAAATAATGCATAGTGGTTTGCAGATGGAACTCAGGTGAAGAAAACTTAGCAGCGCTGCCTCTAGATAAAGAATAAAACTTAAACAAGACAATGATATTTTCCATTCAACATGTAGGTGTACATCCAGGAGACAACCTAAATAAAAACATATGACAATATAGTGGACTTAACAGGCCCATGGAAAACTTCAATTGCATGGTTACTCTTGTAGTGTAGTACCGATGAAGGAGAGGGGGTTAGAAACAAAATCCAACCTGGAGGAATGATGAGCCTTAAATTATCATGCCTGAAACCAGAACGAACATCACTCTTATGGGAGTAGAGATTAGAAAATACATGCATTTGCATAACCGGTAAAATAGAAATTAGACAACATTTTTATGAATTAAAATTGGGCATCTTATACCTATCCTCTCTGCGTGCTTGAATAGTTGAGAAAAACAACACAAAGACGCCATACATTATCTAAAAATAGAACCGTGATGATCTGGCATTGAAGGAACCTAAACATTGAAATAAGAAGGCAAAATTAGACGATAGAGGAGAACAGAGTAGTAAATTTGAAAAGGGTTGCATCCAATATTATCTTAAAATGACCCAGAACAAAAACCCACCGTGTTTTCTTGAAGGAAGAGGGAGAGCACCACTTCTGGGTATTCACCTTGTTTTCCATCGTATCATCACCTAAGCTCTACAAGAATAGGGAACACTCATTTTCCACAAGAAGAAACACCCATCTTACAAAAAACAAAATAAAACAAAACATGTTTTTACCTGAAATAGAGGGAATCATTGAGCATAAGCGAGATGGGTTAATATATTTATATCATGAGAGCTAAATCCCTTACATATCCACCTACATTTTCATAGCATAGGAAGCCAAGAGTTCAACATGAGTGGTAGTAACCGTACCCACAAAAAACAATTGAAGAATGCTAGGCTAGGTGAGGAGAAAACCCTGAAGCAAAAATTTATGGGTTACATCTCTCAGGTGATCACAGTTGATTTGAAACCCATTAATCCAAGCCATTGAAGTTTCATCATAGGCATAAGGATGAGGTCACTTACAACACACTAGGTGAGGAAGAGATCACATGTCTAGGTTGGTGTGGCATGCTTTGAATAGAGTGGGTTATGGTGAATTGAGTAGCTATCATAAGGATGACAACGTTGGCACCTTAGTGACTCTGGTAGAGGACAGGGTCGAGTCCATGTGTTAGACCATGCAGATTTAAACAACAAGGTGATTAGTTGTATACCACATTTAACCTTACAAAATGAATGTGAGTGAAGGGTTAAAGTATTATGGAGGGACTGATTTATTTAATCCATATAGCCCAAACCTTATATAGTTAATACAAAATAAAAAATGAAATATCACTTTACCAAACAATGGTGTTATTCAATAGAAAATTGGAATGAAGAAGGAGGCATAAAGGACTTAGGTAGGAGTACGTGACATATTATAGATACTATAGGTAAATAAAACCATACTGAAGTATAGGGGAAACAATTAAACCACCAAGTATGTTAACAAAAAACTACACACTTCCACTATCCTAATATTTCACCAAAGTTGAACTCAGTGTGAAAAAAAAATAGATAAATAGTATCACTGGGTTCATTACAAATGGTATCGGAGCCCAAATTTCTACACTGGGTGTGCATTGAGGCTCCATTATGTTTACTTTTGAAAATGATAAACATTAGAAGTAAATTGTCTGATATTTTTGAATTTCTTTGATTGACATCCACTCTACTCTATTTAAGGGATGGAGGAGTCACACCCAACAATGACTGGAGGGAATGATCTATATGTGGAACTAGGGGACGCTGCTACTTCAATGGTCGCTCAGTTTGCAGAGAGAGTAAGGAATTTCTAACAGGATTTTGGAGCAACTTTGGAGTAGAAGTGAGTGATTAATAAAAGTTAGTGAAGAACAGGATAAACTGATTAAGGAATGGATTGAGAAATCTAGCCATAAGATGGTTGAGTCGAAACGGTCAAAACAGAAACCGACAGGATCAATTCTAGACAAATCAGACAGTGATGAAGAATATGATGAGATAGATTCTAAATCCCATAAGGATAAGAAGAAGAAGGAACTACAGGGAGAATTGTGAAAGATAAAACCTCCAGACCATTGATGGGGAAAAGGGTGAGGACGCAAAAGATTGGCTGTTGAATATGGTCAACTACTTTTAGGTGTATGAATATGATAGAAATATGAAAGGAAGATTGAATCTTTATCAGTTGCAGGGAAAATACACCCTGTGGTGGGAGGAGACGAAAATTATACATCTCTTGGATGAGAAAACGATTTCGTGGGAATATTTCCAACATAAATTTAAATCTCGCTATCTGAGCGAGAGGTATTACGATGACCGAGCAAAAGAGTTCCATGAATTGAGATTGGAACAACTTACCCTGGATGATTTTGTGACCAAGTTCACTAAATTAGTTCTGTATGTTACCTACATTAGAGAGGAAAATGCTAAGGTGCAAAGATTTATGGATTGTTTACCAACTGTATATAAAGAAGGAATCAAATTTGATAATCCCAGAACTATGGATGAAGTAGTCAGGAAGGCAAGACATTGCCACTAGCAGTTCAAAAATCAAAGTGAGAGTTCTCAACCTTAGCAAAGTAAGGATAAAAATAATATGGGGATGAACTTGAAGAGGGAGAAGATGATGTATGTAAATAAATTTAGTAAAGAGCACCAACAGAAAATTTTAACAAAGGGGATCAAAATTAGCTAGCACAATCGTACACTGGCTCAAAACCTATAGAGTTGGGCAGCAAAAAAGGCACAAGGGGTAAGGAGTGAGAGCCAATAAAATTTTTGGGTTGTGGTGAACCACACTTGCTGTGGGATTTCCCCCACAATCCCAAGTCCATTCAGAATATCCGAGTGGCACATGAAGCTTGTACAGTAAACTATGTGGCCATAAGAATTTCATGAATCAACATGACATCAGAGGACTGATAGGAAGAACATCAATCTACCATGATTAATATTGAAGGTATTATTTGAAACCAACATGCTTCTATTTTAATATACCTCGGGGCTAGCCTAAGCTATAAAAATCCTCAAATGGTGGAAAAATGTAATTTAAAATCAGAAAAAATTCAAAGTTTCTCACTGGTACAGTTAACCCCTAGTACCAAACGGAAACTGACCCATGTGGTCAAACGATGTATAGTGAATTTAAATGGATAACTTACAAATAAAGACTTAAACATTCTTCCCTCGGGATCATATGACCTACTAATTGGGATGGATTGGTTGGAACAACACAAAGCTATTGTAAATTGTCTAGAAAAGACTGTGAGTTGTATTGACTCACAAGGGAATTCCTTTTTGATAAGAGGAAAATCAAAACCAGTCACAGTTAGACAATAATGACATTATAGTAAAAAATAAAATAAAGCAAAGTCTATCAAGTTTATATGGTACATGTGGAGGAACACGAAAAATTTATCCAAAATTTACCTCCAAGTTTTGGAAGGTCTTATTCGAGGGTTTGGTAACTAAGTTGAAATTTAGTACTTCATACCATCTGCAGACAGACACAAAAACTAAAACAACGAATCAAATTCTCGAGGATATGCTCTAAATGTATGTTATGGTTAGGCCCACTAAGTGGGAAGATTTTCTGCATCTGGTTGAGTTTGTCTATAATAACAGCTACCAAACTACTATCAAGATGAGCCCCTTCGAAACCTTGTATGGTAGGATATTCCATACCCCACTGAGTTGGAGCCAACCCAAGGATAGGTTGATTGTTGGACCCAAGGTTCTACATGAAATGGAGTCAGTGAGGAAAATTCAATAGAATATTAAAACTACCTAATACTGACAAAAGACTTTTGTCGACAGAAAAAGGATGCATAAGGAGTTGAAAGTGGGAAAGAATGTATATCTGAGGATTAAGCCTTGGAAAAGTACTCTCAGAACTGAAGGGTGTGCTAAATTATCACCGCGATTTTGTGGGCCATTTGAATTTATGGATTGAGTGGGTTCAGTAGCATAATAGTTGGCTTTGCCTAGTCATGCTAAAGTTCATAAGGTATTCCAAGTATTGTTACTAAACAATATGTTCATGATCCTTCTAGAAAGTGTTATAAGTGCAGCCCAAAGGAGACCGTGCTCTATAATTTTGTCGTAGCTTAGGTTAAAGTGTAGTGAGAACTGGATGACAACATGAAAACTAGTTATCTAGATTGGTTTACCAAACAAATTCATGACTAATAAACATTGAGGACGACATTCTTTTATTTTGGAGGGGGAGATGTAATGCCCCTCTATCTCATAAAGTATTATAGTCAATATTTTGTTATTTAGTAGTTTAAGTATTGATAATAATGGCATGATGGCCAAGGTTTGCCTTATGGAAGAAAAACTATGATAATGTAATTATTTGAATTTGGAATATTTAAATATGGTATTTGAAGAGATTACTTGGAAAGAACAACAAAATGAATGAGATAATTATCCTAATCCACAACCTAGGATGAATATATAAGATTGAGGAAAATAAATAAATAATAATAATAATATTAAACTTTTCCAAATCACTTCAGAAAAATCCTTGGAGTGAAATCAGGTGATTTACTAGATGAGCAGAGAAAAATTTGGGAAAATCATTTAGTGTGTGGGAGACAAGAATGGAATGGGTTAATAAGCACTGTAATGGAAAAATGCGAGATTTAAAGTATGAAAACCAATCCTTTTCAAGAAAATAAAAACAGGAAAGTCCTAGGCAATGGGGATTCACATCGCCGAGGAAAAACAGGATGTCATTATAGAATGTCTTGTCAGGCTAGGCAGTAACTCCACAAAACAAAAATTGATTCGTGTATTATCCCATAGGTAGGTCTTTGTTATATACAATAGGGAGTGACTTCTCAGTTCATCTCCCAATGACTGTTCACATTCTGAATTTAATTATTTACATAAAATTCACCCAATCACAAGGATTAGGTGTCAACATTCCCCCCCTTAATCTGAAGGGATGTTGGTGAGTCCAAGCATCATTTTGAATCGTTCAAGCTTTTCCCTTCCAAGCGCTTTGGTGAAGATATCTGCGATTTGTTCATTTGTGGAACAATGATGGAGATGGATTGTTTTGGCCTCAACATGATGTCGAATCAAATGATATTTAGTATTGATGTGCTTTGTTCGATCATGGAACTTTGGGTTCTTGGCCAAATTTATTGCAGACGTGTTTTCAATCATGAGTGGAGTTGATTGTACTTGTTTTACCTGCAAATCTTCAAGAATGTTCCTGAGCCACACAATTTCTTTTGTTGCTTCATCTGTTGCCACGTATTCTGCTTCTGTTGTGGAATCTGCTGGAACTGATTGTTTGCATGATCTCCAAGAGGTAGCTCCTGATCCAAGACTCATAGCATATCCTGAAGTAGATACCCCAGTTTCTTTGTCTCCATCGAAGTCTGAATCAGAGTATCCGATCAAGCTGAAGTCATCCACCTGTGTGTACTTGATTCCAAAGTCTTGAGTTCCCTTCAACTACTTTAGAACTATTTTTTGCAGCAGACGAATGTCCCTCACAAGGCTTTTGCATAAACTTGGAGAGGATTCCAACAATAAATGAAATGTTTGGTCTGGTAGTAGTTAGGTAGTTGAGACTTCCTACAGGCTGTCTATACTTTGTTGCATCCTCAAATTCTTTTCCTTCAATAGATGTGAGCTTTAAGTTTTGTTCCATTGGAGTAGTGAGAGGATTGCATTCTTTCATGCCAAATCTATTCAATAGATCCCCAATGTATTTATTTTGAGAAAGAAATATGGACTTTGGATGTTGGGTTACTTCAATGCCAAAATAGTAATGAACATAACCCAAATCAGTCATTTCAAAAATTTTCCCTAATTCCTTCTTTATGGATGCAATGTAGCTTTCATTGTTCCCTATAATTAAAAGATCATCTACATATAGCAAAAGATATACAACTGTTTTGCCAACATTCTTGACAAATAAAGTTACATCATCAAGATCAAAATGATTGAAATTGAGTTACAGAAGATGCTCAGTTAGTTTTTCATACCAGGATCGCAGTGCTTGTTTGAGGCCATGCAAGAACTTCACAAGTTTGCATAATTTATGTTCATGTCCTTTCACAGCAAATCCTTCAGGCCGGGACATAAAAACATTATCTTTTAGATCTCCATTAAAAAAGGCAGTTTTTACATCCATTTGATGGAATTTCGAACCGTTCTGAGCTGCTAGTGCAAAGATTGTCTGGATGGTGGCCCATTTTGCTGTGGGGGTAAAAGTTTCCTCATAATCGACCCCTTCCTTTTGTGCAAATCCTTTTGCCACAAGCCTAGCTTTTTGCTTGTCAAGTGAGCCATCAGCTTTGTACTTGTTCTTGTAGACCCACTTGCAGCCAATTGGTTTGATTCCAAATGGAGGATCAACCAGCTTCCAAGTGCCGTTCTTTATGAGGGCATCATACTCCTTTTGCATCGCTTCTTTCCATTCATCATGAGAAGTAGCTTCTTTAAAGGAATTTGGTTCAAAATCTGTAGACAAGTTCAATTCACAATCATAAGAAACATCCATATCAACAGGTGAATTAGAGTCATCTACATCACCTCCATTTTATCGGTTTGAATTTCTGGATCCTGTTTTTCCAATTTCATCAGGATGAACACTGTCAAGTGTCTTCATCAGCCACTTTGGGGGACCTTTCTGAGATGGTCCAAGCTGCTCTGTTGATTGATTTGGGACTGAATCAAGATTGAGTCTCCCAATTCTATCAATTACATCACTTAAAGCATCATTCGTTCTTGGAGTTTCATGCAGGGGAGAGTGTTCTTCAGAAGAAGATTCCACATGTTGATCTAGTATAGGAATCCCCCCTTCAAGATGTGGAATCTGATTATCAAATTCTTGAAATGATTTTGTTTTTATGAATCTATCCAAGCGATCAAGTTGCCGCTCAACAACATTGTCAGTTTTGGATGATTCAAGGAAAATTACATCTCTAGATACAACAAATTTCTTATTTTGTTCATCATAGAGGCGATATGCTTTGGAGGTGTTTGAATACCCTAGGAAGATACAGTTACAACTTCTAGCACCAAGTTTGTTTCTATGTACCTTTGGTATCAAAGCATAAAAGGTGGAACAAAAGACGCTGAGATGTTTTACCGAAGGAACATTTCCATACCACAATTCTTAAGGATTCTTGTTTCTTATAGCATTAGATGGACATGTTATGAAACCAGCTCAAGAAAAGATAGAAAAGATAGATCAACGCCTTAGAATTCAGCCTCTTCGAGGGGGCAACCTTCTTTAGATTACATAAATGAACAATTCTTGGATGATTCAAATGAAAAAAACCCCCTTTCTGTATATAGGAGTCTAAGGAGTCACAATATAATCCAGCCGACCTAACAATAATAATATAAAGCCACAAAAATAACAATAGAGGGATTTTATGGGGCACAGAAATAACAATATGGGGGTAATAGGGGCACAAAAATATAAATAAGGGGTATAACCACAATAGTAATGGGTTAATCACTAGTATTATAGGGACTCAACATTCCCCTCTCCTTCAAAAAAGTGTTGTCCTCAACGCTTGAGTAGTTCTGGATACTTCTGCATAAAATTCTCATCCTCCCATGTGGAATCTTCAGCGGATAAGTTCTTCCACTTGATAAGATACTCTGAAATTGATCGATTTCGTAGTTGTCGAGTTCTTGTTTCTGTGACTGCTTCTGGTTCCAATATAATTTTTCCTTCCTCGTCAAGTTCTGGAAATATTGTTTAAATTGGGAGCTTGTTGCCTATAACCTTCTTTAAACATGAAACATGGAAAACTGGGTGCAATCGAGAAGCTGGAGGAAGCTCCAATTTGTATGCCATAGTACTAATCTTTTGCAACACCTTGTACGGACCATAATACTTTGGTGATAATTTATTATCCTTCTTAGCTTGCTTTAGGGACATTGGCTTATATGGTTGTAGTCGTAGGAATACCCAATCACCTACATCAAAACTTCTTCCACTGCGATTTTGATATGCCTGTTGTTTCATTCTATTTTTTGCCAACACGAGGTTATCCTTTAAGAGTTGGAGGACTTGTTGTTGATGTTCAATGTGATGTTCCACTGCCTGAACCTTAGAATTTTATCTTAAATATGATGTGATGGATGGTGGTTGATACGCATAGAGTGCCATAAATGGGGTCATTTTTGTTGTTGTATGGAAGGAAGTGTTATACCGCCATTCAACAGAAGGCAACCATTTGACCCATTGTGTTTGTTTATTAGATACAAAGCAATGAAGACATCCTTCCAAACATTTGTTTACTATCTCAGTTTTCCCATCAGATTGAGGATGGTAAGATAGCTATGAGCTAACTGAGTACCAAGACAAGAAAATAATTCCGTCCAAAAATTTCCAGTGAAAATGGGATCTCTGTCACTTACAATAATCTTTGGCTTTCCATGTAGCTTTTGAACTATTTCCATAAATGCAGTAGAAACTGTACTGGCTTTAAATGGATGTGATAATGCACAAAAGTGTGCATACTTGGTAAGTCTATCAACTACCACCATGATGACACTCTTTCCCTCAGACTTGGGTAAACCTGTGATAAAATCCATTGAAACCTCGTCCCAATGTTGGCTTGGAATGGATAAAGGTTGTAATAGACCTGGTGCCTTTATTGTTTCAACTTTTTTTTGTTGCCAAACCAAACATTCCGCCACAAACTTTTGAATATTTGATTTAAGGCCATCCCAAAAAAATTCCTTCTTAACCCTGTGGTAAGTTTTTAAAAATCCTGAGTGCCCTCCTAAGCGATCTTGTTGTAGCTTTCGAATAAGTTCCCACACTTCTTCGTCATTCTTGCATTCCTCCCTTGCTTTGTTTATCCAATCTGGTTGGATAATATAAATGGCACACAACAATGCTTCCACATCCTCATCCTTTCTTGAGAGTGCATCTACCACCACATTTTTCTTCCCTTTTTTGTAGATGATTTCAAAGTCATAACCGAACATCTTTGTGACCCACTTTTGTTGCTCTTCAGAGGATAATCTTTATTTTAAAAAGTATTTAAGGCTATCATGATCATTTTTTACCTTGAAGTGTCTTCCCATTAGGTAGGGTCGCCATTTCTTAAGTGGATGGAGTATTCCCAACATTTCCTTCTCATAAATAGCTTTGCTTAAAAACTTTCCCTTGATTGAACGACTTTCAAAAGCAATGGGTCTTTCATCTTCCATTAGAATAGCACCAATTCCATTTCCTGAAGCATCACATTCCATAATAAGGGTTTTTGTGAAGTCCGGTGTAGCTAAGACCAGTGCTTGGCACATTTCCTCTTTAAGATGTTCAAAGGCCTTTTTTGCTTCTGGAGTTCATGAAAATGAATCTTTCTTCAATAATGTTGTTAGAGGTGCTGCTATTCTCCCATAATTCTTAACAAACTTGCAATAATACCTTGTCAATCCACGAAATCCTCGTAGATGCTTTATGGATGTAGGCATTTTCCATTCCTTAATGGCTTTAATTTTGCTAGGGTCTACCTTAACTCCTTCATGAGATACAATATGACCCAAATATTCCACCTCCTAGACTCCAAAGAAACATTTGGATCTTTTTGCATATAATTGTTTCTCCTCCAATAGTTGTAGCACCCTGTCAACATGCTCAACATGATTCTTCCAAGACTTGATGTAGATTAGTATATCATCAAAAAATTACTAACACAAATTTTCTAAGGAATGGTTTGAAAATTGAATTCATCAAACCTTGAAATGTTGAAGGTGCATTGGTAAGGCCAAAAGGCATGACCAAAAATTCGTAATGACCCTCATGAGTTCTAAATTTCGTTTTCAGAATGTCTTCAATCTTCATTTTGATTTGATGATATTCCGAACGAAGATCCAACTTGCTGAAGTAAATTGATCCATGCAATTCATCCTGTAATTCATCAATGACAGGAATGGGGAACTTATCTTTAATAGTGAGCTTGTTGAGCTCCCTATAATCCAGACACATGCGCCATGATCCATCCTTCTTGTGCACCAATACTACTGGAGCTGAGAAAGAACTTTGACTCGGTTGAATTATACCAACCTCTAGCATTTCTGCAACCATACGTTCAATTTGACCGTTTTGGACATAGGGATATATGTACGGCCTGATGTTTGGAGGAACACTTCATGGAATTAGATGAATATAATGATCATGATCACGCATAGGTGGGAGACCTTTGGAAGTCTCAAATACCTTGGAATGATTGTCCACGACTTTTTGGAGATCTGGAGAAATAGATGATTCCAATGTGGAAGCATCTAGCGAACATAATTGTGCAATTACACCTCTTTGCTCCCTTTTTAGAAGCTTTGTCATGCCATTAGAGCTAATTATCTTTCCTGGTTTCCCTGCAATACCCCTTAATTCAACTTCCTTTACTTTCGTAGAAAATTTGATGAAAGGTTCTTGAAAATTAAAAGCTATTGTACCCAAGGATTGTAGCCATTGGACTCCTAGTACAACATCAGCACCTCCCATTGGAATGGAAAGCATTGGGCTAGTCAATACATATTCTCCCATGGATAGCTTGATATTATGGCACTTTGCAGAGCAATTTATTGTTCCTCCATTTGCAATAATCACTTGACACTCTGGTGCTGGATATATGAAGCAATTCAATTCTTTTGCTACCCTACAATGAATAAAATTGTGGGTGCTTCCTGACTCAATCAACACTATTACCTTTTTCTTCTTGATTTGTCCTTCTATCTTGATGGTTTGAGGAGTGGTAATTCCCACCAATGCATTACAAGATATGGTTGGATTTATTTTTTCTCCATCTAGGCTTTGTTCCAGGAGTATATCATCTTCTTTTGACCTTTCTTGCTCCTTTTGTTCTTCCCCTTCACATCTATGTAGAATAATTTCTTCTCAGCACACTTATGACCTTTTTGGTATTTGCTATCACAACTGTAATAAAGCCATTTTTCTCTTTTTTCTTCCAATTGTTGTGGTGTCAACCTTGTAGGTTGTGGAAGACTAGGGGCAACAACACTTCTGTCTTTATAGTTGTGAGTGTTATGCTTCCTAGTTGCCATAATTTTGCTTTCCATTTTTCTTGCTAACTTGAATGCCTTTTCTAATGAATCAAGTTCCCAAAGGCGAACATCATGTTGGATGTTATCCTTTAAAGACCCTATGAACACATCAATGCTATGCTCCTCTAGAATATCTTTTACCCTTATGTTCACTTTTTGGAACTCCTCAATGTGCTCCATTATTGAACCCTTTTGTTTTAGACTTATCAATTGGCTAAAAAAAGTGTTGCTTTTTGTATCCTCATAATTTGCTATCAATTCTTCCGTAAAAATTGCCCAAGTGGTAAATTGTTTATGAGAACAAAGCCATTGATACCATACAAACTGATTTGGTTCCAAATATACAGTTGCCATACGTACCTTTTGTGCATTTTGCACATTATTGAGATCGAAGAATTACTCCATCTGTAATATCCATGTGGTGGGATCCTTGCCATCAAACTTCTTCATATTGATTTTTGGAATATGGTGATTCTTTGATCCAACATTAGCGTCTATGGAATCATGATTAACATTTCTTTTGTTCTCACCATGAGTTTCCTTTACTACCTTTTCACCATTAGTAAGTATTTCTTGTAGAAAATTTGTCAAATCTGTCTTCAAATCTACCATGTCTGTCTTCAAATTTGTGTTCAAATCTATCTTAAAATTGTCCATCTTAGCTTCCATGCCATTCATCTTAGCTTCCACGCCATTTATATTAGCTTTTGTTAACTTTTGTGAGCGTGACATTTGTTGCACTTGTTCTTGTAATTTTGATATATCATGTAGCATTTCTTCCTCTTCTTCATGAGTCATGCTAGAGCTTTCAGGTTCCTTACTAGGTGTTTGCATTTTCTTTCCTAGGGGCATCAGTTACCGATAATAATGCTCTACTATGCCCTTTGAATTCCTTCAAAATAAATTTTCAAACCAAGCTTAAGCAAAAATTTAAAAAAATCTACACACCTTTTTTCACTTTGTAGGAGCTCGATATTGCCTCTCATGTATCTTTGTACTTTCCAATCATCTACTTATGAATTTGTGACCTGTAGTAGCTCTCTATGTCATCTTTCCAATGCCACCAGTCTGATCCAAATTGGATTCTCCAAGAAAGAGTTATGCACAATCTCCCAAGATGACCTGATTATAGACCTTTCCAAAAGAGAAAACTTGTATGGAGTGCCACGTGTACAATTTTTGATTTTTCGTTCTGAAAACGATATACAAGAAACTACCATCCGTCCTCTTTCTGTACCTTCTTACGAAATTTCAATCTGATTCCCAAAGAGAAGTTTATGATGATTTTCCCCAGGTAACCTGTTTTGAATGTAATTAAGGAGTTTGCAAAAAGACCAACTTCTTCAGATCATATCTCCGCAAATATTGCGCGAAAAGCTCTGAAATTCAGACCCAAGATTCAACGCGATTTCTTCTCAAATGGGTTTTTTTGTGACTTCTGAAACGTCACAGAAAAAAAGTTATAGCGAAAATGCCATGATGACCTGTTTGGAGTAGTGAAACCCTAGAATCCAAAGCTCTGATACCAAATGTTATGAAACCAGCTCAAGAAAAGATAGAAAAGATAGATTAACGCCTTATAATTCAGCCTCTTCGAGGGGGCAACCTCCTTTACATTACATAAATGAATAATTATTGGATGATTCAAATGACAAAACCTCCTTTCTATATATAGGAGTCTAAGGAGTCACAATGTAATCCAGCCGACCTAACAATAATAATATAAAGCCACAAAAATAACAATAGAGGGATTCTATGGGGCACTGAAATAACAATATGGGGGTAATAGGGGCACAACAATATAAATAAGGGGTATAACCACAATAGTAATGGGGTAATCACTAGTATTATAGGGACCCAACAGGACATCTATTCTTTATATATGCAGCACATAGAACAACATCAACCCAAAACATTATCTTTACATTCTTGAAGAAGAGAATGGATCGTACCATATGTAATATTGTTCTATTAATTCTTTCAGCTACACCATTTTGTTGGGGATTATAAGGCACAGTTGTTTCATGTTTGATCCCATATTGGCGAAGATGGTTTTCAAATTCATTTGATGTGTATTTGTTTCCATTATCAGTGCAAATAGACCCAATATGAGATTGTGCGTCTTTTTCAATCCATTTATGAAAATTCTTGAATGTTTGAAAAGCATCAGATTTTTTCTTCAATAAATAAACCCAACACATTCTGGTGTAGTCATCAATAAACGTCATGATATATTTATTTCCATTTGCAGAAGGAACATGCATTGGACCACATAAATCTGAATGAATGAGTTCAAGTTTCCTATGTGCTCTTGAATGTGAATCATGAAAATACTATTTGCTATGCTTTCCTAGAATGCAAGCATCACATTGCTTAAGTTTTCTAGGAATTGTAGGCAAACCAGCAACACCATTTTTCTTCAATAAGCAGAGATTGTCATAGTTCAAATGTCCAAATCTAGCATGCCATAATAAACTTGATGGAAGTGTACATTCTTCATGATGAGAATTGTATGAGAAATGTTGTGCATGAGCAGATGTTCCTTGCAGTTTGAGAAGCCTTTCTTCTTCTATTCCCCTCATGACAAGTGAGTGGTTAGATGCTTTTCTTACCTCAAGCTTGCCATCAAACATATGAATGGAGTGACCTTGCTGGCGGATGTGGACCAAGGACAGCAAGTTTTTCTTGAGCTGTGGGAGATATAGAATATGATCCAGAAGAAAGTCTGGAAGACTAGTCAATTTAAGCTTGATTGTGCCAAGGCCCGATGGTTTGATTTTTGATTGATCTACAAAGTATACTGCTCCATCAACATTGTCAGTGAAATCTTCAAAAAAATCTTTTCTATGAGTCATGTGGCAGGTTACTCCTGAATCAAGCAACCAATCATTTTTCCATGAAGCAAGTGAAGCATTAAACAAATCATCATTTACACCAATGTTACATTGTGCCACAACATAGTGAGCAGATTCAGTTGCTTTACCTTTGTCTGTATCATCAGTTTTACCTTTCTGTTGGTTTCTTTTCTGCTGAATTTTGTCCCATGGTAGCTTGCATGTAGAGGCATCATGTGATCCATTTCATTTGTAGTGAATGCAGTGAAAATCTGTCTTTTCTCCTTGAGAATGTCTACCCCCTGCCTCTGAAATATCTTCCTCTTCCTCTTGAATGCATAGTGTAACAAAAAAAATACTTTTGCTGCAAAAATTTTGCTGCAAAATTTTACTCTTAATGGGAATGAAAAATATAGTTATGATATAATGGGCATCAGGTTCAAATATCAATTTGCATGCTTCTGCACAATGTTAAAGCACAAAATATGGAAGTATAAAAGACCCTCAACAGCGCTGCGTTCACCAAATAGAAACTAAAGAATGTAGTCCAGACGGATTTGGACTCTTAGGTATTGTGTCATACAGAGGAATATTTAGGTTATTTTTAAGAATAATTTCAAAGAGATGTATCTCTGATTTCATGTCGCATGAAATATGCCACAAAACTGCAAAAAGCTTAAGCGTTTCTCCAAATTTAATTACCCACAGCTCCTTTCCAATTCCCAGCAATCGGCAGTCATACAATCTATCAATCTGTAGTTAATAGTCTTTCAATCTATCAAACCACCCTCAAAAGGACATGCTACAACCATCAAAATGTTATACCCAAAATTCAAAGAGATATGCTATACCTGCAAGCGAGCTCAAGAAATATGGCAATCGCTGGAGCAGCAACAACATCACTGCGAGCTCTACAAAGTTGGAGTAGCAATGGCATCAACCGCGAGCTCTACAAAGTTGGAGTAGCAACAGTTGATACCCTTTCGACTTCTTCAAGGCTTAATTACCATATTAGTGCCATTCTATAAAAAATATCTGTGGCATTCTATAAAAACTTCTGGTATTGTTGTAGAGAAAGAGAAAATGCTTGCATTCCTATCAGATGAAAAGACCTTTTGTTCACTGCATTCTAGCTCAGGCCGTCGGAAGAGGCGCAATGTAGTTAGTCAATAGAGAGAGCAGTCTTATTATTTTAGCAGCCAAAAACTATAGTATAGCAAAATCCGTAGAATACACTTCGCTGAATAGAAACGTTAAAAAAAAACTCGGCTTACAGGCCACAAACGTGACCCCCCACAGTGTTTTAGACACCGGGAGGAAGGTCCTAGGCCTGGGCAAGCTCCTCGCCCAGGTGTCACAAATCCACAGGCTCGTCCTCGGTAAAGGAATTACGCTGTAGGCTTTCTGCCTTATTGAGTATAATGTTTAGCAAGAAGCGCATCAAAGCACCCGAAATGACCACGTTTGTGGCTACTGCGCCATTCAGAGCCCCAGAACTGTTTCTGAAATTTTAACGAGATTTATATTGTCATGGACATGGTGGAATGGAGTTTGCGGGGGTTCCATAAATCTCATGCAGCGTTAAAAATCATATATAAACGAATGCAAACGAATGCAAATGAAACGAGGGCTTGAAACCTAGACTTTCATGAAAAGAATCCTAAAACAAAATACGTTTATATGCAACAGCAAGCCAATATTGTAGCTTACGCAGGGAAACTTTGAAATTGAAAAAACCAAGACTTGAAACTAGAATAGCGAGTAATGAGAAAGGGTTCTGGTGGAGAGTGGTGAAGCAATTCATGCAATGGAGGCTATGGGTGCAATAACGCCCTTTTTTTACAGGAAAGTGCTTATCTTATGTCACTACAACGCCCCTTTTTTGAAACGTTTATGAACAGTCAGAGAAATAGAGAGAAACAGTCAGACAGGATGGACAGCGCTGGATACTGGAGCAGTATGGGCAGTATGGATAGTGGGGTAGCTACCATGTCAGGAACAACTTATTTTATGGAGGACATGCTCAGACAGGGAGTTACAAGGGACACAAAGGTTAAAAAAAGCTAAAAGAGCTGGCTTCGATACCATGTCAGGCCAGGTAGTAACTCCAAAAAACAAAAATTGATTCGTGTATTATTCCATAAGTAGGTCTTTGTTATATACAATAGGGAGTGACTGCTCAGTTCATCTCCCTCCCGATGACTGTTCACATTCCTAATTTAATTATTTAAATAAAATTCACCCAATGACAAAGATTAAGTGTCAACAAGTCTGTTAGGGAAAGAGATGCATAGAAATTCCTTCACCATAAGAAGGAATGTTAGGAATGTTGTTGATTATGGGGAAAGAGATCTCATCTCAGGGGAGAAGTTCAGGGGAGAAGTAGAGGTGATGGGTGAAGTAAAGGTGACAAGTTGTTCTTTCCATGCTATTATGGATGCTTGCAATCAGAGAAGTAGAGGTGATGGGTGAAGTAAAGGTGACAAGTTGTTCTTTCCATGCTATTATGGATGCTTGCAATCAGAATTTATGGTAAAAGACTATATTCTCTCTCAGAATTTATGGTAAAAGACTATATTCTCTCTTGGATGCATGCAATCAGAATTTATGGTAAAAGACTATATTCTCTCTCAGAATTTATGGTAAAAGACTATATTCTCTCTTATAAATTTTACTGATGTAATTAAGTTGATGTAATTAGGTTGATGTGATTATTTTATGTAATTAAGTTGATGTAATTAAGTTGATGTGATTATTTTATGCTCAATTTCTAGCCACGAGTATTGTGGGTTCCCTTCTCATTGTGAGTAGCTTACGCATCCGAAATGACTGAGTTTTTATTAGATTATGCATGCCTGTGGCTCAATTATTTATATGATTTGTAAGAAATATGGCTACAAAGAATGTATTTAAAATCTTCGTATGAATGTATTTAAATCAATTTAGAGTTCATATTTTATTAGTTATGTACTAATTGAGTTATTAAAAAGGAAATCATGCGAAAAGAGTAGTTCTTTGATATGTATTTCAATTGTTTACGGATTTTATTGAGATATGTAATCTTTTCCTAGAAGTATATGAAACAATAAATTATGGAATTCTAGTATAGACGATTGCATGCATGCAGAAAAATTATGGAATTCTAGTATAGACGATTGCATGCATGCAGAAATATTATGAAGGAGAGAATTTTGTGCACGAAACTGTAAACATAAATAGTTGAAATTTTGTAAGTGTAACTCTATACTAATATATTACATTAGTTAACAGGCGGGAATAATGGAAGTAGAAGAATTGCAACAATAGAAGGTCTAGGTAAAAGTATGCAAAGATTACAAGATGGGTGGTGTAGAGCATTGGGAAGGTATGTTTTAATAAATGATTTAGTGATGTTTTAAGCAATAGTTGTAATCTTTTCTTTACTATAAAGTAGGGAAAATGCAACGAGAACGAGTCTAAAATAATCCAATCACTAACAGTTGTCTTCTCTGCGCAGGAAAAGGTAAAAGCAGGAAGGCGCAATACAAAACGAGGATTTGACGAGAAGATAACGGCTGTCCCTCCAGTTCTAAATAAGGTTCAGACCAGGTCAAGTAAATCAAGGAAGATCAGTCCGGAACAAGACGAAGGACTGCCAGTTCGGAAATACAGGCCGAGTAAAGGAAAGCGTTAACAGTTTAGATCAATCGTTTTGTCGACCTATGAACTCCGCCGTTAATTGTATAAAAGGAGGGTAGCATTTGGAAACGGGGGAGAGACTTTTGGTATCTTTAACTTTCTGTTCATGAATTTCATTGTCAGTTGAACTCAGACTATTGAGTCTATCTGAGACTTAGTTTTGTACTTTCATCGATGCGTTAATATAATATTTTGGTGTTAATTCCTCCGTGCGTCTGAAGTAGCTTACGGCAGTGCGCCATTGGAAGCTTTGGGCCCGGCTCCAACGGACACTGGCTGATTGTACCATTACAATTCTGCTTTGTGTGGTTTGTTTCTCATAATCTGTTATGGTTGCATGTTGTTTCATATTTATTCATCTGTAGCTTTCCTGTTATAAATCTCTGTGATAAGTTCATATCATACTTTCAGGATTCTTCGCATACTGTTGATCTGAGTTGTTTGCACTAATTACAGAATTCATAAGTAGAATATTTCAGCTACAGGTGACTGGGGTTAATGGATTGTTGGTGACTATTGCAGATCGTGTACATATGATTGACGTTTCCTGTTTTAATGATTTGCTGTTCCATTTGATATATATATGATTGACGTTTCCTGTTTTAATGATTTGCTGTTCCATTTGATTAAGTTGCAAACCTGTATAAACGATTGCTTTCCTTCTTGTATGCAAGTGTGTGCCAAAGATTGGAAGTGTAGACCTCGCGAGACTTAGTTTCTTTACTGCCGTTCCATTTACTGCCGTTCCTTTTATTGCTGTTCCATTTCTGAAGATTGTTGTTTCATTCTGTTTTCTTGCTTGCGTTTATTGAAGTGGCATGAGAGGAGGTTCAAGACTGTTGTGAGATACAGCAGACGCTATCATGCTCCCAGATCATGATCCATACTCCTTCATCAGTTTCTAGGGGGATAGGTTATTGATTCCATACCCTCGACCGACGAAGTTGCTGCGTGTGTGATTTCTTTATGCAAAAGTAATTTAGCATTAGCATCTGTTTACTCTTGTATTCTTTAGATCTATACTACAAAGCATTATCCTGACAAATAGCCTCAAATTAAGATGTCCCTTACAATAACAAAACGCTCCAGGATTGACTTGTAATGTGAGATAACTAGAGGTGAAAAAGACCCTTGTTACTGCTCCACATTTTGGCGCCGTTGCCGGGGAAGGGGCGTAGCCATTTGTTTTTTTAACAGGGTAGTGTGTGAATCTGTTAGGGGAGAACTGGATTTTAAAAACGGGAGGTAAGAACATGCGTGCGGAGCATGTAAAAGCCCTGCTCCACCGTCCGCTTTCCTAGAAGAATTGATTTAGTAATTTAATTGGAGTGCATGACTAAGCAGAAAAAGCCAGAAAAGAATCAAAAGCCTCCATCCAAAATCGAAAAAGCCAAGGGGTCGGCGACCCTTGGACGAAAGACCTTTATAGACGAAATTTACAAGAAAGCCGGATCTCCGCCATCAGTAGGTTATAAGAAAGTAAACTCTAAACAACCTGCTAGTTCCCTTCAGGCTTCAGAATTACCATCTGAAGCCTTTGCGGAGGTGCACAGTCAGACAGAGGAGCAGGACTTTCAAGAATTTGACAATTCAACTCCTGGACCAGTGCACGAAGGAAATTTTAGTAACCTTTGCGAAGGGGAAGGAGAAACAGGGGAAATCGAGGAACCTAGATCTCCTATTGAACTAAACCAGCCTTTAAATAGTCCAGATAAAGGAAGCGCTGCAAAAATCCTTGTTGACGGAATTCATTCACCTCAGACCGTAGGGGCCATCATCATCCCTGATGAAGGGAGTGCTGTAAAAACAGTTCCTGCTAAGACTACCCCTCCGCAACCAAGGAATACACTATTGGAAATTCCTGAAGATTACTGGCATATATTTGATTCCATGGCGCAGAATCAGCCAAATACCCAAACCTCTACTTTGCAATATCCCATAGTAGATTCTGCTGCGAATGCGCCAATGAAGGCAATTCCGCTTCAACATATTCCAACGTTTCATGGACTCACATCAGAAGACCCTGATGCGTTTCTATTCGAATTTGATGTGTTATGCAGGGGATACGATTACACCACTGATCCCCAGAAGCTAAAATTGTTTCCCTCTACCTTGAAGGGAGCAGCTCTGAGATGGTTCATGGGTCTAGGTGGTGGAGTCATAAACAATTGGGATGAAATGAAAGCGGCCTTCTTAAAAAAATATCAGGATTATTGTAGATCAAGAGAACTAAAGGATGAAATCTTTCAAATGTCTGCCAGACCAAACGAAACTTTAGAAGAATATGTAGAACGTTTCCAATATAACTTGCAGAGATCTCCATATGCATCGTTACCTCTACCCGATAACGTGTTAAAAACTGCATTTATTAGAGGTATGAAGGAGCAATGGATTGAAACGTTGAATATTATGGGAAAAGGAGACATTTATCAGGAAAATTTTGCTGACATCATTGATCTGTGTATCAGGAGCTCAAGAGGCAGCACACGGATAAAACCAGCAGAATATGATCGCTTCACTAGAGACAATCGAACATCAACAGAAGGAGTATCACGAGTGGAACTTGGAAATTTGTTAGAGAATTTTAAAACTGATATCATGGGGACATTAACTACACAGCTTGATATTGTGCAGGCTAAACAGAAGCAAGCAGAGGCGGAACAGAATCTGGCAATTTTCTGCCCGAGGTGCAGGAAGAAACATAGCCAGAAAGAATGCCCGCTTGATACAGTTCAAATATGTGCTATTTGTACCAAGGACCATAGACTGAAAGCTGTCCCTCGCTCCCTGGTTTAAAGGCGGTGTACAAAGAAGCAGAAGAGGAACCAGAATCAGCATATTTTATCAACCAGCGTCGTCAATGGCAACCTAGGCAACCTGGTATGTTTCAAGATCCCTCCTCTTCTTTCCAATCGCCGCAATTTAATGCTCAGCAACAAAATATGTGGCAGAATCAGTCTCAACACCCATTTTCAAATTGGCCGCCTCAAATGTTTCCTACTCCGAACCCTTGGATGAACCAACCTGGTTGGCCAAACTTTCCTTATCCTCCGCCATATTGGCCAAATAGTTCATATCCTCCACAATGGACCCCTTCCACTTCGCAAAGTTCACCCTGGCAGAGCAACTGGCCAAGATCGACATATCAAACGCCAGGATCAATTCCCCTCCCTCAACCAACTCTGCCAGCCTTGCAACAAAATCCCCAGCCCAACCTAAGACCGCAGCTCCCAGCCCAACCCAACCCGAACCCAAACAATCGGCCAGTTCAATCTCTTCAAATTATAGAATCCTCCGAGATTGAATCTGCTCTGCAGGAGTGCAATGATCTTCAGTTGAGATCTGGGCGAATAATAGAAACTGAGGGGCATAGAACCGCGCATATTGAAAACCAGTTACCGATAGAACAACCGTCACAACAAGAAGAAGTAAGTAAAGACCAAGTTCATCAGCAAGGACTTACATCTTCTCCACCTTTCCCAGAACGACTGGCCATTCCGAGACAAATGCAATATCCTGATTTTGATATTCTGGGAGAACTCCAAAACTTGTATATAAGAATTCCATTCCTTCAGGCTATACAGGATATCCCCATATATGCAAGAACCATAAAAGACCTGTGTAGCAGAAAAACAAAAAGAAATATAACCCCTAACCCTAGAGTCCAGGTAGTCGGCACCTTATCCGACCTCTTATCAGGGAAAGAAACACCAATTAAATATGAGGATCCTGGAAACCCAATTGTCACTGTTCAAGTCTGTGGGCAGACCCTGACCAACGTTTTAGTAGATCTAGGGGCTGCGATTAACATCCTGACAACATCAACCTGCCAGAAGCTTGGAATCACATCGGTAGAGCCTACTTCCACTTTACTAGAACTAGCTGACCGATCAGTAATAAGACCAGAAGGCACCTTGTATGATGTCATGGTTTCAGTGGACTCTTGGGAATACCCGACCGATTTTCTGGTGATTAATCCCAAAACCCGACTAGATGGACATCCGCTAATTCTATGTAGACCATGGCTCGCTACTGCTGACGCCTACATTGGATGCCGGCAGGGAAACATGACCATAACCAGAGGACCGGATATCAAAAATTTAATCTTGTACCCGCCAGCCCAGCCAAGCATCACACCTCATATATCGATGACCAATCTGCGCCCTGCCTCATATATTACTGATAATATTAGACCACCATTAACAGTTCAGGAAGCGCTAGATTTTAAAGATCAAACGGAAGACGATGCCATTAATAAATTCATTAATCAAACAGAGTCCACATCGTATACACAATGCTTTATGATAAAAGCGGCATTTGATAACGAATTAGAGGAAGATCCTCTAAAAGATGACAATGACCCAAATATACCTGTAACCTCTGTTGCTAACAGCAAAGTAATACAAATTGAACCGGGCAAAACTTTAAACATTAACGCTAATCTGACACCTGAACAAGAGACCAAACTCATCCAGCTCCTACGAAAGTATCAGGAGGCATTTGCTTGGGACTATCCCGATATGAAGGGGATTGATCCCCAGCTATGTACACATCGTATCTATATCGAGAAAGATGCAAGACCAGTTCGCCAACCACAGAGAAGACTCAATCCCCATTTAAAAGATGTTGTAAAAGATGAGCTGCAGAAATTATTAGACGTTAATTTTATTTATCCTATTTCTGACAGCAAATGGGTCTCCCCACTTGTGGTAGTGCCTAAAAAGAATGGGAAATGGAGGATCTGTGTTGATTACAGAGAATTAAACAAAGCTACACAAAAAGATCACTTCCCGCTCCCTTTCATAGACCAGGTATTGGACACCTTAGCAGGCAAGAATTTTTTTTCTTTTTTGGATGGCTTCAGCGGATATAACCAGATTCAGATTGCCCCTGAAGACCAGGACAAGACTACCTTTACTTGCCCCTGGGGAACGTTCGCCTACCGAGTCTTACCCTTTGGATTATGTAATGCTCCGGCTACATTCAACGGGCTGTTCTTAGCATCTTCGCAGATTTAATTAATGATGGATTGGAAGTCTATATGGATGATTTTACACCATATGGAGATGACTTTGATCCAGCCCTGGACACTCTCGAAAAAGTTCTAGAGCGTTGCATTGCTACCAGGCTTTGCTTGAGTCACGAAAAATGTTACATGATGATGACAGAAGGACTCATTCTGGGACATCACATCTCAGCAGTTGGAATTCAGGTAGACCCTGCTAAAATTCAAATACTCATGCTTATTCCAACCCCCACTAATCAAACAGAGGTACGCAGTTTTCTTGGTTTTTCTGGGTATTATAGAAGATTTATACAACATTACTCACGTATTGCCGCACCTCTACATGCATTAACTGGAAATGTTGATTTTTTGTGGACAGAAAAATGTGATCGAGCCTTCACTGAATTAAAGAAGTTGCTATCTACAGCTCCAGTTCTCAGAGGACCTAATTGGAACTTACCATTCCAGATTTCAACCGACGCCTCAGACACAGCAATCGGTGCAGTGTTGGGCCAAGAAGAAGAGAAAAGACCATACGCTATCTATTACATCAGCAAAAATTTGGCTCCGGCTAAATTAAATTACACTGTCACCGAAAAAGAATTTTTAGCTGTGATACATGCTATTAATAAATTTAGACACTATATTACAGGCTATCCCGTCATTTTGTATACAGACCATTCTGCTATTAGGTATTTAGCAAATAAGCCTGTTACAAATGGAAGAATAACCAGGTGGTTGATCTTGTTGCAGGAATTCGACATTACAATCAGAGACCGACCAGGGAAGGAGAACCCTGTAGCTGACTTTCTTTCACGAATACCAAAAGCAGTTGAAACAGCAGCAGTTGAGGACCAATTCCCTGATGAACACTTGTTTGCAGTTGCTGTTCAGACTCCCTGGTACGCTGATGTGGCTAATTATCTTGCACTAGGTAAGCTTCCAAAACATTTAACTCCCAACGAACGGAAACAGATCGTTGCGAAAAGCAATCGATTTTCGTGGGTTGGGGGCTATCTATTTCATACAGGCGCAGATATGGAAATCAGAAGATGTATTCGAGAAGACGAAATCTTTGATATATTGAAAGCCTGCCATGACGGGCCATGTGGAGGACATTTCGCTGAACGAAGGACAGCACACAAAGTATTACAAACGGGATATTACTGGCCTACAATCTTCAAAGATGCCAAAAAATTTGTCCAGGCCTGTGATAGTTGTCAGCGTGTAGGAAGACCTGGCCCAGCAGACGAAATGCCTTTGCAGCCTCAATTGGTGATCGAACCTTTCGAACGCTGGGCTCTGGACTTTGTCGGACCCATCAACCCCCCATCAAACCAAAAAACTTACATTTTGGTGGCAACTGAATATGTTACCAAATGGGTTGAGGCAGAGGCATTACCCAGAGCTACAGAGGAATCGGTAATTCAGTTTTTGTTCCATTTGTTTGTACGTTATGGTCTCCCAAGGGAAGTGGTTACAGATGGAGGACCACAATTTGTGGGACATAAATTAGCTGCAACGCTCAATAACCATCACATCCATCACAAAATTACTACCCCATACCATCCGCAGGCAAATGGGCAAGTCGAGAACAGTAATAAGATAATAGAGTCCATTTTGACAAAAATTGTTGCTTCACACCGCCGCGATTGGGCCGCTCGACTACCGGAGGCACTGTGGGCTTATCGAACCACATGGAGAAGTACCACTGGCTATTCACCATATCACTTAGTGTTTGGAAAGCAACCCATTTTTCCTATAGAATTTGAGATCCAAACCCTGCGAACTGCCCAAGAAGTCGGATTAGATTTAAGTGAAGCACAGAAAAATCGATTACAACAAATTAATGAGTTGGACGAAACAAGGCTCGCTGCATTACAGAATACAGCACTCATCCAGCAGCAGCGAGCCAAATGGCATGATGCGCTCATCAAAAACAAGATATTTCACGAAGGAGATTGGGCTCTGTTATATGATTCTAGATTTCAGGATTTCCCGGGGAAGCTTCAGACTCGATGGTTGGGACCATACGAGATTCAAAAAGTCCATGACAATGGGACCCTTACTTTGATTACAATCGATGGATCTGGATATACATTTAAGGTAAACGGCCACCGAGTTCGTCTGTATCGCAAACCGCTCACTCGGGAATCATTTTGCCAGCAGTTACGCCAAGATACTAACATCAAGATTATGGGAGAGGAAGCAAAAACTTCCTCCCCTATACATGAGTAAGAAGTTCATTCGTTATTACCACATTCTGTATATAAGATTGTACATTTTGTATATATGTTTCAAGTTTGTGTTTTGTTGTTCCTTTTCAAAAGGAACAGCATTGGTGTGTTTTGTTGTTCCTTTTCAAAAGGAACAGCACCCTTGTGTTTTGCTGTTCCTTTTCAAAAGGAACAGCACCGGTGTGTTTTGCTGTTCCTTTTCAAAAGGAACAACACTTGCGTGTTTTGCTGTTCCTTTTCAAAAGGAACAGAACTTGCGTGTTTTGCTGTTCCTTTTCAAAAGGAACAACACTTGTGTGTTTTGCTGTTCCTTTTCAAAAGGAACGGCACCCTTGAGTTTTTGCTGTTCCTTTTCAAAAGGAACAACACTTTTTGAATTTTTGCTGTTCCTTTTCAAAAGGAACAAAACTTTTTGAATTTTTGCTGTTCCTTTCCAAAAGGAACAGCACTTTTGAATTTTTGCTGTTCCTTTTCAAAGGGAACAGCACTTGTGAATTTTCTTATTTCGTTTAAGGAGCAACATTTGTGTGTTTTTTCAATTTCTTTTAAGCAAGCAGCATTTGAGTGCTTTTGTTATCTTAGGACATTGCATCAAAAAGGACCCTCCCACCCTCCCTTGTAAGAAAGAAATAGTATGCCCTCGTCCTTTCTATAAGAAGAAAACATTGTCCCGAGGCCATAAGTAGCAGCTATATATTTATGCAACAAATATAAAAGGCATGATATATCAAGATCAGCACATCATAAATCGCTATCTATAACAGCCCTAGTATTGATGCAACAAAGGAGGGAACCATACACTCATCATTCTTTCAGCCATAAGTCTCACTTCCTCTGCCTTGTTGGAAAACTTTATCATGTTACGTTCCTACAATTTTTCTTATTATTACTTGGAAATAAGAATAGAAAATTTATATTTTCCTATTGGGATAACAAGACTTCTTCCGCCATTCCCACTCTTAAGGAGGGCTGAACCACCCTTATGTGTAATCATACAAGAGCAAAAGTCTATCTCAAAAGAAAAAGCAGCAGAACCAAAAGAAATTATTTGTCAAATGCAGGATAGGGGGTTTCATTAAGAACCAGCCTACTATGATCATAAGATTGGAAGCGAAGTGGCATTCCCATCATGGCCACCACACCAGGGATATGGTCCAACAGGTTCATTATATAAACAAACCTTGGAACAGGGGGTCTCATCACGAGCCAGCCTGCCCACGTTTCGCGCCTCTCTGGTGAATGGCGTCATGGTTATCTGGTTACCAAGCCAGCATAATGGCTTGCATGTTGACAAGAATTGCTCTTCAAAACTACACAAAGGACTATGGTTCCGGGGTGAAATAAACAACTCTGCCACGGTTATAAACACCGGTCGGCAGCAGAGCTCTGTTAATGGTATCGGAGTCAAAACATATACACCAATTTGGATCTTATTAAATCTTTCTTTCTATCCTCGTAATAATTATATCTTACACCTCAAGGAATACGTCACATGAACATTTATCATTACCAAGTATGGCAAAGGCATTTGACTATGACAATCTCAGACTTTCCATGAGTGCTAGACGTCCTATCCTTATGTTCTGCATCACATCACGAAGGCTTATGTTAAACGCGATCTATCTTTCGCATCGATCTCGGTATTTCATTGTCTAATCTGAAACATGGCAAAATTTTAAAAGCTGCTCCATTATGACTCGGTGATGGAATGACCGCCTTCTTCTATTTGACGGCTGGGGCAGCCTATCATTTCGCGCGGGGGGGAGGTGACTTCATTACTCCGCCGGCCACGTGTTAACACATCATTCGGAAATGATATGATACAGAGGTACGATATGCGTTAACGGCATGACAATGCTATTTTTTGAAAAAGTTGTTATTTATGATCAATTATTCATGCATGCTCTGTATCTTTTCTTTTTGCCGCAATTACGTTCTTTGCATTGCTGTTCCATCTAGACCCTGAAACAGAACCATGGGGGGAAAGTCTATCAGAAGTGAGCCGAGCGAGCTCATAGTTTCCGAAGCCGCTCGGAAGATCTTAGAAAAAGCAGGGTGGTTAACTTATTTTGGCCGCCTGCGCAAATCAAACGAAATAGTGGCCATGGAATTCCTGCAGAATTTGCAGGAAGAACACTCAGTGGTAGGTGGGAAGCAGATAGCAGTCACGAAGGAAATAATCGCGGAAGTAACCGGATTACCAGACTTAGGTCCAATATGGACGACAAAGAAAGAAAGACTGCAAAAGATCGTAGAACTCTTCCAAGATGAAGGGCAGGAGCTGACGGTGAAGGGAAAAGGAGTGCTGCCGGCAACACTGGGAGAACCTTGGAGCGAACTGGCAAAGGTAGTACAGAGCTACATCACCTGTGAAGGACGAAAAGATGTGGTAAGGCCGCGTCACACAAGTCTCTATGACTTTTGGATCCAAAGGGAATTCTCTTAAAGCATTTTTTTCAGCATTTGGGATAGAAAATAGCTAATGCATCAGCCTTGGTTTTCTACTTGTTTTGTAACTTAAGGGTGTATATTTGCTCACTAAGGCTCCCTAGAATATCTATTTTGAATTCATCAAGAATATTACCAATTTATGCCCTAATCATTGATCCAATTGCAGATTTATTCACTCTAACAAGAGAAGGATCTCTTGTACCTTTCCTAGTTTTGGATTTTCCTCTTGAGAGATGAACAAATAATTCTCCTATGTGACTTAATGGGAGTTGGGAGATATCTCCCTTCCCCATCATGTTAAGGATATCTATCCACTCATCTCTAATGGATTTTAATAGAAGATATTTTAACGTATATTCATCTAAGTTATCCATCTTTGCTCTTTTCATGTTATATTTGAATCTCTCAATTAAATCCTCTAAATTTTCATCCTCTCTTTGCATCATTTTTAACACTCCATCCTTGTGATTGGTAGGCATGAAATAATCAAAATACCTATCCAAAACCACTTTCTTCATGTCATTCCATGTTCTAATGGACTGAGTGACCAACCCCATGAACCACTTCAAAGCAACTCCTTTCAACGTTGAAGGAAACAAATTAAGTTTTTGAGAGTCTTCTAAATAATCATAGGTTCTGCACAAGAATTCAAATTCAAATAAAAATGTTTCAGGATCTTCAATTTTTAAACCATGGAAATTTGGGAGGATAGAAGGTGAGATAATTTTCATTGTTGAAATCGTTTCTCCATCAACTATAGGGAATCCGAAAGAATTATCAATTTCCCTATTTCCTCTACCTCCTCCATTATTTCCTCTACCTTCTCCATTACTTCCTTTACCTCTTCCTCTACCTTTTCCTCCTCCAAACAGTGTGAATTCTCCATCTTTTCCTTCTTGAGCCATTATAGTTTCTCCAGAGTTAGTATAAGAATCAACCTGCAAGGTTATTTTCTCTTCCTCTTGTTCCTATTTTAATGGTATGTGGCAGAGAGTTTCTACTTCTTCTTCCTCACTAGGTATTCTTAATTCTTCCACTAAAATATCCTCCCCTGTGGAGATGAAAAGGGCTACTCCTTCTGTTGGAGATCCAAGATTTTTGTCCTCTAGGACTACCTTAGTAGATGAAGTAGGAGATCCTCTTGATTGAATTTCTGACCTTAGAACTTCAGGATTTCTATGGCTAGGAGTATGAGCTTGAGATGCAGGTGTATCTCTTCTTAGTCTTGGTGGAGTAGGTGGTGTTATAGGAAAGGAATGCCTGCCTCTAACTATAAATATACCCCTAGAGTCTCTTTCTCTGCGCATATCATTTATTTTTAATGTAAGAGATAAGATTACCTAATTTACACTTCCCCAGAAATGACACCAAAATGTTTAGTCAATTTAGTGTCCTAAATTGCTTGCATAAATTATCAACCAAGGTTCATAAGTTGATGAAGTGTAGTGCACTAGATGTGCTTAGTTAACCCTTCTTACTTCGTTGTTTTGTATTTTTATATTGCTTTTGGGGTTTTTGTTCTTTGATTCCTAATGATGTACAATCTGAACTATGAGAAATTGAATCTAAACTTCCTAAAGGTGAACCAAGAGCTGAAACTAGTCAAAATATAATTTAAAGAAAGGAAAAACAGAGCATCTGTCATATCGCGTCATTAATCCTAAGTCATGAATCTAATTCTTAAAATTAAGGGTGAGGTTTTAATGCATGTTGAAATAAATAAAAAGAATGAAATCAACTGAAGCACTTCTAGTTACTCTAACCTTCACTTTTGAAAGATAACTTTCTTGAGATGGGAGACAAGAAACTTTCCGTACTTTATGATCTAGAGAACTAAATGAAGCATGCAGAAGGTAACTGATTGATTTCAACCATTGTGTGAAGTGAATGTTTAACCATTTAGTTTAGGATGAGTATCAACTTGAAATGGTGATAAAAAACATTCATTAATGCAGTGGATTGGCAAATATGTCCTAGAAAATAAATAACAAAATAGTGAGTAAGCTAGACAACATTGCATTCTCATTACTTCAACCTTACTCTGTTTAGAAACAAAATTGTTTCCTTTCATGAAATGTGTTAGAAGAACAAGACTGCACAATTTAGTTTTAACATTATGTTATTGATCAAAATTAAAATAAATCAACCTAAATTAGAAATACTGCTAACAACAAATAATGAAAGTAAAACTAGATATAAAATGAATGGAAAGAAAACCTCCTTCAATGCAGGGCCCCTCTGCAACTGACTGGGTTGAGCTGCTAACTAATTGAAAATGCTCTCTTAAATGATCATTGGTCAACACACGACTTATATTATATAAAAGAACGAAGTCCCAAATACAGAGTTGGAAGTGTGAACTTAATACATAAAAATCTCCAAACCCACCTCGGTTTTGTATAACCAGTAATTAAAAAGAAATAATCATAATTGTCTTTGAGGAAAACTAGCTACATGTGGCTCATACGTATTACAACAGAATTGTGTAAACATCTGATCAGCTAAAGGTGACTTAAATTCGAGTGAGATGTTTGCAACAAAACCGTTAACACAGGTGGCTGATCAGAGTTAATTCTTGCGACAGAACTATTGGATTTACTGATTAATCATGAAATAGCAGGTGAAGAGTCTTATTGCTTCCGGGTATCATATGTTTGACTCCACCTTTAACTATGACATTGAGCTTGGTTCCTTTTCGATCTGGGCTGAGTGAATAGGATATAATCCATGTGGAGACGATTCTAGAGATGCCCATGTGGTTGGAATTTTAATTTCACACCTGGAACCTGCCAGACCATGGAAGTAGCTATGAAATACATAGTTAGCTGCCGAATAGGCTGCGTTCTGTAGCTAATTTGAAAAGATTTATTGAAATAGAAAAAACATAAAAATATAACATGTCAATCATTTAATTCCTTCCTTAAGACAAAACCTATCATTTATCATTGATTGGGATCTGTAATGTTATGGAAAAGCAAGGGAACGAGGTGAGAAAAGCTGTCAAGGAGAGGGTAGTTCCGAGGTTCAACAAAACCTAAAGCGTAACATCATAAATCGAACACAACAAAATATTGAATAATTCAAACTAATAACATTAAAAATCGAACTTAAGAATAATTTGAATAACTGAAGCTGACAACTGCGATTAATCTCATAGGTAAGAAACCACTTTGTGATACTGAGTATACACTAAGTTACCAGAAAACAAAATCCATATGTAGGAAACCTCTTTGCTAGATGTGGTGCACACTGAGTAAGTAGGACTTAGTCCCTTTCCAATATATAAATGTTTCATTCATGATTTCTAGGAGATGTCGAGGGTGTTATTTGCAGAAAAAGACTGCGGTGTGACATCACATGCATAAATTTACAATAAGGACAATGTACACACAGGAATTCAGATTTCGTACATAAATTGGAAGATAGAATTACGATACTCATCATATCTGAGGCAGTGGAACAACCAGATCTAATATTAGTATATTGATTGCTCAGCTGTGATAGAATTGTCTTGAACGGTGGTTGGAAATTGGAAAATAAATTATATATGTAAATAATAAGTATAGCCTAAGTCGAATAGAATTGTCCTGAACGGTGGTTGGAAATTGGAACCAAGAATGAAACAATGTGACCACAAAGAATTAATGTGTAAATATTATAGGAAATTATTTCTTTTTATCAAATAAACAACAAGAAACTGTGACAACAAACACAACAATATCATCCTAAGACTAGCTAAACACTAGTGAAGGAACATCATTATCAATCATCTGTTTATAAATGGAACTATTAAGAATTGTACTTAGGAGACAAAGAATTTTTGGAACAGTTCTACCATAACCACAATGATGTCCTTGTCATTATCAAAAAAATGAAATGAATAGCCATTGTCATAAAATTTCTCAATCAAACCTAGGGGAAACCCCAATAAGTTATAGGTGAATATACCGGGTAATCAAAACTAAATGTAAAACTACCATAATGGTGGCATTGCAAAAATATTATGTACTGAAGATTTAGTGGCAAACAATCCTCACTAGATTTAGGGAAAAATAATGCATAGTGGTTTGCAGATGGAACTCAGGTGACGAAAACTTAGCAGCGCTGCCTCTAGATAAAGAATAAAACTTAAACAAGACAATGATCTTTTCCATTCAACATGTAGGTGTACATCCAGGAGACAACCTAAATAAAAACATATGACAATATAGTGGACTTAACAGGCCCATGGAAAACTTCAATTGCATGGTTACTCTTGTAGTGTAGTACCGATGAAGGAGAGGGGGTTAGAAACAAAATCCAACCTGGAGGAATGATGAGCCTTAAATTATCATGCCTGAAACCAGAACGAACATCACTCTTATGGGAGTAGAGATTAGAAAATACATGCATTTGCATAACCGGTAAAATAGAAATTAGACAACATTTTTATGAATTAAAATTGGGCATCTTATACCTATCCTCTCTGCGTGCTTGAATAGTTGAGAAAAACAACACAAAGACGCCATACATTATCTAAAAATAGAACCGTGATGATCTGGCATTGAAGGAACCTAAACATTGAAATAAGAAGGCAAAATTAGACGATAGAGGAGAACAGAGTAGTAAATTTGAAAAGGGTTGCATCCAATATTATCTTAAAATGACCCAGAACAAAAACCCACCGTGTTTTCTTGAAGGAAGAGGGAGAGCACCACTTCTGGGTATTCACCTTGTTTTCCATCGTATCATCACCTAAGCTCTACAAGAATAGGGAACACTCATTTTCCACAAGAAGAAACACCCATCTTACAAAAAACAAAATAAAACAAAACATGTTTTTACCTGAAATAGAGGGAATCATTGAGCATAAGCGAGATGGGTTAATATATTTATATCATGAGAGCTAAATCCCTTACATATCCACCTACATTTTCATAGCATAGGAAGCCAAGAGTTCAACATGAGTGGTAGTAACCGTACCCACAAAAAACAATTGAAGAATGCTAGGCTAGGTGAGGAGAAAACCCTGAAGCAAAAATTTATGGGTTACATCTCTCAGGTGATCACAGTTGATTTGAAACCCATTAATCCAAGCCATTGAAGTTTCATCATAGGCATAAGGATGAGGTCACTTACAACACACTAGGTGAGGAAGAGATCACATGTCTAGGTTGGTGTGGCATGCTTTGAATAGAGTGGGTTATGGTGAATTGAGTAGCTATCATAAGGATGACAACGTTGGCACCTTAGTGACTCTGGTAGAGGACAGGGTCGAGTCCATGTGTTAGACCATGCAGATTTAAACAACAAGGTGATTAGTTGTATACCACATTTAACCTTACAAAATGAATGTGAGTGAAGGGTTAAAGTATTATGGAGGGACTGATTTATTTAATCCATATAGCCCAAACCTTATATAGTTAATACAAAATAAAAAATGAAATATCACTTTACCAAACAATGGTGTTATTCAATAGAAAATTGGAATGAAGAAGGAGGCATAAAGGACTTAGGTAGGAGTACGTGACATATTATAGATACTATAGGTAAATAAAACCATACTGAAGTATAGGGGAAACAATTAAACCACCAAGTATGTTAACAAAAAACTACACACTTCCACTATCCTAATATTTCACCAAAGTTGAACTCAGTGTGAAAAAAAAATAGATAAATAGTATCACTGGGTTCATTACAAATGGTATCGGAGCCCAAATTTCTACACTGGGTGTGCATTGAGGCTCCATTATGTTTACTTTTGAAAATGATAAACATTAGAAGTAAATTGTCTGATATTTTTGAATTTCTTTGATTGACATCCACTCTACTCTATTTAAGGGATGGAGGAGTCACACCCAACAATGACTGGAGGGAATGATCTATATGTGGAACTAGGGGACGCTGCTACTTCAATGGTCGCTCAGTTTGCAGAGAGAGTAAGGAATTTCTAACAGGATTTTGGAGCAACTTTGGAGTAGAAGTGAGTGATTAATAAAAGTTAGTGAAGAACATGAAAAACTGATTAGAGAATGGATTGAGAAATCGAGTCATAAGAGTGTTGAGCCGGAAGGGTCAAAACAGAAACCGACAGGATCAATGCTAGACAAATCAGAAAGTGATGAAGAATATGATAAAATAGATTCTAAATCCCATAAGGATAAGAAGAAGAAGGAACTACAGGGAGAATTTTGAAAGATAAAACCTCCTGACCATTGATGGGGAAAAAGAGGAGGACGCAAAAGATTGGCTCTTGAATATGGTCAAGTACTTTTAGGTGTATGAATATGAAAGAAATATGAAAGGAAGATTGAATCTTTATCAGTTGCAGGGAAAATACACCCTGTGGTGGGAGGAGACGAAAATTATACATCTCTTGGATGAGAAAACGATTTCGTGGGAATATTTCCAACAGAAATTTAAATCTCGCTATCTGAGCGAGAGGTATTATGATGACCGAGCAAAAGAGTTCCATGAATTGAGATTGGGACAACTTACCATGGATGATTTTGTGACCAAGTTCACTAAATTAGTTCTGTATGTTACCTACATTAGAGAGGAAAAGGCTAAGGTGCAAAGATTTATGAATTGTTTACCAACTGTGTATAAAGAAAGAATCAAATTTGATAATCCCAGAACTATGGATGAAGTAGTCAGGAAGGCAAGACATTGCCACTAGCAGTTCAAAAATCAAAGTGAGAGTTCTCAACCTTAGCAAAGTAAGGATAAAAATAATATGGGGATGAACTTGAAGAGGGAGAAGATGATGTATGTAAATAAATTTAGTAAAGAGCACCAACAGAAAATTTTAACAAAGGGGATCAAAATTAGCTAGCACAATCGTACACTGGCTCAAAACCTATAGAGTTGGGCAGCAAAAAAGGCACAAGGGGTAAGGAATGAGAGCCAATAAAATTTTTGGGTTGTGGTGAACCACACTTGCTGTGGGATTTCCCCCACAATCCCAAGTCCATTCAGAATATCCGAGTGGCACATGAAGCTTGTACAGTAAACTATGTGGCCATAAGAATTTCATGAATCAACATGACATCAGAGGACTGATAGGAAGAACATCAATCTACCATGATTAATATTGAAGGTATTATTTGAAACCAACATGCTTCTATTTTAATATACCTCGGGGCTAGCCTAAGCTATAAAAATCCTCAAATGGTGGAAAAATGTAATTTAAAATCAGAAAAAATTCAAAGTTTCTCACTGGTACAGTTAACCCCTAGTACCAAACGGAAACTGACCCATGTGGTCAAACGATGTATAGTGAATTTAAATGGATAACTTACAAATAAAGACTTAAACATTCTTCCCTCGGGATCATATGACCTACTAATTGGGATGGATTGGTTGGAACAACACAAAGCTATTGTAAATTGTCTAGAAAAGACTGTGAGTTGTATTGACTCACAAGGGAATTCCTTTTTGATAAGAGGAAAATCAAAACCAGTCACAGTTAGACAATAATGACATTATAGTAAAAAATAAAATAAAGCAAAGTCTATCAAGTTTATATGGTACATGTGGAGGAACACGAAAAATTTATCCAAAATTTACCTCCAAGTTTTGGAAGGTCTTATTCGAGGGTTTGGTAACTAAGTTGAAATTTAGTACTTCATACCATCTGCAGACAGACACAAAAACTAAAACAACGAATCAAATTCTCGAGGATATGCTCTAAATGTATGTTATGGTTAGGCCCACTAAGTGGGAAGATTTTCTGCATCTGGTTGAGTTTGTCTATAATAACAGCTACCAAACTACTATCAAGATGAGCCCCTTCGAAACCTTGTATGGTAGGATATTCCATACCCCACTGAGTTGGAGCCAACCCAGGGATAGGTTGATTGTTGGACCCAAGGTTCTACACGAAATGGAGTCAGTGAGGAAAATTCAATAGAATATTAAAACTACCTAATACTGACAAAAGACTTTTGTCGACAGAAAAAGGATGCATAAGGAGTTGAAAGTGGGAAAGAATGTATATCTGAGGATTAAGCCTTGGAAAAGTACTCTCAGAACTGAAGGGTGTGCTAAATTATCACCGCGATTTTGTGGGCCATTTGAATTTATGGATTGAGTGGGTTCAGTAGCATAATAGTTGGCTTTGCCTAGTCATGCTAAAGTTCATAAGGTATTCCAAGTATTGTTACTAAACAATATGTTCATGATCCTTCTAGAAAGTGTTATAAGTGGAGCCCAAAGGAGACCGTGCTCTATAATTTTGTCGTAGCTTAGGTTAAAGTGTAGTGAGAACTGGATGACAACATGAAAACTAGTTATCTAGATTGGTTTACCAAACAAATTCATGACTAATAAACATTGAGGACGACATTCTTTTATTTTGGAGGGGGAGATGTAATGCCCCTCTATCTCATAAAGTATTATAGTCAATATTTTGTTATTTAGTAGTTTAAAGTATTGATAATAGTGGCATGATGGCCAAGGTTTGCCTTATGGAAGAAAAACTATGATAATGTAATTATTTGAATTTGGAATATTTAAATATGGTATTTGAAGAGATTACTTGGAAAGAACAACAAAATGAATGAGATAATTATCCTAATCCACAACCTAGGATGAATATATAAGATTGAGGAAAATAAATAAATAATAATAATAATATTAAACTTTTCCAAATCACTTCAGAAAAATCCTTGGAGTGAAATCAGGTGATTTACTAGATGAGCAGAGAAAAATTTGGGAAAATCATTTAGTGTGTGGGAGACAAGAATGGAATGGGTTAATAAGCACTGTAATGGAAAAATGCGAGATTTAAAGTATGAAAACCAATCCTTTTCAAGAAAATAAAAACAGGAAAGTCCTAGGCAATGGGGATTCACATCGCCGAGGAAAAACAGGATGTCATTATAGAATGTCTTGTCAGGCTAGGCAGTAACTCCACAAAACAAAAATTGATTCGTGTATTATCCCATAGGTAGGTCTTTGTTATATACAATAGGGAGTGACTTCTCAGTTCATCTCCCAATGACTGTTCACATTCTGAATTTAATTATTTACATAAAATTCACCCAATCACAAGGATTAGGTGTCAACATTCCCCCCCTTAATCTGAAGGGATGTTGGTGAGTCCAAGCATCATTTTGAATCGTTCAAGCTTTTCCCTTCCAAGCGCTTTGGTGAAGATATCTGCGATTTGTTCATTTGTGGAACAATGATGGAGATGGATTGTTTTGGCCTCAACATGATGTCGAATCAAATGATATTTAGTATTGATGTGCTTTGTTCGATCATGGAACTTTGGGTTCTTGGCCAAATTTATTGCAGACGTGTTTTCAATCATGAGTGGAGTTGATTGTACTTGTTTTACCTGCAAATCTTCAAGAATGTTCCTGAGCCACACAATTTCTTTTGTTGCTTCATCTGTTGCCACGTATTCTGCTTCTGTTGTGGAATCTGCTGGAACTGATTGTTTGCATGATCTCCAAGAGGTAGCTCCTGATCCAAGACTCATAGCATATCCTGAAGTAGATACCCCAGTTTCTTTGTCTCCATCGAAGTCTGAATCAGAGTATCCGATCAAGCTGAAGTCATCCACCTGTGTGTACTTGATTCCAAAGTCTTGAGTTCCCTTCAACTACTTTAGAACTATTTTTTGCAGCAGACGAATGTCCCTCACAAGGCTTTTGCATAAACTTGGAGAGGATTCCAACAATAAATGAAATGTTTGGTCTGGTAGTAGTTAGGTAGTTGAGACTTCCTACAGGCTGTCTATACTTTGTTGCATCCTCAAATTATTTTCCTTCAATAGATGTGAGCTTTAAGTTTTGTTCCATTGGAGTAGTGAGAGGATTGCATTCTTTCATGCCAAATCTATTCAATAGATCCCCAATGTATTTATTTTGAGAAAGAAATATGGACTTTGGATGTTGGGTTACTTCAATGCCAAAATAGTAATGAACATAACCCAAATCAGTCATTTCAAAAATTTTCCCTAATTCCTTCTTTATGGATGCAATGTAGCTTTCATTGTTCCCTATAATTAAAAGATCATCTACATATAGCAAAAGATATACAACTGTTTTGCCAACATTCTTGACAAATAAAGTTACATCATCAAGATCAAAATGATTGAAATTGAGTTACAGAAGATGCTCAGTTAGTTTTTCATACCAGGATCGCAGTGCTTGTTTGAGGCCATGCAAGAACTTCACAAGTTTGCATAATTTATGTTCATGTCCTTTCACAGCAAATCCTTCAGGCCGGGACATAAAAACATTATCTTTTAGATCTCCATTAAAAAAGGCAGTTTTTACATCCATTTGATGGAATTTCGAACCGTTCTGAGCTGCTAGTGCAAAGATTGTCTGGATGGTGGCCCATTTTGCTGTGGGGGTAAAAGTTTCCTCATAATCGACCCCTTCCTTTTGTGCAAATCCTTTTGCCACAAGCCTAGCTTTTTGCTTGTCAAGTGAGCCATCAGCTTTGTACTTGTTCTTGTAGACCCACTTGCAGCCAATTGGTTTGATTCCAAATGGAGGATCAACCAGCTTCCAAGTGCCGTTCTTTATGAGGGCATCATACTCCTTTTGCATCGCTTCTTTCCATTCATCATGAGAAGTAGCTTCTTTAAAGGAAGTTGGTTCAAAATCTGTAGACAAGTTCAATTCACAATCATAAGAAACATCCATATCAACAGGTGAATTAGAGTCATCTACATCACCTCCATTTTATCGGTTTGAATTTCTGGATCCTGTTTTTCCAATTTCATCAGGATGAACACTGTCAAGTGTCTTCATCAGCCACTTTGGGGGACCTTTCTGAGATGGTCCAAGCTGCTCTGTTGATTGATTTGGGACTGAATCAAGATTGAGTCTCCCAATTCTATCAATTACATCACTTAAAGCATCATTCGTTCTTGGAGTTTCATGCAGGGGAGAGTGTTCTTCAGAAGAAGATTCCACATGTTGATCTAGTATAGGAATCCCCCCTTCAAGATGTGGAATCTGATTATCAAATTCTTGAAATGATTTTGTTTTTATGAATCTATCCAAGCGATCAAGTTGCCGCTCAACAACATTGTCAGTTTTGGATGATTCAAGGAAAATTACATCTCTAGATACAACAAATTTCTTATTTAATTTATCATAGAGGCGATATGCTTTGGAGGTGTTTGAATACCCTAGGAAGATACAGTTACAACTTCTAGCACCAAGTTTGTTTCTATGTACCTTTGGTATCAAAGCATAAAAGGTGGAACAAAAGACGCTGAGATGTTTTACCGAAGGAACATTTCCATACCACAATTCTTAAGGATTCTTGTTTCTTATAGCATTAGATGGACATGTTATGAAACCAGCTCAAGAAAAGATAGAAAAGATAGATCAACGCCTTAGAATTCAGCCTCTTCGAGGGGGCAACCTCCTTTAGATTACATAAATGAACAATTCTTGGATGATTCAAATGAAAAAAACCCCCTTTCTGTATATAGGAGTCTAAGGAGTCACAATATAATCCAGCCGACCTAACAATAATAATATAAAGCCACAAAAATAACAATAGAGGGATTTTATGGGGCACAGAAATAACAATATGGGGGTAATAGGGGCACAAAAATATAAATAAGGGGTATAACCACAATAGTAATGGGTTAATCACTAGTATTATAGGGACTCAACATTCCCCTCTCCTTCAAAAAAGTGTTGTCCTCAACGCTTGAGTAGTTCTGGATACTTCTGCATAAAATTCTCATCCTCCCATGTGGAATCTTCAGCGGATAAGTTCTTCCACTTGATAAGATACTCTGAAATTGATCGATTTCGTAGTTGTCGAGTTCTTGTTTCTGTGACTGCTTCTGGTTCCAATATAATTTTTCCTTCCTCGTCAAGTTCTGGAAATATTGTTTAAATTGGGAGCTTGTTGCCTATAACCTTCTTTAAACATGAAACATGGAAAACTGGGTGCAATCGAGAAGCTGGAGGAAGCTCCAATTTGTATGCCATAGTACTAATCTTTTGCAACACCTTGTACGGACCATAATACTTTGGTGATAATTTATTATCCTTCTTAGCTTGCTTTAGGGACATTGGCTTATATGGTTGTAGTCGTAGGAATACCCAATCACCTACATCAAAACTTCTTCCACTGCGATTTTGATATGCCTGTTGTTTCATTCTATTTTTGCCAACACGAGGTTATCCTTTAAGAGTTGGAGGACTTGTTGTTGATGTTCAATGTGATGTTCCACTGCCTGAACCTTAGAATTTTATCTTAAATATGATGTGATGGATGGTGGTTGATACGCATAGAGTGCCATAAATGGGGTCATTTTTGTTGTTGTATGGAAGGAAGTGTTATACCGCCATTCAACAGAAGGCAACCATTTGACCCATTGTGTTTGTTTATTAGATACAAAGCAATGAAGACATCCTTCCAAACATTTGTTTACTATCTCAGTTTTCCCATCAGATTGAGGATGGTAAGATAGCTATGAGCTAACTGAGTACCAAGACAAGAAAATAATTCCGTCCAAAAATTTCCAGTGAAAATGGGATCTCTGTCACTTACAATAATCTTTGGCTTTCCATGTAGCTTTTGAACTATTTCCATAAATGCAGTAGAAACTGTACTGGCTTTAAATGGATGTGATAATGCACAAAAGTGTGCATACTTGGTAAGTCTATCAACTACCACCATGATGACACTCTTTCCCTCAGACTTGGGTAAACCTGTGATAAAATCCATTGAAACCTCGTCCCAATGTTGGCTTGGAATGGATAAAGGTTGTAATAGACCTGGTGCCTTTATTGTTTCAACTTTTTTTTGTTGCCAAACCAAACATTCCGCCACAAACTTTTGAATATTTGATTTAAGGCCATCCCAAAAAAATTCCTTCTTAACCCTGTGGTAAGTTTTTAAAAATCCTGAGTGCCCTCCTAAGGGAGAAGTGTGCAATTCCATAAGAATCTTTTGTTTTAGCTGGGAATTCTTACAGAGGTATAAGCGATCTTGTTGTAGCTTTCGAATAAGTTCCCACACTTCTTCGTCATTCTTGCATTCCTCCCTTGCTTTGTTTATCCAATCTGGTTGGATAATATAAATGGCACACAACAATGCTTCCACATCCTCATCCTTTCTTGAGAGTGCATCTACCACCACATTTTTCTTCCCTTTTTTGTAGATGATTTCAAAGTCATAACCGAACATCTTTGTGACCCACTTTTGTTGCTCTTCAGAGGATAATCTTTATTTTAAAAAGTATTTAAGGCTATCATGATCATTTTTTACCTTGAAGTGTCTTCCCATTAGGTAGGGTCGCCATTTCTTAAGTGCATGGAGTATTCCCAACATTTCCTTCTCATAAATAGCTTTGCTTAAAAACTTTCCCTTGATTGAACGACTTTCAAAAGCAATGGGTCTTTCATCTTCCATTAGAATAGCACCAATTCCATTTCCTGAAGCATCACATTCCATAATAAGGGTTTTTGTGAAGTCCGGTGTAGCTAAGACCAGTGCTTGGCACATTTCCTCTTTAAGATGTTCAAAGGCCTTTTTTGCTTCTGGAGTTCATGAAAATGAATCTTTCTTCAATAATGTTGTTAGAGGTGCTACTATTCTCCCATAATTCTTAACAAACTTGCAATAATACCTTGTCAATCCACGAAATCCTCGTAGATGCTTTATGGATGTAGGCATTTTCCATTCCTTAATGGCTTTAATTTTGCTAGGGTCTACCTTAACTCCTTCATGAGATACAATATGACCCAAATATTCCACCTCCTAGACTCCAAAGAAACATTTGGATCTTTTTGCATATAATTGTTTCTCCTCCAATAGTTGTAGCACCCTGTCAACATGCTCAACATGATTCTTCCAAGACTTGATGTAGATTAGTATATCATCAAAAAATTACTAACACAAATTTTCTAAGGAATGGTTTGAAAATTGAATTCATCAAACCTTGAAATGTTGAAGGTGCATTGGTAAGGCCAAAAGGCATGACCAAAAATTCGTAATGACCCTCATGAGTTCTAAATTTCGTTTTCAGAATGTCTTCAATCTTCATTTTGATTTGATGATATTCCGAACGAAGATCCAACTTGCTGAAGTAAATTGATCCATGCAATTCATCCTGTAATTCATCAATGACAGGAATGGGGAACTTATCTTTAATAGTGAGCTTGTTGAGCTCCCTATAATCCAGACACATGCGCCATGATCCATCCTTCTTGTGCACCAATACTACTGGAGCTGAGAAAGAACTTTGACTCGGTTGAATTATACCAACCTCTAGCATTTCTGCAACCATACGTTCAATTTGACCGTTTTGGACATAGGGATATATGTACGGCCTGATGTTTGGAGGAACACTTCATGGAATTAGATGAATATAATGATCATGATCACGCATAGGTGGGAGACCTTTGGAAGTCTCAAATACCTTGGAATGATTGTCCACGACTTTTTGGAGATCTGGAGAAATAGATGATTCCAATGTGGAAGCATCTAGCGAACATAATTGTGCAATTACACCTCTTTGCTCCCTTTTTAGAAGCTTTGTCATGCCATTAGAGCTAATTATCTTTCCTGGTTTCCCTGCAATACCCCTTAATTCAACTTCCTTTACTTTCGTAGAAAATTTGATGAAAGGTTCTTGAAAATTAAAAGCTATTGTACCCAAGGATTGTAGCCATTGGACTCCTAGTACAACATCAGCACCTCCCATTGGAATGGAAAGCATTGGGCTAGTCAATACATATTCTCCCATGGATAGCTTGATATTATGGCACTTTGCAGAGCAATTTATTGTTCCTCCATTTGCAATAATCACTTGACACTCTGGTGCTGGATATATGAAGCAATTCAATTCTTTTGCTACCCTACAATGAATAAAATTGTGGGTGCTTCCTGACTCAATCAACACTATTACCTTTTTCTTCTTGATTTGTCCTTCTATCTTGATGGTTTGAGGAGTGGTAATTCCCACCAATGCATTACAAGATATGGTTGGATTTATTTTTTCTCCATCTAGGCTTTGTTCCAGGAGTATATCATCTTCTTTTGACCTTTCTTGCTCCTTTTGTTCTTCCCCTTCACATCTATGTAGAATAATTTCTTCTCAGCACACTTATGACCTTTTTGGTATTTGCTATCACAACTGTAATAAAGCCATTTTTCTCTTTTTTCTTCCAATTGTTGTGGTGTCAACCTTGTAGGTTGTGGAAGACTAGGGGCAACAACACTTCTGTCTTTATAGTTGTGAGTGTTATGCTTCCTAGTTGCCATAATTTTGCTTTCCATTTTTCTTGCTAACTTGAATGCCTTTTCTAATGAATCAAGTTCCCAAAGGCGAACATCATGTTGGATGTTATCCTTTAAAGACCCTATGAACACATCAATGCTATGCTCCTCTAGAATATCTTTTACCCTTATGTTCACTTTTTGGAACTCCTCAATGTGCTCCATTATTGAACCCTTTTGTTTTAGACTTATCAATTGGCTAAAAAAAGTGTTGCTTTTTGTATCCTCATAATTTGCTATCAATTCTTCCGTAAAAATTGCCCAAGTGGTAAATTGTTTATGAGAACAAAGCCATTGATACCATACAAACTGATTTGGTTCCAAATATACAGTTGCCATACGTACCTTTTGTGCATTTTGCACATTATTGAGATCGAAGAATTACTCCATCTGTAATATCCATGTGGTGGGATCCTTGCCATCAAACTTCTTCATATTGATTTTTGGAATATGGTGATTCTTTGATCCAACATTAGCGTCTATGGAATCATGATTAACATTTCTTTTGTTCTCACCATGAGTTTCCTTTACTACCTTTTCACCATTAGTAAGTATTTCTTGTAGAAAATTTGTCAAATCTGTCTTCAAATCTACCATGTCTGTCTTCAAATTTGTGTTCAAATCTATCTTAAAATTGTCCATCTTAGCTTCCATGCCATTCATCTTAGCTTCCACGCCATTTATATTAGCTTTTGTTAACTTTTGTGAGCGTGACATTTGTTGCACTTGTTCTTGTAATTTTGATATATCATGTAGCATTTCTTCCTCTTCTTCATGAGTCATGCTAGAGCTTTCAGGTTCCTTACTAGGTGTTTGCATTTTCTTTCCTAGGGGCATCAGTTACCGATAATAATGCTCTACTATGCCCTTTGAATTCCTTCAAAATAAATTTTCAAACCAAGCTTAAGCAAAAATTTAAAAAAATCTACACACCTTTTTTCACTTTGTAGGAGCTCGATATTGCCTCTCATGTATCTTTGTACTTTCCAATCATCTACTTATGAATTTGTGACCTGTAGTAGCTCTCTATGTCATCTTTCCAATGCCACCAGTCTGATCCAAATTGGATTCTCCAAGAAAGAGTTATGCACAATCTCCCAAGATGACCTGATTATAGACCTTTCCAAAAGAGAAAACTTGTATGGAGTGCCACGTGTACAATTTTTGATTTTTCGTTCTTAAAACGATATACAAGAAACTACCATCCGTCCTCTTTCTGTACCTTCTTACGAAATTTCAATCTGATTCCCAAAGAGAAGTTTATGATGATTTTCCCCAGGTAACCTGTTTTGAATGTAATTAAGGAGTTTGCAAAAAGACCAACTTCTTCAGATCATATCTCCGCAAATATTGCGCGAAAAGCTCTGAAATTCAGACCCAAGATTCAACGCGATTTCTTCTCAAATGGGTTTTTTTGTGACTTCTGAAACGTCACAGAAAAAAGTTATAGCGAAAATGCCATGATGACCTGTTTGGAGTAGTGAAACCCTAGAATCCAAAGCTCTGATACCAAATGTTATGAAACCAGCTCAAGAAAAGATAGAAAAGATAGATTAACGCCTTATAATTCAGCCTCTTCGAGGGGGCAACCTCCTTTACATTACATAAATTAATAATTATTGGATGATTCAAATGACAAAACCTCCTTTCTATATATAGGAGTCTAAGGAGTCACAATGTAATCCAGCCGACCTAACAATAATAATATAAAGCCACAAAAATAACAATAGAGGGATTCTATGGGGCACTGAAATAACAATATGGGGGTAATAGGGGCACAACAATATAAATAAGGGGTATAACCACAATAGTAATGGGGTAATCACTAGTATTATAGGGACCCAACAGGACATCTATTCTTTATATATGCAGCACATAGAACAACATCAACCCAAAACATTATCTTTACATTCTTGAAGAAGAGAATGGATCGTACCATATGTAATATTGTTCTATTAATTCTTTCAGCTACACCATTTTGTTGGGGATTATAAGGCACAGTTGTTTCATGTTTGATCCCATATTGGCGAAGATGGTTTTCAAATTCATTTGATGTGTATTTGTTTCCATTATCAGTGCAAATAGACCCAATATGAGATTGTGCGTCTTTTTCAATCCATTTATGAAAATTCTTGAATGTTTGAAAAGCATCAGATTTTTTCTTCAATAAATAAACCCAACACATTCTGGTGTAGTCATCAATAAACGTCATGATATATTTATTTCCATTTGCAGAAGGAACATGCATTGGACCACATAAATCTGAATGAATGAGTTCAAGTTTCCTATGTGCTCTTGAATGTGAATCATGAAAATACTATTTGCTATGCTTTCCTAGAATGCAAGCATCACATTGCTTAAGTTTTCTAGGAATTGTAGGCAAACCAGCAACACCATTTTTCTTCAATAAGCAGAGATTGTCATAGTTCAAATGTCCAAATCTAGCATGCCATAATAAACTTGATGGAAGTGTACATTCTTCATGATGAGAATTGTATGAGAAATGTTGTGCATGAGCAGATGTTCCTTGCAGTTTGAGAAGCCTTTCTTCTTCTATTCCCCTCATGACAAGTGAGTGGTTAGATGCTTTTCTTACCTCAAGCTTGCCATCAAACATATGAATGGAGTGACCTTGCTGGCGGATGTGGACCAAGGACAGCAAGTTTTTCTTGAGCTGTGGGAGATATAGAATATGATCCAGAAGAAAGTCTGGAAGACTAGTCAATTTAAGCTTGATTGTGCCAAGGCCCGATGGTTTGATTTTTGATTGATCTACAAAGTATACTGCTCCATCAACATTGTCAGTGAAATCTTCAAAAAAATCTTTTCTATGAGTCATGTGGCAGGTTACTCCTGAATCAAGCAACCAATCATTTTTCCATGAAGCAAGTGAAGCATTAAACAAATCATCATTTACACCAATGTTACATTGTGCCACAACATAGTGAGCAGATTCAGTTGCTTTACCTTTGTCTGTATCATCAGTTTTACCTTTCTGTTGGTTTCTTTTCTGCTGAATTTTGTCCCATGGTAGCTTGCATGTAGAGGCATCATGTGATCCATTTCATTTGTAGTGAATGCAGTGAAAATCTGTCTTTTCTCCTTGAGAATGTCTACCCCCTGCCTCTGAAATATCTTCCTCTTCCTCTTGAATGCATAGTGTAACAAAAAAAATACTTTTGCTGCAAAAATTTTGCTGCAAAATTTTACTCTTAATGGGAATGAAAAATATAGTTATGATATAATGGGCATCAGGTTCAAATATCAATTTGCATGCTTCTGCACAATGTTAAAGCACAAAATATGGAAGTATAAAAGACCCTCAACAGCGCTGCGTTCACCAAATAGAAACTAAAGAATGTAGTCCAGACGGATTTGGACTCTTAGGTATTGTGTCATACAGAGGAATATTTAGGTTATTTTTAAGAATAATTTCAAAGAGATGTATCTCTGATTTCATGTCGCATGAAATATGCCACAAAACTGCAAAAAGCTTAAGCGTTTCTCCAAATTTAATTACCCACAGCTCCTTTCCAATTCCCAGCAATCGGCAGTCATACAATCTATCAATCTGTAGTTAATAGTCTTTCAATCTATCAAACCACCCTCAAAAGGACATGCTACAACCATCAAAATGTTATACCCAAAATTCAAAGAGATATGCTATACCTGCAAGCGAGCTCAAGAAATATGGCAATCGCTGGAGCAGCAACAACATCACTGCGAGCTCTACAAAGTTGGAGTAGCAATGGCATCAACCGCGAGCTCTACAAAGTTGGAGTAGCAACAGTTGATACCCTTTCGACTTCTTCAAGGCTTAATTACCATATTAGTGCCATTCTATAAAAAATATCTGTGGCATTCTATAAAAACTTCTGGTATTGTTGTAGAGAAAGAGAAAATGCTTGCATTCCTATCAGATGAAAAGACCTTTTGTTCACTGCATTCTAGCTCAGGCCGTCGGAAGAGGCGCAATGTAGTTAGTCAATAGAGAGAGCGATCTTATTATTTTAGCAGCCAAAAACTATAGTATAGCAAAATCCGTAGAATACACTTCGCTGAATAGAAACATTAAAAAAAAAGCTCGGCTTACAGGCCACAAACGTGACCCCCCACAGTGTTGTAGACACCGGGAGGAAGGTCCTAGGCCTAGGCAAGCTCCTCGCCCAGGTGTCACAAATCCACAGGCTCGTCCTCGGAAAAGGAATTACGCTGTAGGCTTTCTGCCTTATTGAGTATAATTTTTAGCAAGAAGCGCATCAAAGCACCCAAAATGACCACATTTGTGGCTACTGCGCCATTCAGAGCCCCAGAACTGTTTCTGAAATTTTAACGAGATTTATATTGGCATGGACATGGTGGAATGGAGTTTGCGAGCGTTCCATAAATCTCATGCAGCGTTAAAAATCATATATAAACGAATGCAAACGAATGCAAATGAAACGAGGGCTTGAAACCTAGACTTTCATGAAAAGAATCCTGAAACAAAATACGTTTATATGCAACAGCAAGCCAATATTGTAGCTTACGCAGGGAAACTTTGAAATTGAAAAAACCAAGACTTGAAACTAGAATAGCGAGTAATGAGAAAGGGTTCTGGTGGAGAGTGGTGAAGCAATTCATGCAATGGAGGCTATGGGTGCAATAACGCCCTTTTTTTACAGGAAAGTGCTTATCTTATGTCACTACAACGCCCCTTTTTTGAAACGTTTATGAACAGTCAAAGAAATAGAGAGAAACAGTCAGACAGGATGGACAGCGCTGGATACTGGAGCAGTATGGGCAGTATGGATAGTGGGGTAGCTACCATGTCAGGAACAACTTATTTTATGGAGGACATGCTCAGACAGGGAGTTACAAGGGACACAAAGGTTAAAAAAAGCTAAAAGAGCTGGCTTCGATACCATGTCAGGCCAGGTAGTAACTCCAAAAAACAAAAATTGATTCGTGTATTATTCCATAAGTAGGTCTTTGTTATATACAATAGGGAGTGACTGCTCAGTTCATCTCCCTCCCGATGACTGTTCACATTCCTAATTTAATTATTTAAATAAAATTCACCCAATGACAAAGATTAAGTGTCAACAAGTCTGTTAGGGAAAGAGATGCATAGAAATTCCTTCACCATAAGAAGGAATGTTAGGAATGTTGTTGATTATGGGGAAAGAGATCTCATCTCAGGGGAGAAGTTCAGGGGAGAAGTAGAGGTGATGGGTGAAGTAAAGGTGACAAGTTGTTCTTTCCATGCTATTATGGATGCTTGCAATCAGAGAAGTAGAGGTGATGGGTGAAGTAAAGGTGACAAGTTGTTCTTTCCATGCTATTATGGATGCTTGCAATCAGAATTTATGGTAAAAGACTATATTCTCTCTTGGATGCTATGCAATCAGAATTTATGGTAAAAGACTATATTCTCTCTCAGAATTTATGGTAAAAGACTATATTCTCTCTTATAAATTTTACTGATGTAATTAAGTTGATGTAATTAGGTTGATGTGATTATTTTATGTAATTAAGTTGATGTAATTAAGTTGATGTGATTATTTTATGCTCAATTTCTAGCCACGAGTATTGTGGGTTCCCTTCTCATTGTGAGTAGCTTACGCATCCGAAATGAATGAGTTTTTATTAGATTATGCATGCCTGTGGCTCAATTATTTATATGATTTGTAAGAAATATGGCTACAAAGAATGTATTTAAAATCTTCGTATGAATGTATTTAAATCAATTTAGAGTTCATATTTTATTAGTTATGTACTAATTGAGTTATTAAAAAGGAAATCATGCGAAAAGAGTAGTTCTTTGATATGTATTTCAATTGTTTACGGATTTTATTGAGATATGTAATCTTTTCCTAGAAGTATATGAAACAATAAATTATGGAATTCTAGTATAGACGATTGCATGCATGCAGAAAAATTATGGAATTCTAGTATAGACGATTGCATGCATGCAGAAATATTATGAAGGAGAGAATTTTGTGCACGAAACTGTAAACATAAATAGTTGAAATTTTGTAAGTGTAACTCTATACTAATATATTACATTAGTTAACAGGCGGGAATAATGGAAGTAGAAGAATTGCAACAATAGAAGGTCTAGGTAAAAGTATGCAAAGATTACAAGATGGGTGGTGTAGAGCATTGGGAAGGTATGTTTTAATAAATGATTTAGTGATGTTTTAAGCAATAGTTGTAATCTTTTCTTTACTATAAAGTAGGGAAAATGCAACGAGAACGAGTCTAAAATAATCCAATCACTAACAGTTGTCTTCTCTGCGCAGGAAAAGGTAAAAGCAGGAAGGCGCAATACAAAACGAGGATTTGACGAGAAGATAACGGCTGTCCCTCCAGTTCTAAATAAGGTTCAGACCAGGTCGAGTAAATCAAGGAAGATCAGTCTGAAACAAGACGAAGGACTGCCAGTTCGGAAATACAGGCCGAGTAAAGGAAAGCGTTAACAGTTTAGCGGATCCCTCAGGATCTTCGATCCTGAGGGATCGCTACGATCAATCGTTTTGTCGACCTATGAACTCCGCCGTTAATTGTATAAAAGGAGGGTAGCATTTGGAAACGGGGGAGAGACTTTTGGTATCTTTAACTTTCTGTTCATGAATTTCATTGTCAGTTGAACTCAGACTATTGAGTCTCTCTGAGACTTAGTTTTGTACTTTCATCGATGCGTTAATATAATATTTTGGTGTTAATTCCTCCGTGCGTCTGAAGTAGCTTACGGCAGTGCGCCATTGGAAGCTTTGGGCCCGGCTCCAACGGACACTGGCTGATTGTACCATTACAATTCTGCTTTGTGTGGTTTGTTTCTCATAATCTGTTATGGTTGCATGTTGTTTCATATTTATTCATCTGTAGCTTTCCTGTTATAAATCTCTGTGATAAGTTCATATCATACTTTCAGGATTCTTCGCATACTGTTGATCTGAGTTGTTTGCACTAATTATAGAATTCATAAGTAGAATATTTCAGCTACAGGTGACTGGGGTTAATGGATTGTTGGTGACTATTGCAGATCGTGTACATATGATTGACGTTTCCTGTTTTAATGATTTGCTGTTCCATTTGATATATATATGATTGACGTTTCCTGTTTTAATGATTTGCTGTTCCATTTGATTAAGTTGCAAACCTGTATAAACGATTGCTTTCCTTCTTGTATGCAAGTGTGTGCCAAAGATTGGAAGTGTAGACCTCGCGAGACTTAGTTTCTTTACTGCCGTTCCATTTACTGCCGTTCCTTTTATTGCTGTTCCATTTCTGAAGATTGTTGTTTCATTCTGTTTTCTTGCTTGCGTTTATTGAAGTGGCATGAGAGGAGGTTCAAGACTGTTGTGAGATACAGCAGACGCTATCATGCTCCCAGATCATGATCCATACTCCTTCATCAGTTTCTAGGGGGATAGGTTATTGATTCCATACCCTCGACCGACGAAGTTGCTGCGTGTGTGATTTCTTTATGCAAAAGTAATTTAGCATTAGCATCCGTTTACTCTTGTATTCTTTAGATCTATACTACAAAGCATTATCCTGACAAATAGCCTCAAATTAAGATGTCCCTTACAATAACAAAACACTCCCGGATTGACTTGTAATGTGAGATAACTAGAGGTGAAAAAGACCCTTGTTACTGCTCCACATTTTGGCGCCGTTGCCGGGGAAGGGGCGTAGCCATTTGTTTTTTTAACAGGGTAGTGTGTGAATCTGTTAGGGGAGAACTGGATTTTAAAAACGGGAGGTAAGAACATGCGTGCGGAGCATGTAAAAGCCCTGCTCCACCGTCCGCTTTCCTAGCAGAATTGATTTAGTAATTTAATTGGAGTGCATGACTAAGCAGAAAAAGCCAGAAAAGAATCAAAAGCCTCCATCCAAAATCGAAAAAGCCAAGGGGTCGGCAACCCTTGGACGAAAGACCTTTATAGACGAAATTTACAAGAAAGCCGGATCTCCGCCATCAGTAGGTTATAAGAAAGTAAACTCTAAACAACCTGCTAGTTCCCTTCAGGCTTCAGAATTACCATCTGAAGCCTTTGCGGAGGTGCACAGTCAGACAGAGGAGCAGGACTTTCAAGAATTTGACAATTCAACTCCTGGACCAGTGCACGAAGGAAATTTTAGTAACCTTTGCGAAGGGGAAGGAGAAACAGGGGAAATCGAGGAACCTAGATCTCCTATTGAACTAAACCAGCCTTTAAATAGTCCAGATAAAGGAAGAGCTGCAAAAATCCTTGTTGACGGAATTCATTCACCTCAGACCGTAGGGGCCATCATCATCCCTGATGAAGGGAGTGCTGTAAAAACAGTTCCTGCTAAGACTACCCCTCCGCAACCAAGGAATACACTATTGGAAATTCCTGAAGATTACTGGCATATATTTGATTCCATGGCGCAGAATCAGCCAAATACCCAAACCTCTACTTTGCAATATCCCATAGTAGATTCTGCTGCGAATGCGCCAATGAAGGCAATTCCGCTTCAACATATTCCAACGTTTCATGGACTCACATCAGAAGACCCTGATGCGTTTCTATTCGAATTTGATGTGTTATGCAGGGGATACGATTACACCACTGATCCCCAGAAGCTAAAATTGTTTCCCTCTACCTTGAAGGGAGCAGCTCTGAGATGGTTCATGGGTCTAGGTGGTGGAGTCATAAACAATTGGGATGAAATGAAAGCGGCCTTCTTAAAAAAATATCAGGATTATTGTAGATCAAGAGAACTAAAGGATGAAATCTTTCAAATGTCTGCCAGACCAAACGAAACTTTAGAAGAATATGTAGAACGTTTCCAATATAACTTGCAGAGATCTCCATATGCATCGTTACCTCTACCCGATAACGTGTTAAAAACTGCATTGATTAGAGGTATGAAGGAGCAATGGATTGAAACGTTGAATATTATGGGAAAAGGAGACATTTATCAGGAAAATTTTGCTGACATCATTGATCTGTGTATCAGGAGCTCAAGAGGCAGCACACGGATAAAACCAGCAGAATATGATCGCTTCACTAGAGACAATCGAACATCAACAGAAGGAGTATCACGAGTGGAACTTGGAAATTTGTTAGAGAATTTTAAAACTGATATCATGGGGACATTAACTACACAGCTTGATATTGTGCAGGCTAAACAGAAGCAAGCAGAGGCGGAACAGAATCTGGCAATTTTCTGCCCGAGGTGCAGGAAGAAACATAGCCAGAAAGAATGCCCGCTTGATACAGTTCAAATATGTGCTATTTGTACCAAGGACCATAGACTGAAAGCTGTCCCTCGCTCCCTGGTTTAAAGGCGGTGTACAAAGAAGCAGAAGAGGAACCAGAATCAGCATATTTTATCAACCAGCGTCGTCAATGGCAACCTAGGCAACCTGGTATGTTTCAAGATCCCTCCTCTTCTTTCCAATCGCCGCAATTTAATGCTCAGCAACAAAATATGTGGCAGAATCAGTCTCAACACCCATTTTCAAATTGGCCGCCTCAAATGTTTCCTACTCCGAACCCTTGGATGAACCAACCTGGTTGGCCAAACTTTCCTTATCCTCTGCCATATTGGCCAAATAGTTCATATCCTCCACAATGGACCCCTTCCACTTCGCAAAGTTCACCCTGGCAGAGCAACTGGCCAAGATCGACATATCAAACGCCAGGATCAATTCCCCTCCCTCAACCAACTCTGCCAGCCTTGCAACAAAATCCCCAGCCCAACCTAAGACCGCAGCTCCCAGCCCAACCCAACCCGAACCCAAACAATCGGCCAGTTCAATCTCTTCAAATTATAGAATCCTCCGAGATTGAATCTGCTCTGCAGGAGTGCAATGATCTTCAGTTGAGATCTGGGCGAATAATAGAAACTGAGGGGCATAGAACCGCGCATATTGAAAACCAGTTACCGATAGAACAACCGTCACAACAAGAAGAAGTAAGTAAAGACCAAGTTCATCAGCAAGGACTTACATCTTCTCCACCTTTCCCAGAACGACTGGCCATTCCGAGACAAATGCAATATCCTGATTTTGATATTCTGGGAGAACTCCAAAACTTGTATATAAGAATTCCATTCCTTCAGGCTATACAGGATATCCCCATATATGCAAGAACCATAAAAGACCTGTGTAGCAGAAAAACAAAAAGAAATATAACCCCTAACCCTAGAGTCCAGGTAGTCGGCACCTTATCCGACCTCTTATCAGGGAAAGAAACACCAATTAAATATGAGGATCCTGGAAACCCAATTGTCACTGTTCAAGTCTGTGGGCAGACCCTGACCAACGTTTTAGTAGATCTAGGGGCTGCGATTAACATCCTGACAACATCAACCTGCCAGAAGCTTGGAATCACATCGGTAGAGCCTACTTCCACTTTACTAGAACTAGCTGACCGATCAGTAATAAGACCAGAAGGCACCTTGTATGATGTCATGGTTTCAGTGGACTCTTGGGAATACCCGACCGATTTTCTGGTGATTAATCCCAAAACCCGACTAGATGGACATCCGCTAATTCTATGTAGACCATGGCTCGCTACTGCTGACGCCTACATTGGATGCCGGCAGGGAAACATGACCATAACCAGAGGACCGGATATCAAAAATTTAATCTTGTACCCGCCAGCCCAGCCAAGCATCACACCTCATATATCGATGACCAATCTGCGCCCTGCCTCATATATTACTGATAATATTAGACCACCATTAACAGTTCAGGAAGCGCTAGATTTTAAAGATCAAACGGAAGACGATGCCATTAATAAATTCATTAATCAAACAGAGTCCACATCGTATACACAATGCTTTATGATAAAAGCGGCATTTGATAACGAATTAGAGGAAGATCCTCTAAAAGATGACAATGACCCAAATATACCTGTAACCTCTGTTGCTAACAGCAAAGTAATACAAATTGAACCGGGCAAAACTTTAAACATTAACGCTAATCTGACACCTGAACAAGAGACCAAACTCATCCAGCTCCTACGAAAGTATCAGGAGGCATTTGCTTGGGACTATCCCGATATGAAGGGGATTGATCCCCAGCTATGTACACATCGTATCTATATCGAGAAAGATGCAAGACCAGTTCGCCAACCACAGAGAAGACTCAATCCCCATTTAAAAGATGTTGTAAAAGATGAGCTGCAGAAATTATTAGACGTTAATTTTATTTATCCTATTTCTGACAGCAAATGGGTCTCCCCACTTGTGGTAGTGCCTAAAAAGAATGGGAAATGGAGGATCTGTGTTGATTACAGAGAATTAAACAAAGCTACACAAAAAGATCACTTCCCGCTCCCTTTCATAGACCAGGTATTGGACACCTTAGCAGGCAAGAATTTTTTTTCTTTTTTGGATGGCTTCAGCGGATATAACCAGATTCAGATTGCCCCTGAAGACCAGGACAAGACTACCTTTACTTGCCCCTGGGGAACGTTCGCCTACCGAGTCTTACCCTTTGGATTATGTAATGCTCCGGCTACATTCCAACGGGCTGTTCTTAGCATCTTCGCAGATTTAATTAATGATGGATTGGAAGTCTATATGGATGATTTTACACCATATGGAGATGACTTTGATCCAGCCCTGGACACTCTCGAAAAAGTTCTAGAGCGTTGCATTGCTACCAGGCTTTGCTTGAGTCACGAAAAATGTTACATGATGATGACAGAAGGACTCATTCTGGGACATCACATCTCAGCAGTTGGAATTCAGGTAGACCCTGCTAAAATTCAAATACTCATGCTTATTCCAACCCCCACTAATCAAACAGAGGTACGCAGTTTTCTTGGTTTTTCTGGGTATTATAGACGATTTATACAACATTACTCACGTATTGCCGCACCTCTACATGCATTAACTGGAAATGTTGATTTTTTGTGGACAGAAAAATGTGATCGAGCCTTCACTGAATTAAAGAAGTTGCTATCTACAGCTCCAGTTCTCAGAGGACCTAATTGGAACTTACCATTCCAGATTTCAACCGACGCCTCAGACACAGCAATCGGTGCAGTGTTGGGCCAAGAAGAAGAGAAAAGACCATACGCTATCTATTACATCAGCAAAAATTTGGCTCCGGCTGAATTAAATTACACTGTCACCGAAAAAGAATTTTTAGCTGTGATACATGCTATTAATAAATTTAGACACTATATTACAGGCTATCCCGTCATTTTGTATACAGACCATTCTGCTATTAGGTATTTAGCAAATAAGCCTGTTACAAATGGAAGAATAACCAGGTGGTTGATCTTGTTGCAGGAATTCGACATTACAATCAGAGACCGACCAGGGAAGGAGAACCCTGTAGCTGACTTTCTTTCACGAATACCAAAAGCAGTTGAAACAGCAGCAGTTGAGGACCAATTCCCTGATGAACACTTGTTTGCAGTTGCTGTTCAGACTCCCTGGTACGCTGATGTGGCTAATTATCTTGCACTAGGTAAGCTTCCAAAACATTTAACTCCCAACGAACGGAAACAGATCGTTGCGAAAAGCAATCGATTTTCGTGGGTTGGGGGCTATCTATTTCATACAGGCGCAGATATGGAAATCAGAAGATGTATTCGAGAAGACGAAATCTTTGATATATTGAAAGCCTGCCATGACGGGCCATGTGGAGGACATTTCGCTGAACGAAGGACAGCACACAAAGTATTACAAACGGGATATTACTGGCCTACAATCTTCAAAGATGCCAAAAAATTTGTCCAGGCCTGTGATAGTTGTCAGCGTGTAGGAAGACCTGGCCCAGCAGACGAAATGCCTTTGCAGCCTCAATTGGTGATCGAACCTTTCGAACGCTGGGCTCTGGACTTTGTCGGACCCATCAACCCCCCATCAAACCAAAAAACTTACATTTTGGTGGCAACTGAATATGTTACCAAATGGGTTGAGGCAGAGGCATTACCCAGAGCTACAGAGGAATCGGTAATTCAGTTTTTGTTCCATTTGTTTGTACGTTATGGTCTCCCAAGGGAAGTGGTTACAGATGGAGGACCACAATTTGTGGGACATAAATTAGCTGCAACGCTCAATAACCATCACATCCATCACAAAATTACTACCCCATACCATCCGCAGGCAAATGGGCAAGTCGAGAACAGTAATAAGATAATAGAGTCCATTTTGACAAAAATTGTTGCTTCACACCGCCGCGATTGGGCCGCTCGACTACCGGAGGCACTGTGGGCTTATCGAACCACATGGAGAAGTACCACTGGCTATTCACCATATCACTTAGTGTTTGGAAAGCAACCCATTTTTCCTATAGAATTTGAGATCCAAACCCTGCGAACTGCCCAAGAAGTCGGATTAGATTTAAGTGAAGCACAGAAAAATCGATTACAGCAAATTAATGAGTTGGACGAAACAAGGCTCGCTGCATTACAGAATACAGCACTCATCCAGCAGCAGCGAGCCAAATGGCATGATGCGCTCATCAAAAACAAGATATTTCACGAAGGAGATTGGGCTCTGTTATATGATTCTAGATTTCAGGATTTCCCGGGGAAGCTTCAGACTCGATGGTTGGGACCATACGAGATTCAAAAAGTCCATGACAATGGGACCCTTACTTTGATTACAATCGATGGATCTGGATATACATTTAAGGTAAACGGCCACCGAGTTCGTCTGTATCGCAAACCGCTCACTCGGGAATCATTTTGCCAGCAGTTACGCCAAGATACTAACATCAAGATTATGGGAGAGGAAGCAAAAACTTCCTCCCCTATACATGAGTAAGAAGTTCATTCGTTATTACCACATTCTGTATATAAGATTGTACATTTTGTATATATGTTTCAAGTTTGTGTTTTGCTGTTCCTTTTCAAAAGGAACAGCATTGGTGTGTTTTGCTGTTCCTTTTCAAAAGGAACAGCACCCTTGTGTTTTGCTGTTCCTTTTCAAAAGGAACAGCACCGGTGTGTTTTGCTGTTCCTTTTCAAAAGGAACAACACTTGCGTGTTTTGCTGTTCCTTTTCAAAAGGAACAGAACTTGCGTGTTTTGCTGTTCCTTTTCAAAAGGAACAACACTTGTGTGTTTTGCTGTTCCTTTTCAAAAGGAACGGCACCCTTGAGTTTTTGCTGTTCCTTTTCAAAAGGAACAACACTTTTTGAATTTTTGCTGTTCCTTTTCAAAAGGAACAACACTTTTTGAATTTTTGCTGTTCCTTTCCAAAAGGAACAACACTTTTGAATTTTTGCTGTTCCTTTTCAAAGGGAACAGCACTTGTGAATTTTCTTATTTCGTTTAAGGAGCAACATTTGTGTGTTTTTTCAATTTCTTTTAAGCAAGCAGCATTTGAGTGCTTTTGTTATCTTAGGACATTGCATCAAAAAGGACCCTCCCACCCTCCCTTGTAAAAAAGAAATAGTATGCCCTCGTCCTTTCTATAAGAAGAAAACATTGTCCCGAGGCCATAAGTAGCAGCTATATATTTATGCAACAAATATAAAAGGCATGATATATCAAGATCAGCACATCATAAATCGCTATCTATAACAGCCCTAGTATTGATGCAACAAAGGAGGAAACCATACACTCATCATTCTTTCAGCCATAAGTCTCACTTCCTCTGCCTTGTTGGAAAACTTTATCATGTTACGTTCCTACAATTTTTCTTATTATTACTTGGAAATAAGAATAGAAAATTTATATTTTCCTATTGGGATAACAAGACTTCTTCCGCCATTCCCACTCTTAAGGAGGGCTGAACCACCCTTATGTGTAATCATACAAGAGCAAAAGTCTATCTCAAAAGAAAAAGCAGCAGAACCAAAAGAAATTATTTGTCAAATGCAGGATAGGGGGTTTCATTAAGAACCAGCCTACTATGATCATAAGATTGGAAGCGAAGTGGCATTCCCATCATGGCCACCACACCAGGGATATGGTCCAACAGGTTCATTATATAAACAAACCTTGGAACAGGGGGTCTCATCACGAGCCAGCCTGCCCACGTTTCGCGCCTCTCTGGTGAATGGCGTCATGGTTATCTGGTTACCAAGCCAGCATAATGGCTTGCATGTTGACAAGAATTGCTCTTCAAAACTACACAAAGGACTATGGTTCCGGGGTGAAATAAACAACTCTGCCACGGTTATAAACACCGGTCGGCAGCAGAGCTCTGTTAATGGTATCGGAGTCAAAACATATACACCAATTTGGATCTTATTAAATCTTTCTTTCTATCCTCGTAATAATTATATCTTACACCTCAAGGAATACGTCACATGAACATTTATCATTACCAAGTATGGCAAAGGCATTTGACTATGACAATCTCAGACTTTCCATGAGTGCTAGACGTCCTATCCTTATGTTCTGCATCACATCACGAAGGCTTATGTTAAACGCGATCTATCTTTCGCATCGATCTCGGTATTTCATTGTCTAATCTGAAACATGGCAAAATTTTAAAAGCTGCTCCATTATGACTCGGTGATGGAATGACCGCCTTCTTCTATTTGACGGCTGGGGCAGCCTATCATTTCGCGCGGGGGGGAGGTGACTTCATTACTCCGCCGGCCACGTGTTAACACATCATTCGGAAATGATATGATACGGAGGTACGATATGCGTTAACAGCATGACAATGCTATTTTTTGAAAAAGTTGTTATTTATGATCAATTATTCATGCATGCTCTGTATCTTTTCTTTTTGCCGCAATTACGTTCTTTGCATTGCTGTTCCATCTAGACCCTGAAACAGAACCATGGGGGGAAAGTATATCAGAAGTGAGCCGAGCGAGCTCATAGTTTCCGAAGCCGCTCGGAAGATCTTAGAAAAAGCAGGGTGGTTAACTTATTTTGGCCGCCTGCGCAAATCAAACGAAATAGTGGCCATGGAATTCCTGCAGAATTTGCAGGAAGAACACTCAGTGGTAGGTGGGAAGCAGATAGCAGTCACGAAGGAAATAATCACGGAAGTAACCGGATTACCAGACTTAGGTCCAATATGGACGACAAAGAAAGAAAGACTGCAAAAGATCGTAGAACTCTTCCAAGATGAAGGGCAGGAGCTGACGGTGAAGGGAAAAGGAGTGCTGCCGGCAACACTGGGAGAACCTTGGAGCGAACTGGCAAAGGTAGTACAGAGCTACATCACCTGCGAAGGACGAAAAGATGTGGTAAGGCCGCGTCACCTTAAGCTCTTAGCTGTGTTAAAAGGAAAATGTGCTGTGAATCTCCCTGCATTGTTAAATTCATTTTTGCATGATACCTCTCGGAGCCTGAAAAAGGCACATCATGAAGACGCAGTGGTTAGCCACCACGGGCTGATCCGCCTGATAGTGACATACAGTCTCGCTCGGCAGCAGACTAGCTGGCGGGAACTTCTTACAGCAATTGAAGGGGAAGTAGAATCACCATCCCCAAAGACGAAGCACCCCGCTAGCACCTCCGAAACACCTAAAAAACCCAGAGAATCGCCAAAACCTAAGCAACCCTCGGACACAACCGAGCAAGCGAAGAAACGCATAAAGCTAGGGAAACAGAAATGCACTCCTGAAGCAACTAGACATGCAGAAAAACGTAAGGAATTGGCCGCAGAAAGACCTGCCACCTTAAAACGAAGGCATTCCTCTGGCACAGAAGAACAGGTTGAAAAACGCAGAAAGGTGGAGGCGGAGGAACAGATGGTCAGCACACCCGAACAGCCCGGGAGGCCTAGAAAGTCAGTTCGGTTGGCAAAGATAAGAGGTAGGCTGGAGAAAATCCAACCAAACATAGGCCAGCCGATTGAAATAATAGAGGATCCTCCAGCGCCAGAACAAATATCTGGGGAAAACCTGGAACAAACAGAGAATGAAGTAGAAGCTGAAGAAGGAGATAGGGATGACGACTCTGCGGCCGAGACCAGCTATCCAGAGGCAGCTGCTGAGCCGCCAATTCGGGAGAAGGAGATGGAACAATTGGGGGGTAGCCATCCACAAAACCCTGTGGAGGAAGAAGAGATGGCCACCATCTTGGCCAGCCTTAGAGGTTATCCTTCACCCTCCAGTCCGGCAGAGCCTCCCGAAGGACCATTTGAGGAAGAGACGTGTGAAGAATTGCATGATGGAATGGCAGGGGAAGAAAACTCCCCTGTCATCGACAAAGAAAATGTGAATAGCAATCAGGAACAAGCCGTTCCTAAAACACCGGAAGGAAATCCACCCGCTGATGGCGAGGAGGATGAAAATGTTTGTCGAGAACAGGACGTTCCCCGAATGATGGAAGAAACCCTCGATGAAAGAGGAGCAGAACTGAGGGCCACCCATGTGCCCACAGCCGAGGAAAAAGAAATTAAGAAGTTGAAAAGAAAACAGCAGAAATTGCTGACCATTATAGCCCAGCTTTGGCGGAAAATTCGAAGTCTGAAAGCTAGTTTGAGAATAAAGAGGACTGTGAGAAGAAAAAGGAGGACCAATACAACTGGGTCCTCTCAGAGAGGAAGACAGAGCACCTATAGGCATCTAGTAGGTCGACATTCTGCTAGTAAACCTGCAGCTGTTCCAATTAATACTAAGGAACAAAATGCTGTTCCATCTGGAACAGAGCACCAAAATGTCGTTCCTATTGACATAGAGGAGCAGGCTGATATTCCAGACAGCCCATTAGAACCAACTGCCGTTCCAATTAAAGTTGAGCCACAAGATGACATCCCAGTTACAGAGGGACCACCGTACCCCTTTGTACATGTCAAGGAAGGGGAAAATAGAGCAGTCCACATTGAGACACCACCTTCAGGGAGAATTAAGCGATGAAATGTAAAGGTCCAGGCGAAACTTCCGGCCTCCAGGGAATTATGGGAAAGGGATCCAAAAACTAAGGCCTTGCGCCGTGAGATAAGACAGGCCCAACAAGAGGCTGAACAGCTACGAGAACAAATGATCCCTCGAGAAAAATATGAGGAGCTGCAACAGGAGGTTGAGCAGAGGATTCCTCGAGAAAAATATGAAGAGCTGCAACAGGAAGTTGAACAAATGATTCCTCGAGAGAAATATGAGGAACTGCAACAGGAGGTTGAGCAGAGGATTCCTCGAGAAAAATACGAAGAATTGCAGCAGAAGGCTGAGCAGTTAGAGAAACAAAGGATCCCTCTGGAAAAACATGAAAAACTGCAACAGCAGCTGAGAAACATGAGTGAATTGGAGAGTCGGGCTTTCGAAGGATGGCAGAAGGAGCAGGAAAAGGTTGCTAAGGTAACACGTCGACTAGATGATGTTATTAAACAAATGGACACTGTATGTTCGTTGTATGATGATGTTTTGACTTGCAGGGCCCCCGCAAAGAATTATGCTTTATTCCTCCTAGAGATACTTAAGATTGAAAATAAAAGCTGTCAGGGCAGGTGCCCCCATTCAAATTAACACTGTTAATGATTTTATTGATTGTTGCAAACATTATGGAGTTAAGGTCCAACGATTATTATGTGAATTTTATTTGCACAATATGGTGCTTGAGCAGGAAACTGATCTAAACCCTGGCCCCTTTGTGGGGGATATACAGCTGCAAGCCTTTGTTTCATTTGGGGTCAACCAGTTAAAATCGCTCAGGGCTTACAATGCCTTTCAGAGGCAGGAGCACAGCCTAGATCTATGGGTCAGGGCTGAGCCTCGAGATCCAGTTCGCCTCTGGCAATCACACAAAAGCCTTATGAGAAACCCTGACGTTATGAAACTACTAGTACCCATGCATGAGGAGTTGATTCGAAATAGCTTAGAATACTTCCGGGTTATTAAAGATTCCGCCTTGGAGGCTGCCAAATTCCGTTATCGGATTTCCACCCCAAGCATCCAGCTCAGGGAGCCCTTCAGATATGAGAACTTTGAGCTGGCTGTTGAACGATTGCCTTTTTATGGCCAGTGCATTCTGCAAGCTGGACCATCATGGTTAGGATATCGGTTCCGAAGCCCTATTATCTGGCACCCTGCCCCGGGGTACCAGGCCTTGTATGATATGCTTGCAGATCAGTTGCATTATTTCTTTGATAATCTGGTTGCCTATCATGGTTGTAGACCCCCTCATGAAGTACCCTCTCCAGCCTATTCTCTTACTGCTCTCCATGTTAATTATAATGGTTTCATGAGGCCATGAAACAGAGTAAGTCGGGGGGTGTGTAGAGCATTGGGAAGGTATGTTTTAATAAATAATTTAGTGATGTTTTAAGCAATAGTTGTAATCTTTTCTTTATTATAAAGTAGGGAAAATGCAACGAGAACGAGTCTAAAATAATCCAATCACTAACAGTTGTCTTCTCTGCGCAGGAAAAGGTAAAAGCAGGAAGGCGCAATACAAAACGAGGATTTGACGAGAAGATAACGGCTGTCCCTCTAGTTCTAAATAAGGTTCAGACCAGGTCTAGTAAATCAAGGAAGATCAGTCCGGAACAAGACGAAGGACTGCCAGTTCGGAAATACAGGCCGAGTAAAGGAAAGCGTTAACAGTTTAGTGGATCCCTTAGGATCTTCGATCCTGAGGGATCGCTACGATCAATCGTTTTGTCGACCTATGAACTCTGCCGTTAATTGTATAAAAGGAGGGTAGCATTTGGAAACGGGGAGAGACTTTTGGTATCTTTAACTTTCTGTTCATGAATTTCATTGTCAGTTGAACTCAGACTATTGAGTCTCTCTGAGACTTAGTTTTGTACTTTTATCGATGCGTTAATATAATATTTTGGTGTTAATTCCTCCGTGCGTCTGAAGTAGCTTACGGTAGTGCGCCATTGGAAGCTTTGGGCCCGGCTCCAACGGACACTAGCTGATTGTACCATTACAATTCTGCTTTGTGTGGTTTGTTTCTCATAATCTGTTATGGTTGCATGTTGTTTCATATTTATTCATCTGTAGCTTTCCTGTTATAAATCTCTGTGATAAGTTCATATCATACTTTCAGGATTCTTCGCATATTGTTGATCTGAGTTGTTTGCACTAATTACAGAATTCATAAGTAGAATATTTCAGCTACAGGTGACTAGGGTTAATGGATTGTTGGTGACTATTGCAGATCGTGTACATATGATTGACGTTTCCTGTTTTAATGATTTGCTGTTCCATTTGATATATATATGATTGACGTTTCCTGTTTTAATGATTTGCTGTTCCATTTGATTAAGTTGCAAACCTGTATAAACGATTGCTTTCCTTCTTGTATGCAAGTGTGTGCCAAAGATTGGAAGTGTAGACCTCGCGAGACTTAGTTTCTTTACTGCCGTTCCATTTACTGCCGTTCCATTTACTGCCATTCCATTTCTGAAGATTGCTGTTTCATTCTGTTTTCTTGATTGCGTTTATTGAAGTGGCATGAGAGGAGGTTCAAGACTGTTGTGAGATACAACAGACGCTATCATGCTCCCAGATCATGATCCATACTCCTTCATCAGTTTCTAGGGGGATAGGTTATTGATTCCATACCCTCGACCGACGAAGTTGCTGCGTGTGTGATTTCTTTATGCAAAAGTAATTTAGCATTAGCATCCGTTTACTCTTGTATTCTTTAGATCCATACTACAAAGCATTATCCTGACAAATAGCCTCAAATTAAGATGTCCCTTACAATAACAAAACGCTCCCGGATTGACTTGTAATGTGAGATAACTAGAGGTGAAAAAGACCCTTGTTACTGCTCCACAGGTGGAAATACTCTAATTCCTTTTGAAAGGGAGTTAACAGTCAACTTCCACCTATTCTGAACACCTCAGTGAGGAATGGTGGAAGAATACCCGGCAAGTGTTTTGCAGTTAAACGCAAGTGAAGTCGTGCATGCCACTTAACATATGTAGAATGATAAGGGGGAAATAAAATCTGGTAGTTTTAATCATCCACACCTAAAGGGAAACATCATAAATCAAACTCAGAAACATATTGAATAACTGAAACTAATAACATCATAAATCTAACTTAAGAACAGATTGAATAACCAAACCTGACAACTATGATTAAACTAGTAGGCAAGAAACCTCACTGTGATACTGAGTATACATTGAATTACAAGAAAACAAAATCAATATGCAGGAAAAATCTTTGCTAGAAGTGGTTCACATTGAGTTACTAGGACTTAGTCCCTTCCTAATCTATAAATGTTTCATTCATGAATTGTGGGAGATGTTGAGGCAGGTATTTTCACCGAAATACTTCGTTGTGAAATCACATGTATAAATTTACAGTAAGGACAAAGGACACACATTAATTCAAACTTCATACATAAATTAGAAAATAGAATTTCAGTACTCATCATACCTAAGGTAGTGGAACTACCAGATCTAATACTACTGTATTGATTGCTCAGCTGTGAGAACACCATCTAAGTTAAGCAATTAGGAAAACAAAGTATAACTGTAAATATTAAGTATAGCTTAAGCTGAATAGAATTGTCCTGAATGCTGGTTGGAAATTCAAACCAAGAATATGCAAATGTGACAACAAAGTAGTAATGGGTAAATATTCCAAAAAATTATTTATTTTTATTAAAAACTGTGACAACAGACACAGCAATATGATCCTGAGATCTGCTAAACACTGGTGAAGGAACAACATTATGAATCATCTCATTATAAATGGAACTATTAAGAATTGTACTTAAGACGCAAAGAAGTTTTGGAACAGTTCTACCATAATGAGAATGATATCCTTGTCATTATCAAAAAATTAAATGAGTAGCCATTGTCATAAATTTTCCCAAACAAACGTAGGGGGAAACCACAATAAATTACAAGTGGATATACTAGGTAATCAAAACAAAAAGAAAAACTGCCATAACCATGTCATTGCGAAAATATTATGTACTGAAGTTTTGGTGGCGAACAACCCTCGCCATATTTCGGGAAAAAGGGCACAGTGGTCTGCAAATGGAACTCAAGTGACAAAAAATCTAGCAGCACTGCCTCTGGATAAAGAATAAAATTTAAACGAGACAAAGAACTTTTCCATTCAACATTAATGTGCACATCCAAGAGACAACTTAAATAAAAACATATGATAGTATAGTGGACTTAAGAGGCACATGGAAAGCTTCAATCACGAAGTTACTCTTGCAGTGTAGTACCCATGAAGGAGGTGGGTTCAAAATGAGAACCAACTTGGAGGAATGACGTGCCTTAAATTAACATGCCTGAAACTAGAACAAACATCATAGTTACAAGAGTAGACATTGGAAAATACGTGCATTTGCATAACCTATAAAAGAGAAATTAGACAACCATTTTACAGATTATATTAGTGAATCTTATAACTAGCCTCCCTGCATACTAGAATAGCCAAGAAAGGAAACATAAAGCTCCCATACCTTATCTAAAAATAGAACTGTGATGCTCTAGCATTGAAGGAACCTAGACATTGAAATATGTAGGAAAAATGAGGTGACATAGGAGAAAAGAGTAGTAAATCTGGAAAGGGTTGCATCCAAAATTATCTTAAGATGACCCTGAAAAAAAACCCACCATGGTTTCTCTAAAGAAGAGGGCGAGTACCACTTCTGTATAATCACCATGTTATCCATTGTAACCTCGCCTACGCTCTGCAACAACAGGGAACACTCATTTTCAGCAAGAAGAAAGACCCATCTTAAAGAGAAACAAAAAATAAAAATAAAAACAACATGCTTTTACCTAAAACAGAGGCAACCATTGAGAATATGTGAGATGGGATAATGTCTTTATATCATGAGAGGTAGATCCCTTATAGAGCCAAGGTCTCAGATGCATCATGGTGGCCATGGCACTACAGGAGAAAAAAAACAACACCTCCATTGTCAAAGCATAGGAAGCCAAGAGTTCAGCATGAGTGGTGGGAACCATACCCACGAAAAACAACTCAAGAATGCTGAGTTGGGTGAGGTCAAAATCTGGAGGTAAAAGTTTAAGGTTTACAGCTCTCAGGCGATCACCATTGATTTCAAACCCAGTAATCCCAGTCATTAAAGTCTTATTGTGGGGATACGGACGAGGTCACTTACAACACATGAGGCGAGGACAAGATCACATGTGTGGGGTGGCGTGGAGTGCTATGAATGTATTGGGTTACAACGGGTTGAGCAGGTGTCATAAACAGAATCGTGTTGGTGCCTTACTAACTTTGGTAGAGGACATGATCGATTCCATGTGTTAGACCAGGCAGACTTAAACAACAAGGTGCTTAGTGGTATAGTGCATTTAACCTTCCAAAATTAATGTGAGTGATGGGTTATAGTATTAGGGAGGTTGTGATTTATTTAACCCACAAGGCCAAAACCTTATGTAGTTGATATAAAATAAAATATGAAATGCGACTTTAGCAAACCATGGTGTTGTTAAATAGAAAATTGGAATGAAGGAGGCATAAACAACAGAAATCCACGGCATTAACAACACATATTCCTTGCAGAACATTCAACACAAGACACTTGCATATTGCTCCTTCACAACACTGGTGATCTCTGACAAGATATTTGATAGGTCTTTCTCACAATATTTTGGATAGATATTTCTCACACTAAACCAACAACTGAAGCAATAAAGCAGCTTTAAATGAATAGAAGCCCCGATGATTACCAAAACACTTGCAATATTTGCAGCAACACATTCAACTGATAGCAATTATGGTTTTTGCGAAAAGATATATTTTGTAGAGAATCACGTTCCAAGTAGCTTCAATCAGAGGAGAACATTAAAAACACAAGCTTCAATGTAGCATACAGCTAATAGGCACACAACTTTCAGTGGACAGGCTTACTACTCCAGGGATCCAAATCATAGGCTCACAACTCTTCATAATCAACCTCTACAGCAGTGAGCCATCACACCCTCGCTCTGATACCATATCAGAGGTGCAAACATAACATAGAAGCTCTCTTATTTCATTACCAAACATCAGTATTTATACATAGTTTGAGAGCAGATTGATTTGTAACTCCATTGACTAACATTTATTTCCTACTGACTCTTTCCGAATATCCATTACTGCCAACTAATGAATAGTGATCGGTGTCGTTGTGATAAATATCCTGACAGATTATGGACTGCTAGCATCATCTGTGGAGACGTTCTTTAGGGCACTAAATGTTTGTTTTAACTTCTCCAACTACCGTGTTATACAATGAACTGGAACTCTGGTGTAATTATGGTGCAAGTAAATCAATGTGCACAACTATTAAATGGAGAGGAAGAGGGTGAGCACAAAAATCTCTACGCATACGACATCCCTAGAGGAGAAGAGTAGTGGCGAAAATGAGAACTTGTCTGATTCAAAAAAATACATATCAACCTAATTAAATTAAATTAAATTAATTTATAATATTAACTTTATAAACTATTATTTTTTTTATTTTTTTCCAAACACCAATTATTGAATACGTGTATATATATATGGAGAGACATATTTGATATAAATTGCTTTAGACGTATGAAGTGACATATTTTATGCAAACTAAAGTGTTGTTTTTACATGTTTTTGAATATATGAACTTATGTCAGGTTGTCTTTAACCATTGGTATTATAAATAGTTTTATTAATATATAAATATTTTTTTTTTTTGTTTATATGATGTTTAGACACTAGAAAATAATATTTATAAATAATTTATTATTTTATAAAATAAAATTATTGGAATTAATATATTAAATATATAGTTTTTAAAAAAGTAATTATTTTAAATTGATGAAATTTAGTATAATTATTGAAAATGTTAAATATAATTATATGGTGAATTTGATAGTAGATAGAATTTACTTCCGCCATCATATTCCTTTCAATTTTTTCTAAAAATATTAATGCATAGAATTGGGTTGTTAAAGAACCATGTAGATGGGGACTTAGTACCAACTAAATTTTTACATTAAAGAATGTAAATTACCATTTATTGAGTTTGGAAAGGGTAGAGACCATTTTTCTTATATAGTCTAAGGAGTGACTACAGATATTTCTAAAGAATTTGAGGCACTCGATACTTTATTTTTAATTTTGGATCTAGGAAAATGACATTACGATTAATACTTATTTTTTTATCAACGGGCTAGAAGCAATCTCGTGCATCTCCTATTTTCTGAGCTAAAAACTAAAATCCTCATTCTATCTAAGTGGGTTGTAGTTAGAAATTTTCTAGGCATCTAGTAGATTATATAAGTGATGGATACATGAGTAGTAAAACAAAGATCCCCAAAAAGTAATGGACGAGTAAATGCATTTGTCTATATCCTTGGGCTTTATATTCTTCTATTTTTTGGCAAGGGAGGGTAGTATTTGATATCTATATATGAGATATATCTGAAGAAATCTAGGAATGGACCGTTTCTTCCAATCCATAATAGCCCCTAGTTTTTGTTAATTTACCTCATCTTGACTTAATATTCTAGGATCATAGCTCCCTTGGACCAATTGCAGATAAATCAGATCATTTTATTGAAGTTGTAGAATAAATAGGAAACTTATTTTTTTACTCAAGAATATGCATGGAAGTTGATTTTCGGAGGGGATTTCTATAAGCCACTGAAATCAATATTCATTGGTGGAGTCACCATCAAGCTCTATATTACGAGTAAATTCAGTTCAAATGCCTATACTTATGAAAAATATACTATAAACTTTCCTAAATGAGAGTAATTTACTCCAAAGAATTAGCTAATAAAGTGATAGCTAAGGAAGGAACACATATTGAAGATTGTTTTAATCAGCTGAAGGATTTTTAGCAAGAAAACAAGTCATTCCATAAAAAATGCACCACATGAAAATCCACCTTCATCGAGAAAGAAAAATATATGATTTTTTCAAGAATTTGGAGGAAACAATAAATCAAGAATATATAGAGAAGGAGGTTGAAGAGGAACGAGAAACAACTCTTAGCCCTGCAATAACTCATCCTAGTAGTGGCATGGATCAATCCCTTTATGATCTATTGTCTCATGCACAAGAAGAAGAGGAGGATCAAGAAGACGAAATTGATCCTAGTAGGGGCATTGATCAATCCCCTTATGATCTATTGTCTCACGCGCAAGAACAAGAGGAGCATCAAGAAGACTGCATTGAGGAAGTAGTAAGAGAGTCAAATGAGGTAATAGGACAGAAATGAGCTAGATGGGAAGAAATCGATTTAGATTGGAAAGATGAAAAGTGGGCAGAATTTGAGGAGTGGGTGGATGATGAGCACTCTAAATCTGTATCCTTTGCCAAGGTCTTCAAGAAGGCTCGAACTCCTTCGTTTCCCATGACAAGGCGAAGGAAATTTAATTGATAATTGATACCTCAAGTGGTATAAATTAATATCCACAAAGGATATTAGGCATCCCTTGAAAAATTTCTCGTCTATTAAATAAGGTAAATTTATATTTCTTAATTTCTACTTAACATGTTTGAATTTATTCATGTACCTAGGAGGCTAATATGAAAATTTGTAAAAAAAATAAATAAATATAATTTCTCTACCCCTCTATCTTACAAAGAGTGACTGCAAGTCAATAATATTTCCAAAAACTTCCATCTATATGATTTTTTTGGCTATACAATAACCCCTTGAATAAACATTATGTAAATCACTACTAACCTCAACTCTACCATTTTTATTAATATGGCTTTCTATTTTGATTTAGAAATACATGTTATTTGTAACTAGTTCATTAATATTAAATGTTCGATGCTTTGAATTTTAATAAAGAAAGATTAATAAAACTAATATATCAAGATATTATAATTAAGACACTTAAATAAAACATAATTAAATAATATTGAATATCCTAATATATTATTAATATTCTTATATTTTGAAAAACCCCAAACGTAAATAAGGCTAATATTCAAAGTTAGTTCTCTTTTGTGGAAACTAATTAATATGAGCCTAAGGACACTGAGTATAGCTTACCAAATCATATAACAAATTTATGGTTCCTAGTAACCTTGTCAAGTTTGTGTTCTAGATATACTTTTAGCTATATACTTACTCGAAGAAGGGGTTTTTTCCTAAACCATATATTGTGGAGTATAGTGACAATTGTTGCAATTGATGTCAAGTTTAAGTCAATGATATCAAGAAATGTGAAGCTCAGGGGGAGCTTGTTACAGTTTTCATGCAAAATGTTTATGATGTGATTGTTATCTTAGTTGTTTCTATTCATAGTTTGGTGACCTTATGATGACTTGATTGTTTGTTTAGCTTCTCATTTTCGAAGGAATTTTATGTATAGGTAACTTGTATAAAAGCACATGAAAAGTTCTTGGTTGGATAACCCTTTCCAATATCTTTCTAGTAACATATAACATTTAGCCTAACTCCCAAAGGAAGACAAAATATTTTAGTTCAAAGCATTTCAAAACAATCATGTTTCCCAAGGGTCAAGGTTCCATGAGGGTCTCACAAGGTACAAGTTCAGAAGGGATGCATTAATGGTTCATGATTGGTGACCTAGCAGGTGATAGTCACAATTCCTGATTGCCAGGGGGAGTATGGTAAAAGCCTAAGTGTCTATGAGACTATCAGTTACTTTTGCAAGTCAAGATTCATTTACATCAAAATGAAGATAGCAACAAAACTTGGAATGCTTTTTGAGGAGCCATGTGGCAAAGAAAAGTTGTAGGTTGATGACATCATTTAATGAGCCGATCACACATGGGACCATGACTTGGAAAGGTGACATGGTAGAGACAAGTGGTAGGATGACATGTGACACCCTATTCCCATAACACATGGCATGTGGAGTTCGCATTTCTAGGTGGTGAAGTAGCCCTTTTATGAGTGACACATGATAGTGATTTAAGTAGGTGCACATATGGTAGGATCTCATTAGCTATGGTAGATGACATGTACACTTTTAGGTCCCTATACTGCTAGTGTAAGATCTTATTGTTATTAGTGCAACCCCCTTATTATATTTTTGTGCCCATATAGTCCTCATATTATTATTATTGTGCCCCATAGAAGCCCACTATTGTTATTATTGTGCCCTTATTTATTATTGTTATGTCGCTTTGATTATATTATGACCCCTTAGACTCCTATATATAGAAAATAGGTATTGTCATTTGTATCCTCCAAGAATTGTTCATTTGTGTAATGTAATGGAGGTTGCCCCCTCGAAGAGGCTTATTTCTAAGGTGTTGACCTATCTTTTCTATCTTTTTGTAAGCTAGTGTCATGACCTTTGGTATTAGAGCTTTGGATTCTAGGGTTTCACTGCTCCAAACCGGTCATCATGGAATTTTCGCTATAATTTGTTTTCTGCGATGTTTCAAAAGCTAAAGAAAACCCATTTGATAAGAAATCTTGTTGAACCTCGGGTCCAAATTTCAGATCTTGTCTCGCTACATTTTCAGAGATTTGATATGAGGAATTTAGGGCTTTTGCAAGCTCTAGAATTTCATCTAAAAGAGGTCATCGTTAAATGTTCTCTATCACTTTTTTGCTACAATGTTTCAGAAGCTAAAAAAAAAACCATTTGAGAAGAAATAGGTTTGAACCTTGGGTTCGAATTTTAGATCTTTTCTCAGTATACTTTCGGATATATGATTTGAGGAGGTTAGGGTTTTGCAGACTCCCGAATTACATCCAAAATAGGTGACCTTGGGAGAATCACCATAACTTTCTCTCTGAGCATCAGATTGAAATTGTGTAAGAAGTTACAGAAAGAGGACGGACTTTATTTTGCTTGGGTATAATTTTTAGAAACTAAGGTTGAAACCATGACAAGTGACATGTCGTACAATTTCACTCGACTGAACGAGGCTATAATTAGGTCATCGTGGGAGATTGAGAATAAATCTTTCTTCAGGAATCCAATTGAGATCAGATTTGCAGAGTTAGAAAGAGGACATAGAGGGATATAATAGGTTGAAATTTGAGAACTTAAAGATCCGAAATTACAGAATTATAGTCATTTCAAGATCGAGCTCCTAAAATCAAGAAAAAGCGAGATGAGGAAGTTTGATGGCAAGGATCTGGTAAATTGGATACTACAGATGGAGAAATATTTTGATCTACGTGGTGTACCATTGTTACAAAAGGTATGTATTGCATCTAATTATTTAGAAACAAATCAATTTTAATGGTATAAAGGGCTTTGTTCTCGTAAATCACTTGTCATGTGGTGAATTTTCATGGAGGAAATGATAGCACATTATGAGGATACAAAGCGAAACACCTTCTTTAGCCAATTGATAAATCTCAAACAAAAGGGTTCAATGGTCGAGCACATAGAACTTTCAAAAATTGAACGTAAGGGTAAATGATATTCTAGAGAAGAAAGATATAAATAGTTTCATCTATGCTATGGATGCTGATATAGATGGTGTAAAAGCATATTGGAAGAAATGCATGGATGATTTGAAGAAAGACATGGAAAGTTTGAAGGAAGTTGGGACAAAGCTGCTACAAGAAAGGCCTCATAATGAAGAAAAGGATCAAGAAACATCAAAATAAGAGGATATACATGGGGAACCAAGCCTAGAGAAAGAACAAATGAATCCGACCATATATTGTACTGCAATGGTAGGAATTACCACTCCTCAAACTCTCAAGATACAAGGACATATCAAGAAGAAAAATCTTCAAGAAGAGAAAGATCACATCGAGAAGTAAGAAATGAATCTAACCATATCTTGTAATGCATTGGCCGGAATTACCACTCCCCAAACTGTCAAGATAGAAGGACATATCAAGAAGAAAAATGTTCAAGAAGTGAAATATCAGTTGAGCATCAAGAAATGAATCTGACCATATCTTGTAATGCATTGGAAAAAATTACCACTCCTCAAGCTCTCAAGATAGAAGGACATATGAATAATAAAAAGAGTTAAGCAGTGAAAGATCACATTCAACATCAACAACAAGTTCTCCAACTTTTAAAGAATAACGCAACTTTGGTGCAGAATCGAATGAAACAACAAGAATATCAACATCGCAGTGAAAGAAGTTTTGATGTGGGCAATTTGGTATTTTTATGGCTACATCTCAAGCAAGCTATTTAAGAGAAGGAAATCTTCGCCATAGTACATGCACTTAAGAAATGGTGACCTTACCAAATGGGAAGACAGTTAAACGTAAAACTAGATTATGATAGTCTTAAATACTTTTTAGATCAAATATTATCTTTAGCAGAATAGAAAAAATGGGTCACAAATATTTTGGGTTATGACTTTGAAATCATCTACCAAAAAAGGAAGGAAAATGTTGTTGCAGATGCACTCTCAAGAAAGGATGAGGACATGGAAGCATTGTTTTCTTCTATTTTTGTTATCCAACCTGATTGGATAAACGAAGGAAGGGATGAATGGAAGAAGGATGAAGAAGTGTGGCCACTCACTCAAAAGTTGCAGAAGATCCCAGTTCAAACAATATTGCTAGAACTTGATGAGGAAGGAAAAATAATATTGGAACCTAGAGCAGTCCTAGAAACAAGAACCTGCTAGATACAAAATCGATCAATTTTAGAGTATCTCATAAAGTGGAAGAACTTGCTTGCTGAAGATTCCGCATTGGACGACAACAACTTTATAGAGAAGCATCAAGAACTACTCAACCATTAAGGAAAACACATTTCGAAGGAGAGGGGCATGTTAGGTCCCTATAGTACTAGTCTAACCCCTTATTCTTATTAGTACAACCCCCTTATTATATTGTTGTTCCCATGTAGTCCCCATATTATTATCATTGTTCCCCATAGAAGCGCACTATTGTTATTATTGTTGCCTTAAATTATTATTTTTATGTCAGCTCTGATTATATTATGACCCCTTAGACTCCTATATATATAAAGGAGGTATCGTCATTTGTATCATCCAAGAATTGTTCACTTGTGTAATGTAAAGGAGGTTTCCCCCTCAAGCATGCTTATTTATAAGGTGTTGATCTATATTTGCTATATTTTTGTGAGATGGTTTCATAACATACAGCATGTGGTGGTTAAGGTGGCATGTAGGCCTCACACAAGGTTATTGTGGAATGGAGCCATTAGATCATTAGTTAACATTATAACTCACTTGACAGTGGAAAATCATGGGCAACACATAATCTCAGGTCGTGAGTGGTGGAAAATAAGAGAAAAGTGCTTCGTAGAATGTTGTCGTTGCAACAAACACCCTCCAAACGCTTGCCAAAACATGAATCTCGGAACCTCCTTGTGATATTATGATCTTTTGTTTGAAGTTGTTCATAGTCACTTATTCGTTGGTTGATGTTTTTCCAAAGAATATAAGTGTTGAAACCACTTGTTTACACATGCTTACCCTTTTATTCATTCATAAGCACACCTTGTTCTAGAAATCCTAAGAATAAGTGTCTACCCTTGAGCACAAACATTGCATAGTCTTATAAAACAATCCTTGTGCAATCCTTGGAGATAGTGCCTGCACAGTCCTTAGTGGTAGACATTATGTGGCTCTTGGGCATTGCACAACCCCTGATGATAGTAACTCAACACTTGATAAGGACAATGACTATGTAGTCCTTATGCACAGTTAGTGCACAATTCTAGTTCACAGTGAGAGTGCAATTATTCTAGTCAGTTTTGTCACATATCTTAGTTGTAGCCGCCTCAGTCTTGTCTGCTCTCCTTGTATAAAGAGTATAACTCAGAGCTACTTTCGCCTTTGAGATCATTAAGCTTCAGAGAATAGGGAGCACTCTCTCACTCTTATTTTTAACTATGATATCATTCAAGTAATTTTTCTCAACTGTGAATTTTGGGCACATTTTTTTCGCAATTGTTGCTTTCACTTTCGTGACTGTTGTTTTTGCATGATTGACCTTTGCAAGTTTCGCTTTTGATTTTTTTTTCTTTTGCACGTGTCAGTTTCATTTTCTTTATCTTTTGAAAGTTTGATTTTCACGTATTCGTAGTCTCACAAGCATCATATTTTCCTTCTTTCATTCTTACATGTGTCGCTTTTGTTTTCATTGTGTTGGCATGTATCCCTTTCACTTTTTTCCACATATCTTAAGATCGCCTTGGCACACATTTAGAGGTAGCTCTAGAAAATGAGTTGGACACATTATTATGGCATAGCGTAGCTTTTTCTTGCATTACAACACTTTTGTCATAAATGTACATATTAAGTTTCACACTTGGAGACAAGTGTCCTTTTAGTGTTGTTTCCTTGTACGATTATTTGTTTTCGGTATTTTTTTTTCTTCTTGTCATGTGTTTCGATGAGTACATATGTGTGATCATCTTTAAGAACTATTACATCTTCTTACCTTCTTTTGTCATTGATCTCACACTTAGTCAATTTTGGAGTTCATCTGTGTCCTCACATCCTGTTTAACTCACGAGCATAATTAACCTTCTAGGAAGGTGAGGAGTACAATTCCCATTCATAAGCCTCATTGATTAAACCTTCACATCCTATACTTGTGCACTGAATCTTTGTAAAGGAAAACTACCATTATTTCACATTTATTACCTTCAGAGCCTATTCACTGAACCCTTGACGCTTCTACTGCCTCAATGCACTATTCCTTAATAAATTATACAACATATTTCATATTGACCACTTTGAAATGACAACAAGGACTTATTTCCATTCTTGCATTGAAAATCTGAACAATACAAGGGTGCTCCTCCTTTCGTGGCGTAATGATCATTCCCAAGATGTAGTGACTCAACCTTTTGCTGCTCACACTAGTCAACTACACAATCCCTTCATCAAGTGAGCCACTTAATATGCATTGTGCAGTTCTAGTAGACATTACGGCCATATCTAGGCCAATGTAGCCCTAAACTAGGAAATTCACGGGTCTTCTCCTCAATCACTATGAAATACGTAGTTAGAGTGCCTAATCATGTCACTCTTGCTGACTAAACTTTCCTACTGCGCAGTACCTTATCTTGCCTTGAGTTTTGCTAGGAATTGTGTAGTTTAACAGATACTCGGCTCATCCCTCAGTCCCTATGAAGCTCAACTATGCAATCACTACCACCTCTTCCTTGAGCATTTTGCACTGTGCATCCTCAATTAACAAGCTCATCACCCTTGTCTACTACACATGTTCACTGCATAGAGCCTTGAAGACCCTCTCATTACTATATGTTCCACAATTTTAGTGGACAACATGAACATCGCTTAGTCACTATGGAGCTCAACTATGAAATTCCCACTCTCTCCCTCTCAAAACCCTTACTCATTGCCACATCATAGTTAGTATATTATATGAGAAAACGGATATATAATAGGTGATTATGGGCATGATGTTTTTTTTTCATGAGTGAATTCATTTGTAGATGTGTCATTATACCATGGCAACATGATGCCAAAGTGTTAGCAAGAAGAGCTCACAATGAGGACACTTGTCAAGTTGAGATATAAAGATGGTATCATGAAAGAATCAAGGAGTCATGTACCAAGACAAATAAATGGTAGTTCATGCTTACTTGGAAGTTTCCAACACTCATTTAGACCCTTTGTAGGGTGAATATAAAGTACAAGGGAAGATAAATCACGAATACTTGAACCAAATAATTATTATATGGAACTTTCACTTATGTGGACAAAAATGGACTCCCTAGATATAATGCTCGGATGTAGGACAACAAAGGACAAAATATCTATGTTTTCCTTAGAGAGATTCGAATACATAATCTATTTCTAGTTTATGATAGTAATAAAAATGAGGTATTTCATTCGGTTTGGTACGCTTCTTGTTGAATGTGCTTTGTTACTTGCTTTCATTATCATAGTTATCATGTGAACTACTTTGCAGTTTAATCAATCATTCTTTCGATGCTCTTGTGTGTCTCTTCTAGGATAGTAGTATTACTTTTCTTCTAGAGGCTTACTCTCTCTTTCCCCTTTCGTGAAAGTAACTTATATACATTATGATTGTATGCCTCATAGTGTACAACTTGCTTATTTCAAATATTATTTGTATAATCTCTCATGTTGATAATTGCAACTAAGGAAAATCCCTAAGTATAATGGTAGTTGGGCCTTTTATCTCGATGAGGCTCATACTTTGAACGGTGTGAAGTCTAGTTGGGACTTGATACCGAGGAGATCTCTTGTGTTGGAAAACTTCCAACACCATCAATACACTAGTAGAAGCTCAGTCGACGAGTAGTGTAGATAAAAATGCAAGGTTCTAACCTCGGTCATATTAGGTTCTATGCATGTCCTTGACGGTCTACCATCCATCAGATATCCATCCCAAACCGTAATCAGTTGGCACTAAGAATTTCATGTTTTTGTTTGTGGATCGTGGTCATGTGTACTAGGGAGTTAAAAATGATAAATAAAGGGTGTGGGACAAAAATTTTTAATTAACAAGGAAAGTTTGAATAGAAATTTGTGGAATGAAAAACTAAAGGGTAGAGCATAAAAAATGGTCCAAAATCACATGAGATGTATGGTTGCCATGAAAAATAAAGGGTAGTAGCTATAGTTGACATAGAGAAATACACGAGTATAGTTTGGATGAGGTGGAACTAAACTAGAGATATTGAAATCAAAGTAGATTGAAGACATAGTCATAATGATGTGTTGTTGTATATGTTGTATGTTTAGCTCAGCTAAGATATAGAGCTTCTACATGATTGAAGATTACATATCTAAAGCACAATGATTTGATTTTGGAGAAGAGAAATTGAATTCTAAGTATATTTGAGAAGGAGAAGGTGTGATTTTGTGAGGACCCTAATTGGGTTATTAAAGAAAAGAAAGAAAGGTGGCTGTCAAGAAAAGATGAGTAGACCTAGGATGCAAACAATTGATTCAACAACATTTTATATAAAGAGACTGTGCATCTGAGTATGAAAGTTTACCAAAGACAGATTTGATAGGTTAAGCAAGTAGGTGTTTCAAGAAAAGGGGGATTGGAGCCCCTTAAGGTCATTTATTGTAATGATTAGGGAGTTGGTGCTTCCAATAAGTTAGTTCATGCAAAGAAAATGAGTTTGGAACCTCCTCTGGGTTATCCGCTACATAATGTGATACAAATTGAAGTTCGAGGTAACATTTATATCATAAAAAAAAAGAGAATTTTGGATTCCATGTAAACATGCTCCGTTAAATATTTATGTGATTTGTGCATTGTTATCTTTTATAGTATTGCTAAGTTTGTTAAATTGGATAAATAGTTAAAATATTAATCCATCCCCTCTAAGTATTTCCTAGCTTTGTTAAATTGGCTAAATAGTTAAAATATTAATCCATCCCCTCTAAATATTTCCTAGCTTTCAACAATTGGTATCAAAGTGGTTCTTTTAGCAATAGTCTAACAATTGGAAGGAAAATCTGAAAAATGACCTACTAGGATGGATATGATAGGAATGAATTATACATTTTAGAGAGTAAGAATGATAATTTACATAATGTCTCTTGGTGTCAATGCTCATGATACAATGAAAAATTACTATAAAAATCCAGATGTATTTCTTTTTCACTTACAATGCTAAAGCAATGAACACAATCCTGTGTGGTTTTCCTAAATGTCAATTGGTTACAGTGATGTAATGCACAACATCCAAAGAAAATTAGGATAAGTTGAGTAGATGTTATTAAGGCAATAGAAAAATAAAGAAAGCAGAACTACAAGTCTATAAAATGAAATTTGACTCCTTAACAATGAATGAGCACAAGAACATTGTCATATCTTTCCTTCATGTGGATAAAATAGTCAACCCCATAAGAGAAATTGATAAACCTATGGGTGGGTCCTTTGTGGTTCAAAAGGTGATAAGATGTATTTAATTACCAAATAAACCGACCTGGAGAGTAACGTTGACACGACACTACAGAGCACTGGCTAATCACGACTCTAATTAGCAATTACGATTGTTCATATTTTTGTGAATAGGTGGTTGGGAAATGAAGACAACACGTTTTTTTTTGGCACTAACAACAATGGATGTGACGGCCTTCATTTTAGGTGGCTCATGACCTTCTTAAATCTTCTAGCCTTGATACCACTTTGATAGATGTATACTGAAGAAACCATAAAATCACATAGTAGGGAGTTGTACGTTAGTAAATTGCTTGATTTAATTGTTTAGAGCATAGTTACCCGATTCGAATTCAAATACGAATACAAATTTGATACTCGAAAAAATTTAATCAATATGGAAAAAAATTTGAAAATATAAAATTTATAATTTTTTTATATTTTTAAATTAAAAAAAATCTATATTTTCTACAATTAAATTATTTTCTTTTAATTTATTAGAAATATTATACTTGTATATAATATTATATAAATCTGTTTTTGGAAAAACAAATACAAAAAAATATATCAGTTTCAAAAAAAATTGACAACTTCAAATCAAAGATTTCTTTTATCTCTTAAAAATAAAAAAATAACCTGAATATTGATTAATAACATAAAAACTAAATCTCTAAGCTCTATTAAAGAATCCTGTTAGAAAGCAAATTGTAGAGGAGTTATTTATGTTGTAAATTCTGTTCCTCCCGTTAAAGGCTGCAAATCCTATGTCTTTGCCATTTGTTCCCTCTATTGATTGTGCGCATGTTGAGTCCGCATTTCCTAGTCGATCAAGGGAAAATGGAGATGCGCTCTTTGTTTGACTGGAATATTACTGGACTCTCCCTCATCCATAATTCTGACTCCATCCATGTTAGTTTTGTCAGGAATAAAAACTAATTATATTTTGCATTGATCGAATCGAATTTAATCGTATTTTTCACTGAGCTGAATCGAATTACTGAATATTCTAATTTTTCAGTTTGATTCAGTAGAATTTGGTTTGGTAATTATGGTTTAGAGTCAATATAGCTAAGAATAAATAGGAGTCATGGAGTCTTGAATTACTGGACTGTTAAAAGTGGTTGGAATTTGGGCAAAAAAATTTCAAACTTATAGAGGCAGTGTTTGAATCGTGTTTTTGATAGTGGAAATGGATTCAACACTATTTAAAACGTCTAACACACCTAACATTTTAAAATTTAAAAATAATAACTTCTATTTACAAAAATCATAGCCAAATTTTCTCTAAATATAACCAAAATTTCCATAACTTTTTCGTGACAATTCGTCCACCTCGTTAGACTAACCGGAATAAATATGTTAATCGTACCATACTCAATGACCGATGGCTCCGTATTGAAAAAGTATGGTTTCCTGCGGGCCTCACGGATCAATGACGACAAAGCAAACTCAAGGGTCGGTCGCATTCTACCGTCATTAAAAGTACACGAATGTGCACCCACCATTCCTCATGACTCATGATGACTAAGTTGATATAACGAACGATTTACAATGGACAGAAGGGAACGGTAAATTTAACGGAAAGTGTACTGTGACTGAGTTGATGAAACACACGATTTACAGAGGGTGGCAGAGAACACTAAGTTTAATGGGAAGTACATAGAGAAGAAATAGACATTTTTGTCAGGGCGGGAAGTGGATGAGTTCATTGCCGCGGATAAGCACAAGCAGATTACTGTCACGATCATAAAATAAAATAAAGTAGAAATTCCATGTAAATCGGTCATAGTGTAGCTCACGCTTGGCTTTCAAGGCTATTTTCAAGGTATTCCTCATAAACCATGAGCTTCTGACCTGCCTTGCATTCAGTTCTATTAGCATCACCTACCTTGGATAAGTTCATTTTCGAACCTCCGTCAAAAGCTTAAATACTTTTTTAATAATAACCATTTGTTTTTCAAGTTACATGACAAAATAGGGCATTAGATTATGTTTATTTGTGAGACAAGAGGCTTGAGACCAGACATCATCTTTCGCTGATTGAAGTAATATATACTTTATTTAAGGGGATGTAAATGTACAATAATTAAATAATATATTTGAATTTTGTCATCGTAAATTGATTTTTTTAAATAAAAATAATAATGAAATTTTTGTAACTACGTCTTCCGAACAATCCAATATGATTCATTGTCAAAACTAAAATATATATTAGAACAAAATTAAAACTATATATTGTAACAGAATATATTATAGAATTAAGATCAGTACAGATGATACCATGCATTCCCCTTAACTACAGTAAGTGACAAAAATAATCTATGCTTCTTCTCTTTATTTTTATTTGAAATAATTATAATTAATTTGTTGGATAATAATATTATTTAAAATATTTTCAATTAATTATTCAAAACATAGAAATATTCAAGTCATTATGTATAAAAACTATTTAGCTAATTATGTTTTATTTTGTTTGAATACAATAATAGAAAAATTACCTAAAAAGAATAAATATTATATTTTTTCATGCATTAATTATGTTAAAAAAAATTTAAAAGAATTATTAAGCTTTTTATATAAGATATATTTTTTAATAATTTAAAAAAAATAATTGCGTTTTACTTTTATATATATATAAAACTTGATATTAAAACATATCAATGTTACATTTTCTTTCGTGCATTAATTATTGCCATTAATTATGTTAAAATTTTTATTAAAAACATTGTTAACTTTTCTATACAAAAATTATCTTTTTTTTTTTTAAATTTAGAAAAAATAATTGGTTTTTACGTTTACATATTAAAAATGATATTGAATAAATATTTACATTAAAATTGAAAAATATATATATATATAATTTGAATAGAAGTTATTTATTTAGGTGGACTTCTACGTTGTTATATAAATATGGAATGTTAAAAAGAGAAAAAGATAAAAGGTGTTTTATGTTATTGCTTTTAAACCAAAAAAATATTGGAAAAAAAAAAAATTACGTTTTCCATTTGAATCAATAAAATGGAACAGACTGAAAAATGATAAATATTGGCAGAGAATGAGAAGTGTTTTTTATGTAGTCCCCTCTTTTGGCTTGATTATTGCCTCTCATGTAACTTCTACTTTATTTTGATAAACCGTCGGGCTCGTCTTTCGGTTCCTAGTTAAAAAGTGTTTCTGTTTTCTCCGGGATTTTTGCAAAACCTCAGACCCGACGGTATATTCATCACCAGCCACCGAACATAAATAAATAACTTACTGAGCATTGTTAATCTCATTACGCGTATATATACCACTGAAATTCAACAAGAAAATGAGGAATTAAGTAAATCCGAATATACAGGCATGTTGGGTGGTTCTAGCCGAATTGACAGTTAGGTAAATTTAAGTGATGCAAAAACAGCTAAAGAGCCTCGGGCATTTGAAAGACCGGATAGGTTGTTTAATTACAATTACGTTGCGGTTATTCCAAAGAACTTTTAAATTATTTTCGACATTCCTTTTCCCTTACTGCCATCCGTTTTAGATTACCGAGGCATTCATGTTTCTCCTCGACGATCTGTTATAATTGGGCATAAATATAATTCAGATATGAACTTAATGGTGATGGTAAATCGGAAAAAGGTAGCATGATGTACTCAAACAGACTATCAAATGATCATTCATCATCATTTTTCAGAATTTATATTGTTGGCAGAATCACTATATTTCTAGGGAATCTGTAATTTCTATCCTGGATATTCTAGTTACTGGTTTGGAACATTTATCAACACCTGCCTGTTTTGGTGTAATAGAAAACTTTTACATGGTATGAGCCCTAGACCCAGGTTCCATTGAGTTGCATTTGATGAGATGTTAGAGGAATCACCGGAATCAGTAATTTCCACCCTGAAAATCTTAGTTACTATTTTGGAAGAGTATCAACACTTACCAATTTTGATATAACGAAAAACCTACCAATTTTGATATAACGAAAAACCTACCCACATATATCAAATAATGGTAATATCATTCCATTTGTTCATCTTCTACATAACAAAATTCTTTGCATAAAATCATCTTACACGTAAACATATTTCATTCAACATGAACACAGGCTTTTCATCAACACATTTCATTGCCGGAAATCATGTTACAAGTAAACACATTTCATTCCATACAATATTCCTAGACGTACACAAAAGTAAGATATGCATCTCGAAGAATTTGATTACACGTGGAACTTGAAGAAAACGTGATTCTGAGGTCGGAAGATTCTATAAAAAGAGAATTACGATGGATTTAAACACGTAGGTATATAAAAGCAAATGCAGACAGAAGACAACTTCATATATAACCACTAAGTATTTATCTCTACTAAGGCTCCGTACTCCATGGAGCAAAATTGTCACAGACCAGGGGGTTCATCGTGTCCTATTCCTGGACTATGACCCACAGGAAAATTCACAGCGCCATCGTTCATTATTGCCTTACTATGCTCGTAATTTTCATGAGGGAAAGGGTCTTTTGCCTTCTGAACAATTTCATGGCTACCTCTACTATAAGTAGATCTCACCAACTTGCTCTTCTCAACAACTTCGTTGCCGAGAAAAACGTCGTCGTTCCCCTTAGGGTTATTTCTCACCGCAACGCTATATGACGGGATAAACCGAGCGTTGGCCAATGAAAAGGCGTCGACAAGAAACAAGAACAGAAGTATAATAACAGCCATTTCGGCCTTCATTTTTAAATGAATGCCCAGATTCTAACACGTTACAACTGATTGAAATTAACTACTTCAGAGGTTCCTCAAAAGACAATCCACAATAGACAGGCAACGAGAAGAACTGTCGAATTGGCTGAGTTCTTAACAGCCATATATATAGATATTTCTGCCATATATTCTGGTTAGCATAATCATAGATGCTTCGGAATATACCCAAAATACCCTGTCATGTGGTACTGCAACCAAGCGATATCTTTAGTGCTAAATTCCTGTTATCAATGATATGAACCATTTGCCATACATCATTCCCTGTTCATCTGTCGATTCCTCCCCAGATTCATTGCGATCTTTCAGTGTCTGTCCTCCAGATCCGATCTACACCATAGTAAATTGCATTTTTTTGGCAAATGATGTACAGCTTCTTACATTGGTATATACTGTTCGGTATCTTTATGACAACATTCTGTCGTATCTGTATCACAACGTAGTGTTTGGTATCTGTATGTGCTGTTGGAGGGATATTTATCTTATGACTTATGAGTATCACGCTCATGTACAAGTAACATGCTTCCAGCTCGAAATAATATGGCGGTTCATATTACAATCTTTTATTAACGAGAGTCACTTATTTTAACCATCAACTCCCAAAGTTAAAAGAATCTTGCGCAATTTCCTTTTGATAAGCGGCTTTTTCGTTTTATTTGAAGCTTTCATGCTTACATTGTCGTCAGTCTGGCGGGGACCAAACTTCCCAAATAACCATTAGATCATCTCCTATTATTATTATTGTTTATTGTATCTAACTATGAGCAAGAGACCTAATAGGTGCCACCTCACATATAAAATATTTTTTGTCATAAAGACACTACTATTTAGCTCTCCTGTTATTAATATTGTATATTGTTTATAGTGTCTAACTATCAACAGGAGACCTAATAGGTGGCATCTTTCATCTAAAAGAAATTTAGTCGGAAAACCTGGTTAATTTTCATGACATAAATGATTCATGGGATGATCATGAGTTATTTTTTTTTATTCAATCAATGGGATGAACTGCTTATAGGCTTATACACAAATGTTTGAAGATATATATACACACATGTTTATATATATATATATATATAAAAGCAATGTTGAAAAGAGGTTCAAAGTGCAAGTGTTAGTTTGTATCGGTTGTTGTCAAGAGGTCACTTTTATTTGGGTTGTATTGTTTATTAGGCACTTCTTTTTAGTAATCTTATCATTGCAATGGCATTCGACGATTACGACAGATAAAATATATATTCATATTTTCCATAGAAAGGTTTCGAGCAACCTTGGTTGTAGCATATGTCTATCATGTATTCAGTGAATCTAACGTTATTGCAAAGTTTTGATGCCCAAGATACAACCTTATTACAAAAGTATCATATGTTCTGGCTCATGATTTGATGGGATGTGGCTTATGGATGATTGAAGCAATGTTTGATATGCTCGCAATGAAATGAATTGTATTGGTCGTAACTCTCATTTAATGAAGGTTATATTATGGAAAAATGATTCATGTTTGCCACAATGGTGTGATCATGGGTTTATATATGACTAATGAACACGATTTTATGATGTTTACCTTGATTTTTGCCTTGCTATGATCCTCAACTAATGGAAAAAACTATATAATGTTGGCATTGTATTTCATATTTGTAATCCCTTGGTAGTTGAATTCAATATTTCCTGGTCTAAATTTTTACTTGATGAGCATCACCAGTGTTACTCCATCATCAGCATATGTGACCAAATTTTATTTCCATCAGTACATTTGCATCATCGTTGTGTGTGATGTGACCATGGATGTAAATATTAAATGTTATATGATCTCCATAGGATTGAGCATGATTATCAATCTTTATACATTCACCTACTATGTTTGTTATGAGTAGCATTTGCAATTGATTTGGCATATTTTATGAGTCTCTATTGGCTGGTTCACTGTTTCATTTCATCTTACTCTAGTATATCAAAAAAAACCCTAACACATTGTATATCCTTGTCATCTCTTTAACTCACACATGCATGAATGTGTTATTGGGATACATACCTTCATTAATGAGGCTTGCACACATTTTGTTCTTGCATTTACTACATCACTTTGGGCTGAGCATTTCAATTTTTAACAACTCCCAAGACCCTACCATGTTGCTAGTATCACCATTTGACAATTCTCTCATCTTTGCAAGAGAATTATGTTGGTCAATGAGGATTTTTTGTGTGATGTAAGTGCATAGACTAAGCAGAAGATGTAAGAGTCTAAACAAGATCTTACTAATGTGATGGAAAGGTCACATGGTAATGCTAGGAGGAATTTTTTATTTTTTTAAAGAAATTGTAAATATTTACACTAGGAACTCAGTTTTGATTTTTAGAATAAGTTGGAGAAGTTATTTTCTAATGTAAATATAGTTTTATTAGTTTTTCCTTATTTTTTGTAGAAGGGGAAATGATTCATCCTTTGTGACTCTTGGTTGCCATGATCAGTTTCTTTTGAAACAATAAAAAAAATGAGTGTTTGTGGAGAAGGAGAAGACCCGAAGGAAAGAAGCTCTTTAGAAAGGAGAAGAGAGAGGGAGAGATGAGAGGAACTCATGGTTTCTCTGCCCAACTACAGTCCTGAGTTTTGGAGATGCCTGTACCTTCAATCTGTGTGAAGGGAAGGTATTTCTCTTTGTGACTGATGTAAATCAATGGAGACTTTGCACTATAAGTTATGTGCTTGCTAAATAGTTGAGATTGAATCAAATCCCTATACTTAAACCAAATTGGTTTCTACGTATGGGTTGTTTTTACTGTAATTTTTATTCTTGTGCTTTGATAAATGGCCTTTATGAAAACTTGTAGCTTGTTGTAATGATTTATAATAAGATTCCTGAAATCATTCACCCTCATAACCAAGTTGCCATGATGAGTTATTATAGTGCTTTACCTCCTCTCTATCTTCAATGAATTGAAGAACAGAATGCCACTAGTTTAGAATCTTCTTTGCAAATTTGTTTAGAATATGAACAGAAACTTAGGAGAACAAGTGTTCTTGTTGAAAGTTAAACTAGCCAGACTTTTATGGCTTCAATCTTACAAATTATGCAATACATGAGAAATAGGTTGGTTTCATACAAACATAGAAAACAGTCATAGTATTAGAGCCGTCTTACTAGACACACTCATGTAGCTCAACATGTATATCAACCTCCTACCCTTAACTCATAACCATGGTGTGACTTCTGCGAAGATTATGATGGTGGTAAAACCTGTTAAGTGCATCAAGTTCCTAGGGAAATGACATTTGGAAATAAGATTGATCTTAAAATAGCTAATCTCAATTGGGCTAATGAAGATGATGTTTTAGCTACCAAAATAAGAAATGTATATAAAACTTGAATAACTAAAGAACAATCCACCGAACAAAACTTTAAGAAAAGACACTCAAATCCTTCTCACTATTTCCCATCTATAAATAAATTCACTTCAAATAAACGTGTACATTCTTGCAAATCCTCCTCTTCCAATTTGTTGCCCAGTTTCAATATTCTCACCAAAATGGCTAGTACCAAAGCTGATGTTTTACCTGACATGGCCACAATTCCCAAGCAACAAAAGCCATTAAATGACTTCCTTCAAAGGAAAATTCTTGCATCGATAAATTATCTAGAGGTTTAATCATAAGGTTCTCATAAAGATGATATTTTCAATGCTAATAATCCATATACTCCTTTCATCAGCCCTCCACTCTACGTATTATTGAAAATTTATGCCGAAATAACTCATTTTTGTCTTGTAGATGGCGGATAAGGTCCGAATGTTATCCCTAATATTATCATGGAAGAATAGGGATTACAATGTATTGATGATACCCTTGGGAAAATTAGAAGCTTTAACAAGTCCTTACAAGAGTCTATAGGCACTATCAAGGATGTTACTTTAGCTATCTGTTTCCATCCCAAAATCAGAACAACTTGTGACATACTGGTAGTTGACATGCCCATCTCAAACTAATCACTCATACTTGGTAGAGATTGGCAAGTTCAAACAGGTGGATATATATCACTTAATGGGACCCACATAAACATTCCAAATAATGTTAAAAATGTCATCGTATTCTAGGAAGGACGTATCTCTCTTGACAATGAAGGATTTGCTAAACCACATGCCTATTATACTGAACAAGGCATGGGTGTATACTCTCGTTTTACGGAGGACGATATTCGCCCTCCATCAGAGTCTCAATTTGACAACCAACTTTGGTATCTCCATTTTGTCGATGCCTCATGTGATGAGGCTAATGTTGTAGGTATCCTTTTATACTCACGTCAAGGAAAACTATTCCGAATATTCCTATAGATATTAACTTGACCTTAGTAATAGTGTAGTCAAATTCAAACCCCTCCTCCTTGGGATTGAGCATGTTGTCACTTTAAGTTGCAGAGTCATAACTACCTATGGTGATTTTGAACTCATTTTTAATCTTTTCTAGAAACTTTACTCTCCTAATAACAAGGTCATCAAATTTTATAGCCGACCAGTCTTAGAAAATATTTATTTCTTATATCATTTCAATATCAGACATGGTCATAGGGAATTGAATGCTTTAGTTGACCAACATCTTACGTATGCTTCTAATATATCATGACAAATCCTCCTTGAGAGGCTTTGCTATATTTTCCAATATTTATACTAGCCTCATATGTCAAGAAGACTAAAAAATCTCCCAATATGACAAAAGTATATGCATCTTCCTCCAAAAGGAATGAGATGATGATAATCAAATTATCCCTTTAAAATAAAACAAAATTGTCTAGGACTATCTCCTCTACAATATTCTTTTTCTTCCAATGATGTCCCCACATTAAAAAATAAATAGACAATGATCCTAGGATATTGTAGATTGGAGCCCAATGTTCTAAGGAGGAAAAGGAATTTTTTTTCTCTTTTTAAGTAATTCTCAGATGTCTTCACCTGGTCATCTGAAGATCTTCATGGTTTTGATCTTGTTATTATAAAACATTCCATTACTATCAAACAATATGTGAAGCCTATTAGGCAAAGACAAAGACTTGTTACTCCCACTCTCAAAGCAACCATCTGTAAAGAGATAGAGAAGATGCTTAATGCACATGTTATCTTTGTTATAAAGTATTTGGAATTGGTAGCTAATTTGGTCCCAATTATGAAGAAAAATGGGGACATTCTCCTATTTTTTATTATAGGTCCTTGAACAAACCTAGTGTGAAGGACAATTTTCCCTACAAAATATGGATCAAAATTTACAATAGATTGTTGGATCTCACATTATGTCACTTCTAGATAGGTTCTCTAGTTACCAACAAGTTCACCTCAGAAAGGATGATAAATTCAAAACCACCTTTACCACATATTGGGGCACTTTCTCTTACTAATGCATACCATTTGGCTTAATTGAGGTAGGAAACACCTTCAAAATAACCATGTAATTGCCTTTCGATGAACTCAATGGGAAGATTATCCAAATCTATTTTGATGGCATGATTGTTTATTCATGTACAAAAATAGTTTCTTTGACCATCTGAGACATGTCGTCTTGCAATGTCGACACTTCGGTGTTTCCCTCAACCCTAAGAAATATGTCTTTTGCATCACATATAGGATATTATTAGGACATATTGTCTCATAGGAATGCATTAGCATTGATCCTAATTGAATTACCAATTAAATACCTTCCTCCACCAAATTCCAAGAAAGAAATTCAATCCTTGATGGGTAATATTAACTTTGTGTGAAGCTTTGTTACTGAATTTTCAAAGATAATCAAGCCTATACATAACCTAGCTAAAAAGAATTATGAATTCGAGTGGGATTATTATGCACAACAAGAGTTTATAAGGATTAAATACGTTATTGCATCTACTCCGATGCTAGACAAACTAGATTTTACAAAAGAAATCATTATTTATATTAATGTCATGAAGGATGCCTTCTCTAGGATTCTTATGCAAAAAAATGTGTTATGAAACCAGCTCAAGAAAAGATAGAAAAGATAGATCAACGCCTTAGAATTCAGCCTCTTCGAGGGGGCAACCTCCTTTACATTACATGAATAAACAATTCTTGGATGATACAAATGACAAAACCTCCTTTCTATATATAGGAGTCACAATATAATCCAGCCGACCTAACAATAATAATATAAAGCCACAAAAATAACAATAGAGGGATTCTATGTGGCACAGAAATAACAATATGGGGGTAATAGGGGCACAACAATATAAACAAGGGTTATAACTACAATAGTAATGGGGTAATCACTAGTATTATAGGGACCCAACATGCCCCTCTCCTTCAAAAAAGTGTTGTCCTCAATGCTTGAGTAGTTCTGGATACTTCTGCATCAAATTCTCATCCTCCCATGTGGAATCTTCAGCGGATAAGTCCTTCCACTTGATAAGATACTCTGAAATTGATCAATTTCGTAGCTATCGAGTTCTTATTTTTGTGACTGCTTTCGGTTCCAATATAATTTTTCCTTCCTCGTCAAGTTCTGGCAATATTGTTTGAATTGGGAGCTTGTCACCTATAACCTTCTTTAAACATGAAACATGGAAAACTGGGTGCAATCGAGAAGCTGCAGGAAGATCCAATTTGTATGCCATAGTACCAATCTTTTGCAACACCTTGTACGTACCATAATACTTTGGTGATAATTTATTATCCTTCGTAGCTTGCTTTAGGGACATTTGTTTATATGGTTGTAGCTATAGGAATACCCAATCACCTACATCAAAACTTCTTTCACTGCGATGTTGATCTGCCTGTTGTTTCATTCTATTTTGTGCCAACACGAGGTTATCCTTTAAGAGTTGGAGGACTTGTTGTTGATGTTCGATGTGATGTTCCACTGCCTGAACCTTAGAATTTTCTCTTAAATATGATGTGATGGATGGTGGTTGATACCCATAAAGTGCCATAAATGGGGTCATTTTTGTTGCTGTATGGAAGGAAGTGTTATACCACCATTCAGCCAGAGGCAACCATTTGACCCATTGTGTCTGTTTGTCAGATACAAAGCAATGAAGATATCCTTCCAAACATTTGTTTACTATCTCAGTTTGCCCATCAGATTGAGGATGATAAGATGAGCTATGAGCTAACTGAGTACCAAGACAAGAAAATAATTCTGTCCAAAAATTTCCAGTGAAAATGGGATCTCTGTCACTTACAATAATCTTTGGGTTTTCATGTAGCTTTTGAACTGTTTCCATAAATGCAGTAGAAACTTTACTGGCTTTAAATGGATGTGATAATGCACAAAAGTGTGCATACTTGGTAAGTCTGTCAACTACGACCATGATGACACTCTTTCCCTCAGACTAGGGTAAACCTGTGATAAAATCCTTTGAAACCTCCTCCCAATGTTGGCTTGGAATGGATAAAGGTTGTAATAGACCCGTTGTCTTAATTGTTTCAAATTTATTTTGCTGGCAAACCAAACATTCTGCCACAAAGTTTTGAATATCTGATTTAAGGACATCCCAAAAAGATTCCTTCTTAACCCTGTGGTAAGTTTCTAAAAATCCTGAGTGCCCTCCTAAGGGAAAAGTGTGCAATTCCATAAGAATCTTCTGTTTTAGCTGGGAATTCTTGTAGAGGTATAAGCAATCTTTGTACCATAATGAATCGTTTTGCCAGCTAAATGTATCAGAAGTACTGGAATCTTGTTGTAGCTTTCGAATAAGTGCCCACACTTCTTCATCATTCTTCCATTCCTCCCTTGCTTCGTTTATCCAATCTGGTTGGATAATAGAAATGGCACACAACAATGCTTCCACACCCTCATCCTTTCTTGAGAGTGCATCTGCCACCACAGTTTGCTTCCCTTTTTTGTAGATGATTTCAAAGTCATAACCCAACATCTTTGTGACCCACTTTTGTTTCTATTCAGAGGATAATTTTTTTTCTAAAAAGTATTTAAGGCTATCATGATCTGTTTTTACCTTGAAGTGTCTTCCCATTAGGTAGGGTCGCCATTTCTTAAGTGCATGGAGTATTTCCAACATTTCCTTCTCATAAATAGCTTTGCTTAAAAACTTTCCTTTGGTTGGACGACTTTCAAAGGCAATGGGTCTTTCATCTTGCATTAGAAACAGCACCAATTCCATTTCTTGAAGCATCACATTGCACAATAAAGGTTTTTGTGAAGTCCGGTGTAGCTAAGACTAGTGCTTGGCACATTGCCTCTTTAAGATGTTCAAAGGCCTTTGTTGCTTCCGGAGTCCATGAAAATGAGTCTTTCTTCAATAATGTTGTTAGAGGTGCTGCTATTCTCCCATAATTCTTAACAAACTTGCGATAATACCCTGTCAACCCAAGAAATTCTCGTAGATGCTTTATGGATGTGGGGATTTTCCATTCCTTAATGGCTTTAATTTTGCTAGGGTCTACCTTAACTCCTTCATGAGATACAATATGACCCAAATATTCCACCTCCTGGACTCCAAAGAAACATTTAGATCTTTTTGCATATAATTGTTTCTCCTCCAATAGTTGTAGAACCCTATCAACATGTTCAACATGATCCTTCCAAGACTTGCTGTAGATTAGTATATCATCAAAAAATACTAACACAAATTTTCTAAGGAATGGTTTGGAAATTGAATTCATCAAACCTTGAAATGTTGAAGGTGCATTGCTAAGGCCAAAAGGCATGACCAAAAATTCATAATGACCCTCATGAGTTCTAAATGCCGTTTTCGGAATGTCTTCAATCTTCATTTTGATTTGATGATATCCTGAATGAAGATCCAACTTGGTGAAGTAAATTGATCCATGCAATTCATCCAGTAATTCATCAATAACAGGAATGGGGATCTTATATTTAATAGTGAGCTTGTTGAGCTCCCTATAATTCGGACACATGCGCCATGATCCATCCTTCTTGTGCACCAATACTACTGGAGCTAAGAAAGAACTTTGACTCCGTTGAATTATACCAGCCTCTAGCATTTCTGCAACAATACGTTCAATTTCACTTTTTTGGACATAGGGATATCTGTACGGCCTGATGTTTGGAGGAACACTTCCTGGAATGAGGTGAATAGCATGATCATGATCACGCATAGGTGGGAGGCCTTTTGGAGTCTCAAATACCTTGGAATGATTGTCCAGGACTTTTTGGAGATCTAGAGAAACAGATGATTCCAATGTGGAAACGTCTAACGAACATAATTGTGCAATTACACCTCTTTGCTCCTTTTTTAGAAGCTTTCTCATGCTATTAGAGCTGATTATCTTTCCTGGTTTCCCTACAATACCCCTTAATTCAACTTCCTTTCCTTCCGTAGACAATTTGATGAGAAGTTCTTGAAAATTAAAAGCTATTGTACCCAAGGATTGTAGCCATTGGACTCCTAGTACAACATCAACACCTCCCATTGTAATGGAAAGCATTGGGCTAGTCAAAACATATTCTCCCATGGATAGCTTGATATTATGGCACTTTCTAGAGCAATTTATTGTTCCTCCATTTGCAATCATCACTTGACACTCTAGTGCTGGATATAGGAAGCAATTCAATTCTTTTGCTACCCTAGAATGAATAAAATTGTGGGTGCTTCCTGAATCAATCAACACTATTACCTTTTTCTTCTTGATTTTTCCTTCTATCTTGATGGTTTGAGGAGTGGTAATTCCTGCCAATGCATTATAAGATATGGTCGGATTTATTTGTTCTTCATCTAGGCTTTGTTCCTGGAGTATATCTTCTTCTTTTGACCTTTCTTGCTCCTTTTCTTCTTCCTCTTCACAATCTATGTAGAATAATTTCTTCTCAGCACACTTATGACCTTTAGTGTATTTGCTATCACAACTGTAACAAAGCCCTTTTGCTCTTTTTTCTTCCAATTGTTGTGGTGTCAACCTTATAGGTTGTGGAAGACTAGGGGCAACAACACTTCCGTCTTTATAGTTGTGAGTGGTATGCTTCTTGGTTGCCATAATTTTGCTTTCCATTTTTCTTGCTAACCTGAATGCCTTCTCTAATGAATCAGGTTCCCAAAGGCGAACATCATGTTGGATATTATCCTTTAAATACCCTATGAACACATAAATCCTATGCTCCTCTGGAATATATTTTACCCTTATGTTCAATTTTTGGAACTCCTCAATGTGCTCCATTACTGAACCCTTTTGTTTGAGACTTATCAATTGGCTAAAAAAAGTGTTGCTTTTTGTATCTTCATAATGCGCTATCAATTCTTCCGTAAAAATTGCCCAAGTGATAAATTGTTTACGAGAGCAAAGCCATTGATACCATACAAACTGATTTGGTTCCAAATATACAGTTTCCATACGTACCTTTTGTGCGTTTTGCACATTATTAAGATCGAAGAATTGCTCCATCTGTAATATCCATGTGGCGGGATCCTTGCCATCAAACTTCCTCATATCGATTTTTGGAATATGGTGATTCTTCGATCCAACATTAGCATCTATGGAATCATGATTAACATTTCTTTTGTTCTCATCATGAGTTTACTTTACTACCCTTTCACCATTAGTGACATTTTCTTGTAGCAACTTCTTCAATTCTTCCATGTCTGTCTTCAAATCTATCTTCAAATCTGTCATGTCTCTTTTCAAATCTGTCTTCGAATCATCCATCTTAGCTTCCATGCCCTTTATCTTAGATTCCATGCCATTTATCTTAGATTCCACGCCATTTATCTTAGATTCCATGCCACTTATCTTAGCTTCTGTTAGCTTTTGTGAGTGTGACATTTGTTGCACTTGTTCTTGTAATTTTGATATATCATGTAGCATTTCTTCCTCTTCTTCATGAGTCATGCTAGAGATTTTAGGTTCCTTAATAGGTGTTTGCACTCTCTTTCCTCGGGGAATCAATTACCGATAATAATGCTTTACTATGCCCTTTGAGTTCCTTTAAACCAAGCTTACACAAAAATTTAAAAAAGACTACACACCTTTTTTCACTTTATAGAAGCCTGATATTGAATCTGATGTATCTCTGTAATTTCGGATCATCTAGTTCTGAAATTGCTACCTGTAGTAGCCTTCTGCATCCTCTTTCCAATGCCACAAGTCTGAGCGAAATTGGATTCTGCAAGGAAGAGTTATGTGAAATCTCCCACAGTGACTTGCTTTTAGACTACTTTAGTAGAGCGAACTTATACGACGTGCCACGAGTCACTGTTTCAACCTTTGAATTTGAAACACACACACAAGAAACTACAGTCCGTCCTCTTTTTGTACCTTCTGACGAAATTTCAATCCGATCCCCAGAGAGAAAGTTACGACGATTTTCCCCAGGTCACCTGTTTTGAATGTAATTCAGGAGTCTGCAAAAAGACCAACTTCCTCAGATCATATCTCCGCAAATATCGCGCGAAAAGCTCTGAAATTCGGACCCAACGTTAAGCACGATTTCTTCTCAAATTCATTTTTTTTGCGACTTCTGAAACGTTAGAGAAAAAGTTATAGCGAAAATGCCACGATCACCTGTTTGGAGCAGCGAAACCCTAGAATCCAAAGCTCTGATACCAAATGTTATGAAACCAGCTCAAGAAAAGATAGAAAAGATAGATCAACGCCTTAGAATTCAGCCTCTTCGAGGGGGCAACCTCCTTTACATTACATAAATGAACAATTATTGGATGATACAAATTACAAAACCTCCTTTCTATATATAGGAGTCTAAGGAGTCACAATATAATCCAGCCGACCTAACAATAATAATATAAAGCCACAAAAATAACAATAGAGGGATTCTATGGGGCACAGAAATAAAAATATGGGGGTAATAGGGGCACAACAATATAAACAAGGGTTATAACTTCAATAGTAATGGGGTAATCACTAGTATTATAGGGACCCAACAAAGTGATCTACGGAAAGAACATTTCATTGCTTTTATGAGTCAAAGCTTATTTGATTAAGAATCTAGATATTGCTTAATTGATAAATATGCATTTTCACTGGGAAAAGAAAAATTTGGACATTACATTCATGGAAAATGCACGTAGGTTGGCATCCCTTTGCCTACTGTTAAATTTCTATTCTCACAAACCTTATGTCTAGGAAATGTTTGCCACTAGTTAGTCAAGATACAAGAACATGATTTAACAATTTCAACCTACAAAACTATAAAAGGACGTGAATTGGAATTATATTTAGCACAAAATTTTGAGCCAAGTTTTCAAGTGGTGATGATGAGTCACTATCTACCTTGTTTTTAGTCAACGAATAATTGATTGATGTAGCCTACCACCCCTAGTATAGTGAACTCATTTTCTATATTCAAAACAAAAAATTCTTAGATAACCTACATAAATTTTAATGTAGGTCCTTGCACTTAAATTTTTCTAATTAGTTGATTCTAAACAAAATGTTGTATCACAGATCATATGATGGATAAATGTTAAGATGCACAGATGAAAAGTCTACTATCAGGCTACTATCAGTTTCTCATGGTTCATCCCAAGAGGCTTTCCATATAGGAGGTCATTTTGCGGCTAGGGCCATTGGTCATAAAATTATTAGATATGGTTTTTATTTTCCTACAATATTTACTGATTGTTATCGGCATGTGAAAATTTGCAAAGACTGCCAAAAAGTAGCAGGAAGAGAAAATTTCCATGATATGCCCCTCCACCGGTAATTTGTGAGTTCTCTTTCACTAAATGTGGATAAGATCTTGTTGGACACTTAAATCCTCCCTATTATACAAGTAATATATTCATCTTAAGTGTCATTTGTTATTTTATCAAGTGGTAAGAAGTTGTTCCTCTGAAAAATGAGTGTGATTGCTACTGGAAGATCTGTATTTGGCTCTGAAACTGGAAAAGATGATAGGTCGAGGCTACTAATGAAACTTCACCAAGCTCTGCTCTAGTTCTAACCTCTGCTTTCGCTCTACCGCCCCCCCCTGCCTATGTATATGTCACCTTTCCCAATGCTTTATATATTGTGCACATAGGGAAGAGGAAAGAAGCACCAACAACAAAGGTGGAGGTAACAAAGCTAATTCCATATTTGAGAACCAAAACAGAATAAAAAAGGGTGACAAACCCAAAAGCTCATCAAGCTTTGGACCATACAATTGTGAAGTCTGTTACTATTCCACCCGTTCCCGATAAAGATCGAGAGCCATATATATGTTTATGAGCAAGTAATCGAATTATTATAAAATAATATTTTCTAATGGTTGGGATTTCCTATTGAACTGAATTTAAATAAAGGTTTTGGTTTCACATATACCAATTTCACTCAATTCTTTTTAGCAATATCATGTCAAACATTCTTATCGTCAACATACTACCCCCAAGGTAATAGTTGGCTGAATCTACCAAAAAAAATCTTATTAAAATTTTGAAGAATTTAGTGAATAAAAAATTGTGTATCTGGTACACCATATTCAAATTTCCACTTTCGGTAGATCATAACACCATCATGCCTAGCACAAGTGCTTCTCCCTTTTAGTTTATCTATGGGAAAGAGTTAATTCTTCTAGATAAATTGGAACATTTCATTTTGTCTAATTGTACAATATGAAGAGTTAACTGCAAGTAATATCCTTCAAAGAGTCATAGATTTGTTGGCTTTAGAACATAAGATAAATTATTCTTTGGAAAATATGTAATGAATAATGAAAACTATTAAGAAATACTTTGATAAGAAACCTAATAATGTATTTTTTGTTGTTGTACAAAATTTCCTTTTATGGGATCTAGCTCATACTAATGAGGGAAAAAATCATAAATTTTAGAAACTATGGATTGTCCTTTTCAGAATTTCTACACTTGTGGGAACAAATATGTATCTCCTCAAAGATCGCAAAGATCGTCGCCAGTCTTACACCACTAATCGGTCACATATGAAACCATTCATGGAAGGGAAATTAGAATAAATAATTATGACGAAATAATGACCTTGTACATAGTTTTCATTTTATTGTTTTCTTTCAATTTTGTTATATTTTTCTATCATTTTCAACCTATTGGGGTTTTATTTTCTGTTGTAATTTTATTTCTCTTAAAAAATCTTTTCATACTTCATTTCCTTTTCAAAACTATTTATTATGTTTCCTACTACTTGTTTGCTAAAAAATCAATAAATTTTATGGGCAACATATCATTCAGCAAGTAACAATTATAAATGGAAAATTATTATCTGGTATTTTACATAGAACTTTCTAAAAGAACTGTATCTTTCTCAAATAATACACTTTTGTAACAATTTTTTTTGCATAGGAACCACGTATTCTTCCTCCTTATCATTACATGCACAATTCTTAAAGTGTTAAACCTTATCATTACCTACATAAGTCATCATAAGGTTTCTTTCTCAAGTCACATTTCTTGATGCACATGATTCCCTCCCTTTCTACAAAGTACAACCTTCTCTTTTACATTCATTTACCTTCTATATATTGAAAGATTTTGAGTCCTGACAAGCAATGCGAGTCTCCCTGTGAAGCCATTAATGTTGAGGATGGTCAACACTAACTAAACCCACAAAACATTGTGTACGCTAAAATTAATCTCTTCTATGATTAATATTATTTATTTTGTGTAACTATGAACAAGAGACATAATAGGTGGGACCTATCACATAAAAAAAAATTGTCGAAAGGTAACTACCTCTAAAAAATAGGTCAATATTCATGACATAATTGATTCATTGACTTATCATTAATTTTCTTTTATTAATCTTTCAAATATTAAAGAAAGGTTCGAAATGAAAATGTTTTTAAGTATTGTTTGTTCTCAAGGGGTCACTTTTATATGGCTCTTATTGTTTGTTGGACACCTCTTTTTACCAATCCTCTCGTTGGAATAATATTTGACAGTTATGAGAGATAGAATATATATTAATATTTTCAATAGAAAGGTCTCAAGAATCATTGTTCAGAGCATATGTCTATAATGTATTCAATGAATATAGTGTTATTCCAAAGTTTTTGATGCCCAAGATACAACCTTATTATAAAACTACGATATGTTATGGCTCATGATTTGATGGATGTGGCTTATGCCGAATTGAAACAATGTTTAATATGATGAGCATGCAATGCACTATATTGGTCATCTCTCTGGTTTAATGAAGGTTATGTTATGGAAAAATTATTCCCATTTACCATAACGGTGCAGATGAGGGGTTTATATGTGATTAATGACTACATTTTTATGTTTCTCGCCATATAACATTGATTTTTTCCCTGATGTGATCCTTAGCTAATGGAAAAGGTATATGTTGGGAAAAATACTAAGATGGGGGGTGAATTAGTATTTTTAAAAACTCACAATAATAATTTTGTTTTCTAAAATGTATATGTGACATAACCTGACCCAACTAGTGTATATACATGACTGTTGTAAAAGAAACTACCGTATGCTTAGTAAACATGTAAAAAAACTAATTCTTTATCTGTTAAACTTGAACCAGAATGTAAGAGATTTATCAGGAGTTTTATAAGAAGTAAACATGTGCAGTAAGAATAGAATAATGTATAACACATAAGTAACACACATGAACACTATGATTTAAGGTGGAAACACAATGTGGGAGAAAATCACCACTATTGTTTCCTTAGTCTTGTAAACTTATTAATATAAAAAACTTGTTACATTCTTGTACTGGAGCAGACTCATACCAATACACAAGCACCCACCTGCTGAAGGCTACAACCTTCACTCGTTCTCCACTTCCTACTGAAAGGGAGCTCCAACCCCCTGATTTGATCACCAACTAGTACTGGCTAGCTCACTGAAGGCTCCAACCCTCAGAAACATCCATGGACAACATTTCATTAATTTTCACATGAGATCCAATATCAACACTTATGCTTAATCATAACTGTAATACAATCATCAATCTATGACACACAAAATCAACTGACACTTAATCAAAACTCAACTAATCACCTGGAATAGTCAGATCATTGTAACCAATACAAAGAACTCAAGTTAGAATACTACATCAATACACATAATCAATTGCAACCCTGGTCATTCAAATTCCAAAATGTATATGCTATATTTCTTAAGTAAACTTGCATGTATATGCGATTTTCTATAGAGAAACGCGCATACAGATTTTAATATACTAAAAAATGAAAGCTTTAAAACTGCAATTCTAAAAAGGAACATTGAATCATACTTAGATCTAATGCAATGCTCTGAAACAATGAAAAAATTGTCTCTGATATCCAATCACAACCAACAAATCATCTTAATATTATTCAGTCAATCCATAACTACATTCAACTTCATCATTCAATAATTTCTACTTCATACATTGTCACTTAACCCAAATTAATCGTGAGGGCATCGTTGACAGACAACAAAGAAGCAGCAACACTTATTAGGTTGATTAGTCATTTATGAACATAAAACCTTACTTTGTATACGGTACTTTGAAGAAGCAAACATGAGTGTATATGCGCTTTTCACAAGACCAGCTTGCATATAGATCTACAAATTTTGAACTAAAATTAAGCAGCTATTCAGAACTTTGGATTCTTGGATTTATTTGGAGGGAACATACTCAAAAAGTTGTTCTGTGGAGGTAACATACTCCAATTTAACCTTTTTCTCAAGCACTTGTTCTTGTAGAAAGTGATACTGAATAGGAATATGTTTTGTATTGGATTGAATAACAGGATTTTTCGAAATACTAGTAGAACTTCTATTATCACATAGGATGGATATGTTATAAAATTACATATTACAGAGCAATGAAACACATAAAATATATTGTAGAAATATAAATATGGAAAACCCATAAAACAAGAGAGACAAATATATACGTGGTTTACCCAATTTGGGCTACATCCACAGAGTAACAACCAGTCTTTCATTTTATATTATCTAGGGAAATGAAGAGATACAACCTACAACGGATCTAATGTAATTCCCTCTTCACTCTCACACAATCTTCTCTCTATTTCTTGCTCATAATATAGATCTACATAGCCACAATACAATTCACTCATATATATCGAGGGGTTTATTTCTAGGAAAAAAAGCTAAATTAAACATAACCTCTACATTCATATTTCCGCCTAATTGACGACCCAGATTTACTACGAATTACAACATTTTACAAGGCAATTTCACAACTACTTTTAACATCGGGGGTACTGCACCCGATCCCCCACCAGGGGGAGCTCCAAATAATTGTTTTCACCCTCCTTGGACCCCCCTGGTGGCACACATTTACGAGTGGTGTTTCTGCCACATTACGAACTGGGGTCGAATGCAGCGATAGCTCTGAATAAAGAAGATAATTAGGCTCCACACCCAATAGGAGGTGGGTGGACAACATTTGCTTTGTATATCCTGTAATGTTTTCATCATCTGGAGAAGTTGTGTGCAACAATATGCAACAACAACATATTCTGCTTCATCTATCAATAAGGCAATGGAACTTTGTTTCTTACTGAACCAAGATACCAATCGGGGCTCCATGTAAAATTCACCTCCATGAGTGCTTTTTTGGTCATTAACATTTCCAGCCCAATCCACATCCATGTATGAATAAATGGTAGGATCTGCATCTTTAAGATACCATAGACCAAAGTCTTGGGTTCCTTGGAGATATTTGAATATTATCTTTACTGCCAAAAGATGTGATTCCCTTGGATTAGCTTAGACATGTCCAACAATTCAAATTGCATGCATTATATTTGATTTGGTACTTATAAGATAAAGAAAACTTCCAATCATAGACCTATACTATGGTTGGTTTACTACGAGAGATTCATCATTAGAACTGAGGCTACATCCTTTCATCATGGTAATACATACAGGTTTGCATTCTTCCATCCCATACTTCTTCATAATCTTCTTAAGATATTTTGTTTGTGAGAGAAAGATGCCATCTTTTGCTTGTTGCACTTGTAGAACAAGAAAATAGGTCAGCTCCCCAAGTAATGGCCTTTCAAATTCTTGTTGCATTTCAGAAGCAATGTTTGACTCGTAGATTCTTCATTACATCCAAAGATGATATCATGAACATAAACGACAATAATTAGCAGTTTATCACCCTCAATTTTTGTGTACCAGTTGTCTTCTGTGAATCCTTTTGTGAAACGTTGTTGTTGAAGATATTTATTAATACGATAATACCATGTACAAAGAGCTTGTTTTAGCCCATATAAAGCCTTTTTGAGGTTGCATCCAAGGTTTTCATAATTCCCCAAAATGAGTCCTTCTGTTTGTTCAATATATAATTCTTCCTCTAGACCTCCATTAAGGAAAGAAGATTTTGGATACATTTGATAAACCTTGAAGCTTAGAAAACCTGAAATTGTAAGAAACATTCTTATGGCTTGAAGTTTGGCTACTGGTGCAAAATTTTCTTCAAAGTCTATACGTTCTTGTTGCGCATAACCTTTACAAACAAGTCTAGCTTCGTTCCTATTGACCTCCCCATTTTCATTCAACTTATTTTTAAATAGCCATTCTGTCCCAATAACATTTTTATCATGATGCCTTCGAACCAATTCCCAAGTATCATTCCTTTCAATTTGGTCAATTTATTCATTCATGCCCTTAACCCAACATTCATCTTTACTAGCTTGATTTGCATTTTGTGGTTAAATATTAGATAATAAAGGTAGATAACTAGAATATGCTACAAGGTTTCTTCTTGTTTGTACCCCAAATTCATTTTCTCTTAGAATTTGAGTTTCTGGATGACTCTTTTGAACATACGTGGATGGAGTCTTTTCTTTGTCTGATGTATCTTCTTATATTTCTTCATTAGTTTCTTCTTCTATGTCATTTCGATTTGATGTGGGAAAGAATTCATTATCATCATCCTCTTTTGTTGATGTTACCTTTTTGGGCCTATGCATGCTTCCTTAATCACAACATCAATGCACTCAACAATTGTTCGAAGTCCCTTATTGTAACATGTCTATCCTTTTCTTATAGATGAGTAACCAAGAGGTATTCCTTCATCTCCTCTAGCTTCAAACTTACCAAGTTTTTCATCATTATTTTTTATGAAACATTCACTTCCAAAAAATCTAAAATGCTTTATAGAGGGAGGCTTACCATACCAAAGTTCATATGCAGTTTTATCATTGTTCGCACGAACATGAGCCTTGTTGAGAATATTTACTACAGTATGTGTAGCTTCACCCCAAAATGTGTCAATAGTTCTAGTCTCATTGAGAATAGTGTGGGCCATTTGTTTAATACTTCTATTCGTTCTTTCTACCACGCCATTTTGTTGAGGAGTTTTAGCTACAAAAAATTGTCTTTTTATGCAATGTTGTTCACAGAAATCGAAGAATTCATCTGATATATACTCTCCTCCTCTGTTAGATCTGAGACATTTCTTTTTTATATCTAATTCATTTTCAAATAATTCCTTCAAGACTTTAAATTTATCAAATGCTTCATCTTTGTGTTTCAATAGAGCGATCCAACACATTATAGAAAATTCATTAATGAATAAGACATAGTATTATTCTCGATGAGGTGAATTTTTCCTTACTGGTCCACACAAATCAGTATGTATAAGTTCAAGAGGCTTACTTCTTGGTCCATCCTTGGAATTTAACTAAGCTTTGGTTTTCTTACAGAATTGACATGACTTGCACATGGTACTTTTTGGTATGGTGATGTAGGGTATATAATGAACAAGTTTGAGCCTGCTTGATTTTGTTATTTGAGAGAATCTTTTATGTCCCAACTTTCTGTGCCATAACTCGTTTTCTTCTGCCTTTCCTAGGTAGCATTTTTCTTTGCCACCTTTCAGTATATACAGATTGTTGGGGTTCTTGTTCCATTTATTATGGTCTTTCCTATGTCAAGTTCAAAAACCTCACATTCTTGTGATTGGAATACCACCTCATTTCCTTGATAACACATTTGTATAACACTCAAAAAGTTATGCATTAATCCATCAACATAAATAACATTACCATAGTTAACCTTTTGTTTTATAAAAAAAAAACCTTTACCATTAATGACAGTAAGTGAGTTATTTCCAAAAGTGCTATTATTTTCTTTCTATGAAGCATTCTATGAAATAATTTTATCTTTATCACCTATCATGTGTTTTGAGCATCTTCTATCAACATACCATTGATTTTCTTTTCCTTCTACAAACAATGTTATGCCACAACTTTTAGACTATAACTCCTTCCTTTCCCATACCTTAGAATTTGTTGATATTTGCTCCTTTTTAGATGTTGCCTATAATTTTCTCCTCCATTCAGATTCTTCATGTGGAAATTTATTGCAAAATCAGCATTCAATTTCATCTATAAGAGGTGAGAAGATATTATAAGAGTTATTCTTAACTCATGTCCCATTCATTTTTTTTCTTTCTTCTCCAGTCATGATATTTTTGTATGCAACACATTGAGAAACCTTATGACCAAAATTATGACATGAGAAACATTGTCCGTTAAAGAAGAAATTTATGTGATCATAGAATCTTCTAGTGTTTTTTACCTTTTGATTAGTGATTCTGTTGTTTTTCATCCTTGGATTGGAGTGAACATGATTTACTTGTGGAATTCCTTTATTCTTTTGCTGAGGGCTGGAGCTTTGCTGACTAGTTTCTGCTCCATTACTAAAGTTTTTCTAACTAATTTTCTTTCATTATTGAAGCTTTTCTGAGTAGTTTTTGTTACATTACTGAAGCTTTGCTAACTGGTTTTTGCTACATTTACATAGCTTTTGTTGGTCACTGAAGACTTTTGTGTTTGATATCTTTCTCCAGTGTATCCAAGACCTATCTTCATAAGAGGAGAGTGTTGTACCTTGATAATTTCATCTAAGGTTTCAGATCCTTTAGAAAATATAAGATTCAAAGTTTTTATTTTCGCAATTTCCTTTCCTAGACTTACTACTTCACATTCTAACTTCTCATTATGCTTTTCCTTTTCCGTGATTTGATGCTTCAAAGTATTTATGGTCATTGTGTTTTCATCCAAGAAAATTTTGAGTTGAGTAATTTCTTCAAAGAAATATTTTTATTCTAATGCATCCACAAATTTATCATTAGACTCATTAGTATTTTTCTGAAAATCCATGACTAATTTAATATCTTGATCAGATTCACCTTCCTCACTATTTGACAAGCCATCACTATCTTCATGAGTATGATAACTTCTTCTACTGTCAAATTGTCTCCTATTAGCCTTTGCAGCGTCCTTCCATTTTTCGTGGTTGTTTGTATGAGGACATTTAGTATCATTATGACCAACTCTACCACAAGAAAAAATTTGAAGGTAAGCTTACCTCTGAACCTTCCAGTTCCCAGTTGAAGTTTCTTTAAAAAGTTCACCTCATCTTCTTCTGATATGTATCCTGATTCCTTTTGTTCTTCCTTTTCTTTTCCTTTTACATATGCTTTAAATGCAAATTCTATCAATTCCAAGGGACCTAATTTCCTCATTTCAAACACAGATAGGATCCCATGAATTTGAACAATAGTAAGAGGCTATAGATCCTGCTTCTCTTCAATGGAAAACACTTTTGACTCGAATTTAAGAGTTAGAGATCTTAATATTTTCTGTACGAAAGTAGTGTCCTTTATTTATTCACCCAATTTTTTCATGCGATGTACAATATCATCTATACGTAGAGAGAAACCAGTAATAGCTTCATCATTATGAATTTTGAGTGTTTGGAGTTTAGCACTTCTTATCTTGATATCACCTTCATAAATTTGAATGTTTATGCCCCTTATTTCTTTTGTTCTGTTTAGCTACATAACTTTGACAAATTTTGATTCTGTAAGACTTCCTAATAATGCATTGAAAAATTTGGCATCGGTTTCATACATCTTCTTTTCTGTTGCATCCGTGGGAACTGCAACTGGATATTCGTAAACTCTTTCCACAATATCCCAAACATCTGCTCCAAGAGACTAAAGACGGCATTTTATTCTTGTCTTCCAATATAAAATTATTTTCCTTGAGAAGTGGTGGTTTGATAGATGTCGATCTGTCTCGATTTATCTTCTTCAGAAATCTTCCTTCAAGAAATCAATCTTCTTTTGAAGGGCCTCACTCCAATACCAATTGTTGGGAAAAATACTAAGAGGGGGGGTGAATCAGTATTTTTAAAAACTCACAATAATAATTTTCTTTTCTGAAATGTATACGTGACATGAATAGACCCAACTAGTGTATATATGTGATTGTTGTAAAAGAAACTAGCGTATGCTTAATAAACTTGTAGAACAACTAATTATTTATCTCTTGAACTTGAACCAGAATGTAAGAGATTTATTAGGCATTTGATAAGTAATAAATAGGTGTAGTAAGAAAAAAATAAAGTATCACACATAAGTAACACACATGAACATTGGGATTTAAAGTGGAAACATAATGTGGGAGAAAACCACCACTGTTGTCACCTCAGTCTTCAAAACTTATTAATATTAAAATATTCTTACATTCTTGTACTGGTGCAGACTCATACCAGTACATGGGAACCTACCTACTTAAGGCTACAACCTTCACTCATTCTCCAGCTCCTACTGGAAGGGAGATCCAACCCACTAATCTGATCCCTGGCTACTACTGGTAGGAAGCTTCAACATCCTCAATAAATGCTCCAACCATCAACAACATCCATGGAACATGTTTCATAAATTTTCACACTAGGTCCAATATCAACACTTACACTCAATCATCATAGTAATACAATCATCAATCTCTCACACACAAAACCAATGAATAACTAAAAAGAAATCAACTGACACTTAATCAAAACTCAGCCAATCACCTAGAATATTCTGATCACTGTAACCAATACAAGAACTGAACTCATAATTCTGTATCAATACATAGAATCAACTGCAATACTGATCATTCAAATTTAAAAATGTATACCCTACTTCTCTTAAGGAAACCTATGTGTATACTGGCTTTTCTATAGAGAAACCCACATACAGATTTTAATATACTGAAAACTGAAAACTTGACCACTGCAATTCTAAAAAAGGACATTGAACCATACCCAGATCTACTACAACACTATGAATGAATCACAAAACTATCTCTAATATTCAATCACAACCATCAAGTAATGTTAACATTATGCAATCAACCAATAACCACATTCAACTTCATCATTCAATCATTTCTACTTCAAACATTATCACTTAACCCACATCAATCATTAGGGCATCATTGACAGAAAACAGAGAAGTGACATCACAGATCAGGTTGATCATTCATTTATGAACATAAACCCTTACTTTGTATACACTACTTTGAAGAAGTAAACCCACATGTATACGCTATTTTCCGAAAACCAACCATCATATAGATCTGCAAATTTTTACCTAAAATTGTGCAGCGCTTCAGAACTTCAAAAAGACCATGATCATAATATTTAGATATGAAAACATGTGTCAGTACTTAGATCTAGTCTATCCATGATCAAATTGCATAATGAAAAGTCATTTCAGGTCTCATGATCCTGATCCATCATTGTATTCATCGGTATTATTTCAGATCTATGTGACAATTATGGCCGTTACAATGCAAATATAATTCAGATTGAAGTATTCATCAAAACTCCTTTCAGCTTCACACTTAGAACTTTGATCTTCACCTCTTTATATAGTTTAGCCCTTATCCAATACCATAGGTAAAAACTACATAAGTTCGAGTGGTAATATTTGAGGGTATCAATATCCGTTGTCGCGTTCATTAGTGTGGGCCAATACCATGGTAAGGACCCTTGGTATTTGGAATGCCATGGTGCAAAAACCATACTCTACTTTTCTTTACATAACTCTCTTGTATATGGAATTGGATTAAGGTAACTTTCATATAATTATTGAAATTCCAAATTTATCATTCCTCTCCCTTTGACCTGCCATGATTTTTTCAAAGTACTCTGTGGCATCTCTAAACATATCCTATTTATACCTTTAACAGGTATATTTTCATCAAGAGTCAATTCATGAAGTAAGTTTCCATTCATCAAATAGGTTGTCATCAAGGACAACTCATCAGGTAGGTTTCCATCAAGGACAACGCCTAATTCATAATGCCAACAGTATATGACGATTCCATCATATTTCATAGTTGTAATCCATTGCCATTGGATTTGATCTTTCCAAATATAAACGTTTGTTTAACGTGCATTGCCTATGTTACTCCATAAAAATTTGTCGCCAAACTTTGTTTCCATCATAAATTTTGCATTGTTGTGTGTGATGTGACCATGGAAATAAGTATTAAATGCTATACGATCTTCATAGTGTTGAGCACGATTATCAAGATTTATACATTCACCTATTATGTTTGTTATGAGTATCACTCCCTATCAACTTCACATTTTTATGAGTCTCTTTTAGGTGGTTCATCATTTGACTTCATCTTTCTCTTATATATTATGAAAACCATGACATGTTGCATATCCTTGTCATCTCTTTCTCTCAGGCATTCATGGTAGGTATGCATGGATGTGATGTTTTCACCATTTAACAATTCTCCCATCTCTGCATATGAATTGTGTTGGTTGAGGAGGGTTTTCTATGTTTGGAGTTTAGTAGCATACCTTATATAAATTCTATAAAGATTGAGTTTATTGTTATGGTTCCTCTGCTCACGAGCTATGTACAAAATAATAGTCACTTGGTTTCTTTGTAGACTGCAATAGGTTTTCCTATTATACCCTACTCCCTTCCTTGTGTCTACATGCGAATATGTATGTCCATTTTCTCTATTTGTTGGAAATTGAATTTACCCTCTAAACATATGAGTTTGAATTCGATTCCGATCACAAATCTCATTTACTAGAATCCTTGTGCATTATTAGTAATATCCCTCAAGGCTCTAGGGAATTATGCTTATGTGGTATGGAAATTATTTAAAATATCTTGGTTATATATACATCGGTAGCTAATTAACCACCCATGGTTGATTAATTATAGATTTAATTATTTTTTATGGATGTTGATTTTCCTCTTATATAACAACTAGTTTATCAGGCTCATCTGTGCTCTCAATGCCTATTGGGTTATCTTGATTTTGTTTCAAATTTAATCCTTATCTACATTTGCAATGAAATAACATAATTTTTTATATCTTTCAATCAAATTCTAATAAGACTGCAATTTTTCCTATCATATCTCATGAGGGAGCTTCTGAGGCCTTAGGGCTTCAAGAAAGAAACCTATGTGAAGGCCATGCATATGGAATTATGCTCAATTCACAACCAACTTGACTACTAAATGTATATGCATAACAACATCTATATACTATAATGTTTCTCATTTAAATTTTTTATTTGGGTCAGACAGGGTTCATATTGTCTTCTCACCACCTAACCTATTTGTTTATAAAAAAAATCAATAACATATTATATATCACTTGGGAAAGATTTTGTTTTAATTCTGACCCAAGGGGTCTCCATTATAAAATGTGATGAATATGTTCATCCCCCTCTGATGGACCATACCACTTAGTCATTGAAAATATTTATTATTATTTGTTATCATATCATGAACATTATTGAATATGTTCAGGCTTCGCGGGGGTTCCTTGTTTTGAGTTAGGGTATCGTTCCATTATATTTTTATTTGCATCCACCACCAAGATTTATTATATGTGTATATAGTTGCATTCCTTGTCCCTTGCTTTAGTTATTGTTTCCTCTTTTTTCTTAAAAAAATTAGTGTCTTCTTCACAAGTTAACGGATATTCATGCCATGTTAATTCTCACCTCAGTGTAATGAAAAATATATTAAATCTATTGGAAAATGAGTTTCTTTATAAAAAGAGAGGAAATGGTGGGGGTAGAAGGGGAACAAATAGGAATAAAATCTTAAGTGTCAAAGGTTAAATGGGACCAAGGATTTCAGTTCATTTCAATGAAAATTCTCATATATTAAGAGAGATATTATGCTCGGAGACAGAAAATTTATTAGGGTTTCCTCCAAACTACTCTGTGGCACAGACTTAGTCACAATAACCCATATTTCAACAACCTCCTTCTATTGGGATTCCCATTTCTCTGTACACATTTTCCCCTGTGGTTAATCTAAAAATTGATATGTGGGAACAATTCATTTCTGCACAAACTTTGTGTTCAAGGAAAGGTTTCCCTAATATGTCCCTTCATAATCATCCCCCCTGAAGCTCATGTGTCTTGTCCGCAATTTGATTCTTCTCATGTCATACATATGCCTCCTGCTACACCTCAACCATCCACTACTCCTTCTCAACATGCCTCTTGTACACATTGAGTGTCCCAATAGCACATGAGATTGTCTAATTTTGCTGGCCAATTATCAAAGCTCCTTGTCACCTCCCTACCTATTGCTACTAAGCATGAGAAGAATCCTCAGGATGCCTCTTCTAGTTGATCTCATGGGTCATCACACTAAGTGTCATCACGACTATGACAAGAGGAGCAACAAGCACAGTGAATTCCCTCTCACAAGAAAGAGAATTGATTGTAGTTTTTATGTGGATATATGTTATGCTTTTGATGTCATGGTTTAAAACCTTATATCATGTTATTTTTCAGATGATTTGAACAACACTATTTATATTATTTTATAGTATGCAACACAAGAGAAACAAGTTTTTTGCATATATGTATAAGTATTCGATACATTTATATATTTTGTAGATACAAGGTTTTATTTATGGGATCACGATGTGTGATGACATGATTTTGTTGTATTGGTTGACTACATACGATTAATGTTTGTGGCCCAATATTGTTATGTTTTTTAGTGCACAACATTTATGACATAATTCAGGCTATTGTTTTCAATTTGATTTGCGTATTAAAAAGATTCAAATGTCTAATCGAGTGGAAATGAGGGTCCCACCTATTAGTGTCTAAATTTAAATTAAAAATTCCTAGGCTAGACTTTATAAGTCCCTTCTCTTAACCCCAATCATCTGTATCAGTAATACAACTAATCTGATCTTTCAAATACAGAAACTGTCAAAACCACTTGAGGCATCTTTAGAAAGGGGAGACATCGATGAAGGAAAGAGAGAGAAATTTGTGAAGAGAGGTATGCTAAGAAAAATTATGTTGTTCTTTATTCCACTAATTTTATTTTCTGTAAATTAGAGAGTTTATCTTAATGGTGACAATAGTTCTATCTCTAAAGGAAAGACTAATTAAGGTGATTTCCCTTAATTATTCAAGGATTTTTGATGGCATCTTTCATTTTTTTTCATCATTTACTTGTTGTTTATAAGGCCTAATTTTTATTTTTATCAATGCTAACAATTATCTTTCTATAGAAAACAAGCTTCCCAGTCATGTAAATTGCTTGAAGGATAAATACACTTACATTTTCATTGGGTTTCCTTGGTTGTTGTATATGAATTTATACACTAGAGTAGTTTCAGTCTTAAAATTGGTCAATGGTTTTCATAGAGACCCCTTATTAATATTTGGCTATTACCTTAACCAAATAAACTCATTATTTATCTGCATCTTTAAATACCTCTTGCAATTTGTTAAATTTATTCATTATTTCTCACAACTTATGCTGTACAAAATCTCAAGGTCTTGGCCTAGAATCTTGACTAGCTCAAAATTAATTTAAATACTTTTTTTACTTCTTTTTAAGTGTTCTTGATCACTTATCATGATGTGAATATTTTTGTATAGACATATATATCAATTTTTTTTTAATGTTATTTTTGCACTATGAATAAAAAAATTGGAATATTCTCCTTCTACATAGTACATTATGAACAATCCATTTCAATTTCATGTTATGATAACAATATTTGAGGATTTGAAGGGTGTAACAAACCCTAGTTGATTTTCCCTATGAATAAAATAATATGAAGGTCCTCATACACATATTCCAAGTTGAATTGTGGGAAAACATTATAATGGGAATCACTTGTGGTTTATTAATGGCTATGGAGATTGGTAAAGGAATTGGGAAAAGAAAAGATGCAATAAATGCCAACTTAATATAAGAAATAAAGGAAAATACAAGGAAAGGGAGATGAAGAGACAAAATTATGCATGCAATGGAAATTCGAGAGAAAAATGAAAGAAAAATAAGACATCAATGATAAGAAGGCACCTAAGAAACAATTGAAATATTTTTTCCCAACATTGATTACTTGTGGCAAAGGAGAGAGAACAAGCACTTGGAAAAGAAAGTAAAGGAAAACAAGGGTGCGAAAGAGGATGTTTGGATAACAACAAGTAAATAAATCACCAATGGATTGCTGGTAATATTGTGCATGTGAGATTTAGGATGTTGAGATTTGGATGCATGGTACATGCATGTGGTTCTCTATTTATAATCAGCGATCGGCATGGATATTTTGCTAGATTGGTCATGGTATCATCCTTGCCTTTCCATTTCTTGAATAGCCATGATGGATTGTGTTTCCCATTTAGATTTCTGATTAGTTCTTAGATGTGTTTCCCTATGACTGCGTGTTGGGATAGAATCTCTAGAGCTTTAGAAAAAATTGGGTTCCTTGGAGGTTGTGCGTTGAGATGGGAGATATCTGGAGCCATGTAATAGCTTGGTTTCCCTAGAGGTTGTGGATTGAGATGGAAGATCTCTGGAGCCCTATAGTATCTTGCTTTCCCTAGAGGATGTGGGTTGAGATTGAATCCCTACAACCATGAAAAGGTTGGGATGAGACCACACTAGTTGGAATTAGTGATTTATGGAATGGTTAGATGAAATCATTTTGGTTTTGGGTTGAGGTGGTACAACAATTGGAAGTCCTCATTCATTCTGTTTGGTGTAACCCATACAATCCCACATTCATTCTTGGAATATGGTGTATGGGTGATTGGCTAGAGGATAGATTTTGGTTTAGCGAATCTATGGTCATGTGGTACTTGGAAGTCCCTAACTTTCTTCGATTTTTCATATATTTATATGAGATATTTTCCTATTATTATCTATGAGCACCTGTACTGAACACTGTGTTGATTTTATGCTTGATTGTCATGGATTCTATTTTCCTATATGATGTTTATATGCTCGGTTAGATGATGTCATCTTATTACGGATCATGTTCATGATATGATAATTTATTGAATGCGCGCGGAAACAACTGTCGTTATAGCTACTTGAGAGGGAATTTGATCGTCTTGATGATGCTCTGATGAAGTACAAAAGTTTATGATCAGATATGCATTCATGACCTGTACCCTCTATGCTTATCATATGTTTTATGAAATGCTTATCATGAGATTAGAATGTTTTCAACAAGACCTAGCTTGAATTTGTATTGCAGAAACTTGTTCTCGTCATTGATTGCAATCTGAAACGTTTTGGGCACTTCTGAGCAGTGGCCGAAAGGCTAGCCTTAACGAGGTACCATAGCTCTTGCCACTAGATACACGAAGTTGGGAAATTTTGGTCATAACCACATAAAGGAAGGTTTATGGGTGTGGTTGGAGTTCCATAACCGCATCCAAACTGTGTTATGGGTGGAGTTAAGATGTCAAGCTTATAAAAATGATTTCCATCTTAGGGGTTGATCACCAAAGGTAACTGTTACGTTGCTGATTGATTTAGTGTCCTTAAAGGGTGGTAGTATGTGTTTCAGTTGTAGGCCTGACTTTGATAACTTTAAATTGGACGTCGAGTCATGTCATATTAGCACTCAGCTCATGTTTACCCTAAAGAGATTGTAAAAGTGAGTAAATGTGGGAGGAGGTGTTACAGGGTGGTATCAGCGCAAATCTCATTCCCTACAACCTTTCCTCTGATATCAGTGGTTCAGATTGGTATCCCAATGAGGTTGGAGCATTGGACCTTAGGGTAGATGTGATTGTTATGCATGCATGTCATTCATCTATGTGCCTCCTATGCAATCATTGTTATTGTTGTGGTTATGGTTATCATGTAGGAAATTAGTTCACAATTTTCTATTAGCGTTGGTATATATATATATATATATATATATATATATATATATATATATATATATATATATATATATATATATATATATATATATATATATATATATATATATATGTATGTATGTATGTATGTATGTATGTATGTATGTATAATCCAAATTGATTTGTGTTGATATGATAACCTCCCATGAGATACATTGATGTATCCTTTTGGTTATGTCTTCTATTTGGTTATCTAACATGGTATGTTTATAGGAAATGGAAGATCAGATATGAAGAGAATAATTGTGGATTAAAGTTCACATGACTCCCCTCACATGCTTGATATGAATTCTATGGAATAGGAAAGGTTGGTTGAGCAACAAGGAGAAGAGTATTATCCTGACCTTGCAGATACAGTAAGAAGTTTGAGAGAAGAAATTAGAAGTTGCAAGGAAGAAAATAACATGTTCATAAAGAATAGAAAAGACTTCAAACAACCCTTGAAAAGCAAGTAGACGTCAATGCAGTGATTCTTCAAAGTTTTTTAGACTTACAAAAGCAGGGGCAAATGGGGGAAAGTCATGAAGATAGGAAGGAGGAGAAAACTAATGGGGCATATGGTAGAATGTCTTGAAAATGATACATGTTGGACAAAGATGATGCAGTCAGAGTTGGAAAATCTTTGGATACACCTAAAATGTTGTAAATCAAGATAATACTTATAGGGGGTGTGAACTAGTATTGTAGAACTTTCACCTGTTTCAAAAAAAACGTCACTTGTGTTAGAGCACTAGGGAAACACAAAGTACTTCAAAAATTAATTGAAAATAACATGACATGAAAAAATATTACAAATCACAATGGAACACACAAGGAACAAATAAATTATTCAAAATTGCTTCACAAGGCAAGCTAAAACTTATAGTTACAATTCTTTAGCTACAACTAGGAGGAAGCTACAACTCCTTGATTTATCAGTTATAACTGAATGGAGCTACAACCCAAAATATTTACCATCATTGATTATAACGATCACCAACCATTGCTATGCAAGAGACAACTTGGTTGACACTCACTAGTTCATATTTCATCCATTTTCATACTAGAACCGTGAATGCCTTATGTTCTTTTAAAATAATTCATTTTTCTCCTTGATCGCAAATACCATCAACAATCTCTGATTACTAAGAACACCAACAACTTCACCTTAATAAAAATTATCCACACAAATACTTTTCTTCTACCTACTTTCTCAAGCCTACTTATGTAGAATTTGGATTGATATTTTTGGCTTCAATTCTTTTTGTTGACTTCACTTGTAATCTCGCATGTATCCTTATTTTTTTCTTTGTCATGTTCACAAATTTTCCTCTAACAATGTTCATCAAGTTCTCAAACTCTGATCTCAAATTTAAATTCAAACTCTGATTTAAACTATTATTTATTTTCTTATTTAATCATTTTGTCCTTTTAACACATTTTAGCAAGGATTTTCTAATTTGGGTGAACCTCTCGATTTGTCAACACAACAAAATCTGCCACCGAACAGTCTTTTCTACTATTAGAATTCTAAGTTTTCTTTTAGTACCAAATCAATATTCCAACTCAGTCATGAAATTCATGTTCTGTTATTATGTTTGTCTTAACTGCCAAATAATGCCACTAAGCTAAAGTTGTTGACTCATTCATCTACTACCCCAAAGGCTCTGTTAACAATGGTACTAATTTTTTTTTTCAACTCATTTATCATTTCATGTGCCCCATGCTCTCTATTATATTTTGAAAGTCCTTTTAATATTTCTCTACCAAGCATGCTCCTAAGACCACAAAATTTTCCCTTTGCTCCCTTTTTTGGTGCCTTTCTTCTTTTCTCCATAGAACCAGGTCCCATGATGTTCGGGTAAGACTTTAGGCACTAAACCTATTTAAGGACTGTTGAGGGCTTATTTTCCTTTGTCAACTAATACACACCCTTGGTCTTGATACCTACAAAAAATGACCAAATTCCAACACTAATTCTCTTATCCCCTAATCCAGACACTTTTGTAAAATTATGTTATAGGCTCATGGGCTTCCAAGCATGTTCCACCTTAATACCTCCATGCTTTGTTCTTTTGATAATCCTTTGGTTTGTGATATCTGTTGCACAATATATATATATATATATATATATATTTCTATAGAGTGGATCCAGGTTTCCTGGATACCAGACGCTTCTATGAAATTCTAATCCTTAAAGGGTTATGGCCTCGTGTGGTTCCAGGTATGGCTTAGTAGTCTATGCTTCCACTACATCTCCATCCATTTTCTGTTGCAGACTTGGTCCACACTTGGTCCCACACAACCATGTAAGCCTGACTTCCAATTTAAATTACTTTTGGGCTTTTGGGTTTATGAGTTCTAGGCTATGGTGCTTCCAAGCCTACTACCCTTCCCTAATGCTATCTTGAATGAAGTTACAAATTCTTAGACCTTTTGTGGTACCGGGCTTCTGGGCATGCTAAATTTTCACTTGGTGTCACACAAATTTTACTGGATCTATCTTGCAAGTGAACATTCCATTTTCAAGATTCGAAATATCAATGGAAATATTTTTTTCAATCTCTTTCTATCCATATGGGTTCATCTACATTTGAGATTATATGCTACTCGAGAACTAGCTCCAAATTATCTGCATCATTACTTCTACTGTGCTTATTCTAAGCCTTCTTCTTGTGCTTGAAACATAATATTCTAAGGCATCTTTTTGACACCTGTGCCAACAATTGATACTATGTTTGCATAAATGAAAACATATCTCCAAAATTACCCCCATTTGGAATTTATGAAAACATCGAGATCAAACTAAACATCTTGAGAAAAAGATATCAACTTAAATTGTCTCCTTTGAGTGATGCTTCCCCTAAGATTCACTTCTCTTAGTAGTTTATGCTACTACGATAACACCTCTCAATTTACTTTTTTGGTTTGATCACTATGGATCTCTCCCCCTTTAACATCAATGGCCATGACACCAACATGCTCTGCTTGTAACCATAATCCCCTTGTCAACAGTCTTTCTCTGTCGTGGTGATCTTCTGGACTTAGAATCTTTATCTTGATATGTCAAAAGTATAATAATTGCCTTTATTCCTCTTGACGGAAGAGGTAGAGTAGAAAGGAAAGAGGAATAACTCTCAATCTTTGCCTCAAATACTCAAAATGTTCCCTAAGAAGTGGCTTGGTGAAAATATCAACAACTTGGTCTTTTGTAGGGACATACTCTAGCTTCACATTCTCATCTGTAACTTTCTCTCGCACGAAATGATACTTGATTGGAATATGCTTTGTCTTGGAGTGGAAAACCAGATTCTTTGACATGCTTATTGCACTTATGTTATCATAAATAATGGAATTATTTTGATCATAGAACACTTTTACATCCTACAAGTTTTTCTTCATCCACAATAGTTGAGTGCAACAAGAGGTTTCTACAACTTACTCTGCTTAAGTTGCAAATAAGGAGATGGATGCATGCTTCTTGATCAACCGTGAAACTAGACATTCTCTAAGAAAGAAAGCACCACCACTTGTGGTCTCCCAGTCATCTACATCACCTGCCCAATCAACATCAATATAAATAGTTAATGATTTTTTCGTACCTCTGGGGTACCACATTCCATAATCCATTGTTTCTATTAGATATCTAAGAGTCCTCTTGGCTACTAATAGATGGATTTATGTTGGAGTTGTTTGGAATTTTCCATATATAGCAATGACCTACATAATTTCTAGCCTTGAAGCTATCAAATATAAGAAGTTGCCAACAATAGATCTATATAAGGTTTGGTCTACTCCTAGAGATTCATTCATCTTTCTAAGATTGCAACCTATCACCATTGGTGTGCTCACTAAAGAGAATTATTTGATGTCAAACTTATTCAACACTTATTTGGGATACTTTCTTTGAGAGAATAAAATTATTTTGTGTTTCTATGAAATATGAAATTCAAGGAAGTAAAAAATCTCTCCAAGGATTGACATAACAAACACAACCTTTATATCAACCGTAAATTAATTGGATAACAAATATGAATCACTCGAAAATATAATTTCATCAACATACAAAACCATTACAATAATTTTTTCATCCTTTGCCTTGACATATAAGTTGTTGTTAACTGCACCTCTTTTGAATCCATACTTGAGTAGGTAGCTATATAACTTCGAATACCAATCTCTAGGGGATTTATTGAGACCATGCAAGGCCTTCTTGAGTCTGCACACACGATCTGGTTTCTCTATCAACTAAAAACCTTGTGGCTGCTCTATGTACACTTCCTCATGTCATTGAGAATGGTAGATTTGGTATCCATTTTATAGAATTTAAATTTCTTAAAGTGAGAAAGTGCCAAAAACATTCTTATTTCTTCAAATCTAGTAACAGGAGAAAAAGTTCCATTAAATTATAGTCCTTATATTTGAGAATAACCTTTGCATACCAATCTAACTTTGTTTCTTACCACCTTTCCACAATCATTCCCAAAAAACCACTTTGTACCAATGTTATTCTTATAAGCAGGTCTTGTAACAAGTTCCCACCTCTTATTTTTCTCTATTTGATCTCATTTTCATGCATTTCTTTTAACGAATGTTGGTCTTGAATGGCTTATAAAACTTCCATTGCTTCCTCCATGGAAAACAAGGAAACATGTGCTTCTATAGGGGGTTAAGAAGTTTCCTTCTTGTTTACACTCTAGAATTTAATTCTCTAACAATCTAATCATTTGGGTTGGTTTGCTGCGCATACCTTGAGGGATATCTTTCTTGATGAATGGAGGGTTCTTCATCATTTTGTTCCTCTATACATGCCTCATTATACTCTTCACTAATGTTTACTTGTTCATTAAAAATGGTTTTTACTAGTTGTTTCTCTTCATGCTCAACGTATTCATCAACTTTGACATCAATACAGTCAACAATCCCCTTTGTTTTTTTGTTATAGCATATGTATCCTTTTTTCTTGCATGAATATCATAAAAAAATACATTCATGTGCTCTTGCATTGAACTTTCCGAGTTTCTCATGATTTCACTTCATATAACATTTTCGAGCAAAACCTCTAAAGTGTTTAACTATTGTAGCTTGACCATGTGACAATTCATAGGGAGATTTGTAACTATTTCGTCTAAAATGAGATTTATTGAGGACAACAATTTTTGTATGAATACCTTGAACCCAAAACCTCCATTGAACATTCATTTCCTCCATTATGGCTCTGGCTAATTGTTGCACCAATATAAACCATTTTTGGGGGATTCTCTGCTATGGTAAACCTCCTTTTGACGTGATTATTTGTCGGCATTATGATACAAGTGTGTCCTAGAAGGCAATTCACTCACAAGGCAACTTGGTTTTGATTGAAAGAAACCCACAGTGTAACTCGTCCATTCAGATGTAATAGGGCATTAGTACAGAAGAACAGGGAGATGGAACTAAAGTCTACTAATGAGAATGAAGAAGTTGAAGGTAAAGGATGGTGAAACACAATTAAGATGTATACACAGGTCCACTTAGTCAAAATAGCAGATACATGCTGGTTCACAAAATAGAAGGAGCGTACACATATACATGCACTTTAACAAAAAGAAAAGCGCGTATATGTTGGAAAATCAAGGAAATTCAAGAGGAGACAATACCATGGGTCAATACCATGGTATTACCTCACAATATTGAGTGGATTAACAACTATTTGATATCGTCCAAAGAATACCATCATTCCTAAGTCGTTTTTTGTTCGAGGTATTAAGAAAGGCCTAAAACTATATAAGGAGGAGAATATAATAAGGCCAAAGTGTGCAAGTGAAAAGGGTTTCTAAGGAATACTTCTATCTGAAGCATATTTTATGTTGTAGGGGCTATGTTGGTGATTTGATCTGAAATATTGTGTGCACCTTAAATTCAATGTTGGATCAGGATCATGAGACCTGGAATGACTTATCTTTCCATGATCTGATATTGTTCGGGTCAAATCTGATTGTGTACGCCTATTTTATTCTTTAAATGTCATGATCTAGGTTTGTCTGATGTCCAGAATAGTAGTGAAGTCATGACTTAATATTTATAGATCTATACGTTGGTTCATCTCGGTCAAAGTGTGTGTACAAGAAGGTTTTACTCTTCCAAGTAGTGTGTGTAGAGGAAAAGCCTATTCTTTAGATCTGATTGATCTATCTAATCAGTTCTTTCGCTGTACTATTGTCTGTCAATGAAGTCTTCTTAGATCTAAATGTAAAACTAAATTCATAAGGAGTTTGGTATTTGATAAATTGATTGTATAAATGAGAAGGGTGATGTCTGCTATTTCCTATGTAAAGATCTGTAAATTGACAGTAGATGTTTGGTATATTGCTGGTTGGTACAGACTTGATTCAAAAGTTTTATGTTGCAATAGTTTTGAAGGTATACACAGGTTTGGTTAAAGGTAGTAGCATATACACATAGGTTGGGTTCAATAAAGTAGCGTACACATTTTGATGCATGATTTTTGAGGTTGCAGCTGGTTCTGAATGATAATGCAGGGTTCTAGGTTTAGCACAATGTCCTGGTGATAGTGATTTGACTGTTCATATTAAATGATTATTGGTTGAAGAGGTTTGAAATCTCTGATGGGTCCAGTATGAAAATTTGATGAACGAGGCCTTCATGTGTATTGTTGTGTACCAAGAGCATCCAATGTGAAATTTTTTGAAACGTGGTCCCTGGAGAAAGAGACAAGGTCATAGCCTTTTGTAGGTCGACACCTATATACTAGTAAACACATTGGCTATTGCAATAGCTAGGGGGTTGTAGCTCCCTTCTAGTAGAAGATAAAAAATGAGAGAAGGTTGTAGCCTTCTGCAGGTGGGTTCCTGCGTACTGGCATGAGTCTGCACTAGTATAAGATTATAAATAGATTTTCTTATTATTAAAAGAAAACAAAGATTACAGTAGCAGGTGGTTTTCACCCACATTGGTTTTCCACCTTAAATCTTAGTGTTCATGTGTCTTTCTTGTGGGTGATGGTTTATTCCAATTTTTACTGCACCATTTAATAAGTTATTGATGCATTGGTTATAGATCAACACATGATAATTAACTAAATCACAAGCTCTATGGGTATACACTGGTTTCACTAATCACAGTAGCGTGTATACACTAGTTCACTTCATAGAACTAGCATATATAAATCTATTTGGGAGATGAAAAATTATTCATCTGATAATACTGATTCACCCCCGTCTTAGTATTATTTCCAGCAATTTCTATTAAAGCAGGTCCTTCAAAAGAAACTTGATCGCTTCAAGTAAGATCTTTCAAGATGAATAATCATGAAGGCATGGGATCCATCAGACCACCTATCTTCAATTGGAGCAACTTATTAGATTGGAAAATCAGAACCAGAGTCTATCTACAATCACTTGGAGCTAGTGTTTGGGAAATTGTGGAAGGAGAATATCAATTTCCAGCAGTAATTCCTATAGACTTTGCAGGAAAGAAGTTATACGAAACCAATGCAAAAGATGTCAGTATGTTATTGGGAGGTCTATCAGAATCATAATTTATCAAGGTCATGCAGCTGAAGAGAGCCAAAGAGATATGGGACAAAATCATTTAGAGCTATGAAAGAGACTCTCAAGTAAAATGTGTTAAGCTTCAAACTCTCAAAATTCAGTATGAAACTCTTAAGATGCATAGTGATGAAAGTGTTGCTAGTTACTTTTTACATATAGATGAGATTGTTAATTGTATTTAATATGAGTGAAGAGAGAAAGGAAGCTACTTTAGTTGACAGAATTTTGAGATCTTTGTCTTCTAAATTTGAGTCAAAAGTGTCTATCATAGAATAAAAGCATGATTTTCAAGCTATTACTATGACTCAACTCCATGGAATCCTAACTACCTTTGAAATGAGAAAAGGAAGTCCATCAGATATGAGAGAAGTCACTTTTAAAGTGTCAGCAAAGGGAAAGGAAAAGGAAGACCACAATGAATCAGATCACATTTTCGAAGAAGAAGATGAGGTAAATTTTGTCAAGAAGCTTCAACGGGGTTCCAGAAGATTCAAAGGTAAGCTAGCTTTCAAATGCTTTGCTTGTGGTAGAGTCAGCCATTATGCTACCAAATGTTCTCATAAAGATAATTATGGAAGAGGAAAGGAATACGCAAAAAGAAATAGAAAACAGGTTGTGAATAGGAGTTACTATTCGCATGAAGATAGTGGTGGCTTATCCAATAGTGATGAAGATGAAAATGACCAAGATTATAGACCACTCATGGCTTATGACAATAATGATTTTTTGGATGCCTTAGAAGAGGAATACTTTCTTGAATAAATTACTAAACTCAAAATTTGTTTAGAAGAAAAGAATATGATCATCAATACCTTGACACACCAATTCACTAAAAGAGAAAAACACAATGAAAATCTATAAATTGTGTGTCTAAGAAAAAAACTTGAGAAGACAAAATTACTTAATATTATATTTTCTAAAGGATCTTAAACTTTAAATGAAATCATCAAAGTTCAGTTTTCTCCACTGATAGAGACAACTATTGGATATACTGAAGAATCATCTCAATCACAGAAGTCGTCAGCCTCCACCAGAAGCTATCTTGATGGAGCAAAGACCAGGGATCAATATGTAAATCATTAGAAAAGGAATAAAGTTACTCATCTGGTAAATCATACCCAATTTACTCCAAGGATGAATATTAGTATAAGCTTCAACCAACAAGAAAACAATGCTAAAAAATTTTATGATCACAAAAACTTATTTAATGGGTAATGTTTTTCATATCAAAACTTTGGGCATAAGGCTTCCCAATATGTTGCTTACAAAACCATCATGACTAGAGAAGCATGAAATCAAAGGAGTGTAACAAGAATCAAGAATATGAAGTAGAATGTTTTATTTGTAACAACTTTGGTCATGAATCTAAATGAAGTAGAAGATCTCGGCCTTCACTTCAAAATGAGAAAACATCATTAAATTCGAAGATATGGAGAAAGAAGGAATCTAAATAAAATAAGATGTGACATAGCTTTGTATGTATAAGGATAAGAAAACTAGTTGAACATTGACAGAAGATGCTCCAAACACATGACAGGTGATAAAGAGAAACTTCATTCATATAATGCAATAGAAAAGCAAAAGAATGTCTCATTTGGAAATGATACTCCAGCTGTCATTAAAGGTAAGGGTTTTTTATTCTTGAAAGAAAAGATTAAATATGGAAATTCCATGTATGTAGATGGTTTAAAGTGTAACCTATTCAGTCTAGGTCAAATGTGTTATCAAGGAAGTGAAGTTGTTTTTCGATCAAACAGATGTGTGGTTCGTGAGCTTGATACAGGAAATATTGTTATCAAAGGAACAAGAACTCCAAACAACTTATACATACTGAAAGGAGGAAAACAATAATTCTATCTAAGAAAAATCGATGAATACTAGCTATTGCATAGAATATTGGGAAATCTAAGCTTTTCTGAAATAAGGAAAACATGCAAGGTCAAGGCAGTTCATGATATTCTAGATATTAGAATCCCAGAAAATACCATATGCAAACCATGTCAAGTCAGTAAGAAAACCAAATTTCACTTCAATGGAAAATAAGGATCAACAAGTAAGCCTCTTGAACTCATCCATACTGATTTATGTGGACCAACAAGGAAAAGTTCACCTCGTGGAGAAGAATATTTTATTTTATTTATTGATTATTTTTCTAGTAAGTGCTGGATAGGTCTACTAAAGCATAAAGATGAATCATTTGAAAAGTTTGAAGCCTTCAAAGCTTTCGTTGAAAATGAATCAAATAGAAAAATAAAATTTCTCAGATCTGATCGATGGGGAGAATTCACATCAAATGAATTCTTTGACTTTTGTGAACAACATGGAATAAAGAGGCAATTCTCTATCGCAAGAACTCATCGGAAAAATGGCATGGTGGAAAGAATTAATAAAAAAATAAAACAAATGGCTCGAGCAATGCTTGATGAACCTTGAACCCCTGGAGCCCTTTAGGGTGAAGCTACACTTGCTATCCTAACTATTCTCAACAAAGGAAATGTTTGGATAAATAGCAATCAAACTCCATATGAACTTTGGTATGGCAAGCCTCCTACTCTAAAACACTTTAGATTATTTGGAAGGAAATGTTTCATCAAAAGGACTGATGAAAAGCTTGGTAAGCTCGAACCCTGAGTAGACGAAGAAATTATTCTTGGTTATTCATCTAGAAGTAAAGGATACAAATGTTATAATAAAAGACTTTGGAAAATTGTTGAAAGCATTGATGTTGTAATTGATGAGGCATGCAGAAATCTAGAAGAAATGAAATCAATAGAGAAATATGACATTGAGGAAGTTGGCGAATGAATTCCTGCATCAAATCAAAATCATATAGAAGAAGAAACCAATGAAGTAGCAAAACATGGTACAACAGGCAAGGAAAAGATTCCATCCAGACATGTTCAGAAGAATCATCTAGAGTCTCAAATTCTAGGAGAAAAGGGGGCTAGTGTACAAACGAGGACAAACTCTTATAGGGACCTCAAGCTATCTAGCATTACTATCCTCCAATGAGCCTCAGAATGTAAATGAAGCCTACAAAGATGAATGTTGCATAAAGGCCATGGATGAAGAGCTTGACCAAATTGTAAAGAATGATACATGGGAGTTAGTTACTAGACCTCATGATAAAAATGTTATAGGAACAAAATGGATATTTTAGAACAAGCTGAATGAAAATGGAGAAGTTATTAGAAACAAGGCCAGACTTGTTTGTAAAGGGTATGCTCAACAATAAGGTATGGATTTTGTAGAAAATTTTTCACCTATTGCCAGAGTTGAAGCCATAAGGATGTTTCTTGCTCTTTCTACTTTTCGAAAATTCAAAGTATATCAAATGGATGTAAAATCAGCCTTCCTTAATGGAGATTTAGAAGAAGTTTATATTGAAAAACCAGAAGGATTCATTCTTGGAAATGATGCCAATCTCATTTTCAAGCTTAAAAAGGCTCTCTATGGTCTAAAACAGGCTCCAAGGGCTTGGTATTACCGCCGTAACAAATATCTACAACAATAAGGTTTCACAAAAGGTTCTCCAGATAGCAATTTATACACAAAGGTTGAAAATGACAAACTGCTAATTATTGTTGTTTATGTTCATGATATCATCCTTGGTAGTAATGAAGAATCCATGTATCATAATTTTTCTTCAATAATCCAGCAAGAATTTGAAATGTCTTTACTTGGTGAACTTACTTATTTTCTTGGTCTACAAGGACATCAAACAAAAGATGGTATCTTTCTTTCACAAACCAAATATCTCAAGCAAATCTTGAAGAAGTACATAATCAAAGACTCCAAACTAGTATGTACTCCAATGGTAATGGGATGCAGTCTCAGTTCTAATGATGAATCACCAATAGTAAACCAACAAACTTACAGATCCATGATTGGAAGTTTACTTTATCTAATAGGTACCAAATCTGATATCATGCACACAGTAGGAATTGTTGGAAGGTTCCAAGCAAATCCAAAGGAATCACATCTCCATGAAGTCAAAAGAATTTTCAAATATATTCAAGGAACTCATGACTTTGGACTATGGTATCCTAAAGATACAGAGCTTACTCTTCATGTATATATAGATGCAGATTGGGCAGGAAATGTTGATGATCGAAAGAGCACTAGTGGAGGTGCAAAGTTTGATTGCCTTACCTACAGCTGAAGCAAAATATGTGGTTGTTGCATCTTGCTGCACACAACTACTTTGGATGATGCAAACATTGCAAGAAGTTAATATCACATGTACTCCACCCATCAACATTCTATGTGATAATACAAGTGCCATCAGTATTCCGAAAAATCTTGTCATGCACTCCAAGACCAAGCACATACACATTAAGTACCATTTCCTATGAGAACAAGTTCTTGAACAAAAGGTTAAATTGGAGTATGTTCCCTCCAAGAACAGGTTTCTAATATATTCACTAAATCACTTCCCAGAGAAACATTTGAATACCTTAGAAAAAAGCTGGGAGTAGTTGCTGCATCATCCTACTATTAAATCCAGTTTTCAAAGGAAGGTTATTATATGGAGGTTTCATGAAGTATAGTCACGTATACAAGTGGGCTTCTATGTCCGAAAGAGCGCGTATGTTTTTCTGATAGAAAAAAAATGGAACAGACTCTGATATGGGTGCTCTGTCTGATATTAATGATTATAGTCTGACGATATGCTTTGTTCACTAATTTTTATTTGACTGACAAAGATGCCTTGATGAATGACTTGTTTACAATTCAAAGGTAGCATAGGTTTAGGGTGAGCATCAGCCTTCACAGACATTCAACATTTTTGGCATCATGGTTGTTGAGTTCAACTATGGCTTCAGATACTTATATCATTTGTTGCATAAGATACAGGGTGTGATATGACTTCTTCTATCATGGTTTATATTTCAATGAGTCATATTGGACATATGATTGATGTATGTATGACTCGTTGATCATAGGGAGGTCATACTCACTTAGTTGAGTTATAGAGTCATGTATATCAAAGGGGGAGAAAAACTTGGTCCACCCTTTTCCCTTGATGTCAAAGGGGGAGAGTATTTTGGTGTCGCTTTTTATCTCTAATGCTTTCTATAGCTTGCAGTAATCAACACTAGCATGGTTGCCATCATGTCCAAAAGGGGAGATTGTTGGAATTATGATATAAGTGTTGTCCTTGATGGCAACTCACTGACAAGTTTGTTTAGTTTTGATTAAAAGCAACCCACAGTGTAACTGGTCAATTCATATGTAACAAGGAATTGATATAGAAGAACACGAAAATGGAACTAAAGTATACAAATCAGAATGAAGAAGTTGAAGGTAAAGGATGGTGAAAAGTAGTTTAAGATGTATATGCAGGTCCACTTAGTCAGAACAACATATACACACTAGTTCACAAAACAAAAAGAGCATATACGTATACATGCACTTTAACATGAAGAAAAGTGCGTACATATTGGAAAATCAAGGAAATTCAAGAGGAGACAATACCAGGGTTAAATACCAGGTTCCAATACCATGGTATTAGCCCACAATATTTAGTGGAGTAATTTGATCCAGTCCAAAGAATACCATGGGTCCTAAGCGGTTTTGGTGTGAGGCATTGAGAAAGGGCTAAAACTATATATGGAGGAGAAGATCATAAGGCCAAAGTGTGCAAGTGAAAAGGGTTTCTAAGGAATACTTCTATCTGAAGTATATTTTATGCTGCAGGGGCTATGTTGGTGATTTCATCTGAAATATTATGTGCACCTTAAATTTAATGTTGGATCAGGTTCATGAGACCTGTAATAACTTATCATTCAATTATCTCATATTGGTTTGGTCAGATCTGATTGTGTACACCTATTTCATTCTTTAAATGTCATGATCTGGGTTTGTCTAAAGTCCGGAATAATAGCGAAATCATGAGTTAGTATTCATAGATCTATATGTTGGTTCATCTCGGTAAAAGTGAGTGTACAAGAAGGTTCTACTCTTCCAAGTAGCATATAGAGAGGAAAAGCCTATTCTTTAGATCTGACTAATCTACCTAATTCGTTATGTTGTTTTACTACTATCTGTCAATGAAGTATTCTTATATTTGAATGTAAAACTAAATGCATAAGGAGTTTGATATATGATTGATTGATTGTATAAGTGAGAAGGGTGGTCTCTGCTAGTTCCTATGTAAAGCTCTGTAAATTGACAATAGATGTTCATTATATTGCTAGTTGGTACATACATGATTGAGAAGTTTTATGTTTCAGTATTTTTGAAGGCATATATAGGTTTGGTTAAAGGACATAGCGTATACATGCAGGTTGGGTACAGTAAGCTAGAGTATACATTTTGATGCATGATTTTTGAGGTTGCAACTGGTTTTAAATGATAATGTAGGTTTCTAGGTTCAGCACAGTGTTCTAGTGACAATGATAATAATATTCATAATAACTGATTATTGGTTGAAGACGTTTGAAATCTATGATGGGTCGAGTATGAAAATTTGAGGAAAGGCCTTCATGTGTATTGTTGTGTACTAGGAGCATCGAGTCTGGAGATTTATGAAATGTGTTCCTTGGAGGAAGAGAGAACGTTGTAGCCTTCTGTAGGCTGGTGCCTACATACTAGTAAACACATTGGCTAGTACAAGAGTTAGGGAGTTGTAGCTCCCTTTTAGTAGAAGATGGAAAATGAGAGAAGGTTGTAGCCTCCTGCAAGTGGGTACCTGTTTACTGGTATGAGTCTTTACCAGTACAATATTGTAAATAGATTTATTATTATTAAAAGAAGACAAAGACGACAACAGTAGGTGGTTTACACCCACATTGGGTTTTCATCTTAAAGATCACATAATAGCCTTGATCACACATCTAACATACAATAAGTAGGTTATGTTTTAGTGCACCAACATATAAGATATTATTGGCTTTACCTTTTCCATTCGATAGACTTACCACACATTTTGAAATAATGTTTCCTAGAGAATTGTTTCCAAAGGTCACATTGTTATGCTCTTAACCTGCAAAAAGATACCCAAATACAGAATATGCGAAGAAAAGATACCGAGAACACAGAATAGAAATTATTTTATTATTCAGAGAGTAATGTTCACTTGCCTCTTCGAGGGGGAAATCTCCAATAAAGCAGAGCTCGACTACAAAATAAGACACGATGCTCCTTGCAGGGAGTCTCTATCCTTTATATATGACGCATACATGCAATACCACAGGCCAATACTGTGGGTTTTATTAATACCATGTATCTAATACTACGGCCCATTTGCAACTAACTGTGGTTCTGTCATTAATTGCAGATTAACCACTTACAATTATTAATATGGGCTTTATTGACTCTTGACTATGACGTGATCCCATTACATAAATAAGGGGGTGTTGATGCCTTGAAAATCATTGCAACAACATTGGGGGATAACCACCCGGTCCGGACCTTAGTACAACTCCTTTTCTGTTTGGAATGGCTACTCCGACTGGGGATAATGGGACCAGTTTCCCAGCAATGAATAAACAAGATGAATAGATAATTGATTGACTAACCTAATGATAGGCAAATAGATAAATCTATCAACAAAATAAAAGAGCTATTACTTATCCCGGGAACTATTGTACTTTGAAGTGTAGCACTTGATGATCTGTGTCTATGGACAGGCATATAGATGACTCCATCTAACAGACATGGACATTAATGCATTTCAAGGATTACTTTGCTTAAATAGTTAAGAAAAAGCGATTAAAGCAATATTACTACACTTTTCATTTATATCATCGAAACATATATGATTAAAAGAAAAGCACACCATAAACATCCAATAGTGGAAGGAATACAAAACTGTTGTTAACGCACATACATATATTCGATAATAGCAAAGATAATCAAATAACAATTCATATGAAAAGAATGAATTCAGACAAAGATAAAAGTACCATATGAGCTGCTAGACACTCCCAATATCAATCGCTACTTGAGATTCTTCCTTCAACACAAAAACACTTCCAAACAAAGACAATAGTGCACAATTGCATAAAAGCTTCGTTGTCAAATTTAGAATAACTGGTCCAGTTTCATAAAAGAATATGGCTGAAGCAAAATAGTGCAACTTCAGTTTTTAAGTCAAGTACAAAACTTTAGGACCCTTTCCAAAACAATGAAAGGGTCTATAAATACTTAATTAATCTAATTGTCTACTAAACTGAAATCCTACTTAATTGGTATCAATTGATTTTGATCCTATTTTCTTCAGCAATCTGGCAGTCGGCGACATGAATCATTAAGTAGGTTGTTTGCCTTTAAATCTGAGCTGACTTATCGCAAGCATCGGCTGCACTTCGGGTGGTTTGTTGAGGCGAGAGCTGAGCTGGGCGGCATAGGTGGCATCTTGAATATCGGGGATAATATACCCGATTGCATCCGTAAGGCACTTGAGGGCGGCTCTATGTGTGTGTGGTTTTACCAAGAAGAACCAATAGGTGTCCCAGGTTAAACTGTTAATCCCAGCAATTAATCTCCCATTTTCCTCTAAATCTGGGTAACATGATTGCTCCAATGTTTTCATTGTTGTCAATTTTCCTGGTGTGCATTGGGAAATCATGTTTGATAAGTAGAGAGTGTTATTGACTAATTCAACTAAATTGCTTGAAGTTGATTTGCATCTTGAAACTACCCTCTCTGCTTTCACTAACTGGCACTGCCATTCTGTAAAGAGTATATCTTTATGTGATTCTAAGATTCTTGGTAAATTCGCCGCTTGTCCTTGATCAGTATCTTGCTAGATGAGAAATGCAGTTATCGTTTCTTCAGCTTGATCCAATTCAGTCCTAGCCTTGTCTACTTTATTACTTATGGATGCCGTTAATTCACATAGTGGCTCTGCCTCGGCGATTTGTTGACATAGAAGCTTAATTTGGGCCATCAATGCAGTATTTATCTGTAGTGCTTCTATTCTGAATTCAGCTACTTGTGGAATGCCCTTTGTCTTTTCAATCTATGCTGATAATTGAGCGATTTCCTCATCTTTTGATTTCAACATTTTCTCATTCGCTGCCTTCAATTGCACCAAGGCCTCTGATAATTCTTTCTGCTTTTGGATTGCGCTGTGGTCAATCCTTTGTTTTTCTACCTGCAATTGTTGAGTTAGTTGACTGTTTAATTGCTGTTGCGTCAACAATTGCTGCTCTGCCTGCTCCGCTTTCTGTTTTGCTTCAGTCAGCTGTGCCTGTAACAAGAAAATTTCCTGATACTTTGTTTTCAGTAAAAGACTCACCTCCGATGCCTTATATATTGTTGTTGCTGAATAGGCTCCAGCATATTGTGATAGTTTTGTCAGGTCATCGGAGGGGTCAAATTCCTCCTTCCAAACCACATTGCCCGTGGCCGTCTGTTCTGGGAAAAGGGAAGGTTGATCAGTCCTTCTTCTTTTCCTTTGTCCTTTAACTACAGCTTTATGCCTTGGGCTGTAGAAGACATACAAGGGAGGAATCTCTTCTACATGCAAAATGATTTGATCAGAGGGGTCCTTTGGTATTATATCTACCTCTTTTGAAATGGGTGGGCAGCTCGATCCACTTAGAACCTGTGGTGAAATGGTTTCCTGTGTGTCTGCTGCCTTTTAAGTTTCAGTGTCCTTTGAACATTCCAGACCACTGATAATGGAATCAAATTGCTCCCATTCCTGGAGCAATTTTGGGTCAATGTGAGTATCCACGTTTACTTCAGTGGTGGTCTGTTTCTGCTCTTTCATCTGGGTCTCTTCCTGCACTTTCTCCTGCTCTGCAGTCTGAGTTTCCTCCTGTGGCTTTTCTGGTTCTATTGTTGTAACCGGAGGCTCCTTTGACTGTTGTCGTTCAGGCTCGCTTGTCGATGTTGTTGGGGTTGTTGCTAATAGATCTAGAGGCAAAGTTTGCAACCTCTGTTCTCTAAGTCTATTAAATTCAACCAACCCTTCATATTGATATTTCATTCTAGCAAATGCCTTAACCTGCATTATTGACTCAGCGGAGGAGAACAGGTCATCAAACATATCTTCCTTATGATCAAATTTTGACAATTTCGCCTGCTCTAGTGCATTATAGGCAATTTTGCTTGGATCAAATTTCCCACTACGGAGAGTTGCTAGAGTTAATGATTTAATCTTTGTAGCTTCTTTTTCTGCATGTTTAAGATCATGCAAGGTATAGACACCGCATCTCAAAGGAAAAGAGGGCCAGCCCTGCTTCTTATTTTTCTTGAGAGTTTGTGTAACACTCTCAACAATGATCTGGTAAGCGATTTCCCTTGCCAGCAGTTTGTCAGGTATGTATAAAGGGAGGACATGAGGTTCGGCTTGGCTACTGAAAACTCTTATATAAGTGAACTTCTCCTCCCCGAACCATCTCCCTACTGCTGTTAAATCAATCCCAGCTTGGTAGGAAATCTTGGGAACAGGTTTATCAAAAATAGAATAATAAATAGGCAACATAAAACCATTGCAGACTTGGTACAAATGGTGCTTATAAGAGGATTTCCATAATTTCTAATGGTATATGTGAATAGGCATGGGGTCTTGTGGCGTCCACCTCCATCCGAGCATGGGAAATTCAGAATTAAAACACAAGGTATCTAAAATATAGGCACTATAATAGAATGGGGGAATTATCCTTTCAGAAATGCGGGTCTTATTCCTAAAATCAAGAATAGCTGTGGCTAGTTTATCTGAGAGAATAGTGGTACAATCCATTATTATACTGTTGCATGCCGCTTCCATTAAGGGAACCATTTCTATAGTGAAATTAGAAGAGTCGTGGAGTCCCCACAATCTACACATCATTATTCCAGCGTAGCAATAAGGAGAAGCCAAGGAATCAACTGAGTACTTACCGGAAGATTCATGTTTGTGCTTTGCCAGATTTTGTCTCCAATCCCAATGGGTTTGGATTCAACTTTGTTCTCATTTCAGAATTTCTTCAGGAACGCCTTATTGTATTTCTTCTCTGGCTCAGGTAAATGATACATTTGCCTTAAATCATCAGCCTTGAATGACCCAAAAATTCTCCCGTCTCTGGTGCTGATGGTTCTATCCATGATTGGGATTTCTTCAATTGCCCACTGCACTACATCTGTATATGGAAGAATTTGTTCCCTAGCTGCTATCCGATGAAGGAAGGAGTCAGCTAAGTCCTTTAGAGTGCCATCAGATTTCCGAGTTGAATCTGCAGTAGCTTATAATGTTGTTACTTCAGGTTCCTCGACTTCAGTCAAGTTGTAGGTACTTTGCCAAGTAGTTTTGCCGAGACCAGAACATGTAGTATCCGAAATCAATCCTTTCTTTTTGTTTGAGGGATAAGTGACAACTTGTCCTGTGGTTGGCGCAACAGAAGCGGCTATGGTTTTCTTAGATTTCTTCCCCATTTTACTTGAGTCTTCTTCTTTGGATGAATTCTACACAGAAGTGAAGATAAACGTAACACAACGAATTGGCAATGAAAACTCCAATATGGTGAGATATATTGATCAATGCGTGATGAGACAAAACTTTTACAATGGTCGTGGATACAATCCATAGGAAGATTTTAGGACTTATAGTTTCATTAAATGGTCGTTTAAAACCTGCCAATCCTTAAATGCCCATTATACCATTAATCGGCCGAATGATTCGTTTAAGCGTGTTATAGATGTTTTGGCGGTTGAGTGCAGGTGAATCATTGCTTGACAGATCAAGCTTTTAATATGAATCGATTGTAATATCCCTCCATTTTAACGACTTTTTTGAAATCTGCACTTTATCGCAATCGACGATCGAGGAAAGCTTATCCTCTTATATTGACACCTTTTGAAACCCCGATCGCCAATAGCGATATCGCATCGCATCGGGAGTATTGGCATTACATGAGACATGGATAGTATATCGCCGATTGCCGATAGCGATATCGCATCACATCGGGGGAATGGCTTGGGGGAGCTTTAAGAATGTGCATAGAGCATTGCCGATAGCCGATAGTGATATCGCATCGGCGGAAACCAATGTGCCATTTACTTATGTTCCTTATGTCATTGCGATATGCGATCTTGGGATCGCTTTATTGCAATGATAAAAGATTGATTTATTTGCATAAATATGATCAAAATGGGTTTTTCAAAAGGTTTTTATAATATTTTCATTTGGTTTTCGGACCTTTTTGAATAATACAATATTGATACCAATCAAAATCTAAAGGGACCCATTTTATATGATAGTTTTGTGAATAAAAATGATATGAAATGGGGGGTTGTTGTAGAGCACAAAAATTGGCGATTCACTGGAAGAAACAGTTATCTTTGAAAAGTATAGAAATACTTAAAATTTTTCAAAATAGAGTTCTAATCAAAGGGGAAAATTCTAATATAACTAGGTATATATGCATTCCGAGTAAAATGAAACTATTTTTGCTAAGTTCCTCTCTTTTTAAGAAAATAGATACATTCTAAGTTTTAAATAGGCCTCTATTGGTTTATAATGATAAAACAGAAAACCTTTCCAAATCAGCTTTTATAGTGAACTCATCTGTCATAGGTAGAGCCTCTGCTGCCAGCAAACGTTCATAGTTTTGACAGGGATACCTTTTAACCATGTTATTGTCCATTGTCCCATCCAATTAAGAGTGTGATTAACAGAATGAATTCAAAATATGTTTTCATATTTTGTATTTCTTTTCCTTTTTCTGTTATTGATAAGATAAAAAGCCATTGTCCTGGTTTGGTAGCCAGCTATTGACAATGCCATTCACTGGTAATAATCTAACTGAACAAGTTGGCTCATGATGAGACCCCTTGTCTTATAATTCTTAAGCCATTACCCTGGTATGGTATGTAGTATTGGTAATGTTGGTTAAACTATTTCCCTATGATCATGGTAAGCAGGCTTGTAATAAGACCTCTTATCTTTTATATCAAATTTTTTTAGAATTACACTATGAGTAATCATAAACTTTGGTGAATGGGATGGACAATTTTCTCCTTAAGAGTAGGTGGATGACAGGGTAACAGTTGAAGATGCTAAAGTTGGATTAGCTTCTATCTTGATATTGATAACCTTTTGTGACCAATTTGAAAACATAAAATGATTTACAATACTTCTAAATTCTGAGAGGATTTCACAAAACTTGAAGTGTGGTTTCAGAATACAATGATACCTAGTTTCGTAGAAATTATCCCTTTTGGTTAAGAGTTTTATTATTTTAAAAGAAAATATCATACTATTTCTGTGGATCAAGTTTTCAAACACAGCAAAGGTCAATGGAGGATAGCTTACAACTTTATTTTCTAAAGATCCTACAGACTACAAAACTCTATTAAACTAAAAAGGAGAAGGGGTTACCTCCTCAATTAAAGAATTTCTTCAAGATAAGGCCATTAACAGGGAGAGAATCTCTCAAACCTGATAAATCTTGCAATATGAAGGTCGAATGGCCTATCTTTTCACAGATCTGAAATGGTCCAAGCCACATCTTCTTGAACTTGGTGTGTTTTCCCTTGTCCTCATGGGCTTTGTCCCATTTCAAAACTAAATCACTGACTTGAAATTGTTTTGAACTGTATGAGACTGAATCAAAAGCCGCCTTGATGATTTGCTGATGTTTGGCATGAATAACCCTGGCTTTTTCTCTTTCCTCTTCTAGTTTTAGAATTTGATCATGTCTAAGCTGAATAGAAGAAGAAGGACTTTCCTCAATGAACTGAACTAGGGCTAGAGAAGGAAGAACAAGATTTGTGGATAGTACTGCTTCTTTTCCATACAAAAGGTTGAACGGAGAAGATCCTATAGAAGCTTTCTGTGTTATCCTATCAGCGCATAATGCAAACATTAAGGATTTGTGCTAGTTTTTATGATTCTGTTTGATAGTTCGCTTAGTGATTTTGATCAGATTTTTATTGGTAGACTCTGCTAAACCATTACCCTCGGGATAGTAATTAGTAGAATATTTCACTTTAAATCCTCTTTTAATAGAAAAATCAAACATAGCGTTGCCTGAGAAGTAAGATGCATTATCAAAAACAAGAGCATTTGGGACATCAAACCTGGTAATGATGAATTGATATATAAATTCAATGATTGCTTCAGAATTTGCTGTCTTCAAAGGAATTTCCTCAACCCACTTAGTAAAATAATCGGTAGCAGTAAGGATATACTTATACTGTTTGGAAGAAGGTGGAGTAATTTCCCCAATGATGTCCAATCCCCATTGCTCAAATGGTTGTTTAATGTTGACTGGTTGCAGAGGGAAAGCTGGTTTCCATTGTCTTCCACTAGAAGTTTGACAATTGCGGCATTTCCTTACATACTCATGGGCATCTCTAAACAGAGTGGGCCAATAGTATCCAGCATGAATAATTTTGTGAGCTGTTGTGTCAGCTCCAAAATGTCCTCCTTCTGGTGCTTCAGGTTTCTCAAGGCATCTTAATAAGATTGAATCATAATTCTGCCTAAAAAGAGCATCATCAATAATTGTAAAAATTTTCGCTTTTAACCTAATGGCCCTTTTGTTTTTGTAAGACAGGTTAGGAGGTGCATAACCATTTTTTAAATAAAAGATTAAGTCTGCATATTGAGACTCAGAATCAGTAACACTTATCTGGTTATATTCTTCAGTTTGATCTGTATCACTTGATTCTGGAATGTTGGATGCTCCTGCCAATAACCTGCAAAAACCTTGGCCCCTAACAATCTCTGCTGGCTTAATTTCTAAGTCATATTCTTGAAGCGTTGTGACCCAGTTTGCCCTTTTTTCACCCAGTTCTCTTTGGATTAATAGTTTCCTAACTGCAGGGAAAGGAACTATAACTTTTGTGTGGGTTTTCAAAAGGAAGCGTCTATAATGTTTGACCACTTTAAATACAGCAAAGGCTTGTTTTTCTACTTCGGAGTAATTCAATTAAGCACCCTGAAGATTTGAACTAAAAAATGAAATGGGTGCTTCCATACTACGATCGTTGAGCTGCGTCAGTACTGCTGCATAAGAGGAGGTAGATGCGATAGTATATAATATAAAATGATTAGAAAAATTGGGACTATTTAAGGCTGGGGCATGGATTATTGATTGCTTGATTAAATCAAACGCTTCTTTTTCTGCTGATCCCCACTTAAAGACTGAATTTTTCTTGCTCATAGTTTGAAGTGGCAAAATAATTTGTGAAAAATCTGGAACAAATCTTTTAACAAAATTGATTTAGCCTAAAAATGACTGCATGGATCTCTTATTATGTGGGAAAGGGATTTCAGAGATTTCTTTGATCCGATCAGGATCAATATAAATGCCATCTTTAGACACAATAAAGCCTAAGAGCTTTCCTTGGTCAAGAGCAAAGAAAGATTTTTTAGGGTTAAGAGAAATACCATATCTTTTGCAGCGTTGAAAGATTTGATTTAGATCATGCAAATGATTGGACCTCTCTTTAGAGAATACAATAATATCATCTAGATAGACGACTATTGTTCTATTAATCAACCCTTTAAAAGCTATATCCATCGCTCTTTGGAATGTCGCTCCTGCATTAATAAGTCCGAAAGGCATTTTCTGATATGCATATGTTCCCCATTTTGTTTTGAATGTGGTTTTAAGCTGGTCATCAGGATGGACCAAAACTTGGTTATATCCTGAGAAACCATCTAGAAAGGACATTAATTCAGAGCCTGCTACTGATTGGAGTATCTTCTCAATGGTAGGTAATGGCAAATTGTCTTTTAAGCTCGCTTTGTTCAAATTTATGAAATCAATACATATCCGAATGTCGCCATTTTTCTTTCTGACTGGCACCATATTGGAGACCCAGTTTGAGTGTCGAACTGGAAAAATAATCTTGGCTTTGAAGAGTTTGTTAAGTTCAATTTTTATTTGACTCTCTAAGCTTGGATGTATTTTTGTTAACTTCTGCTGAATTGGTTTCTGATCGGGAAGCACTGGAATGGCATGCTGGATAATGGATGTATCATATGTCTTCAAATCATCATATTTCCAAGCAAAAACTTTTTTTATTTTATTTTAACAGTTTAATGAATGCCTCTTTCTCTTCCAAGGAAAGTCCTAATCCTAAATTAATGTTTTGAGGAGTTTGCTCAGTGCCAAGATTTATCAACTCAAACCTTAGGTTAGAACTTTGGAGCTTTGTATTAGTCACAGGTTTAAACCTGTCTTTAATGTCATAAAGATCTTCCAGCTTTACCGCAGGCTTAGGAATTGAATTTTCCTAAGGTGTTTCTTTCATTTGAAAGTCACGCTAATTTTCCTCAATAATTTGATTATCTTAAGACTTTTCAGAAGTTAAGAATTGTAAAATATCCTCATCATGGTTGAATACTCTCCAATTAGTGACATTGTTAGGAATTGATGGCCTAAAAAGAAATTCTACTGAAAATCTATCTGGGCTATCGTCTTCAGAAGGTAGGAGCTTGGAAACTACATTGGCTAGCAGGTCGGCTGCCGAGTTTTGAGACCTAGGGATGAAGGAAATATTGAATGCCGAAAAGTGTGAGGTGAGTTCTTGTACTAGCGACTCATAATGTTTAAGATGATTTGAAAGACAATGAATTGTATTTCTCACCTGTTTGATGATAATTTCAGAATCGCGGAATACTTTTAAATATTTCACTTTAAGGCCGATTGCTTTATACACTCCTTGGACTAAGGATTCATACTCGACGTATTGTTAGTGCATTCAAATTCTAGCCTACAGGACAACATTGTTTTTTCTCCTTGTGGATTAACCAAAATACATCCTGCTCCTGAGCCCTCACTAGACTTGGACCCATCGAAATATAACGACCAAAATAAATAAGTATTAACAATTTTATTTACAGTTTTCTCAGTATCATTGAAACATCTAGACCTATCTGTTTGTGACAAATTCTCAATCTGAGATGTGAAATGGTTCATTGAGAAAGGGGATGACTGGGCAGTAAAGTTACCAAAGAATGACTCAAATGAATAATTCCCCAAAATGTTGTTATTAAATGCTACAGGTTAGTTTTCTTGCTCAAATTCAGTAACTGTATGGGTCATATGTTTTTCTCGATCAATCCTTATTTGATTTGGCTTACCCTTATAGGGAAGCCACATATGTGACCAATCAGTAGAAATATACCCATGTAGTTTTTCAGACCAATCCCTACTCAAGATTAAACCGTAAAATTCAGGTATATCGGCTATTAGGATATCAATCCTTTGTACTACTCTGGGATCAGCAGATAACCTGATAGTTACAGAATTAATCTCTCCCACAACCTGTACTTTCGTCCTATCCAACTGTACAATATGAATAGCAGACTTCTGGGGTTCAATGTTCAGTTTGGAACAAACTGAAGTTGGCATTATGTTAGAAGATGCCCCTGAGTCAATCAAAGAGTTGTGCAGGTTTCTGTTATAGATGTCATAGGTTAGAAGGAAAGGTGTAGTATGAGAGTTTGATCTATCTCCAATCAGAACCGCATCGGTAGCTTCAACCATACCAGGAGGAGGTTGCCCTGAACCATTAGCAGCTTTAGCACTGGGAAGAGGTGAAGAAGGAACAACATTCAATTCTTTGAGAAGCAATTTCTACTGATGTTTTAATTTACTAAGTTCAAACATAGTAATGTTTGCTTTAGTTTTCTTCATGTCATCAACAATATTGTAATCCATTGAATCGGATACCACTAACGTTTTAGATGTTGAAGGAGTATTAGAAGTTGAAGGTTGGTCTTGGGGAACTGCTGCAGGTGATTTATTTGCAGGTATTTTTTCCTTTGCTGTAGCAGCACCTGCACTTCTTTTCTTTGACGTTGCCTGAACAGGTTCGGAAGTACTTTTACTCCTAGTAGTGAGCGGGAACGCTTCTTCCTCATTATCGATATCGGAATTAGGGAGTATAAAATCCCACACTCCATGACATTCTACTACTTCTTCTTCAGCATCAGCTAGTGAGATTGTTTCCTCTTCCTCTTCTTCTTGCTCTGAATCTGCATTAGATATGACATTCGGTGGCTTTGATTCAGTTTTCTTATAAGTCCTAAAGGATCTTTTGGTTCAGGTTTCGGCTACCTGTTTTTTTATTTCAACCATTTCATTTGATAAAGTTTTTATGAACTTTTGCAAACCCTCCATGTCGTATGGGTCTTTTGGGGTTTTCTTCCTAGAGTCATCTTTAAAAGAGAATTTTTTGGCTTTTCTGTCTTCCAGAGCAGCTTTCTTTTCTAGAGCATTAATACGTTTCTCCACAACAAGTGCTTCTTTCATATTTTCGGCTAAGGTAGGTTTCCCAGCCCTATCTACAAAAATGGCTATATTAGCAGGTAGGGCGGTTATATACCATTCGCTTCGAATTTGTTCACTTGGTTTGGAGGCCGTCGGAATTTTATTGAGGAGTTTATTGAATCGAGCATTAAATTCCTTAATTGGTTCCCTATGCTCTATCCTAAGATTAGAGAGATCGTTTATTATCGTAGCCAAAGACCTATCATCTCCATATTTGGTAAGAAACTGTTCTTGGCATGTGTTCCAACTGGTAATGGAACCAGAGGGTAAAGAAAAATACCAGGATCCTGCTGATCCTTGCAAGGTGTAAGGGAATAGTCTAACAACAACATCTTGTTCTGTTACTCCTTTCATGTTGACTGCCAACATGAAATTATTAATATGTTCCTCAGCCTGGGTCCCATCATCTGGGTTAAACTTGGATAACGATTTTTTAGGAGCATCTGGTAATGGATGCAATGGTGCAGGCATATTGACTGCACCAGGCCTGGTCCATGGATCTGCCATTGTAATAGCAGTAGTGGTTGATACTACTGTTGGAATTCCAAATGTCTGGGAAGGAAATAATGTTGAGGAGTGAGCAGGTTGGGATGTTAAAGCTCCTAATCCCTCATGAACAACAATATGTAATGGGGGAGTGGATGGCTGACTTTGCAGAGGGGAAGATGAAATGGAGGATGTGGATGAAAGCTCTTCACTGTCAGATCCTTCAGTATATTTCTTCGCCTTTTTCCTTTTGGGTAAAGGGAACTCAATGGGTTCAATACCGAGCTTTTCGCTCTGAAGTCTGGTGAGAGGGTGAGGTAAATTGAACTGCGAAGTCGCACTGCTTTGTGATACCTCAGATTTCTGTGGTGAAATCGAGAAGCTATGAAGTTTGTGGATAAGAGACTAGTCTTCAGGGGATTCAAGACTTAATTGTTCTGGAGTATGATGGGTTTGAGCAGTGGTAGTTGATTCCTCTTCTTCTTGTTTGGATACTGGAGAACCAGCATGAAATTGGGAAGTCCGAGGGGATATAGAGGGAGAATTACTCTTAGAATGGCTTGCAGATTTGGGTTTGCTTGCCATTCATAGTTGATGGCCCTCCTTATAGCGCCAAAAATTTTGATGCCTCGAAAATCGCTGCAACAACATTGGGGGATAACCACCCGGTCCGGACCTTAGTACAGCTGTTGGGTCCCTATAATACTAGTGATTACCCCATTACTATTGTAGTTATACCCCTTATTTATATTGATGTACCCATGTAGTGCCCATATTGTTACTATTGTGCCACATAGAAGCCCACTATTGTTATTGTTGTGCCCTACAATATTATTGTTATGTAGGCTTTGATTGTATTGGGACCACTTAGACTCCTATATATAGAAAGGAGGTATTTTCATTTGTATCATCCAAGAATTGTTCATTTATGTAATGTAAAGGAGGTTTCCCCCTCGAAGAGGCTGAATTCTAAGGCGTGTATCTCTCTTTTCTATCTTTTTGTGAGCTGGTTTCATAACATTTGGTATCAGAGCTTTGGATTCTAGGGTTTCGCTGCTCCAAACAGGTCATCGTGGCATTTTCGCTATAAAGTTTTTTCTGTGACGTTTCAGAAGTCGAAAAAAAAACCCATTTGATAAAAATTGGCGCTGAACCTTGGGTCCGAATTTCAGAGATTTTCACTTGATATTTTCGGCGATATGATCTAAGGAAGTTGGCCTTTTTGCAGACTCCTGAATTACATTCAAAACAGGTGACCTGGGGAAAATCGTCATAACTCTCTCTCTGAGGATCGGATTGAAATTTCGTAAAAAGATGCAGAAAGAGGACGAACTGTGGTTTCTTGTATGTGTGTTTTAGATTCAAAGGTTGAAACAGTGGCTCGTGGCACGTCGTACAAGTGCGCTCTAATGAACCAGTCTAAAAGAAAGTCACTGTGGGCGATTTCACATAACTCTTCCTTGGAGAATCCAATTTCGCTCAGACTTGTGGCATTGGAAAGAGGACGCAGAAGGCTACTGCAGGTAGCAATTTCAGAACTGGATGATTCGAAATTACAGAGACACATCAGATTCAATATCAGGCTTCTATAAAGTGAAAAAAAGGTGTGTAGTTTTTTTTTAAATTTTTGTGTAAGATTGGTTTAAAGGAATTCAAAGGGCATAGTAAAGAATTATTATCGGTAACTGATGCCCCGAGGAAAGAAAATGAAAACACCTAGTAAGGAACCTGAAAGCTCTAGCATGACTCATGAAGAAGAAGAAGAAATGCTACGTGATATATCAAAATTACAAGAACAAGTGCAACAAATGTCACGATCACAAAAGCTAACAGAAGCTAAGATAAGTGGCGTGGAATCTAAGATAAAGGGCATGGAAGCTAAGATGGATGATTCAAAGACAGATTTGAAGAGAGACATGGCACATTTGAATATAGATTTGAAGACAGATATGGAAGAATTGAAGAAGTTGCTACAAGAAAATGTCAATAATGGTGAAAAGGTAGTAAAGGAAACTCATGATGAGAAAAAAAGAAATGTTAATCATGATACCATAGATGCTAATGTTGGATTGAAGACTCATCATGTTCCAAAAATCGATATGAGGAAGTTTGATGGCAAGGATCCCGCCACATGGATATTACAGATGGAGCAATTCTTCGATCTCAATAATGTGCAAAACACACAAAAGGTACGTATGGCAACTTTATATTTGGAACCAAATCAGTTTGTATGGTATAAATGGCTTTGTTCTCGTAAACAATTTATCACTTGGGCAATTTTTATGGAAGAATTGATAGCACATTATGAGGATACAAAAAGCAACACTTTTTTTAGCCAATTGATGAATCTAAAACAAAAGGGTTCAATAATGGAGCACATTGAGGAGTTCCAAAAATTGAACATAAGGATAAAAGATATTCCAGAGGAGCATAGGATTGATGTGTTCATAGGATCTTTAAAGGATAATATCCAACATGATGTGCGCCTTTGGGAACCTGATTCATTAGAGAAGGCATTCAGGTTAGCAAGAAAAATGGAAAGCAAAATTATGGCAACTAGGAAGCATACCATTCACAACTATAAAGATGGAAGTGTTGTTGCCCATAGTCTTCCACAACCTACAAAGTTAACACCGCAACAATTGGAAGAAAAAAGAGCAAAAGGGCTTTGTTACAATTGTGATAGCAAATACACAAAAGGTAATAAGTGTGCTGAGAAGAAATTATTCTACATAGATTGTGAAGAGGAAGAAGAAAAGGAGCAAGAAAGGTCAAAAGAAGAGGATATATTCCAGGAACAAAGCCTATATGAAGAACAAATAAATCCGACCATATCTTGTAATGCATTGGCGGGAATTACCACTCCTCAAACCATCAAGATAGAAGGACAAATCAAGAAGAAAAAGGTGATAGTGTTGATTGATTCAGGAAGCACCCACAATTTTATTCATTGTAGGGTAGCAAAAGAATTGAATTGCTTCGTATATCCAGCACCAGAGTATCAAGTGATGATTGCAAATGGGGGAACAATAAATTGCTTTGGAAAGTGCCATAATATCAAGCTATCCATGGGAGAATATGTATTGACTAGCCCAATGCTTTCCATTCCAATGGGAGGTGTTGATGTTGTACTAGGAGTCCAATGGCTACAATCCTTGGGTACAATAGCTTTTAATTTTCAAGAACTTTTCATGAAATTTTCTGTGGAAGGAAAGGAAGTTGAATTAAGGGGTATTGCAGGGAAACCAGGAAAGATAATCAGCTCTAATGGTATGACAAAGCTTCTAAAAAAGGAGCAAAGGGGTGTAATTGCACAATTATGTTCGCTAGATGTTTCCACATTAGAATCATCTATTTCTCCAGATCTCCAAAAAGTCCTGGACAATCATTCCAAGGTATTTGATACTCCCAAAGGTCTCCCACCTATGCGTGATCATGATCATGCTATTCATCTGATTCCAGGAAGTGTTCCTCCAAACATCAGGCCGTACAGATATCCCTATGTCCAAAAAAGTGAAATTGAACGTATGGTTGCAGAAATGCTAGAGGCTGGTATAATTCAACCGAGTAAAAGTTCTTTCTCTGCTCCAGTAGTATTGGTGCACAAGAAGGATGGATCATGGCGCATGTGTCTGGATTATAGGGAGCTCAACAAGCTCACTATTAAAGATAAGTTCCCCATTCCTGTCATTGATGAATTACTGGATGAATTGCATGGATCAATTTACTTCACCAAGTTCGATCTTCGTTCAGGATATCATCAAATCAGAATGAAGATTGAAGACATTCCGAAAACGGCATTTAGAACTCATGAGGGTCATTATGAATTTTTGGTCATGCCTTTTGGCCTTACCAATGCACCTTCAACATTTCAAGGTTTGATGAATTCAATTTTCAAACCATTCCTTAGAAAATTTGTGTTAGTATTTTTTGATGATATACTTATCTACAGCAAGTCTTGGAAGGATCATGTTGAACATGTCGACAGGGTGCTACAACTATTGGAAGAGAAACAATTATATGCCAAAAGATCCAAATGTTTCTTTGGAGTCCAGGAGGTGGAATATTTGGGTCATATTGTATCTCATGAAGGAGTTAAGGTAGACCCTACCAAAATTAAAGCCATTAAGGAATGGAAAATCCCCACATCCATAAAGCATTTGCACTGATTTCTTGGGTTGACAGGGTATTATCGCAAGTTTGTTAAGAATTATGGGAGAATAGCAGCACCTCTAACGACATTATTGAAGAAAGATGCATTTTCATGGACTCCGGAAGCAACAAAGGCCTTTGAACATCTTAAAGAGGCAATGTGCCAAGCACCGGTCTTAGCTACACCGGACTTCACAAAAACCTTTACTGTGGAATGTGATGCTTCAGGAAATGGAATTGGTGCTGTTCTAATGCAAGATGAAAGACCCATTGCCTTTGAAAGTCGTCCAATCAAGGGAAAGTTTCTAAGAAAGGCTATTTATGAGAAGGAAATGTTGGCAATACTCCATGCACTTAAGAAATGGCGACCCTACCTAATGGGAAGACACTTCAAGGTAAAAACAGATCATGATAGCCTTAAATACTTTTTAGAACAAAGATTATCCTCTGAAGAGCAACAAAAGTGGGTCACAAAGATGTTGGGTTATGACTTTGAAATCATCTACAAAAAGGGGAAGAAAAATGTGGTGGCAGATGCACTCTCAAGGAAGGATGATGATGTGGAAGCATTGTTGTACGCTATTTCTATCATCCAACCAGATTGGATAAATGAAGCAAGGGAGGAATGGAAGAATGACGAAGAAGTATGGGCACTTATTCGAAAGCTACAACAAGATTCCAGTACGTCTGATACATTTAGCTGGAAAAATGATTCGTTATGGTACAAAGATCTCTTATACCTCTGTAAGAATTCCCAGCTAAAACAAAAGATTCTTATGGAATTGCACACTTCTCCCTTAGGAGGGCACTCAGGATTTTTAAAAACTTACCACAGGGTGAAGAAGGAATTTTTTTGGGATGGCCTTAAATCAGATATTCATAAGTTTGTGGCAGAATGTTTGGTTTGCCAGCAAAATAAAGTTGAAACAATTAAGACACCGGGTCTATTACAACCTTTACCCATTCCAAGCCAACGTTGGAAGGAGGTATCAATGGATTTTATCACAGGTTTACCCAAGTCTGAGGGAAAGAGTGTCATCATGGTGGTAGTTGACAGACTTACCAAGTATGCACACTTTTGTGCATTATCACATCCATTTAAAGCCAATACAGTTTCTACTGCATTTATGGAAACAATTCAAAAGCTACATGGAAACCCAAAGATTATTGTAAGTGACAGAGATCCCATTTTCACTGGAAATTTTTGGATAGAATTATTTTCTTGTCTTGGTACTCAGTTAGCTCATAGCTCATCTTATCATCCTCAATCTGATGGGCAAACTGAGATAGTAAACAAATTTTTGGAAGGATACCTTCGTTGCTTTGTATCTGATAAACAGACACAATGGGTCAAATGGTTGCCTCTGGCTGAATGGTGGTATAACACTTCCTTTCATACAGCAACAAAAATGACCCCATTTATGGCACTTTATGGGTATCAACCACCATCCATCACATCATATTTAAGAGAAAATTCTAAGGTTCAGGCAGTGGAACATCACATCGAACATCAACAACAAGTCCTCCAACTCTTAAAGGATAACCTTGTGTTGGCACAGAATAGAATGAAACAACAGGCAGATCAGCATCACAGTGAAAGAAGTTTTGATGTAGGTGATTGGGTATTCCTACGGCTACAACCATATAAGCAAATGTCCCTCAAGCAAGCTAAGAAGGATAACAAATTATCACCAAAGTATTATGGTCTGTACAAGGTGTTGCAAAAGATTGGTACTATGGCATACAAATTGGAGCTTCCTGCAGCTTCTCGATTGCACCCAGTTTTCCATGTTTCATGCTTAAAGAAGGTTATAGGCGACAAGCTCCCAGTTCAAACAATATTTCCAAAACTTGACGAAGATGGAAAAATTATATTGGAACCGGAAGCAGTTATAGAAACAAGAACTCGACAGCTACGAAATCGATCAATTTCAGAGTACCTTATCAAGTGGAAGAACTTATCCACTGCAGATTCCACATGGGAGGACGAGAATTTTATGCAGAAGTATCCTGAACTACTCAAGCGTTGAGGACAACACTTTTTTGAAGGAGAGGGGCATGTTGGGTCCCTATAATACTAGTGATTACCCCATTACTATTGTAGTTATACCCCTTATTTATATTGATGTACCCATGTAGTGCCCATATTGTTCCTATTGTGCCACATAGAAGCCCACTATTGTTATTGTTGTGCCCTACAATATTATTGTTATGTAGGCTTTGATTGTATTGGGACCACTTAGACTCCTATATATAGAAAGGAGGTATTTTCATTTGTATCATCCAAGAATTGTTCATTTATGTAATGTAAAGGAGGTTGCCCCCTCGAAGAGGCTGAATACTAAGGCGTGGATCTCTCTTTTCTATCTTTTTGTGAGCTGGTTTCATAACAACAACTGCTTTTCCATTTGGAATGGTGGCTCCGACTGGGGATAATGGGACCAGTTTCCCAGCAATGAATAAATGGGATGAATAGATAATTGATTGACTAACCTAATGATAGGTGAATAGCTAAATCTATCAGCAAAATAAAAGAGCTATTACTTATCGCAGGAACTATTGTACTTTGAAGTGTAGCGCTTGATGATCTGTGTCTATGGACAGGCATATAGATGACTCCATCTAACAGACATGGACATTAATGCATTTCAAGGATTACTTTGCTTAAATAGTTAAGCAAAAGCGATTAAAGCAATATTACTACACTTGTCATTTATATCATCGACACATATATGATTAAAAGAAAAGCACACCATAAACATCCAATAGTGGAAGGAATACAGAACTGTTGTTAACGCACATACATATATTCGATAAAAGCAAAGATAATCAAATAACAATTCATATGAAAAGAATGAATTCAGACATAGATAAAAGTACCATATGAGCTGCTAGACACTCCCAATACCAATCGCTACTTGAGATTCTTCCTTCAACGCAGAAACACTTCCAAACAAAGAAAATAGTGCACAATTGCATAAAAGCTTCCTTGTCAAATTTAGAATAACTGGTCTAGTTTCATAAGAGAATATGGCTGAAGCACAATAGTGCAACTTCAGTTTTTAAGTCAAGTACAAAACTTTACGACCCTTTCCAAAACAATGAAAGGGTCTATAAATACTTAATTAATCTAACTGTCTAGTAAACTGAAATCCTACTTAATTGGTATCAATTGATTTTGATCCTATTTTCTTTAGCAATCTGGCAGTCGGCGGCATGAATCATCAGGTAGGTTGTTTGCCTTTAAATCTGAGCTGACTTATCGTAAGCATCGGCTCCACTTCGGGTGGTCTGTTGAGGCGAGAGCTGAGTTGGGTGGCATAGGTGGCATCCTGAATATCGGGGATAATATACCCTATTGCATCCGTCAGGCACTTGAGGGCGGATCTGTGTGTGTGTGGTTTTACCAAGAAGAACCAATAGGTGTCCCAGGTTAAACTATTAATCCCAGCAATTAATCTCCCCTTTTCCTCTAAATCTGGATAACATGATTGCTCCAATGTTTTCATTGTTGTCAATTTTCCTTGTGTGCATTGGGAAATCATGTTTGATAAGTAGAGAGTGTTATTGACTAATTCAACTAAATTTCTTGAAGTTGATTTGCATCTTGAAACTACCCTCTCTTCTTTCATTAACTGGGACTGCCATTCTGTAAAGAGTATAACTTTATGTGATTCTAAGATTCTTGGTAATTTCGCCGCTTCTCCTTGATCAGTATCTTGCCAGTCGAGAAATGCAGCTATCGTTTCTTCAGCTTGATCCAATTCAGTCCTAGCATTTTCTACTTTATTACTTATGGATGTCGTTAATTCACATAGTGGCTCTACCTGGGCGATTTGTTGACATAGAAGCTTAATTTGGGCTATCAATGCAGTATTTATCTGTAGTGCTTCTATTCTGAATTCAGCTACTTGTGGAATGCCCTTTGTCTTTTCAATCTGTGCTGATAATTGAGCGATTTGCTCATCTTTTGATTTCAACATTTTCTCATTCGTTGCCTTCAATTGCACCAAGGCCTCTGATAATTCTTTCTGATTTTGGATTGCGCTGTGGTCAATCCTTTCTTTTTCTGCCTGCAATTGTTGAGTTAGTTGAGTGTTTAATTGTTGTTGCGTCAACAATTGTTGTTCCGCCTGCTCCGATTTCTGCTTTGCTTCAGTCAACTATGCCTGTAACAAGAAAATTTCCTGATCCTTTGTTTTCAGTAAAAGACTCACCTTCGATGCCTTATCTATTGTTGCTGCCGAATAGGCTCCAGCATATTGTGATAGTTTTGTTAGGTCATCGGAGGGGTCAAATTCCTCCTTCCAAACCACATTGCCCGTGACCGTCTGTTCTGGGAAAAGAGAAGGTTGACCAGTCCTTCTTCTTTTCCTTTGTCGTTTAACTACAACTTTATGACTTGGGCTGTAGAAGACATCCAAGGGAGGAATCTCTTCTACCTGCAAAATGATTTGATCGGAGGGGTCCTTTGGTATTATCTCTACCTCTTTTGAAATAGGTGGGCCGCTGGTTCCACTTAGAACCTATGGTGAAGTGGTTTCCTGTGTGTCTGCTGCCTTTGAAGTTTCAGTGTCCTTTGAACATTCCAGACCACTGATAATGGAATCAAATTGCTGCCATTCCTGGAGCAATTTTGGGTCAATGTGAGTATCCACGTTTACTTCAGTGGTGGTCTGTTTCTTCTTTTTCATCTGGGTCTTTTCCTGCACTTTCTCCTACACTCCAGTCTGAGTTTCCTCCTGTGGCTTTTCTGGTTCTATTGTTGTAACTAGAGGCTCCTTTGACGGTTGCCGTTCAGGCTCCCTTGTCAATGTTGTTGGGGTTATTGCTAATAGATCTAGAGGCAGAGTTTGCAACCTCTGTTCTCTAAGTCTATTAAATTCAACCAACCCTTCAGCTTGATATTTCATTCTAGAAAATGCCTTAACCTGCATTATTGACTCAGCGGAGGAGAACAGGTCATCAAACATATCTTCTTTTTGATCAAATTTTGACAATTTGGCCTGCTCTAGTGCATTATATGCAACTTTGCTTGGATCAAATTGCCTATTAGGGAGAGTTGCTAGAGTTAATGATTTAATCTTTGTAGCTTCTTTTTCTGCATGTTTAAGATCATGCAATGTATAGACACCGCATCTCAAAGGAAAAGAGGGCCAGCCCTGCTTCTTATTTTTCTTGAGAGTCTGTGTAACACTCTCAGCAATGATTTGGTAAAGGATTTCCCTTGCCAGCAGTTTCTCAAGTATGTATAAAGGGAGGACATGAGGTTCGGCTTGGCTACCGAAAACTCTTATATAAGTGAACTTCTCCTCCCCGAACCATCTCCCTACTGCTGTTAAATCAATCCAAGCTTGGTAGGAAATCTTGGGAACAGGTTTATCAAAAATAGAATAATAAAAAGGCAACATAAAGCCATTGCAGACTTGGTACAAATGGTGCTTATAAAAGGATTTCCATAATTTCTAATGGTATATGTGAATAGGCATGGGGTCTTGTGGTGTCCACCTCCAAGCGAGCATTGGAAATTCAGAATTAAAACATAAGGTATCTAAAATATAGGCACTGTAATAGAATGGGGGAATTATCCTTTCAGAAATGCGGGTCTTATTCCTAAACTCAAGAACAGTTGTGGCTAGTTTATCTGAGAGAATAGTGGCCCAATCCATTATTATACTGTTGCATGCCGATTCCATTAAGGGAACCATTTCTATAGTGAAATTAGAAGATTCGTGCAGTCCCCACAATCTACACATCATTATTCCAGCGTAGCAATAAGGAGAAGCCAAGGAATCAACCGAGTACTTACCGGAAGATTCATGTTTGTGCTTTGTCGGATTTTGTCTCCAATCCCGGATGGGTTCGATTCAACTTCGTTCTCGTTTCGGAATTTCTCTAGGAATGCCTTATTGTATTTCTTCTCTGGCTCAGGTAAATGATACATTTGCCTTAAATCATCAGCCTTGAATGACCCGAAAATTCTCCGTCTCTCGTGCTGATGGCTCTATCCATGATTGGGATTTCTTCAATTGCCCACCGCACTACATCTGTATATGGAAGAATTTGTTCCCTAGCTGCTATCTGATGAAGGAAGGAGTCAGCTAAGTCCTTTAGAGTGCCATCAGATTTCTGAGTTGAATCTGCAGTAGCTTGTACTATTGTTACTTCAGGTTCTTCGGCTTCAATCAAGTTGTAGGTATTTTGCCAAGTAGTTTTGCCGAGACCAGAACATGTAGTATCCAAAATCAATCCTTTCTTTTTGTTTGAGGGATCAGCAACAGCTTGTCCTGTGGCTGGCGCAATGGAAGCGGCTGTGGTTTTCTTAGATTTATTCCCCATTTTACTTGAGTTTTCTTCTTTGGATGAATTCTGCACAGAAGTGAATATAAACGTAACACAACGAATTGGCAATGAAAACTCCAATATGGTGATATTTATTGATCAATGCGTGATGAGACAAAACTTTTACAATGGCCGCAGATACAATCCATAGGAAGATTTTAGGAGTTACAATTTCATTAAATGGCCGTTTAAAACCTGCCAATCCTTAAATGCCCATTATAACATTAATCGGCCGAATGATTCATTTAAGCGTGTTATAGATGTTTTGGCGGTTGAGCGTAGGTGAATCATTGCTTGACAGATCAAGCTTTTAATATGGATTGACCGTAATATCCCTCCATTTTAACGACTTTTTTGAAATCCGTGCTTTATCGCAATCGGCGATTGGGGAAAGCTTAACCTCTTATATTGACACCTTTTGAAACCTCGATCGCCGATAGCGATATCGCATCGCATCGGGAGTATTGGCATTACATGAGACATGGATAGTATATTGTCGATTGCCGATAGCGATATCGCATCACATCGGGGGAATGGCCTGGGGTAGCTTTAAGAATGTGCATAGAGCATTGCCGATAGCCGATAGCGATATCGCATCGGCGGAAACCAATGTGCCATTTACTTATGTTCCTTATGTCGTTGTGATATGCGATCTTGCAATCGCTTTATCGCAATCATAAAAGTTTGATTTATTTGCATAAATATGATCAAAATGGGTTTTTCAAAAGGTTTTTATAATATTTTCATTTGGTTTTTGGACCTTTTTGAATAATAAAATATTGATACCAATCAAAATCTAAAGGGACCCATTTTATATTATAGTTTTGTGAATAAAAATGATATGAAATAGGGGGTTGTTGTAGAGCACAACAGGGGGTTAGGGTGGGACCCTAACATGCCCTCCCCCTTAAGACGAGCCTTGTCCTCAAGGCTGAAGCTGTGGAAACTGTTGAAGAATAGTGGCTGGTTCCCAAGTTGCATCTTCCGGAGAGGTGTCTTTCCATTTGACAAGGACATCCTTAATCATGCTGCCGCGCAGTTGCTCGTCTTGTGTGTCTAGGACCTGTTCCGGTTGAAGCCAGATGGACCCTTCTTCATCCAATTCAGGTAGACTGGTCTGAATTCTACAATTGTTCCCAATCACTTTCTTGACGCATGAGACATGGAAAACTGGATGGATTTTTGCAGTAGGTGGCAAGGCCAACTTGTAGGCCACTTCTCCGATGCGCTGAAGTACTTGATATGGTCCGTAGAATTTGGGAGAGAGTTTCTGACACCCCTTGTCCTTGAGTGATGCTTGCTTATATGGTTGTCGTCGTAAAGAGACCTGATCCCCTTCTTGAAATTGGTGCTCTAAGCGATGCTGGTCTACTTGTTGCTTCATGTGGTTCTGAGGTTGATGAAGATTCTCTCGAAGATGGGCGAGCATGGTTGCACGGTGTTCTAGGAGCTGATCCACTGCTTGTACTTTGGAGCATCCCTTGAGATACGAAGTAGGTGAGGGTGGGAGTTGACCATATACTTCTTCATAGGGAGTCATTTTGGTGGTGGCATGATAGTTGGTGTTATACCACCATTCAGCCAGAGGTAACCATTGTACCCAAAGGTGTTGCTTTTCTGAAGTGAAACACCTAAGGTAGGTTTTTAGACATTTGTTGACGGCTTCAGTTTGACCATCTGTTTGCGGATGATACGAAGTACTGAGTTTGGGTTGAGTGCCTTGTATTCTGAAGAGTTCCTGCCAAAAATTACGGGTGAAGATCGGGTCGCGGTCGGACACAATAGAAGTGGGCATGCCATGCAATTTGAAGATCTGATCCATGAAATATTGAACAACCGAAGTTGGTGTAAACGGGTGGTGTAGGGCGCAAAAATGAGCATACTTCGACAGTCGGTCCACAACCACCATGATGATTGACTTGTTCCCTCACTTTGGAAGACCTGTAATGAAATCCATAGAAACCTTCGTCCAAATTGATGTCGGAATGGGCAATGGTTGTAATGTGTCTGGTGTGTTGACAGTTTCCCCTTTGTGGCGTTGACAGACATCACATTCTGCTACAAAAGTAAGGATGTCCTTTTTCATGCCTGTCCAAAAAAATGATCTTCTGGTGCGAGCATTTGTCTTCTGAAAGCCCGAATGTCCTGCAATGTGAGATGAGTGCAATTCTGCCAAAATGCGACTTTTGAGGGTGGATGTTGGTGATATTACGACTCTGTCCTTGTAGCGAAGAATATCATCCTGCCACGAGTAGCGCTTGCTGGAATTTGGATCTACCTGCAATTGAGAAATGAGTTGGGAGAGCTCGGGGTGTGAAAACCATTCCCTGCGAGCCTCTTCAATCCATTCTGGAATGGGGAGGGAAATTTCTAGCAGAGTACTTTCCTCCTCAAATTGGCGAGATAATGCATCTTCTACACTATTGTCTTTCCCATTCTTGTAAATGATCTCATAATCATATCCCAGCATTTTGGCTAGCCATTTATTTTGTTGTGGGGAGGATAGGCGTTGCTCCAAAAAATATTTAAGACTGTGATGATCTGTGTGGATTTGGAAATGTCACCCCAATAAGTAAGGTCGCCAGGTCTCGACTGCATGTAAGATGACCATCATTTCCTTCTCGTAGGTAGATTGGCCCAGATTCCTCCCACTAAGTTGTTGGCTTGTGAAGGCCAACGGTTGCCCTTCCTGGATTAAGACCGCCCCAATACCTGTACACGAAACATCACATTCAATGACAAAAGATTTGGTGAAGTCAGGTAGTGCTAAGACTGGAGTGGAACACATGGCATTTTTTAGAGCTGTAAAGACCTATTGTGCTTCCTCATTCCAGAATAATGAATTTTTCTTTAGGAGTTGGGTGAGGGGCTTCGCTATGCGACCATAGTTGCAGACAAATTTACGATAATAACCTGTGAGACCCAAAAATCCTCTCAAGCTCTTCAAGGTCTTAGGTTGAGGCCATTCTTGCGTTGCCTGGATCTTTTTGGGGTCCACCTTGACACCTTCATGCCCCACAATGTGGCCCAAATACTTTACTTCTACCATGCCAAACGAACACTTGGACATATTGACAAATAATTTATGCTTGCGGAGCAGTTGCAAGAGTAGATATACATGCTAAAGATGTGCGACCTAAGTGCAACTATAGATGAGGATGTCATCGAAGAAGACAAGGACACATTTCCTGAGATATGGTTTGAGAATGTGGTTCATAAGGCTCTGAAAAGTAGAGGGGGCATTACAAAGACCAAATGGCATGACCAGGAATTCATAATGGCCTTCATGAGTTCTGAAAGCAGTCTTGGGGATGTCGACTTCCTTCATGCGAATTTGGTGGTAGCTTGAGCGAAGATACAGCTTAGTGAAGAATTGAGCCCCATTGAGTTCATCGAGCAAATCATCAACCACCAGGATGGGAAATTTATCTTTGACTGTCAACTTATTGAGGGCCCTAAAGTTGGGACACATCCGCCACTCCCCATCTTTCTTGAGCACCATGACCATTGGGGATGAATAAGGACTAGTGTTGGGACGAATGACACCTGCTTCCAAAAGTTCCTTGATGATTTTTTCTATTTCATTCTTTTGGGTGAACGAATATCTGTATGGGCGCACATTGGGGGTTGGGCCCCTGGAACCAAGGTGATGCTATGATCATGTTCCCTTCGCGAGGGTGGAAGCTCATGAGGCTTGTCAAAGACCGACAGATGGTTATTTAAAATCTGTTGCATCTCAGGATAAATTGGCAGAGACTTTGTTTCGACTGCCTGGATGGCATTAAATTGAGCTACAACTCCATGATTGCCCTTTTTCAACAGCTTTTCCATCCTATGCAAGCTGATGATAGAGGGGGCTCCCGCCTGGAGTCAATGGAGGGTATGTGTGTAGTTGTTCTGCTTAAAACTCATATATAACTCCTGGAAATCCATTGTGATTGGCCCAAGAGTGCGGAGCCATTCAGCGTCGAGGACAATTTCGCAACCCCCCATGTGTATGGCAAACATGTGGGTTTTCAACTGATAATCCCCCATTTGAAGTTTGACATTTTCAAAGCGACCTTCACATTTCATTGTGCCTCCATCCGCAATTTGAACTTGGAAGTTAGAAACTGCTCGTACAAAATAATGCACTGATTCTGCGACTTTTTAATGGATGAAATTATGTGTACTTCCACTATCAATCAAGACTACTACTGGGCGATGTTTAATAAAACCTCTGATTTTGAGAGTTTGAGGGGAAGAAATCCCTGCCAAAGCATGCAACAAAATAACTGGTTCGTCTGAGAAATTGTCCTTTTGGTTGTCTTCTTCTAGTGGCTCTTGTTCCTCCAGTGGTGGATCTTCCTCTGTTCAGCTATAGTCAGTGGCATCAATTTGAAAAAATTTGGGCTCCTTGCATTTATGACCTGGGGAGTATTTTTCATCACAGTAGTAACATAGGCCTTTCTTTCTCCTTTCGGCCATTTCCACAGGTGACACCTTTTTGAACCATAAGTATTTGAGTCATGTTGTGAGCCTGTGGGGGGCGACCTTTAGCGGAGAAATTTGGGCGACTGTATTGGGTTTCTAATGCACGTTCCATGTTACGAGCTACCTTGCAAGCCTCCATCCATGTGGGAGGGTGGTGCAGTAGGACTTGGGCTTTGATAGCTTCTTTAAGACCACTGATAAAACATTCCGTGTAGAACACATCTGAGAGACCCCAAGTGCGGAAGGCTAAGGCTTAAAAAGTTGTAATATATTCATCCACTATACCAGTCTATCAGAGCTTAGTAAGACGACCCAAAAAAGATGATTCCTGGTCAAAGTGGTCTTGAAGAGCTTTGGTGAATTTGGTCCAAGTCTTAAAAGGTCCAGTGCAATGTTGATGCCATTCCCACAATTACCACTTTTCATTTTCCAAGTACATGCTCCCCAACATAAGCTGAGTCACATCATCGAAGATGTGATTCAGTTTGAAATATTGCTCATTTGTGCTATCCAAGCCGACAGGTGAGAACTGTGAAATTTATGCATATCCAACTTGGGAGGTCGCTGACTGGGTGGTGGGTGGGTGTGCCAAACGTGAGGAGAGTGGCTAGACTCACACTCATTGTGTTCAGCGCCATTATACTCCTCCTCGTGGGCTTGCTCCTTGCGCTTCGGGACTATTTTCTTGACCATGCTACATAGTCCGGTCAACTGAAGGTGGAGGTTGTGCATTCATTCTTCAAGTTTGTCCATCATTTCATTGGCCATCACTTGAGCTCTAGTTTCTACCATACACCAACTGATTTTTTTTTTTTTTTAAATTGGGACTGCCTAAAAAAAAATTTCACTAGTTTTACTCCTTCCTTATCAATACTGCAGTGGCCAAATCCTCAAAATGTCAATGCAGCCAAAAGTCCTGCAAAAATTATACCCTGGTATAGGAACCCTTCACACGAATCCGATCTGGTGGATCTGAGAGATCTAAATGGCGGATCTGATGATGGAACAAACTACTTCTGCGGATCTGATGGATCTAATAGATCGGAATGGTTGATCTGCGAACTCGAGACTGCGGGACTCATGTCTGCTACTGCTGCAACCTTTGCACAAGCGGTTCTAGAAGAGATTCTGTGTGATCCCCCGATAGATAATGGAACTATGATCTTCAGGAGTGTCAGGTGCTACAGATCGAAATATACATAAGGTTCTGGCAGTAGTACTTGGCCCAACGTTTCAGGGCTCTAACCAAAGAGGATCGACCGTACCCTTAGCCGTACAACCCGACTACCCTATCGTACGGGCGAGTAATCTCCCCGAGTGCTGTTCTCGGTGTACTGTAGCCTCGAGACGGTCGACGGTTTATCTATGGCAAGGTTTCAAGGGAGCCTAGGGGGCTTCCGATATACCCAGAGGGTACGTGGAAGACAATCTGTGCGTGGTTCTTTCTAATGCGCTACTACTCGAAGGGGTACCCACAGGGGTTACAAGGGAGTCCAACAGACGTGACCACCTCTTGTATTTCCTGCGTGCATGCCTCCCCAAATCCGTAGGTTTATGCGCTCAACGATAGATCCCATGGTTTAAAGACGTCGGAACACGTCTCTAGCCAAAAAACGTTTTGCTAAGAAATCGAGATCCCACCGGCCCTAGAAAGTGCTCTGATACCACTTGTTGTGCTCTTAACCTGGAAAATGATACCCAAATACAGAATATGCGAAGAAAATATACCCAGAACACAGAATAGCAATGATTTTATTATTCAGAGAGTAATGTTCACTTGCCTCTTCGAGGGGTCAACCTCCAATAGAGCAGAGCTCGACTACAAAATAAGACACAATGATCCTCGCAGGGAGTCTCTATCCTTTATATATGACTCATACATGCAATACCATGGGCCAATACCGTGGGTTTTATTAATACCATGTATCTAATACTACGACCCATTTGCAACTAACTGTGGTTCCGTCATTAATTGCGGATTAACCATTTATAATTATTAATATGGGCTTTATTGACTCTTGACTATGACGTGATCCCATTACATAAATAAGGGGGTTAGGGTGGGACCCTAACACACGTTATCTTTATCAAGTATTTACCATGTCAAAAACTTTCTTCTATCCACTACATGTGCTTGTAACAACTAGTTTCCACAGACCAATCACTCCCTTCATTATGAGCATACAAAGAAATATAATGTTTCTTTGTTTTTCGTTTTCCTTTCAGAATTTAGACTTTTGTTGAATTAATCCTTTCTTCTTCTCCTTAATTTTGCAATTAACTGCTATATGCCAAAAATTTTGACATTTAAAACATTCCAGTAGATAGTTTAGAGGAGAAAATTAATTATTATAACTCGGTCTTCCTTTTCTCTACTGAAATATTCTTCTAGATCTGAGGTGCATGTAAGATAGCTTTATTCTGCAATTTTTTTCCTTTTGGCCATATTTTGTGCATGTGAAACAATACCTTATAGTATGTTATTTCTCCTAGATGATTGTCATCTATGCTAAGATAAATTCTCAAGAATATGTTTTCCTTCGCCAACATTTAGCTTTTGTTGTCACAGGTTTTCCTTGGGATATGTAATCTCCTTTTGCTACTCCACGGGCCCTTCTTTTTTTGTCGAAAAAATCAATTTGTTCCTTAACCTTTAATTCCGTTGTTGCAATAGACTCCTCTTGAAAGCCTATACCATTACGATATGAGTAGACTCATTGTGCTTCCAATATTTCATTTAAATTCCCAGTTCCTTCTCCAAATTTCTAGTTGAAACTAAGATGTGTTTTAGTCTTCTCCAACTCCTTCTTTAGAACCATGATTTCTCCTTCCATACTTTCACATGATTCTACCTTTTCATTGAATTACTAGTTTAGGGATTCTTAGATATTCTTACCCTCTTCTATCTGCAAAAGAAATGGCTCAATAGCCTCATCTTTTTATTTTATCAAAGACTCCTTTAGAATTTTATTTTTCTTTTTCAACCTCTCTATTTCCTCAAGTGCACTTAATCGATCCTTAAATATATACTTCTTCCTGATCAAGGTTAATATCCTTGACCTAATTATTTTCTACAACCATCAACATAAATTATTTGTAGCTCTCATCATCTTTTTCATCATTTGAGGATTGGTTGGGTTCACGTTACAAGGTGTTCTCTTCTTGAACATAAAACCCCTCTTCTTAGCCTTCTTTCTATCATTTTAACCTTTCCTGAATCTTTCTTTAGGATCATAATACTTCTTCTTCTTTTCAAGACACTTTGATGCATAGTGACCAATGTCTCGATGATTAGAAAACTTAAAAGGTAGCTTACCTTTATACTTGTTTGATCCTCACTTGAACTTCCTCACAAAGTTGGCTTCTTCTTCATCTGATTCACAACATGAGTCATCATGATGTTCTTTACACTTCTTTTCTTCTCTAAGCGTTGATTCTTTGGCTTCGAATTTGGATTTATACATCCTCATCCCTTAGGAAATGAGTATTCCAAGTAATTAATCTAGAGTAAGAGAGTTCAGATTGGTCATTTCATCAATTGTTGATACCTTGGGATTAAACGTTTCAGTAAGAGATCTCAACACTCTTTGAACTACGATAACTTCACCTAGCTTCTCATTAAGCCCTCTTATGGTGTTCACAACTTCATCAACTCTTGAAAAGTGGTTTGGAATATATGAATCATCATCCATACTTAAAGACTCAAATTAAATCCTATACCCTTGGAGTTTAGCTTTCTTTACCTTGTTTTCTCCTTCATAGTAGCTACTCATCTTATCCCTTGACTCTTAATATGGGATCTATTGACTCTTGACTATCAACAACATATCAAAACTTGTCATTTAGCAAAACTATCAACAATATTTTATTACTGCAAACACTAGCAACTTCACCTCACACAAAATTCTCCACAAATAGGCTTGTCTTCTACCTATTTTCTCAAGATTTTTTAGATAGAATTTCGATTGCTATTTTTGGATTTACTATTTTTTTGTTAATGTCACTTGTAATCTTTCATACATTGTGATTTTCTCCCTTGTCATATTCACAATATTTTATGCTATCAAAATTTTAAGACTTATTTAAGTTCTGAATCGGTTTTCCAACTCATTCATTCAATTGGTGTTGTGTTGTTACGTTTGGTTTAACTATCAAAAAGTGTAAGTAAACTAAAGTTGTTGACTCATTCATCTTCTAGCTCAAGGGCTCTGTTAACAATGGTACTAAAATTAGCTATTGACTCATTTATCCTTGTTAGATTTTAAGCTTTTGTGGAAGTTTTTTGTAGTTTCATGATCCGGATTATCCACAGTTTCTAGTTCATTCTGCCAACGTTTCAAACCCCATAGGGGCTCCATCATCGGGACAAACCAGATAGAATATGAATGAAAAATTTTATCCTTACATGTGCCCCATGGTATTTATTATAGATGCAAAGGTCATTTAATATTTTGCTACGAAGCATGATACTAATACATTGAAATTTTCCCTTAGCTCCTCTTGTTTTGTTCCTTTCTTCTTTTCTCCAAAGAACCAGGTCCGTGACCTCTCACTAGGCGTTTAGGCTCTAAGCATGTTTAAGGTCTGTGAGGGGCCTACTTCCCTTTGTTTGTAGGTTTTAAACCCGTATAGAAATTACCTGCATTCAAATTCTAAAACACAGAAAATGAACAATGCGAGGGCATAAAACATAAAACACATATACACAGGGATTTTCCCTTGGATCCCAAAATCGGGACTACTAGATTGATTTTTCATTACGTTCCTTTCAATTTTACAATACATATATATACATGTTAAAGCATCCAATACCATGGACCAAAAAACCATTGTGCCGAAAGCCATGTGCTAAAATGATGCGCAAAACCATAGGTAGGTTCGTCCCTCCTAATATAGGGTCCCAAAAAAAATTTCCCAGGGGTGCTGCCATGGACCCCATAGAGGGGGACTACCCACGTCCCTCATAGGGGAGGTGGGGACTACCCACCTCTATAGTATTGTCTCGACATACTTCCTTTAGTTTAACCAGAGCTTCCACTTTTCCTGATCTCTTTTGATTTCCATGCCGAAAATATAGTTTGCAGCACCAAGATCTTTCATGTCAAATTTGGAGGACAATTGGGTCTTCAAATCCTAAGTAATTTCTTTGAAATTTCCAACCAACAACATGTCATCCACATAGAATACCATATAAATAACATGGTCATCGATTAATTTAAAATACACACAGTGATTTTCTTTTCTTCTGGTGAAGACAAGTCCCCCTATAAATGTATCAAATTTCTGATACCACATCCTTGTTTATTGTTTTAACCCATACAGAGACTTATTTAACTTGCATATTAGTTATTTCTTAATTTTCACCGCAAAGCATTTAGGTTGCTTCATGTAGATCTGCTCTTCTAGATCCTTGCGAAGAAATGTTGTCTTGAGATCCATCTGTTCTACCTCAAAATCAAAAGCAGCAACAACATATAAAAGTAATGTAATAGAACCTACCCTGGCAACACGAGAAAAAATATCACCAAAATCAATTGCCGACACCTAGGAATAACCTTTTGCTACTGACTGAGATTTGTATTTCGCGACCTTTCCTTTTGCATTTGTCTTCTTCTTTAACACCCATTCTTTGCCAATGGGTTTCCTTCCAACTGACAACTTGACCAAATCCCAAGCTTCATTTTTGTGAAAATATGCCATTTCATCAACCATGGCCTCTTTCCAGAGTTTTCTATCCTTTGAATCTACTTCTTACATCATATTTCTTGGATCATCGTCAGTAATAGATAGAGAAAATTTGAGGAGAAACTAGATGGACTATAAATTTTTGGCTCCCTTCTTTCTTGAATTGATCTTCTCACAACCAGAGTTTGTGGCTCTTCATCTTCTGATTCCTCTTTTGTTGTAGAGTGTGATTCTTCTTGCTTTAGCTGAAACTCTATCTTGACATGTTCCTTTGATGTGACTACATGGTTAATAACATTTTTTTTTCGCCTCTCTGAACACCACATCTCCACTGTAAACGAACTTCCTTGTTACTGGGTTCCAAGGCTTATAACCCTTTAAGCCATCCTTATACCCAATAAAGATGGACTTTTCAGATTTACTATCCAACTTTTTTCTTCTCTCCTTTGGAACATTTACATATGCATCACATCCAAATACCCTCAGATGTGAAAGAGAGGGTTTCTCACCACTCCATACCCCTTGTAGATTTGTATCCTCCAACACTAATGAAGGTGATCCGTTGACCAGGTAACATGCTATCCCAACCGCCTCTCCCCAGAATTCCTATCCTAACCCGCTACAAGTGAGAATTATTCTTGCACTTTCCATCAACGTCTTATTCATTCTTTCTACAACTCCATTTTTCTCAAGTATGTATCGAGTAATATTTTGTCACAGTATACCACACTTCTTGCACAATTCTTGAAATTCCTTGCTGAAAAAATCTCTACTGTTATCTGTCCTCAACTCCTTTATCTTCTTCTCTGTCTGGTTTTCCACCAGAGCCTTGAATTCTTTAAACTTGTTAGAGACTTACGATTTATTCTTGAGGAAATATGTCCATGTATTCCTTGAGAAGTCATCTATAAATAATACATAGCACGCAAAATTACCTAGTGATGGAACCTTCATAGGTCCAAACACATTACTGTGGACAAGCTCTAATATTTGTTTCACCCTCTTACCACCACAGGGGAAACTCACCCGATTATGCTTCACATATACACTTTTTTAACAGAAATCAAAATCTAGAGAGCTATTAGTCATACCTTCTACCATAGCTTTACCATGAAGTACTCAAAGGCCCTTCTCTCCAATATGTCGAAGCCTTTGATGCCATAGCATGGTATTTTCTCCAGAGACCACTAGATTTTCTACTCCACTTTCAGGAACCACAAAACTGTTGCACCCATCAATAACAGTGCTACCTTGTAGCTTGTACATAGTTTCAATCTGAACTCCCCGCATCTATACCAGTGCTCCCCAAACCATCTTGTAGGTATCTTTCTCAAACACTATTTTTACACCTACATCATCTAGCTTGCTTACAAAAATTAGATTTCCGGCCAGTGAAGGAATATGTGGAACACCCAGAATTTTTCTAACCCTTCCACCTTCCAACTACAACTTTACTTTTTCCCAACCAACGATTCTATCCTTCCCATCATCCCCTAAGAAGTCATCACCACCATCGTATTTCTCATACTCACAGAACCACTCTCGATGGGGAGTGAAGTGAAAGGATGCACCTGATTCAATCAACCATGCCTCATTATCTACATGTGTACTTGAAGAAGCCAACTACACATCCCCACCTTCCTCTGAGGTGGCTTTCGCCTTTGTGGAAGGAGCATCATCAGATACCTTTCCTTTTCTAGGAGCTTTAGATTTACAGTCCCTTTTGTAGTGCCCTTCCTTTCTGGATTTCCAACACACCACCTTTACAAGTTTTCCTAGAGATTTATATCTCCCTCTAGATTTAGATCTCCCACTTGATGACTTTTTATTGTTTTTGTTCTCGGACCGTCCTTGTACAGACAAGGAATCACCATTCTAGATCTTCATATTTTTTCATCGTATCTCCTCCATCAGCAACGATGAGACTATTTCATCAAACTACAAGGCAGTTGCATTGCTAAATATTGCAATAACTAGAATATCCCGCGAATCTGATAGAGAAAACAACAAACTCGTGAACTTATCTTCATCTGTAATTTTAATATCAACAGATAATAAATGGCTTACCACAACTTTTAAATGAATTCAGATGCTCTGTCATTGAGTCTCCATCTTTCATCCTCACGTTATACATTGTTTTCCGTAGGAAAAATTTATTCACCAAAGACTTAGATTGGTACAAAGTCCCTAACTTGACCCACGAAGCCTTAGCCGTAGATTCCCCTGATACATTCAACAAAACTGAATCTGAGACACACAATCATATTGTGCTCTCTGCCTTCAGATATAACTTCTTTCATTCTTCATCGGACACTCTTGTCGGTTTATTACATGGATCTACCACGATCCACTGATCTTTATCTACAAACAGATCCTCCATCTTGAGATTCCATAACCCAAAGCTCTGACCATTAAATTTATCGATCTCTATCTTTCCACTTCTTGTCATCTTCATTCACCACCAGAATCGATCCCATAGATCTCCCACTAAACATGGTCCACCACAGGCCCGAGTGAAACCCCTCAGCAACAACGGTGTCCCCTTGAAGCTAAAATTGCTCTGATACCAAATGTAGGTTTTAACCCATACAAAGATTACCTGCATACGAATTCTAAAACACAAAAATAAATAATGCGAGGGAATAACACATAAAACACATATACACAGAGGTTTTCCCCTGGATTGCAAAACCAGAACTACTAGATTGATTCTTCATTATGTTACTTTCAATATTACAATACATATATATACATGCAGAAGCATCCAATACTATGGATTGAAAAACCATCGTGCCCAAAACCATGTGCTAAAACCATGTACAAAACCATAGGTAGGTTCGTCCCACCTAATATAGGGTCCCAAAAAGATTTCCCCGGGCACTGCATCGGACCCCGTAGAGGGGGGATACCCGCCCCCTTGAAACCCCCAATGACCCCGATGCTGCACAATCCACAAAACAAAGGGGGGGGTCTACCTCCCATCTAACCCGTTGGTTTACTAGGGTGGCTAGCCATGGAAAGAATATAACACAACCCAACATTGTTAACTACTCTATGTGCATGGTTTTCATACCTACAAGAAATTACCAAATGCCAGTGGTAATGATCGTAGCCTCTCTGGCTTGCAACTTTGTAAGATTCTGTTATGGGCTCATGGGATTCTAAGCATGGCCCACCTTAATACCTCGATTGAATTGTATTTGTATAATCCATTGACTTGTGATATCTGCTACAACACATATATATGCTCTATAGAGTGGAACCTGAGTACCTAGAAACTTGACCCTCATGTGAAATTGTAATTCTTAGAAGGTTATGGGCTCGTGGTCTTCCATGTATGGTCCACTACTCTATGCTTCCATTGCAATGCCATACATTTTCTATCACATAATTGGTACACTCTTGGTCCTACAAAACCATGAAAGCCAGGCTTCCAATTCAAATTAATTCCAGGCTTTAGGGTTTTTGGGGTTGTAGGATTTCAAGTTTCTGGGGTTTCGATCTTTTGGGCTTCTATTCGTTCTACCGTGGCTCAATTCTATCTAGAATGAAGTTATAGCCTTCTGGAGATTTTGTATTCTCGACTTTCTAAACTTTGACTTGGGTCATACATCTTTTAGTGGCTATATATGAAAAACTAGGTCTTTTTCGAACTTCCCCGTATTACAGGAAAGTTATTTCTAAGATGTTTCAGTCCAAATGGATTTCATCTGCATTTGAGATGATTTGCTAGTCAATAAATACCTACAAATCCTTTGTATCATTACTACTACCATGCTTATCTTAAACCTTATTCTTGTGCCTAAAAACCTAAGCTTCTTAGGAATCTCTTTGACAGTCGTGCCACCAATTGACACCTTGTTACCATCGATGAAAACATATTTGTAATAGAGGTGGGGTAGCTGTTATGGGTTTTATTCTAGTTCTAGTTTCGAGAAGGGATAAATTATTTTATGAAAGTCAAGCCTCCTACATTTGATGGAGAGATGAAGAAATTAGAATTTGTAGAAGCATGATTATGTAGGATGAAGAAGTTCTTCATATTGCATGATTACTTACCGAACATGAAAGACAGGATAGCTACCTTTAGTCTCAAATTGAAATGAAACATCTGATGGGAAGATTTGAAGAATGATAGAAGCATTATAAAAGAAGAGTTGATTTACGATGAGCTTGAAAGACTCTTCAAGAAGAAGTACCTATCTGAAAGATATTGTGATGACATGGCTAACGGATTCTATGAGCTAAATATGGGTTATATGATAGATGATAAGTACACTATAATACTCCTTTAGTTCTTGAGGTATGTGCCTTACCTTAAGGATGAGAAAGAAAAGGTTCAAAGGTTCATCAGTGGGTTGCGAGTAACATTCAAAGACCACATTGAGTTTGATGAGCCTCAGTCACTAGAGGAAGCCATTAGAAGGATGAAGCATTGTTATGAGTAGTCAAAGTGCAAGAATATTTTTAAGTGGATTTGGGTTTGAGACCCATGTCCTTTCTCAACTACATTCAACCTGAGTAGTAGAATAAGGGTCATGGTATAAATCCTTTGAACACTAGGCTAGCAAGCCTCAGATTTATAGTGCTTGGGAGGCACAAATTGTTGGAGATGTTGGTTATAGTATTCCTCGGATTTATGCAACAATGGATAAGAGGAAGTAAGATCATCATGAATCCATTATTAAGATGGAAGGTATGCCCTATGATAAAGTTGTTTCTATTTTTATTGATCTTGGATCAGACTATAGTTATATATGTCCTAGCTTGGTGGATAAGTGTTGATTGAATAAAGAAATTCATGTAGAATCTTGGTTGGTAAAGTTGGCTATAGGGACCAAGAGAAGAGTTTATCAGTGGGTGAGATCATCTGCATTTGAGATTAGTTGTATGCCTATCTCAACATATCTAATTGTTTTTCCTTTGGGTTCATATAGTATGCTTTTGGGCATGGATTGGCTATTCATTCACGGGACCAAGGTGGACTATTATGAAAATGCTATTGAGTGTCTAAATGACGATGGGTAAAAGAGAATCTTAAAATGAATGAAGAAGCCTACATCAATAAGAATGGTTACAACTATGAAAGCAAAGAGAACCACTAGAAAAGTATGTTTAAGTTTGTAGTACATGTTTCGAGTGACAAAGGGAAGGATATTGAGGATGATGAAGTCCTAAAGAGGTATCATCTTTTTCATCATTTTGAGGATGTGTTCTTATAGAGATTCTAGATTTACCACCTCATAGGGAAGTGGAATTTCCTATTGAGTTGATACTAGGAGCATCACCAGCATCTATGGCACCGCACAAGATGAGTACTCCAGAGTTGGTGGAACTCTTATGGGATAGATTTATAAGAGTGAGTTTTACATGTAGGGAAACATGATGAGACATACCAACAGTTTATGCAAAGATTGCAGTAGCAGGGACAAGGTGATGAAAATGAGGAGTATCACCTTAAAAAAGATGGCTTTGTCATATTCAAGAACACGATTTATTTACCACATAGTAGTGAAATGAAGAATCTTATCTTGAGGGATTTTTCATGTCAATATGTATTCAAGCAACCTGGGATATCAAAAGGCTTTAATAACTATTAAGAAGTTCTATCATTAGATGAAATTAAAGAAATAGGTGGTTGAGTTTTTCGTAAGATGTCTATACTATCAATAGTTGAAACTAGAATGTACTAATCCAACTTGTCTATTACAGCCAACTATAATTACATAATGGAAATGGGAGGTAGTTTTCATGGAATTTATTATACGATTGCTAAGGACATAGAAGAAACATGATTCCATAATGGTTGTGGTTAATAGGTTGAGCAAGGTATCTCACTTCATTGCAGTGAAGTCTATTAATTCATATAGTTTAGTAGCTTAGATCTTCATCAAGGAGATAGTGAGGTTCCATGGTGTTCCCAAGAAGATTATATCAAATACAGAAGCCAATTTCACTTCTAGGTTTTGGAACGAGTTTTATACAGGTTTGCAGATAGATTTAGCTTTCAGTACAACTTAACATCCATATATAGATGTAAAGACTAATAGGGTTAACAAGACTCTTCATGATATGTTGAGGATGTATGTCGTGTATCGACAGAGGAAGTGGGAGGAGTATCTTCCACAGGTGGATTTTTTTTATAATAATAGTTATGAAGAATATTTGAAGATGAGTTAATTTGAGGATCTCTGTGGGTGTAGTTGTGATACTCTTGTTAGTTGGAGTGATCATGTGAACATGGTATTGATTGGACCAGATATGTTTTTTCAGATGGAGCAGGAGGTGCAAGTTACTAGAGGGAATTTGAAGGTAGGACCAAAATTGAAAAATAGTTATGTGGGTTAGCATAGAGCGTTGAAGGAGTTGCAGGTTGGAGAGCATGTGTATTTATGCATCAAGCCTAAGAGGAGCTCCTTGAGGATTGGGTCATGTGACAATTAGTTGGCACCTACATATTGTGAGCCTTTTGGTATCCTTGAGAGGATTGGACTAGAAACCGACCAACCTATAGTGTAGAAAACAATGAAAGTTCATGATGGTTTCCATGTTTTATTGCTAAAGAGATATGTCCAGGATGTTAATGATGTGATTGAATGGTCTGTATTACAGGTCAAACCAAAGGTATAATTCCAGACAGAGCCATAATGCAGTTTCAAGTGCAAACAAATCATTCTCTAGAACTCAACAATAGAGCAGGTTAAAGTGTAGTGGAAGCACTTCGGGCCCAATGAATTTGCACGGGATATCGTTGATGATATGTAGGATTTTTCTCCTTATTTATTTGCTAGTTAAGCATATGTGTTTGGTTTATGTGCTTTATTTTATATTTATATATGTATATGTGTATTATAAATACTGGAACAAGTTCTGTTATAAATTTATAATAAGCAATATGTTGTAAATATTACATGGAGTTGTGTTATAAATATCTCATTAGCAATATGATCAATTAATCATGTTTTCAGTGGTTTGGTATGTTATAAGTACTTCATGCACTAGTAGAAAATGAGAAATTAGTGACTGGGTGACTAGGAACGTTAGCCACCACAACTTTCGCAAGTGAAATACGATAAAAAATGAGAAATCTTAAGTGACACAACTAAAAACGACTAACATAAACAACTAATTTAGTCACGAGCTAAAATATATGGCTAGTTAATAAGTAGTACTACTAAAAATGACTAACATGAATGACTAATTTAGTTTGTGAACAAAAATACGACGACCTAACAAGTACTACAATAATACAAATCAATCATTTATATTATTCATTGTAATTGTGTATGGAAACTTCAAAATGATGGATGAAGATCCATATGAATAGAGCCCAGCCAATAATATTTGCCTAAAAATAATTTGAGAGTGTGTTTGGGTTTGTAAAATAAATACATGTCAAAGCTTAAAAAAAAACAAAAACTTAAAAGTGTGTAACATAAGCCCATATCAAAACTCTATATGGAAATAAACTGAATGCTTATCTTTAAGGATTCTTATGGCTGCCTTAAGGTACTATGCAAACTCTAATATGATTGATGCAAATATAATAGATAACTTCTCGTCACCATGTAAATTCTGCCCTAATTCGAGAAGCCAAAATACCCATTAGAAAATGATGTATATTTAAAAAAAAAAAAACATGTAGATAGATTTAAATTTATATAATGTAAACACATACTCCAACCTCTTGGTGCCATGAATTTGAACCTAGGGTCATATATAAGTATGTAAACTCAAGAAATTGGGAAAAGAGCCATGTGAATAGAACTTCATTCACTCCAAGACTATATTTGATATTGAGTAAACTCAAGGTGTTGGGAAAAGAGGCATGTGAATATAACTTCATTCACTTCAAGACCTAATTTGACATTTGACATAGTAAGTGGATCTCAATGAGACCAAGTGATAACTTATTTTATAACTTTGTAGCATTTAAAATGAAATAAGACAAGTGCCCGACAAACACTTTCCACTCCAATGACAAAATACAAATAAAAAATGGGTCGATGCATTCAGAATTAACTTTAAAAAAATACAAGTTGCAAAATTAACTTAATCCTTTCAAACTTATACATTTAAGTCAATCCTTAAAAACATTACCTAATCAAGTAACTAATAAAAATAATATAATTTAAAGCTACTGTTAAGCTAGAAACCAAATTGCTATATAAATTCAATTTATTCCTAAAAGAAAGATAGTCTAATGTTTAAAATTTATGGTGATATGCGTACTAGATCAATCTGAATTTCAAGCTAACATTGTATGATATATCCAAATAAATTATTTTATAATATAATAATATAATATATCATCTCTTATCCAATTTATGATATATCCAAATAAATTATTTTATAATATAATAATATAATATATCATCTCTTATCCAATTTATAACAAACTAATGCAACAAAATGAAGTTATTTTTCGAAAAAATCACATCATTAAGTAATCATCTAAATCCACTGATTCTTAAAATAGATACATTCCAATTCATATTTAATCTAAATCCACTGATTCTTAAAATAGTTACATTCCAATTCAATATGAAAGAGAAAAGAATGAAAAATACTAGATTTTATATTTCTTTGTGGGTTATTTAAAAATGATCAAACTTTTCCTATCAATCTCCCCTCCCCCCCCCCCCACAAAAAAAAATAAGTGTCTTTTAAGTTGTCATATTTAGTGTGAAATTTTTTTATATCCACGAAGCATCCATAATGATCATGGATTCCTTACCAAACCTGCAAAACATTTTTTTTGATCTTGAAGAATTTATAATGATCATGGATTCTTAACCAAACCTATAGACCACCAAATGTTGGAAGGTGCCAGGTAGTAAATGATAGGGGAGGAATAGGGGTATTTAGTGGAGTGGTCACTGAAATCTCAAACACTGCTAAAAAAAAAATATGTGGATGTGCCAAGTTTAGGGTCGAATTATGTGTATGGGATACTCTACCTTGTTGGGTCAGTGAAAAAACTAGCTACCCAAATGGAGATCTAGGTAACAGTTAATTGCTCTCACCTCACTGATGATAGAATGTGGTTTCATTCATTACAAACTCATTAATATAGGGTTTGAAGATTTGAATGAAATATATGTAATGAAGAAAGAATTATTCTTTTGTGATTTTTTTGACTATTTTCCATTCAGCTACAAGGGAGAATGATGTTTGGGGTTTTTAATGGAAAATTATTGAGTTTTCTAAACCAGCATCGATGATCAATGAACCCATTCAGATATGAGGGGAAGGGATGTTAGAGGATTTTAATGGGTAAAAATATTTAATTTTCTAAACCATAATCGATTACTAGTTGACCCTTGACCGTTTTCTGCCATGGTGCCTAATTGTTGTCGCATTGTGAGGTATTTCATGGATTCTGTGAGGTATCTGTCTTATGGAGGTCACGTGGACTTGTATGATGATGTGAAGAAGTATCTAGATAATATGTTGATAAATAAGCCTCCTTTATATATATGGAAAACACATTACAGTAGTAGGTCACAAAAAGAATTGGCTCAACCACTTCTGATTTCTCTTCATAAGTCTATACAAGTATTCTACAATATATTACAATTAAAATCAATCATGCACTAAGAAGTTTTCAAAACCTTTCCCGAAGATCAATCCCCAAAATTGGCATGCACCAAGCAACCTTCAAAACCTTTTTCAGAAGATCATTCCTCAAAACTGGTATGGTTTTTGGTCCTGGTTCTTCTTCGTGTGACTACTTTGGGTAGAATCTCCTGGAAAATATTAATGGATAAGGTTCACTTCCACTCACTCAAATCTAAAATCTTTACGCTTTTTAGAGCCACCATACCCATTTCATGGTCAATTTGTGTTTCTCTTAGAGTTGAAACAACTTGCCCTGAATGCTCTTTCCATGCTACTTTATGGCTTGGATAGTGTTGATTTTGCTGAGGGAAGCAAATACTTTTGGGTGATATAAACTACCCATGTGATGGGCCTTGCTGTTTCAAAACATGAATTTATCGCTTTCTCTCTGAAAGCTCTTCATGTAGTTATTTGCCTCCTAAATAAGGAATCCCAAATTGTCCATACGATGGACCTTGTTGCTTCAAACCATGGATTTCTTGCTTGCTCTCAGAAATCTCTTCCTCCAATTCTTCCCCTACTAAATAAGTAATCTGTTCCAATTTCGAGAGTGGGCACCCTATGGTGTTTTTCTGGGAGGATCCCTTCCTAAAGAAGGAATCTCAAACTGTCCATGCGATGGACCTCATTTCTTCAAACCATGGATTTCTTATTTGCTATAGGAAAGCTCTTCCTGCAGTCCTTCCCCTTCTAAATAAGGAATCTCTTCCAATTTCGAGAGTGGGCACCCTGTGGTGGTTTTTAAGGAGGAGCAATTATATGGAAAAGACATTCTAGTAACTCCGTGTAAAAGTCTTGGTGGTGAAGGATAATTTACAAAAAAAAATTTGGAAACAACACCATGAAATGACCTATTCAAAGCAGAATGATGTTGGAAATCATTTATTTCCTTGTAATGACCTGGGAATATATATTGAGCGAGCAAGCATGAAAGTCCAATCACTTCAGGTATTTTAGGTAGGGTATTATACCTACTTGATTTTTGAGGATCATGCATCCTGCCAAAGTTCAACCCATTCTCCACATAATTTTGAGAGTGTGCAACATGCTCAAAATCTTCCTCATACTCAGTATTATCAAACTCAAACTGATTTTTTGCATGTTCCTTCTCAGGGAAGGCTTCTGAGATATTAGTAACCGATTCACAACTAGTGGTAGACATTTGTTGATCTGCCTCAAATTTAGCCTGCATACAAATTAGTTCCAGCACTCACTTCCTCTTCTACACCATGAAACTATGGAGTCATCATTTCACCAATTTATGCAAGGCAAAGACCAACAACAAGAGCAGTTTTTAAGAATGTGGTGCACAATATAAGAATCCTTAAAGATGACTACCTCAGCATGAGAAACTTGAATCTTGGAATATTTGCATCTTTATTTACATCAAGCCTATTTATATATTCTAACTCATCCTCTGAAAATGGCAAAAAATCTTGAGGCTAATGAAGCCACAGAAAGAAAGGATCCTCCAGCATTTTTGGAAGGCAGAGACTGTGGTGTATAGGAATAAGCTAAACAACATCAATCATTTGAGCATATATGCCAGAATCTCTTTCCAACCTTTTTACAATGATGTTGCTAGCATGTCTATCATCATTTAATATCCTTATATATAAAATTCATATCCTATGTACAACAACAACAGAGAAGCTGGATGTCCCATGGTCACTGGAATCACAACTATGTATAACAAACTACTAAAATGAAGCAATATTACTTGTTTACTTTCCAGGCTTTTGTTTATGGTCATCCCTTTATTAATATTAAAAATTGGATGTGAATTCTTAACAAGCATAGCTGTAGGAACCTTTGCGAAAATTTTTTGGTCTAGAAGGTAAGAAGATACTTATTGGACACTTGTCTCTCCCACACAAACTGAACTCTTTAGGTCAGGTTTCTCTAGAATCTTTCCAACATAACATTTAGCGGAATGATGCTGGAAATAATTTCTTTCCTGGTAGTGACCTGGGGATCCAGATTGAGATAGCAAGCACGAAAGTTTAGTCACTTCATGTATTTTAGGTAGGGTATTATACCTACTTCATTTATGAGAATCATGCATCCTGCAAAAGTTCAACCCATTCTACACATAATTCAAGGAGTCAACAACATGTTGAAAATCTTCCTCAAACTCCATATCATCAAACTCAAACTGATTTTTTGCATGTTCCTTCTCAGGGAAGGCTTCTGAGAAATTAGTAACTGATTCACAACTAGTGGTAGACATTTATTGATCTGCCTCAAATTTAGCCTACATACAAATTAGCTCTAGCTCACTCGCTTCCTCTTTACACCATGAAACTATGTACTCATAATTTCACCAATTTCTACAAAGAAAATACCAGCAGCGGAAATAATTTTTAAGAATGCGGTGCACAATATAAGAATCCTTAAAGACAACTCCCTAATCATGGGCAAATTCAATCTTAGCATATTTGCATCTTTATTTGCATCAAGCCTATTTATATACTCTAACTCATCCTCTGAAAATGGCAGAGAAGCTTGAGGCCAATGAAGCCAGTCAAAGAAGGGATCCTCCAATGTTTTTGGAAGGAAGAGACCATGGTCTATAGGCATAAGCTCAACAACATCACTCATTCAAGGATATTTGCCAAAATTTCTTTCCAACCTTTTTACAAGCATGTTGCCAGCATGTCTATCAGTATTTATTATCCTTATATCTAAAATCCATATCCTATGTACAATAGCAATAGAGAAGCTGGATGTCCCATGGTCATTGGCATCATAATTATGTATAACAAACTACTGAAATGAAGCAATTTTAGTTGTTTACTTTTTGGGTTTTTGTTTATGTTTATCCCATTACTAATATTAAAAATTGGATGTGAAATCTTAACAAGCATAGTTGAAGGCACCTTTGTAAACTTTCTGTGATCTAGAATGTAAGAAGTAACTTCTCGGATACCTGTCTCTCCCACATCAACTAAACTCTTTAGGTCAGCTTGCCCCAGACTCTTTCCAGCGTAACCTTTAGCCGAGTGATGTTAGAAATCATTTCTTTTCTGGTGGTGACCTAGGAATGTACATTGAGAGAGCAAGCACGAAAGTACTATACCTACTTGATTTTTGAGGATCATGCATCTTGTCAGAATTCAACCCATTCTCCAAATAATTCAGAGAGTCACCAACATGCTAAAAATATTCTTCATACTCCATGTCATCAAACTCAAACAGATTTTTTGCATGTTCCTTCTTAGGGAAGGCTTCTGAGAAATTGATAACTGATTCAAAACTAGCAGTAGACATTTGTTGATCCATCTTAAATTTAGCCTGCATACAAATTAGTTCCAGCTCACTCACTTCCTCTTCTACACCATGAAACTATGGACTCATCGTTTCACCAATTTCTGCACGGCAAATACTAGCAACGACAACAATTTTTAAAAATGTGGTGCACAATATAAGAATCCTTAAAGATGACTCCCTCAGCATGGGCAACTTCAATCTCAGTATATCTGCATCTTTATTTTCATCAAGCCTATTTATATACTCTAACTCATCCTCCGAAAATGACAGATGATTATGAAGTTCTTGCTGTCATAGTGCCCTGTACATCACTACCTTAAATGATAAGACCTACCCTCCTGTTAGAACCTGCAAAGAGGAACCGATAAGATTTTACCATTTTGCGTTCATTGTCTCTTAACCTGCTTTGAATGAAACATTTTAACCAAAAGTAACTAGAAGAGTACACCGGGTCACATGGAATGTGATCATCAAAGCTTCTTTAGTGGCCAATACGTACATCCCAACACCCATCGAGAGTATAAATGCATAATAGGCATGGAGTTATATTTGAGCTCTAAGCTTCACAAGGTGAAAACAAAATGAAGTTACTTCAAAAATCACAGGATTTAAGAAAAAAATGCCTTCACCAGTTAGTACCCCATTTTACCTTGGAACAGGGTGTATCACTTAGAACACACCATTGTTGGTAATAAAATGAAACAGTATATACGCATACCCTCTTAATATTCAAAAGATTGCTGATATCGACAAGCATGAAATTTTAAGTAATGGCTATGCATGATTCCAATACAAATCAATAGAGCTCCATGAATACTGAACCCTAGTTCAATTAATGGTCATGCATAAATCCAATTTAAAGCAGTGGATCTCCAGAGTCCACACAAACTGAACCATGGGAGTGGCATCAAGGTCAAAGATATAAGATAAGATCCTACAACAAAGAAATATATTTAAAAAGGAGAAGGAATGAGGGAGGAGGAGATTATTGAAGTGGACTTAGTTCAATGACTTTGAAAAATTATTTATGGATGATAGCTTATCATATAAACTATGTCAACATGGGAGGTGCAACAAGTCCAAAGATGTAAAGATCTTACAATAAAGCACAATTCTTTTAAGGGAGGGGCAGCAAGTCCAGAGATGTAAATATCGTACGACAAAGCATAATGTCTTTAAGGAGGAGAAGGAAGAAAGAATGTATATTTTCACCCCAAAGTCTACTTCGTGAGTGGCAAAGCTTTTAGTATAGGATGGTACTGAAGCCACTAGCAATATTAGGACTAGATGCTGACAAACCAAACTGGGGACTTGCATCCCAAAGTCTGCTTCTAGATTACCATATCTTTTGGTGCAGATGATACCTCATAAACTAGCTCTATAAGATGGCATCAAAACTACCAACAATGACTATATGCTGACACATCAGAGACTTGGATACCAAAGTCTGCATATTAGGTATATATGTTAACACATCAAACCGGGAACATGCATCCCAAAGTCTGCTTCTATATTAGCAAAGCTTTTGGAGCAGATAATGCCTCATAAACCATCTCTATATGATGGCACCAAAACAACCCAAAAATGACTATATGTTGACACATCAACCTGGAGACTTACATCCCAAAGTTAGCATATTATGACTATATGCTGATACATCAAGCTGGGGACCTGCATCCCAAAGTCTGCTTCTAGATTAGCATAGCTTTTGGTGCAGATAATGCCTCATAAACCAGCTTTATAAGATGGCACCAAAACAGCCAGCAGTGACACATTAACCTGAACACATCAACCTAGAGACTTGCATCCCAAAGTCTGCATATTACGACTATATGTTGACACATCAAATTGGGGACTTGCATCTCAATGTCTGGTTCTACATTAGCATATATTTTGGTGCAGATAATGCCTCATAAACCAGCTTTATAAGTTGGCATCAAAAAAACGAGCAATAACTATATGCTAATAGACACATCAACCTAGAGACTTGCATTAGCATGCATATTAGGACTATATGCTGACATATTAAACTAGGGACTTGCATCTCAAAGCATGCTTCTAGATTAGCATAGCTTTTGGCGTAGATAGTAAATCATAAATCAGCTTTGTAAGATGGCACCAGAACAACCACCCATGACTATATGCTGACATATCAACCTAGAGACTAGACCAAAGTATGATTCTATATTAGCATACCTTTTAGTGCAGATAATGCCTCATAAACCAAATTTGTAAGATGGCACCAAAACAACCAGCAAGGTTAGTACTGGAGACCTACAAACACATCAGACTGGAAACTTGTACTCAAAAGTGTGCTTCTAGAGTAACAAATATTTTGTCGTGGCTAATCCCTCATAAAACATCTCCGCCTCACAATTGTTATTTGGTGTGGATTATAAATAGAGACATAAGAACAATTGAAAGAGAAAGGCTTACATTATGCTATGGTGGGTAGACTCCCATAGAGAAATTCTAATATAAAAGTACAAAGCGAACGACCCAACATGATAACCCCATAGAAGGCTAGCATGATAGCACCGTGGCAGGATGGATAACATCATGTAGAAATACAAAGGAACCACTCTTTAATAAACACTTCAATTTAAGCAACACATCACGGCTGATCCTCAATGCTAGCAATAATTTCAAATCAAGTAATTGACGAAGAAGTTAAACTATTAGCATACCAGCCATGAAAATCTATGAGACACTCATAGCTTTGCAACTTCAGAAGCCATTTTGTCATGGTCAGTGATATTTCAACCAAAGGCATTGATGAGATTCCCAAAGAATATGAGCTTATTTTCTTCAAGGAAACTACTTCTTAGGACAAGAAAGTGTCTATTTCTGATTGCAATGTATTGGTATTATGATTTTGGAGAACCCCTTGTTAGTAGACAAGCTATTATCATCCAAGAGATTATGAATGAAGTTCATTCTATTTTGCAACTTTTCATCTCCTAGATTCATTTTATCTACTGCATTAACAATTTCAAAAAAAATTTATATGCTTCATTCTATTTGAATCAAAGTGTCTGCATTTAATGCTCTAATTTGTAGTGGTGAGATTCAACTTTTATATACAATTGGTTATGATCCATATTCACCCATATATCTAGATCTAGACTATGATTCTCATATTGATTAACACCGGGGTGCAGAAGGACTGAGGAAAATCATGAAAAAATTGATAAATCCAAAGAATTCTCAGTTCCTAGTGGAAGATCTTGAAGCATATAACTTCCATTGCTTGACTTATAAATTCAAGAACATATCCACTGTAAGTTTCAATTATAGATGTCATTTTCAGTGGCTACTGCATGTTTTATGAGTGTTAATTTAGGCACTTCTTTACTGGTTCCAACTTGATGACATTAATACCCTATTATAAACAATTAGAATGGAGTACATGAACTAGCTTTATTTATGCTAAATATTAGGGATCCATGACAACTATTAGTAGGATAAAAACAAGATTCAGGACTATCATTGAATGTTAACTAGTCTTGTTAGTTTGTTAACATTTTACTTGTGTACTATTTTGCTAGGCTCCCAAAGTAGATGAATTGAGGTGAAAACTAAGAATGAGAGGTTTGAGATTCCATGTGGTTTATACTCAAAAACTTTCCTGGCTATGCTTGATGCTTCTTCATGCTTCGAGATCTCAAGCTTTAAGGTGATAAAATTGAAGACAACTCTTTTGCCACTAAATTTAATTTGATGATTTTAGTCTTTAATTTGATGATTTTGGACATATTACTAAGCCTTCACCAAAATTTTCCACAATAACATATTTTATTCTTAAAATAGTGAAAATTGTTACATCCCTCAAAATAATCATATAATGATTCCTCAAACAATCCTGGATACAAACTTTGTGGCACAATGACAATTGCTACAAATATGAAATTCAAAGCCTTTTGGTTATGTGAATAGATGACTTGTAGCTAATAAACCCAAAAGAAATGAATAAGTTATAAATTTCGTTTCAAAATATATGCTTCTTGTCACAAACCTTCAGCATTGTAATGCAATGTAAGGTTCTTGTCAATTATATTGCCTTCACCATTGATTAGCTAGGCCAAGCTCTATAAAATCGTGTATATTTTATGTGACTATGGGTGTGATCTAGCTGCTTCAATAGATGCACATACCCTCTTATTGATCTCAACCCAGCTGCACCATGGATTTTTTTTTTAACCCCCTGTGGTTTAATATTGTTCTCACTTTGACTACATCAACCCATCTTCCAGCTGCAATAGAGAGGTTTCATACCAATACATAGTTTCCTACATTTTTGGAGCCTAACTCAAAACTCCATTATGATGCCCATTCTCCTAGCTCCACATTGCAATGAATGTTGCAGGCACCAAGTGAGGCATTCCATATGGTAGAATTAGGTTCTATTGGCACCATCCTTATAAAATTTTGATCCTCATAAAGATGTTGAGCACAACCAAGAATGTCAACCATGCATGCATACTGTTCTATCCTATGGGTAATGCCATAATCTTGACTAAAGCAATGAAATCATTTCCAATGCAATTCCACTAAGCTTGCATGACTACATGCATACAAAAGGAAAGTAAAAGTGATATGAGATGGTTTAACTCCCATCTATTGCATTTGGTGGAAACAACAAAGGCATCCTCACAACCATGATTCCATACCCATCAATCATCATGTTCCATGAAACCAAATATTTTTCAAACATATTGTCAAACATCTAGTGAGCTATATCTATGCTTCCACACTTGCAATATATGGATATCTTGATAATATCTAGGGAAACATCCAATTCAATTCCATTTTTGAGAATAAAATCATGATTAGACTTACCATGTTGAAGGGTTGCTAGATACACACATCCATGGCAAACACCCAAGTTGATCACTTGGCTAGGTTTCATATCTATTAATTTAAACTGATTAAAAAATGACAATGCCTCACTAGCATGTCCATTATACATGTATGATGAGATCATGTTGCTCATTGAGATAATATCTGTTTAGGAGTTTTGTTAACTAATTGGTGTACATCTACACAATTTCCACACTTTGCATACATCTCTAGAACAAAGACATCAAACTCAATTCCAATTTTGACAAAATGGGCTTAGATCTTCTCCCCTTCTCTTAGAACATACAAGTTGACACATGCCTAAAGAGAAGATGAAAAAATGATTATATTTGGTTGTACATACACTCCATACATTTGGTAATATGCAAAGGTGTTATGTTTAGGTTTGTTCTATGCTTAGAGGAATTTATTTAAATGTTCATGGTTAGCTCAATACCTTTTCCAGATTAGCAATCACATCAGAATTAAAGTAAACTGCAGATAGAACATAAACATAAATCGCTGAAGACAAGCCAAGACAAGAGGACATAAGATGTGGTGCTAGCCATGGAAAAACCCTAATGTGGGGAACCCTTGATCAGTTCTTCTTATATGTTCTTCAATAGTTCAGCAGAGAGAGAGAGAGAGAGAGAGAGAGAGAGAGAGAGAGAGAGAGAGAGATAGTACATTTACAACAAAAGTATCTAGATAAGAGCATATATCATGTCTAATAAGATGATACATGAGATCAGTTGAAGAAATGCTGCTTCAATTGATCCTGCAAGGTGAATCCTTCACCGATCATTGTGCTGCATCTCATCGTCATGTTGCACCACATTGTTCTGCGCCATGCTGCATATGCTTGCTGTTCCATTGTGCCACTACTATGCAATGTCATGGTTGTCCTCTTGTGCCACTACTATACTATGTCATGGCCGTCCCATTGCACCACTTTTGCACTATGTTATCATTGTCCCATTGTACCACTGCTGCACAATATCATGGTTGTCCCATTGTGCCACTGCTACACTATGTCATGGTTGTCCCATTATGCCATTGTTGCACAATGTCATGGTTGTCCCGTTTGTTGGCATTATGATACAGATGTTGTCCTTCATGGCAACTCACTCAGATGAAAGATCATAGCACAACAGGTTAACATCAAAGAATTACAGATCAGACTACAAATAATGAAGAAAGAGAGGTATACGTAGGTTCACCTTGACAAAGGTGGATATACACGCAGGTTCACAGAAAACAAGTTGCATATATGTACACACACACTTTCACAGAAGGAAAAGATCGCATATATTGGAAAACTAAGTTTTTGGTCCAAGATATTTGGTCCATGGTATTTTGATCAATGGTATTGGTCCAAGGTATTGACCCTAGGTATTTGGTCCAAGGTATTGGTCCTATGTTGTTCTGGACCATAGTATTAAGAAAGGCCTAAAACTATAAAGGTGGAGAAGATCATTAGGCTAGGTTTGCAAGTATCGAATATTTGATGAAGTGTGAGATCTAGTATGGAGGTTATTGGCTTATGGTGTTGTGCTTGATCTAAACTAGGGATGAACCTTGGCAGTTGATGGAGGATAAGATCTAATGATGGATCGTGATCTTAAGGTTTGAAATGAATTATCTTTATATGATTTGATCATGTTTATTCTAGAACTAAATGACGACACATATGTTCTTCTGTAAATATTATGATCTGGGTATAGCTAAAGCCTGGAATAGCTGCAGAATTATGAATTAATATTTGTAGATGTATACGTTGGTTGGCCTTGAGAAAAGGATGTATACACAAAGGTTCAACACATGGAAGTAGTGTATACCTTATAAAGTATGTTTTAGCTTTTTTTCTTTGATGTGGAAGAGCTATGGGTTCTGGGTACTGTATTCTGGTGATATTATACTGAATGATCAGATTGATGGGTTGTCAAAGTGATTGATTGATTCGGTTGTGGTTGGTTCAGAAAGTGATTGGTTGATGTAGATGTACTTGATGATTGAACTACAACTATGATGTTGTTGATGGATCCAGTTTTGAAATTTATGAAACGTGGTCCCTGGAGGAAGAAAGAAGGTCGTAGACTTCTATAGGTTGTAGCATACGTACTAGTAAACATATTGGCTAGTACAAGAGTTAAGGGGTTGTAGCACCCTTTCTGTAGAAACTGTAGAATGAGAGAAGGTTGTAACCTTCTACAGGTAGAAGCCCGCGTAGTGGTATAAGCCTGCACCAGTACAAAACCGTAAACAGATTTTCTCATTATTAAAAGAAGATAGAGATGACATCAATAGGTGGTTTTCACACACATTGGATTTCCACCTTATATCTTACTGTTCATGTGTGTTGCTTACATGTGATGCTTTACTCTACTTTTACTGCACTATCTAATAAATCTCTGATATAGTGGTTAAAGTTCAATGCATGAAAAATTGGGTAAATCAAAAGTTCTCTGCATATATGTTGGTTTCTTTAAGTACAGTCGCATATACATGGTACTTCACTTAGCTGAAGTTTCATATACAAATCTATTTGGAAAATTAAATTATTTATTTGATAGAACTGATTGACCCCCCCTCTCAGTATTATCTCCAACAATTGGTATCAGAGCAGGTCCTTCAGAAGAAGCTTGATAGCTTGAAGGGAGATGGATCATCATGAGTAATCAAGAAAGCATGTGATGCATTAGACCGCTAATCTTTGATGGGAGTGACTTTGTTTATTGGAAGATAAGAACCACAACCTATCTACAATCACTTGGAACATATGTCTGGGAAATCGTGGAAGGAGGATATACATTTCCTTCATCAATTCCTACAGATGCGGAAGGTAAAAAGCATTATGAAACTAATGCCAGGGCTGTCAATACATTATTGTGAAGTCTGTCACAATCAGAGTTTGTCAAATTTATGTAGCTCAGATCAGCAAAAGAAATATGGCACAAAATCGTTCTAAGCTACGAAGGAGACTCTTAGGTAAAATGTGTTAAACTACAAACTCTTACAATTAAATATGAAACTCTTAAGATGCACAATGATGAAAGTATAGCTAGTTACTTCTTACGTATAGATGAGGTTGTTAATTGCATGAAGAATGTGGGTGAAGAGATAAAGTAAGTTACCTTAGTTGAGAAAGTTTTAAGATCCTTGTCTGCTAAATTTGAATCAAAATTATCTAGCATAGGAGAAAAACAGGATCTACAGACTATCACTATGACACAACTTCATGGAATCTTAATTGCCTTTGAGATGAGAAAAGGAGGCCCATCAGATATGAGAGAAGCCACATTTAAAGCTTCAGTAAAAGGAAAGGAAGAACTCAATGAGTCAGGGCATATTTCATAAGAAGAAGATGAAGTAAACTTTGTTAAGAAGCTTCAATAGGGTTCCGGAAGATTTAGAGGTAAACTACCTTTCAAATGTTTTTCCTATGGTAGAGTCGGTCACTATGTTGCTAAATGTCCTCATAAAGATAAATATGATAAAGGGAAGGAATCTACAAAATGGAATAGAAAACAAAGTGTAAGTAAAAAGAGTTACTATATTCATGAAGATAGCGATGGTTTATCAAATAGTGATGAAGATGAAAATAGTAATGACTATAGACTTCTAATGGCTTATGAAGATGATAATTTTTGGGATGCTTTAGAAATATAAATATGATAAAGGGAAGGAATCGATAAAATGGAATAGAAAACAAAGTGTAAGTAAAAAGAGTTACTATACTCATGAAGATAGCAAGGTTTTATCAAAGAGTGATGAAGATCAAAATAGTAATGACTATAGACTTCTAATGGCTTATGAAGATGATAATTTTTGGGATGCATTATAAGAAGATGACCTTCATGAAGAAATCTCTAAACTCAAAATTTCTTTAGAAGAAAAGAATATGATTATACATACCTTGACATACCAACTTGCTAAAAGAGAAAAACCAAATGAAAAACTAGAATGTGAAATTGTGGGTCTAAGAAAGGATCTTGAGAAATAAAAATCTCTCAATCTTAGATTTGTTGAAGGATCAGAAACCTTAAATGAAATTATCAAATTGCATCATTCTCCTCTGATAAAGATAGGTCTTGGATATACTGAAGAAGCATCTTAATCACAAAAGTTGTCAACCTCCACTAAAAGCTATCCTAATGCAACAAAGAATAGTGAACAATAAGACAATCGTCAGCAAAGGCATAAAGCAGATGACCAGGTAAATCACGCTCAATTTAATTCAAGCATGAACATAAGGCACATCCAAGCTCAATTAAATAATACTCAATTTGATTCAAATATGAATATCAATAGAAACTATAATCACCAGGTCAATAGATCCGATAATCGTAGAAACTTCTTTAATGGTCAATGTTTCTCATGTCATAATTTTGGACACAAAGTTGCTCAATCTGTTGCTTATGAAACCATCAGGACTAGTGAAGCATGAAATCAAAGGAATGTGATAGGCATCAAGAAAATTTCCTATAATAACTTTTCTCTTCTTGAAAATGGAATAGAATGCTCAATCTGTAACAATTTTGGCCATGAAGAATCTGAATGCAGGAGCAAATTTCAGCAAATATCTCAAAAGGAGCAAACTCCATTAAATCCAAAAAAATGGAGAAGGAAAGAACCTCAAATAGAAAGATGTGGTATAGCCTTGTATGCAGAAGGACAGGAAAATTAGTGGTACATCAACAGTGGATGCTTAAAACACATGACAAGTGACAAAGAAAAACTTCACTCATATAATGCCTTAGAAAAAGAAAAGAATGTCTCATTTGGAAATGAAACTCCCACTGTCATAAAATGTAAAGGCTCTATTTTCTCAAAAGAAAAGGTTAAAGATAGGAATGTTATGTATGTAGATGGTCTAAAGCATAACCTATTGAGTGTCAGTCAAATGTGTGATCAAGGAAAAGAAGTGGTGTTTCGATCAAACATGTGTTTTTTGTGAGCTTGATACATGATAATCCATGATCAAAGGTACATGAACTCCAAACAACTTATACATACTCAAGGGAGGAAAACAACAGTGATATCTAAGAAAAATGATGAAAAGTAGCTATGGCACAAAAGATTGGGACACCTAAGCTTTTCTCAAATAAGAAAAGCATGCAGATTCTACGTTGTTCATGATCTTCCATATATCAGCATTCGTAAAAATACAATATGAAAACCATGTAAATTTAGTAAGCAAACCAGATCTCACTTCATTGAAATAGGAGGGTGAGCTAGTAAGCCTCCTGAACTTGTTCATAATGATTTATGTGGACCATCAAGGAAAAAGTCACCTCGTGGAGAAGAGTACTTTAAATTATTCATTGATGATTTTTCCAAAATGTGTTGGATAGGCCTTCTAAAGCATAAAGATGAAGCATTTGAAAAGTTTAAAGCATTCAAAGCTTTGGTTGAAAATGAATTAGATCGTAAAATCAAATGCCTCAGTTCTGATCGAGGAGGGGAATTTACCTCGGATGAATTCTTTGACTTTTGTGAACAACATGGAATAAAAAGGTAGTTCTCAACCACAAGAACTCCTCAGCAAAATGGAGTGATAGAAAGAATGAACAAAACTATTCAAAAAATGTCTTGAGCTATGCTAGATGAATCAGGAACTCCTACAACCTTCTGGGGTGAAGCTGCATTCACCGCTGTAACTATTCTCAACCAAGCGAATGTTCGGGTAAACAACACTCAAACTCAACATGAACTCTATTATGGTAAGACTCCTACGGTAAAATACTTTAAAGGTGTTGGAAGCAAATGCTATATCAAAAGGACTGATGAAAAAATTGGTAAGGTTGAGCCCAAAGTATATGAATGTATTCTTCTTGGTTACTCTTCCCGAAGTAAAGGATATAAACGTTATAATAAAATACTTGGGAAAATTATTGAAAGTATTGATGTTGTAGTTTATGAAACATGAAAAAATCCAAAACAGATAAAAACCGAATATTATGACAATGAACAAGATGGGGATTATTTTCCCACATCAAATCACAATAATTCTGAAGAAGAAACCAATGAAGCACTAGAAGAAGATAGAACGGTAGAAGAAAAGACTCCATCCAATTATGTTCAGAAAAATCATCCAGAAACTCAAATTTTAGGCGAAAAAGAGGTAGGTGTATAGACAAGAAGAACTATTACAGAAACCTCAAGCTATTTAGCATTACTATCCTCCAGCAAACCTCAAAATGTAAATGAAGCATGCAAAGATGAATGTTAGGCCAAGGCCATGAATGAAGAACTTGAGCAAATTGAAAAGAATAATACTTGGGAATTAGTTCCTAGACCTCATTATAAGAATATCATAGGAACTAAATGGATATTCAAAAACAAGCTGAATGAAATGGAGAAGTTATTAGAAACAAGGGCAGACTTGTTTGTAAAGGATATGCTCAACAAGAAGGTATAGATTTTGAAGAAAATTTTTCACCTGTTGCTAGAATTGAAGCCATAAGGATGTTTCTTTCTCTTTCTAGTTTTCAGAAATTCAAGGTATACCAAATGGATGTGAATCTTGCCTTCCTTAATGAAGGCTTAGAAGAAGAAGTCTATATTGAACAACCAGAAGGATTCATTCTTGGAAATGATGCAAAACTTGTATGCAGACTTAGAAAGGCCCTCTATGGTCTAAAATAGGCTCCAAGGGCCTGGTATTACCGTCTTGACAAATATCTCGACCAATAGGGTTTTTCAAAGGGGTTAGAGAATAGAAATCTATATACAAATATTGACATTGATAAATTGCTAATATTGTTGTTTATGTTGATGATATCATTTTTGGGAGCAATGAAGAATCCATCAGTTAGAATTTTGCTTCAGTAATGCAGAAAGAATTTGAAATGTCCTTACTTGGTGAGATTACCTATTTTTATAAGTTCAACAAAATAAAGATAGTATTTTTCTTTCACAAAACAAATATCTCAAATAGATCTTGAAAAAGTACGGCATGAAAAATTCTAAACTAGTATGAACCCCAATGGTAACATGATACAATCTCAAATCAAATGATGAATCAATAACAATACATCGACCAACTTATAGATCCATGATTGGTAGTCTTCTTTATCTAACAAGTACCCGACCTGACATCATGCATGCAATAGGAATAGTTGGAAGAATCCAAGCATATATAAATGAATCACACCTTCAGGCAGCCAAGAGGATTTTTAAATATCTTCAAGGAACACAGAACTTTGGTTTATCATATCCTAGAGATACAGATCTTACTCTTCATGCATATACAGACACAGATTGGGAAGGAAGTGTTGATGGCAGAAAAGGAACTAGTGGTGGTGCATTCTATATGGGTTCTAGGTTAGTGTCCCGGTTCAACAAGAAACAAAGTTCAATTGCATTATCTACAGTTGAAGAAGAATATGTGGCTACTGCATCTTGCTGCACAAAACTACTTTGGATGATGCAAACCTTGCAAGACATTTAGATCACATGTACTCCACCCATCTCCATTCTATGTGATAATACAAGTGCCATTAATATTTCAATGAATCCAGTCATGCACTCCAAGACCAAGCACATACCCATCAAATATCATTATCTACTTGAAAAAGTGCTTGAACAAAAGGTAAAATTGGAGTATGTTCCCTCCAATGAATAGGTTGCTGATATATTCACTAAACCACTACCCAGAGAGACATTTGAATATCTTAGGCAAAAGCTAGGAGTAGTCACTACATCATCCTCTTGTTAAATCCTATTTTTTCAGAGAAAGGTTTTCATACACGAGTTTCATGAAGCGTAGTCGCGTACATACACATGTTTTTGTGGGAACAGTCCCGTATATGCTGGTTTGAGGAAAAGTAGTGAGCCAGACTTAGGAAAAAGGGGTATGATATGGTTATGTCAATTATCTGCTCTATTTGATCATGGTTACAATCCTCTGATAACATGTGGAAGTATGTTGGTCCTCATAAGTTGTTGATAACTGGATGTATATCAGATTGATGATGATGCCTTGATATTTCTTACTGATATATGCAATAATAAGATTTGATAATGAACATCTGGCATAGGTTCAGGGGGAGCATATGCTTCTAATAATGCATTATTGGGATTATCTTAGAAGATCTTGGTATAGATCCACATAATTGTTTTGATTCAGGTGACTCTTTTGATGATGGAAATATACAGGCTCTTGATCTTGATGTTGCTAATGGTGCAGATCATATATGGTGTATGATAGTTGCTGATGACTATCATGGTATTGTTTAGATTGGTTGTCCTTATTATAAATGTCATGTATATTATTTAATGTAAAGGTCATGAGAAGACCTAATCTGTAACCCCACTATGCATGGGATGGTTGATGTAATATTTCTTGGTTTTGTCATGTATAAACAATTGGTATATCCCCACTTGGTTGGATGGATGAGCAAAATTTGATATATCCCCAATTGGTTGGGAGATGGATGTATGATTCATTGGTGATAGGAAGTTCATCCTAACATAGTTGATTTATAGAGTCATGTTATTCCTTTAGAAAATCTTTTCACAGACTTTTCTAGTGCTCAGGGGGAGCATGGACTCAATGATGGGAGCTCTATTAGTACATTTCAGCATATCAGAGAATTCTACATGTATTCAGGGGGAGGATGACCCTTTGCCCTTGATGTCAAAGGGGGAGTGACTTAGTGTTGTTGTTTCCATCAAGTCCTTGATGGCAACTCACTCAGACGAAAGATCATAGTATAGCAGGTTAACATAAAATAATTACATATTAGACTAAAAAGAATGAATAAAGGGAGGTATACACAGGTTCAACTTGACCAAGGTGCGTATACATGCAGGTTCATTGAACACAAGTTCCGTATACGTACAATGCACTTTCACAGAAGGAAAAGCACGTATATGTTGTAAAACTAAGTTTTTGGTCCAAGGTATTTGGTCGATGGTATTTTGATCCATGGTATTAGTCCAAGGTATCTGGTCTGAGGTATTGACCCTAGTTATTTGGTCCAAGGTATTGGTACTAAGTGGTTTTGGACCATGGTATTAAGAAACGCCTAAAACTATAAAAGGAGGAGAAGATCATTAGGCCAGGTGTGCAAGTATCGAATATCTGATGAATTGTGAGATCTAGTATGCAGGTTATTGGCTTATGGTGTTATGCTTAATATAAACCAGGGATGAACCTTAGCGGTTGATGGAGGATAAGATCTAATGATGGACCGGGATCTTAAGGCTTGAAATGAATTATATTTATATGGTTCGATCATGTTTATTATAGATCTGAATACTGACACATATGTTGTTCTGTAAATATGATGGTGTGGGTATAACTGAAGTCTGGAATAGTTGCAGAATAATGAATTAATATTTGTAGATGTATACGCTGGTTGGCCTTGAGAAAAGCGTGTATACATGCAGGTTTGAAACATGGAAGTTGTGTAACTTATAAAGTATGTTTCAGTTGTTTCTGTTTGTTTTTGCAGAGTTCTGGGTTCTAGTTACTATATTCTGGTGATAATATTCTAAATGATCAAATTGACGGGTTGTCAAAGTGATTGATTGATTTAGTTGTGGTTGGTTTAGAAAGTGATTGGTTGATGTAGATGTACTTCATGATTTAATTACATTTATGATGATGTTGATGGATCCAGTCTAAAAATTTATGAAACGTGGTCCTTGGAGGAAGAGAGAAGATTGTAGCCTTCTGTAGGTTGCAGCCTACGTACTAGTAAACATATTGACTAGTACAAGAGTTAGGGGGTTGTAGCTCCCTTCCAGTAGAAGCTGGATAACAGGATAAGGTTGTAACCATCTACACGTAGAAGCCTATGTACTGGTATAAGTCTACACCAGTACAAAATTGTAAATAGATTTTCTTACTATTAAAAGAAGATAGAGACAATAGCAGCAGGTGGCTTTCACCCACATTCGGTTTCCACCTTATGTCTTGGTGTTCATGTGTGTTGCTTATGTGTGATGATTTACTATGCTTTTACTACACTGTCTAATAAATCTATGATATAGTGGTTAAAATTCAATGCATGGAAAATGGGGTATATCAAAAGTTCTCTGCATATACACTGGTTGCTTTAAGTATAGTCACATATACACACTAGTTCACTTAGCTGAAGTAGCGTATACAAATCTGTTTAGAAAATTAAGTTATTGATCTGATAATAATGATTCACCCCCCTATCAATATTATTTCCAACACCATTGTCTCACTGCTACACTATGTCATGGCTGTACCATTGTGCCACTGCTCCACAATGTCATGGCTGTCCCATTGTGCCACTACTGTACAATGTCATGGTTGTCCCATTGTGCCAATGTTCCACTATGTAATTCTTGTCCCATTGTGCCAATGTTGTACTCTTTTATGGCTAGCCCATTGTGCCAGTGCTGCACAATGTCATGGCTATCGCATTGTGTCGGTGCTGCAGAATGTCATGGCTATCGCATTGTGCCACTACTGCAATATGTCATGGTTGTCCCATTGTGCCACTATTGCATAATGTCATGACTAACGCATTGTGTCACTGCTGCAGAATGTCATGTTTGTCCCATTCTTCTTTGCCATACCATAGCAACACCATGAATTTGAGACACTAAATGCCCATGTACCATACCACTATGTACAACTGCCAATTTGGCTCCTATAGACTGCCCAACAATCAGGTTCAAACTGATCTTCATGTAAGATCCAACACCTACAAGAGATGTCATAGACAATATGCCTTAGCTCACTGTTTTGAGGTCTGATATGCTGCAGAAAATTGATTAGGGCTTCCTAACAGTCTTCGTTAAACCCCTTCAATTAGCTCCTAAGGCATCCTACAACTGCAATCTTCCCCTCTAAGCTTGCTGCTCTAAAACATTTTCCTTAAGGTTAATTCCTAGCCCCAAGACTCTCTAACTATACCTCTGATTACTTCAGAAAAAGCCTCAGTCTCTTTCTGTGGTAGTTTCTGCCCTAGATCATAGGAAGATAACCCTCAAACCTGTCGCAAGTAGCCTAGATATCCCTTACAGAATTCAGCCCTCTTTCTAGGTCCCCTAGCCCTTAAAAAAATCATGAAAAGGCTATAGACTTAGCATTCTCTCCTTCGTTGAGGTGCCTACTAACTTGTAGCTTGAACATAAGGCCTACTCTCCAAAATGTGAGTTATCCTTCTTATGTCTTATCCAAATCATGCTGTCTAGAATTACCTCCACCTTCCTAACAGCCAGGTTAGTACAACGTATGGGATTGTTGTGTCATCCCTTATTACCTAGGGCACCTAACCCTCCTTGACAACATGTGCGAGTCTTATATAGATTAACATAGATAGATCATTCCTTGACCGCAGCTAGGTGTCATGACCTCTTTAAGACAACATTTAGATCTCTCCCCCATAGCTACGTTGAGAGGTAGATCATCCTCCTAAGCACTGCAGCTAGGGCATCCACTTTAGAACTATGTTTAGGGCTTCCTTCTTAGAATTGTGTTTATGGCTTCTACTACTAGATTTCTCTTACACCAAAACCCAAGACAAGTGGGGGGAAAAAAGACAAAAGTGCGTGTGAAATGAATCTCAAGTCATCTCCTTTTATACTAAAACATTGAGCACATGTGGGTGTTATTCAGTTGTTGGCCAACCTTGACAAATTGCCTTATAACACAAATAAATTCATATCTCCATGAATACTTATCGGAATAAGATGATCTTTGGATCAATCCTACACCTCTTGATGAGAAGGATCTAAGAAAAGTATGTGGTGGGATAAATAAGATGACCCACATGGAGTTTGGCCCTAGTTTCCAATTTTAATGCTCCCTCTCAACTAGGGCCAACTCCATCCACTAATCCATATGTCTGACTGTACTATCTCTACCATTAGTGCCCTGCACTACTCTATTGAGCTCTGCTCTACTTTTTTTTGCTAAAAGGTGAAGAAGAAGAATTGATTGAGAGTGTCTCAAGCCTTTCTCTACTGACTCGAAGTCTGTTTTATTGATCCTAGATCAAAATCATAGGAGAGTGTCTCAAACCAATCATACAGATCCCTAACTAGTTTCACTGATCCCAAATGAATGGAGGTCATCCTAGCATAGGGAGCATAGTATATACAATGATGCATCCATCAATATTACTGCTATGGTCCATAACCCCATTTCCCTGCCCATTGTCGACATGAGAGGTACTTCCCATGAGTCCCAGACTACATGGGTAGGATACCTCGATAGGAGAACCAATCATCCTATCCCTAAGTCGCCATGGGGTATCACAGGGGAAGGTTGAGCCATACATCCTGTACACAACGCAACATTAGGGGAGGGTGAGTGACACTATGGTCATGTGTTGCTCTAGTAAGTACCCCAAGCCCCTGGAGCTCCCAGAACTCAATGCATGCAACATGTAGGACCCTCATAAGAGGGTCTCTCAACGACTCCAAGTCATTTGGGAAAGTCACAAATCTGACCTTTCCCCCGGGCTTTGACAGAATGTCCGCTATCTGTACATCAGTCTCAATGTGATGGAGCCTCCTCACTCATCGATGTACCATATCCCTGATAACATAGTATATGATGTCTATTTGCTGGAGAAATCATAGAATATTGGATTCCTCAACAATTGAATCCTCGTTGGTTGATATAGAGGATCACGGTGGTATCCATCATGTGTACAAACAGCTCGCTCAAGAGCCTCGACAACCAAGTAGCTTCACATGAGATCATACTCGTAGGGATGTATTTTGTCTCAGCGTTGCCTACATCAAACGAATTTTTCTTCTCATTCAAATAGGATATCAAACAGAACCGAAAGAGAACCAGCACTCAGAAGTGCTCTTACAATCCTCCACACTGCCTGCCTAGTCATCATTTGAATAATCATGCAGCTTTACATTTCTGGCAATGTATCTGAATCCATGAGATATTGTGCCCTAAATATATCTCAAAATATTCTTGGCACAAATCCAGTGAGGCTCAACCATATATGAGTTCATCATAATAACTGCAAATCATATATCTGGATGGAAGTTCACCAAGAACATCAACGCGAATAGGTTTATTAAACTCAAAGACATTTCCCAAATCTGGTCTGGCATCACTACCACATAACTTCTGAAAGTTAAGCTCCATCGAGGTAGTCATAGGCTTGTAGTTCACCATTCCCAATTTCGAATCCAACTCCATCTTACTTTTGCAAATGAGAGGGTGTGCACCTATCAGAAAGAGGTCATCCTTAGAAGGTGTCAGTATGAGAGGTTTATCATCCAAAACCTTCAAGAAATGGTTTGGATCAACTTCACGCCTAGTGAATCTCAGCTTTATCAGAAAACTATCAATCCTCTCATATGAAGCGTGGTTTGTCTTGCTTCAAGCCATAATGGGATTTCTTCCAATATTATACACGAGATTCCCAATCATGAACCTCAAACCCCTTGGGTTGTTCCAAAGATGTGGACCTGTTACATGAGGGGAATGGTCCCCTTATAAGATTTTCTTTTGGTACATCTCAGACATGTACCTCAATTCTTTCCTTGAATTCAAGCATCCTTGTCACTATTTTACTCACATCGAGTAGGGTCCTATAATAACTAGGCCTCTGGTTCTAAAGATGAGATATGTCGATTGACATGATCCCCAATGGACCATCCTATAACTTGTTACAAATTTCCAACCCTGAACCCCTCAGTAAAAGCATTTTTGAAAATTCTAAGTTCAAACACATACCTTTCCATCCATGAATGCCAACCTAAAACCTTTGAATTTCATTGTCAAAATGGACACCAAGTTCTCTTCTTGCGATTGGGTACATAAAAGTTACGCTCATTCAGTTGAGGGGTAGTATTTCCTACACCCTTGCTCGGATGGGTGGCATCGGCTACAATTATAATCCCACGATTATTTCCATCTCTACCAAATTAGAGAGAGCACCATTCTATCCATTGAAGTGCTTTGGAGCACTACAATCAATAATCCAGATTGTGAAATAATTTGAAGGAGAGGGCCAATACAACATAATGCTTCTTTATCTCATTAGAAACAGCATTCGATTCTTCATACCTGGGGTTTCTTGATTTCCTTGAAGAGTCGGATGTTTCTTTGATGACCTGTATTACTTGTCATTCCTATGATCATTGAATATGTTCGTGGAATGATTGTTATATTCATCAAGTGATGTGTCCCTACCATTCAGACACTCCCTCACATAATGGCCGAGCTTATTACAATCAAGACATCTTCCTTTCATTCCACCCTTAGATCTAGACTTCCCATTGAAGTGATCTTTAGGTAGACCATCTTTAACTTCTGTTGTGCCATTCTGATAATATTATCTTCTTTAGCTTCACCCTTGGTGAATTTGAAGAGGGATGAGGAATCCATTGATCCTTTCATTCTTACCCAACTATCTTCGGTGATAGCCTCTTTCACTCTTGCTTGGGCATGGTGTTCAACTTAGCTCGGATACCATGTTAAGTTTAGGTATGTTCTATGCTTAGAGTAATTTATTTAATTTTTCATAGTTAGCTCAATATATTTTCCATATTAGCAATCACATGAGCATTAAAGTAAACTGCAGATAGAACATAAACATAAATCGCTGAAGACAAACCAAGACAAGAGGAAAAAATATGTGGTGCTAGCCAGGGACAAACACCAATATGGGGAAGCCCTTCATCAATTCTTCTTATATGTTCTTCAACAATTTAGTAGATAGAGAGAGAGAGAGATAGTACATTTACAATAGAAGTCAACACTTTGAGTTACCTAGATAAGAGCATAGATCATCTCTAACAAGATGATACATGAGATCAGTTGAATACATGAGGCTTCAACTGATTCTACAAGGCGAATCCTTCACCTATCATTGTGTTGCATCTCGTCATCATGCTGCACCTCATCATGTTGCACCATGATGCACATGATTTCTGTCCCATTGTGCCACTACTACATAATTTCATGGCTATCCCGTTGGGCCACTGCTACATAATGTCATGGTTGTCCTGTTGTGCCACTATTGCACTATGTAATGGTTGTCCCATTGTGCCACTAATACACAATGTAATGGTTGTAACATTGTGCCACTCCTGCAAAATATCATGGTTGTCCCATTGTGCCATTGCTACACTATCTTATGGCTGTCCCATTGTACCTCTACTGCACAATATCATGGTTGTCCCATTGTGACACTGCTACACTATGTCATGGTTGTCCCATTGTGCCACTGCTGCACAATGTCATAGCTATCCCATTGTGCCACTGCTACACAATGTCATGGTTGTCTTGTTGTGCTTTTCCATATCATAGCAGCACCATTAATTTGTTGCACTAAATACCCATGTACCATACCACTATGTACAACCACCAATTTGGCTCACACAGACTGCCCAACAATCTGGTTAAAATTGATCTTCACCTAGGATCCAACACATGCAAGAGATGTCATAGACAACATGCCTTAGCTCATTGTATTGAGGTTTGATATGCTACAAAAAACTTCTTAGGGCATCCTAACAGTCCTTGTTAGACCCCTCCAACCAGCTCTTGAGCCCCCCTACAACTATGATCTTCCCTTCTAAGCTTGTTTCTGCAACACACTGTCCTTAAGGCTAATTCTTATCCCCAAAACTCTCCAACTAGCCCTCTGATTACTTCAAAACAGGCCTCGGTCTCCTAATGTAGCAGCCTCTACCCTAGATCATAGAAAGAAAAACCTAAAACTTGTCACAAGTGGCCCAGATCTCCATTACAAAACTCAACCCTCCTGATAGGTTGTCTAGACCTCAAAACAGTCATGAAAAGGCTACAAAATTAGCCTTTTCTCCTTCGCTAAGGTGCCTAATAACCTGTTGCCTAAACATAATATCTCCTCTCCAAAATGTGAGTTATGCTTCTTATGTCTTCTCCAAATCACATTTTCTAGAATTACCTTGGCCTCCCTAACGGCCAGGTTAGGACAACGTATGGGATTTCTATGTCATCCCTTATTACCTAGGGCACCTAACCCTCTTTGAAAAAGTGTGTGAGTATTCTTTAGATTAGCGTAGATATATCCTTAATTGATTACAGTTAGGTGTCGTGACCTCTATAGGGAACCATTTAAATCTCTCCTCCATAGTTGCGTTGAGAGATAGATCATCCTTGTTAGGATTGCAGCTAGGGCATCCACTTTAGAACTATGTTTACGGCTTCCTCCTTAGGACCACGTTTAGGGATTATACTCCTAGATTTCTCTTCCACTAAAACCCAAGACAAGTGGAGAGAAATCAAGAAAGAAGTGTGTGAAATGACTCTCAAGTCATCTCCTTTTATACTAAAATGTTGAGCACATGTGGGTGTTATTTAGTTCTTGGTCGACCTTGACAAATTGTCTTATAACACAAATAAATTCATAACTCCAAGAATACTTATTGGAATTGGATTATTTTTAGATAAATCCTACACCTCTCGATGAGAGGGATCTAAGAAAAATATCATTTTCCATAAATACAATTACCCTCATCGAGTTTGGCCCTAGTTTCAAATTCTAAGAAAAGGTCACATCCTCATAAAGACCACTTCCTACATGCATTTAAGTTTTTCTTCCATAAGTAAACATTTCTAATAATAATGTTGTAAAAAATGTTATATAGACTCTCCATGCTATTGTAGATGGCACACATAATCACAAGATTGGGGATAATGTTTTGATTGAACTTAATCCTAGTCATGTAGGCATAAATCCATTAGTCATCTTGCAAAACCGCTAAGTGTGCACACACTGGCAACACGCTAACCATGACAACAATATCATGGCTCACTCTTTTCGGCCTGAAGGCCTCGTTGACATATTAACTCTGAGCATAAGAAAAAATCATGGTACCCCATGAGATGGCATCTCGTTTATGCCATTAGTCACACAATTGACGTGAAAACTACAAATTCCCATATTTGGCATACATTATAACACGTGAATTGCCCACTGATGTATTTGACTCAACCACGTTTGACCACATGGGTGTGAATCTTATTCCCCTCTAGAAAAACATGGAGCTTACTACATGTCTTGAATAAAAAGAGAAATGTAACTAATTGGTCATTTTGTATTAGTTTTATATACTTGAGCAAGTTCATGCATTAGAAAATGAAATATTTTTGCGAATAAAATGACAAGGATTAAACATCACACCTCAGATTAATTTTTTTCACAAGTTAGCTACAACATGAGATTTTTAGCATGTAGCTTAGCTGGCATGGTTGTGCCTCATCTTTCACTAAAGGTTGAATACTAAGTTATTAAGGTGTTTATTTATATGGCGACATTTTATTTTCTTTATTTATACAGGTCATCTAACTATATTATAGTGGCCACTAGTACACAAATGAAGAAAACTTGTTCGAGTTTCTTACTTGTATGGGGAAAAATGGCTTTGACCTTGTTGATGCTGAGGTATATGTCATATAAAATACTTATAGTCTACTTTATTTTATATTCTAGTGTTTATTGTATTTCATATCTTACACTCTGCAGTATACCTTCTTTTGTTTTCAGAAAATGAACTCAATATTGATGGTAAGAAGCAGGAATTGAAGAAAGAGGTTCAAAGCAATAACACTGGACCACCAAATGGAAAAAGAGAGAGAGAAGATAATCGATCTAGTGATACCCTTAGATTCGATATCCCACATAAGACGCACACATATAAACTGATGGTCATGTCTCTAGAGTTAGTGAATTCACCTACAATACCTTGGCAACATACTGATAATGTTTTGAAATGATGAAACATCATTTCATGTGTCAATTGTAGTCCAACCATTATTAAGTTGGAAAATCATATTGTAATACTTTAGCATTTCATATAATATAATTTGCGTGGTTGAAATTATTTATAGTTTCACTTGATATTATTTAGTATTGTAATTAACATATGCAACTTTGCAATTTCATATAAGATGAATATGCACATTGTACGCCATTTTTTAAATTTAGTTGAAAAAACATACTAATTAATTTATGTTGATTAATAATAAACACATAAAATAAATTTAAAACTACTACATTATTATTTTATATTGATTAATGATGAACACAAATAAATTGAATATACGACTAAATTAGTCATTTATAATGATTATTAATGAAAGTAAATGAATGAATATAAACTAATAAATTAGTTGTGTATATAATCAATATGAAACTACCAAAAAAGGTAAATGATTACTCCTAATGATAAATTTGTGATTACAAATGAGGACTAAATTTTGCATATATATGACTATTAGTAGCTAATTTATAGTGTCTTATAACATGACCAAACTTTAGTCACATTTCGCCGGTCTTTAATTGGTTTCAAACGATGACTAAAATTTGCATATATATGACTATTAGTAGCTAATTTATAGCATCTTATAACACGACCAACATTTTGATCATATTTCTTTGGTTATTAATTGGTTTTCTTAGGTGATCATATAGTAATATATTGTGTTGTATATTTGGTCATTAATTGTGGCAATTAATGACTAAATTAATGATTAAATATATTACTAGAATATACAATTGAAACAACCAATAAATGACTAAGCTAAAAACGAGTAAACGTTAGTCGCGTTATAAGATACTGTATATTAGCTACTAGTGGTCACCCACTGAAAAGTAGTTGTTTATATGCAAATTTTAGTTGTTTTTTAGTAATTAATTAGCCATTGTGTACTAGTGATCGAGTTGCGTATAAAGCTCCATAGGTAATATTTGTTTCTAGATATAAGCATCATATAACATTAAGGACGGTGTTCCCCCAAGGGGGGAGGGGTTTGTAACAACTCCTAGTTGACTTTCCACGTAAATAAAATAAGACCAAGGTCATGGAACACATATTCCAAGTTGAATGGTGAGAATACCTTAGAGTCAGCAACACTTGTTATTTATTAATGCATATGGAAATTAGCAAAGGCATTGACAATGACAAAGAGGAAATAAATGGACATTTAATGTAAGAAATAAAATAAAATAGGAGAAAAGGGAGATGAAGAGACACAAATATGCATGCAAGGGAAATTAGATAGAAAAATGAGCAAAAGGAAAGAAAAAGGAGACATTCAATGATAAAAATGCACCTCAAAAATAGTTGACAACTTTTTCCCAACTTTTTATCAGATGTAGAAAAGGAGACACATCAAAACTTGGACAAGAAACCAAAGGAAAGCAAGGGTTCTCAAGTGGAAGTTTGGACGATAGTAAGCAAGGAAAAGTACTAGTTGTGGACTGTAGGTAACATTGTGCATGTGAGATTTAGCATGTTAAGATTTCGATGCATGTGACATGCATGTGGTTCTCTGGTTATTTGTTGTCATTGGCATGGAGATTTTTCCTGGATTGACAATGGTTTCAACATTGCATTTCCATTTCCTAGATATCCATGATGCTATAGGTTACCCATTTGGATTTTTTATTTTTTCTTAGGTTCCCTATGGTTGTGGGTTTGGATAGAGTCTCTCGAGGGCTAGAATAGCTTGGGTTCCCTTGAGGTTATGGGTTGAGTTATGATATCTTGGGAGCCATGAAATAGCTTGGGTTATCTTGAGGCTGTGAGTTGCCATAGAATCTGTCGAGCACTATAAAATTTGAGAAGAGACTAATCTAGTTGATATTAGTGATTTCTGGATTGGTTATGTCAAATCACTATGGTGGAGGGTTGAGGTGGTATGACCTCTGGAAGCCTTGGTTGGTTTTATTTGGTTTAACCTATGTGATCCCACATTAATGCTTGGAATATGGTGTGTTATGTTATAGGTCATTTTGTCACACCCAATCAAATCAATCTAAACCAAAACCTATGACCATCCATTGAACTTTGAAATCGTCCCCTACAAAGACAAAATCATCCACTTTCCAAAAGTTACAATAATCGTGGATTATGTTGGCTAAAAACCCTATTTTTGTGGATCATTGCATTTACCTTCAAGACATACTATGGTAAGTTGATTTTCGTACATGGAAACTACGCTGGACAAGGAAGGTTTCTTTCTAGAAAAGTGTGATTATAGCATGAAAGGAGTAAAAGATAAGATTAATTTCAATGTTTCTCTTTCTAGAAGCTTCAGAAGTGGTTTCAACCATTTAATGTTGGATGAAATCTCAAACTTCTACTATTGAGGTTTTATCCATTATCTCCTAGACCTTACCTCCTTATAACGTGGATCTAAGCCCTAGAATGGTAAATCCAAACCAGCTTGTTTTCCCTATAAATTCACTGTCTCCCATAGATTCTAGGTTGGCTTTTGGATACATTGAATTATTCCCTTATGCTACTCATTTTTGTATAACGGTCCATAATACATCCATGTGCTTGAGGTTTTATTCAGGGATTTCTATTGTGGAAAAGGAATGAAAAGATAAATGGGAGATATTCACATGATCAAGGCCTATAATGGTTGTTTATATGTTGTTGTCATTGTTAATACAAAATTTCAATGTTTCTATTATACTTATGTCTTATTTATGCATATCTATAACATGAACTCTTGAATTATTCTTTACAGTTTTTTTATATGTTATTTCTATGTTTGGTTATCTTTCATGTTTTGGATGATTTCCAAGTTACACTTATAGAAATTAGAGCTGGAGATAGACCCAAGAACTAAGGAGAAGGAGGAAGCCTGTTTTGGATTCCAAGTTGGTTTTCTTCCCATATCTCAAACATCTCTAAGGAAGGCATTGCAATTTTTTCTTGGTTGTTTCTAGAGTAACCCACTAGGTCTAGGGAGATTGCTTCTATCTGTAGAAGGAATTTATCCACAAAAAATAGGGGTGATTGGCTGAAAGAGAGATTTTGTTTCAACCAATCTATGGTTAGGTGGTACATTGAAGTCCCTGACTTGGATGGATTTCACATGAGTTAACGTGAGATATTTTCCTATTGTGAGATATGAGCACTTGTATTTATCATTGTGTTGATTTTATGGTTGATTTTTATGGATTCTATTATGGTTATATGTTATTTATATGAATAGTTAGATGATGTTCTCTTACTATGGATCCCATTCATGATTTGATAATTTATTGAATGATTGATGAATGCACAGGCTAAAAAGTGTTGTTGCAACTACATGAGAGGTCAATAAACCTTCTTAATGATTCTGTGATGAAGTACATAAGTTTATGATTAGATATGAATTCATCATTGTAGATTCTATGTTTATCATATGTTTGACAAAATGTTTATCATAAGACTGCCATATTTTGATAAATACCTAGCTTTAATTTTTATTGCATGGACTTTTTCTCATCAATTGTTGCATTATAAAACGTTATGGGCACTTTTGGGCCATGACCTAAAGGCTAGCCCTGAAAAAGTGGCGTAGATCTCACCACTACATGCACAAAGCAGGGAAATTTTGGTGACAACCGCATGCGGGAATGCTTACGGGTGTTGTTGTAGCTTCATAACCACATGAACAATGTGTTATGGGTGCGGTTTGGGTGTCAAGCTTGAAAAAATGAGTTCGAACTCAAGGTTTGATCACTAGAGAGGGTTGTTAAGCTATTGATTGATCTAGTGTCCCTCACAATTTTTATTATGTGTTTCGGTTGTAGGCCCCACCTCTATAACTGGAACTTGAAGGTTAGGTTATGTCATAGTAGTACTCAGCTCATGTTTACCTGGGAGAGCATTTAAAAGAGAGTAAATGTGGCGTGAGGAATTACATATATATTATTAAAATTCAAGTAAAATATCAACACCACCATACAATGGTGCTTACTGTGGAAATATTTTTATAATTTTGAAAGCTAAAAAAAAAAGAAGAATGACTAGTTGATGTTAAACTAAAAACCACTTTGACAGAGAGTAGAGGAATGTAAAGTAGTTCTACATGATATACTGATTTGTTGTAGGATGGATTAGGTAAAGAATGAGAGTAGATGATTTTAGACTAAAATATGCCATAAATGAGAGTAGAGGCAGATAATATTTACATTATTTAATGATTTGTTGTTGACATTTATGGGGAAAACCTACAAATATTGTCTTCACCAAAATAGACGATAACTAGATATAAATTATCTAAGCATGTCATAAGACAATACAGATCATTGTATTATCACTATTACTTTTTGATATGTGGAGGTAGCTCAGGGAAAGAAAAAAAAAACATATTTTTGGTCACTTAGTCTATTAATTGAAGTACTTAGCTTATTTTACTTTTATATCAAAATGTTTTCATAACATGATAGGTCCCCTTAGAGCTTGATAGATACAAGCTTCAAGTGGATCTAGGCTCATTTATTTATTAATAATTAAAAAAAGTGTAATTATTATTATTATTTATGTAATTTGATCGAGTACAAATATTTTAGTAAATAGATATAATTATTAATTATTGATTTTATTATGATTATTAGATTTAATTTGACCCTGTCAAAATGGTTAGATAACATGAAGACATATCTTCAATCCTAGGTAAGATTGTGTGAACCTCGATTGAACTTTGAAGCCCCTTGCAATAATTTAATTCCTAAAAACATGGCTTACATCTGCAACCTATAACATAAATTTTGATCTAAAAAATAATGTTATGTATACCCCACTCAAGCCAACGAGTTTTTTCTTCATGATAAATTTAAATTATTAATCAATTAAATTACAACCAATGATAACAAACATGTTTCACTACAATAACTCTGATTGGATTTTACTATGGCTTACATATGAAATTTACTCCCCCACAAGGGGTAGGTGTCACTACCACTAGGCGCTCATAAATTGCAACCATCCAAGCTTTTCTTCATAGAAAATATTAAATTACTCTATGTCATGCTAGATCTGAACCTATGTGATTCAGCGAACGTTTTTTTCTGGTAGATAGGTTGACCCTAGGTTTGGGATATCTTATCTATTAGATCGAGAAATATCGATCCAACAAAAAAAATATCCTTATCACTAGGCTCTCGTGAGGCTTGGGTGAGCCCATACGCTCCTTGGGCAGTGGCTTCCATCCTCAAACCCTCTCCATAATGTTTGAAAATGTGACATGTTGGGGACTAAACTTCATGAAAACCAATTGGTCTAAACCTCATGGGTTAATCACCCAATATCAAACGAGGATATGGAACCTATTGAGGGAATAGAGTCAGTGTCTTCTAATCATTTAACCTTATTTAAAGCAGCAACCCACCACCACAATAAGTGCATATCGGAAGTTGCTAATGGGTTCTTGTACATATGGCAAATACAAAATGCTAGGCCTTATAGACTGCTTACTAAGATGGAAAAGAAATGGTTTTGATGCATTGTCTCGAATAAAATAAATACAATTCTAAAATATAATTAATTACCACATGCACCACTCCTCATGTTCACTAACATATGCATGGCTTTTGACAATGTTAGTTTTCTTTCATAAAAATTAAATCTAGATATTGGTTTAAAAAAATTAAATTTAGATATTAAAAATATATAATAAATAAAATAAGCTTTATAATTTTATAAAATTAAAAGATTTAAAAAAAATATTGGAAAATATTTTTATGTTTATTATTCCATAACCATAAATATGCAAGACATCGCACATATTTGAGATTTTAATTCTTTAAAATAATAGAACTTAAAATTAACATAAACTATAACATTTGGAATAATATGTGTAACCTTGATGTTTTTGTTAGCGTGTGAGAAAATTAAGGAAAATATTAAAAAATACGATAAAATTTAATTTATAATAGCACGCCTAAACCTATTGGTTATGAGTGAATTAAAATTATAATTTAAAGTAATAAAATTGAAAGTAGAATCATTAATAATGGTTTGTTAACTTAGACATGTAAGAAATATATGGCATTTTTAGATAGCTAACTAGTTAGAAGATCCTATAATTAGTGGTCTACGAAGGAAGTGAGAAATTCGATGAGAGAGGCATGAGGAGAGGTAACATTAATTTTTGCCTACTCCATGTTTTATGCGTAAATCAATGTGACAGAGCCTTCAACACGATCATCGAGCTAGCTTGTAAGAAGTCAAGAAGTACATGACCAATCGAGTAAAGCCTTACATGGTACCAATATGTTGAGAAGTATATGAACAATTGAGAAATAACCTACCTTGTATGAAGAGCTCCATATCATGTAGTTTTCCATTTTTTATGAGAAAACTACCAAAATAAGGTAAACTATCAAAAAAGAGTTGTAAACTCAAAAGGAAAACTCTAGCCCAAAGCCCACCAAAAAATATGAAAAGGAAACTTGAAAACAAAAAGCATCGACGCTGGAATAGTTATTATCATCATTCTTTTCTAGGGGTAAATTTTATAAAATGGCAGTAAAAGCCATTAAAAGCCATTTTTCTTTTGCAAAAATAACCTTGCAATGAAGAGTGTTGATGCTGGAAAAATGTATTTATTTTTTAGGTAAATTTTCAATATTTTTCCATAATGATGTTAAAGATAAAATATCCACTAGTAGAAAATGAGAAATTAGTGACTACGTGATAAAAAATTTAGTCACCAGATCTTTTCCAAGAGAAATACTACCAAAACTGAGCAACCTTAAGTGACCGAACTAAAAAAACTAACATAAATCACTAGTTCAGTCACGAGATAAAATATGCTACCAGATAATAAGTAATACAACTAAAAATGACTAACATGAATGAATAATATAGGCTAAGAACAAAATTTCAACTACGTAACAAGTACTACAATAATATGAATTGGTTTTTTATGTTAGTCATCTTAATTGTGTGAAGCAAGCTAAACTTACAAGTGATAAGGGATTGAAAGGATCTTAAAGATTGGTTGAAAGGTTATCCTTCCCTAACACTTCTTCATCCTCACATGGTGTATAGGTGAGCCAAATTTGCATTATTTATCTCTAATAATTTGTAATTTTAAAAATATATATTTTAATAAAAAATTATTTTATGTATTTTTAAAAAATCTATTCATTGAATCTAACTGGATCTAGTTCCAATTTGAAATTAATTTGAAGAGAAATTTTATTTTTTAAGACTATAATATCAAACAAAAACTACTTTAATTTCATATTAACCGACCTAAATCCATCTTAACCCCGGATCTATCAAGCGCTGAGAGGGATCCAATGTCTCGAGGTGCAAGTTTTTTTTTTCCAGTGCAAATCTTGAGGAAATGCTTGCACCTTGAGAGATTGGATCCATCTAGTAACTTGATAGTTATAGGTTTAATATGGATCTAGGTTGGTTATATAATACTATATAATATCTATATTTGTATTTGTGGCTCTTCATTGTTCCCTCCCTCTATCTCACCACCCAAACACACACACACAGAGTCTCCCTTTCTTCCCCTTCTCTATCTATATCTCTCTTCCCCTTCTCTCCCTCTCTATCTATATCCTTCTCTCTATTCCCTCCCGCTCTCCTCTCTCCCTCACTTTGTCTCCATGACTCCTTTCGACCCCCTCTCTCTCCACCTTTCTCCCTCAATGTTTTTCTTGTTTCCTCCCTCTCCTGCACCCTCCAATTCCATTTCTCTCTTCCTTCATCTCTATCACTCATCTCCCACCTCCCTCTATGTCTCCCCCCCAAATCACTCTCTCTCTCTCTCTCTCTCTCTTTCGTCTAGCTCTATCACTATCTCCTCCCCTCCATGTCCTTCTCCATCTCTATGGCTCCCTCTCTCTCCCTTCCCCTTCTCTCCCTATCTCTATCCTCTCCTCCTTTTTCTCCTCCCTCCTCTCCTCTCTCCCTCACTCTCTCTCCATCTCTCCCTTCCTCCATCTAATCGTTGATACTTTCCTAAGGTGTATGAATTTGGACTCCGGAGAGTTCTTCCTTTTTACTAAAAATGATTTTTGTTCTTATGGGTAAAAACTTTCGAGGTTTTATATGATCAAAGCATAAATTTCATATAGATTTGAGGGTTTAATGATTATGATAATGCAAATCGAGGGTATATATGATCAAAGCATGATGGTCTAATGATGGCCAACAATTCATCAAAATACATCACACAAGTAATCATTTTTCATGTCCTTGTTTTACAAAGGCTTTAACGATTATGATAATGCAGATCTTGATTGCGACAAATAATTCGTCAAAAGGAAATGGAAAATTAAGAATTTTTCATGTCTTTATTGTACAGATCAGTTCACTCCTTTGTAGCTTTTCTAGGGTTGGAATGCATGAAATTTTATTTTTTCTTTTCGCCTTTTTTTAGTGGTTGTTTGTTTGTGTAATGGACTCTATGATGCCCAAATTCAAAGGGCTCAAGTGAAGCAAGAAAATTTTCTGATAGGATGCAAATACTAAACCATCCTCAAACTTTGTTACATGAACATAAAATATTTTATGTTTCATCCTTAGATTCTGATCTCGATGCCTACAATTTTAAACCATGTTACTATATTTTATGTAGAATATACATAGATCCATTAAACCTTACAACTCTCCAAAGCTTAGATTAATTTAAGCTAAAAAGACAGAGCTTGAGTTGCTTTTGCAATTTAGACTCAATGATTACAGATAATTATTAAAAATGGAAGAACTAAAGGGTCTGATAACATTTACCCACCCATCAATTTCCAAGACCTATTATATTATTCTGAACCTAAATAGAGAGAGTAAAAGAAGAAGGGGAGTTTGGGTGAGGTGGAACCAAACTTTCTTGATACTTTTCAAAAGTTGGGCATGCCCTTGACTAGAAGAATGAATTGACCAACATTGTTTTAGATGTTGTCCTTTACATTGTTTTCATTGCCACCCTACATAGGTAGGCTCTATAGGAAGTTGAGTTTATCTTTTGTTTGTTATAACATGTAGTTTGGGAGTATCTTCATCTAGTTAGGAAATAGTTTGGTAGTTTTGTTTCTCCTACTGATAGCTAGTATGTTGCATTGTATTTTTGTTTTAATGATAGCTCATTCTATTAAATACCCAAGCACACTTTGTCACCCATGGAAATATCCACTTATTTCACGATGAACGAGATGGAGACCAGGAAGTTTGAGAGGACTCTTATTGTTGTAGATGAAAGGAGTTTTGTGAGGTGAGAGGAGTTCCGTGACATATATTGAAGGATGCACTGCACCATTTTATGACACCAATGATCTCCATGTCATAGTAGTGGATCTGTATTTCTCCGAGGGAGAAATGATAAAGTATTCCATTGTAAAGAATTATTATGTCAAGGATGAGGAATGCAGACGTGAGATTTATAATTTTATTACGAAAAGAGGTTTGTGCAATGGATACAAATCAAGAACTTGACTGGATATTTTTTTGATAATCACTTAGAAATACTCAAGCATTGTTTTGAAAGGCGATGATGAAATTGGAGAGTTACATTCTTTTGCCTTGAAAAATAACTATCAATAGGTGGCGACAAAGATGATCCATATAGGGAAGAATTGCAGGAGTAGGATTTTTTGTCAAATTATATCTGTAGGCAAGTCAAGGACCTACTACAGAGGATTAGTGCAGGTGTAACCAAATTCTCACAATGCAAGGTATTCTTTACAGTGTGATTTGATGATCATCGGTAACCAGGAAACTACAAATTCTTATTGTTACATTCTGGTACAATTTGAGTTGCATTCTAATGTCTCTAATCTCACATATTGATAGTCGTTCGTGTGTCCTTTTCTCTCTTTATTTCATTGTGGTAGGATTGGAATGAGGTAAAATAGACACCCACATGTCACTACATGTCATTGTGCATACTCTTTATTTTTTATAGAATTAGAAGTGAGCAATATGATGTGTGCACAACTAAAAATCCTAGCAGGCTTGATGAATCCAATCTTAGCATGGAAATTGAAACCCAAAATTATAAAATATCAATAAATTTTTGACACAGAGTAAAAAACAAAATAAAATATTATATGGCAGCATTGTCTACTTAGTGCAAGATACTACTGATATTTCATAATTTTCAAAGATGGTGGATGTCATGAAGATTCCCTCAAGCAAAGTTACTGACTTGAAGATAAGATGGCCAACAAAATTATTTACTTCAAATAAGCTAAATTTAGGTATTTAAAACAAGTTTGAAAATCACTAGAAACATCACCCCTATTTATTTGAAATAGGCTAAATTTAGGTAATTAAAACAAGTGTGAAAATTATTAGAAACACTAGCCCCACATCATTTTATTTCCAGTTGTACAAGATAATATTGAATAAATTACGATCACTTTCATTTAAATTGATCGTACATAAAATAACGAATAAGCTTGATTCTTTTAAAAGCTATATCAATCATTAAAAACAAGATATGACAAGGATGGGTCATAATTTTAAAGGCTATATACATCAACAACTATAAGATAAGAGTTAACGAGATGAGACAAAGCTTGTCTTGATATAACATGTAAACTTCATATGACTTATAAATCGAGCATATTGTATCTTATTTTGCATATGTTAATTGTATAACTTCAATCTGGGTAATTTTGTACATAAAATTTGAAAAATATGTATAAGTTACATTACACTAGCTTAAATCCAGACACAATTAAAATATCAGAAATATGGGTTGGGAATGAGTAAGCATTTTCAAACTGGTTTAAAATCTCCCCTTGGTTGGTGAATAACCAATTCAATGTTATTTTTGGTGGAGTATTAAGTTATTAACCGAATATAAAAAAAAATGTTAGTCTTAAGTTACTTTTCACGTAGCTATATCTACCCTGACATAACTATAATCTTCCAACTCCATTTTTTATATAGAAGTTACATTTACATGTTTTATATAGAAGTTACATTTTACAAGCCATATCTACCGTGACATAACTATAATATTCGAACTCCATTTTTTCACACTTTTCAACATTTTAAAGGTCTGTCTATTTTAGTGTGATTATTCAATTAAATAGTTGATATTGTTTAAGACATCTCTTATTTGCAACATTTGGAATTCTTAAGAGGGATATTTTGTAGGTTTTTGTTACTACCATATATCATATTTTAAGTAGATCGTGTCTTATAATTCACCCTAGAGACTTTAGGAGTAACCTTGAATTGCATGCCCAGTACCATTATACATCTAATATTTGCAACCTCTTCCACGTGAAGAACCCAAAAACCCATGTTGATCATGAAGCAAGGACCTCAAAAATTGGTGAATATCAGTTATTCTATTTTGAGAGGGGGATAGATCTAGTGAAGGCAACAAAAACTATCATAAATGGATTTTGTTAGGTTGTATTTAATGAAATCATAATAGAATTTGCTACTAAAGTAAATCAATTGATGAATTTGAAGCTTGAAGGTAGTGTTGAATAGGTTTTGCAAGGTAGCTCTATAACATTATCTATCTACACGATTCTAATGCCATGATATGGTGTCTCAATAGCACTATTTCCCAATGATGGGTGGTAGATACAGATAGCTTTCTCATGTCCTATAGGTAAACCTTATCATTATATTTCTATGAAATATTGAAATGATTTAAAAGTGTGTCTCACAGAAGGATATATATATATGTACTCTTGAATTTATATATGTTGTAATAAGATCAAGAATAAAGTTTCCATAGCAAATAATTGGGATCTAACATGTAAGTTTACTTTACTACATGAAATTCTTGATTTGTTAGATCCAAGCTAGTTAAGGTTGAATTTATTTTTGTTGTAATGAGATTATGAATAAGGTTGTCACTTTAATCACTAAAATCTACCATGTAAGATTTATTTACTACATGAAATTGTTTATTTGTTAGAGCCCAACTTATTAGGATTATGAAGGGTCCTCTTTCATGACAATATTCATGAATCCTCTATTCTTGCTCAAAGAATTACGTATTACAGAAAGGTGGAAAACAAATGAGATGCAGCTGGATGGTTTCTGTTTTAAAATGTGTGGAGGCAATGTAAAATCATTTTCAGTTGCCTTCAAATATTTTGGAGCACCAACTAAAGTGCTTCATTTTCCTCCTAGTTAATTCCATTTCTACTATCCCAATGCTTCTAGATGTCCTTCTCCAAAGTGATCTCTTAACTGTCTTGGAGGGAAACTGATTACTGGATTGGAACCCACAGATTAAAAGTTGATTAGAAGCAAGGGATGACAAATCTTCATATTCATCAATATATTATGCAAGCTAAGAGCATATCAAATGATTGCCTTTCTATTTAATTGATACGACAATCATTTGAGCATTTTTTAGGATTTTGAAACCCTTTTCAAATGATTTTTTTTTTTTAAAGTTATGTTCTCAATTAAAGAAATTAAAGAAAAGGTGAAAATGATGCAATGGAAAAATTTTATGTTTTAGTGCCTAGGAATGTCTTTCTAATGTGAAGGTTTTGGTATTTGTTTGACTTACGATTAGCTGCATTTGACTTTGTAGCATTTATTTTAATATCGTTTTTATTGTGGTTATATTGCTATCGTTGAAGTTGGTGATCTACTGTGTGTGTAATAGGAAGTATTAAGTACGAAGCACTCTCAAGGGTGATATTGATGGATGACTAACTTTAAATGTACCTACTTGACACTTTAGTATGACAAGATCACGAAAAGAAATTATTGATCAATATAAAGGGAATTTGATTAATGTGCAATGTTTATTGGCTTATCATACAATTACGTCCTTTTGGCCCCCAATATTATATTTGAGGCTAATTCTTGGTTGTTACTTGTGGAGCTTCCCTTTGGCTCAGAAAAACATCGAGGATAAATGTCCATTGCATTGGCATTGGACATCATCAAAGAGGAATTCACCAAACTCAGTAGAGGACATGGGAGAAATTGGTACAATGTGTAGATAATTTCTAGAGAAACACTGAGGCACCAAAATTTCTTGTGTATTTAGATTCAATAGAAATTAACTAGTCACAAAAAGTACCTTTTTTCACAAATATTTTCATGTATATAGAAATACTAAGAACACAATTTCAGACTCATTATTCAAACTAATAATTATCGAATAGTCATAATTTATAATTAAATAGTATAATATGATTAATATTATAGGACACAATTATAGGCTCTGAATGTGAGGGGCATTGTGATTATATATGTGCACTTCTCATTGTATTAGACAATCATCTCTTAAAGTGTGATATTCATCCAATGAAAGGTACTCCAAGAGGCCATTGTGCGATTGAAATTTTTTCTTTCAGTGCACAAGTGGTGATATATTTTCTTAGGCCTTAGTGTTATGCTTCCCTAAGGTTTTGACACTACTCATAGCTAGCACCTTCATTCAACCAAGTAAGGTACTCATCTTGGAAAGTTGAATAATTTTGTTTCCATAATCAATTATGATGTTGCATGAAGCTCGTGATCCTAAAAGCATAGGTCATAATAGCGAGAAACTTTTACTATGGGAAAAAGAATATCCAAATTTAGGGAACATGACTCTTTTAAAAAAGAAATAAGGATATTTTTTACACTGGCCTTTTTTTTTGTTCCATTTGTTTTCACAAGTTATTTATTGCTTGATATTTTTAACATGTAACATAGTTGCTATGGCTATGCCTAAGGTTTTGTTGAAGGTTTAATACTAAGTTATTAAGGTGTTATTTTCTATGGTGACGTTTTATTTGCTTTATTTATATAGGCCATCTCGCTGCATAGTGGCCACTATCGAATGTTGAGGTATCTGTCATATAAATCTTTAATAGTGTACTTTATTTTATATTCAAGTATTCATCGTCTTTCATGTATTATACTCTGCATTGTATCTTCTTTCATTTTCAGGAGTGGAACTCATTATTGATGGTAAGAAGCAGCAATTGATGAAAGAGGAGAATAATAACGTTCGATCTACAAATGCAAAATGAGAGAGAGAGAGAAGAGAATGTTTCTAGTGATATCCTTTGAGCCAATATCTTGCATAAGATACAATCGTAGAGACTGATGGTCAAGCCTTTAGAGTTGGTGAATTCACTTGCAATTCTTTGGAAACACAGTGATAATTTTTTGAAATGATGAAACTATATTTCATTTGTAAATTGCAGTCCAACTAATATTAAGTTGGAAACTCATATTGTAATACTTGATATTTTATATAATAAAATTTATATCATTGAAATTATTTTCATTTGAACTTGATATTATTTAGAATTGTAATTAACGTATGTAAATTTGTGTTATCATATTAGATAAACATGCACATCGGATGACATTTTTCTAAAATTTAGTCACAAAATCATACTAATTAATTTATGTTGATTAATAATGAACACATAAAATCAATCTAAAACTACTAAATTAGTAGTTTATATTAATTAAAGATGAACATGAATAAAATTAATATATGAGTAAATTAGTCGTTTATAATGGTTATGAATGAAATTAAATTAAATTGAATGAAATGAATAGAAACTACTAAATTAGTCGTTTATATAATGAATATGAATATACCAAAAAAAGATAAATGACTACTGCAAATGATAATTTTTTGATTAAAATGATGACTAAATTTTACATATATATGACTATTAGTAGCTAATTTACAGTATCTTGTAACACGACTAAAATTTAGTCATATTCCTTTGGTCATTAATTGGTTTCAAATGATGATGAAAATTTTCATATATATGACTATTAGTAGCTAATTTACAGTGTTTTATAACATGACCAACATTTTGGTCATTAATTGGTTTTCACAAGGATTCATATAGTAATATATTTTGTTGTGTATTTGTTCATTAATTGCAACAATTAATGACTAAGCTAAAAATCACCACAAGAAAAGAGGTCATTGGTGAGGGTCATGCCTGTGACAGACCTTTGAGGTCCATCACCAATGTCTTATATGGTGATGGTCTTTTAAAAGGGGTTTTGGTAAGTGTATATAGTGATGGTCCTTTAAGGTTTGTCAGCAAAGACATTTTCAATGACACTTTTGGTGAGGCTTGTTAAAGGCCCATAACTAACTCTCTCTTCGGTGACACTTTTGGTGAGGGTCATTAAAATCCCATCACTAATTCTCTCTTTGGTGACACTTTTGGTGAGGGTCATTAAAATCCCATCACTAATTCTCTCTTTGGTGACACTTCTAGTGACGATCTTTTATTGACTGTCACCAATGATAGTTTTGGTTACTTTTGGTGACAGTCAATAAATGTTGGTCATCATTGATCACTCCAATGAGTTTTCAATCATGCTTCATGCCTATGATGGACATTTAAGGTCCGTGACCACTGTCTCATATGATGACGGTCTTTAAAAAACCATTGTTGTAAGTGTATATGGTGATGATCCTTTAAGGTTTGTCATCGAAGACATTTTCAATGACACTTTTGGTGAGGGTCATTACAGGCTTGTCACCAATTCTCTCTTTGGTGACACTTTTGGTAAGGGTCATTAAAGGCCCATCACTAATTCTCTCTTTGGTGAAGCTTCTAGTGATGATGTTTTATTTACCCTCACTAATGCTCCTTTTGGTTACTTTTGGTGACGGTCAAAAAATGTTCATCATCATTTATCATTCCAATGAGTTTTTTATGATGCTATGTACGCGCTACTATATTTTTTATCAATAGATAATGATTTAAGACCATTGTTGTGGAGTCTTTTTCATTATGTGTCCAAGGTCATAGTGGTTATAATAATCAGTCAATTTGTTAGGAATTAATTAGTGTATATCATTTCCCTGAAGTGATAAGAATATAGTATTCCTATAAGTCAACACATGATTCATCTCTATTCGGTTTATTACCTAACAAATTTCCTTGAAATAAAGTTCCACTAGTGTGTGTAGGAACTATATTGTTTAATACATAGTCAAGCTATGTGAATTCTATTAATGAGGGAGACCTAACACTCCTCAACACTCATGGCACACCTTAACATGATTTGGAATACTACACAAACATTCCATGCGACCTCCCATGTCTTGGAACATCTTTATACCTGGAACATGTGTTAGGGTCCCACCCTAACCCCCTTATTTATGTCATGGGATCACATCATAGTCAAGAGTCAATAAAGCCCATATTAATATTTGTAAGTGGTTAACCCGCAATTAATGACGCGACCACAGTTAGTTGCAGATGGGCCGTAGTATTAGATAGATGGTATTAATAAAAACCATGGTATTGGCTAGTGGTATTGCATGTATGAGTCATATATAAAGGATAGAGACTACCTGCAAGGAGTATCGTGTCTTATTTTGTAATCGAGCTCTGCTCTATTGGAGGTTGCCCCCTCGAAGAGGCAAGTGAAAACTACTCTCTGAATAATAAAATCATTGCTATTCTGTGTTCTTCTTCGCATATTCTGTATTGGGTATAATTTTGCAGGTTAAGAGCATAACAAGTGGTATCAGAGCACTTTCCAGGGCCGGTGGGATCACCAATTCTTAGCAAAAAAAAAAATTTCTAGAGACATGTTCCGGCGTCTTTAAACCACGGGATCTGTCATTGAGTGCATAAACCTGCGGATTTGGGGAGGCATGCACGCAGGAAATACAAGAGGTGGTCACATCTCTTGGACTCCCTTGTAACCCCTGTGGGTACCCCTTCGAGTAGTAGTGCATTAGACAGAACCGCGCACAGACTATTTTCCACGTACCCTCTGGGTATATCGGAAACCCCTACGCTCCCTTGAAACCTCACCATAGATAAACCGTTGGTCGTCTTATGGCTACAGTACACCGAGAATAGCACTCAGAGAGATTACTCGCCCGTACGATAGGGTAGTCGGGTTGTACGGCTAAGGGTACAGTCGATCCTCCTTAGTTAGAGCTCTGAAACATTGGGCCGAGTACTACTGCCAGACCCTTATGTATATTGCGATCTGTAGCACTTGACACTACTCAAGACCATAGTTCCCTTTTCTCTTGGGGGATCGCACATCATCTATTCCAGATCCGCTAGTGCAAAGGGGTGCAGAAGCAGCCGACATCAGTCCCGCAGTCTCGAGTTCGCAGATCAGTCATTCCGATCTATTACAACCAGCCGATCTGCAGCAGCAGTCTGTTCCGCAACCTAGAGCTGTCCAATCCGCCATTCAGATCTCTCAGATCCACCAGATCGGAGTTGTTGTGAAGGGTTCCTATACCGAGGTATAATTTTCATAGGACGTTTGGCCGCATTGACATTTTGAGGATTTGGCGACTCCAGTATTGATCAGGAAGGAGTAAAACTCTGTTAGGAGTTTTCAGAAAAAAAAAAAAAAAAAAAAAAGTCTGAGATCTTCCAGGGCGCATATTGGTAATGTAGCCCATCAGAATCAGGATGACGAGCTGAGCACGATGGTACCATTCAATTATTAGTGAAAATTTTTAGGTGGTCCCAATTTTTCCTCAAGTTGGTGTATGGTAGAAACTAGAGCTCAAGCAATGGCCAATGAAAGAATGGATGGACTTGAAAAATCCGTCCAATCCATCAATAAGTAGCTTACCGGACTATCTCTCCAGGTCCAACAATTACTCCCGAAGGGCAAGGAGCCAGCCCACGAGGAGGCGTATAATGACAATGAATACAATGAGGGTGATTCTAACCACTCTCCTCACGTCTGGCACACCCACCACCACCTAGTCAACGACCTCCCAAGTTGGATATGCATAAATTTGATGGTTCCTCCACATGGATAGCACAAATGGAGTAGTATTTCAAACTGAATCATATCTTAGATGATGCGACTAAGCTTATGCTGGGAGCATGTACTTGGACAATGAACGGTGGCAATGGTGGGAATGGCATCAATGTTGTAATTGACCTTTTAAGATTTGGACCCAATTTACCAAAGCTCTTCGAGACCGCTTTGAACAGGAGGACTCTTTTTTGGGTCATCTTACTAAGCTCCGACAGACAGGTACCGTGGATGAATATATTACAGCTTTCGAAGCCTTAGCCTTCCGCACTTGGGGTCTCTCAAATGATTTCTACACGGAATGTTTTATCAGTGGTCTTAAAGAAGCCATCAAAGCTCAAGTCTTACTGCACCACCCTCCCTCTTGGACAGAGGCTTGCAAGGTAGCCCGTAACGTGGAACGTGCATTAGCAGCCCAATACAGTCGCCCAAATTTCCCCACTAAAGGTCGTCTCCCACAGGCTCACAACATGACTCAAACACTTAAGGTCCAAAAGGTGTCACCTGCGGAAATGGCCGAAAGAAGGAAGCAAGGACTATGTTACTACTATGATGAAAAATACTCCGCAGGTCATAAATGCAAGGAGCCCAAATTTTTTCAAATAGATTCCACTAACTACAGCTCAACAGAGGAAGATCCACCACTTGAGGAACATGAGGCACTAGAAGAAGACAACCCAAAGGAGAATCTCTCTGACGAACCAGTTATTTCGCTGCATGCGTTGGCAGGGATTTCTTCCCCTCAAACTCTCAAAATCAGGGGTTTTTTTAAACATCGCCCAGTAGTAGTCTTGATTGATAGTGGAAGTACCCATAATTTCATCCATCAAAAAATCGCAGAAGCAGTGCATTGTTTTGTACGAGCAGTTTCTAACTTCCAAGTCCAAATTGCGGATGGGGGCACAATGAAATGTGAAGGCCGCTGTAAAAATCTCAAACTTCAAATGGGGGATTATCAGTTGAAAACCCACATGTTTGCCATACACATGGGGGGTTGCGACATTGTCCTCGGCGCTGAATGGCTCCGCACGCTTTGGCCAATCACAATGGATTTTCAGGAGTTATATATGAGTTTTAAGCAGAACAACTACACACATACCCTCCGTGGACTCCACACGGGAGCCCCCTCTATCATCATCTCGCATCGGATGGAAAAATTGTTAGAAAAGGGAAATCATGGAGTGGTAGCTCAATTTAATGCCATCCAGGTCATTGAAACCAAGTCTTTGCCAATTCATCTTGAGATGCAACAGATTTTAAATAACCATCTGCTGGTCTTTGACAAGCCTCATGAGCTTCCACCCTCGCGAGGGGAACATGATCATAACATCACCTTGGTTCCAGGAGCCCAACCCCCAAATGTGCGGCCATACAGATGTCCGTTCACCCAAAAGAATGAAATAGAAAAAATCATCAAGGAACTTTTGGAAGCAGGTGTCATTCGTCCCAGCATTAGTCCTTATTCATCCCCAGTGGTCATGGTGCTCAAGAAAGATGGGGAGTGGCGGATGTGTCCCGACTTCAGGGTCCTCAATAATTTGACAATCAAAGATAATTTTTCCATTCTGGTGGTTGACGATTTGCTGGACGAACTCAATGGGGCTCAATTCTTCAGTAAGCTGGATCTTCGCTCGGGCTACCACCAAATTCGCATGAAGGAAGTCGAAATTCCCAAGACTGCTTTCCGAACTCATGAAGGCCATTATGAGTTCCGGGTCATGCCATTTGGTCTTTGTAATGCCCCCTCTACTTTTCAGAGCCTTATGAATCACATTCTCAAACCATATCTCAGGAAATTTGTCGTTGTCTTCTTCGATGACATCCTCATCTATAGTGGCACTTGGGCTGCACATCTTCACCATGTAGATCTACTCTTATTGGCCCGTGGTATTGCATGTATGAGTCATATATCAAGGATAGAGACTCCCTACAAGGAGTATCGTGTCTTATTTTGTAATCGAGCTCTGCTCTATTGGAGGTTTCCCCCTCGAAGAGGCAAGTGAACATTACTCTTTGAATAATAAAATCATTGCTATTCTATGTTCTGGGAATCTTTTCTTCTTATATTCTGTATTGGGTATCATTTGGCAGCTTAAGAGCATAACAACATGTTTGTACCTAGAACATATTACCATGAGTAGGACATCGGAGAACATGTCCGCATGCCCTAGTATGGCATAGCACTCCCCTATCATGTGTTGGCATGCCCTGTAGTCCCTAGCATGCACTGGAACACCTTGGCATAATATTGCATTGACAAACATTACACTTCGCACACATTGGCACTTAGCATGTACTGGAACATATTATTAGTGTGCATAGCATGCCTTGAAACTCCTTGACACATATTGGCATACTCTAGAACCATGCACATCCTAGCATGTCTTAGAACCTAGCATGCATGGCACTATTTCACACATGTTAGCACACCCCGAAACTACCTAGCACACTCTAGCAGTTCTTGACATTCCCTGACATTCCCTAGCATGACTGACCATGCTTATCATAACTTGTCACTCCCTCCTTGGCATGACAACTAGAACTCATTGACACTCCCTGAAACACCCTCATATTCGTTCACTTCCATGCATTTTGACTTCGTCCTCCCTTGTGTTGTCCTAGTGCTCCCTAACACTCCTCAACATGCATTAGCACTCTCTAGCACACCTTAGCACTCTTCGATATGATCTTCCACTTGATAGCATGGATCACACTCCCTGACACACATTGGCACTTGAAATGTGTTGGCACTTGGAAACTCTTAGCATGTTTGGCATGCGTTGAGATGACTTGGTATGCTTTGGCATGGTTTAATATTAAAGTTATTTGAGATCAATTATTGGAAACTAGATGAGAAGAAACAAGGGAATATTTGGCACTTAGAATGCATTGACACTTCGCACTTGGTGCCTATTGGCACCTAGTGTTGGTGGGCCTAGCATGCCCCTCATGGAAAAGGTAAATTTATGACTTATTAACCCTGTTATGTGCTCATTTCCTTGTAGTTTAACTTGTTCCTCCCTTTTGTTACCTTGACAGCCCATGGCATGCATTGTCACGCACTTGTACATCCTGGCATGCCTTAGCACTTTGCACATCTTAGCTTGTTTGACATGTCTTTGTACTATCTGGCACATATTAGCATGCCCTAGAATTCCCTAACACACCTTGGAAGTCATGATCTCACAACTAGAATTACATTTTTCCATCACTTAGGAATCTTACATTCAGTAGAACACCTTAGCACTCCCTAGTTGTCATGCCCTCTATTATCCTGCACAATGTTCCAGGCTGATGAGGAGATCGACAGAGGTAACCACAAACCAAGATTTTAGTTTAGTAGCTATCCCTACCAAACCAGAGAGGGTTGTTTCTATGAAATAACATCCAAAAGATGATTGGGATGTAAATGATTTTTAGCTAGATAGCTAGGCTTAGGTGGGTTTTTGGAAAATTTTGGGTTTTGTTGCTGGACAAGGGAGAAAAACTAGGCAGCTAGGTTAGAGGACCAAAGGGTTACAACAGAAAAGATATAAAGGAGCAAGGTAGCACTACTTCTGTGATGGATGTTAGGGTTTGTCAGTGTAGTGTAGTGTTTAGAAGAAGAAAAATCTCTTAATGAGCTTGAAACATGAATTCATTAAGAAAGAAAGAAAGTAAAACTTGATAATGATTTTTCCATCAAAACAGAGCTTTATGTGAAGAATTTTGTTCATAAACTATAAGGAAAACCATTAAAGAATTGATGAATGGAGAGATAAGATGAATATATTTCATATAAAGCTATAAAAATGAAAAAATGACATCACAAACTTACTGCACATGGATTACTAAATAATAATTGCAAATTGTCTCCTTTGATTTCCAGAAAATGTCCCAGTAAAAGCCACAATAGTTCTCTCCTCTGAAATCCAACCCATTCTATCATTGAGAAACTGATACATAAAGACCAAAAAAACATCTCCCCACTCTCAGGGGTCGAATCCATGACTCTAGGAACTATTCCATGAGGTGTTCTAATCAAACCCTAATGTCTAGGGAAGTTAAAAACAACATCTACAATTAACTTTGACTCCAACCTCTCCCATAAATGAGGTCAAATTCACATCAAAACAACTTACAAAGGGTAAACACTCATTATTTACATCTAATTTTACCCCTCATATTCATCTACTTCACGCTTTTGACTTCTACCAAAGTCAAACTAGGAAATACAAAAAATTACACAGTAAAATTTTTACAAACATATCAGAAATTTATAGTTGTGCAGTGGCTTGTTGGAGGCCACTCTTGATTGCCTTATTGAAGTCCAAATCTAGATATGAAGTTTTTTTCTAGAAATATGGGAGAGTGTAGATGTCTTTATAGTATTTTTTCACTCAAAATGACCCTTTTTTAGTTGATATATGGCCATTCTCCCAAGGTATCTCGAGGTGTGCAGTGAAATGGAAAAGGAGGGGTAGAAAGGTGATTTTTGGCCTCTTTTTTGCAAATTTCTCAAAAACTAAGCCCCAAACCAGGAAAGTGGGAAAATGGGTTTTGATAGGGGGTCATACGATTTCCAGAAATGCTAAGTTTCCATCATTTAGAGCCATGAGGAAGAAGGGTAGCGTGAGCTCATTGCGCTCCTTGACAGAAAATTGCCAAAAAATTGCAAGTCTGCATCAGTCTACACCAAAACACAAAATTTTATCCAAATCCTCCCAAAATTTTTCTACAGATGCCTCATGAGGTATGTTATGCAATCATGGATGCATTAGTAAGGAAATGTAGCTTACCCTTCTCCTCTTGTCTGATTAGGGTTTCCTTGAGTTTTTCCTTCAATTGCTTGATTTTGGGAATGTCAACCTAATTCCTTGTTTAATAATGGATGGCCATTTTCTCTTCCAACTTTTTATCCCTATTGGCCTTTTCAAGGAGCTACTTAAAGTGGCAATTTACTTTTTCAAGATGAAACTCCCCATCCTTATTTATTTCCATGGCAATCATCTCTTCAAAGGTCAATGCTTCCGTTGGTGGCTTTTGTTCTCTTTCCCTCTGAAGTCCCTTCCTAAGAGTCATTCTCCTTGCTCTCTTCCTTGCCACATGTCCTCCATGCTACTCAATGTCCTCATGGTCACCCACTGCCTTTTCTTTCATCTCTTGTTTCTTGGCTTTGAATTACTCTTTCTCCATGACTAGTTGTTTTTCCTTAAGTTGAGTGTTTTCTTGCTTAAGGAATGAAATGATGAATTTGGCCCTTTCCAAATTTTCCTTGAGCTCCATGATCTGAGAATACTTCCCTCTGATGACTTATTGTAGGGTTTGATTCTCATAATGTTCCTCCAATTCAATTAGGTCAAAGTCATGTTCAATGGGTTCATCATCATTCAAAGAAGCCTCATGATGTAATGGTAATCCATGTTCTGTTGATGTCGTAGGCTTGGTCCCTTCCTCAATTTGAGGAGAAAACACAAGGCTTTAGCATCTCTGATATGTCTTGGTCACCTCAGGACTAGGTGCCTTGGAAACCTCATCATGTTTGGTTGATGACCGCACCTCCATGGGTTGTACTGACATGGTTTAGTGCTGGCTTAGTGAAGTGGTTTTATGCATTTTCAAGGTTACCTCAATGAAGGTGTCCCATGTCATGCTCTTCTATTTCAGCTGATGGATTACTATAACCTTTATCAGGCTATGGTGGAAGAGGCTAGGATAATTCACTCTGCCTTTCAATTTCACCATTTCAGACATTTTGGTTAGGATCCTATACAACTAGTTGGACAAATTTAGAAACTTGGCAACTGTAAAGTGCATGAGCAGTCATATGTGGTATTGATATAGCCTAGAAAATATGAAATCACATGTGATAAAATTCATGACAACCTTCATCAATGGTGCATATCTCTCCAACAAGTATATGAATGGGAAAACATGTGATTGAGCTCCTTTGTATTTTCATTTCAAGTAGGGTTTATACTCTTCTAGGTCTAGGTTCATGCCTTTGAACCCATTTTCACGATGACTTGCTATGACTGTAGCTTGAGATATGACATCCAATGAGAACATGAAATCGATTATTGAAATGGTGATCATGTCTTCCTTGAAGGTGAAGGAAAATATTTCTGTGAGATGCTTGTGGTAGCCTACTTCCTCCACTCTTTGGCAAAACCTTAAAAAATTGACATCTTCAAAGAATTCATTACAAATGGGGAGGAGGTGATTTCATTGCAATTAGAGGGCTCAAACCTTAGCATCTTTCTCCCCATGTTGTACATCCTCTTCTATGATGGTGATGGGCTAGGCTCCATACTTCAAACCTTAGGTGAAAGGTAATAAAAAAAGAAGTGAAAATTGACGTTGTTAGGGAATCAAATGGTATGATGGACTTAGGAGTTGCCTAAATTTGTAATGAAATTTAGGAGGGTAGGGGATGATGTCAGTGAGTAGGGAAAAAAATGAATTTTGGAAATGAGTGAGGGGAGGGGGTGGAAAAGGCCAAAACAGAGGCCTATCCAAAAAAGAGATAGGGTAGATTAGGGTTTAGAGGAAAGTGATAGAAAATGAGGGGATAAGGCTTTGCGATGGATATAAATGGTGTATTAGCTACAAACAGAGGTGCAGGGACTAGGAATATAGTGCTTATGGAAGAAACACATCATTTGAGGATCAAAACCATGGGAATCATGTCAACCCTAGAAGAAGAAGTATTTGATCATTTTCTTGACATATGAGGCAAAGGAGGGCATGAAAATGATTAAACGTACTTGTTATATAGCATGGGGGATGAAATGACTATACACGAGCTTTGGAAAATGATTTTTGGTGGTCAAACAACAATTTTGGACAAGTATGCCCCGTGCACAACGAAGGCTTCATGTGCGCAACATGCTGTCCAGGTGCGGAACGAAGGCTCTCTGTGCGCAGCAAGAGTCAATTTTTACCAGTGAGGAATATAGAATCATAAATTTTTGCAAAGGAGAGGGAGGATCTCGATGCTAGGATGGTAGACAAGCACAAATTAGTGTGAATGAGCTCCTCTGTGTTCTTTTATAATTTGATTTTGGTGTCTAAGTGATTAATGAGGTAGGATGGCCCACCTCACCAATTCACTTTCCTTTTGATTTGTGTAGCCCTGGAACCTCTTCTTGTATGTTTAGAACCTTAGTAACAATATTACATTTCAAAACATAAGTGACATTTGAAATCAAGCGTTATTGAACAAATTTACCTATTGCTACTCCTCATTTTCCGGATTTATATATGAAATGACTGATTTTGTGACGTTAACACTATTGACCTAGTGGTGCACTGAGATGAATGGAGACCATCATGATGTGACTAAAGTGATATTAATGATGTTTTTATGATGTTAGACTCAATTGGGCGATGAAAGTGATTGACATATGAAATTATTGAGAGAGTGGAAATAACCCTAGACACACTCGTCGATGACCAAATTTTTATTGGAAGACTCACTAAAATGACAAATTCAACTTGAGACTCTAACAACACCTTGTAAGAGGATATTTGATCACTGGTGATAGACTGAACTGACTGACACTAACACCCTCAGAGATAACCTTACTTTTTTTACGACTTGGGGACCCAACCAATTGTTAGAAAAACAATATTGTGCCCAACCCAAAGTCTTCCTTCCTCTGAAGTTTCTTTGTTCATGCATTATCAAAACCATAGGATTGCCTCCTACAAGTCCTATTCTGAACATCTCCTAAAAGCTTTATCCTTGGGACACTTGGAATTCACTGGCACTCCTTCGCACACACTCTTATTTGTTCATTTCCAAAGTTTCTGACCTAGTTCTTCCTTGTGTTCCCCTTAATCTTCCCAAAACTCCTTACAATCCATTAACATTGTCTTCCATGTGTTAGAACACCTTTTCATTCCTTGGAATGCCTTTATAGTCCGTAGCTATCATGCCCTCACAACTACCCTTACCTATTTTTAGACTTGGTCGAAACCAAACCAAGTCCTACCTTGACTACAACAAATTAACCACATTCTAGTTACTACAAATAGACTATGCTTTGTTAACCTAATAACTACCTATAACACATATTAGGATACTCATGTCCAATATCAACTCATCCCACATAATAAGTTACCAATTCAAGGCTCACATCCAACCATGGCCATAAAACAACTAAGAAACACAATTTACATCTTGACATGTCATAGCACATGGCATGCCTCACAATCCCTTAGCCCTATGTGGCATGTGTTAGCATCCACTACATTCATTGGCATGCTTTGCACTCCCTAGCATAGCCTAGCACTCTTTGACATGCTCTGACACTCTAACATGACATGGCACTCTTACCATATAACCTTGTCATTCCCTCCTTATAACGCCTAGAACTCATTGACATTCCCTATCACACACTCTTATATCTTCATTCCCATGCATTTTGAACTAGTTCTCCCCTGTGTTTTTATGGCACTCGCTCACATTGACTAGCACGCATTGACTCACCCTGGAACGTGGCACATATTGTTATGCTGTCTTGGCACTCTAGCATTCATTGGCACTACCTAACATATGTTGTCACTCCCTTCTTACCACACTTAGAACTTATTAACACCCCCTGTCACACACTCTTATTCATTCATTTCCATTTATTTAAAACTAGTGATCCCTTTTGTTTCCTTGGCACTCCATAACACTTTCTAGCATGCTTTGGCACACCCTAGCACCTGACACATCTTGGCATGTTGCCCTGGCCTCTAGTGTGCCTTAGCATTTCCTACCATACATTACTACTCCCTCAACACACCTGTATCTCACTAACACTTCCTATCACAAACTCTTATTAGTTCATTTGCATGCACTAATTTGACCTAGTGCTCCCTTGTGTTTCCCTTGCACTCAGTAACACTTCCTAGCACAATTTGACACACCCTATCACATGGAACACCTTGGTTGCATGTCACCCTAGGAATCTATCATGACTTAGCGCAACCTAACATACCATGTCACTCTCTCCTTAGCCCACTTGGAACTCACTGACACTCCCTATCACACACTCGTATTCATTCATTTCGATGCATTTTGACATATTTCTTCCTTATGTTTCTCTATCACTCCCTAACACTCCTTAGCACATATTCTCACACCTTGGCATTTGGCACATCTTAGTATGCTTCCGTAGCAGTCTAGCATGCCTTAGCAGCAATGCATAGCATGCCTTCTCACTCCCTCCTTAGCACACCTGGAAATCGCTGATTATAATGTTCCAAACTAGGAGAAATAATGCTATGAAAAGTGGGCAATAAAAATAACACCATTAAATTAAATCAAACCATCAGACAAAAAATTTTCTGGCATGGGTTAGCATGCCTTTTCATTCCTTAGCACCCCCTGACACTCCTTAGCTATCATGCCCTCATAACCCTTACATTTTTTGTAACATGGGAAACCAACGAAATCCTACCTCAACTATAACAACAACTTAACTATAACAATATCTTGACCATGTTACAATTACTACAACTAAACTGCTATTTCACCTCCAATTTTGGTGTTAACTGGAGCTTTAAAATATAACAATGTCATTCTGATATACTGGGGATTTACATTTGCAATTCTGATCTTCTTGTGCTTCTTTATGTATTTTTCTATCCATGCAGTGATTTTTTTGCTCCAACTAATAAATTTCTTCATCCAACAGTTAAAAAAGAAAAATATCACTGTAAAATTGCCAGTCAAGTATAATTGTTTATTACCTTGGAAACTATGCAGGTGCTTCATAAGGATGATGGATTTGTTTCGAAAGGTAACTTAGAAAGTGGTGCAAGCTTGACAATGGAATTGGGTCTTCAAACAATAGGGTGCCCTATCATAGTGGAGAATATCAGCCAGCCGTGAGTATTGCATATAGAGGTCACTTAATTTCTTAGATTAACAAGGTTTTTAAATTGCATTCAATAACTCATTTTTGTTATTTGGAGACATGGTTTAACATTGTCATGTTATCTTGTGTTGGTTTTCAACAATATTGTAGATTCTTTGTGAGGAGCCGGGGCTTTTCCTTGAAATATTTGACATCATTTGAGGCTTGGGGCTTATGCTTTTAAAGGAAGTCCTGGAAGTTCATAGTCATAAGTAAGAAAGGAAGAATGTCATAAGTAAAAGATTTTTTGTTTTTATGGGTGCGTGGATTAGCAAGAAGAGGACAAAGATGACTAGGAATCACAAGGAGGAAGAATTAAAGGTGAAGTCATAAGATACCGTAGGTTTGATTTTTTTTTTTCAGTAAGCCATTTGAATTGTGGTGATAGATGGAAAAAATTATGAGATTTTTCATTTTTGTGGGTGGGTGGATTGGAAAGAATAGGGCAAAGATGAGGAATCACAAGTAGGAAGAATTAAAGGTGGTTTTTTTTGGAAATCAATAATTATACTTATCGATCTATGTATTTGATATGTCATCAGCACACCAACGAGCTAATGTTTCACAGTTGGCATCTACTGAGAAGTCTGTCATGGTCAGCCTGGGCATCTGTAAATGCATAAACACTTTTAGCTAAGGGAAATTGGAAAGACATCAAAATGTTTTAGGTATGTATTATTTTTTTCTTTCAATATTTGTTCTGCACTATTTCTCTAGTTACCCCAATTACTAAATATCATTCCTAAACTATATATTTAGCTGAATGTTCAGTATATTAAACAAAACGGAGGCAATGGACTTCAATTTAGTTAGCTCTTGTTCAATGGTTGTTTATGATTCTGTTAACTCATTTTGACAACACCACCCAAGCCCACCCCAAGGAAAAGCCAAAATAAAAGGACAAAATATAGAAAATAAACATACCCTGAAGTTATTCCTTGGGGTTAGCTCATTTACTCTGGTCCTTGTCGGTAAATACCTCTTCTATTGAGAGTTCACAAGTTCAATTAACTCAACACTATCAGGGTCAATATTCATGGTTAATCCAACACGAAGTGAATCCTTTGGGTAGATCTACATGGTACACATATTCCTTGTAATGGTTATCATTCTCTAAGAACTTTGAAACACATAAACATACCCTGAACTTCAAGTCCTTCATCAATTTTCTTGTGATTCTTTTCACTTAATTCTTGAAATTGGAATTCTGAAAGGTATGATAGGTAAGCTAGAGTGAATAGAGGCAGGAAAAAAAGAAGAAAAGTGATAAACCTCCTCCAAATTGTTAGAATATCTACTTGGTTTCTCTGAAAGTGTTTTCACAATGTACCTTTAGCAACACATCTTTTGTAATTTTAAATCCAAGATGATGGAGGGTGCACTACAAAATCCCCCCAGTGAGGCATATTTGCTTGATGTAGACAGTTGGAAGAATTTCAATAGTTTATCTACTTTGAGAAATTTTTATTCCGTTTATGGTTTTTCCATAACTAGAATATGTTTCTTTTCTTAAACTAGTAAAATTTTTTTTTATAAGAAGTAAAAAACATATTTGATATATTTGGAAAGTGTTTTTATCACAATTCTCTTGTCATGGTAGCCTAACATATGAATCTAGAGGAGGGTGCATGCATTTGGGGTGCATTTCCTTCTCTAGCATGATTTTCCATGCAGGTTGGGAACTAGGACAGATTTAGTGCAAACTTGATTGTAACTCATGAGCCTTTACTATGGTCATAAAAGTAGGGCATGAGAGTAGAGTGAGGTATTCTAGCTTTTGGCCTTTCATTGTGTATTTAGTTTTTTTCCTATTTAATATGATGATAGTTGTAAGTTTGAGTGTTAAAGAGTTGTTTTTGTTGTTCATGAATCATATGTATTTGTAGATAAATGTGTTTTAGCTCTGCTTACCTTGGTTTGCAAATTTAACATAGTACGAGAGCACATTTTTAAATATTCTAGGATTCCATGTATATGGATAGTAGGGCTACTACTTAGGATAGCGAAGTTTTGATAGAAGGTTTTAAGCATTGGATGTCGAAGATATATTATGGACCTATTATAGTTTATTGAAGGATGCCGCTTTGTTTTGTTGAGTTCTGTGTTGTAGGAGTGATAGTGTAACTACCTTTTGTCACAAATATGAAGAATGATTGGAATTCCCCTCCAATTTTCTTGCTTGTATGTGTCAGTTGTAGCTAATTTTGAAGGAGCATAGGAATTGACATCCCGTCAAGAAAGAGGTTGCAACACTAGATTTCTAAAATCTGAGTCAAATTGAAAAGTAGGATAGATTTTAGATGTATGTGAAACAATGACTTCAATATCATTATTACTTAACGTTAATTAATGATTCATTTATTTCTCTTATGAGCTCTTTGTTTATGTCATGAAGACCTAGGATGAGGTCTTTGGGAAGTTTAGAGAGTTTAAAGCTTTTGTAGAAAAATAAAATGGGCGAGAAAATTGAAGTGTTGAGATCAGATAATGGAGGTGTATATACCTCCGAAGAGCTTGACACTTTTTGCAGGGAAGTAGAGATCAAGAGTGAGTTGACAATTACTTACGAAACACATCAAAATGTGGTTGTAGAGAGGAAGAATAGGCCTTAGTGACATACAACAACTATCGGGGAAGAAGAAAAGATTTCTTCCTCAATGGTCATTCCACAAATTCCACTGAAATCAAATTGAAATTAGTTAGATACCAACACAGTGGAGGTAGAAAGACCATCTTTCCTTCTAGTTCATTTATGATGCTCGAATGGTTTATTGAGATAGTGTAGGAGGCATAATAGCAACTAGGAGCACATAAATCTTCATTTTGAGTGTGTCATCCTCTTGAAAAATTTTGTAATTATGGTGAATTGGTTTCTTCTAGTCTCTTAATAAGCAAATGGTAAGTCATTTGTTGATATATATGAATTTTTAAAATGTTTAAATGTTATTTGAAAATATAGTTGAGAAACCCTCACAATGAAACTACTATATAGTCTATCAAGTCTACTGGCCTGAATAATGTCATGTGAAGTTTGGAAATTTTGTGTATGTGTTGGTCAATGTTTGAAAACTCAGACTCGAGCTGATATTATTTCAATAACTCGATTTACCAAAAGATATATGACTCCAAACCATTGAAACAAAATATGAAAAATTCTGCTCATGGCTCATACATATACCATGTGAAGTTGAATATACCAAAAAAGTTTCAAAATGGCACTACTTCCAATATATATCAGCAAAAATGAGGCTCTAAATGGCCTCCATAGACTTTAGAGTCTGAAAAACATGCTACAACCATCTCATTTTAGCCTAGCCTTGTCTTCTTCAAATTTTGCAAGCTGGTTTTACAATTCAAATCTAATATGTTGAATCTCCTCTAATGGGGCATTGCATGGGGAAAATTTGTCTCTTATACAAGCCACACGCTCCTTAAATCTATGAATTACCACTCCCCCTTCCCTTCTTAATGCATTTCTTGCAGTATTTGCAATCAATGTTCACGTCATCGAGATTGAACATTAGTAGGAAATGTGAAATTAGTGACAGTGGTGACTAAAAACGTTAGTCACCACAACTTTTCCAAGTGAAATACTAGCAAAAATTAGCAATTTTAAGAGACCCAACTAAAAACAACTAAAATAAATGACTAATTTAGTCACGAGTTAAAATATATGACTAACTAATAAGTAATACAACTAAAAATGACTAATGTGAATAATAATGTAAACTAAACTATGACTAGCTTTTAATAAGGTATTTTTGAGCTACCTAGAACTACTTAAATTTTATTAATAATATTATTCCCAAAAATAATCGGCTACCTAGGACTATTTGAATTTATTATTAACATTATTCATAAAATTATATATATTTTCCACCTCCTTAAGGGTTAGTGAATATTGGAGTCATGTACGGAGGTGGAGGAATTGCCTGGATGACCAAAAGTGGCCGGAATTTGGGCAAAAAAATTCAAAAAAGCTTGTAGATGTAGTGTTTGAATAATTTTTTTTTATGGTTAGAATAGATTCAGCACCATCAAAAACCTCTAAGGTGCCTAAACTTATGAAGTTTGACAACTTTTACTTGGATTTACAAAAATCCCTACCATATTTTTTCCAAATATGACCGGAATTTCCAAAACTTTTAGAGAAAAAAGACATTATCGTTAGACTATGAAGTTAATATTCCCCTTATGTGTAAACCTCATAATATATTTCACTCTTTATATAAACATACTAGAGAAATCTTTTATACTTTCATGTAATGGATCCTAAAAACATTTTTCAAAATATTTTTTGTTATAATTTTTATTGATACCTCAGTCCAAAATTATCATTTTGTACACCGCTTTATGCCAAGAGACCTCCTACTAAATAATAATGACATAAAAAATGCACAAATTTTTAAAATGTAATTTTGGACCACTCTAAAATCTAAAATTAACCCGTTAAAATTTAATTTCCCGATGCAATGGACAAATTTACAAATTGCTAAAATCTAATCATTTAATTTCCCTCCTCTTTTCCCACTACATTTCTTCCTTAGAAGGTTGGGATACGGCTCAAATCCAATAACCTTAAGTAGCTAGGGACTTTACTGTAAATAAATTATATTTCATACAAAGATTTCAGTAGACTTAGCATTGCAGTCCCTTCCTGGTTTGTAGTGGCAAATGTTGTGGAAAGAGAAATAATGGAAGGTAGTCAACAAATGATACTTGATGCCCTTAACAAAGAATCCCCCTCAGGGGTGAAAAGATGATTTTGTTATCCCATAATATGATGGGCATAGGGATGACCTCCCAAAGATGATCCATGAATACGTTGATTCAAAAACATTGGCCATCCATTCTGTACATTCAAGAGACTATATGTTCAGATGAAGCAGCTCATGAGGTCCTCTCCCAGTGGTCGAGGATGCGTAAGTTGCATCCTCCACAATACTTATACAATTCTAGAAATGTAGAATGATATCCAGGTCAAGAGCATATAATGAGAAAACAAGAAATAACCTCCCAACCAGATCCTCTGTCTGTAAATAGCAATACGATGCTCCTCTTTTTCAATTTATTGCAGCTGGGACGATTTCATGAAGGCTCAAATATTACATGGTTATGGTGATATTAATGGCCACCTGGAGTGTTCAGAGAGTTCAGGGATGAGACAATTGAAAATAATGGCTACTCCTTATGCTAAGTGATACATATAAACCAAAGGGACATTGTTTAGTCTATATGGAGAGAACATATACTGGGAGTGGCAAGGATTGGAAAGCTTATTATGCACTGTTTTATGGCTTGTAACACCATTTACTCTACAGATGAAGGGCGCTGGAATTGTTGAAAATAAATAGAGAGTTTCTAAGGCCAAGACTATGACAGCCGAATATTGAAATGATCCTTAAAAGTTGAAGCAACAAGATGATCACAGGAATGAGAGTTTAGCAAATGAAACCCTGAATATCGATGACAAACTATATTAAGGAGATGGATTCAGAATATGAAGATGTGAATGATGTTGATAAGTCTTATCTCTCAATTAATCCCTGAATCGCTCAGCTAACGAGGATGAAGACGAATTTGAGTCGAAAGAATCAAAAAGAGGAGTTTTATGTAAATGAAGGTTATGCCTTTCAATGTGGGCATAAGGATTTGTTTAGCCCCTCGGCTTGGTGATTCTACAAGCCTTTCACTAGTCTTGCCAGGATAGAGAGATTTCTGATATCTCCAAAAAGTTTGCATTCATTGTCATCATCAAGAATTGTTTCAAGCATCCACTAAGGAAAAAGTTTCCTGATGAATTTGTTTGGAGCCTTGGGCATCACACTGTAAGTTTCTCTTTCTGTCTATTTCATTTATGTTGGATGTAGTACATGTATATAATGAATTGGATCCATGTTAGTGTGTAGAAAGACTATTGCCACTTATGGATTTTAATGAAAGAGAGATTCAGATGGGTTATGATATTTTGAGTGGAGGTTTCCTCGAATCAATAGTTACAACATTTACCTTCAAGAAAGAATTGAAGTTTACCTCATCATTATGAAGTTTTTGGAAGGAAATTGCAGCAAATAAAGATAAGTTGTTGAGTCAATTAGAACGTGAAACCTGAAGCATTAAGGCTTGCGCTAAAAATAAGTAGAAAATCATCTAACAGTAAGTAGAAATATGACCCTCCTCTTTTTCAATTCATTGTAGCTGGCATGATTTTACATCCTCGTCAACATTGGTTTCTTATTTCTTTATCTGGAATCCAAGCACTTTCAGGGATTGTATTTGGGGTAGTAAATTGGACATGAGAAGAAATTCAAAGCTATAACACGTCCAAAGTCTCTATATCTTTGGTGGCTTATGAATTTCATTCTGAATACAATATTTTTATCTCTACAATCATTAGGTTCATTTCCACAACTCCTAATCCATATAGTATTCTCCCTCTTGATGACCTTTTAGCATTGATAATCTTCCCTACCCATGGATTTTTTCTGGAATTAGCCCTCAAAGGGACTACAAGAATCACCATTGTTGAAGAAACATAAAAAGAATTACATGAAACTATTCTCGATGGTAGCACTTTTAATTCTAGCACTGACAAGAATTAATAACCCCTTATGCTACAACAGTTATTTTGTGAAGGGCTACATGGTTATGGTTTAATCCTGTATTGAATAAAGGCTACAAAAATGCTTTGCAATTGATGGATGTTCCTGCATTAGGACCTGCTGATAGTGTTGAAAATGTGTTTGAACTTTTTAAATCAAATTGGTATAATGACATAATCGAACTCTAACACCCTATACAACTTACATTTATTCATTTCTTTTGGCCAAATATTGCACTTAATGCATTCTTGGCCATTGAAAAGCTATGTGTGATGTATATTGGGCCAGTTTTGATACAAACATTTGTTGATTTCACATCTGAATATCAAAGCTTTCCTTATGAATGCTTTGTCTGTGTATTGATACTATTTCAACAAAATCCATTGAGGTTCTTTTTTCCCGTCAATATAAGTTCCAATGTCAGAGGTTGGGTATGTTGATAAGGTCTACTCCGATCAAAAATTTATATAGAAATGGTTTAAGATTTTAAAGCTCCACTAGGCAAGCTCATGGTGTTGGCCAGATTGTAAATTACATGGTCGTGGATGCTCAATAACTTTCAGATGTGATGTTGTAGATTCATTACATCTGGATGATGACTCTAGAATTTTGGTTTTCTTTATCAATCATGTTTGAGGTTTTGGGCATTTCTATGTTGTCTGGTTTTGTTTACATGGCACTAATAATCGGCATTGCAGCTTGGGGATCCAAGAGATATAGGAGATATGAGTTCCAATTAGTGAAAATGTGTGGTATTCATACAACTAATGAGTTTTTGAGTTATATGAGGGTTATCAAACTTCAAACATGGGAAGACAATTTCCAAACACGTGTAGAGTCTTTTAGGAATTCGAAATACAAATGGCTTTGAAAAACTATGTATTCTATTTCAGTGAATATAATTACTCTATGGATCATGCCTTCATTTGTTTTAGTAGTGACATTCACTACATGTAACATGCCTTCACTTGTTTCAGTAGTGACATTCACTACATGGAACACACCTTCACTTGTTTCAGTAGTGACATTCACTACATGCATTTTTGTAGGAGAAAAACCTATAGCGGGGAAGGTGTTCATTGCAAAATTTATTTTCAAAACTCTTCAAGAACACATTAGGAACTTTCCTCAAGCTTTAATATCTATCTCACAAGAAATGGTGTCCTTGGATAGACTTGACAGGTATATGACCAATACGGATCTTGATCCTAAGGCACTCGAAAGGTTATCGCCATGCAAAGAGATTGTTGTTGTAGTTGAAAATAGTACTTTCTTTTAGGATGATGAGAAATCCAAATCCACTCTTCAAAATATCACTCTTGAGGTTTGAAGTGGATATTTGGTGGAAATTTTGGCACAGTTGGATCCGGGAAGTCCTCTTCATTGTCATCCATTCTTGGGGACATGCCAAAACTCTGTAGTAGGGTATAATTGCTATCCCTACTGTCATATTTACTTTGATCACCATCTTCCTCTTTTAGTCTTCCACTACGTTAAAAATATGTATTTATAACTTGATACCATTATCAGGATAATTGTTACATTTTTTTTATAGATTCCTATTCAAACTCAGACCAATAAAGAAAACAAGCCAAACTAACTTGCTGGCAAGTCAAACTCACTTCTTTGCCTTTGATAGTACAAAATTGTCATTCTTGTAAGAAAAAAATAGCCTAGTTTGCATGATTTTTTCCCGTGTTTGAGCCGATCACTTACTCTACAGTCTCACCCAACTTTTACGGGAGCCAATATTTGTAATTATAAGAACCAAAACATGGGAAAGCTCCTCTTGCCAAAGAAATGTGACATTGCAATAGGTACAAACCGAGTAGAAATGTATATTGAAAAGGAGAAACATATACCCATTAGAAGTTTGGATTGCGAAGAACTCATATGACTAGTTGTTCTTAGTATGCTAAACTTAATTTATTGTAGGATAACCAGATGAAAGAAACAATAGTCAAAAGTAAAAAATACAGTTGCTGACAAGAAAATTGTCACTTCAAAGGTATAATAGACTTGTTTTTTGTTAATTAATGATTGATTGATTCATCAAACATGATTCATTCTCTTATATTTCCTTCCCTCATTCAAATTAAATAGGTCTATTAGATTGAACTCTATTCCTCACCAATTTGTCAAAAATCACTTAGATCTAGGATCTCTCTCTCTTTAATATAAACAAAATATGTTTACTAGAGATGCAACTTTTGCAATGAAATCCCTTACTACTTGTATGGAAGTTTTAAAACTAACTTTACAATTTGTTTGTGCACAATTTCAACTATTTGTTCATCTCTTCTCAGCGTTATTTTCCTTTCTCTCCCTATTTTTCTTAACTAAAACATTATTTTGTTCTACCTGTTACCTTGCGGTTCTTTTGCTGAATTTTTTCCTAAATGAACTCATAATTGATGATGGTTTCTTCTCTCTTGTTTTGTGAATTTCTTTCTTTACATTTATTTTTATTCCAATTAGAGTTGTCTTCCATGTTCACTTCAGTATTTGATAGGGGTTTTCCTTGATCCTTCATTTTCTTAGCTTTTTTGTGTAAGCCATTCTCCTTTTTCCATTCTCCTTGCATCTCAAAGCCCTTCTTTCCTTTAGCAGTTAGGTTATGGATGTTGAATTTCCATGATATTGGGTCTAGGCTAGAATCTTAAAATCTCTGATGCTACCAAACCAAGAATCGCAATGATACTACTTTTCACAACATAATATAAACAACGGTAAATAACACATGCACAAAATGTAGACAACCTTTTATAATTTTTAACGTGACTTCGTTATATTAAAAAATATATAATACAACAATCTAGGGCTCCTGTACCAGGGATAATGGCCCTCAGACATCCACTAGTACAATATACAAACTATGGCTTTGGTGTCAGTCCATCGACAACCAATCTACCCTCAACAACATACACTGACCATCTAGTTGATGTAATCGACTCTCTCAGCTCCCCTTGGTCATACCCAATACCTTCCCGGTCCTTCGACTCTCGATCTACAACTCTTGCCTCTATCAATGATCCAAGTCCATCTATGAAACCAGATTCATCCCCCACGCCCTACATGTCTCGAATCTGGAAAATCAGAAATGATTCAGGTGGATTTGTGTTAGAAAATCATGACATGTCATGTCTGATCGGGACACTTCGAATCTGGAACATGTCTCAATCAGGACACTTCGAATCTAGAACATGTCTCGATCAGGACACTTCAAATCTAGAACATGTCCTGATTTTGAAACATGAATCCGGAAATCAAGAACCCGCGTGTTGTTATAAAGGCATATTTCCCCCATTGTGTTTGCACATTCACTTGTTTAGGTTGTTGTCGGTGTGTTGTGGGTGTTTGGGAGTAAGGAGAAAAGGGTGTGGGAGAATTTTCAAGGAGATTCAAGAAACATGTAAGTGATAAAGCCTGTCAGATTTCATTATGGTGATACTATAGAGGGGTCATCCTCCACAACAACACATGCAATGATGACTTTGGATACAGAGGAGGAGGATGTCGTAGAGGAGAGCAGTGGTGACCATGATGATGAGGACAATGATGCTGATTTTGATGATGAATATGAGAATTGATGACTCATGAGTTGTGAGTTACCTACTTCCTTGAGGTTGTATACTTGTGGACTTGTAGTTGTAGTTGTTTTGTATTCACTATTTCTATTTTCCATTGGCATTGCACTACCTATGTAAACAGTAACACATTTTGTTTTTCATGAATTAATGAGAAAACTACAATATCTTCATCTTACTATATTGTCTTTCTCCTATTGGATAATTGATGAATTGAATATGTATTATAAATTTATAAGCTATCATTTATCATTTATGTCACATTTTTTTTTGTAATTTTGTATGCATAATGTAACTTCGTAAAATTTACATCAGGATGAAGATCTATGTTTGAATCAATGAATTTGTATCATGAATGAGAATTTGTGTAAGAAATATCTAATTTTTATTTTATATATATATCTATATCTATATATATATATATATATATATATATATATATATATATATATATATATAATTTATATATAACGTATCTGAACGTGTTCTGTTCCTGGGGGTCAATGTGTCTGTATCCATTCACTCCTGAATCCCTGTGTCAGGTGATTTAAAATTCCATCTAGCCACTGAACCTCGGTTGTCAATATGCTCTCTAGTTGTTCCATAGTCCATAAATTCCACAACAAATCGAGACTCTTCTTGAGTTGTTCACAGCTCTACTTGCGAACAACTCTCAAACGCCTATTGTTGCTCCTCGGCTACTCAGGAACTTTAGCCCACTATGGTCTTCCTGCACTGCATTGATGAAGATCAACATAGGGCACAGAGGGCTACCACCAATCACTGCAATATGTCCATCCCCCACAATGAACACAGGCTAGGAGGATTTCCCATCATCTGTTTTATAAGTCCTTCTCCACACACAAGTCTCGGGCTCCACAAGTGCTCTTTGTTGATCAGACCTGTGCACTCAAAACTTTCCTCTCTCGTAACTATCTTTGTCCATCAAGTTGTTGCTCACTGGGCCCTAACTAGGACTCTATGACGTTGTTCTCCAGTAGACCATAAGTGCCCAATCCACATCCACAGTTGTTGTAATCTCATGCTGCCCTCCAATAGTCCACAACTGATCAAGTCCATGATCTAGAATTTGCTCCTACTTAGGGCATCCCCACACCTAGGATAACCTTACACATGGTTTCCCACGAAGTTCTCCACATCTACCCTTTTCTCTATAATAGAATAGCTATTGGACAAATCTCGGATCCAAACATCACTGTGAAACTAGCCATTGGTTAGGGCTTCTAACATGCTATGTTAGCCCTACCTCCTTGGCTTCCATAGGATGCAACAATTTATCCGCATGCGGACACCTACATGACTCCATAGCAGTATTCTCTCCTAGTTTGAGTTCCTTCATGCCTAAGGAAACTCCAAAAAATGGCTCCCAATAAACTGTAACATAGATTGATCCAAATACTAGTCAAAACTTTGACCTAATACAAGGAAAACTCAGCTTCAGTTCTAATATATTTCTATTGTCCCTGGTTAGGGTGCTTCCATGCTCCAACAACCCTAAGTATACCACCCAAAAAACATCCAATCAATATGAGCTAACCATGGGATTGTGCCGACATATTGTGTTGTTGTTCTTGGCATATACCACCCCAAACAACCTTGTGTAGATGCCTTCCTATGTTGGTATAGCCTGTGGCCTACCACAGTTAAGATCCAATGCCTACAACCCACTCAAAACAGCGTTTAAATCACCTCATTGTTTCCATATCAATTTTACATTATGCCTTTAACACCCTCGACCTAGCTGCAGCATGGGAATATCCTCAATGCAATCACAAGAGTCTCCAAAATGGCCCTTCGGCTCCTCATTATTTTTCCCTAACCTATTGCTGCTAATGAAAGGTCTCTTCCTATTCTACACTGCCCTTTTTCTATCCTTATGTTTCACAAAATGGATGATTAAATAATCACATATCATCTCTTATTTATACAAAACAGGAGGGCTTCTTCCCACATCATTCTAGGGTTGTCCAACTTGTCAAGCAACTTATTTAACTCAAGCCAACCTTGACTCATGTAGAGTCTAAAGATTGTCTTACATTGACATCCCTTTTCGCTATATCTCCTCTCTTTTCCTATACTTATCACCTAAATAATACAATAGACACAAGGTTTTGTTAAAGGCAAGAAATAACATGTCTTCTTCTTCATGTTTGTCTATATACCCTATTGTTTTGTTAAAGAATGCATTTGGCTACTGAATTGGTCTGTTTCTGCAGCTGATCCAAATTGTTGTAACTTCCTCCATCGTTTGCAAGTTTCAGAAGCTCCAACTCAGTGAAGAAGTATATAGATGGATAAGGAATGGTCCCCAAGTGGATTCCTTCCTATTCCCTCGAACCAATTCATCAATATGATTGTAGGATATCACGATCAAACTCCAAAGTCAACTACAAGATCATCGCGGGGACAAAATCTGAGTTTCAACGAAATCTTATCGATTTTCTTTTGGAATAAGAAATTGAATGTTTGGCGATGTATTTTAATTGAAATAATGATAGTTAGGCATAAAATGCACATACTATTATGCCAAACACTTATTATATAAACTATCGCCACATTGTGTTTTAGGTGTGCACCGGATGAATCATGTAATTTTTGAGGCAGTTTGATAAGTTTCATTTTGCAAATAATAGACTTGGTTTTATATTTGTATCTGTCACGATGATTGGAGATTATGGATTGATTCGTTGAGGGCCCCTATGACCAGTAATAGGTCTTTAACCGATTACAATTAGATTTATTTCATTACTTGAATACTCTATTTTTGTGTGAAGAAGTGCAGTGTGATGAGTTTGCCAGTGAATCGTTATATGCATGAGCACTTTGCTTTGCTTTATACCTAGTTTAACTCTGCTCTTTGAATTTATTTTTATCTGGTACAATATGGTTATTGCATTTTATTTTTATCTAGTGCAGTCCAACTGTGTTTACTTCATAGCATAGTTGTTGTTTAGAATATCTTGTTAGGATGATTTGAATAAGTAAAAGAGTGAGAGTCTACTCCTTAGCAATTGAATTCAGACAGTATTCCTTTATAGATATAATAGATTTCTCTTACACTTAGTAAATTAGAGTTGTAGCATAAAAATTCAAGACAAAAATCCAAAATAGTCTAACAAAAGTAAAATCTAGAATCACACTCATATCATCAATAAACTGGTTCAATAGAGAATAACTCTTAAGAAATTAGCTAATAAATTTATGGATTCAAACATTATATAATTAACGACAACATATCCATACTAATCTTAAGTTTATAACCTAACAAGAACATAATGACATAAGAAATAACTTCTAGCACATATGATGCACTTGCACTTCATCAATATACGTACCCTAGTTGATAATTTATGATTAACAATTTAAAGACATTAAATTGGCCAAACATTTTGGCGCCATTGCTGGGGAAGTAGAAATAGAAGTTAAGAAAAAAAAAAAAAATCACGATATGCGTAGGGATAGAGACTCTACAGGTAGATTTTTAGGGCAAGGAGGAAGTTTATTCCCACAAATCCCCTCACTTCACCACGATTTCGAGAATCCACACTACCTACTCAAACTCGAATTCCATTTAGAGGTCGTCAAAGGCTTCCTGAAATCTGAAGATCAAAAATCCAATCCAGAACTTCACCCACTTCCTCTAATGAAGTTGTAACTGAAGAAAATCCTACATCCCCAACTATAGGAGTAATTTTTCTATCCTCCATTGGTGAAAAATTTTGGGAGAAAAATTATAAGTTCCTAGTGAAGAAGAGGAATAGAAAACTTATTTTTAACAACCATTGATAAAGGAACTTGAAAGATTAGGAGAATACTATATTAGCTCCGAAGAGTCTATCATTTCTGAAGAAGGGGAAGGAGAGGTACCAAATTTCCATTGCGAGGAAAATAGGATTGGAGGAGGTAGGGGTAGAGGTCGAGGTGGAGATAGAAACAGAGGACGGGGTAGAGGTAGAAGAAACCAAGATCCTTGTAGATTTCCTATTATTGATTAAGATACAACCCTCACAATGAAAAATATATCACCCGCAATTCTTCCTAATTTCCACGGAAAAAGAAACGAAGACCAAGAGACATTTCTCTTCGAATTTTATGTATTATGCAGATCATATGACTATCTGCATCATGCTCAAAAATTAAAATTGTTCCCTGATACATTAAAAGACTCGACAATAAAATGGTTCACGAGTCTAGGAGTGCATTCTGTAATGACATACAGAGAAATGAAAGAGGCTTTCTTAGGAAGATATAGGGATTATTTTATGCCTATTAACCTTAAAGATGAAGTCTTCAAAATGACACAAAAAGAAGATGAAAATCTTGAATATTTAGTAGAAAGGTTTGTTTACAATGTTAAAAGAGAAATAATGGATAATTTGGATGAGGAAACCTTGAAAGCCTTCTTACTCAGAGCTATTAAATATGAGTGGATCGATCTCCTTAACCTAACTAGGAAGGTATAAATTTCACAACCAGGATTTGCAGATATTTGTGATTCATCTGTACATATCTCAAGGGGTAAAGCATGAGTTGGAAGGAGTCCTAGAGACCCTCTCTTGTCAAGAATTAATAAGTATGTAGCTGGGATAGTCAGTAGAGCAGAATTAGGGAATTTGGTTGATACCTTCAAAACATATATTTTAGGGAGCCTAAGTGAGCAAATAGACACCCTTAAAATACAAAACAAGCAAAATTATGAAAATGTTGCATTATCCATCTTTTCTCCTAAATGTCGAAAGAAACATGCTCTAAGAGAGTTTCCCTTATATTTAAAAGTCATAGAAACTTGTGCATATGTGTAGATAATCATGATAGGAGGGAATTTTCATCCTTACTAGGTCTCAAGGTTGTATTTAATGATGAAGGAATATCAGGACCAGTAGACCCTTTCTACTTTATATCCGAAAGACCATGGAAAAACCCCCAATCAAATCAATCACAATGATTCAGACCACAAAAATTTGCTCAGTCTTCACAAAATAATTGGAATCCAGCCTGGTAGCCTTGGGCTCAGCCACAATCATAGCCTTGGAATCAAGGATAGAAAATTCCTTATGGAGCCTATGCTCAATATCAACAATAATCGGCATCCTACCTTCCGCCAGAATTTCTACCACAATCTAATAAAATTCCCCAAGCTAACCAATTACCACAAATTCTAGTTTAGAATCAAAACCCACAACTCTCCCTCACATTTCCACAAAATCCAAATCAATTACCTGCTCAACCACTTCTGTATCCTAATAATAAAATACCATAACAACATGGAGGGGTGGGATCCTCAAACTTATAAAATAACTCCTCTAGACCTAAGTAATGTCCAATTAAGGTCTGGAAGAGTGTTACCAAGAAAACCCCCTATTGGCATTCAAGAAAGAAGATCAGATCTTAAAAAACACAAAAACCAATCAGAAGAAGGGGAGAGCTCTCTCCCTAAGAAGGAGAATAAATAAATAGGTGGTGCTCCGATAAACACTCCCATCATAGAACAACCCTCGATATTAATTAGACCACCTTTCCCCGAATGGTTGAAAACTGATGAAGGAATAGAAAAACAATTTATCTTTCATAATTACAATTTGATGGATGAATTGAGAAATGTTTGTATTAAGATTCCTTTATTATAACCCATAAAAGAAATACCAATTTTTGTGAAAACAATTAAGGAACTAAGTACACAAAGATCAGGAAGAAAAAGATAATACATAAAAATAATTGAGTTAGTTGGAAAAATTGTAAACATTATGCTGGGGAAGATGACAATTCATAAATACTTAGATCGAGGAAGCCCCATTGTAAAACTTCACATCAATGGAACTGAAATACCAAATGCACTGATTGATCTAGGAGCAGCCATAACCATAATGAGTAAACAAGTTATTGACACAGATAGGCTTCCTGACCTTCAATACACACCAATCTTATTGCAATTACTAGACAGGTGTGTGATTAAACTTGATGGTCTGTTGGAAGATGTTTGTGTATCCTTAGATTCTTGGCAATATGCTATTGATTTCATGGTCTTAACACCCACGAACAATTTAGGAGGTCATCCATTAATTCTAGGAATACCTTGGTTAGCTACAACTGATGCCTTCATCGGTTGTAGATTATGTGACATGTTTATCTTAGATGGAAATTCTACAAAGAAATTTACATTATATCCTCATGTAAGAATGACAACAGATACAGAAGCTGACGAATGGATAAAAGATGAAGAAGATATACAACCTATTTTTACTACTGGACAAGTAAGAGAGGAAGACCAAATTCTAAGTCTACTGGAAAATAATGAATCTTCCTCACATTATGATCGTATTCGCAATGAGTATCTCTCATCTAAACAAGTATAATTGCTCTTCATGGAAAAATTTGGGAATTCCTCGATAGAAATATTTCCAGGAAAAACCTTGAATGTTAACAAAAACCTGGGATAAGTGCAAAAGAATCAATTGATAGAAATTTTACAGAAACATTCTTCTGCTTTTCCATGGGAAGACACTAACATGAGAGGGATTGATCCTAACACTTGCATACATCATATCTACATTGAACAGAATGGAAGACTGATTAGAAAACAACAATGGAGAATGACCCCAAATTTAAAAGAAATTGTGAAGGAGGAGTTGCAGAAACTGTTAAATGTAAATTTCATCTATCTGATATCTGATAGTCACCAGGTTTCACCCCTAGTAATGATTCCTAAGAAAAATGGAAAATGGAGAGTATGCATCGATTACATGGAATTGAGTAAAGACAAATTAAAAGACCACTTTCCACTACCTTTTATAGATCAGGTCTTAGACACATTAGCAGGAAAAAAATTCCTTCTTGGATGGTTTCAGTGGATATAACCAGATTCAAGTAGCCACTAAATATAATGATAAAACCAAATTCACTTGTCCATGGGGAAATTATGCTTACCGAGTACTTCCTTCGAATTAATGCTCTAGGAATATTCTGAAGAGAATTCCTTCGAATTTTCTCTGATCTTATTCATGATTGTGTGGAAGTGTACATGGATTATTTCACAGTTTATGGAGATTCTTTCAATAAAGGACTGGATAATTTGGAAAAATTATTAATAATATGTAAAGAAACAAATTTGTCATTAAGCAATGAAAAATGTTTCATGATGTTTAACGAAGGAATTGTTTTAGGTCATCACATTTTAGGAGATGGAATTAAGGTAGACTCATCTAATGTTGAAGTCATTTCTATGTTATCGGTGCCAAGTTGTAAAAAAGATGTTAGAAATTTTCTCGCTTTTACTGGATATTATAGAAGATTCATAGAAAAGTTCACAAAAATTGCATCCCCACTTTTTAAATTTCTCACCAAGGACTCCGAATTAAATTGTGATTCTAAATGTCAAGCTACTTTGAAACTTTGAAAAATAGAATTTTTTAAGCACCTACCTTAAAAGGACCTAATTGGAAATTTCCTTTCCATATCTCAACGAATGCTTCAGATTTGGCCTTAGGAGCTGTGTTCGGACAAAAAAGCCTTATTCCTTACGTAATATATTATACTAGTAAAAATTTAACTTCTGTAGAGTTAAATTATACTATAACTGAAAAGGAGATTTTAGCTGTAGTTCATGCCATTAACATATTCAGACATTACATAATTGGCTACGAAAATTTTGTTCACACAGACCATTCTACCATTAGATACCTAATGAATAAACTAGTTAGTAATGGAAGAATAACCAGATGGCTCTTACTATTACAAAAATTCAAAATAACCATTCTAGATAGGTTAGGAAAGTAGAATATAATTGCCGAATTTTGATCTAGAATACAAAATGAAAATAATGATCAATCGGTATAGGATAAATTTCCTAATGAATATCTATTTGCAGTATCTACTAAATCACCTTGGTATGTAGATATTGCTAACTTTTAGCTACAGTAAAAATTCCATTTCATTTATCTCCTAGTGAAAAGAGACGAATAGTCCACAATAGCATATCTTATTCATGGATAAATGAAGAGATATAGAAGACAGGACCAAATCACATCATCAAAAGATGTGTTCGAGAGGAAAAATACCAGAAATACTTTTATCTTGCCATGATGAGCCATGTGGGGGACATTTTTCTGACATAAGGACGTCTTACAAAATCTTACTTTTAGCATATTATTGGCCTTCCATTTTCAGGGACACCAAAGAATATGTTCAAATATGCGACGTTTGTCAAAGAATGGGAAAACCCACTCTCTCAAATGAAATGCCACTACAACCACAAGTACTCATCAAACCATTTGAGAAGTGGGCACTAGATTTTGTTGGACCAATCAGCCCACCTTCAAAGAAAAATAAGTATATTCTGGTATGTACTCATTATGTCACTAAATGGGTAGAAGCTAAAGCACTTCCTTTTGCTATTGAAAATGTTGTAGCTTCATTTCTTTTTGAGGATATTATTACTTATTTTGGTGTTCTAAGAGAAATTGTAACAAATCAAGGAACATAGTTCACATCTAGATTAGTGCAGAAGCTTGTCGATTAATACAAAATCTAACATAAAAAGTCCACTCCATACCATCCACAATCCAATGAACAATTTGAGTCCACAAATAAGGTGATTGAAGTAATCCTTACCAAGACTGTACATATACATAGAAAGGACTGGGTGGAAAAGCTTCCAAAAGGTTTATGGGCCTACAAAACTACATGGAGAAATAGTACGGGACATATTGCATATGAACTTATTTATGGGAAGAAAGTCTTACCTCTGATAGAGTTCCAAATCCAAACCCATAAGAAAGCAGTCCAGTTAGATCTTGTCTAATCAGAAGCACAAAAGCAAAGGATGAGATAACTAAATGAACTTGATGAAATCAGACAAGAAGCCCTCCAGAGATCTAGCCTACGTCAACAATGGAGATCTAGATGGAATGATAAGTACATTAAAGAAAGGAAATTTCATCCAGGAGATTGGGCTTTACTCTTTCATTCAAAATTCAATAATTTTCAAGGGAAATTCCAAACCCACTGGCTTGGACCTTATGAAGTTGAAAGTGTTTTCGACAATGGTTCAATTAGAATCAGGACTATTAATGAAGAGAAAATTCCTCTATTAGTAAATGGAAATTGACTCATATTGTACCAGAAGCCATTGATAAAAGAGGAATTTGTTAAAATGTTCCAAGATAATTCATAACTGAAAATGGTCAAGAAGAATTCTTCTTCTTTTCGACCTTAGAAATTTTTACTTAGTTTACCTTCTAAAAAAGAAATGAATAATAATAAGTAAATCATATGGATATATATACATACATACACACACACATAGATATATATATATATATATATATATATATATATATATATATATATATATATATATATATATATATATATATATATATATATATATATATATATATATATATATACATATATACATATATATTTATATGTATATATATATATATATAGATATAAAGGGTATAAACACGAAAACCAACATACTTTTGGCAGGTTTATACAGAATATTTAGAGTGAAAACGAATGTTTGTTGGCATTTCAAATTTTCCTTTCCAAAAGAAAATAACAAAGTTCCTTTATTAAAGTTTTTTTTTTTTCTTTTGTCAGCTGCAGAATCGAAAAGTTTCTGTTGCTACGACAAGTTTCTGCAGCCTATTATTTTTTTTAAAGCCTACAGGGGCACTTGGTCATTTGAATTGCAAGACAATTGACGGAGCAAAGTACCTACAGGAGATCTCTGAATAGCAAACAAGGTTAGAAAAGTGGATCACAGGTATGTGCTACTTTAATTTAGCAATAGGGGTTCATATATTGCATATATGACTAAGAAGAGATAGTAATGCCGAAAATTAAAGTGAAATCATTACAACTTGAGGGTGATGGTCAACTAACAAAACATCATAATACACCACTTAAAAGTCATTAAACGTCCTCATTCCGAATTCGTTGACGTAATCAACGAATCATCATTTTAAATGCACCCCAACTATCTGATTCATTCCTATAACCCTTATTATAATCCACCTATTCCTACACTCCTCTGAACATTCATAGCCACTCCATCCTTCAGCCACTTAGAAAAACCCTACCAAAACCATTCTCCTTTATATATAACCAGTCTTTGAGGTAAAGCATTCTCCATAATGGGGATCATTGTTCTAATCGAGCCAACAAGGAAGAAATTCTTGGAGGGATACCCTAAGACCAAGGAGCTGCTACAAAAGAAATAATGGTTGCAGTTTATTGAAAAATTCTATGATTTTCACAGGGAAGTGACAAAGGCATTTGCATGGTTGTTTGGTGGAACTGAAGCCGAAATAGGAGACATTAAGATCATCATAACGAATTCCGTGATCGCAGAAGCTACTGAGTTACCAAGGAGCAAGGAAAAATGGTTCAAGAATAGGGGAATTAATGGAGAAGATTGGAAGGTCTTCCTAAAAAATCAAGATATGGACACCACTGTCTTCAAGAAAGGTATTCCTAGCACAACCCTTAAGAGTAAATGGAGAAATTTATTGCCCATACTTCAAAACATTTGTCACTTGTGAGGGACGGTTTGGGTAAATGTATTTTTACTATGTTAGGATGATGATGCATTTTCTTGAATATCACCAGATCAATCTTCCTTATTTTCTCTTACATAGTCTCAAGAAAATGTCCACAAATGTTCAAAATAGAATTCAGTTTATAGAAAATACCATGTATCATCATGGCTTGATAAAGATATTGGTTGAGTTCCATCTTCGAAGTATAGGGGATAACTAGGAAATTTTTTTGGTGAGGAACCATTTTGAAGAAAGATCCCCAGAACAAGCCAACAACAGTAGGACCCTTAGAGGAAGGATGAGAACAATAGTAATAGTAAAAGAGCAGTAACCCCAGACTCACCCGAAATTACCAGAAGAAGGGTTGGCCATAGTGGATATTTTGTAGAGAATGAAAAAGTGAAATCTTAGAAGGAAGAAAGTTAGTAAAATAGCAAAGGAAATACCACAAACCAGGACCCTTCCTCAAGAAGAAAAATTAGAGACTAAAAGAAGGAAATTATAGGGAATGCAAACCTCAGGACTAAGGAGGAGTACAAGGTTGAGCACAGTGCAACAAACAATCTCGAAAGCTACATAATACATTGATCTCGAGGAAAAAAATCCAAATGAGAACGAGCCAATTGAAAACCCCGAAACTTCTCCAAAAGGGTCACTAAAATCATCCCTGAGAGTGTCACCAGCACCTTGCAGCTCACCTCTAAGAAGCCCAATGCATAGTCTGGTTGTTGACCTCATTTAAGAGGATATTTATGACTATATAGAGTCATTGGAAAGAAAAGAGACATCAACTAAAGAAACAATTCAAATTCTTGGATAAGAGAGAAATGAGTTAAATGAACCACAAGAACACATAGCCTTAAACATTTTCAAGCAAGAAATTTTTAAGTTACAAACATTGAATAGATATCTGAAGAATGAGAATCAGGATTTGAAGGCACAAAGTGAGATCTAGACTGCAAAATTTGACAATCACATCCCTCATTTGAGTTTGTGGTATAAAAGGAACAAAAAGCTGAAGAAGGAAAAGAGGACAAAATAGAGATTATCAACTTAAAATACCAAATTCTAATGATAAAACCTACAATGCCTGTAGCTACCAAAAACAAGAAGTGAAATTTGGATATGATGATCAGAAGGAACAAGTGACTGACAATGATAAAGTGTATGAGGAAATACGAAACCTCTAGCCTTGGGGAATGTAGAGTCCAAAGATTGTCTTACCTTGACATCACTTTTTCGCTATATCTCCTCTCTTTTCCTATACTTATCACCTAACCAATGCACTAGACACAATATTATGTTAAAGGTAAGAAATAACATGTCTTCTTATTCATGTTTTTCTATATAACGTATTTTTTTGTTAAAGAATGCATTTGGCTATAGAATTGGTCTGTTTCTGTAGCTACCTCCATTGTTTGCAATGTTCAGAAGCTCCAGCTCAGCGAAGAAGGATATGGATCGATAAGGAATGGTCCCCTAGTGTATTCCTTCCTATTCCCTCAAACAAATTCATGAATATGATCGTAGAATATCACGGTAAAACCCCAAAGTCAATTACAAGATCGTCATTAGACAAAATCCGAGTTTCAACGAAATCTTATTGATTTTATTTTAGAATAGCAAATCAAATGTTTAGCGATATAGTTTAATTGAAATAAAGATATTTAGGCTTAAAATGCTCATATTATTATGCCAAAGACTTTTTATAGAAACTGGGGCTGCACTGTGTTTTGGGTGCGCGCGAGATGATGTAATGTTTGAGACAGTTTGTTAAGTTCCATTTTGAAAGTAATAGACTTGGTTTTATATTTGTATGTGCTACGTTTATTGGAGATCATGGAGGACCCCAATGACCAGTAACAGATTTTTACCTGATTGCAATTTGATTTCTTTCATTACTCGAATACTCTATTTTTGTGTGAACAAATGCAGTTTGATGAGTTTGCCAGTGAATTGTTATATGCATGAGAAATTCCCTTTGCTTTATACCTAGTTTAACTTTGTTATTTAAATTGATTTTTATCAGGTACAGTATAGTTATCAAATTTTCTTTTTATCTAGTGTAGTCCAACTGTGTTTACTTCATAGCGTAGTTTTTGTTTAGAATATCTTGTTTGGATGAAATTGAATAAGTAAAAGTGTGAGAGCCTTCTCCATAGCAATTGAATTCAAACAATATTCCTTTACAGTTTGATAGAATAGATTTCTCTTTCACTTTGTAAATTAGAGCTGCAGCATAAAAATTCAAGACAAGGATCCAAAATAGTCTAACACAAGTAAAATCTAGAATCACTCTCATATCATACATAAACTGATTCAATATAGAATATCTCCTAAGAAACTAGTTGATAACTTTAGGGATTGAGACATTAATATAATTAATGACACCATCTCCATACTAATCTTAATTTTAGACCCTAACAAGAGCATAACAGCATAAGAAATAACTTCTAACACATATAGTGCACCTATACCTCATTAGTATACCTACCCTGGTTTATAATTTATGATTGACAATTTAAATACATTAAATTGGCCAAACAACACATATGGTGTAAACCCACTTGTGACCTTCAAAAATTCATATCTGAAGTTCTAGAGCTCTTATTTGGGTGATCTTTGAAGCGTTGGAATCAAGACGACAAGCCCTATGACCTCAAATTCTCCCATGTTCAAATTCTTCATGGTTTTTGCCCAAATTCCGATGGGTGAAAAACCCCATGCTTGGGTTCAAATCCTACTTGTAGTGCTTTACCCTCCAAACACCGAACCCTAGGGCCTGGAGTACCACCCAAGATACACTAAAATCAACACTCCCTCTTAGCGAGGGAGGTACTTCAAAGACTAGGAAGTCGCCATCATCATTTGTGGCAACATTAGTGCATCTGGCATCCATCACTATAGCACAGCCTATAGACTGAATTTGACAATTTTGGTAGTGCCTCTGTCTCATCAAATCCGAACTTAAAGATCACAAACCTCAATAGGGTTGCTCCATTTGAACTTAGACTCCGTTTGAGCCTAAACGATCTCCATTGCCTCAGTCCTCTCAGCACTCATCCTCCTAGATTAAATACTAATTGTGAAAATCCCTCCAATCGCGGATATGCAATATCATGATCCGATGAATATTCTAGACTACCAATATGTAGTCCATCACATGAAGCCATCTTGATCAACTTTATCTCATCCATGCCAAAGAAACCCTTGAGTTGTCACAGCCATCCATGACAAGATATATGAAGTCCATGATCTACAAACTGCCACACAACATACTGAAGTGCACTAGGTTCACCACCAATCCACCAGAACTCCCAACGCAGATAATGTAGTCTATTGAGACCACATCTCCATTTCTTCAGCTAAACCCTCTACTCCATGATCCAAACAGTCGTAACTCCCTCTAAGTTTCTTTGTTTTGCACACTCTAATTCATTGTCCCTCAAAGTAGGTCAATTACGCTATGATACCATGTTGAATGTCCACAATCTTGGGTCTAGGATAGAATCTTAAAATCTTTGACGCTACCAAACCAAGAATCTCAATGATACTACTTTGCATAATAGGATATAAACAATAGTAAATCACACATGCACGAAATATAGACAACTTTTTACAAATTTTAACCCAACTTTGTTATATTAAAAAAAATAGAAACAACAATCTAGGGCTCTAATACCAGGTATAATGGCCCTAATACATCCGCTAGTACAAGATATAAATTCTTGCTTGGTGTCGGTCCATTGACAACCAATATACCCTCAAGAAGATACTCTAACCATCTAGTTGATGTAGTTGACTCTCTTAGCTCCCCTTGTCCATACCTTGTAATTGCTTGGTCCTTTGCCTCCCGATCTACAACTCTCACCTTTATAAATGCTCCAGGTCCATCTAGCCACTGAACCTTGGCTATCAATCCACTCTCTAGTTGTACCTTAGTCTATCAAGGCCAAAACACATCAGGACTATTGTCGAGTTGTTCACAGCTCCACTTGTGAATAACTCTCAACTTCCTATTGCTCCTCGTTAGCTAGTCAGGGACATCAACCCACTATGGTCTTCTTGCACTACATCAATGGAGACGAACATAGGGCACGTGGTCTACCACCTATCACTGCATGATTTCCATATCCCACACTGAAAACGAGCTAGAAGGACTACCCATAATTTGTTGTCGATGTCCTTTTCCACACACAAGTCTCAGGCTCCACAACTACTTCTAGTTGATGAGACCCTTTATCTCAACCACTACCTCTCTGACAACTACCTTTGTCCATCGAGGTGTCTCTCATCCGGCTCCAACTTGGACACTATCACACTGTCCTCCAATACACCATAAGTGCTCAATCCACGTCCACACTTGGTCCACTCTCATGTTGCCCTTCAATAGTGAACAAGTGACCAAGTACATAATGTAGCATCTATACCTAGATAAGGAATCTCCACACCTAGGAAACCCTTACACATGATTTCCCACAAACTTCTCCACATCTGGCCTTTGCTCTCCAATAAACGAGCTATTACACAATTCTAGGGTCCAAACTTCACTGTGAAAGTGGCCATTGGTTAAGGCTTCTAATATGCCACGTGGGCCCTACCTCCTTGGCTTCCATATGCTACAATGACTCTTTCCACACTAGGACACCTACATCACTCCATACCGGGATCTACTCCTAGTTGGAGTTCCTTCATGCCCAAGGCAACTGCAACAAATGAATCCCAACAAACTGTAATGTAGATTGATCCAAATAATGGTCAAAACTTTTACCCAACACAAGGCAAACTCAACTTCATTTCTAATATATCTATGTTTTCCCTACTTAGGGCACTTTCACAGTACAACAACCCTCAATACACCACCCAGACAACCTCCAATCAATGTGGCATAACCATGGGTTCATGCCCACCTATTGGGTTGTTGTTCTTGGCATATACCACCCCAAATATGCTTGCGTAGATGCCTTCCTATGGTGGTATGGCATGTGGCCTACCACAATTAAGCTCTAATTCCTACAGCCCACACAAAATAGGGTTTAACTCACCTTGTTGTTGCCATATCAGTCTTATGTTTAGCCTTTAACACCATCGGTCTAGCTACAGCATGGGATAATCCTCAACACAGTCATAAGGGGCTCCAAATGACCCTTTTTCTCCCTCTTATTCTACCCTAGTCTCCTGCAGCTAATGAGTGGTCTCTTCCCCTTCTACACTACCCTTTTGCTATCCTTATGTTGCACAAAATGAATGATTAAAAGATCACATATCACCTGTTATTTATAATAAACAAGAGGGATTCTTCCAATGTCATTTTAGGGTCATCCAACTTGTCAAGAGGCTTATTTAACTCAAGCCGACCTCAACACATATGATGTAAACCCACTGATGACCTTAAAAAAGTCATATCTCAGGTTCTAGAGCTTCGATTTGGGTGATCTTTGAAGCGTTGGAATCAGAACATCAACCTCTATCACCTCAAATTTTCCCATGATCAATTTCTTGATCTTTTTGGCTTGAATCCTGATGGGTACAAAACCCCATGCTTGGTTTCCAAGCCCACAAACCTACTTGTGGCACTTTACCCTCCAAACCTTGAACCCTAGGGCTTGCAGTACCTCCCAAGCTTCACAAAAACCAATAATGGAGAGGGAAATAATAGGGCTATATGCCATATTCATGGCAATACTGACACTAAAGGGTAACCTTTTCATAATCTAAACCTTGTTTCTAGGTAAAATAATTGAATTTCAGAGGAAGCACTATATGAAGATTCATTTCAAAAAATAATTGTACAAGGCATGTGACCAACTATGTGAGTCTGCATTGTCAGGTACTTTCTTAGAAAATTTCCAATACTCTTCAAGGCTGATTCATACCAAAATTGTCTTAATAAATTTATGAGTCAAACTCAAAATTACATAGTTTCAAATTTTCTTATGAAAGGACTAAAATTTGAAATTTGCATGCCATGGTTTCAATCGAGGATTTCCTTCCACGATTAACATGGCCCAACTTTCAAAACAACTAATTTATTTTCTTGTAACTCAAGACTCAAAATATAGAAACCCCTACCATAGTATTGTATATTCATAGAGCCAAGAATTTTAAACACCAATCCAAAATAGTACTAAAATGAATTGACCAATGCAAAAATCTATAGCTTTGGATAGCTGGAAGCTTATAAACCTGCAAATCTAATATGTGCACAAAACACAACAATGAGAAAACACTCACATAACAAGAAAATGGAAGAGAAGAATTGTCAAAACTATGCACATTGTAACAGTGTATTTTGACTCATGCAAGATTCTTTTGTTCAGTTTTGTGGAGTCTTCTCTAGCCCCGACACTCACTAAAAAACTTACTAACAAACTCACCACCTTCTATACTCACCATAAAATTCCCATTCTCATCGAGACTTGCCATATTTTTGGACATTGAATTTATTTTATTTGGAGGTTAGTTTGTATCTTTTGAGTCTTTCCCAAGTCACTGAGTCATGTCAAGTCATTGATTTTTTTTGAGTCCTGGGCTAGTTGAGCCTTTGTTAAGTTTGAGTGTGACAACATTGCATTGTTGTTAGGGTTCCACAACCAACATAATTTCCATAGTTAGTGGAATATATTGTTAATGTATTGACAACCATCTTTATTAAATAAGGCTCTACACAGTAGTATAGTGTGAAATCAATAAACATAAGTGAACTTTTTAAAGAAGGTCCTTTAGTTAGTGGTTGAGGCCTCATTAATGAAACCCATTAAGTGGCTATAGTTTTCGTCAATTAGAAACTATATATATAGTAGTAGAAGCTATCTAATGGGTTATCAAGTGAATATTGTAGTATTTGGAACTCCTCATGTTCAATATTTCCCCATAGAAAAGGCAAGTGAACATTTCATTTAGTTTGGAATATCAATAAAGGTCTGCTTGAAGTGTTATTTTCCAATTTCAGTTCTATTGTTTGCTTTCCATAGTTGCTTTCCATGTCTCTTATTTAATTTCTTCTTGAATTTATATTATGTCTTTTTTCTTTAAATATTCTATTTCAACTAACAATAAACACAACAAATACAAGTGGTTCCAGAGCACTTTCTCATGCCAATACATGTTCCAATTTTAGGAAAATATTATTTAGGCTAGAGATGCGTTTCAAGTCTCAACGTGTTTAAGTAACACAAATATCTATCATTCAATGGGCAAGCCTATAACTGGGGAAGAATACATGTAGAAATTAATAGAGGCATCACCTTGTTGAACACCTTTGTGGCATCTGTTGGCACCCCTTTGTATAGCACTATATCAAATAACACCTACTTATGGAATTATCTTCCATGTTCCTTCAGGTATATCAAAATCCCCCCCGTTAGACTTGAAACCAACCTTACTTAACCCTATTAGTCATTCTATTTCCATGAGTATATGGAGAATAAAACTTGGGAGATAACTCTCACATACTAGCGAATTGCGTACTATGACTAAGGGTATGATCTATCACCATTACTTAGTGCAATGAAAGATTCATTTGATTACTATTGATGGAGATCATAGGTATATTAAGATCTATAGAACTTGACGCTCCTAAATCCTTAGGACCCTACAAATCCTAGCATCTTTCTCTAAACCATAGCTTTTGCAACATAGGTAACAAAATTCCTACACCTTTTGTAGTATCAAGAGTTTTGGAATTTCAACACTGCAGTAATCCTCCCCTCAAATTGAAAAAATATGTCTAGGGCCTACCAATACTATTACAGGAGACCTAGCTCAATAAAATCGTTGTGCAACATTGATTGTTTTTGTGTCACTTTACAGTAACTAATTTTTCATTTTTTTTGGACCAACTCATACCATTACTTGTGGCCCCTCTCAACAAATTTCTTTTGGTACACTCATTATGTTTGGCTAAAATTTGGCTAACCACTCTAATGGACCCAATGGTCCCATGAAAAACATCTGTAGCATGTCGGCCATGAGGAAGTATTGAAAATAGTTGAGTCTTTCACCTAGTCAATTAACAAAATGGAAACCAATATGTCTTCCCTCACATTTCACATATCCCCCATTTTCAAACCAATGGCCCTTTTTCAAAAGCTTTTCCATACAATGGTAGTTGATTATTTCTATAGTGGTTTCTTTGAAACCTTTGAGCATGTAGGAATTGCCATTCTCTTGAAAACTCATGTATAATTCCAAGAAATCAATGGTGATAGGTCCTAGTGTTTTTACCCATTCATCACCCAGAGAAATATCATAGCCACCCATTTCAATGGAAAACATGTGGCTTGCTTTTGAGGGAAGACATAATGGTTTCCACTTACTAATTTAGGGCACAATTCCTTGCAAGCAAGGAGGAAGAGGTAAGAATCATACTAGGTGAGAAGTGGCAAGTGGGAATGTATTAGTGTATTTGTAAACATCTAATTGTAACTCTTGTGTTTAGGAGACAAACAACCACCAATGATCCTGTTGATTTCTCCATCAATTATTCCATTAATTGACTTCATTATATTTTGGATTTTAGGTAGTATAATATATCTACATTTGTGGCATTCCTCTCTTGTAGTCTTCCTTTTATTTTTTAAATGCCACCTATATTACTTCAAGGAAAAGGAGAAATCAGTTACACTTGTTACCACCGTCTTATTTGCGTAAGTCTTCGCATCTTTGTTTGTAATAACATATATGATATTGGACAAAATCTTGCCATCTTCTAGCAAAAGTCTGATGTATTGTCAAGTGATTAGCACAAGCTAATGTGAATATTTGAGCCATCCAAGCTAATGTGAGTTATGATGAGTTTAGGTTGGTAACTTGAGTTCCTTTTCTAATTGAATCAAAGAACGATATTTTGGTTTTCATTGTTAATTACCATATATTCTAGTTGTGCTTGATTTGACAGTTCTATGTACAAAGAGCTTCCTTGCTACTGGTAAGCCTATCTTTGGGCATTAGCATCAAGTTTGGATCAATGTAGCTAGGATTGTTGACATCAACCTCTAAGTCTCCAACCTCTCAATAATTCTTAGAAAGGAATTATTTTCCCTTTCATTTCTCTTTGGTTTAAATCTTTAACATTCCTCGTTGGAATGGGCAAGCTTCTTATGATAGGTGTCATATTTCTTCTTCCCAGACTAGGTAGAGGATACAGAATTGGTTTCTCCTTTGTTCTACCCAATATTTTTGGGTTGAGTAATTAGTAGAAATAAAAGTAGTATGGAATTCCCTTCATCTAAAAGAATTGAATGGTCTTATGTAACCTGGATTCGATATTGCAACCAATTTTCAATTTTGCATAAAAATCTTCAAGGATGAAATAGAAGAAAATCTAACTTTTTTCTAATACTATGGAACAACCCAAAAAATAATTTGGTGTAGAGGTTATATTTTGGGCCCTTTTAGACTCTACCTTGAGTTGAGAGAGAGATCCATATTTGGCTCTCCATTCCTTTCCTATAAGGATCTGGTCTCCTTGGGTCATTCTGGTCGAATGAAATATTGATACTTTGAGGCCACTTTTTTTTCTTCATTTTGCCATTATCTCCATTTATTGACTCCCTACTTTATATGTTCCCTTGAATCCCTCCCCCCCCCCAAGGCTTAGAATAATGAATCAATAAAGGAAGACATCTAATGGCAGTACATTCTAATCACCTAATTTTCTCCCTCACAATTTCTTAGATCTAAGCTAGCATTTTATGCTAAGAATTTTTTGCAACTTAATAGTCAATTGTTTGTCCAACTACATATGAGGGCACTAATCCCATGGACTCAAGATTCCCATCATCAAATAAGATCATGCTCCCACCATTTACGTGTCAATATATGTATCATTAGATTCCCTAAGAGGACAAGATTTATCGACACTCCTCCTTTTAGGAAGTGGAGACTAAAGAGAACTCCATGTTTCAAGTGCCCCATCTAATACAGGATACTAGGGAAATTGCATTGCTTCTATAGACACTCTACCAAGTCCCTTGCGACCTTTTATTTGAAAACTCAAACCATATATTCTTACCCCAATAATGCAAGTTGTAGTTACTAATAGACAACGTGCACTACAAGGACCTTCAAGACCTACTTTTTTGAAAACTCCACCTCTCAAACATCAAACGAATGAAGAGACTCGATAAAGGGTGTCACTAGCATCAAAAATGATAGATTATTGATACAAATGCCATCAACATGAGGTATCATGAAACCACTTCATCCCATAACTCTCCACATATGGCATAAAGGGACTACCACTCATCCTTCTTCTTAGCGTAAAGGTCATGGACAGGTTCCTGCTACAACCTCCTTTAGTGATTTAGGAGGCTTGGATAGCACCATAGCATGCATGCAGCTTGAAGTATGGTGGTTACTCTTGTAAAAATATTTCATGACAGTCTTGATGTTGATGAGAACTATAACTCATCTGAGTTTGAGTAATCACTTTCTTCAAAGTGTCACTACCATAGGAAAGTTGTGGATGGCATGACAACAGTTATATATGAAAACCATAATTGAATGTGCAATACAACAGTGGTGAGTTCTTTCTATGCTCATGGTACAATTAAATGTCTTTTGACTACTTTTGAAGAAACAGGTCATTCTCTGTGGATAGTACCATTTATGGCACAACAAGGAATGGGAACAGAAAATAAAAAGCTATAGCGTGTACATTCGTTGTTAGAGGCATTACAAAGCTATTGGAGTACCTTGTGAATTATTCTTCACTATTAACTATGCCATCTACATCATATTTAATGAAAACATTTGTTGGAGGCTCTTTTGCTATTCCAAGAGATCCAAATGTTTTTGTCCGCACTATACAAGATCAAGTTCTCAATGTTGTTCTGCCTATCTGGAGCAATCGAATGTTTTGTCGTTGTAGTCCATGTTTGATTACCTTTGTTGTTTCCATTATTACCCATGTATACACTCCCATAGGTGATGTTAAGGGAAGCAAAAATGTTATTCCTAGAATCATAAGTCAATGGTTTAGACGTCATCCACCTGATGAGGATTCCATTTCTATGATGGTTGAAATGGGATTTCCAAGGTCCAGGGCAAAGGAAGCATTGAGGCATGTTCAAACAAATAGTATTGAACTAGCTATCGAGTGGCTCTTTAGTCATCCTAAGGAGCCAACACAAGAAAGTTATGAACTTGCCCAAGCTCTTGCCTTGTCACCGGGTAATTCCAAGGTTCTCAAAGGCAATACCAATGAAAAAGGAAGATATGTTTCTTATGAAGACATGCATCTAGAAAATCCTTCCATTGAGGATATCTTAACTATATGTACGAATATGTTGCAAAGTATAGATGTGATTTCTTTTTTCATGGCTAACTTGATTGTGCCTTTTTGCAACTGAAAAAAAGTCCAATACCTTCTGAGAGTTGTTTCCCTTCTTATTCAAAAACTAAAGCTTTGTAATGTGGATGGATTTGAAAAAGGAACTAGTCCATTATCAAATGTTTCTCATATTTTGGCATTAGTTTTGAGTGAAGACAACAGTACTAGAGATATAGGAGCCAATAATGGATTTGTATACATTGGACTTATTGAAATTTTTTATGCCAAATAACTTGACAGGGGAGAGAGTTTCATTTCCCATGTGGGTGGCTACTTTATTTCTCATACTTCACCATATGTTGCAATACAAACGTCAGATGACTATAGATTCCCAGAAAACTAGTTCTATGGGAGGAACTTCACCTCTCTTTGATTCTGAAGATACAACTTTAGCTGGTTCAGTTGTTGTAGATAACAATAAAATGTATTCCTTGGATGACAACATCAAAGGCAACAGTCAATTCATGAAGATTTTGGAAAATCCTTTGAGATACATGATAAAAGATGAACAAGAGAGTAATGATTATATCTTGCAAATATTTGCAACTACGCCTTCCAACATTTATAATTTAGGTGGTTCTTCAGTTGTATGCGACTTACAAAGTAACATTCCGTGGCAATGCAGTTTCTTGAAAGAGATGGATCATCTTGACATTTCTCTTCAAGATTTTAGCTTTGCTCCAAAACTCCAAATGCTCACAAATGCTATGTGAGAAAGGTGTGAGACAAATAGATGGATGGGAGATCTCTTTATATCAATTTTCTTAGTTTAATGCTTTTCTTTTTTGAGTTTTTTAATTTAATACTGAATTTTTCTTGGATTTTGTATGGGGTCAGGATTCATCTTCTTGGATAAGTTGGGCTTATTTGGTACCAAATTGGCCCATCGAGCAAAGTCAAACCAATGTTTAGAGCACTAGTGTTGGGCCCTTGTCCATTGTCTCATAATATAGTTAAAAAGAAAATAATACTAAGTATAGTTGGGTCATTGGCCACTAAATATAATAGAAGAAAGACATTCCAGTGTTCAATATAGTTTGGCTCTTAGCCACTAAATCCTATGCTATTAGAACAATAGAAAAAAATATATAAACTAAACCCTCACGAAGAGGCGAACCTAAGATTCTTCATGTTATTTATTCTCTTCAAGGGAATGGGATGGTGGGGGTCTTCTCCAACCTTGTGGTTTTCCATTTGCCTCTCATCACTAGATTTTGGAGCAATCTTTGAACCTTGGAGGGACTTCTACAAGTAGTATTCATCATTGAATTGTTGTTACTTTCCCTTGATACCATTCAATAGGGGGTTATTCTTTGAGGCTAAATCCATGTGACATGCTATCATTTCTTTGGCATGCTATTATAGGTATATGGTCAAAGAGGTGTTGTTCTTCTTGTTTCTTGAAAAATATGCATTGGGGATGATGTGAGGCAAGTCCTTTTCTATATGATTGTTGTTGGTAGAAACATTTTGTCCATCCGATAGGAGGTGACTCATTTGGGAGGATCTACATGGTACAAATATTCCCTAGATGTAACAGTTACCATTCTCCAAGGACTGTGAACCACATAAACATAGCCTAAACCTCAAGTCCATCATCAATTTTCTTGGGATTCATTTAAACTAATTCTTGGAATTGGGATTCTGAAGGGTATGACACGTAAGCTATAGTGAATATAGGCAGGAATAAGGAAATAAAAGTGATAAATCTCCTGCAAGTTGTTAGAATATTTACATAGTTTCTCTAAAAGTGTCTTCACAGTGTACCTTTAGCAACACATATTTTGTAACTTTAGATCCAATATGGTGGAGGGAGCACTAGAAAAACCTCCAAGTTAGACATATTTTCTTAATGTAGATATTTGAAAATATTTCAATAGTTTATCTACTTTGAGCAAGTTTTATTTCGCTTATATTTTTTCCTGAACTAGAATAGGTTTCTTTTCTTAAACTAGCAAAAGTTTCTTTTATAGGAAGTTAAAAACATATTAGATATATTTAGAAAGTTTTTTTAACACAATCTTCTTAGCATGTTATCCCAACATATGAGTCTATTGTAATAGAGTGCATGCATTTGGGGTGCATTTATTTCTCTAGCATGATTTTCCATGCAGTTTGGGGACTAGGACAGACTTAGTCCAAACATGACTATAATTCATGACCCTTTGCTATAGTTACAAAAGCAAGGCATGAGAGTAGACTGAGGTATTCTAGTTTTAGGACTTTCATTGTGTATTTAGTTTTTTTCTTGTTTAATGTAATGATAGTTGTAAGTTTGTGACTTTGAGTGTTTAAGTTTGAGAGTTTGATAGTTGTATTTATTGTTCATGAATCATATGTATTTCTAGATCAATGTGTTGTAGCTCTTCTTACCATGGTCTGCAAATTTAACATGGTATGGGAGGACATTTTGAAATCTTCTAGGATTCCATGTATATGGATCGTTGGGCTAATACCTAGGATAGGGAAGTTCTGTTAGAATTTTTCAAGCATGGGATGTGCAAGATCCATTATGGACCTATGATAGTGTACTGAAGGTCATTTCTTTGTTTTTATTAGCTCTGTGTTGTAGGAGTGACAATGTAACCACCTTTAATCTCAAATATGAAGACTGATTGGAAGTCCCCTCCAATTTTGTTTCTTATATATGACGGTTGCAATTGATTTTGAAGGAGCATGGGCCTTTTCATCCTATCAAAGGTTGCAACATTAGATTTCTAAAATCTGATTTGCATGTCTCTAGACTTTTGCAAATTAGAAAGTCTAATTCAAATTGAAAAGGAGTACAAATTTCAGAGGTATGTGAAACAAATACATCAATATCATTATTAGGTAATATTAATTGATGATTCATTTATTTCTCTTAGAAGCTCTGCTTTTATGTCATGAACACCAGGGATGAGGTCCTTGGGAAGTTTGGAGAGTTTAAATATTTTGTACAAAAGTCAAGTAGGTGAGAAGATTAAAGTTTTTAGATCACATAATGGAGGCTTATATACCTCCAAAGAGTTTGACACATTTTTCAAGGAAATAGAGATCAAGAGCTAGTTGATAGTGCCTTACAAAACACATCAAAATGTGGATGTAGAGAGGAAGAATAGGCACATCATAGAGACTTCCACGAAAATGATCCATGACATAGATTTTCCCATTTGTCTTTGGGCATAAGCATTTTGTACAAAAAGATACATTTTGAATATGTGACCTCACTGGATATTGAAGGATAAGACACAAAAGGCATATTTCATTGGTGAGAAACCACAAGTATCATATTTTGGTGTTTTTGGTTGTCTTGTATACATTCATATCGTTGGGGAGAAAATAACCAAGTTGGAACCCTCTAGTTTGAATCGTACTTTGGTGTGATAGAATGAGACATATAAGGCTTAGAAAGTCTACATTTTTTCTAAATGGAGCATAGTTTTCAGCTAAGATGTCAATTTTGATGAGGATGCATGGTCCTTTAAGGCCTATTGTCATGCAACAAAGGTTGGCGAGGAAGAGAACCTTGCTTCCTCAAAGGTTGTTCCACAAACTACAATGAAATCAAATTGAAATTAGTTAGATACCAGTATAATGGAGGTAGAAATACCGTTTTTCCTTCTAGTTCAGTTAGGAGGTTCGAATGGTTTACATAGACAGTGTACGAGGAACAAGAGAAACTAAGAGGAAATAAATCCTTATTTTGAGTGTGTCATCCTCTTGAGAAGTTTCCTAATCATGGTGCATTGGTTTCTTCCTATTTCTTAGTAAGCAAATGGTAAGTCATTTGTTCATAAATACTAATTGTCAAAATGTTTAAATGCTTGTTGGTCACTATAATTGCTTATTTAATTAAACAATCAAGTGCTACATAAATTTTCAACCCAGGGAAGTTTGTTTATTTCAAAGGCAATAACACATTGTATATGCTCAATCTCAAAAGAAATACAAAGTTCTAGTAAAAGTTACACTAATCACACCTTGCTTTCAATTAGACTGAAGCTCTACTATGAAATACAGTAAAAGAAATCTTTCTATTACAGAATTCAAGATTCAAAGGAAAACAATTATTAGAAGAATCCTGGATTATATTACGAAACAACAACCTAGGAAAAGGAAACCTTTCGGCAATCTGCAAAAGAAAAGACTAACTATGCTGTAATAGAGAACATGACCCCATTCCCCAAAGTAGGAATCTTCAGCACCTGTCTCCGACTATCACACTTTCATAAACTCATTCAACAAACAGAATCACCAATCTAACTGAACAACAATTACCTAGGAGTGAATTGTATGAAAACGATGCAACAATCAGTTGAAACAGAGTTTCAGCAACATGTAGCAGAGTTCTAACAAGGCATGAATAAAAAAAATAATTAACACACTACAAAACTAATGGGTGAATCTTGTGAGGGAGGTGGGCCCTCTCCTTCTCACAAGATTCCCCAAAAATGAACGGGAACTAAGAAGAACTACTCAAAGTGATCTTTTGTTCATCTGTCAAATGTAACATGTTACAATAATAATAAACAGGCCCTTCTCTGTAATTCCCTTCCAGCTAAGCCTTCTATATTCTGTCGTCCCCCCCTAATGCTGATTTCTCCTCTATTTAAAGAGGAGAAATCCTCTTAATACAATGATTACATGTGTACATACAAGTCCTATTCTTAGTCTGATCTAATCCTCTATGTTGGAATAGGATGTTCTGATATTCCATAGGAAAATGTTGTTACAGTGGTTGTAATGGCGCTGGCTTTGAGGTATAACTATAAAGGCCAGTGTAACAACTCCTTTAATTATCCTTTCTTTGCATTGTTGTATATGAAACATTGTTTCAGCATCATAAATCATAGAATCTTTCAGCATCGCAGGTCGCAGGTTGTTTCAGCATTGCAGATCACAGACTATTTCAGCATCGGGATTTACGCTTTGTTTACTGTTTCAGCAACGTGGTATTCAAGCAGCAACAATATATTAACTGTAGTATTCAAACTATTTTAGAAACTCTATATTTCCTATTAGTGGCTAAGTATGAAAGTAATGTAAATTTACATGTAAAACAAGTTTAACATATAGCAAAGAAAAGAAATGTTATACACCTTTGGAAAAATAGATTAATGTGATAATGGAGACTTAAATGTGAGTGCGAAAAAGATGTAATGATAGCAAAAAGTATGAGCAAAAAGGTACATTATAGGGTCCTAACATCCCCCCCCACTGAAAAGGTTGCATGTGCTAAGGCAACTTCACTCTGAATCAGAATCTGAATACTGACTCTTGGTGTGCAAATTACTTAGGCAGTAGCTATAGGAAGAACTATCTATTGGAGCTCTGAATCCTTGAACATTTTGTAGTCTTTGCCAGGCTGCTGCCTCAACTTTCTTGGACAATCTATGGTGAGCCTGATACTTTTTTTCTAGCACCCACAGAATGGGAAAATGGAACTGATAACCTATCCAATTTACATCACATTGTTGAACACATTTGCTATAACTGGGTACCTCAGAGATTATTGTCTCAAGATTGGTAGGAATAAAGGGATTATGGTGTTTCCTTTCCTCAGAAGATTGTTGCCAAAACATGTTATTTGCATTTAGGGCAGTAGTCTCTTTGGATTTAATAAACCGTTGATAATCCTGAAGTATTGTTACCTGTAGTCATTGCATATGTCGAATCATCACTGGTTTCTTCAAAAATTGATAATATTTTTCAACAAGGGTGGCAGGGTTCTGTGGTTCTGACCATATCCAAAGGAGACAATTATCTTCATTATGCCTGACAGCTAGAAAAGCACTCTGCCATGTAATCTGTTTTGCAAGAAAGGAGGCAAATGCCCGAATCTGGATATCACCAACAAGAGGATTAATACTAAGATGTCTGCTTTCAGGAATGGTTTCATTATGAAGATATAACTCCATAGTAGATGTTGATCACTGGTGGAGGCTTCTACAAAAGTTTGAACAAAATCTACTAGTTTGATCACTGCATAGTGTTTGCCATCTTTGATTACTTTCATCTGAAAGAATGCAAGTCCTGTTGTAAGGGAAAGAGAGTATTTAGAGATGGTTTCCTAGGAGCCAATAACTTTTGTGCCAAATTGAACATCAGGAGCAATTTTCTTTTTAACTCCTTATTTTTCTTCTTATGGGCACGAGATTCTTGGAGTGTTTGCCCCAAAGCTTTGCAGTTTGAATATATGTGGTTCAACCAAAGTAATTTGTGCTCCTGCAATATTTTGTGTTGTGTAATAGTAGATTGCTTCTTCCATTTGTTCATTATTACCTTCTCATTCCATGGTTGAGTTTGTGTTCAAACATTGCGAGTGGTAAGATGAGGTAGAGAGTCTGAGTAGAGGTACTAATAAAAATAAAAGCTTTAGATTGGATAATTGTATCAAGAGGCAAAGTTTGAACATCTTTACTAATAAGAAAAGGAGCTTCAAATTTAACAGTTACGGTAGGCCAGGTTTCCTGTAGATTAGATTTTCTTTTCGGAATTTTTCAAGGTCCCACTGGTTCTTGTGTAACAGTAGGGAATTTCTTTTCTTTAACTGCAAAAGACGTAGGTGCAGGGGAAGCTCCAGGCATTGCGGTTTGAACTACTTTGTAGCTTGTTTTATCATTAATATCCTCACATTGGCTGCGCATATACTCTCTATACTAATCATCTTTTGTGTTTTTCTCTGCCATGGCCGCTCCACGAGCTAAGGTGTAGAAATTAAGTTCCCTGTCATAGGCTTCATTTGCCATTACGAGCTCTTTCTTGTAAGCTTATAGTTATGATATGAGAAGCTCATTCTCTTGTAAGAGAGAAGCCATTGTTGGTTCTGGTTGTTGGTCTGTCATAGGTGTATCAAGAGGGATGACTGGTTTTTGTGTAACAGTGACAACCTCAGTAGCTGGTTCTTGTGGAGCAGCTACAAAATCATCATTTGATTCTACTTGATGTAAAGAAAATAATGTTGTCGCACCATGGGCAGCTGATTCTTATATTTCCAGAACAAAATCAGTAGTTGGTTCTTGTGTTTCAGCTGCAGCTGGTTCTTATGTAATAGCTATAGCTGGTTCTTGTGTAACAGCTACATTGGTATCATGGCATAATGTTTCGATACCCCCCTAAACTATGGCTGAAATAATGCCTTTAAGTGTATGGGGATCATGGTAATAATGAATCAGCATCTTCTCATTAACTACAGTTTAATTCTATTTACATATAAAGTTTACATGCCTCACCTTTACCTTTTATTCGTGCTTTCAAAAAAATATAGTGCCTGTTCATAATAGATTTGCAGTAATCATGGAAGAACTTCGGAATTATGAGAGAAGTTTTACCAAGGATTTCCTTAATCATGGGAGAAGGTAGTGAAAGCACAGAATGTAGCATGAAAAATAGGAGAAGTAGGAGCGAAAGAACCGGAGAAGATGTTTGTATAACAACAATTGTTGAATAGTCATGTCTAGAAACGAAAAAAAAAAGTGGGCAATGCTGAAAGAGTGGTGTCTTAGCAACAGGAAAGGAATGGAAAAATGTTGCTGGAGAGTGATGTTTCAACAATGGAAGATATTACTGAAGAAATGGTGTTTCAACAATGAAAAATATGGGGAAAATGTTGCTGCAAAGTGGTGTTTCAGCAATGGGAAAATGGGGAGAAATGTTGCTGAAGGGTGATATTTAAATAATGGAAAATATTGTTGAAGAAATGGTGTTTCAACAATGGAAAATATGGGGAAAATGTTGCTACAAAGTGGTGTTTCAACAACGGGAAAATGGGGAAAAGGAAAGAAATGAGAGGGAAATAATGATGGGGATGTTTAAGATGAATGTATTGAAGAGAGCGGGAGAAATGCTTCACAAGATGAAGCTTCGATCTGCTTGTAGTAAGATTTTCCTTTCTTGGTAGAGCATTTCTAGATCGAGAATCTACAAAAGAATCGATTGTAACATGCCATCCCTTGGTAGCGATTATTAGTAAAAGAAATTTTAATCTAATACTCAAAATAGAATTCAGAAAAAGTGAATACAGTGAGGGGAAAGAGCCTCCTCTAAAAGAGATAATGTGAATCTGCCATGCATGTGGCCTTAAAATCTTCTTTGGAAATGGGGCGCTGGTACAGACGGAGCCAATGACCATTTACTAATAACAGTGTTTTAGAGTCGTCAATTGTTAGCAACCTTACTGTTCCATTGGGGAAAATAGTATCCACTTCATAAGGTCTTAGCCATCTTGTACGTATTTTCCCTTGAGATTCCTTAAACCAAGAATCATATAGTAAAGCCCAATTACCTTTTTGGAATTGATTGTGCTTGATGATTTTATCATGCCATTTTGTTCTTTGTTGTTGAATCAGAGTTGTCTAACAAATGGCATCTAATCTTTTTTCATCCATTTCATTAAGTTGTTGCAACCTAGTTGTCTATGCATCAGTCAAATTAAGGTTAATAGCTTAAGCAATCCTTAAGGTTTTTATTTCAAATTCCACAGGAAAAACAACAATTTTACCATAAACTAATTCACAAGAAGAGAATCTTGTTGCGTTTCTCGAGGTAGTTCTATAAGCCCATAATGCTTCAGGGAGACTTTGAGACCAATCCTTCCAATTTCCTTCACTGTTTTTGTTAGAATCGATTCTATTACTTTGTTTGTGCTTTCCACCTCTGCATTGGCTTGGGGGTGGTATGGTGTAGTCATTCTATGATGAATATGATATTTTTGAAGGGTGGCTTTAAAACCATGAGAGGTGAAAGGAGGTCCTCCATCTGTGACTAATTCTCTAGGCACTCCAAATTTGACAACGATATATTCAAATAAGAAAGGTAGAATAGCTTCTTCAGTAGCTCTAAGGAGTGCTCTAGCCTCCACCCATTTGGTCATATAATCTCTGCAGAATAATATATAAACTCTCTGATTGGATGGAGGGTTAATGGGTCCTATAAAATCTAAGGACCATCTCTCAAATGGTTCAAGTACTACCTGGTGGTTTAATGGCATTTCATCTCTATGATTAGGCTGACCCATTCTTTGACAGTTGTCAGAGGCCCGGACATATTTCTTTGCATCCGTAAAAGGCGAGGGCCAATGATACCCCATCCTGAGAATTTTATGTATCTTTATTTTGTCAGCAAAATGCCCTCCACAAGGGCCATCATGACAAACTTTTAGTATATCATAAACTTCATCTTCTGTAATGCATCTTCGGATTTCTTGATCAAGTCCTGTGTAGGAAAGATACCCACTTTTCTAGCTATACCTAGCACTTTGCTTAAGGATTTTTCTTTTCTCTCGGTGGGATAGGTGTGGAGGTAACTTCCCTGCAACCAAATAATTGGCAATGTCTGCATACCATGGTGAGTGAGTAGATACTACAAATAAATATTCATCAGGAAGGGAATCATCTACTAGAGTATTATCATCAAGTGTTAACCGAGAAAGAAAATCAACAACTACATTTTCCTTTCCTAGTTGATCTACAATTGTAATATCAAATTCTTGTAATAATAATAACCATCTGGTGACTCGATCATTTATGACAGATTTTTTCATAAAATATTTAATAGCTGAGTGATCAGTATGGACAAAAGTAGAATAACCAGTGATGTAATGTCGAAATTTATTAATAGCATAGATAACTGTTAAAAATTCCTTTTCGGTAACTATGTAGTTAAGTTCAGAAGGAATCATATTCTTACTAATGAAATAGATAGCATAGGGGAGATGCTTTTCTTCTTGTCCCAAGGCAGTTCCAATTGGAGTATCCGAAGCATTAGTTGATATATGAAAGGGAAATGCCCAATGAGGTCCCCTTAGAATAGGAGCTGTAAATAACTAATGTTTAGGTGCATCAAATTCTTCCTGGCAAAGATTAGTCCACTTGAATTCAACATTTTTCATATGTAACACAAACAAAGGAGAAGCTATTTTGGAAAAAGATTTGATAAATCTTCTGTAGTATCCAGCATGTCCTGAGAAGCTTCTCACTTCTGTTTGGGTTTTGGGAATAGGAAGGTTCTCGGTGACTTGTTTCTTGGATTGATCTACTTGAATTCCTTGACATGAAATAAAATGTCCAAGTCCCAGTCCTTCAGTCATCATCATTTGAAATTTTTTGGTGCTTAAGGAGAGGTGGCTTTGTGCACATTGGTTATGTACTTTCTCAAGATTTCGTAGTGCCTCCTCAAAGAGACACCATAAGGGGTAAAATCATCCATAAAAATTTCCATAGAGTCATTAATCATATCAGAAAAGATTCCTATAACTGCTCTTTGAAAGGTTGCTGGTGCATTACATAGCTCAAATGGGAGGACTCTATAAGCAAAGGTTCCCGAGGGTCTAGTAAAAGTTGTCTTATCTTGGTCTCGGGGTGCAATTTTGATCTGGTTATACCCACTGAAACCATCTAAGAAAGAGAAGATTTTCTTCCCTGAAAAACTATATAACACCTGATCAATGAATGGTAATGGAAAGTGATCTTTTTGAGTGGATTTATTTAAGGCTCTACAATCTACGCACACTCTCCATTTCCCATTTTTCTTAGGAACTATTACCAACGGGGAAACCCATTCACTGTTAGATATAGTATATATAAACCCCACATTAAGTAATTTTTGAAGTTCCTCTTTAACAATTTCCCTTAGATTAGGGTTCATTCGTTGTTGAGGTTGATAGATCGGTCGATAATCTTACTTGATATCGATATTGTGACTACATAATTCATGAGAGATTCTCTTCATATCTTTATAGTCCCATGTGAATGCTTCCTTATTTTCAAGAAGTAAGCTCATTAATTTCTATGTTTCAGCAACTGTCAAGTTGTGGTTTATATTCAATGTTTTGCAACGTTCAATTTCTACTGGTATACTTTCATAGGAGATGGTAGCTGATGTTTGAGGTAGGTCTTTAGAATTAAGATTTTCCTGGGTATCTAACTCAAAAAGTGCAGCTAGCTGATTATGTGTTCCTGGAGTCACAGAGGAGGGTTTGCAAATAAAATTATTAATTACTTCATCCTCAGTGACATCTTTAAGGCTTAAATCTTGTCCGATAGTCAAGATAGGTTGAGTATTTTTATCATAATAGTCCACCCATAAGGAATTATCATTATTTATCAAGGGTGTAGCGTGAGGGTAGAGAGTAAGGTTTTTGGTCTCATATCCATTGGAAATTGTCATTGAACCAGATCTACAGCTGATAAAGGCATCTGCTATGGCTAGCCAAGGACTAACCAAAATTAGAGGATGACCACCCAACTTTGTTTTAGTTTGTAATACCACAAAATCAGCTGGATAATTCCAGGACTCAACTGAGATGATTAGGTCTTTAATAACTCCTTCTAGTTTGATTGTAGAATGACTGGCTAATTCTAGAAGGGTTGGGGTATCTCTGATTCCATTCTTCATTTGTAATAGTTGTGATGTTTCAAGAGTCATAATATTGAAAAAAGAACTCGAGGAATTACTATTTTTCCAATTTTCAGTATGACAGTAGGATGGTCGGGATCACCATATTTAACTGGAGGATATTTACCCGACATTAGTGCAGAAGAATAACCCATGACATGAACTGTGAGGGGATCTTTAGTTTTCCTATCAGGTTTCTTAACACAAATGTCTCACATAGTTCTGGCATAAATTTTTACCTCTCTTAGCGCTTGTAATAGTGCAATTTTGACGTGGAGATTTTGTAAATCCCCTAGAAGATTGAAAGCAGGTGGTTCAGGTGTTTTAGTCAAAGCTAAATGCTCAAGGAGGGTGGTTCTACTATTTCAGTAATAGTATTACAGGGTGGTTGTACCTCTTTAGGTGAATCATGTTTTTTTATTTTTTCTTTATCAGAACCAGAAGAGGTAACATCATCAATGATAGGTTCTACTATTTTCCCATATTGTAAATGAATGTCGTTGCATTGTACGGGGAAAATAGAAAATATAGGCTGGTTTTGAATATCAATAAACTGCATAGCCTTATTATTGGGGTTGGGGTTAGGTTGTACAGGTAGTTGGGGCCACATCATTTGATTATTTAGTGGAGCACCTAATTTAAAGGGAGTGGTTGCTGAAATTGTGACTGAAATTGAGGAAATTGATTTGCAAACGGGGGTTGTTGACCTCTCCAATTTGGATTTCGCTGGTTAAAATGAGGTTGTTGTTGTCGAGGCCAAGGAGTCCACATTGTTGGGTGTAGAAATGGAGGGTTTGTTTGTTGCATGGGTGGGTAATTCATTTGATTGATGGGTGGGTATTTCATTTGGTTAAATGGAGGGTAATTTGCTTGACTAAAAGAAGGATTATTATTCCAATGATTAGAAGATGTAAATGGGATATTAGGATTCACACCTTGTCATCGTGGTTTCCATTGCCCTCTCTGTGTCAATAGATAGAAAAATTCAGCTTCTTCATTGATTGGTTGTAATGCTGCTTTGATTCCTGGTAGAGAAGGCCATTTTTGCGTTTCATGATCCTTATCACAAAGGCTGCAAATTGGAATTTTTTCCAATGGGCATTCCCTTAGTGGGTGCTTTTCTCTGCATTGGTGACAAAAGATGGACATAGAAACTTCTGCTTCTACTTGTTTTCTTTCTAATTTTCAAGGTGTCAAGGTGTGAAGCAAAAGAACTTAACATTTCAGTTTTAAAATCCTCAAGTAAGTTACTATTTCGACTCTTGTTACTCCTCCAATTGCTGATTTTTGAACTCTTGAAAATGTGTTATCCCTGCTATTTGATCTATTCCTTGCAGCTCCTTTTGAACATCATTTACAGAGGTTAATAATATCATCATATGATTCTTTAGATATGTCCACTTTACCAAGCATATTTAGCATATCTAAACAATCATCCCTAACTCCTTTTAATAATATTGTTTTAAGAATATATTTACTTACATCAGGGTGACTAGATCTTTCTAGATTATTCTATAGCCTTTCCACAAATTCCTCCATATTTTCATCCTCTTTTTGTATCATCATGAATAGTTCCTCTATTTTTTCTCTCGTTCGACAATAGTCTTGATATTTGTGCAAAAAATTTTGTTTCATCTAATCCCATGTTGTGATTACATGACCTCCAAAACTCATGAAGCATCTTAATGCATTTCACTTTAATGTTGTGGGAAATAGCTTTATTGTTTTAGTGTTGTTAATGTAATCATAACTTTTTCATAATATATCAATCTCGAAAAGTAATTCATCAGGATCATCAAAAGATAAACCATGAAAGTTAGGTAAAGCTGAAAGTGGAATATTCTTCATAGGAGCTACTCCTCTAGGGAGATCATCAATGGGAAATCCTAAGTTAGAAAAAGAGTTTTCATCATTTACCTCTCCTCGAGGACCAACCTGTACTTCGCGGTGCAGTTCTTCATTATACCCATCCATGGTTTCTTCTGTTCGTTCTCCTACTGCACGTGCTCGATCCTCAATGTTTCTTGCTAGTTTCTCAACTATTTCAGGGCTCCAAATCTCTTCCTCTATTTCAAAGTTCACCTGGAAGGAAGGTTGAGGCTTTGGTTTTCAAGAGCATGGTCACCGAGGAACAAAAAATTCATATTTTGATATAATGTCATTGATAAAAGTCTTTCTTCCTCCTCCCCTTCCTCTGCCGCTGCCACTTGTAGGGTTAGCTTTCTTGGGGTTTCCGCGTACTCTCATGCAATCTGTACATCTGAAAGAAAAACATAAATTCTTTTGAAATTTATAATTGCCTTCCTCGAAAACGATGCCAAAATGTTGGTCACTATAATTGCTTATTTAATTAAACAATCAAATGCTACATAAATTGTCAACCCAGGGAAGTCTGTTTATTTCAAAGGCAATCACACACTGTATATGCTCAATCTCAAAAGCAATCCAAAGTTGTAGTAAAAGTTACACTAATCATACGTTTGTATGAATTAGACTGAAGCTCTACTTTGAATTACAGTAAAAGCAATCTTTCTATTGTAGAATTCAAGATTCAAAGGAAAACAATTATCAGAAGAATCCTGGATTATATTAAGAAACAACAACCTAGGAAAAAGGAACCTTTCAGCAATCTGCAAAAGAAAAGACTAACTATGATGTAATAGAGAACAAGACCCTATCCCCCAAAGTAGGAATCTTCAGCACCTGTTTCCGACTATCACACTTTAATAAACTCATTCGACAAATAGAATCACCAATCTAACTCAACAACAATTACCTGGGAGTGAATTGTATGAAAATGATGCAACAATCAGTTGAAACGGAGTTTCAGCAACAGGTGATAGAGTTCTAACAAGGCATGAATAAAAAAAATAATTAACACACTATATAACTAATGGGTGAATCTTGTGAGGGAGGTGGGCCCTCTCCTTCTCGCAAGATTCCCCAAAAATGAATGGGAACTAAGAATAAGTGGTAAAAGTGATCGTTTATTCATCTGTGAAATGTAACATGTTAAAATAAGAATAAACACGCCCTTCTCTGTATTTCACTTCTAGCTAAGCCTTCAATATTCTGTTGTCCCCCCTAATGCTAATTTCTCCTCTATTTAAAGAGGAGAAATCCTCTTAATATAATGATTACATGTGTACATATAAATCCTTAGTTTGATCTAATATTCTATGCTGGAATAAGATATTCCGATCTTCCATAGCAAAATGTTGTTACAATAGTTGTAAGGGTGCTGGCTCTGAGGTACAGCTATTGTGGCCAATGTAACTGCTCCTTTAATTATCCTTTCTTATTACTGTTGTATATGAAAAATTGTTTCAACATCATAAATCATGGATTGTTTCAGCATTGCAGATCAAAGGTTGTTTTAGCATCGTAGGTCACAGATTGTTTCAACATAATAGGTGACAGATTGTTTCAGCATCAGGATTTGCCTATTGCTTACTGTTTCAACAACGTGGTCTTCAAGCAACAACAATATATTAACTGCAGTCTTCATACTCTTCTAGGAACTATATATTTCCGATTAGTGGCTAAGTATGAAAATAATGTAAATTTACATGTAAAACAAGTTAAACATATAACGAAGAGAGGAAATGTTATATACCTTTGGAAAAATAGATTAATGTGATAATGTAGGATTAAATGTGAGTCGGAAAAGGATGTAATGATAGAAAAAAGTATGACCAAAAAGGTACATTATAGGGTCCTAACAATGTTATTTGAAAATTCAGTTGAGAAACCCTCACATTGAAACTACTATATACTCTATCAAGTCAGTTGGCTTGAATAATGTCATATATGAAGTTTGGAAATTTTGTGTATGTGTTGGTCAATGTTTGAAAAATCAGACTCGTACTAATATTATTTCAATGACTTGATTTACCAAAAAATATATACGACTCCAAACCATTGAAACAAAATATGAAAAACCCTGGTCATGGAACATACATATACCATATAAGTTTGAATATATCAAAAAAATTTGGCACCGAGTTCAATATATATCAACAACAATGAGACTGTAAATGGCCTGCATAAGCTTTAGAGTTTGAAAAACATGCAACAACCATCTCCTTTTGGCCTAGCCTTGTCTTCTTCAAATTATTCAACTTGGTTTTGAAATTCAAATATAATATGTCCAATCTCCTCTAATGGGGCCATGCAATGGAAACTTGGCCTCTTATACTATCCAAGCGTTCGTTAAATCTATGAATTCCCACTCCCCCTCCTCTTATTATTGAATTTCTTGCAGTTTTGCAATAAATTTTCACATAATCTAGATTAGCATCGATCCATGTAGGATCTTTGACTCTAAGGGTGTAAAACATGGTAAAATTCCAATCTATGGTTCGAAACAGGACATTAGATTTCTGAAATCCAAGTAGCATAATTCTAGACCTATGCAAATTAAAAAGTCTGAGTCAAATTCAAAACAGGGATAGATTTCAGAAGATTTGCGTTTGTAATTTAAGGAGGCACATATTTCAATTTTGAAGAGAAGAAGATTAAAAACAGGGACAAATTTCATAGCATATATGTTTGCAATTTAAAGAGAGGGAAAACATGCCTGGAAATGAAAATAATGGGAAATGGGCACAAGAATTTCATCCACAACTCCTCCAAGCTTAAATATAGATTGTAGACTCTTTATTAAGCTATCTAAATCCATTTCAATCAACTTCAAACAAATGCCAAACTAGAACCAAGCTCAAGTGTCACATTGCTCTTCAATATTTAAGCTCTGCTCAAAACATGAAATCCTCACAAATGCTCTGTGAGAAAGGTGTGAGACAAATAGAGGGGTGGGACATCTCTTTATATAAATTTGATCAATTTAATGCTTTGCTTTTTGTAGTTTTTTAATTAAATAGTGAATTTTTTTCTTGGATTCTATATGGGGTCATCATGCATCTACTTGGCTGAGTAGGTCTTATTTGGTACCAAACTGGCCCATCGAGCCAAGTTGGACCAAGGTTTATAACAATAGTGTTGGGCCCTCATCCATTGTCTCGTAATATACTCAAAATAAAATAATACTGTATATTTGGGTCCTTATCCACTAAATATAATAGAACCAAGGCATGCCAGTGTTGTATATAGCTTGGCTACTAGCCACTAAATCCTATGTCATTAGAACAACAAAAATAAAATATATAAACTAAACCCTCATAGAGAGGGGGACCTAAGATTCTTCATGTTATTCATTCACTTCAAGGAAATGGGATAGTGGATGTCTTCTCCAGCCTCGTGGTCCTCCCTTTGTCTCTCATCCCCAGCCTTTGGAGCAATCGAGGGCTTTCAACAAGTAGTATTCATCATTGAATTGTTGTAGCTTTCCTTTGATATCATTCAATAGGGAATTCTTCTTTGAGGTTGATTCCATGTGAAAAGTTATCATTTGTTTGGCATGCTATTATAGATCTATGGTCAAATAGGGGTTGTTGTTCTTGTTTCGTGAAAACTCTACATTGGGGATGATGTGACACAAGTCCTTTTCTATATGCCTGTTATTGGTAGCAACTTTTTGTCCATTAACCTGCTCCTCCAGTTTGGAAAGATTATGAACTCCGTTTATATTTTTCCAACTTATTGAAACCTTGTACTATTTATTCAGGCTCACCTACTTTCATTTGGTTCCAGTTCTTTCGACAAAATCTTCTTGAATGCTTATCTTTAGTGAATTTATATCCGTAAATTCTTTGGCCTAAATGTATATTTAATCTATAATAAATAAAGCTTGTCAATATTTTATTTTCAATTATTAAGTTATATGTATCATGTTTTATAAATGTTAAATTTAATATATTTATTATTTGATAGATGTTATATTGAAAAAATTATATGTAAGTGTTGTATATAGATATATTTGAATTTAATGGTAAATTTTATTGAATTTTTGTATGGGGTGATTTTTTTTTTAATTTTATGTTCAAACATGAACATAAACTAGGTAACTATGATTCTAGGGAGATGTACATGGTGAAGTGTGCAACTGATGATAGTGTTGACTACCCTTCCACATATCTACTATGCTAGAGATTTATGAGTCAAGCCTGTGGTATCATGGATGTAGTGCAATATCATTAAAACTTAGTTGAAAGAGGCTTCAATCTTCCTAGCCACTTTGACTTTACCAAAAGACCATTTTGGATCGCTCAACCTGAGTAATTACTCATCTTCTCATTCTATACATGCAAACCTTGGAGATGGGGAGTAACTCTTACAACAACCTTGGGATTTGACCATTTTCTAATGCATGCTAATTTATGGAATATATCTGATCAAACATCATTTATATGAAAATCTTGGTTGAGTATCATCCTTGGGATTTCACCATTTTTTGATGCGCGGTATTGGGTGGAATCCCTCTGATCAAACATCATTTATATGCAGGTACTTGTTGAGTTTTATTCCTATGTCTCTAGTGGATTCTGGAAAGACAAGGAGTCTAATGGCATGAATTCCATTGTCTTTCTATGGCATATGGTTTGGAGTGTGGTTCACAACATTATCTTCTGTGGATATATTCACATGATTGTTCTTTAATGTTTCAACAATATGAGAAATAAACCAATATCCAAATTTAAAGATGAAAAATATCATTCAGACAACAATGAAACTTTGAATACCTTGCCAAGCTTTTAAAATACAATACCCTAGAGTCAACGTAACAATAATGTGGATTCCTTTCAAATATGTTAGTTTAATACTAATAAAAAGATATAATTCTTAGAAGATCCATGAGATTTAAGCAGATATGTGCTATGCAATATTTGATTGGCCTCAAGGAACTGCACAACAAATGTATTGATCAAGACAAACAAACAATGTTTTAGAAGTTTGAATTGGTATTGAAACTGGTCAAGGGTCAGACTAGACTAGAACCATATAATAAATTGTTGAGTCTAATAATCTATGAAGGAATTGGGTTGTGTGATTCTCTTAGAGCCCTTCAATAGTCACTTACTATTGTTTGAGGCCATATGCATCATTAAGGGCATTATATTCGATGCAATACATAGTAGTCTTCTACCCTTTCATTGTTCAATTTTATAAATGCTTTTAGGAAAAAAAACCATGTGTACCAAGTTCAAATTTATAGGGATTATTTGGTAGCAAACTGTTGGGCTCAACCCCCCCAAGTGGTTTTCGAAAACAACTTTAGCATACCCCTAGAATTCATGGTAAGCTAAAAAGTGGCATAGTGGTTTGATATCTGAAATACGTGGATGACATGATAAGAATAATAGTGCAGCTTCAAGGTTATGCATGGCTATTCATGCTAATTGGTATGGTTGCCCAAAGAGTCTGTAGTGGAATTTGCAACAACAACCTCACAAATTATTGGATCTCCTTTTACTTTGAGATCCATTGATCACAAAGAATACAATCTATTTGCTAAAGTCATTTCTTATATGGAGGAACAACAAGTTATTTGTCTTTCTAGTCTAGTACTTCTAACATTGATGTTTAAGGTGGAACTTTACGCATTTATTACATACATTGCTACTTATTTTGGGAGAAAGCACACTTTTAGCGCACTAGGTCATGGTTTGGATCTATTCCATGTGCACCATTCATGGAGAACCTTTGGCAAAAAAAAATCAATTATTCATGCCTAACTTGACATCTAATGTTAACTACAACATAACAAAGGAATAATGTTTGCTTCACTCACTAATCGTCATTGGAACAACATTTGGCTTTTCATTTGTCTCTAGGTTCATAGGTCCCTGCTCAAAGGTTTAATTAATGCCTAGTGTTGCAAAATAATGAAGTTGGAAAAGCATCACAAGAAAATTCCTCACCTCACAATATTTCCATCCCAAACGTATCAGGTAGAAAAAGTTGGAATGTGAAGGGTTATTTTTTTTAGGTGGAATTGTGATTGAAATAAGACTGTAAGCTAATGAATATTGGAGCAATAATATCAAATTAGATGTTTCCCAATATGAACTCTCTCACCTCTCAAAGAGTACAACATGATGATATTGGTCACTTTCATAGTTCTCCTATACATAAGCTTGAATTCCGGATCATTTTTTTTGGGTTGTAATGCATTATACCAAAGTCAGTTAAGTTCCCTTTTGCACAATTGATTTTCTTTGGAAAATGCTGAGTGTGAAATCTTGACTACAGTTAGTGCCAGTGGTGTCATGGAAGTAGGCAAACAAGATGCTACTAATATTGTAGTGGGAAATTTACAGTCTTCATTTCCATTCCAATTCATGGCATGCCTAGAAAAACACTAGGCATGCCCCATCTTTCATCTTCTAATTTGCAGCAAACCAGTACGAGTAGCCTTGTAGAAAATTTCATTAGCATTGACATGAAACAGGCCAAATGGGAAGGTGTTTTGTTTGAAAATTATGGTGATGTTGGAGGATCATTCGATTATGGAAATAATGCATCTAATCATCTTTTCCTGATAACATAAGCAACTTCGTGTGCCCCAAAATTTTTAAGTGCCACCTTCACTCCTTCTAGTTACAATGAAACCAAATTCTAATTCTATGGATCACTATAGGAACAATCCAAGTGTCATTTACTTATTTGATGATGACTAGAGCTATTGTAAAATATTTTTTGTTGATTACTTTTGCTGCTAATGCTAGAGAGACTCCAAAGATTTTATGTAAATATATATTTTCTGTGATTGCTTGCTAGAAAATCCTATTTGTTAGGTTAAGAGAGTGGATAGACATGTTGGAATTCCAAATTGATAACAAGTTCTATGTGAGGTAGCTACAAAAATTCTATATTCAGATTTTATAGTTACTGGGAAAGTGTTATTACAAACACATTGTCACTAGGAAATCGAATCATTTCAGTTTTTGTGGATTAATCAAACAAGGCACCTCAAATTTGATGTTGATGTTGGGAACATGAATGGATGTAGCACAAATAAGGTATTATGAATACTTATCCCTAGCCAATATGGCTTGGTATTGTATGTACAATCCCAAAGGCCTTAGAAACAACAAAGACTATAAAGTTTTTGAAGGTATTTTAACTGGGATGACCATTTTAAGTTCTGTAAGTTGAAAACATATTTTCCCTACATATTGAGACTCCGAGTAGTACTAGATCTTATATTTAATGAAGAATTTGGGACCATCATTACATGGAATACTTAATTAGGAAATCTTGAATATGGAAGGAAATAAGGCTTACTCTGTAAGAATGGGGATTGAATAATTGTACTGAAAGGAAAGAATAGATGAAGGAAATTCTAGAATTGATATTTTTTTGTGGATACTAAAAAAAGGCCTACCAAAACCTCCTCACTTACATGGAATAAAACGTCATTAAGCTCACTTTATTTTGCAAGGGATGAAACACTAATTGGTTTAGTTGTAGAGTAATCTAGAATATCCCTTGAAATGACGAAAGTCAAGCTAGAGGATGTTGACTTGATTTTGATGTCTGTGTCGACTCTAGATGATATTTTTGGTAGTGATCCCTAAGTAAGTATCATAAGATATTTATTCGATCTATTGCTGAATAATTATCGTTGACTTTGTTACGACACTTTAATGTATTTGTACTCCATATTTTTTTGTTATCCCATGTTACTGCTCGGTTCAAATTGTTTGAGTTAATGTTTTCCATAATATGGGAGCTGCTTGGCCTAGAGATATTATGCTATATTCTTAGCATTTTTATGGGAATTTATTAGTTATAGAGTCTATATCATGATGGTATCATATTTTATTGGTGTTGTAATAGTTAAGATGGAGTTTATATGCATTTCATTGGGTGGCAAAGAATTCCTTTCTATCATGTACTAATTGGATTGGTGAGAAATTGTGTTTGTCTAGGCTAAATTCAATCCATAGGTGTTGGATTTTCGAATTATACAATTCACAATTTGTTGATACCAAAATTCCTCATATTGTTCTGTTCTTTTGTTTTGAGATGATGTTTGTAGCTAAAATTTGGGCTTTGTTGTAACAATTTTTGTGTTTAATTTGATATAAGTGTATGCCTTTAAAGTTTAAACTCATTACCTTTGTTGCATTGGTTAAAATAGAAGAATATGCCTAACCTAAAAATGAACTGTAGTGACATTCAAGTTAAATGTGAAGTTCTGCATGTATTTATTCGTCAACTTATTAATGCTAGTTTCTGCTATAGGGAATCACTTTGATGTTGCATTGTTTTGTTATAATTACCATTTCAATGGCTAGAAATGTGTCTTGAATTCATGTAAGTGTTTCCTTGGGGTGTGTTGAAAATCCTTGCGAATAGGCACATGGGGGAGCAGGTAAATGCAGATTTGATCAAGCTTATTCGTAAAGGAATAGAAAGGGATATGGTGAGAAACTGGAGGCCAATCATTTTACTTAATGTTTTGTACAATGTCAAGGTTTGAGAATGTTTGACCTATCATCATGTTCAAGCTTTGTTCTCAATGTCTATTCTAGCATTATGTGCTATAATGTTGGTCACTTCACTAATACCTTTATTTAGTCTTTCCATAGTCTTCAAGACACCCCTTTATTTAGTGTTGATATGGACATGTGGATGTTGCTTACAAAAATATTGTTATGAATTGCGATGTTCTCATGCCGAGATGGTCTTAAAAATTATCAATAGTCAATGTTGGTTATGACTTATCAAATTATCAACTATAATACATGGATGGCTAATAGTAATATGCATTAGAATTTTATTTTCTGGTTTTGGTTATAAACTTGTAGTTTTACTATTGTCATTCCTCAATGGTTTTGCTTATTGAATTTTTTTTTTTAATTGTCTCTCTTTATATATATTACAAAATATTTTTGTACTTTCCATTTTCCTACTATATATAGACCCTGTCTTTTAAAAAAATTGGAAAATCTGTGTCCAGATCCTATCTATATCTTGTTGAACTTAGATTGTAATTTATCTTTGCATCATGTAACCATCTAGCCATGCATTCCCAAGCAACTTCCTCCTTTTATTGTCAATGGTGGGCTAAGAACTAAGGGTGTTGTTGCCTATTGGATACAAATATTGAGTCAATTGTTTGCCTATTAGGATTGTGTTATTTGTGCCATAATCACCCTCATGTTTTGGATGGATTGGGATTCTAAAGGTATCCCTAGAAGGATGAGTAGTGGAGTCTTCAGAACTATGGTTTTCATTATCATGTTCACTTCCATTTCTTCCTATTTCTTCTTGCATACATTTGCCTCATGTTATAGCTTTCAATAACAACTTGCATGTCAGATTATAATTTGGCTGAGTTTTTAGATAAATATTTAATTTTCCCTAGTATATTTTGTGGGTGTTGTTTCGACTCTCAGTCTATGCATAACCACCACCCCACCAATTTCCATGGGACAATAGTTGAATACCATTTCATTGCCAACTATTTGGCAATGGTTCCATGTAGGATCCTTTTCATGTTTGGGAGACATCACATTTTTTCTAACACATAAATAATTTACAAATAAAGCCTCACATTTAATTTCTAGGTTTTTTAACAAACTCTCCTAAGAGATATAGGGTTTGAAGAATATTTGTAAATACCTTTACAAGTTCGAAGTCTTCACTCTGAATCAGTTCCAGTAGTAGATCTAAATCAAGAATAGATTTAATCAACATCTGGAATAGGCAAAATAGTAGCTCGAAAAACCAGTGTTGCAAACATTGTGATTATCATGGTCCTCGTATTATTGAAATGTCACAAGTTTTACCCTAGAACAATAATATTTCTGGTAAACTATGCAATTTTTTCATTCTCGAAAATAGCATGAGAATATTGTAAATATCTCAATATTATCCTGAGATGCGTGAAATTATTTTCCCTACTCATCGATGCAAGGGCATAAAGTCAATTATTTGTGTCTTTGAATAATTCTGTATTTTTTAAATTTCCCTATATTTTGTGATATTTTCCTGATGTTGTCAATATTTTTTTCATGATTCTTGGGGATATTTTTTCTGACATGATGTTTACAAAATTACAAAAAGCACAAGAAGCACCCCAATCAAATCTTCAAGCCAATTCTCCGAGTCTTAATCCAAATCAGGTTTAGTAATAGATCCAAGAAACTCCCCAATCAAATCTTGAGTGCTCCAAATCATTGGGTGAAACTCTCTGAATCAGACTGAGAAGCACTATGAATCAACACAAGAATATTTGATCCGGATTTAAACAGGAACGCAATAGATTATAGAGATAACCATAAATACAGAGATGTGATAACCATATACACAAAGATGCAGCAGAAATAATACTTCATTTCATTACTGTAAAATACTGAAATATGCTTACAAACAGAAAATGGAAAGAAACCAGCTAGGGCGATGGTAGCTTATCTCTGAGAAGAGATGTGCGGCTACATGCCTCTGAACTGTTCCGAACTGTATTACAATGAGGCTCGAAGGCCTATTTATTGTTGAGAAACAATGGAAAACCCTTCACATTCCAAAACCTAACCCAAGAAGATGAAACGCCAAATTGTGGGCCCCGTTTGGGTAAATTGGTACATCAATTTCCCGGGGTTGTAACTTTGGCATACGATCTCTGTTTGACGCACGCGATAGCTCGTTAGAAAGATCTATCCGAGTACTACCACTTTGGGAAGGGCAACATCGGTCCATGGACCCATGTTACCCCCAGATTCCCAAAAAAATGTCGTTTAGGGCCTCAAAACGGCTCCGGAAGTTCAGGACCCGAAAAACTGATAAAAATAGTAAGTTGTGCTACAAGTTACGAAACTAAAAAGACTGAAAGAGACAGTTGTGGGGGTCCAAATGGGATAGGTGGGTGGCCACCAACATCCACCTGGATCAATATTGTTGAATTAATTCTCTTTACTGCTCAAAATATCAATGAGAAGGTTGTGAAAAAAATATAGGGGGAATGATTAAATAGATGGGAAATGAGGTTTATGGCAGTGTTAGGATCTTTTGTAGGTTTATTTTTTCCTTTTTCTGCGATTAGGGTTGCAATAGTACAAAATTGGTCAAACTATCTAGTTTGATCAATTTTTTCCCGAACTTGAAGTTTTGGGAAAAAATGATCAATTCTAGTTTGATGGGTGGGTTCTAATTGGAAATGTTCAAAGGAGTACTAGAACTAGTTACTTCTAGTTTGGATTGTCCATTTTCAAATTTCAGCAACACTAAGTTAAACATGGATCTAAATATGTTAACTACAAGTTGATGATAAAATGGTTGACATTATCCTTCGCAATTCTTGGGTCTCCCCCGCCACAAAAAAAAGAAGAAAAAGAAAATATCATACCCACTTTTCTCATTTCTTGGGAGTAAGGAAATGTCCCTTTGTGCGATGGATTTCATTGGGGATGAAGGGACTTGCTAGCCATACCCAAGACATTCCTGGGAAATTTTAGGGACGTTCTTGTATATAATTTCTCTTATATAGAGTAGGTATTTTATAAAATCGCTCCTATCAAAATTAGTTTTCTGCATGTAGCGGAACCTGTACATGTTGTGCAAATTTCTTACTTAGGGAATATGATTTTTATCCTAGTTTAGTCTGTTGCTTCTCACAAATAGTTTGTATTGCCTTGTGAGAATCGTTCTGCTTTTTAATGAACTTGTGCCTTCTGTTTGAAAATCTATGAGTCAAAGATGATAATTCTATCATATTTTAGTATGTTATTCTTTGCAATTAGTCTATAGTGCCTTGCGATAATATATGCAAAGCATCCTTATTTTCCACATGTTAAGCATAACTATTTTCCTTATTTTATTAGCTTTCTTCTTAGTGACTGAAGAGATTTTTTTATAACAACATCATTGTAAATACCCTCTAGCCTTTTGAAGCATAGATGTATTTACCATTTAGCCACCTATTCATGAATTTGTTTGAGTTGAGTCTCACAAAAGTTCAAAATCCAATCAAAAATTGATTAAGGAAACAACTTATAAGACGTATAGAAAAGAAGCTTGTAATTGCTTTTGAATTCCCTAAGGAGACTTCGTTGTTCCATTTTTTAAAGTTGAATTTTTTCTTGGAAAGTAAAACTATCATAGTTAAGAGTTGCCACTGGTTGGCATATCCAAACAGGTTATCAATACCTTTGCAAATCATATAGGGCATGTCTATGTCACCATATATAAAATTCTATAAAATTTATGCAATTTTATATATGGTGATCTAGACATGCCATATTTGATCTGCAAAGGTATTGAAAAGCTCTTTTCATATTGAGTAAAGACAAAATATTACGAATGGTTGAAACAATTGATACTAGATGGAGGTTAGAACAAAGGAAAACTAGAAGAAGACCATAACCAAGATGAGAAAATGAACATATTTTTCATATGACTAACTAGACTAACCAATAAAACATATGAAATATCACAGTTAAGCATATTCTATTTTAATCATTCAACAGAATTTGATGGTCCTCTAACCCACATGTCCCATGGTTAGTAAACCACACTTTAGTCAATAGTTACGTTTAAAGTTTTGAATTTTCAACATATGAGCTTCCTTCAATGTTGTGGGCCTTGTGACTGAGGCTACATTCGTTACCAATGCAAGGTAGCAACCAATTTCAAATGTATTTACATAGACTTAATCAAAGAACATCACTGCAAGAGTTTCTCATTGGGAAACATTTTGCAATCACATGCATGATTTGGTGTCTTCAAAACTTGTTCTTGTCTACATGTGTGTATTATGTTTTTAAAAAATTGGCAGTTCTCTGTTAGTAGTATTTTCTTCTGATGTATGTAATGAAATGGTACCACAAATCATTCCATATATATCGATAATTATGTTGTAATATGAACATCTTTCTGCAACTACATTCCTATTGTGTTTGAATGAAAATTGCATGCGGTAGCCACCACAAAGTGGATTGCCTCGTGATATCCAAATGAAAAGTAATTGATATTAATGACTGTGCATGTGTTGATTTTATCGAAATATGTAGTTGTTCTAGTTTTTAAATGGGATCTAACCAAGGGTCTATAAAATATTTTGTTTTCAACTCTCAAAAATTCTAATTTTTTTGGATGTCATGTTATTGTTAGGACTAAGTTGTTGCATGCTGACAACCTATGTCTTTAGGACATAACCTTTTTTCCCCTTAACCATATTAAATTGGTATTTTTTTGTGTCAATTTGCATAATTTTAACAAATATAGTTTACTACGTGTATATTTTATATATTTTTCTGTAATGTTTTGCATTAATTATTCATACTCATGATTCTATATTAGAAAAAAATGTAATTTTGATATCAGGTGCAAAGTGAGGTGGGTTGTATAAAATCCTTGGCTTTCAACATTACATCTTCTTTTAATGGCTTTGTGTTGGGTCTTATAACTACTATATGTTTCCTAAAAGGCAAGTTGTTGTGTCTATTCTGGTTGCTGATAAATCCATCTTTTTTTGTATAATTCATTTACTTATGGTTAGTATTCTTTGAACATTGAGAGGTGGTGGGTTTAATTTTTTTTTGGTTATTGTAGTATATGCTCTTTCTGGGTATGTTGATTTTACATACCAGAACTCCTGCATCTTTTTTGGGGATGGAGCTAGTGTTGTGCTGTTACAGGTAGGCATCATTTTTTAGCCTTGGAAATTAAATTACCTTAAAAAAATTCTCCCTACTTTGACTACAGTATCTCCAATATTTATTAATCCCTTTCTGTTGTTAAACATGATTTTATACCTTTCTATTTATATGTAAACTAAAAACTTCTTGAGTATTTTACATATCCTTTCAAGTTTTGGTATTTTTACCTTGTTGTCACTATAACATTACACACTAGAATAGATAATTAGATGCTATATTGATTATCTCATTGTGGTTGTCAAAATAGTTGTTAGGGCTGAAACATCAACCATTCTGAAATAATGGCTACTTGCATAGCCTGCACAACTTCCATGATGACAAAATTATAGTTTTCAAAGCTCTTTTCTAAATCTATTTTCTTGAGAAAAATTGTCTTTTTATTTTAGGTACTACAGATTGCTACTGTGACATACGTTATGATATAATTGCATGGATAAATAGACAGAAGTGTTGTAAAAATAGTCTTTTTTAAATATAAAGAAACAATATTTCCAAATACAAAGTTTATTAATTAAGAACATTGTTTAGACTTCTTTGCTAAGTTATGATTATATTTTGGTAGGGGCTTTTGTGTACACTGATATTGCGTTGTCCCTTTGGTTTCTGTAAGGTTACAATGGTTAATAAGGAATGCATTCTTGAGTAGCAAGCGCACATCTTATTATTATATCTAAAGGAAACTCCATGGTTTTGAGGCATGGCAACAAAAGCGTAGATGTCAATCAAATATCCAAAGTTCGTGTTGGATGAATTTAATACTAGTGATGATTTTGATTCCTTTTCAGATAAATAATGTCACGAGTCAAATTCAAATAACCACAATTAACTCAAGAATGAAGGTGAAGATATTGCTTTTTGTCCAAGTCAATTTCATTTATTTGTTGGTTGCTATCATGTTTTGAGTGCGGACTTGTGAAATTCCAAATTGCATGTTGGTTGATATAAAGTGGATATATATATATCTTAGCATATGTTGTTCATTTTTTAAGGATATCCGTGTTACCTTTGCACAAAAGTTTGGATATCATTCAGATATCTAAACACCAAACAACAACGAAAGTGAGACTTTTCTTTCACTCAACCTATAACATATTGCATCTATCTTCATCAATGTTCTTTTTCCATATGCTATCCACTTATGACATTTCCTTTGCAGTATTTGGTGCATTTGCTAGTTATAGGTCATTTATAGACTATAAATGTCTTCAGATTTTCAATTTTAATTAAGTATTCAACTTAACATATTGATTCTCTTATACATAATTATTTTTCCCTCCACCCACTTTTCATAACGTCCATAACCATTTGGTAGGGACCTATGGCTTCAATGTTTATTTTCTTGTTTAGTAAAATATTATCGAGACTTTAATTTATTGAAAGTTGTAGAATTTACAATTTATGAAGCTTCAAGAGCTAATTTTTAGAAGTCTAATTCTTTAAAGGATGGTAGCTCAATGGAAGAGCACCTGCTTTACAAGCAAGAGGTTGGTGGTTCGATTCCATCATGCCCTGACATCCATATGGAATGGTGACGATCATTTTTTAGTGATGAATGCTCTTTTAACCATCACAAATGAGCTCCGGTGACATTTTTCGACCCTCACCAAAATATGAAATGGTGACGGTCAACGAACACCACCATATATAGGAATCAATAGTGATAACCCTCAAATGTTTGTAACCATAAATTTCTGTTGTTGGTATGAAATGGCGGTGATCGATGTCCATCATTATAGTCATTATTAATGACAGACCTTGAATGTCACCACAACACCTATACTTATAGCCATGCAGATTTTGGTGATGGTCATCGAACGTTACCATATATATGCACCAATAGTCATGGCCATGAAATATCCATCACAATAAATCGTTGTTGCTCATATTAAATGGTGACAGTCACTATCCATCATTATAATTAATATTTGTGAGAGCCTTGAATGTCACCATAACACCTATGCTTTTGGTGACTCCACCTTTGGTGACATTCAGTTTTTGGTGATGGAGGCTATGGTCTGTCACCATTGCTTATATGAAAAGGTGATGGTAGCTATCCGTCATTATAAATCATTATTTGTGATGGACTTTGAATGTCACTACAACACTATACTTTTGGCGACACCACCTTTGGTGACATTTAGTTTTTAGTGACGAACGCTATGGTCCGTCACCATTGCTCATATGAAATGGTGATGGTCACTATTGGTCATTATAATTCATTATTGGTGATGGACTTTGAATGTCACTACAACATCTATAGTTTTGGCGACACCCCCTTTGGTGACATTCAATTTTTGGTGACGAAGGCTCTTTTGACCATCACCAGTGAGCTTATGGTGACATTTTTCGCCCCTCACCAATGTCTATTTTTCTTGTAGTGAATGACTAAAATTTGGTCATGTTATAAGATACTGTAAATTAGCTATTGTTGGTCACCGACTGAAAAATTGTTGTTTATGTACAAATTTTAGTTATTTTTTAAGTAATTAATTAGTCATTTTGTACTAGTGATCGTGACTCTAAGAAACCTTAAATTTCGAATGTTTTTTGGCATGAAATTAAAGATAAAATATCATGTCTCTAAAATTCTTAAAAGTCCAATGATTTTCTGGCATGACAGTAAAGATAAAATATTACGTCTCTAAAAAACCTTAAAATTCCAACAATTTTCAGCCATGGTGCTAAACAAAAAATACATATAATGGTTTTCTACCATAACATTAAATATAAAATATCATTACTTAGAGAAACCTTAAAATTTTGACAACCTTTCAAACATGGAATTAAAACCAAAGATCATGACTACAGAAAACCTTAATCTTTCAACATATTTCAAACATGACATTACAAAAAACATTTATGACTAAAAAATCTTTAAAAATGAATGCTTGAATGAAGGAGTCATTATACTAAGAATAATTTGTTTCTTAAATATTAAAAGTATAGTGATTTTAAAATATTTGTCTAAGACCACATGACATATTGCAACAAAAATTTAAAAATCAACCATGAAATTGAAACACAATGTAGGTAAATTCGACCCATTGTAATGAAAACTTAAAGAACAACAATGAAATTGACACATTGTGAGGGCAGAGTCGATACATTATAACGAAAAATTTAAAGTTAATCATCGAATTGATACATAATGAGACTGGGTTGCTAATCGAGGATTGACACAGACCTTGCAAAAAAAAAGAAGAATAATAATAGTAAATGAATATACAGATAATAACAATGAAAAGCACAAAAGAAAAGAAAAATTAAAATTTTGAAAAAATAAAAACTAAAACTAAAACCAAAACAAAAAAGCACAAAAGTTCAAAAGTAACAACGAGTAAATAAAAATATATATTAAAATATAATAAAAAAATAAAAAAAGACGCAAAAAACTCAAATAGATAAAAATAGATAAAAAAGAAAAAAAATAAACATAAAGAATATAAAAAGAAACCAAAATTAACTTATAGAAGGTAAAAATAAAAATAAAAAATAAATATAAAGTATTAACAAATATATAAAGAAAAATTATTTCGAAAAAACATTTTTTTTAATTAACACAAAATATAAAAAATTAAATAATACATAGTTTAAAAAATATAATAAAAATAAAAAAACATTAAAATAAATAAATAATACTTTAAAATAAAATTAAAAACATAAAAACATTGAAAACATTAAAAAATATAAATTGGAAATAAAGCATTAAAAATTTAAAACAATAATTAAAGCCAAATATAAAAAAATATTAAAAATAACCATTATAATAGAAAACGAAGCCAAGGACGATTTCGGGAATCATCCATGCCCTACTAAGGGCCCATGCGTTGGTGAGTCTAGGTGAGAGGTGGGAGACGATCCCATTCTCGAAATCATCCTGCCCTTCCGAGTCCCGTGCCCCCATGGGCCCTAGGAGAAGGAAAGCTAATTCCCTGAATTGTCCTTGCACTGCATAGTGCTCGAGGGGCCTTGCTTTTTAATTTTTTTCTTTTAATTTTCTTTTCACTCTGATTTTTTTAAATGTTAATTTTTTTAATTATTTAAAATAATAATAAAAATAATAATGTTTTCTTTTTTTAATTATGCATTTTTGTATGTGTTTTAATGCTATTTTTTCTAATTTTTAGTGTCTTTATTTTTTTTCCAAAAAAAATTGGTTTAATGGCGTTTTAAAAGTTAATTATAATTTTTTTTTATTTTTTATTCTTGTCTTTTTATTTTTTATTTTTAAGAAAAAATTTATTTAAATATTTTAATTTTATTGGTTATTTAAATTGCATGTTTTATTTCTTTATATTCTTTTTATACTTTTACTTAAAATTTTATGGAAATCATTTTTTTGGAAGAAAAAGCTTCAAATGTCATCATTTTTAGATATAAAATTCATAAAAAATACATAAAATTTTCTATTTTTCCAACCTTTCTTATTCAAGGTTTTCATAAAAATCTTTCATTTAACATGTCATTTTTAGCAAAAGGATCCTAAAATACGTATTTTCTTAACTATATTTATATCAAAATGTATGTTTTATTTCGATAGTTTAAAATTATTGTATTTTAGTGAAAATTATTTTATGTTTATTGTAGTATTAATTAACAATATATAAAGATATAAAAAAATCCTAACCTTAAAATATTAAGGTTTTCACTTTTCTAATCTTATCGAAAGGAATTAAAAATTTCATTATAAAAATACATTAGAAAGAAAAACAAAAAATACATGTTTGGAAAAAAAACAACTTTGGAGAAAACATAAGAAGAAGAATAAGACGACATGAAAAATGGTTAAATAATTAACATTTAAAAAAAATGTGCATACTTAGGATATAAGAAAATTTAAAATGTTAGCCGCAAGGTTTAGCTCAATCGGTCAAGCCAGGCCCTCGCCAACGGTAGGTCACAGGGTTGAAACTCGAAAGCTCTTGGGGTCATGTCAGTAAATAGGCCGAGGGGTGTGACCCCCTTCGGGTGGGGTCCATCCTAGCATTGTTTGATGCTGGAGGTAGCGGGCCTACTGACCATGGGTATCCGTGAACCAGTAGTGAAAAACAAAATATATATATAAATGTTCAAAATATGTCTTAAAAGAAAAATTTGGTTATTTTCAAAATCGATATGAAAATCACCAAAATTTAAAAAGAAATATCCACACTTAATACATAAAAACAATTAAAGTGTAAAAAATAAGCCCTTCAAAATATGTGTCTGATCTTGCATCAACAATTTTCAAAGTTAGTATGAAAATCACTAACATAAAAAAATGTTCATGCTTGATACATAAGAAAATTTGAAGTGGGAAAATAATGCTCCAAAAAATAAATGTGTATTTTGAATAAGCACTTGTCAAAATTGGATGGTCTTTTGCTACCTCAAAAAAACTGGTACTCAACACAATTTGCATTTGATAGTTTACTTTGTTCTAAGTGGAATGAAACTTTACATTGAGTATTAATAATGATTTCAAAAAATAATAAAAAATCAAAATTACTTTTCATAAACCTCAACAGACACCATAAGAAATAGTTATGAAAAAATTTTAAATGTCAAAAAGGAGCAAAAGGCCATATGACGGGCATTTTTCCTTTCAAATTCCAACCCTGACTATAACCTTATTTTTTTAATTGTTAAATATCCACTTGGACCAGTGTTGGATAACTTTCACTATTCCTCACTCAGTTAGCGCAGCTCTCATGATTAGCCTTGAAGCCTTAAAAATTTGCTTTGTCAACTTAGGTACTCATAGAGAGTGTTATACATTTATGAAACACTAGTAACCTTTCTGGTTAACGAGTGGTTCGAGTTTAATGGTTATATTATATTTTTCTCATTAAAGAAATTTTCTTTCATATTTATCAAATTATATATATGGTGCGTAGGGAAATTTTTCATGATCTAGGAAAATCATGTTTTCCAACTGTTTTGCATAATTTTTCTATGATAAGGAGAAATGTTTGTTGAAAAATTCAAAAAGAAATTCTCAATTTGATTTTGCCTTGATTAAATTGAGAAAATTTGAATTTCCACATCAACAGATAACTTGGATGATGTTAACCTGTGTGACATGACTTGTGTCACCCGTTTCATTTAGTAAATTTGAGTTGGAGGAGTTACAGTTCAAGTTTTCATGTTTGATTGTTAATTTTTAGCAATCAAGGTTAGTAATCTCAGGTTGGTTTCAGTTAAACTAGTTCCAACTTTTGGAGGAACTAGTGGAAGGTCAGTTAAGCAGTGGATCTTCAATCAAACTCAGTGATCATCCAGTTAACTAATAAACTAGACCAAAATATCTAGTGTATGCAGATAATTCAAGCTACCCAATTGACGTGAAGATTCCAAGGGAGTGTAACATCTGTTGTAAACTAGTCTTGAGTGTACATGTGTTATATGCAGTTAGATGATCAACCTAAGGAATTACACAATTCAATTTGAGAAATTTCCTAAATAATATGGACCTAATTCCTCAAGGAATAGTTCACGGAAATAGGACCAAATTTTTAGCATGTCTAGGTCAAGGCCTTAAGGGAGCAAAGAGATAGGTTATACACTTGTAGGGTGGGCTCAATTGAGAAAATAAATTGCAATAAATATCTATTCATTTTCTTAGTGCAATAATGCATTAGGGATTTTACTAGATTTATTTCCCAAGAAAAAAAATATTTGTTGCATGTGTGTTATTTCTTCTTGCATGTATGAGATGTTCGTTCTAAATTGTGAAATAATGTCTGTACAGAATTAGAGTATGTTTGTGTCTTGTAATTGTGATTAAAATTTCATGAGCAATTGCAAATTTACAACCTAATTTCTACATCGTATTAGAGTAGGATTCACATTAGAGTAGGAAATTCGAAGCTTTTTCTAAGAGGTTCGAATTTGAAGATCAATGTAGCAGGATTTCTTCAAAGCTGAGAAGATGACCTTCAATGGACTAATGCTAGAGTATGCCTTGGAAGGCACCTCAACCGTTTTTTCATGGAAGGACCATGTGGAGGCAGTATTGGATGACAATGGATTTATTGAATATGTCCATACATATATTCCAAGACCACCAACAACTAATGTCTAGGACCTTGCATCGTAGAATAAAGATGTAGCCAAGGTGAGGAGAATGATATTGGAGGGAGTACGAGATCATACTGTGTTGAATATCCATGGAAAAGAAAATTCGTTCGTGATGAGGAAATCTTTGAAAAAAAAAATTAGAATAGTAGTTACCATAGGAAGGTGATGCTCAAGGATAAAATTTGAAGTATCAAGATGAAAGAGAATGACATTATGCTTCCATATTTGAGTAGAATCACACAATAATGTCATGAACTGGGCGGGGTTTTTGTGACTGTTCCTGAATATGACTTGGGAATCCTAGTCTTTCTCGGCCTTGCCAAGTGCTAGCATAGCTATCAAGACTCAATCAATGGGAGGGAGAAACTACATAATTGGGAGCACTTATGGTCTAATTTGGTACATGAGAAAATAAAGAAGAATACTAGAGATGGTACTTCATCCAAGGGCGAGGATGAAGAAAAGTTTGCATTGGATGAAAAGGCAAAGAAGGGAAAAGGGCACAAATCCTAGTCCTAACCGGAATCCAATCAAGGGGTCAAGAAGAAATATTTGCCAAAAATTAAATGCTTCCATTGTCATGAATTTGAGCACTATTCTAGAACGTCTCAACACATGAAGAAAAACAAGAAGACATCAAGAGGAGCAGTAGGTGAATCTTTGGCTTAGAAATTCAAGCTTGACTTGACCCTCATTTCACTAGTATAAAATGGCTAATTAGTTACTAAAAGAATGACTAAAATTTTCATATAAACAACTATTCTTCGGTTGGTGACCAATAGTAGCTAATTTATAGTATCTTATAACGTGAGCAAATTTTATTCGTTTTTATCTTAGTCATTAATTGGTTGTCTCAATTTTATTATCTAGTAGTATATTTAGTCATAAATTTGGTCATAAATTTATTCATTGATTTAGTGATTAATTTCCACAATTAATGAACAAATATACAACAAAATATATTACTGAATGGTCACTCAAGAAAACCAATTAATTACTAAAGAAATATGAACAAAATGTTGGTTGTGTTATAAGATACTATAAATTAGCTACTAATAGTGATATATATAAAAATATTAGTCACCGTTTGAAACCAACTAATGGCCAAACAAATATAACTAATTTTTTGTCGTCTTATAAGATACTGTAAATTAGCTACTGATAGTCGTATAAATGAAAAATTTAGTCATCATTTATAATTAGAAATTGATCATTTGCAGTAGTCATTTATCTTTCATATTCATTATATAAATCACTACTTTAGTAGTTTATAGTCGTCTCATTTACTTTCATTAACAACCATTACAAACAACTAATTTAGTCATATATTCATGTATTTGTGATCAACATTAATCAACATAAACTACTAATCTACTAGTTTTAGATTGATTTTATGCATTCATTATTAAACAACACAAATTAATTAGTATTATTTTTCAACTATATTAAAAAGAAAATTTTATACAATGTACATCTTTATCTAATATGAAAACGCAAAGTTAAAAATGTTAATTATCGTACTAGATATTATCAAGTGCAACTATAAATAATTTCAACCACAAAAATTATATATAAAATGTCAAGTATTAGAATATGAGTTTCCAAGGTAATATTGGTTGGAGTAAAATACACATGAAATATTCTTTCATCACTTCAAAACATTATCATTTTGTTGTCAACGCATCGCAGGTGAATTCACCAACTATGAGGACTTGACAATTAGTCTCTAAGTGTGCCTTATGTGGTATATTGACTCTACAAGTACCGCTAGACCATTTCTCTTCCCTCTCTTTTATTTGGATTTTTTTGCTCTAGTGTTATTATTCTCCTCTTTCTTCAATTCCTGCTTCTTATTGTCAATATTAAGTTCCTTTTTTGAAAGATAAAGAATATACCATGCAGAGTATAAGACATGAAAGACAATGAACACTGGAATATAAGATAAAATAGACTATAAAGGATTTATATGATATATACCTTAACATCAGTGGTATTTTCAATGCTATTTTCCCCATAAAAGCAAGAAACTCGAACAATATTTCTTCAGTTGGGCAATAGTGGCCATTATGTGGCCAGATGACCTGTATAAACAAATAAAATAAAACATCACCATAGTAAAATTAGTAGTCAACATTCAAGGAATGCTAGGCACAATTAGGAAAACTAAGTTACATGACAAAAATATCAAGTTGTAGATTACTTATAAAGTGTGGGAGTGAAAACAAAACTCCTAGAAAAAGCCAAAGCTAGGTCTAGAATAAAATTAAATGAAGTAAAAATGATACAATAATAAGATAACCTTGTATACATGTATATAACTGGATAATGTAGAAGGTTGAGAGAATAAGTGCAAGGTTGGAGGTCGATGATGTCAAGGATGCCCAACTCTGATGAACATTTCTTAAGATGAGAACTACTATTTGGGTCCATTATCACATATGAATAAACCAACTAGTCTATATCAAATTATTAATCTTTTTCTTATATTTATGGATCACTACATTATAAGTGGATAAATAGAAAATAAAAATCCCTTCCCATTGTATTCCTGACTTGTGGTACAATATATTAGCTGTAATTTGGAGAAAATTTCCAACATAAAAAATATGTAGAAATTACTACTAGTAATCACCCAAATAGGATTATTTTGGAATTTAACTTTCAAATTCCATTTTCTATATGATTCTTAAATGTAAAATCCACATTGAATTCCAACACCAAACATACAATTTGAGGGAATACTTGTGGCGATCCTCAATGACTCAAACTCAAAACACCAATGATTATTATAATGAAAACATAAAATAAGAGTAGTTTTGATCTGTTTTGCAGATTTACACGCAAAGGACCAATAGTTTTCCCATAATTACCATACCTATAATTTCCAAGATATAAGACATCGATTGATATTTTACAACAAATAATTTATTCAATAAAAACAAGAATTTAACATATTACAACAATACCACCAATTTTTGATCCTCGATTACTTCAAACTATTTATCACAAAAAATTCAAAAATGAGCAACAAGTGGAAATAAGAAATCCATCAATTAATAATCAATCAAAAAAGGATAATATTTTTGTTAAATATTGATAAACAACTATAGATTATATTGACAATCCACTGCAGCTAGTAGTCTTAGTCGAAGAGAAATACTACCTAGAGAACTCGTCTTCCAAATTATTTTCCCTATCCATGAAGCTTTCTAATGTCTGCAAAACATAATTCGCATCTAATATTTTAGGTATCTTGAGATTCCCAAAGACCTTGCCAAATGAGGTTGTGAATTTCATTGATTTTCATAAAATTCTTCTTGCACTGAAAAAATATAGTTTGACCATGTGATAGATAATTCAATCAACTAAAAAAAAATTGTACAATATTTTGTAGAATACTTCATGTTAAAAGGAAAACTTGCATATTTTGGATAGAAAACGAATCTTAAAAGAGATGATGAATATTACAAAACAATAGAGTGCTTATTAAATTTGAGGTAGAACTAACAAAATCCTAATTGTAATATAGTTGATTGATTATTCTAAGTGAAGCTAACTAGATGCACACAAGTTTTCATTTTCAACTTTCTTTCTCATATCTTTATTGGACGTGGAAGCTAACTTTCATGCATCTTGCAAGGCTATTTTAGAAAGCGTATATGTTGCATTATCATATTCCACACTATATTTTCCATGAATAATCACAACATGTATTGGAGGAATTAGTTGATACATAGACTGAGTTGTCAACTTTCATTTCCTCAGTTTCTGTTTTCATGCATGTGCATTATTTGAGTTTTCCTTAGTATAGTTTTAGATAATAAAACAATAGGTCTGAAAAGAAAACATCCATCATGCCAAAAAAAGGCTAATAATATTATGCCAACCCATATTTCTTTATTGTTGGAAGAAAACTAGTGAACTACACTCAACTGATATCACTAAAGTTATCCAAAACCAACCTGGTGGAAATTTGAAGTTCTTCTACATGAAATTGTTCCTCTTTGTGGATGAATTTCTCTTTGTGTGTGGCAATGGATATTAACTTTTATGTGAGTGATGAATTATACTTACCATAATATTTTACCATTTCCAAATGATTTTTTAGCATCTTGACAGATAATCTTTTTTGTTGCATCTCAATTGTGTATGATCTCATTGCCCCTAACATATATGACCTATGCATGAGGCTACTGGTACAAAGAATATAACACATACCCAAAAATATCAAGGGAATAATTAATGATTATAGATTTCTATGGATCAATATTATAGCTTAATGGAGAAATTGGTTGCTTCCTAAAGATATTTGGGAAGGCCCTAAGAGAATGAAGTTAGGCCTGGTCAATGTTCCAAAATTGGACCCATTAATTTAATTTTTTTTTCTTTACAAGTAGCCATGATGAATGCTCTTAACACTTATTTTTATTCTGTTACAAGGTGTGAATTTGTATTAGTAATGCTCCTTAGTGGAGATACTTACTAGTGATATTTTCCAACATTCAACACATTCCCTCTATTCATTATATTTCAATTTTTCTTCTTTTATTCCATTGAGTATGCTCTCATCCACAGTTATAATACATAATTAAAATATTTCCATGAATTCATTCTCATGTAAATTCATATCCTCTGGGCCTAAGGTGATTAATATGATATTTTTCGCAAGAAATATGAACAATATATTGAAATAAACAAGCACAAATGTGGTCATAATCTAGCAAGCCAACCAAAATAGGAAATAAGAAAAATGTCAAACATGGTTGAGAGACATGGAGATGAATATATCAAAAAGTCATATTTATTTGTATCATAATTCAAATCACCGTGCATAGATCTATATTAACCTTAGATATCTCAAACACAAAGACAAACAAAATCCTTTGAAGTGTGAACCTTTCCTTACCTTTTGCACTCTAAAAAATGTTTGCACCTCGAATCAGACATGATAGATACATGGTTAATATGAATCTACATTGGTTTATATTTTATTGATAATAAATCAACTTTATATATTTATGGTTTTTGTCATAATAGAGATGTACATTATAGAATGCATCTCTCCATGCAATACCAAATGTCAATATATTTAGTTCAAAAACTACAAATAAATTTCATGCATGGCCAACACATTGATGGGGAGAATGTGGTACTTGGACTTATGTGCATCATTCCACATGAAAAAGTGTAGATATTTTTTCAGTGACCTTAAAGAAATATATTTTCATATGCACATCAAGATGGGGAATGTCGGAAGGTATAGTGTGATCGGGATTGGTACAATCACCTTTCAAAGGGAGTCAGGCTCCCCCCTAGGCTCAAGGATGTCATGTTCATTCCGAGCCTAAAGAAAAATCTTGTCTTTGTTCCAAGTTTGTAAGATCATGGTAATGATTTGATCTTCAGCAAAGGAAATGCATTATTGAGACACATATCCATGAGACAGATGAAGCAAATGAAGGTTCATGTGAAGAACCTATAAAAGCTAGATGTGGAGGATTATGGTGCATTGAGCACAAAGGTGGAGAATATGAAGAGCCAAAATTTGAGTGAAATTTGGCATAGAGGACTTGGCCGTTTTCATGATGGTGCTTTGGGGATCTTGCAACAGATAACCACAAGCCTCCTCAAAGGACCACTTGAGATACATGATGTCTACAAAGGGTGTACCTTGGGGAAGTACATAAAATCCACATTCTATGATTAAGAAAACAAAGAACATGCTATTCTTGAAAGGATCCACTCTGATGTCTATGGACCTTTCTAGATAGCCTCCACTATCAAGCACAAATGTTTTTTAATTTTTATTGATGATTTCTCACAGAATTGTTGGATCTTCTTCTTTGGGAAGAAGTATCATAAATTATCCAAGTTCGTAAAATTCAAGGCACTAGTTAAGAAAGAAACGTGAAAGAAGTTGATGTATCTCAGGAGCAATAATGGAAGTAAGTATATGTCAAATGAATTTAAAACTTTTCGTGCAAAAGAAGGCATTCGATGAGAGTTGATAGCACCCACAACCCATAGTAGAATTGGGTGGCTAAGACAAAGAATCGTATCATTATGGGAGAAGTGAAGGCCACATTGCATGATCAAGGCCTACCTCTACATTTGTTGGTTGAGGCATGCAACACATTAGTATATTTTTAAAACTGGACCCCTCATCAGATTATGGGCATGATTACACCAGAGGAGGCTTTCGTAGGGAGAAAGCTGGAGGTGTCAGACCTTACGATTTTTGGAGCCTCTATTTACTTCCATGTCTCCAAATAATTAAGGAAGAAGCTAGATCTAAAAGTAGAATTAGGGGCATTTGTGGGTAACATAGAAACTTACCACAACTACTGTGTGTACCTTCAATCTCTCTGAATGATTGTTTTACAAAGGGATGTAAAATTTGATCAAGATAAAGCCATTAGGTTCTCTCTTGAGAGGTAGCTTCAGATCCCACTAGAGGAGGAGACTTCAGCTCCAAAGGAGTTTCCTCAAGAAGTTATGGAGGAGCCATAAATTTAGGAGAAGAGAGTGGAGACCACCACTCAAGAAGAGCAATCCATAGACTGTAGGAAAAGGACTAGGGAATCTTAGAGACTTGTGCCAGATGCAAGGGATAATGTGGGTGCTCCTTAAAATCATCGCAGGTAGCTAAGGTAGCCAGATTGATAGACTCACTGCATGTCTCTAATTATTGATCTTGTAGAGTTGATACATCCTTTTATGAGGAAGAAGTAGATAAACATGTATTAGTTGATGCGATGGTGGAGGAATACAAATCCATTCCAAAGAAGAGTGTTTTGGAAATGGTCTCATGACTAGTAGATAAATCAATTGTGGGTTCGAGATGGATCTTAAAGTTAAAGCATGTAGCAAACTGAACCATAGAAAAGTACAACACCAGATTTGCGGTCACGAGGTACTCACAATTTGAGGGTATTGACTGTGAGGATACCTTTGTTCCTGTAGCAAGGTACTCATCCATTAGATCAGTTCTTGCTTGGGTTACATAGATGGGATGGAAGGTCCACTAGATGGATATAAAGAAAAGCAATGTTCAATGGAGTTATTACAGAGGAGGTGTATTTCGAGCAACTTGAAGGCTCCAAGAGTTTCTATCAGGAGTCTCATGTGCACAAAGTCAAGTGAGCATTGTATGGTCTGAAGCAAGCACCTCATGCTTGGTACACTAGTATCAATGGTTATATAATGAGTTTTAGCTTCACAAAAATTGAAGCGGATGAAAACCTCTCTCATATCATGTTAGAAGGTAAATTATTTCTTATTGTCTTATATGTTGATGATTTTATCTTAACTGGTGATTAGCAGTTGATCAAACCTTGCAAGAGAGTTTCAAATGAATCACATGGACCTCATGCACTACTTCCTGGGATTGGAAGTATGGAAAAGTGGTGGGGAACTATTTGTCTCCCAGGGAAACTATGCCAATGTGATACTTCAGATGTTTAGCATAGTTGTTGCAAACATATGGAGACACCTTTAGCAACCAATTGGAGGAAAGAGGATGCCACTGCAGGCGAGGGAGTGAATGTGACTGTTTAACAATAGTTTGTGCATTAAATAATGTATCTTGTGAACACATGACAAGATATGTGCTATACAGTCAACCGACTGAGCCAACTTATGGTCAGGCCAGCCAAATTATTTTGGAAGGAATTTAAGCATGTTTTACAGTACCTGAGAGGCATTGTCTAGTCTGGAATATGGTAGAAATAGACAAAGGGAGTGAAGCTATGTGGCTTCACAGATGCATATTTGGTGGGAAGTTCATCAGACCGAATGAGTACATCAAGTGGAATTTCCAGTGTCGAGTCCAGAACGGTTTCTTGGTATAGTATGAAGCAAATACTTGTGGCACTTGAATTAGTAGAAGTATAATACATAACTCCCAGTCAAGCAGTATGTGAGGTGATATGGATTAGAAAGATATTTGTTGTATTATTTGGTGAGATGATGGATCCAATTGTGATCTACTATGATAATAAGAGTTTCGTCAAGCTATTTTAAAATCCTATTTTTCACGATCGATCCAAGTGTATATATATTTGGTATCACCATTTTCAGGAATGTGTATATAAGGAGATAATATTGTTGCAATACATTTCGAAAGAGGAAAAAAATGCTAATGTTTTGAAAAAGCAATTTTCAAGAGGAAATTTATAGTTCCACAAGTGAAACAAAGGGGTGGTTGATAATCCCTTTGTTTCTAAGGGGAAGTGTTGAAAAACAACGATAAATTTTGAATTTTATTTTTCCTCGATTAAATTGAGAAAACTTGCATTTGTGCATCAACAGACAACTTGGATGATGCTAATTTGTGTGACATGGATTGTTTCATCCAGTTTACTCAGTAAATTTGACTTACAGAAGTTAGAGTTCATTTTTTCATGTGTGATTGCTAATTTGTAGCAATCAAGGTCAGTTATCTGAGGTTGTTTTCAGCTAAACTAGTTCCAACATTTAGAGGAACTAGTGGAACATCAGTTAAGCAGTGGGACTTCACTCAAAATCAATGATCATCTAGTTAAATGTTCAATCAACCTAAAATATCTAGTGCATGCATAGAATCTGAGTTACCCACTTGAGATGGACATTCTAAGGCAGTGTAACATCTGTTGCAGACTAGTCTTGAGTGTACAGGTGTTGCATGTAGTCATATGATCAACCTAAGGAATTGATCAATTCAACTTGAGTAATTTCATAAATAATAGGGGCCTAATTCCTCTAGGAACAACACAAGGAAATAGGAGCTAGAGCCAAGGAAAAATTTGACTAAGTCTGGGTCAAAGGCCTTTAGTGAGCATAGAGATAAGTTATACACTTGCAGGGTGCGCTCAGTTGAGAAAACCAATTGTAATACATCTCTATTTATTTTATTAATGGAAGAATGCATTGGGATTTTTAGCAAATTTCTTTCACCAGATAAAAATACTTAATGGATGTGTGTTATTTCTTCTTGTAAGTATGAGATTTTTGTTCTAAATTGTCAATTAATGTCCATACAGCAGTAGCGTAGGTGTAACACTCTCCTCCCACATTTACCAAAGTAACCATGCCAATTAGGTAAACATACAATGAGAGGATACTATTGTGGGATTCGACCTCCGATGTGATCTGAAGGAAGCGGAATTGGTAAAACACATCGACCAACCAATCCACATCAGTAGCAGGACCCTCAGGATACATGCCATCCACTCAGATATCTTGTCCATGGGTCGCACTGATCTTTTAGACATCTTACACCTCAATCGATCCCATGATATAAGAAAGAGAGCATCCAGAAACCCAAATTCACTCTCATAGGCTTGTCTTCTAGTGACCAGAGACTATATTTGTTATTTCTATTAGAGTGACTGTAGGAATTTACAGGGAAAGTTCCTCAGATAGAACACCAAAGGACACCGCTCACAAACAGATCACAGATCAATACAACAATACTTTTGACGTGGTTAAAACCCTCAAAGAGGGAAACAATCCACGGCTTGAGCCAACGTGGCCACCTCAGGCAATTTATTAATAAAAGAATGAAAATTTACATATGCTTCTCTCATAGATGGATTACCCTACAAATGACCCTCCATGCTCTTTAAATAGCGATCATGGACCAATCGGGTGTTAAGCCACGGATCAAGTGTCGGTAATACTGAGTAGAGAATGAACCGTCAGATCACTACATATCATGACCGTCGGATTGTAAGTTACAAAATGTACATAGTAAGGAAACACACTTTACCTAACTCTATATCTAACTCTATGATAGACCAAGTTGTACTTAACTACTTCCTATGTTTCGGACTATCCTAACATCCGCCCTTAAGATCAAGTTGGGATAGGATTGAAGGATTTACAAATGTGACACAATAGGAGAAGGAAGGAGGCACTAGAGCCTATCCCCCCTTAGTGACAACTTCCTAAACTCCAACCATAAATCGAAGTTTAGTGAACTTCGCCTCTGTGAGAGCCTTTGTAAAGATGTCTGCAACTTGATCATCTGTTGAACAATATCGCACTTCAAGAACATGGTCATGAATGAGCTTTCTGATGAAGTGCATGTGTATTTCAATGTCTTTGTTGCGCTAATGTTGGACTGGATCTTTGCATAGCTGAGTGGAACTTTGATTATCACACCAAAGTGTAGTTGGATGCTGCTGTTGAAAGCCCAACTCTGACAGGATCTGACGAAGCCACAAGGCTTCCTTACTAGCTTCTACAACACCACGATACTATGCTTCTGCTGGAGAAAGAGAAATGGAACCTTGTTTCTTGCAAGCCCATGTAATAGGTCCTAAACCAAGAGTGAACACATAACCTGCAGTAGAATTCTGATCATCAGGGTCACCAGCCCAATCGGAATCAGTGAAACCAACCAATAGAGGAGCTGCTTTGACACTGTAATGAATCCCAAACTGAACTGTACCTCGAACATAACAAAGTATTCTTTTAGCTGCTTTCCAATGAATTTCATGTGGGTTTTGCATAAACCAAGCAACAAGGCCAACGAAAAAGGAAAGGTCAGGACGAGTATGGGTTAGATACAAAAGTTTTCCTACAAGTTGATGGTATAAGGTAGCATCAACTTCAGGAGAAGTACAAGTGACTGAATGTTTGACTCCATACTGAAAGGGAGAAGGGGCTGGCTTACAGTCTTCCATGTGAAAATGGCATAGAATATCACAACCATACTTGGACTAAGAAAGGGAAATACCTTCCTTGGATTGCAAGACTTGAAGACCGAGAAAATAATGTAAGTGTCCTAAGTATGTCATTTCAAACTTCCTTTTAAGGCTAGATTTCACATGGTTTATAAGGTTGGGATCACTACCAGTCAGGATAAGGTCATCAACATAAAGAACAAGAATGATAAGAGAATTGCCCACTTTCTTGGTGTAGACAGTATTGTCAGAATGACAGCTAGAGAAGCCAGATTCTAAAAGAAAGTTATCCATTTTAGCATACCAAGCTTGAGGAGCTTGCCTGAGACCATAAAGGGATTTCTTAAGCCGACATACAAGGCTGGAGTCTGTTTGTATAATACCAATAGGTTGTTCCATATATATTTCTTCATGCAAGTCCCCATGCAAGAAGGCGGATTTAACATCCATCTGATGGACTTCCCATTTGAAAGAAGCAGCGAGGGAAAGAACAAGGAGGATAAAATTCATTTTGGCAACAGGGGAGAAGGTTTCAGTGTAGTCAATGCCTTCAACTTGTGAAAAACCCTTACCATAAAGATGAGATTTATGTTTATCAACTTTCCCATCTGGTCCATACTTGGTTCTATAAACCCATTTGCATCTAAGAAGTTTTCATCCCTTTGCTAGAGGAACAAGATCCCATGTATCATTTTCCAATGATGAATGATATTCTTCATTCGTAGCTGCTTCCCAATCTGGATGGCCTGAAGCTTCTGCAAAGGTGTCAGGATCATAATTCACTAAAGCTTGAGCCAGTAAAGAAGAGGCTCTATCGAAATGAGAACGTGTACGTCGTTGATCTATAGGATCACCGGCAAGATCACCTGCTGCATCTCGAGTAGCACATACCCATTTTGGAAGCTAAGGAGCTGAAGGAGGATCCTAAGAAGCTGGGGGAGGATTTTCATCCTCTCTTTCATCATCTGAAGAAGAAATATTTTCAAAAGTAGAAGAGATAGGGAGAGGTGGCACATCCACCAAACTAGGCTCGTAGGCCGATATATTTTCAGCAAACTTTACATCTCTTCTAATGATAACATTTCTGGACTTAAGTGGAATAAGTCTATATCCTTTGACATCTTCAGAATATCCAACAAAAATACATTTTTCACTCTTAGGTTCTAAAGCTTTATGTTTCTCATCTGGAATATGGGCCCATACTTCACTTCCAAAAACACGAAAGTGACTTACATCTGGTTTAATTGAGCTCCATGCTTCTTCTGGAGTGATATTCTTTAAAACTCTAGTAGGAGTGCGATTTATTATGTAATTTGCACAATTAATTGCTTCTGCCCAATAATTAAGACTAAGTCCTTTAGATTGAAGCTTACAATTAGCCATTTCCTTTAAGGTGTGATTCTTCCTTTCAGCTACACCATTTTGTTGTGGAGTATATGGAACAATATGTTGCATTTGAATTCCATTCTCAGTGCAAAATTTGATGAATGTGTTTTTAACATATTCTCCGCCATTATCAGATCTTAGCTTAAGAATTTGATGTCCAGATTGCTTTTCAACAAAGGCCTTAAAGGCCAAGAACATGTTAAATACTTCACTCTTGAGTTTTAAGAAGTATACCCAAATGGGTCTCGAGAAATCATCAATGAAAGTTAAGAAATACTTGTAGCCAGAGAATGAAGCAACTGGAAGTGGACCACATAAATTACTATGCATGAGTTGTAAAGGGGATGAGGCGTGCCAATAGGCACGTTTTTCAAAGTTGTCCAGATGATGTTTTCCGAGTACACATCTGGAACAAACACCATCTCTGCAAGATACCATTGGAAGACCTGTCACCATAATTTCTTTACATAGATTCTGAAGAGAGCGATAGTTTAAGTGACCAAATCACTCATGCCAAAGTTTGCTCACTTCATCATTATGAGCAACAAATACTGAGGGAAGATTTGATTACCCAAAGTTGTGAAACTTATACAACCTTGTAGAATAATCAGCAATGCCAGTAGCTAAAATCTTTCTAGGATCTCTTAGGTCCTTAATTACAACATCGTGAGGTGAAAATTCAATGATTTTACCTTCACCTGAATGGGTTATCTGATATACAGATAGACGGTTGTAGGATAAGGTTGGGACACATAATACATCATTAAACTGACCATTGTCTAGATGAACAGTTCCAGTCCCTACAAGACTAAGAGATCTATCATCACCAACATATATATTTTTGGTGTTACAATCATTTAAAGAAGAAAACATGGCTTTGTTTTTGGCCATGTGATAAGAAGCTCCAAAATCAATGAGCCTCTCATGAGAATGAGAAGAAGAAGATACATGTAGTGCATAGCCACACCGAGATGCTTGACAACCACATGCAGAAAGTTCCATTCTTGAAGATGAAGTTGAAGTTGAAGAGTGCTCCAAATGGATGTTATGCTTCCTCATTGCTGCTTCCAAGGCTTCCATCTTCTTAAAGCATTTGGATTCTAAGTGGCCATCTCGATTACAAAAGTTGCAATGTCTATCGGTCTTCTTCCCTTTGTTTTTATTTGTCTTATCATTTTGTTGAAATGATTTTTAATTTTGAGGCTGAAATTGCTTAGGACCCTTGTTTGGTTTAGGACCATTCTTTTTAGGATACAACTTCTTAGGATTCTTTGCATTTGGTTGCTGCTGGGTGGCTAATGCTTTCATAGAAGAGTTTCCAAGATGAAGAAGACCAAGGTGTAAGAGTTTTTCTTGTTCTCTTATTAAAGAATCACAAAAGGAATCAAGGGAAGGGGACTTGTAGGTTTGTCCTTGAGAAATGAAGGCTTCTCTTGTAGAATGGAAGGTGGAAACAAACACAGAATAGGCTGGTCCCAACTTAGTAAGAATGGAGTAGATAAGGTTACTATCTTATTTCTTAACCTTAACACCTTCCAAGAGAAGTCTGAGGGTCTTGAACTTGGACAAAAAATCTTCAATGCAAGAAAAATTATTGGGCTCCATTGAAAGCAATTCATTTTCAAGTTATGGGCTTTAAGTTCATTTTTAATTCCAAGGACTTTAGTAATCTGTTTCATTGCTTCATCAGGAGTATCAAGTTCTGCAATATGGAATCTAAGATCTGGAGAAATAGACATCCCTATCAACCCACGTGCTTGGTCTTCTCTATTTTCCCATTTAGTTGCCTTGTCTTCATCTTTTGTTTTGGTCCCTTGGCCTGTGGCTATTCTGTAAAGGCATTTACTTCTAAGTAAATCCACAATGTAGGACCACCATTGGAAGTAGTTGGTGTTGTCAAGAATAACTTGGCATGGACTTTCCATTTTTTTAAAAACTGAAGCTATAGATGCTGAAACTAAGTGTTGCAATGGAAAGATCTCGAAAAATTAGGTTGTTTAAAAAAAAAAACAGTTCTGAATACGGCTTCCGGATGAAGAAGTTATGGATTTTTGAGCAACATTTGATGAAGTCACCGACGAAGTGTGGCAATGTTCGGAAATGAGAAATTCACCCCCACAAAATGGAGACTTGAACCCAAGACCTCTCCTCTCATAAATTAGCTTTGCACCAAGTGAGCTACACAAAATGTTTTAGAGAGAGAGAGTGGGGGGTTGATGCTTTGGTTTGCGTGTTTGCTTTGAGAAAGCTCTTTTTCCCTACAAAACAAAAAACATAAAACCCAACACGGACATACAAAAAAAAAATGAACCTTGCGGCTCAAAGTTGGCTTTAGCCAGAAACTAAATATTTTCCTTAATGTTTTTGATTTTCCGAGATCACACTAAGGCGCAGCAGAAAAGAACATACGCATGAGAAAAATCCGTCCTTTCTATTTCTGATTTGCCCAGATCGCACAGAGTCACAGGGAAAAGAGCATACGCAGAAATGAAAGGTATAGATCTGATAATAAAAAAAGCTAAATAAACCGAAAACCGAAAGAAACAGAGAGAAAATAACTGTAAACTGCAAATAAACATTGTATACCTCCAGATCTTAAAACTGACGCAGCTAGCACTACCGAAAACCTTATCGCGTGAAAAAAAAGGGGTTCCTCACTGGAACAGATGCTCCTAACACAACAGAGCAGTCCTCTCGGCCTGAAAGTAGTCAGAAACAGTAGATCTAGGAAACGGCAGTCGGATGCAGTTCTACGAGCTTCAGATTTGGACCACCAACGGACGCCGCCCTCAAATAGCTCTGATACCATGTAGGAATTTACAGGGTAAGTTCCTCAGACAAAACACCAAAGGACACCGCTCACAAACAGATCACAGATCAATACACCAGTACTTTTGACGTGGTTAAAACCCTCAAAGAGGGAAACAGTCCACGGCCTGAGCCAACGCAGCCACTTCAGGCAATTTATTAATAAAAGAATGAAAATTTACATATGCTTTTCTCATAGACAGATTACCCTACAAATGACCCTCCATGCTCTTTAAATAGAGATCATGGACCAATCGGGTGTTAAGCCACGGATCAAGTGTCGGTAATACCGAGGGGAGAATGAACCGTCGGATCACAACATATCGTGACCGTCGGATTACAAGTTACAAAATGTACATAGTAAAGAAACACACTTTACCTAACTCTATACCTAACTCTATACTAGACCAAGTTGTTTTTAACTATTTCCTATGTGTCAGAATATCCTAACACTGACCCCCAGATTTGAGCCACTTTTTGAGGCCCATAGCCGAAGTCACTGTCGAGAATGGAATGATAACTCAAAAATAGTAAAAAAAATTGGGAAATAATGATGTAAAAGCAATAATTTGAACAAGACCTTAATCAGACCCCTACTAGCCATTCCAGGTATTTCATCCAACATATCATCAACATGTAACCTACAGGTGTGAACAACAAAATTAAGTTTAGGGATCTCATACTTATTTAAGAATCGCTATGAACCATTTCTTCCTCATGTCATTTTCTCTATTATCATCTATAAGGCCATATATACATTATCCATTAATTTACAATTAAATAAATGTTAAGAGCCATAGATAGATATTGTCATAAAACATACATATAACCAGCATAATAGGGAAAAAACTATCATAAGAATATCAACCATAAAATTGACATATACATCAATACATTTACACATGAAAGTCAAGGGAATGAATTTCTCATTAATGAATGCAATAAACCAACCGAAGATGGAACTACCACATTCCACCCAACCATAGAACAACTAAGCCGAATCTCTCTTCAGTTATTCACCCCAAATGCCATATTCCAAGCATGAATGTGGGACTCAAACCAAAATAATCAACAAGGGTATACCAAGGCTGAATCACCTCAGCCTCATCAATAGAAGCTAGATTTTACCGTAATCCATCCCCAATCACTAGGCCAACACAATGAACACATCATAACAGGCTTTACCATGATATCCACCTGATCACTAGGCCAAGCAAGCATGGATGCCACCAAATTTCTCCACCCACACCGTGAGGAATTTTCCTATCTCCTAGTCTCTTAGGATTTATTGCAATCCAAACCCAAATCAATAGGACCTAAACCAAGACCCACTTTTGAGGCTTTACTACATATACCAAACCTCAGATTACTAGGCCCAATGGAGAGAAAACCACCACATGGCTTTACCGTATATCCTTCCATTCACCAATAAGGATTAATAAGCCCACCATGACAAAACAATCCTGACTTTATTGCAAACCACATTCTGGCTCAGGGATAACTAGCCCAGTGATTTTACAGGATCCATAGTCTGGTTCAACGACCACTAGGCCATGTGCTCTATCATTGGGATATCCAACCCACTCATAATTGAATCCATTCAGCAATCCACCTAAACCAAAACACGAGAACCCCATCACACCATGGCTATCCAGATATGGCAAGGCTAGGATGAAGAACACTGTCACACCTGGAAAACCTCATGCCACGATAGAAAAGAACCACATGCGATGCCATGCATACCAAATATAGCAAGGAAAATACACATGAAAGTCGATACCTGTAATGAAGCCTATTGTAGCTACTTTATCCTACCTTTCCCTTCTTGATCTTCCTCTTGCATCCTTTTCCTTTCTTGCACCAATTCCAAAATGCTCCAAGCAAAATCTAAGTGTGCAAGAGTGAGAGAGAGAAAAAGAATAGTGAGAGAGCTCTAAAACTAAAGTGACCAAGGGTTAACAACTGATCCTCAGAATCCTTTTTATGAATGAGGCCTCTATTTTCTTCAATTTTGATTATTTTCCTTCAATTTCCTCCTCACATGCAATCTGTGAGCTTTCACCTCCCTTTTCTCCTAATTTTCCATTATTTTAATAAATGAATGTGCCAAAAATGCCATTTTTTCTTTCCAAAGCCTTTTCCATTTCCTTTACCAATTTCCTTAGCCATAAAAAACCAAATCAACACCCCCTAGGATGTCTTTCCCAACATTCAACTTGGAATAATTGTCCCATCAACCATGGTTATTATTTTTTCTTTATTAACTTTTATTACATGGAATTTTCACCAGCGTTGTAAAAAAATCCTACCCCTAGGGGAATAATGTTCTCGGTGTTAAATCACACCAAGACCTCAACAAACTACTAAAAATTAAACATAGATCCCATAGATCTTTATAAAATAACTCAATTCAGTATTTACAATGATCACCTTGTTGAAAGAAAAGCAACATAACAACCTAATAATATGACATCATAATCACATGACATCCATATTAATTATTGGCATTTGATAACATAGCTCATGGAAATATTTACATCCATATACATGTATACATATACCAAACATCATCAAAATATATACCAAGACATATACCCAAAACACCATACCAAAACTACTTTGCCTCAACCGGAAAGCAAGGAGTGATACATAGCCCACATCTGATCTGCAATCTCCCATGTACTTCATCGGGCCCAAAGTGCTTCCACTGCACTTAAACTTTCTTGATTGCTCAGTTCCAGAGCATGAGCGCCTTTTTATGCAATATACATTGCGGCTCTAACTAGAATTCTCCATCTACTTCCACCTATAATATAGGCGAGTCAATCACATGTTCAACATCTTTAATATGCTTCTTAATCAATGATACATGGAAAAACTCACGGGATTTCACAGTTGGAGGTAGTGCAATTCGATAGGCTACTGGACCAATCCTCTTAACGATATTGAAGGGTACACAAAACAGTGGTGCAATCTTGGCACATGACCTAATCCGCATGGAAATCTTGTTCAATTTGATCCTCAAGTGCACATGTTCACCATATAGGAACACCTTGAACAACCTGTTATTCTCTGCATAGCTTTTCTGACTATATTGTACTACTTTTAGATTCTTCTTAATTACCTACATTTATTGTTCAAGGTTTTCCAATATCTCTAGTTCAATTAACAACCTGTTAATCAAAACAGTCCAATTCAAGGAAAATTTTAAGGATGGAAAATTTTCTTGAAGTTTAAAACATTGGCGAATCTCACTAATCCCTAATATGAAAATTATAAATGTTTATTGATATATTTGTAAAATTAATCAAATTTATAATTATTTTATATATAGTCTCTCTATAATGTTGGCGATTTTTAAGGTAAAATAATTTTATATTATAAAATTTGGGCGAATCATCTTTTATAAAATTGGAAATTGGCGAATATTTTTTGTGGAAAAATCATGGAAAATTAGCCCACTCGGCGAACATTAGCCCCTAAAATTTTCCATGCTCCAATTGATGGGATTATTACAACTCTGCCCAGACAATGCCTCAGAAAGACTCATCCTCAATGACTACAGATAGCCATTGTTGTATGTGAACCCTACCCAAGGGAGATACTCTTCCCATTTTTGTTGTTGATGCATCACATCCATCGTCAAATATTCCGCAAATATCCTATTGACCCTCTCTATATGTCCACCGGTCTATGAATGATAAGCTATACTGAAGGCCACCTCTATGCCCAAACCTGCAAACAATTCCATCCAAAACTTGGAAGTGAACTTTGCATCCCTGTCTAACACAATATTCTTTGGAACACCAGGTAATATGACCACATCTGTGATGAATACCTATGCCACATTGCTAGATGAGAATGTAGACCTCAGTGTTATGAAGTGTGAAACCTTCGTCAACCCATCTACAAGAACCATGATGGAATCATGTCGTCTCATTGTCTTTGGCAAACCTATAATGAAGTCCATGGAAATGACCTCCCATTTCCACTCTATATCATGATTGACTCTAATAGTCCACCTAGATGTTTTCGCTTTGACTTCACTCACTAATAATAAACACACCTAGCCACGAACTCTGCTACATCCTTTTTTAGATTCGGCCAATAATGTTATCACTTTAATGTGGTTAGTGTATTATGATAACCTGGGTGACCTAAATAAGGTTTTGCATGAAACTCCCTCAAGATCATCTTCTTGAGCTCACTCTTATCCAACACATATATCCTGTCTTGGAATTTTACCAATCCATCCATTGTAAGACAATAATCCGTACCCTGTGCACCTAAACCTATACATGTACTACCACTTGTACCTATACCAGTACCCTACTACAACTTGTGCACAATTTCTATATACCCGACATCTTGTTGACCTGCCTGCAAGATCCTTAATCATGTAGGTTTGTCCCATAGGATCTAATAGCTACCAAGTAATTTACATGTACTGGCATGTTGATAGCATCTACCACCTTGTTCTTTTTACCTTTGATGTAGCTAATCTCCCAATCAAACTCAGTGATCATGGCCAATCATGTAGCCTACTTGGCATTCAAATTCAGCTATTTAAACAAATATTTCAACCCAATATGATCACTCATTAGTACAAACCTCGTGCCAAGAAGATAGTGCCGCCACATCTTCAATGCATGTATGATCGCTGCTAACTCAAGATCATGTTTCAGGTATTCCTCCTTGTTCTTGTTTAATTACTGTGAGTCATGGAATACCACCTATCCATCTTGCATAAGGACTCCACCAAGTCATCTATTGAAAGAATTTGTGCATATTACAAACTCTTTGTCCAGATCCACAATCTATAGCGCCGGTGCATGTGTCAACAACTGCTTAAGATTCTCAAAGCTAGCCTCACACTCATCTGTCCATTCCAACTTATTACCTTCCCTCTGTAATGATGTAATAGGATAAGAAGTCTATGAGAAGTTCCTAATGAAACTCCAATATTAGCTTACCAGAACCATGAGAGATCTCACCTCATCCACACTCTTAGGAGCTACCCACTCCATGATGGATCTACTACAATGCCCTCCATGGAGACCACATGCCCCAAGCAGTGTACCTCAGTCTAAAGGAAACTATACTTGCTAAGTTTAGCAAAGAACTAATGCTCTGTAACAACCTCAACACTGTTGATAAATGCTTGGCATGTTCTTCCTCATTTTTAGAATATAGCATTATATCATCAATGAACACAATAGCAAAACTATCCAAATACAGATGTAATACATTATTCATCAAGAAAATAAATGTAGCTAGAGAATTAGCTAAACGAAATTGAAAAACAACAAACTCATAATTCCCAAACATGGTCCTGAATACAGTCTTGTAAATGTCCTCGTCTTTGATTTGTACCTGATGGTATCTGATAAGCCTCTAAATTAGACATAAATTAAGGCCTATTCCTCTAAGTTACACATAAAATAACACCCATATGAACATCCTTCAACACATTAAACCTATCTCTTTGGATTAGATAATGTATTTTTAACTTTAATATGTTCATTAGGAAGGTGTATGATTAATTGTATATTTTTGCTTAATATTATTTATTTTTGTGGAATATTTTGAGAATATTGGGCATATTATGGAGATTTGGAGGAGGAGATAATATAGGGACTTGCTGCCTACTACAAGACGATGAATACTAACTAATAAATTGACAATATATTATGGAATTATTGCACAGATTGTGGAGTTCCAATGACTGAGAAAATCTAGGAATGTGTTATGTTAGGTCCCTATACTACTTGTGTAACCCCTTATTATTATTATTACAACCCCCTTATTATATTGTTATGCCCATGTAGTCCCCATATTGTTATTATTGTTCCCTTACATTATTATTGTCATGTCAGCTCTGATTATCTTATGACCCCTTAGACTCCTATATATAGAAAGGAAGCCTTGACATTTGTATCATCGAAGAATTGTTGATTTGTGTAATGTAAAGGAGGTTTCCCCCTCGAAGAGGCTGAATTCTAAGGCAATGATCTATCTTTTGTATCTTTTTGTGAGCTAGTTTTATAACATTTGGCATCAGAGCTTTGAGTTCTAGGGTTTTCGCTGCTCTAAATAGGTCATCGTGGAATTTTCGCTATAATTTTATTTTTTTGACGTTTGAAAAGCACAAAAGAAAACCCATTTGAGATGAAATCACTCTAAACTTTGGGTCTAAATTTCAGAGCTTGCCACACTATATTTTTGGAGATATGATCATAGGAAGTTATAGTTCTTGCAAGCTCCAAAATTTCATCTAAAATAGGTCATCGTGGAATTTTTGCTATAACGTTTTCACTAGAAAGTTTTAGAAGCTAAAACAAAAACCATTTTAGAAGACATTGGTCTGAACCTTGGGTCCAAATTTCAAATCTTGTGTCACTATATTTTCGGATATATGATCTCAATAAGTTAGGGTTTTTGCACTCTCGAATTACATATTAAACAGGTGACCTTGGGAAAATAATCATATCTTTCTCTCTGAGCATCGGATTAAAATTTCGTAAGAAGTTACAAAAATAGGACAAACTATTGTTTTTTTGTGCATTTTGCGAATCCGAAGGTCAAAACATTGACACATGGCACCTCATACAAGTTCGCTATTCTGAAAAGGTGTATAATCAGGTCATCTTGGGAGATTGTGCATAACCCTTTCTTGGAGATTCGAATTTCGATCAGACTAGTGGCTTTGGGAAGAGGACATAGAGGAATATTGTAGGATGTGATTTAGAACTGGAAGACCCGAAATTACAGAGTTACAGTTGTTTCAAGGTTGAGCTCCTAAAATAAAATAAAAAATCAAGATGAGGAACTTTGATGGCAAGGATTCGGTAAATTGGATACTGTAGATGGAGAAATATTTTGATCTACATGTTGTACCACTGTTACAAAAGGTGTGTATTGTGTTTAATTATTTAGAATTGAATTAATTTTTATGGTATAAAGGGCTTTGTTCTCGTAAACCATTTGTCGCGTGGTCAATTTTCACGAAGCAAATGATAGCACATTATGAAGATACAAAGAGAAACACCTTCTCTTGCCAACTGATAAATCTCAAACAAAAGTTTTCAATGGCATAACACATTGAGGAATTTCAAAAAATGAATATAAGGGAAACTTATATTTGAGAGAAGCAGAGGATTGATGTCTCCATAGGGACTTTAAAGGATAACATTCAACATGAGGTTCGTCTTTGGGAACTTGATTCGTTGGAGAAGGCATTCAGGTTGGCAAGACAGGTGGAAAGAAAAATTATGGAAACAAGGAATTCTACCCCTCACAACTATAAACATGGAAGTTTTGTTTCTCCTAGCCATCCACAACCTACAAGGGTGACACCACAACAATTGGAAGAAAAAAGAAAAAAATGGCTTTGTTACAATTGTGATAGCAAACGCACTAAAGGTCATAAGTGTGCTGAGAAGAAATTATTTTGCATAGATTATGAACATGAGGAAGAAAAGGATCAAGAAACATCAATAGAAGAGGATATACACCAAGAACCAACCCAAGAGAAATAAGAAATGAATCCGACCATATCTTGTAAAGCATTGGCAAGAATTACCACTCCTCAAAATCTCAAGATATAAGGACACATCAAGAAGAAAAATGTTCAAGAAGTGAAAGGTCACATTGAGAATCAAGAGATGAATCTGACCATACCTTGTAATGCATTGGAAGAAATTACGTCTCCTCAAACTATCAAGATAGAAAGACGTATCAAGAATAAAAATGTTGAATAAATGAAAGATCACATCGAGCATCAGGAAATGAATCCAAACATATCTTGTAATGCATTGGAATAAATTACGACTCCTCAAACTCTCAAGATAGAAGGAAATATCAGGAAGAAAAAGATTCAAGTAGTGAAATATCACATCGAGCATCAATAATAACTTCTCCAACATTTAAAGGGTAAGGCCACTTTGGTGTAGAATCGAATGAAACAAGAAGCAAATCAACATCACAATGAGAGAAGTTTTGATGTAGGCGATTGGGTATTTTTATGGTTACATCAATACAGACAAATGTCCCTCAAGAAAGCTATTTATGAGAAGGAAATGTTGGAAATACTACACGCACTTAAGAAATGGTGACCTTACCTAATGAGAAGACACTTTAAGGTAAAAATGGATCATGATAGTCTCTAATACTTTTTAGAACAAAGATTACCTTTAGAAGAATAGAAAAAACGGGTCACAAGTATGTTGGGTTATGACTTTGAAATCATCTACAAAAAAGGGAAGAAAAATGTTGCTGCAGATGCACTCTTAAGAAAGCATGAGGATGTGGAAGCATTGTTTTGTCCTATTTCTATTATCCAACCAGATTGGATAAACAAAGCAAGGATGAATGGAATAAGGACGAAGAAGTGTGGCCACTCATTCAAAAGTTGCAGAAGATCCCAGTTCAAACAATATTGCTAGAACTTGACGAGGAAGGAAAAATCATATTGGAACTTAGAGCAGTCACATAAAAAAAAACATGTCAGCTATGAAATCGATCAACTTTAGAGTATCTCATGAAGATGAAGAACTTACCCGCTGAAAATTCTATATGGGAGGACAAGAATTTTATATAGAAGAATCAAGAACTACTCAAGCATTGACGACAACACTTTTTGAAGGAGAGGGGCATGTTACGTCCCTATACTACTAGTGTGACCCCTTATTGTTATTAGTAAAACCCCCTTATTATATTGTTGTGCCCATGTAGTCCCCATATTTTTATTATTGTGCCCCATAAAATCCCACTATTGTTATTATTGTGCACTTACATTATTATTGTTATGTCGGCTCTCACTATATTATGACCCTTTAGGCTGCTATATATAGAAAGGAGGTCTTGAAATTTGTATCATCCATGAATTGTTCATTTTTGTAATTTAAAGGAGGTTACCTCCTCGAAGAGGCTGAATTCTAAGGCATTGATCTATTTTTTTTATCTTTTTGTGAGCTGGTTTCATAACATGTTCCCTACCATTTAATGCAGATTCCTAGTATTATGAACTAGATCCACTAATCAAGCGATTTTGGTAGGGAAATATTCCTCCTTTCATGGGGAATGATTCCAAATCAATTTTTATAAGTAATAATTAAAATTTTGCTCTAGAAGTTGATTTTTATTAGTCTTCTTGTGCAAAGAACCCATATTTTTGCACCCCCACTTTCATTTCTTGTCAGGATGTAATTGTATTGATGAAAAGAATGAATATTTGTGACATATTCATCTTCTCAATCTTGGTATTATTTATAGGACTCTGATTTTCCTTTTCCTTGGCCATCCCAGGAGCTTCAAAGCTCTTTTGTATCATTTCATTTTCTTCTTTTCACTTCTTATTCACATGCATCTCTTCTTGTTTTTTTCTATTTCTGCATTTAGTATTAAGAATTTCTTGTTGTAGGATTGAGTTAAATGGTTGAAGTAAGTTATTTTTTAGGATCACAATCATCATTTCATCATTGGAAAAACTTTGGAATGTCATAGTAATCATTGAGTTACTTGGATTAGTTTTCTTATTCCAAAATCTAGATTTTTGGAAGTCCTTTGTGGCAAATAACAATAAATTTCTGCTATTTTTTAGAGCATGCTGGAGAGCTTCAATCACATTGTTTCCACTTGCATTAGATCACAAAAACTTATAGTTAATAATAAAAATTACCCCATTTCATTTTCATTTGATTAGGTGAGTTATTTGATAGATTTACTAGCTCACTAGTTCTCAAATTTCTAGATTTTAGAGTAGTAATTTTCTACATTTTTTTGGCATGGGTTAATAGAGGTATTTTTGAGTGATTCCACTTGCAATTGAGACCTGAGACATCCTAGTCAATAAAAAAATTTGTCCCATCCAATTTTGGTTTTATTTGGTTGGTAATTCGGTGAATTATATGTCCCTATAGAAAATTTGTTGTTTCATGTAGCAAACTACAGGAAACTGTGTACCATCCTTCCAACATGTATATACTTGCCCGTATTTGCTCAATAATATTGGTTATTTTCCCTTAGGGTTCAATAATTACCTCTAGGCTCTAAATCAATTATTAGGGAAGACTAAAGACCACTTAGGACATGTCTCTTTACCAGTGCAAAACATTTAAGCAATTTGGGATATTGGACAGATTTATGGATTAGATAATGCAATGATGATTTTCTTGATTTCCACATCCAATGAACTCTGTTAATGGATCTAAAATATTTGAAATGTAATGGTTTAAATTTAGTTCATGATCTTTACTTTATGCGGTTAGAATATGTTTCTTTCCTTGTTCTTTCTTTCTTGCAATAGGTTAAGGTTTCCATTTGGAGCATTTCATTTTCTACAATTAGTTTAGGATTTGATTTCATTGCATCCACTTTATTCCATCATGACACCAAAGGGAGGGCACATTGTATACTACACATATAGCGCTGATACCTCTTGATTTTGTACAAAGCCCTAGCTGATAATTGATCTTGGCAGCCTTGGGTGTTGCATCATTCTTGTTGCAATATTGAGGCTCATCACTTTTTGGCCCAATTATCGAGGATGTGTGAGAATATGCATTGCTTTCTTCCTTAGTTGAGTCATTTATTTTTACAAACTGGAAAAACAAAAAAAAATTGCATTAGGAAAATTTAATTTCAAAAATAGAAACGTGGATTGCATTAGTGATTTCATTCAATCATGAAAAAATAAAAATAAAAAAATAAAAAAATTCTCCAACACCAACCCACCACCCATTTCACCACGTGCTGCAGTAAGAGTCACATCACCATCAACGTTTGTAGGTAGAAGCAGAATAAATGGAAAATAAGGTAGAATAAATGGATGGAGATGATTGGAATGAGGAATATCTTCTTGGATTTCCCATTCAAGGTACTGATGTCAGTGTGCATATGAAGAATATCCCTCCATCTTTCCTTCCCAACTTCCATGGCATGAGGTCAGAGGATCTGAAAAACTTTTTCTTTGAATATAAAATTGTTTGTAGATCTTATGGTTACTTATTAAACACTCAAAAATTTATATTGTTTCTGGTAAAATTGAAGGGTAGAGCTCTTATATGGTTCATGGGTTTAGGGACTATTTCAAAAGATCATGGAATAATATGCAAAAGATATTTCTAGAAAAATATAAAGATCATGATCTTAAAGAAGAAATATTTAAAATGAATCAAAAAGAAGATGAGAGACTTGATGATATAATAGAAAGGTTCATGTATAGCCTTAAGAGGGAAAAACTACATCATTTAGGATTTGACACACTAGAAACCCTCTTACATATAACAATTAGGGATGAGTGGATTGATCTCCTCAATCTCACTAGTAGAGGTGATGTATATCAATTACCATTTGAAGAAATTTGTGAAACATGTAAACACATATCTATAGTAAGGGCAAGAGTAAGTAAATAAACATCGTTATCAGTATGTCAAGCGAAACTTGGAAATTTGTTTGATGACTTTAAAACATAACTTCCTAGTAATCTAACCAAACAAGTAGAAATGTTAGGAATGAAAGATGAAGAAAAAGAAATTATTGATATTTGTGTGTCCATGTAGAATCACATGTTATTAAATATTTCCCCTAATTACCAAAGTTGAAGGATGTTTACAAAGAGGACAGTGGAGCAAGTCAATTGCCAATGCAGCTATGTTATGTAGCTCCAAGAGGACTGTGGCAACCTCGTCAACCTATTATGATGCAAGAGACTAATTCACAATTTCAAGGTTATGCATATCCACCTCAAAGTGATTGAAGCACACCCTTTCCTTGGTATCATTCACCATCTCAAGCCCAAAACCAATCTTGGCAACAAGGTTGGCAAGGAACTTATGGGAGCCATCCACAATACCCTCAATATTTTCCTCAATTTCCTACATAATCAACTCCATGTTATCCCTACCATTCGCCTCCAGCACAACCGCAACACCAAACACATCCATCTCAAATATCCACTCCCACTAAACTATTTGTACCACCATTTCCAAACCCACAAAATGAAGTAGCTCAACCCACTTACAATGATGAGGTAAAACACTTCCAAATATCACCTCTTGATCTCAATGGTTTTTCATCTCCGCTCAGGAAGAACATTAAGAAAAAAAGAGATTCTCTCGATGCCATTGAAGGAAAACATGAAGAAAAAGGAGATTCATAAGAGAAGACCAAAGAATCATGGGTTGCACTTGATGAAGAGAATACATAAAAATCAAAGATTGAGAAATCTCCCTCATGGTTAGCACTAGATCCTCCATTTATTCAAGAGAACAATCAACATAAAGAGGAAGATTTAAAGGTCATGGTAGAAGAAGACATGAAGAATGATCTAGAGAAGAAAGCAAACCAATGGCATCAAAGTTATGTTGAGGTTTCGTTCTAGAAATTGAAAACAATGGAGCATCACTCTCTTCTTCAACCATGCTTGATATTTTCAAAGTCAAGCCATTTAGTCTCCAAAATTTAGGTACATGTCAAATCATATATTGCAAGCTTACACATCAACTTATCTTTCATCATAATGTGCACATGGCTCCATTGGAAGTATTCCTACAATTGAAAATGATTTTGTTTTTTTTTTCAAGTAGAGTAGGATAGGAAAAGAAATAGAAAAGTGAAAAATAAGAGAAAAAAATAAAAATCTCAAGTGAAAACCTCCTTTGAGGCACCTTAGATTGGCCCATTGATTGAGAAACTCCATGAGGTGGTCAATGGGTTGGAATAAAAAAGAAGAGAAAAATAAATTATCTTAGGTAAAACCAACCTTTGAGGTGCCTAGGCAGACCTACGAGTTGAAAACCTCATTGAGGTGACTCGTAGCCCTAGAAGGAAAAAATGAAAATATTAAAAGATATTTGCTTTGTGTATCTCTCTGATGAATGTAGGTGCAATCCGACATCTTCTAGCAACAAAAACAAGTTGGCACAAAAAATAAAAATAAAAAATTGTTCAAAATTATAGTCAAAGGAAGTCAAACATGGACTTTCTCCTCCTTTTCTAAGATGTTTCAGTAGGATGAAGGCCATGCCAATCCACCCATCATTCCAAAGGTTTTCACATTCATTTTGCTTGTTGTCTTAAAATAGTATAAGAAGGCTCTTTTTTACTACAGGAAACAGAAATACATAGAGCAAAAATTTATTTTTGTCATATCTTGAAAACCATGCATCCATTTTCGAAGTTGTTTTAGGTGGATATGCATATGGATGATGGTAACATGCTCAAGCGATCTCAGTAAATTCTAATACATATTTTTTGAGAAATCAACCTCCATCACCTACAACCAATTTTGAATTTTATCAATATTTGTGCATCCATTTAAAATAATAGTTCATGGGGAGGTTCATATGGACTATAGTAACATTCCAAAGTAATTTTAGCAAATTCTAGTGCACGGTGTCCGAGAAATGGACCTCCATCAACTTCAGCCATTTTTAATTTCTCTCAAGATTCGTGCATCCTTTGGCCAAATGTTTTTTTATGGGGAGGTGCATAAGGATGACGGGAATGTGCTCAGAAAATTTTAGGTCAATCCATCATATCATTTGGGAGATATGGGTTTAAACAAGATGCTACAAGGTTTCCTATAGTACTATGTCCTAGTTTACTGCAACAAATAGGCTGAAAGTTGTAAGAATGTATGAAAGGGGGAATAAAGTCTGGGAAAGGTGTATAATGGTGGAGTAAGGTATACGAAAGGTGAAAATCACCCATGGCCAAGACCAACACTCCAAGAAGGTCATATTTGACTAAGATAACTTAGTCATGGTAATTAGAATACATAGGCTAAGAATCAGTGAGATATGAAAACCTGTGCAGAAGAAAAGAAAGGAAATTATCACCTCTAGAGGACCATGGATCGAGCATCAACTCAACAGCAGCATGCATGCCTCTCCACCAACCATCAGGTAGGTACATGTGTGCAATATTCTTGACCTCTTCTCTTTAGCATATTATAGTTAGAAATTTGTTGCCAATGTGTGAGGGATGAGGTTTTATAAGCTAAGGTTGGGTCAGCAGTCTCAGTTGCCTTCGACTAGTTAATGGCACCTCACTCCTTCACTCATGTAATGTGGAAAATCCAAATTAGGAAGGCTGATGATTTCAAGGAATGGGGAAAATAGTTAAAATAAGGAATTTCTTCAAAGGGAAAGTCACCACAACACCCCAAGCCCTATATCCACTTCATACTCACTATCCATCCATCCCATTTCATAAGAAAAAATTAATATTTTTCAAGAACAAACCCTACACTCTGTCTCACCCTGAAAATTTCTACAAAAAACACATAGAGGTGATCCTCTCCATTTTCACAAACCTACACTACTCCCTCTGAGCCCTAGCGTCATCCTCCAAATGCTCTACATCATTTCCTATCACTCCCATATAGATATGAGACCCTAAAAGAGGAGGAATGATTGTTATAGGAAGGTAGAATGTTGCTATAAGAAGGAAGGAAAAGATTGTGCTTAAACGAAAAATGATAGTACCTAAGAGAGACCTATTCAAAACAAATAACTCTAAGGCAATTAGGCAATCAACTAGGCCAGAAAAGAGAAGAATAGGGTAGCAAAAGGAAGGAGGGAATTCACCATCAAAATAGAACTCAAACTGCATTCATGAAAAGAATATTTCCAAGAGGTCTCTAATCTCTTTCTATCCTTTTTCCAAGGCCTAAACGATGTTATGGAAATGGGAGAAAGGCATTGAAATCAAGTTGAGGGGCCACCCTAGTCTCAGACTACCATTTCTGCTCAAAACAGGTTTAAAGAGGGTTTTATGTAGTACTGCAAGAGCTGCTACAGGGTCTCCTATAGTTAGTACATGAATTACTACATGATGTCCTAGTTCTCATATAAAGGCATTTTAATCTTTCAAAGCCGCCCAAATGGTGGAAAAAATGTAACAGAAGGTTGGAAAAGGATTTTGAAGACCTTGCCAAACTGGAAAATATTCAAGAACCCATCTTGAATAAGGGGAAGAAGGTAGGTTAATGATCTAAAGAAACATTGTTATTTTTTCTATGCACAAACAATTTTTGAAAAATGAGTGAAAATGGAATGAAGGTTTGAAGGGAGAGCATATGAATTAAATGGATCTACAAGAAAACAAAGTTAACTTGCAAAGAGAAAGGTTATTTTTTTTTTCTTCAAAGACTATTAAACAATCATGAAAAGAACAATACACTTTTGTGCTTATCCTTGTACAACTTACAGCCAAGATTCTTAAGATAAAGGGCTGAGGACTGCATAAGAGAGAGGCCACTGGGTCCATGAATGAGGCATAATGAGGTCACTATGTTTCTCAGAGGATGAGCAACCCTTTCAATAGGGGTGTATGATGGGCCTCTAAGTTAGACATAAATTAAGGCCCACGCCTCTAAATTAAACATGGAATAAGGCCCATATGACCATCCTTCATCACAATAAACCTCTCTTTTTGCATTAGATAATGTATTTTTGACTTTAATATGTTCAATAGGAAGGCTTATGGATAATTGTATACTTGTGCATAATATTTTTATTTTTGTGGAATATTTTGAGAATATTGGGCAGATTATGGAGATTTGGAGGAGGAGATAATCTAGGGACCTGCCCCTACTACAAGAGGATCGATATTAGATAATAAACCAAAACTATATTATGGAATTATGGCACCGATTATGGAGCTCCAATGAGTGAAAATATAGGAATGTGTTTCTTGCCATTTAATTCAAATTCCTAGTATTGGGAATCATATCCACTAATCAAAGAATTTTGGTGGGAAAAGGTTCCTCCTTTCATGGGGAATGATTCCTAATAATTTTGTATAAGTTCCAAGTCAAATTTTCCTCTAGGACTTTATTTTTATTAGTCTTCTTGTGGAGAGAACTCATAGTTTTGCAGTTCCACTTTCATTTTTGCAAGGTTGCAATTGTATTAATGAAAATAATGAAGATTGGTGACATGTTCAACTTCTAAATCCTAGTCTACTTCATAGAACTCTTAGTTTCCATAGGCTTGTCCATTATAGAAGCCCCATAGCCCTTTTTTATCATTTACTTTTCTACTTTTCACTTGTTATTCACATGAATCTCTTGTTCTTGTTTTCTTCTATTTCTGCATTTAGTATTAATGATATCTTGTTGTAGTATTGGGTTAAATGGTTGAAGTAAATTATTTTCTATGATCAAAAGCATCATTTCATTACTAGAACATAATTGGAAGGTCATATTAATCATTGAGTTACTTAGGATTAGTTTGCTTATTCCGAAATCTAGATTTCTGGAAGTCCTTTGTGGCACATAACAGTAAATTTGTTTTGTTTTTTTACAGCATGCTAACAATATTCAATTGAGATTATTCCACTTTCATTAGATCAAAAAAACATTCTAGTTGATAAAAAAAGCTGCTCCATTGCATTTTCACCTTACTAGGTTAGGCATTTGATAGATTTACTAGCTCACTAGTTCTCCAATTTCTACATTTTAGACTAGTAATTTTCTGCCATTTTTTAGCATGGGTTAACAGATGTATTTTTGAGTGTTTCCACTTGGAATGGATACCTAAGACATCCTATTCAATAAAAAAAAATATCCCATCCAATTTGGATTTGATTTGGTTTTTCATTCGGTGAATTATAACTCCCAATAGAAAATTTGTTGTTTCATGTAGTAAACTACATGGAACCCTATAGCATCCTTCCAACATGTATATATTTCTAAACCAATTATTAAGGAATACTGAATACCACTGGAATTTCCTCTTTACCCATGAAAAACATTTCAGCATTTTGGACAAATGGACAGATTTATTGATTGGATAATGCAATCATGATTTTCTTGATTTCCACATCCAATGAACTCTGTTAATGGATCTAAACTCTTTGAAATGTAATGGTTTATATTTAGTTCATGATATTTACTTTATGAAAATAGAATAGGTTTCTTTCCCTATTCTTTCTTTCTTGCAATGGGATAAGGTTCCCAATTGGAGAATTTCATTTTATGAAATTAGTTTAGGATTTGATTTCATTACATGCACTCCATTACAACATGACAAAAAAGGAAGGACATATTGTATGATCCACATATAGTGCCAATACCTCTTAATCTTATACAAATTCTGGGTTGATAATTAAAGTTTGTAGCCTTGGGAGTTGTATCATTCTTGTTGCAATAGCGAGGCTCATTATTATATCGATCTCGAGTCGATCTTGGAGAACACATCTTCTCCCTTCAGCTGATCGAACAAGTCATCAATCCTCGACAATGGGTAATTATTCTTGATGATCACTTTGTTCAACTACTCGTAGTCAATGCATAATATGAGAGTACCATCTTTCTTCCTCACACATAATAGTCGTGCACCCCAAGGTGATACACTTAGCCTAATGTATCCCTTGTACAACATTTCCTTTAACTACAACTTTAACTCAACAAACTCAGGTGTGCTAATATTTTAAGGTGCTTTTGATGGTAGAGTTGTCCCTGGAACTAAATGAATTGAAAAGTCTACTTCCCTGTGAGGTGGAAACTGTGTCGTGTCCTCAAGAAACACATCCCAAAACTATTGCAAAGTTGGGTATCTGTGCAACACATATGCATCCTCAACCTCCTTACCCTTATCACTAGAAATGTTCACTGCAAATAATAGACACCCTTTCCTGTATCTACAATTTTCTTCCATAGTTGGCCACCATCCTAACTGATGTGGCTTTGTTCTTACCCTGCAAGACTCTTCACTCCCCATTCTCATAAACACATTTGATATCTTTATCATAATAGTCTACCGTGGTTCCATGAATATACAACCAATCCATGATGAAAAAAATATTGCATGATCCCAACGGTAATACATTCAAATGTATTTTGGTAGGCATACCATTTAAATCAAATGCACAAGCTCTTACCCAATGATCAAATCACTTATTTGTACCAGTAGACAACTACACTAAGCAAGACTTTGCATGCAACTCTTTACTCAAACCACATGTATCCACCAAGTCAGGACTCACATCACCATAATTAGATCTCGAGTCAATCAAAATATAAATAACTTGATCACAAAGCTTACCATCCATCTCAATTATAGATTCCTTGTGTTCTACATGTCTATTGTTGACTACTGCATAGATAAAAGGAATGTTATGACCAACATCCATAATAGTATATGGCCCTTGCACACTATATAGCTAAGGCCTACCACCCTAATTTTGTGGAAAACCTCTCTTCGGTTATTCCTTGCCACATGTCAACCACTCCAACCGACTAATACCAACACCGCTTTGTTGCTACTGTGACTCATGTCCCTATCTAGATGCATTTGTAGTGCCATATTCTCTTTCTCATCTACATGTTAAGGCCTTGTTCTCTTATGCTACCATTTACCTTTACCTTTGTCTTTTCCCTTCCATCCTTGCTGAGATTTATTCTTACGCTTTGATTGTTCATTACAATGCTTCAATTTCCCAATAACTTCCTCAAGTGACCAAGGCTCATCATATGCTATCCAATCTATAAATATTCATGCCAAACCACAGGTAAATCACTGAACTTTAGTCTTCTCATCAATACAATATGACACATACCTCAATAGCTCTAGAAACTTGGTAGTGTACTCTTCATCTGTCATTGTTCCAATATTTAGCTGATAGAATTCTTTGGCCTTACTTTCATAGTACTTTTCTAACATGTAATTCCTCCTAAAATGCCTCTTGAACTTGCACCAACACAAATCATCTATCCTGATGTCTTTTACCTAGTTAACATCTTCCCACCAAATTTATGCTTAACCTTTCAAGCTAAAGATCACTACTCTAGCCTTCATGTTATTTGTCTACTCATGCAACTCAAATAATTTGTTCATCCCAACTATCCAAGCCTCTGCATCTTCTGATCTCTTCACATCTCCATCAAAAGTAGGTGGCTCACTTTCTTAAACTCATCTAGTAAGTATCCCCTACCATTCCTCCTATAAGGATGATAACAATGACGATCATGATTTCTATCAAAACCACATCTAGAATAGTAATTGTGCTCATCACCACTTCTATACGGAGTGTCCAAAAACCTACCATCTCTCACCTTATCAGATAAATTCGACGTGTGTCTACTAGGATACCTACTTGCATATGTCCCATTAGTTCTATTCTCATGTCCGTGGGGTATCCGAAGTGGCCCTTGTCACTACAATTCTAACAAACTCCAAAGGAGTATATCATTAACCTCTGGTCGTTTCCCTTGTGCCAGTATGATCCAATCATTATCTTCCTTACAACTTCTTATCTCTTCCTTTAAGCTTCTCATTGTATATATCAAATCAGAAGAGTGTTCCACACCACGCTGCTCATCTAATCCATAAGGAGATTCTATGTAGTCTACCACTTTGCTAGCCATTTGATCTCTTTCCTGCAATACATAATATGGTAGATAAACCAAATCACAATAAATCAATGTACCTTAGTATAATTTGGGGAGGATGTCTTGTTTTCAAGATCATAAAATCAACGTGATACACATGTATAACATAATCATAACAAGATATAAACATATCTTGAATAAATATATCAACGCATAAATTTCATTCTAGCTAGGGTCCAGTCATCAATGCAAGGCCATATCAACAAATCATGATATGACCTCATGCATGACAACGACCATTACTACATTGTACACATTACCACATGGAATCATCAACATGCATAAGAAATGCCAAATCAACTACACATATGCATAGGTGCATGTAGTCGAGCATAAGCGATCAATTATTGTAATCAACCTACATGATTGATAAATGTAATCAAACGTACAAGAATGTAGCCTAACATACAAGGATGTAAGTACGCAACATACAGTGAACATGTAAGCGACATGCAAGGAAAATTTTAAGGATGGAAAATTTTCTTGAAGTTTAAAACATTGGCGAATCTCACTAATCCCTAATATGCAAATTATAAATGTTTATTGATATATTTGTAAAATTAATCAAATTTATAATTATTTTATATATAGTCTCTATATAATGTTGGCGATTTTTAAGGTAAAATAATTTTATATTCTAAAATTTGGGCGAATCATCCTTTATAAAATTGGAAATTGGCGAATCTTTTTTGTGGAAAAATCCTGGAAAATTAGCCCACTGGGCGAACATTAGCCCCTAAAATTTTCCATGGCGACATGTAACAATATGTAACCAGTCATAAACTCATGTTGATGCATTGCAAAAAATTAATCACCAAGTTCTTCATGACAACCTTACTTCAACCATAAGAAATCATCAAGAAAATGTAACAAGAATGTGGAATGCAAGTGTAAGTGGCACACATGCAAATGCCATGCATGCATGACAGACACACACAGCCCATTCAGACTGAGGGGTGAACCATGCTCCGATACCACTCTGTGGCACCCTCGTCAGACATCTACCTAAGTAACCATGACAATCATGTAAACAAACAACGAGAGGCTACTATGATTGGATTTGACCTGCTATGTGACCTTAAGGAAGTGGAATCAGTGGAACACATCAACCAACCTATCCGCATCAACAACATAACCCTCAAGAGACATGCCAGTCACTCAGACATCTTGTCCCTGGGTCCCACTGATGTTCTCAACATCTTGGGCCTTACTCACCCCCATGATATAGGAAATAGATCATCCAAAAACACAAATTGACTCTCATAGGACTACCTGCTAGCGACCAGAGACTAAATTTGTTAGTGATATGCTAGCGACCCTGGGATTTGAGTCACTCTTTCAAGCCCAAAACCCAACTCACTGTTCAGAATGGAATGATAACTTAGGAATAATAAAAGAACAAGGTAACAATGATTCGAAATAAATAAGCTCAAAAATACTTTAATCAGACCCCTACTGGCCATGCCAGTCATTTCATCAAAAATATCATCAACTTATAACCTAGAAGAGTAAAAAATAAAATTAAGTGTAGGGATCTCGTATTTATCTCAGAATCACTATGAACCATTCTTCCCTCATGTCATTTGTTGAATTATCATCTATTAAACCTTACGTACATAATCCATTCATTTACAAGTTAAAACATGTTGAGAGCCATACATAGTTGTTTCCATAGAAGGTACATATAAAAGGAATAATAGGGGCATAGATATCATAAGCATGTGAGCCATAAAATCTAGATATACATCAATACATTTACACATGAAAATCAACAGAATGAATTTCTCATTAATGATGGATTAAATCAACCAGAGATGGGACTACCACATTCCACTTGACCATAGAATGGCTGACCCAAATCTCTCTTCAACCATCCACCCTGTGCCATATTCCAAGCATGAATGTGGGACTCAAACCAAAAGAACCAACCAGGTCATACCAAGGCTAAACCAACTCACCCTATCAATAGAAACCAGGCTTTATTGTAATCCATCGTGAATTACTAGGCCAGCACAATGAACAAATCATAATAGGATTTACCATGATTTACACCTACACCATGAGGAAATTTCCTGTCTCCTAGTCTCTCATGCTTTACCACAATCCAAACCTGGATCACTAGGCCCTAAACCGAGGCCCACTCTCTAGGATTTACCACATATCCCAAACTTGGTATTGCTAGGCACAATAGAGAGAAAACCATCTCTTGGATTTACCTTATATCTTACCATTCACAGGGAAGGATTCCTAGGCTCGTCGAGGAGACATCATCCTCACTTTACCGCAACCCACAATCTGGCTCAGGATTCACTAGGCCATTGGCTTTACTATGATCCAAAGTCTGGCTCGGGGTTCACTAGGCCAAATGCTCTATCATTCAAAGATCCACCCCACTCAGCCTCAAATCCATTTGGTAATCCAGCTCAATGTAAACATGAGAACCCCATCACACCATGACTATCTATAAATGGCAAGGCTAGGCTAAAGAACACTATCACATGTGGCAGAACCAATCCCATGATAGAAAATAGCCAAATGCAATTCCATGCATGCCAAATCTAATAATGGAAAATACATATGCAATTTGATTCCTACAATGAAGCCTATTATAGCTTCATGATCTTTCCTTTCCTTGCTTGATCTTTTCTTCCTGTTGCTTTCTTTTCCTTTCTTCCTCCAATGCCAAAATTCTCTAGGAAAAATTTGTCCAAGAGTGAGAGAGAGACCAAATAATGAGAGAGCTCCAAAACTAAACTAGCCAAAGGTTACCAAATGATCCTCAAAAGTCTTTTTATGAATGAGGCCTCTTTTTTCTTCATTGTCTGTTATTTTCCTTAAATTTCCTCCTCACATGCAACATCTGACCTTTCACCTCTCTTTTATCCTAATTTCCATTATATTCATAAATAAATGTTCCAAAAATGCCATTTTTCCTTCCCAAATCCTTAGCCATTTCCTTTTAAGTTTTCCATTTCTATAAACAACCAAATGAACACCCCCTAGGATGTGTTGCCAAACATTAAATTTGGAACAAGTTTCTCGTCAACTGTGGTTATTATTTTTGCCTTTGTTAACTTTTATTATATGGAATTTTCACCAGGGTTGTTACAGTAGGTTTGTGTCCTGTGATTTTCATTAAAATTTCATGAGCAGTTCCAAATATACAACCTAATTCTACAATGTTCACATTTTAATAAAAATTATATAACTATAGGTAGATTTATGAAGCTAAAATATGTATGTATGTTGAAATGTCATTAAAATATTTTAGTCTATTCAGACAATTTTATTTGAAAAACATAGTTGTAATTAAAAACTGTGAAAAATTATGTTATAGAATATATATATATATATATATATATATATATATATATATATATATATATATAATAGATTATAGCAGATGCATGTATGAAGTGAAAAGTTTTATTCAAATGAAATTGTCATTTTTACACGTTCTCCAATATATTGAATAATACACATGACCCTCATCTTTCATATTACATATACAATTTCGTTTTATAGTCACCTTTTTTTTGTTAGTTTAGAGGTTGTTTATATCTCATTAAATTACCAAAACATATAAAATAAAATTTGAAATATAAATAATTCATTTAATTTTATAAAAGTAACTTTATCAAAATTATCCTATGATGGGGTGTTAAAGGAGGAAATATCATGTGTTAAAGGAAGAAATAAGAACCCCTTAAGCAATAGCATGGAGGGGTATGGTCCCTACCTTAGGCAGTGAGTTTTTAATATTTTCTTCTTTGTACATGCCTTTAAGTGTCGTAATGACATTAAATGGAGTGAGTTCACTTCCTATGTGTGAATGTAAAACTCAGAAAATAGGCAGAGAATTTTGGAATCTTCTTTTCTCCAAAGTATTTCATGATTATTATGGCATTTGGGAATAACCACATCCATTAGGTTAAATGGAACATAGGGAATTATAAGCCTTATGGTTATCTCAATGGTTATTCTTTCCTTCTTCTCATGGATCTTTTGAATGTCTCTAGCCTCATTAAAACATAGGCTAAATGAAGGACCACCACCTAGTAACTTTCCTTTTTCTCAATCCTACTTTTCATTTGTTGACTCCTACTTTCTATTTGGCCCATGTTTGCTAAATAATCTCTTGCTTCTAAGAACTCTATTGGCTATTTTTTTTAGCCACATGGATTTTTCTTCTCTACTGAGGATAATAGAGCCTATTAGTTAGTAGATCACTTTCCAAATTTTCCCTTTATAGCGACCAATGATTTTTGTCATATTTTTTGCGTGTAGAAGTTTCCATTGTTTTGCTCAACAATAAGTTGGTTCCCTAAGAAGAATATTTTTATTTCCCTTTTTAAAAGTTGGAATGTGATGCGTCAATGTTAGAAGGACTCTTATCCTTTGGTTGAAGTCTCTCCTTCTAGAGTGGAATGTTTCAAAATGCATCCCCATCAGGTGGTGCTTTGAAGGGAGTGGGAAATAATATCTAAAATACTCTTAGTCTGTTGGAGGTGCAACTAGTTTATGGTCTATAGGTTGTGGTGTGTGGTCAATGGTTTGTGGTATGGGGTCAAGCCTTGCTTCTTTATCTATGGGTTTTCTCACCTCCTTCTATTGGCTTGTTTCTATTTCCTAACAAAGTGCTCACTCACATAAGAAATTTTCCAATTTTTCCTTTTTGGGGATCTTAAGGGCCCAAGCTTGTGCAAAACTCATATTTTCGAAATTCAACTTAGATTTTGAGAGGTAGAAGAGGGTATATCCATGGAGATGGTATGTTAATTAGATTCAATACTGTCAACTACCATTAATAATTGGTTTAAGAGTTAATGAATGTATATGGTGGACATATATTTTCATTTGAAACTACTCATGGGCAGAGTGTTACTAAATAGAAATGGTGCAAAAGTGTAGATGTTGGGGATGTTGATTGTACTACATTGAGAATTTAAATCCATGGATAAACATTTGGAAAGGATAAAATATTTGATCCTGTATGGTAAAGGCCATACTCATCCAAATTATGTATGTGATCAGATGACCATTAATATGGATACCTCCACCACCTTATAGTATTTACATGACACCTTATGTTAATTATGTTCTTTGTGATGACCATTGTCAAGATCAATCCAAACTATTTCTGATAATTTATAATTTTTTAACAATTATTATAATATTTATTATTGATAAAACAATTTTTTTAGGAAATGACCCTTCTATTATAGAATTAGTATTCTTTCGTAGTGGTAGGCCAACTACACACATAATGATACACTATATGTAATTTTTTTTATTAATAAAATCCTTTTAATCAATTAAAGAAAAAGTTATGGAAAATAACGTATTAATTATATCCACACTATAAATTTTAATTAATTTAAATTTAGTGGAACTGAATATAGTTATTGAATATGTTAGATGGAACTCAGGAAGCTAATTGGTTGAGTCTATAATACTTAAGGTTTACGCTAGTCATTGTAGTCCACTCACAGAACCAGGTTATATGTTGGACTAATTCATCACACCTTAAGAATATTATTTCAGTGATGATGTATTTGTACTTTTCTATTAGAATTAAGGTTTTGAAGAGCCCTACAGTTTGTGGCCTAGGTCTAACTAAATTCCCCGCATAGAAGGGTCACTACCGTTGTTAGTGATGCAAAAAGTTAGGAAGCCCTTTTCATGGAGGGTCCAAGTTACCATGGGAGAAATTTGAAATGAATATACAAAATCAAACACTGTACATAGATATTTGAATTTAGGAAATCATATTATCATAATCATTGTTTCTATTCAAAAACATGAAATCCATCACTCGGGTGGATCTCACACCTTTCAAGAAAAGTTTAAACCCTCATTTTATCTAAGAGGGCTCAGGTTGTAATGTTTCTATGCCTCTAGCCAAGGCGAAAAGCTATGAGAGATGAGTAGTAGAAAAACTATTCCCAAAATGAAATGGACAAGTAAATGCATATTCCTTTAGCCTTAGTCTTTATCTATTTCTCTTATTGAACAAGCAAGGATGATATTTTGTATTTAAATATAGGATATACTTCCAGGGATGTAAGGAAATGTATCAACCCCATGGTCCCTTGATTTCAATCCATAATAGAAAATAATGATGGCCTTAGTTTGGGTGAGATTACCTCATGTCCAACTAATGTTCTACGATGACCCCTTGGAACAATTTGAACTAAGTTAGATAATTTTATTGAATATGTAGAATCAAAAGAGAATTTCTACTATTACATGAAAATATGCATGGAGGTTGATTTTGCATAAGGTTTCCTTTAAGCCTTGTAAATTAGTCTCCATGTGTGGAGTCACCATTAAGCCCTATATTATAATAAAATTCCATTCCAATCCCCATTCCTATCTGAATTTTACTAAAATAGTTCGAAAATAGGAGTAATTTCCTCCAAAGAAGTAGGTAAGTTGAACCTAAGAAAGGGAATTAATTTGCGGGTGGTTATAAACAAGTGAGCAAATTTCTAGAAAAAAATATGGGGCATCTAATCCAAATCCATCATAAGGCGGTCCACTTTCACAAAGAAACAAAATATATCAGTTTATCATATATATAGAGAAGGATGTTGAAGTGGATCAGGGAACAACCTTAATCCTAAAGCAGCTCATCCCAATAGTGGCATTCATGAGTGAACTTATTTATGACACTATGATGCAGGAGCATTCAGCCCAAGGAAAATAATTGTTATTAAGTAGACATAGAGGGGTCATGTATTGATAGGAAATATTTTTCCAAAGTCTCAAATTAATGTAATATTTAGGCCTTTAAGTGATTTAATTAGATGTGTGAAAGGAAATTGTAAGTACCCTCTAATAAATGAGGAAATGAGTGGCAATGATAACAAAGGAGCGTAAAGTCAATTAGAACTCTTAGAATAGTTCATGATTCTAGGAGGGAAAGAGTGTTTTTAGGCATTAAATGGAGAATAGACATCGACCATTGAGCTGAATAAGGGGACTTTTCTGTTTTAAAACGGAGTAAAAGATGGAATGGATAAGTCTCTCGAAGACATGTTAATTATAATCTTCCAGATATGTATTCTGTAGCGAGCTTTAGGGCTTTAGTTGAGTGATTCAAGGAAAGATTGATCCGATCCCTTCAGTAATCTGATCTAATGTATTCTTATAAATAGTGAATATGCGCATTCAATTAAACAAGGAGCGAGACAGATAAAATATATGTAAGCCTGTGCAAGACCGAGGAGTCTTGAATGTAATTTTTTCTTTTACATTAATATATAAAGAGTTGTTCCTAATTGTGTCAGTGCATTGGGAAGTATTTCATGAATCATTTACTGCGAATCCATAGGCTCTGTAATGGGTGCAAGAAGAATTCTGAAGGATGTAGTGGAATGGAGTTGATTAAGATGAATCGTAGAAGGACCATGTTGATGAAGCAGAGTAAAACTATGGAGAGAAGGAGCAAAGTGAGGATTGTTGAGGAACCAATCTCAGGAGGGAGTCAGGCAATAAAATAGTAGGAAGTCTGAAACCTAGGAGGAGGAGCTAACCCACGGAAACCTGAAGACTTAGCATTGAAGCTAAGTAAAACAAAGAGCAAGGGAGAAAAATATCAGTGCATAGGATCCGTTGGATCACATGGATCAACGGTACAGATGATTTCTTTGAAGAGGGAGGTGAAACATTGCATTGGCGGAATTATTTATCGAGAGTAAGTCTCACAACCCAAAATCCAGTTTACACTGAAAAATTAGTGCAAAACATAGTTGAAACTGACTTTCGGATGTGAAATATTATAGAGACTGGTTTATAGCCTTATCAGGTTTGGAGCACTGGTCAGACCGGTGGTTTGAATAACTCTAGGGTCAGTGTAAAGGAATGTCGATACGCCGATAGCAATTAAGCGTGAATCAGTGATCGGAGGCATCGAAAGGTCTAGAATCAGCGTCGGAAAGAGGCTTGCGATAATGCAAAGGGCCGGTGGATGAACGGACCCCACGTTGATTTGAGCTACTGTGTATAAATTTTGAAGTCCGCTTTATATTTGTTCAGGCAGAAGGTTAAGGTAAATCCTTTGTATATAGTTAAAGAGTTGCACAAGTGTTCAAAAGCTAGAACATAGAATTAACAACTCCAATAGTCGCATATTGGAGTCGGAGTGGTGATGAACAACATATGTGGAAAGGCCAGGGAAAATAGATGATAGCGATTATGATGAGGTTAAACCTCGGAATCTGTGTTGGAGCCATAAGGAAAGCGAAAAAGGGTATATTTGCACAATTTTCCTTTGGAAACATATTTATAAGGAATAACACCTACGAAAGGGTTATGTATAAATATATATATTAACCAAGGTTTAAGAGGGGTGGTTGATGTATTTGCAGGCTTATGGATTTATAACGTTATATAAAGGTTCTGAAGAATTAATGAATTTCAATAGAAAGGAGGAAGGATTATAAAGGGGTAGAAACTACCGATAGGAGAGGCTTAGGTGGGGTGATTGGTTCTGATACGAAGGAACTATATAATAGGGCCTTAACCATTTTATGTATCAATATTTAATCCCATTGTAGAGTCAAATACCTGGAAAATTTGTGCTATGCAAATTCTTGCATATTGTGGGTATGTGCGGGTGTTACCCTGCACCATTAGTGGTGTCATAGTAGATTTGTAATCAAAGTAGAAGTTTGTAAACAAAGAAGAATTGAAATCAGAGTGAATGAATATTTCCTAAGAAAAGAAGGTTGCACACAGAAGAAGGTAATGTGCATAACGCTATAATAGAAGACTATAAGGGAAACTTTTGATGTTCTGGAAGATTATAGCAGCTCCAACAGAGGCTCAGAGTAGGTAGGAACACAGGATTCCTTGAAGGAAAGAGAAAGCAATATTGCGTAACACAAGTTATGAAGGGAAGAGGACTTGAGGGACAAAACAGAGGACAATCCATTCAAAGTCCAGATGTTGGGTCCCTATAATGCTAGTGATTACCCGATTACTATTGTAGTTGTATCCCTTATTAATATTGTTGTGCCCCTATTGTCCCCATATTGTTATTAATGTGCCCCATAGAATCCCTCTATTGGCTTTATATTATTATTGTTAGCTCGGTTGGGTTATATTGCGACTCCTTGGACTCCTATATATAGAAACGAGGATTTGTCAATTGAATCATCAAAGAATTTTTCATTTATGTAATGTAAAGGAGGTTGTCCCCTCAAAGAGGCTGAATTCTAAGGTGTTGATCTATCTTCTCTGTCTTTTTCTTGAGCTAGTTTCATAACATTTGGTATCAGAGCTTTGGATTCTAGGGTTTCACTGCTCCAAACAGGTCAGCGTGGCATTGTCGCTATAACGTTTTTTCTGTGACGTCTCAGAAGCTAAAAAAGAAACCATTTGTTATGAAATTGCACTGAATCATGGTTCCAAATTTTAGAGCTTTTCGCGGTATATTTGCGGAGATATGATCTGAGGAAGTTGGTCTTTTTACAGACTCCTGAATTACATTCCAAACAAGTGACCTGGGGAAAAGCGTTATAACATTATCTCTGAGCGTCAGATTGAAATTTAATAAGAAGGTATAGAAAGAGGATGGATTGTAGTTTCTTTCATACCTTTTTCAGATCCAAAGGTTGAAACAGTGACTCATGGCACGTCATACAAGTTCGCTCTACTGAACTAGTCTATAATCAGGTCATCTTGGGAGATTTTGAATAACTCTTCCTTGGAGAATCCAATTTGGATCAGAGTGGTGGCATTGGAAAGAGGACATAGAGGGCTACTACAGATCACAATTTCAGAACTAGATGATCTGAAATTGCAAAGATACGTCAAATTCAATATCAAGTTTCTACAAAGTGAAAAAAGGTGTGTAGTTTTTTTTAAATTTTTGAATAAGCTTGGTTTGAAAAATTATTTTGAATCGGTAATTTATCTTCCTTGAAAGAAAATTCAAACACCTACTAGGAAACCTGAAATCTCTAGCATGATTCATGAAGAAAAGGAAGAAATGCAACATGATATATCAAAATTACAAGACCAAGTGCAACAAGTGTCACTTGCACAAAAAGCAATAGAATCTAAGATGGATGGTTTAAGGAAAGATGTAAAAGCTAAGATGGATGGTTTAAAGAAAGGTGTAGAAGCTAAAATGGATGGCATGGAAGCTAAGATGAATGGCACGGATGCTGAAATTGATGGCATGGACGACAAGATGGAAGAATTGAAGATAAATATGAATAAGTTGCTACACGAAATGGTCACTAATGGTGAAATGGTAGTAAAGGAAACTCATGATGAGAACAAAAGAAATGTTAATCATGATTCCATAGACTCTAATGTTGGATCAAAGACCCACCATATTCCAAAAATTGATATGAGGAAGTTTGATAGCAAGGATCCCACAACATGGATATTACAGATGGAGCAATTTTTCGATCTCAATAATGTGCAAAACACACAAAAGGTGCGTATTGCAACTTTATATTTGGAACCAAATCAGTTTGTATGGTATCAAAGGCTTTTCTCTCCTAAACAAATTATCACTTGGGCAATTTTTACGGAAGAATTGACAACACATTATGAGGATACAAAAGCAACACTTTTTTAGCCAATTGATAAGTCTCAAACAAAAGGGTTCAATAATGGAGCACATTGAGGAATTCCAAATATTGAACATAAGGGTAAAAAATATTCCAGAGGACCATAGGATTGATGTGTTCATAGGGAATTTAAACGATAATATCCAACATGATGTTTGCCTTTGGGAACCTGATTCATTAGAGAAGGCATTCAGGTTAGCAAGAAAAATGGAAAGCAAAATTATGGCAACCAGGAAGCATGACACTCACAACTATAAAGATGGGAGTGTTATTTCCCCTAGTTTTTCGCAACCTATAAGGTTGACACCACAACGATTGGAAGATAAAAGAGCAAAAGGGCTTTGTTACAGTTGTGATAGAAAATACACTAAACTTCATAAGTGTGATGAGAATAAATTATTCTACATAGATTGTGAAGAGGAAGAAGAAAAGGAGCAAAAAAGGTCAAAAGAAGAGGATATACTCCAGGAACAAAGCCTAGATAAAGAGGAAATGAATCCAACCATATCTTGTAATGCATTTTCGAGAATTACCACTCCTCAAACCATCAAGATAGAAGGACAAATCAAGAAGAAAAAGGTAATAGTGTTGATTGATTCAGGAAGTACCCACAATTTTATTCATTGTAAGGTAGCAAAAGAGTTGAATTGCTTCTTATATCCAACACCAGAGTGTCAAGTGATGGTTGCAAATGGAGGAATAATAAATTGCTCTAGAAAGTGCCATAATATCAAGCTATCCATGGGAGAATATGTATTGACTAGCCCAATGCTTTCCATTCCAATGGGACGTGCTGATGCTGTAATAGGAGCCGAATGGCTACAATCCTTGGGTATAATAGATTTTAATTTTCAAGAACTTTTCATGCAATTTTCTGTGGAAGGAAACGAAGTTGAATTAATGGGTATTGCAAGGAAACTAAGAAATATAATCAGCTCTAACAGTATGACAAAGATTCTAAAAAAGGAACAAAGAGATGTAATTGCACAATTATGTTCACTAGATGTTTCCACATTGGAATCATCTATTTCTCCATATCTCCAAAAAGTCTTGGACAATCATTCCAAGGTATTTCAGACACCCAAAGCTCTCCCACATATTTGTGATCATGATCATGCTATTCATCTGATTCCAGGAAGTGTTCCTCCAAACATCAGGTCGTACAGATATCCCTATGCCCAAAAGAGTGAAATTGAACGTATGGTCTCGGAAATGCTAGAGGCTGGTATAATTCAACCGAGTCAAAGTTCTTTCTCTACTCCAGTAGTATTGGTGCACAAGAAGGATGGATCATGGTGCATGTGTCTGGATTATCGGGAGCTCAACAAGCTCACTATTAAAGATAAGTTTCCTATTCCTGTCGTTGATGAATTGCATGGATCAATTTTCTTCACCAAGTTGGATCTTCATTAAGGATATCATCAAATCAGAATGAAGACTGAAGACATTCCGAAAACATCATTTAGAACTCATGAGGGTCATTATGAATTTTTGGTCATGCCTTTTGGCCTTACCAATGCACCTTCAACATTTCAAGGTTTGATGAATTCCATTTTCAAACCATTCCTTAGAAAATTTATGTTAGTATTTTTTGATGATATACTAATCTACAACAAGTCTTGGAAGGATCATGTTGAACATGTTGACAGGGTGCTACGACTATTAGAGGAGAAACAATTATATGCAAAAAGATCCAAATGTTTCTTTGGAGTACAAGAGGTGGAATATCTGGGTCATATTGTATCTCATGAAGGAGTTAAGGTAGAACCTAGAAAAATTAAAGCCATTAAGGAATGGAAAATCCCCACATCCATAAATCATCTGCGAGGATTTCTCAGGTTGACAGGGTATTATCGCAAGTTTGTTAAGAATTATGGGAGAATAGCAGCACCTCTAACAACAGTATTGAAGAAAGATGCATTTTCATGGACCCCAGAAGCAACAAAGTCCTTCGAGCATCTTAAAGAGGCAATGTGCCAAGCACCGGTCTTAGCTACACCAGACTTCACAAAAACCTTTATTATGGAGTGTGATGCTTTAGGAAATGGAATTGGTGCTGTTTTAATGTACGATGAAAGACCCATTGCTTTCGAAAGTCGTGCAATCAAGGGAAAGTTTTTACGCAAAGCTATTTATGAGAAGGAAATATTTGCAATATTCCATGGACTTAAGAAATGGTGACCCTACCTAATGGGAAGACACTTCAAGGTAAAAATGGATCATGATAGCCTTAAATACTTTTTAGAACAAAGATTATCCTCTAAAGAGCAACAAAAGTGGGTCACTAAGATGTTGGGTTATGACTTTGAAATCATCTACAAAAGAGGGAAGAAAAATTTGGTGGCAGATGCACTCTCAAGAAAGGATGACGATGTGGAAGCATTGTTGTGTGCCATTTCTATTATCCAACCAAATTGGATAAACAAAGCAAGGGAGGAATGGAAGAATGACGAAGAAATGTGGGCACTTATGCGAAAGTTACAACAAGACTCCAGTACGTTTGATACATTTAGCTGGCAAAATGATTCGTTATGGTACAAATATTGCTTATACCTCTGTAAGAATTCTCAGCTAAAACAAAATATTCTTATGGAGTTGTACACTTCTCCCTTAGGTGGATACTCAGAATTTTTAATAACTTACCACAAGGTTAAGAAGGAATTTTTTTGGGAGGGCCTTAAATCAGATATTCAAAAGTTTGTGGCGGAATGTTTGGTTTGCCAACAAAATTAAGTTGAAACAATTAAGACACCGGGTCTATTACAACCTTTATCCATTCCAAGACAACGTTGGGAGGAGGTTTCAATGGATTTTATCACAAGCTTACCCAAGTCTGAGGGAAAGAGTGTCATCATGGTGATAGTTGACAGACTTACCAAGTATGCACACTTTTTTGCATCATCACATCCATTTAAAGCTAGTACAGTTTCTACTACACTTATGGAAACAATTCAAAATCTACATGGAAACCCAAAGATTATTGTAAGTGACAAAGATCCCATTTTCACTAGAAATTTTTGGACAGAATTATTTTCTTGTCTTGGTACTCAGTTAGCTCATACTCATATTATCATCCTCAATCTGATAGGCAAACTAAGATAGTAAACAAATGTTTGTAAGGATATCTTCGTTGCTTTGTATTTGATAAACAGACACAATGGGTCAAATGGTTGCCTCCGGCTAAAAGGTGGTATAACACATCCCTCCATACAGCAACAAAAATGACCCCATTTATGGCACCTTATGGATATCAGCCATCATCCATCACATCATATTTAAGAGAAAATTCTAAGGTTAAAGTAGTGGAACATCACATCAAACATCAACAACATGTCCTCGAACTCTTAAAGGATAACCTCGTGTTAGCACAGAATAGAATGAAACAACAGGCAGATCAACATCGCAGCGAAAGAAGTTTTGATGCAGGTGATTGGTTATTCCTACGGCTACAACCATATAAGAAAATGTCCCTCAAGCAAGCTAAGAAGGATAATAAATTATCACCAAAGTATTATGGTCCGTATAAGGTGTTGCAAAAGATTGGTACTATGGCATACAAATTGGAGCTTCCTACAGCTTCTTGATTGCACCTAGTTTTCCATGTTTCATGTTTAATGAAGGTTATAGGCAACAAGCTCCCAGTTTAAACAATATTGCTAGAACTTGACAAGGAAGGAAAAATTATATTGGAACCAGAAGTAGCCACAGAAAAAAGAACTCGACAGTTATGAAATCGTTCAATTTCAGAGTATCTTATCAAGTGGAAGAACTTATCCGCTGAAGATTCCACATGGGAGGATGAGAATTTTATACAGAAGCATCCAGAACTACTGAAGCGTTGAGGACAACACTTCTTTAAAGGACAGGGGCATGTTGGGTCCCTATAATACTAGTGATTACCACATTAATATTGTAGTTGTATCCCTTATTAATATTGTTGTGCCCCTATTGTCCCCATATTGTTATTACTGTGCCCCATAGAATCCCTCTATTGTTATTTTTGTGGCTTTATATTATTATTGTTAGGTCAGCTGGGTTATATTGTGACTCCTTGGACTCCTATATATAGAAAAGAGGTTTTGTCATTTGAATCATCCAAGAATTGTTCATTTATGTAATGTAAAGGAGGTTTCCCCCTCGAAGAGGCTGAATTCTAAGGCGTTGATCTATCTTTTCTATCTTTTTCTTGAGCTGGTTTCATAATAGTAGAAGAATGGGTGAAACAAGATCATATTGAGATATTGAAGGTGAGGTAATGTATTTTTCTTTTAGATTAATAATGTGTGTTTTTATCCTAATGCACAAGTGACAACAAGAGAAGCTGTGAGAGAAGAACCGGATGTGTTCTTGATGGTAGAGTAAGGAGAATACTCTGAAGAAAAAGTGGCAGTGAACCTGAAGAATCCAACAATAGATTGGATATAGAGAACAACTTAGGTGTTCTCAAGAGGAAGTGAGAGATTGAAAAAGCCTAGAAGGAGCAAAGATGTTGTTCAAGAGGAGGTTCCAAACAGAGGACCGTGCTTACCAAAAGACTGAGTGAGGACAGCTTAGTGAGGTAAGATTGCAATGAGGAGGACTAGCTGTTGCAGAGGCTTGTTGCAAAGGAGCTCATGAAGAAAGAGGAAAATAAGATGACTATTGATAGTCATAGAAGAGGGTTCAGAGAGAAGCCCTAGTAGAGGATATAAGAAATAGGATGCCAAATCAAATGGAAAGAGGATGAGTCAAGAAGAAATTGACAAAGAGGTTGCTGAATTAAAAGAACAACTCATTGCATTAAGGAGAATGCTTGAGGAAAGCCAAAGACTAGGTTGTTATAGACATTTTTGTGCCTCGCGTCATGGAGCATGAAATGTCGATAATTACAGGGATCCTCAGTCCCTAAACATGTTGTTCTTACCCCTAAAAGAACAAGGTCATCAAACAACAGCACTTCCAATCAGTTCTCCACCTGAAAACACTTCAAAACAGGCTTATTTTGGATCATGTCAGCTGCTCCACTGAGCTTCTGCGCTGGAATGCAACTGTCCCTCTTTGTACCTGCGCTGGAAGTCAAGATTAATGAAGGCTACCTGCGCTGGGCGAGATTGGCCAAGTGGCACAGTCATCCTGCAAGGTGTCAACTGCCCAGGAAGCTTCCAAACTGACACTTGGTTCATGAGATTCGCCCTGTGATGAGTAAGAGGTACTTGATCACCATGTGTAAGCAAGGATCTCCAAGTGGACTCAAGAACTGAAGATTAACTGAAGAGGGAGAGGACACAAGGCAGCTTCATGTCAGTCTCAAGCTGACTCATCCTCTCTTCTTCTCTCCTATATATAGAGCTCTTCTATGAGGTCTAAGGAGGCTGGAATTTTGTGTAAAGCAAGGAGGTGTTGTTGGATTACAGTTAGAGCTATTGGGTGATTGTTTTACTAGAGGTGAAGAGGAGAGTTCTTGCTACTGGGGAGGTGCTGCTGGATTGGAGCCATCATTGGTTGTAACCTTCTCAGAACCCTGTTACTTCTATCAATAAAGTTTTGCATGTTCTCCTATATACTTGTATTACATTGATGGATTGTATTTACTTGTATATTTGATTCACTCTAATCCATGCATCAGTTATGAGTACATGTATCTTGTAGTTTCCTCTCTTGTTTTGTGCAGGATCTGTGTGTAGCTGGACCGGCAAAGAGAGCAAGGAGCTGGGAACAAGAGACAAAGAGAGAGGACAAGGATCGACTAAGCGAAAGACACCAGGTTGGTTAATCTTTTCTTCCTTCTCTCTGTACTTTCATAAAGGAAAATATCAAAGCTTTACTTTCAGTTGTTGCTAAAGACTGTCACCTTTAGAGTAGGGATAGGGTCATCCACATCGGATACTTTTCCCCACAACAAACTGGCGACTCCGCTGGGGAGCCTAGTATCTTGTTGGTGTTTGTAGTATTTTGCTATTCATTTCTTGAAGAAAAGAGTACCAAATCGAAAAGCTTTTGACTATATCAAAAGCGAAGTAGAGGGACTGCTACTCTTGCTCATTTGCTGAGCAAATTCAAGATTTGAAGAGCTTATCTACAAAAGACTCTTTACTCTTTGTGATAGCTTTTCATCCTCTTGATCATCCCTTAGCCTGTACTTGACCTATAGCTTTTTATTTCAGCAAAAACAGTGCATTTTTGAGCTTTTTATGACCCGGAATTCTTTGTAGACGAAACTCTCGTGAGTCAGTGCAGGCTGTCCACAGGCAGTCTGCATTACAGCGCAGGTGCTCACTTCGGGAACTGCGCTGAGAGTCAAACTGGCAGACTAGAACCTGCGCTGGTCCAGTCAGCCATTGTCTTGCTCAGCTTTCCCTTTGTGTCTTGGCCCTGTTTTCACTGATTTTTGCTGATTGCTTGCTGGTCATTGTACTTGTTGTAAACCATTCTCCTTGACATTATTCCGCCTCAGTTGTGTGATGAAACTGTAAATTTTCTTTCAGTATTTCTTGTTTCAGTTACAGTTTCCCATTGTGAAAAGCGAACCGGTATAGCTGTGACCTCTTAGATCCTGAACTGTAAAAGTGTCTTTATGATCTTATGAGCTAGTTTTATTACTGTTCATGGCTGTTTGAGTTTGTTTGCTCTTCATTTTTATGGTTTGAATCTATACATTTCCTGTGTTTGAACAAGTCTATCATAAGGTGTCTTTTGATTGTGGACAAGCTTGTTTATTTCTACTTGAAATTAGATTCAAAATTATACAACAGTTTCCTTTCTGTCTTACATCAACATTAAGGATAACGAAAAGAAATACATGCATTGTGCATTTTGCATTTGACTGTGTGCTTGACGATTTAGGAAAATGTGCATTTTAGTGTGTGTTCTATGATCTGTGGAAAAAGTTGTGTCTTTCTTTTCCCTCAGTAGATTAAGGTTTTCAAAGTTGAAAGATTGAAAAGATTTGCTTCTCATTCTTAGATTGCATATAGGAAGTTGTATATATACATCTCGTGGCGAACCTGAAAGGCAAACTGTTAAGAAAGATCAACATTAAAATAAACTCAATTTACATAACAACGCTTTGGAATTTAACGCAAACATCTAGAGGTCTAGGTAGAGACGTGTTCCGGCGTCGTTAAACATAGTGACTGTCGATCTCTACGAAGGTGGGTGATTCCTCCTGAGAGTCGGTGGCACTAACACGGACTTGAGCTCCCGCGTACCGTCGCGTATATTGGGAGACCCCTATAGGCTTTTATCCTTTATCCTTAGGAAACCGTGTCGGCCGCCCTACTGATCGCGATGCAGTGAACACAGCATTCACGAAGATCGACCACCCGTACCGTAAAACGTATTCTGTGGTTTCGCGAAAGGTTTGGCACACCCTCTGCCTAGATCTCCAGAGCAGTTTCTTTTGGCCTTTTTCAAACTCTATAACTGAAAAAGTCCAACCGAGCATTTGTCACTTCGGGCTCGTTAATACATCGAAGGCGACTAGAGTCATCTTTAGCTTTTTCTCGACTCTTAAAACATGAAAAATCAAGTTTGTGTCTAAAAGCGTCGTTAATAAAATTTATTTTAAGCGGAACATAATCACCTGTTATTCCCACGTTGATCTTTCAGTTGAAAAGTATGGAGCCCACCAACCAAGGAAGTAACCTTGGCGGAAGTCCAAATCCCTTCTCCTCTTGGGGAGATGTTGGTGCGCCTCATATGGCTACATTGTCACTTCCAGGGTTGACAATCGGCCTCCCTGTATGGCTCTTTTCAACTAATGTAGTCCAGATCGCCACTAATCCTGAGCATTCGAATCAACAGTCAGAACAATCTAGAACTACCCACCCGCCCTCCACTTCTTATGATACTTCCTCTGATCCTTCATCTTCGCAAGGTAGAGTTGGCAAAAGTCAGCCTCCCAAGGAGAAGAAGGAAAAGAAGAAGAGAGGAAAGAAGCAGAAGGAGCCTCTGGCGAAGGCGACTGGGGGCAAGCAGAAGAAAGCTGACAAAAACCCACACACTGCACCGACCGGGCCTAAATCGCCATGTGTCATTTGCAAAGGGATCCACTTCCATCGTGATTGTCCTTGTATTCCCCGGATACTAAGGGACTGGTCCCCAAGGTTGCACAATCCGGTAGCATCAACCTCTGGTTGTCATGTTGATTGCATTCCGTCAACTAGCGAGAGTGAAGGACGAAGAAGGGGACCAAGATCACCCTGTCTATTGTGTGAAGGCAATCATGCCCTCCACAAATGTCCATTCTTAGATGAGGCAAAGAGAGTTTTGGAAGATCGCCCGGTTTCACCGTTGCAACTTCCTCCTGGATACCGAAAACTCGCGCCTAATCCCTCGATAGTTGAAAATCCAGTTGACCCGCTCAAGTGGTCAGCTGAAGTGTCGGTCGTTGAGAATGAACCTACTGAATCCAGACCAGACGAAAGTCTAAAGGTCGATACGGCAGTTGGCCCGGTTCTTCCTTCAGAGGTTCTATCGTCCAATGACTCCGTCATTGAAGACCCGTCTTCAAATGACACCGTCGCCGAAGAGTCATCTTCATGCGACACCCTCACTGAAGAGAATAAGGATGACACCATCCAGGTTCTTTTCATCAGCACCGACTCCGATGAGCGTCAGGGCAATGCGCCCATTCCTTTATCGCAGGAAGGAACATCATCAGAGTCATATCCGGCCGTATATTCGGTCCCACCACCAAGCAACCTGGTTGTATCCTTTGATTGGAATCAACTAGGCAGGCCCCGGTTACCAGCCAGTGTAGCATTCAGAATCATTGTCCAGATCTATAGAATGATTATGGCTGGTACTATCATTGATGAAGGGGCGTCTGTGAGTATCCTTTCCTCTATTGCTTGGAAAGCACTGGGTTCCCCAGCGCTTTTACCTGAGTTGAGAAATCTCTCAGGTTTTGATAAAGGAACCAGTCGACCATTAGGGATCCTCCCCGATGTACCTGTTACATTGAAAGGTAAGACCGTCAGGATGAACGTGATGGTCGTCCAAGGACCCTTGGATTATAACCTACTCCTTGGACGCGACTATATTTATTGCATGGGAGCGATAGTCTTCTCACTCTTTAGAGTAATGTGTTTTCCACACGAAGGAAGGGTGGTCAAGCTCGTAGACCAACTTTCATTTCCGGGATCTCGCATCGCAAATAGTCAAATACCATTCCTAAATGGTCTGTTCACTCAAGATTCGCCTCCACCCCCGGTCCTCCTTCCCGATGAGCGCGAGTGATTCGGAAAGAAAGACTAGGACCCAGGGGGCATGCACCCTGGTCTGCTTCGGGCAGAAGAAACCCCGGGTATAAGGAAGAATTTCCGCAGAAGAATATGACTAGTCCGTACCCCGTCCGTGGAAGGAAGTGGGGTTGTTCTGGAATAATAATCTTTTGTTAAAGTTATGTGTTTGATAAAGAGTCATTCACCTTTGTCTAAAAAAGTGGGCAATGCCCAAGTAGGAATTCCCTTATTGCGACAAGTAGTAAACATCTTTGAATTCAAGCCTCGCCCATCGAAACATATGTTTTGAAGGATAAGCAGGGGCAGCCTACAAAGAGGGGGACTATATTGTTGTGACAGAGGGTAACCATCTTTGGACAACCCAATGATAGACACCGCCGAAGAAAGAGATTGATTTGCGGCAGCAAATCGAACCGTCTTTGGAATAATAAGAAAGAGGCAAGCCTCCCTCAATAATACCAATGTTTTATCTTTGAGTAGTGTTCTTCCATTGTCACAAATAGCTGTTTGTTAAAAGTGGGCTGACGGGAAGCCTGAGTACTGCGTAAGACCCCTTAGAATAACGAGAAGACAAGTATCGTTAACATTAGATTGGCAAGATGACAAGTAACTGTGAACACCCAAAGAAAAAGCAGAGGTAGGGGAGAGGAGGGGCAGCCTCGAAATTCTATCCTATACCTGGGGGCATGAAAACCTTCTGGAGTGCAAGCTAGGGGCGGTTATTTATCTGGTTTTAAGATTAGCCATTTCCAAGCTTGCATGAAAGAAGCCTGTGGGGCAAAAGTAAAATTTGCCAAAAGTGAGCATAGTTGTGGTAAGGCATAAGCTCTATAAAAATTGGTCCTTACGGGAGGCGTTCTTTTTATGACTGGTATATCGAGCAGTTTTAGCATATAGTTCATGCTCGTTAAAAAATAAACGCAAAATTCGAGCAGTTTTAGGACTGAATTTATGCTCGTTAAAAAATAGAAAAGTGTGAGCAAAAGTTTCCTCCAGAGTTCAAGCTCATGGAAAAAATGAACCGGTAAATAACCTTTTGAGATCGTAAATTCATCAGCCATAAGAACCTTGATCGTGTTTTCATCCATCACCTCCACTGTTCATTTGGCCGATCATTCACTTCCATTTGTGTGTTTACCTCTTTTGAGAAACAGCTGCGAAGAGTGATTTCACCTAGCCATCCTCGTGACACTGCCGTGATTGGAAAATTCCAACCTGTACCTGGAATCTGCTGCTATCCCTGTTTATCACTCGTTCCTCAAAAGACGAGTCTTCTTTGAGCTCTTTTCACTGACTCGTAAAATATGAAAAGTTTGCCGAGTTTTGGCCTTCCAGCTCGTTAAATGACCGGAACGCTATCCCTCCTCTAAATTTTAATCTTTTTGGACCTGAGGGATTATTGCACAAAAGGATCGAGCGCTTGTCTTGTTCGGCTCGTTAAAAGTACCGAACAGCCATCCCTTCTGTATTGTTTTATACTTTTTCGGACTTAAGGGATTAGCTGACGAAAAAGGAATCATGGAGTTGACTTTCTGTACCTTTTCAGACTCTCTAAAGATGAAAAGGACCGAGTTTTCTTTGTCGTTAGACTCGTTAAAATGATTAAATAGCGACAAACTTGTCTTTAGACGAGAACGAGTTTCCCTATCGCTAGGCTCGTTAAATCATAGCGATGGGCTTGCCCGAAGGGCAGGTTATAGAACAAGCATATGTTATCCTCCTCAAGCTTGACAAAAATAAAGAGGTACTGGTCAGAAATGACTGGGGAAAAATTGGGAGAACATCAAAGTTTAATGGTAGCAAGTCACTCTTGAACATGACACTTTTCCTCCGTACCACATCGGGTTGGGTTGTTTCATTCATCGGTCTCATCGCCATGGTCCTCGCCAAACCATCCACATTTGGGGTAATGCTACCGATCCATCGCATCAGTGTCGTTATATGTTCAAGAGGGGTCATTCTGAAAGTGTCAACCGTGTCCCATCCACTGCCATACATTATCCTTCATCCATTCATGATCGCCACCCTGAATCATATGTCACAGTTTGTTTTCACCTCCACTAAAATCATTAGCTCCGTTCCGTGTCATTGATGTGGGATTCATTAAGGCCCTCCTTTGACGGATCGCTTCTTGTCGACTTCAGCTCATTATCCAAGAAGTTGATCTAGGAACACCCCCATCAGTACTTTGAAGCTTGCATGCCTCAATGGCAAGTTTCTCACTTCCGGCAACAGGTATACATCAATGACCTTCGACCAGAAGATTTTGCGTGGCGTTCGACGCCAAGTCCTTTATTCACGCCACGTGAATTGTACTGCAGTACCTTGAGGGTCATCGTCATTATTGGTGATTCCTCTCGCGCTTGTTAACGGTTTTCATTATTGACCGGTAATCAAGCGACGTCTTTCCATGTTCGACTTCAGCGCAATTCTCACATGGATCGACTTGTACTTAGAGTGAAGATCGAACGAGTTTGAAGACCCCGGATCTAGTTTCATCCATCCGGGCTGCGACATATACTCAGGAAACATAAAAGCATTTGCCATGTACATCATTGCAGCAGATGATCATCCTACTCAAAGGATGATAATTTCAGCAGAAAATTATCAGTCTACCTTCAGACGATCGTCTGTCATATGTACCAAAATGTATTTATAAAAGCTGAGCATGGGAATGCCCGCCTCAGCTAGATCATGGAAATAGAATGAAAAATAATGTATTGTATTGTATTGTATTACAGGGCTCCTCCTCAGCACTGGAACGAACTTCAGACCCTCTAGATAAAGCATTTCACCCGATAAACGGCCTCATACTTTAGGGGCCAACTGTTATAGACATTTTTGTGCCTCGCGTCATGGAGCATGAAATGTCGATAATTACAGGGATCCTCAGTCCCTAAACATGTTGTTCTTACCCCTAAAAGAACAAGGTCATCAAACAACAGCACTTCCAATCAGTTCTCCACCTGAAAACACTTCAAAACAGGCTTATTTTGGATCATGTCAGCTGCTCCATTGAGCTTCTGCGCTGGAATGCAACTGTCCCTCTTTGTACCTGCGCTGGAAGTCAAGATTAATGAAGGCTACCTGCGCTGGGCGAGATTGGCCAAGTGGCACAGTCATCCTGCAAGGTGTCAACTGCCCAGGAAGCTTCCAAACTGACACTTGGTTCATGAGATTCGCCCTGTGATGAGTAAGAGGTACTTGATCACCATGTGTAAGCAAGGATCTCCAAGTGGACTCAAGAACTGAAGATTAACTGAAGAGGGAGAGGACACAAGGCAGCTTCATGTCAGTCTCAAGCTGACTCATCCTCTCTTCTTCTCTCCTATATATAGAGCTCTTCTATGAGGTCTAAGGAGGCTGGAATTTTGTGTAAAGCAAGGAGGTGCTGTTGGATTACAGTTAGAGCTATTGGGTGATTTTTTTACTAGAGTTGAAGAGGAAAGTTATTGCTGCTGGGCAGGTGCTGCTGGATTGGAGCCATCATTGGTTGTAACCTTCTCAGAACCCTGTTACTTCTATCAATAAAGTTTTGCATGTTCTCCTATATACTTGTATTACATTGATGGATTGTATTTACTTGTATATTTGATTCACTCTAATCCATGCATCAGTTATGAGTACATGTATCTTGTAGTTTCCTCTCTTGTTTTGTGCAGGATCTGTGTGTAGCTGGACCGGCAAAGAGAGCAAGGAGCTGGGAACAAGAGACAAAGAGAGAGGACAAGGATCGACTAAGCGAAAGACACCAGGTTGGTTAATCTTTTCTTCCTTCTCTCTGTACTTTCATAGAGGAAAATATCAAAGCTTTACTTTCAGTTGTTGCTAAAGACTGTCACCTTTAGAGTAGGGATAGGGTCATCCGCATCGGATACTTTTCCCCACAACATAGGTTGGGTCTTTAGGAAGAAGCCAATGGAATGGCATGAGATGCAGAGAAGCCTATAACAAAAGCAAGTGAAGTGGCTGATGTAAAAACTCAAGGAAGCTAAGTTGGAAATGGAAGAGTACATTTGTGAACCAGAACAGGGAGAAATACTGGGAGAGACTGAAGATGAAGACTTGAAAATTGAAACATCAAGTGAGGACACAGGGTCACATGGGTTTAAAATTGACAATTTGTGTATATATGTAGGTGAGACATATAAATAAGGACAATTGGATGATATTGTCATGAAGGAGGAAGAAGACCAGCAGAATCTAAATTCTATTCTAGAGAAATATGAGATAGATAGATCTCATATACAACTGGAGAAAGATGTCAAGAAACCAAGTGAAGGGCTTGAGGATATTGAAGAAGAGACTATAAAAAATTTTCAGAATTATTTGAATGATTTATAACAACAAGGAGATATGATGGATGAACCATCAAGTGAGACCATAGGGTCTTATATTTTTAAAACTAATAGTTTGTGTATGATGACAGATATTGTAGGAGAAAAGCAAACATTTGAAGATATCTTCAGAGGAAGTGAAGATGTAGAAGCAAAAGGTGACAAAGAAAAATTTTCAAAATAGGATGAATTTGACTGCATACAGAAGAAAAGGTCTATGGATGAATCTATAGAAGTTCTAATGGAGATGAGGAACCAGGATCTTATTCTGACGGAGAATGAAGCAATACTGTCTAAGAAAGGTAATCAAATGAATTTGATTGACGTTATTGATGAAAATCAAATGTAGGACGATGATAATGCAGATGGTGAGGCAAGGATAGCTCTTGAGGAAGATTAAAAACAAGATATTGAAGGCAAGATTAAAGAATAAAGTATGTTAACTGAAAACATAGTGAAGGATCATCAATTCACTATGATGATAGGTGTAGTGGAAGTAGCCATGGAAGTTGTAGAGACAGTCAAAGAAGAAGAAGGACATTTACTGAAAGATGTAAACGAAGAATAATTCTATGAAAAGGACTTAGCAAAGGGAGGAAGGACATCTGATGATCCATCCATAACAAACGAAGGTATAGAGAATTGTCTAAAATTTCCAAAATCTACTCCAATTGAAGTCATTGAGTTATATAGGAAATTAGATTTCCAAAGAAGGAAGTTAGAAAAGCAGAGAATAGATGTTCAAGATAGACTATTGAAAAGGCAAGGTAAAAGAATTGTCATGAATGATAGTCATAAGGGGAGGGAGATGGATATGGGAGTTGAACAGCTTGACACTAAAAAAGAAGGAGTTCACTATCGTGAACAAGGGTAGGAAGATATCATTGAAGAAAATGATGTGGAAGAGAGACTAATAGACAGTCTCATGAATTATTTTGAGAGTTCAATTTAGCATACCAATGTGCTAACAGAGGAGAAAGAAACACAACAACAAACTGAGTTATTGCCAAACGGAAATAAGGCATAACAGCCTTATGTTTTTAATTTTAACAAGTCTTTTTTGAATGCAGTTTTGTTGCAAGTGATAGAGGAGATTTGGCACAAGTGAAAAACCAAATAAAGGTGAAAGAAGAGAATTCTATGGAGGAACTCATTCCATGGAATAGAGAATTTAGTTTATTGAAAAGAGTGTTGAACAATCATGGTCCAATCATGAAAGAGTGTAAGGATGATAAGTTGGTAGCAGGCAAACCAAACGTTGGAGCAATTAAAAGAGAAGTCATCAAAGCAACCAAGGCAAAGGTTGAAGCAAGCAAAGCAAGTGACAACAAAAGTGAAATAGCAACACGAAAACAAAGCATGTGGACAGTTACAGAACAAAGTGTGGGATCCAAGAAGACAGATCAGAAGACACATGATCATGAGATCATGAATATTTTCTACTTTGGGAGTCTGATGCAGGAGCATTCAGCCCAAGGAAAATCATTGTAATTAAGTAAACAAAGAGGGGTCATTTATTCTTAGGAAATAGTTTTCCTAAATCTCAAATTAATGTAATATTTAGGTCTTTAAGTGATTCAATTAGATGTGTGAGAGGAATTTCTAAGTACCCTTGAGTAAATGAGCACATGAGTGGAAATGATAACAAAAGAGCCTAAAGTAAATTAGGAGTCTTAGAATAGTTCATGATTCTAGGAGTGAGAGAGAGTTTTTAGGCATTAAATGGAGAATAGATGTGGACCATTGAGTTGAATAACGAGACTTTTCTGTTTTAAAATAGAAGAAAAGATGGAATGGATAAGTCTCTCAAATACTTATTCATTATAATCTGCCGCATATGTATTATATAGCGAGCTTTAGGGCTGCAGTTGAGTTATTCAGGGAAAGGATTGATCGGATCCCTTCAGTGATCCAATCCAACATATTCTTACAAATAGTGAACCCGCACGTTCAAGTAATGAAGGAGAGAGACAAATAGAATATATGTAAGCCTACGGGAAGAGTCGAAAAGAGGCTGCAACATTGAAGAACTAGCCTATGCGAGACCGAGGAGACTCGAATGTAATCTTTTCTTTTACATTAATATATATGGAGTTGTTCTTGACTGTGTCAGTGCATTGGGAAGTATTTCATGAATGATTTATTGTGAATTCGTAGGCTCTATAATTGGTGCAGGTAGAATTTTGAAGGACGCAGAGGCATGGAGTTGATTCAGAGGAGTCGTAGAAGGACCCTTGAATCAAATTGATGAAGCAAAGTAAAACTATGGATAGAAGGAGCAAAGTAAGCACTCTTGAGGAACAAAACTCAAGAGTGGAATCGAGCAATAAAACTGTAAGAAGTCAGAAATATATGAGGAGATAACCCATGGGAACCTGAATAGCTAGCGTAGAAACTAAGTAAACAGAAGAGCAAGGGAGAAAAATTTCAATGCAAAGGAGCGGTTGGATCACATGGAACAACGGTCTGGATGATTTCTTTGAAGAGGAAGGTGAAACGTCACATTGACAAAATTATTTATTGAGAGTAAGTCTCGCAACCAAAAATCCAGTTTACACTGAAAATTAGTGCAAAACATAGTCGGAACTGAGTGCCGGACTTGAAATATTACAGAGACCATTTATAGCCTTATCGGGTTTGGAGAGCTGGTCGGATCGGCGGTTTGAAGAACTCAAAGGCCATTGTAAAGGAATTATGATATGCCGATAGTGACTAACTGCTAATCGACAATCGGAGGCATCAGAAGGTTGGGAATCGGCATTGGAAAGAGGCTTGTGATAATGCAAAGGGCCAATGGATCAGCGGACCTGATGTCGCTTTGAGCTACTGTGTATAAAATTTGAAGTCCACTTTATATTGGTTTGAGTGGAAGGTTAAGGTAAATCCTTTGTATATTGTTAAAGAGTTGCACAAGTGTTTAAAAGCTAGAACATAGAATTAATGACTCCAATAGTCGCATATCAGAGTTGGAGGGGTGATGAATCACATTTGTGGTAAGGCCAGGGAAAATATCAAATAGCAATTCCAATGAGGTTAAACCTCAGAACCTGTGCCAGAGCTGTACGGAAAGTGGAAAAGGTTATATTTGCACAATTTTCCTTTGTAAACATATTTATAAGGAATAACACCTACGAAGGGGTTATATATATATATATATATATATATATATTATATATATATATATATATATATATATATATATATATATATATATATATATATAGATAGATAGATATATATTAACCAAGGTTTAAGAGGGGTCGTTGATGTATATGTGGGCTTATGGATTTATAATGTTATATAATGGTTTTGAAGAATTAATGAATTCTGATAGAAAGGCGGAAAGATTATAAAGGGGTAGAAACTCCCGATATGAGAGGCTTACGTAGGGTGATTGGTTCCGATACAAAGGAACTATATAAGAGGGCATTAACCATTTTATGTATGAAGATTTCACTCTATTGTAGAGTCAAAAACCTGGGATAGTTGTGTTATGTAGATTCTTGCATACTATGGGTATGTGTCGGTGTTACCCTGCACCATTAGTTGTATCAAAGAAGATCTATAATTAGAGCAGAAGTTTGTAACCAGAGCAGAATTGAAATCAAAGCAACGGAACATTTCCTATGAAAAGAAGGTTGCACAGAGAAGAAGGTAATGTGCATAAGGCTGCAATAGAAGACTGTATGCAAAACATTTGAAGTTCACGAAGATTGTAGCAATTACAGAAGAGGCCTGGAGTAGGTAGGAATAGAGGATTCCTTAAAAGAAAGAGAAAGAAAGATTGCTTAATGAAGTTTTGAAGGGAAGAGGACTTGATGGACAAAACAGAGGACAATCCATTCAAAGTGCAAGAGAATGGGTGAAACAAAATCATAGTGAGATCTCGGAGGTGAGGTAAAGTGTTCTATTTTAAATTAAGAATGTGTATTTATATATTAATTTATAGGTGACAACAAAAGAAGCTGTGAGAGAAGAACCACACATGTTCTTGAGGGCAAAGTAAGTAGAATAGTTAGAAGAAAAAGTTGTAGTCAACCTGAAGAATCCAACAAGAGATTGGACCAAGAGGACATCTGATGTGTTCTCAAGAGGAAGTGAGGGATTGCAGATGCCTCGAAGGAGCAAAGGTGTTGTTGAAGAGGAGGTTCTAGACAGAGAACCATGGTTACCAAAAGACTAAATGAGGAGAGCTTAGTGAGGTAAGATTGCAGTGAGGATGACTAGCTATTGCAGAGGCGTGTTGTAGAGGAGCTCATGAAGAAAGAAGACAAGAAGATGACTATAGATAGTCATAAAAGAGGTTCATAGAGAAGCCACAATAGAATATATAAGAACTATGATGCCAAAGCAAATGGCAAGAGGATGAGTGAATAAGAAATTGACAAAGAGGTTGTTGAATTAAAAGAACAACTCAATGCATTAAGGAGAATGCTTGAGGAAAGCCAGAGACTAGGTTGGGTATTGAGGAAGAAGCTAGTGGAATGGAATGAGATGCAGAGGAGGCTACAAAAAAAGCAAGTGATGTGGCTGATGGAAAAAATCAAGGAAGTTGAGTTGGAAATGGAAGAGTACATTTCTGAACCAAAACAGGGAGAAATTCCGGGAGAGACTGAAGATGAAGACTTGAAGATTGAAACTTCAAGTGAGGCCAAAGGGTCACATGGGTTCAAAACTGGAAATTTGTCTATGTATGCACGTGAAACATGCAAATAAGGACAATTGGATGATATTTTCATGAAGAAGGAAGAAGACCAGCATAATCTAAATTCTATTCTAGAGAAAGATGAGATAGATAGATCTCATATACAACGGGAGAAATATGTCAAGCAACCAAGCGAAGGGCTTGAGGAGATTGAAGAAGTGACTATCAAAAAATTTCCGAATCATATGAATGATTTAGAGCAAAAAGGAGATGTGATGGTTGAACCATCAAGTGAGACCGTAAGGTCTTATATTTTTAAAACTAATTGTTTGTGTATGATGGCAAAGATTGCAGGAGAAAAGCATCCATTTGAAGATATCTTCAGAGGAAATGAATATCTAGAAGAGAAAGGTGACAAAGAAAGCTTTTCAAAAGATGAGGAATTTGACTGCATACAGAAGAAAAGGTCTACGGATGAATATATAAAAGTTGTCATGGAGATGAGTAATCAGGATCTTATTCTGATGGAGAATGAAGGAATACTATCTTGAAAAGGTAATCAAATGAATTTGTTTGATGTTATTGATGAAAATCAAATGCAGGAGGATGATAATGAAGATGGTGAGGCAAGGATAGCTCTTGAGGAAGATAAACAACAAGAGATTGAAGGCAAGCTTGAAGAAGAAACTATGTTAACTGAAAACATAGTAAACGATCATCAATTCACTATGATGATAGGCACAATGGAAGTAGCAATGGAAGTTGTAGAGACAGTCAAGGTAGAAGAAGAACATCTATTGAAAGATGTTAAGGAAGAAGAAGTCTATGAAAAAGACTTAGCAAAGGGAGAAAGGACATATGATGATCCATCCACAACAAAGGAAGCTATGGATAATTGTGTAAAATTTCCAAAATCTACTCAAATTGAAGTCATTGAGTGATATAGGAAATTGGATTTTCAAGGAAGGGAGTTAGAGAAACAGAGAATAGATGTTCAAGTTAGACTACAAAAAATGGAAGGCAAAAGAATTGTCATCAATGACAGTCATAAGTGGAAGGGGATGGATATGAGAGTTCAACAAATTGACACTCCAAAAGAAGGAGTTCACAATGGTGAACAAGGGTAGGAGGATATAATTGAAGAAAATGATGTGGAAGAGAGACTAATGGACAGTCTCATGAATTATGTTGAGAGTTCAAATCAGCATACTGATGTGCTGACAGAGGAGAAAGAAACAGAGTTGCAAACTGAGTTATTTCCAAAGGGAAATAGGGCACAATAGGCTTATGTTTTTAATTTTAACAAGTGTTTTGTGGATGAAAGTTTTGTTGCAGGTGCTGGAGGCGATTTTGCACAAGTGAACAAACAAGTAAAGGTGAAAGAAGAGAATTCTATGGAAGAACTCAATAAATGGAATAAAGAAGTTAATTTGTTGGAAAGAGTGCTCAACGGTCATGATCCAATCATGAAAGAGGGTAAGGATGATAGGGAGGTAGTATACAAACTAAACGTTGGAGCAAGTAAAAGAGAAATCAGTGAAGAAACCAAGGCAAAGGTTGAATCAAGCAAAGCAAGAGACAACAAAAGTACAGTAGCAATAGGGGAACAAATCATGTGGACAATTACAATACAAAGTGTTGGATCTAGGAAGACAAAAATCAAAAGACACATGATCAGGAGATCATGAATATTTCCTACATTGGGAGTCTGATGCATGAGCATTCAGCCGAAGGAAAATCACTGTAATTAAGTAGACATAGAGGGGTCATGTATTCTTAGGAAATATTTTTCCTAAGTCTCAAATTAATGTAATATGTAGACCTTTAACAGATTTAATTAGATGTCTGAGAGTAAACTGTAAGTACCCTCGAATAAATGAGGACATGAGTGGCAATGATAACAAAAGAGCCTACACTCAATTAGGACTCTTAGAACAATTCATGATTCTAGGACCGAAAGAGATTTTTTAGGCATTAAATGGAGAATAGACATCGACCATTGAACTGAATAAAGGGACTTTTCTGCTTTAAAACGGAGGAGATGATGGAATGGATAAGTCTCTCGAAAACTTATTAATTATAATCTACCACATAAGTATTCTATAGTGAGCTTTAGGGCTTCATTTGAGTGATTCAAGGGAAGGATTGATCGGATCCCTTCAGTGATACGATCCACTGTATTCTTATAAATAGTGAACCCATGAGTTCAATTAATGAAGGAGTGAGATAGATAGAATATATGTTAGCCTACGCGTAGAGTCGAAAGGAGGCCGCAACATTGAAGAAGTAGCCTATGCGAGACCGAGGAGACTCAAATGTTAGCTTTTTTTTACATTAATATATACAAAGTTGTCCCTGGCTATGTCAGTGCATTGGGAAGTATTTCATGAATGATTTACTGCGATTCGTAGCTCTGTAATGGGTGCAGGCAGAATTCTGAAGGATGCAGAGGAATGGAGTTGATTTAGAGGAATCGTAGAAGGACCATTGAATCAAATTGATGAAGCAGAGTAAAATCTTGGAGAGAAGGAGTGATGTAAGGATTTTTGAGGAACCAAGCTGAGGAGGGAGTCACTCAATAAAATAGTAAGAAGCCTGAAACCTATGAGGAGGAGCTAACCCATGGAAACCTGAATACTTAGCATAGAAACTAATTAAATAGAAGAGCGATGGAGAAAAGTATCAGTGCACATGAGTTGTTGGATCACATGGATCAATGGTCCAGATGATTTCTTTGAAGAGGGAGGCAAAACATCGCATCGGTGGAATTATTTATCGAGAGTAAGTCTCGCAAACCAAAAGCTAGTTTACATTGACAAATTAGTGCAAAACATAGTCGGAACTGAGTTCTGGATGTGAGGTATTATAGAGACCAGTTTATAGCATTATGGGGTACGGAGAACTGGTCGGATCGGTGGTTTGAAGAAGTTAAGGGCCAATGTAAAGGGATGTTGACACGCCGATAGTGATTAAGTGCTAATCGGCGATTAGAGGCATTAGAAGGTCAGGAATCAACATTGGAAAGAGGCTTGCGATAATGCAAAAGGCCAATGGATGAAAGGACCTGACGTCACTTTGAGTTACTGTGTATAAACTTTGAAGTCCACTTAATATTGGTTTGGGCGGACCGTTAAGGTAAATCCTTTATATATTGTTAAAGAGTTGCGTGAGCGTTTAAAAGCTAGAACATAGAAATTAATGACTCCAATAGTTGATGAACCACATATGCGGTAAGGCGGGGGAAAATAGCCAATAGCGATTATGATGACGTTGAACCTCGGGATCTGTGCTGGAGCTGTACGGAAAGTTGAAAAGGGTATATTTGCATAGTTTTCCTTTGTAAAGGTATTTATAAGTATATATATATTAACCAAGGTTTAAGAGGGGTCATTGGTGTGTACGCGAGCTTATGGATTTATAACGTTATATAAAGGTTCTCAAGAATTAACGAATTCCAATAGAAAGGATGAAGGATTATAAAGGGGTAGAAACTACTGATAGGAGAGGCTTAGGCGGGGTGATTGGTTCCGATACAAAGGAACTATATAAGAGGGCCTTAACGATTTTATGTATGAAAAATTGACTCCATTGTAGAGTCAAATAACTGGGACAGTTGTGTTATGCAGATTCTTGCATACTGTGGGTATGTGTGGGTGTTACCCTGCACCATTACTGGTATCAGAGTAGATCTGTAATCAGAGCAGAAGTTTGTAACAAGAGAAAAATTGAAATTAGAGAAAGGGAATATTTCCTATGAAAAGAAGGTTGCACATAGAAGAAGGTAATGTGCATAAGGCTACAATATAAGACTATCAGGGAAACTTTCGAAGTTCTAGAAGATTGTAGCAGTTCCATCAGACACTTGGGGTAGGCAGGCACAAAGGATTGCTTGAAGGGAAGAGAAAGCAAGATTTATTAATGCAAGTTCTGAAGCGAAGAGGAATTGAGGGACAAAACAAAGGACAATCCATTCAAAGTGCAGAAGAATCGGTGAAACAAGATCATACTGAGATCTTGAAGGTGAGGTAATGCATTCTCTTTTGAATTAAGAATGTGTGTTTTCATACTAATGCACAGGTGATAGCAAGAGAAGCTGTGAGAGAAGAACCAGATGTGTTCTTGAAGGCAGAGCAAGGAGAATATTCTAAAGAAAAAGTGGCAGTGAACCTAAATAATCCAACAAGAGATTGGACAGAGAGGACAACTAAAGTGCTCTCAAGAGGAAGTGAGAGATTGCAGAAGCCTAGAAGGAGAAAAGGTGTTGTTCAAGAGGAGGCTCCAGATAGAGGACCATGCTTACCAAAAGACTGAGTGAGGAGAGCTTAGTGAGGTAATATTGCAGTGAGGAGGACTAGCTATTGCAGAGGCTTGTTGCAAAGGAGTTAAGAGGATATAAGAAAGAGGATGCCAAATCAAATGGCAAGAGGATGAGTCAAGAAGAAATTGAAAAAGAGGTTGCTGAATTAAAAGAACAACTCAATGCATTAAGGAGAATCCTTGAGGAAAGCCAGAGACAAGGTTGGATCTTGAGGAAGAAGCCAATGGAATGGCATGAGATGCAGAGAAGGCTACAACAAAAGCAAGTGAAGTGGCTCATGAAAAAATTCAAGAAAGCTGAGTTGAAAATGGAAGAGTATATTTGTGAACCAAAACAGGGAGAAATTCTGGGAGAGACTAAAGATGAAGACTTGAAGATTGAATCTTCAAGTGAGGCCAAACGGTCACATGGGTTTAAAACTGACAATTTTTGTATGTATGCAGGTGAAACATGTAAATAATGAAAACTGGCTGATATTTTCATGAAGAAGGAAGAAGACCAATAGAATATAAATTTTGTTCTAGAAAAATGTGAGATAGATAGATCTCATATACAGCTGGACAAGGATCTCAAGCAACCAAGTGAAGGGCTTGAGGAGATTGAAGAAGATACTATCAAGAAATTTCTAAATCATATGAATAATTTAGAACAACAAGGAGATATGATTGTTGAACCATCAAGAGAGACGATAACGTCTTATATTTTTAAAATGGATAGTTTGTGTATGATGCCAGATATTGAAGGAGAAAAACAACCCTTTGAAGAGGAAATGAAGATCTAGAAGCAAAAGATGACAAAGAGAACTTTTCATAAGATGGGGAATTTGACTGCATATAGAAGAAAAGTTCTATGGATGAATCTATAGAAGTTGTCATGGAGATGAGGAATCAGGATCTTATTCTGATAGAGAATGAAGGAATACTATCTCGTAAACTGAAAACATAGTAAAGGATCATCAATTCACTATGATGATAGGCACAGTGGAAGTAGCCATGGAAGCTGCAGAGACAGTTAATGAAGAAGAAGGACATCTATTGAAAGATGTTAAGGAAGAAGAATTTTATGAAAAGGACTTAACAAAGGGAGAAAGGACATCTGATGATCCATCCATAACAAAGGAAGGTGTGGAGAATTGTGTAAAATTTCCAAAATATACTCCAATTGAAGTCATTGAGTTATACAGGAAATTAGATTTCCAACGAAGGAAGTTAGAAAAATAGAGAATAGATGTTCAAGATAGACTGCTGAAAAGGGAAGGAAAAAGATTTGTCATGAATGACAGTCATGAGGGAAAGGAGATGGATATGAGAGTTCAGTAGATTGACACTCCAAAAGAAGGAGTTCACTATGGTGAACAAGGGTAGGAAGATATCAATGAGGAAAAGAATGTGGAAGAGAGAATAATGGACAACCTGAAGAATTATTTTGAGAGTTCAAATTAGCATATTGATGTTCTGACGGAGGAGAAAGAATTAGAGAAGAAAACTGAGTTGTTGCCAAACGGAAATAAGGCATTACAACATTATGTTTTTAATTTTAACAAGTGTTTTGTGAATACAGGTTTTGTTGTAGGCGTTGGAGGAGATTTGGCACAAGTGAATAGCAAAATAAAGGTGAAAGAAGAGAATTCTATAGAAGAACTCAATCCATGGACTAGAGAAGTTAATTTGCTGGAAAGAGTGTTGAATAGTCATGTTCAATTCATGAAAGAGGGTAAGCATGATAGGGAGGTAGCAACCAAACCAAAAGTTGGAGCAAGTAAAAGGGAAGTCAGCAAAGCAACCAAGGCAAAGGTTGAATCAAGCAAATCAAGAGGCAACAAAAGTGCAGCAGCAACAAGGGAATAGAGCATGTGTACAACTACAGAACAAAGTGTGGGATTGAGGAAGACAAAGATTAGAAGACACATGATCAGGAGATCATGAATATTTTCTACTTTGGGAGTTTGATGCAAGAGCATTCAACCCAAGGTAAATCGTTGTAATTAAGTAGACATAGATGTCTCATGTATTCTTAGGAAATATTTTTCCTATGTCTCAAATTAATGTAATATTTTTCCTATAATGCAAAGGGTCGGTGGATGAATGGACCCGACGTCGCTTTGAGCTACTGTGTATAAACTTTGATGTCCACTTTATATTGGTTCGGGCAGAAGGTTAAGGGAAATCCTTTGTATATTGCTAAAGAGTTGCACGAATGTTTAAAATCTAGAGCATAGAATTAACGACTCCAATAGTCACATATCGAAGTCGGAGGGGTGATGAGCCACCTATGTTGTAAGCTCGGAGAAAATAGACAATAGCAATTGTGATGAGGTTAAACCTCAGAATTTGTGCCGGAGCCATACGGGAAGTAAAAAAGGGTATATTTGCACATTTTTTTCCTTTCCAAATGTATTTATAAGGAATAACACCTGCGAAGGGGCTATGCATAAATATATATACATATTAACCAAGGTGTAAGAGGGGGGGTTGATGTATATGCAGGGTTATGGATTTATAACGTTATATAAGGGTTCTAAAGAATTAATGAATTCCGATAGAGAGGAGGAAGGATTAGAAAGCGGTATAAACTCCCGATAGGAGAAGCTTAGATGAGGTGATTGGTTCCGATACAAAGGAACTGTATAAGAGGGCATTAACCATTTTAGGTATGAAGATTTGACTCCATTATAGAGTCAAATATCTAGGACAGTTCTGTTATGCAGATTCTTGCATACTGTGGGTATGTGCGGGTGTTACCCTGCACCATTAGTGGTATCAGAGTAGATCTGTAATCAGAGCAGAAGTTTGTAACCAGAGCAGAATTGAAATCAGAGTGAAGCAATATTTGCTATGAAAAGAAGGTTTCACACATAAGAAGATAATGTGTATAAGGCTACAATTGAAGACTGTAAGGGAAACTTTTGAAGTTCTCGAAGATTGTAGTAGTTCCAGTAGAGTCTTGCAGTAGGAAGGAACAGAGGATTCCTTTAAGGAAAGAGAAAGCAAGATTGCTTAATGCAAGTTCTAAAGGCAAGAGGACTTGAGGGACAAAACATAGGACAATCCATTCAAAGTGCAAAAGAATGGGTGAAACTAGATCATACTGAGATCTTCAAGGCGAGGTAATATGTTTTATTTCAAATTAAGAATGTGTGTTTTTATATTAATGCATAGGTGACAGCAAGAAGAGCTGTGAGAGAAGAACCAGATGTGTTCTTGAAGGCAAAGTAAGGAGAATACTCTGAAGAAAAAGTTGTAGTGAACCCGAAGAATCCAACAAGAGATTTGATGGAGAGGAGAACTGTAGTGTTCTCAAGAGGAGCAAAGGTGTTTTTCAAGAGGATTTTCCAGATAGAGGACCATGATTACCAAAATACTGAGTGAGGAGAGCGTAGTGAGGTAAGATTGCAGTGAGGAGGACTAGCTATTACAGACGCTTGTTGCAAAGGAGCTGATGAAGAAAGAAGAAAAGAAGATGACTATTGATAGTCATAGTAGAGGTTCGGGGAGAAGCCACAATAGCGGATATAGGAAAGAGGATGCCAAAGAAAATAGCAAAAGGATGAGTCAAGAATAAATTGACAAAGAGGTTGCTCAATTAAAAGAAAAACTCAATGCATTAAGGAGAATGCTTGAGGAAAGCCAAAGACTAGGTTGGCTCTTGAGGAAGAAGCCAGTGGAATGGCATGAGATGCAAAGAAGGCTACAACAAAAGTAAGTGAAGTGGCTGATGGAAAACTCAAGGAAACTGAGTTGGAAATGGAAGACTACATTTGTCAACCAGAATAGGGAGAAATTCTAGGAGATACTGAAGATGAAGACTTGAACATTGAAACATCAAGTGAGGCCAAAGTGTCACATGGGTTTAAAACTGACAATTTTTATATGTATGCAGATGAAACATGTAAATAAGGACCATTGGCTGATATTGTCATGAAGAAGGAAGAAGACCAGCATAATATAAATTCCGTTTTGGAGAAAGATGAGATATATAGATCTCATATATACCTGGGGAAAGATGTCAAGCAACCAAGTGAAGGGCTTGAGGAGATTGAAGAAGAGAGTATCAAAATAATTTTGAATCATATGAATGATTTAGAAAAACGAGGAGATATGATGGTTGAACCATCAAGTGAGACGATAGTGTCTTGTATTTTTTAAACTGATAGTTTGTGTATGATGGCAGTTATTGTAGGAGAAAAGCAGCCATTTGAAGATATCTTCAGAGGAAATAAAGATCTAGAAGCAAAAGGTGACAAAGAAAAATTTTCAGAAGAGGGGGAATTTGATTGCATACAGAAGAAAAGGTCTATGGATGAATCTATAGAAGTTCTAATGGAGATGAGGAACCAAGATATTATTCTGATGGATAATGAAGCAATACTGTCTAAGAAAGGTAGTCAAATGAATTTGATTGACGTTATTGATGAAAATGAAATGTAGGAGGATGATAATGCAGATGGTGAGGCAAGGATAGCTCTTGAGGAAGATAAACAACAAGAGATTGAAGGCAAGGTTGAAGAAGAAACTATCTTAACTGAACACATAGTAAAGGATCATGAATTCAGTATGATGATAGGCACAGTGGAAGCAGCCGTGGAAGTTGTAGAGATAGTCAAGGAAGGACAAGGACATCTACTGAAAGATGTTAAGGAAGAAGAAGTCTATGGAAAGGATTTAGCAATGGGAGAAAGGACATATGATGATCCATCATTAACAAAGGAACGTATGGAGAATTGTGTAAGATTTCAAAAATCCACTCCAATTGAGGTCATTGAGTTATGCAGGAAATTGGATTTCCAAAGAAGGGAGTTAGAAAAATAGAGAGTAGATGTTCAAGATAGACTGCTGAAAAGGGAAGGAAAAAGAATTTTCATGAATGACAGTCATAAGGGAAAAGAGATGGATATGAGAGTTCAGCAGATTGACACTCCAAAAGAAGGAGTTCACTATAGTGGACAAGGGTAGGAAGATATCATTGAAGAAAATTATGTGGAAGAGAGACTAATGGATAGTCTCATGAATTCTTTTGAGAGTTGAAATTAGTGTACTGATGTGTTGACGGAGGAGAAAGAAACAGAGCCTTAAACTAAGTTATTTTCAAAGGGAAATAAAGAACAACAACGTTATGTTTTTAATTTTAACAAGTGTTTTTTGAATGCAGGTTTTGTTGTAAGTGCTGGAGTAGATTTGGCACAAGTGAACAACCAAATAAAGGTGAAAGAAGAGAATTCTATGAAGAGCTCAATCCATGGAATAGAGAAGTTAATTTGTTGGAAAGAGTACTGAAAAATCATGATCCAATCATGAAAGAGGGTAACGATGATAGGGAGGCAACATGCAAACCAAAAGTTGGAGCATGTAAAGGAGAAGTCAACAAAGAAACCAAGGCCAAGGTTGAAGCAAGCAAGCCAAGAGACAGCAAAAGTGCAGTAGCAAAAGGGGAACAAAGCATGTGGAGAGTTACAGAACAAAGTGTGGGATCTAGGAAGACACATGATCAGGAGATCATGAATATTTTATACTTCGGTAGTCGGATGCAGGAGCATTCAGCCCAAGGAAAATCATCGTAATTAAGTAGACATAGAGGGGTCATGTATTCTTAGGAAATAGTTTTCCTAAGTTTAAAATTAATGTCATATCTAGGCCTTTAAGTGATTTATTTAAATGTGTGAGAGGAAACTGTAAGTACCCTCGAATAAATGAGGACATGAGTGGCAATGATAACAAAAGACCCTAAAGTCAATTAGGACTCTTAGGACAGTTCGTGATTCTAGGAGCGAGAAAGAGCTTTTAGACATTAAATGGAGAATAGACGTGGACCATTGAGTTGAATAAGGGGACTTTTCTATTTTAAAACAGAGGAAAATATGGAATGGATAAGTCTCTCGAAGACTTATTAATTACAATCTACCACATATGTATTCTATAGTGAACTTTAGGGATTTAGTTGAGTGATTCAAGGAAAGGATTGATTGGATCCCTTTAGTGATCTGATCCAACGTATTCTTATAAATAGTGAGCATGCACGTTAAATTAAAGGAGAGAGACAGATAGAATATATTTAAGCCTACATTCAGAGTCAAAAAGAGGTTGCAACATTGATAAAATAGCCTTTGCAAGACCGAGGAGACTCGAATGTAATCTTTTCTTTTACGTTAATATATACAGAGTTCTTCCTCACTGTGTCAGTGCATTGGGAACTATTTCATGAATGATTTACTATGAATTCGTAGGCTCTACTGGGTGCAAGCATAATTTCGAAGGACACAGAAGAATGGAGTTTATTCAAAGGAATCGTAGAATGACCCTTAAATCAAATTGATGAAGCAGAGTAAAACTCTGGGGAGAAGGAGCGAAGTAAGGATTGTTGAGGAACCAAGCTCACGAGGGAGTCACGCAATAAAATAGTAAGAAAACCGAAAGCTATGACGAGGATCTAACCCATGGAAACCTAAAGACTTAGCGTAGAAACTAAGTAAACGAAAGAGCGAGGGAGAAAAATATCAGTGCACAGGAGCCACTGGATGACATCGATCAATAGTCCAGATGATTTCTTTGAAGAGGGAAGCGAAACATCGCATCGACAGAATTATTCATCGAGAGTAAGTCTCGCAACCCAAAATCCAGTTTACAATGAAAAATTAGTGCGAAACATAGTTGGAACTGAGTTCCGGACATGAAATATTATAGAAACTAGTTTATAGCCTTATCGGGTCCAAAGAACTGGTCGAATCGGTAGTTTGAATAACTCAAGGGCCAATGTAAAGGAATGTCGATACGCCGATAGTGATTAAGTGCTAATCGGTGATCGGAGGCATCAGAAGGTCAGGAATCGGCGTTGGAAAGAGGCTTGCGATAATGCAAAGGGCCAACGGATGAAAGGACTCGACGTCCCTTTGAGGTACTGTGTATAAAATTTGAGGTCTACTTTATATTGGTTTCGGCGGAACATTAAGGTAAATCCTTTGTATATTGTTAAAGAATTGCGGGAGCGTTGAAAAGCTAGAACATAGAATTAACGACTAGAATAGTTGTATATCGGAGTTTGAGGGGTGATGAACCACATATGTGGTAAGCCTAGGGAAAATAGCCAATAGCGATTGCGATGAGGTTAAATCTCAGAATCTGTTCTGGAGCTGTATGGAAAGCGGAAAAGGGTATATTTGCACAATTTTCCTTTGTAAACGTATTTATAAGGAATAGCGCCTGCGAAGCAGTTATATATAAATTTATATATTAACCAAGGTTTAATGGGGGTGGTTGATGTATATGCAGGCTTATGGATTTATAAAGTTATATAAAGGTTCTGAAGAATTAATGAATTCTGATAGAAAAGAGGAAGGATTATAAAGGGGTAGAAACTCCTAATAAGAGAGGCTTACGTGGGGTGATTGGCTCCGATACAAAGAAACTGTATAACAGGACCTTAACCAATTTATGTATGAAGATTTGACTCCATTGTAGAGTCAAAACCTAGAACAGTTATGTTATGCAAATTCTTGCATACTGTGGGTATGTGCGGATGTTACTCTGCACCACACTAGAGCATGCTTGACATTCTTAGTGACCTAGCTATGGAAGGTTTCACTTACATATATTTAAAAAATTTACAAATTCAATCTTTTTAATTTGGCCATTTGTATAATTAAATTATATTTCATCACTTCATTAATTTTTATTTTTAATTTTTTAAATATATAAATTTTTTTATCATTTTCTTGTCTAAACTTAAAGTCTAAATTTTTAGATTTTACAACTTGGCTAAATCTAAAATATCAAAATTTTAATTATTTTAATAGATATGGTATGACATTATATTTCTGGTCTCTTGTCACTATTGGTTCATGTAAACCAAGATAAATGCTTCAACACCAAAAGGGGAAAGAACCAATAAAGCACCCAACGTAATTTATTTAAATTAAAAGGTATAATTGTGCTTTTAACTAAGCAAAAAGTACGTATATCTATTCTCGTCAAAATTGGTTAGGATACCTGATGTTAATGAACAAATCAAACTTGAAATGTCAACAATGAAGAGGAGCATTGCCAAGGACGTGGTTCTCTCTTTTTCTTAAATAAACACTATCTCTTTTTAGGCGCGAAGTCAAAGTACAAATACACTGATTCAATTAGTATTGTTTGAAGTTTCATAGTTAGTTATGTATCTATATATATATATATATATATAATTATTGACATCATCATAATAACATAATAATTCGGATTACTCAAGTTATATATATTTTATGTAAAATTATAATAGTTTATCAATATAATAATTCACAAATAATTTTTTTTGAGTGTTAGGTTGATATGTCTTCTTATTTAACCTTTTTTCTGGATCTGTTACTGTCTTGAAGATGCACGATATTTGTTGGTTCAAAACAGATTTACCCAAACCTTCAATATGACTTCTTCCGAAAAACTCTTTATACATTAAATATTAATAATTAAAATTAGTTTTTCCAAATAAAATTATGATTTTTTATCCCTAAAATAATTAACAAATAACTAAATATCAATATTTAAAATATAATTAATATAAAATAATAGTGAAAGTGATTATCATAATGTATTCTTTACTAATAAATATCAAAATATTATTATATTATCGTATAAAAAGTTGTTTTACAACTTTGTACCAATGCTAATAAAATTATATTAAAAGAAAATAGGCATATAAGACTATTTGCACTATAAATATAATTAATATAAAATAATAGTGAAAGTGATTATCATAATGTATTCTTTACTAATAAATATCAAAATATTATTATATTATCGTATAAAAAGTTGTTTTACAACTTTGTACCAATGCTAATAAAATTATATTAAAAGAAAATAGGCATATAAGACTATTTGCACTATTTAATATATCTAAGAGTAACCAAGCTGACTTCGAATAACGTCTACGCAAACCCAAATGAAAGGCAAATCTTACGTGAAAAACTAGAGAAACTTAAATCTCTTTAAAAAAAAAATGAAGGAAATGACATGCACCGAAAAGGGTCAAAACAAAACCATACCGTTCAACGGCATAGGTCAGTCGCAATGGAAGCCATGGATTTCATCCGGCTGCACAGATCAATGACAACAAGAGGCGAATTTAAGCGCTGATAGCATTCTAAAATAACAAGAAAATTATGCAAATGTGTATTCATTATCACTTATATAGATTTAAGTTATAATTTTCATAGTGACGACATATAAAGGCTGTAATGTTGTAAGAGTCTTTTATTGTGCATTTCTGGTAGCATGATAGCCTTTGTAGTTTAATTTTTATTAGAATGTTTTTTAACACTTAGCAGTGGACCTGAGGTTGGATGAGTGCTGAGCCATATTATTTGCCGTAGAATTTTGGAAGTGAAGTTTTGCATTCCACGGAAGTTTATCAAGAAATGATGTTAACCATGTAGGCTAAGGGATACCATACAAGGAATATGATTGCATTGGTTAGGTTGTAGTGAATTAGCTCAGCGATCAATGTATACTGAGGTATTTTTTTATTAGATGGATGGTTACATAGTTTTCTTGTGTTGTTTTAACATGTTGATGCACCGCTGACATCAAAGTGCTCATACACCTTTTAGTACAACTCTGTCATTTTACATGGTTGTTCACACAGAAGCCCCTCAATCAACACATGGGAAATTATTTATGAACAACAAGCTTGTTCTTGATTTGCTGGATTTACTCATACTGAAACCCATAATCCTTCATCGGATTCTTCTAAGTCATGGATACTTTTACAAAATTTGGAACCTATATAGATTCGACCCAAATTCAATCTCGATCTTAAATGGAATTCTACCTATCTCTACTCTAAAAACTTCTTATCAATCTCGTTTAGTCTCCTTACAGTCACTCACACAAATACATTGTTCTCTGTCAATGATTGGATATAGATTTTATTAATCTCTATATCATGAGTTCAATTGTATTCAAACAACACACCCATTGAGTGACTGAAGTTCATATTAATTTCAAATTTCACATAGACATAATTTCTTCAAGTGATCATGTATCTAGATAATCTATACAAAGAAAGTATGATTTTTTTTTAATCAAAATCTCTACATGCATCTATCGCTAGTCGGGGACTCTCTCATTCCTCTCTTGGCCTGGTTCTTTTCATTGGTATATTTCCTATAGGCTTACAATATTAAGAATCTGGAAACATCACATGTTTTTCAAGATCCTAAAGTCACTCCATAAAATAGCCATAAACCATTCCATAAATCATATTTTTCTAAATCCTAAAATCACTCAATCTATCTCCAGATTCTCATGCTTCACAAGGAAGATTTGTTTTTAACATATGAAATTCTTTTTAGCGATCCAAACAACTTCTACACTCATGACTCATTCACTTATATTTCCTAGAATAAATCATCTCAAATTAATATTTACCTAAAAAATGTGAGTTCTTCTCAAAATTGTAAGATCTCATTTTTGAACATTTTCCTCCAAAATCTTGATGGATTAGAAGCTCTAATGTTCTTGCATCAAACCTCCATAGTAGAAAATTTATTACCTCCTAATCATAGATTTTGATGTAACAACCCTTTTGGATCCCAAACCTTATGCTATCGACAATCATCTATTTCTTTGTTCTTCTAGAAAATTTATTCTGCCATTGTTACCTTCAAACATTGAGGATTCCAAACATTGTTTCCTAATCTCTCATTAATCATGTTGATGAACTCTTGTGCAATAATTTCCCTCCTGTTTTTAAGTACATCTTTTTCATTAGTGTGCATTCTCTTTGACACTTTCATCATAAGCTTTTACACCAAATTTATTTCGATATTCCATCCATATGTGTGATATTTTGCACTCTCCCATAGTATCATCTTCTTTATTCTGAGTTGTTCTTTCATTTTAGTCATTTCTTGGTAAAATTTTGCTATCATCCTTTGCTTTATGCCATTTTGTTTGGCATATTATTTTCTTTTGTGGTGGATTCTCCTTGAACCCATGTTACGAATATCAATAATCATCTTCGCTATTTTTTAGTGAACTTTACCCTGTCTACTTGTAGAATGCATCGAAGGCTCTGCAATAACAAGTTACTCCTTATCATGTTACGATACATCACCAAGCTATCTCTAAACCTAACATTTTGGTATCCTTTGTTCTCTCCAATAGATCCTCTTGAATTTCTCTCCTCCTTTTAGGCTTCTGCAAATCCTCACTTCCTCTTAGAACATCCACTTTTCCTTCTCCTTCTAACCTTAGCTATAACTTGTAAAGTTTCTTTGCACCAATTCTTTAAGAACTTCCTCTATTCTTGGTTACAATCCCTCTACTTTAATCATGCTCAATACTAGTACCTGCAATCAACAATTTACCTCATAAATTACTTAAAAACATAAAGACCATATACCTCTTTGTCTGACTTCATGTTAGTCAGGTAAATCCCCTCTGCGGACAGAGGCGATCCCACTAGCCTATAACAGAACTAGCCACAAACAAACCACACTGCTACGCAAGTTCCTAGTTATGCATCAAAACTGAATCAAGAAGACTAACCTGGAGTCCAACGCTATGATTGAAGCAGAGTTGATATCCCCGCTCCCTTGCTCCAACAGATCACAAACGAATACCTGCACATGCAAAGGAAGAGACAGATACCAACACAAGAACTACCAAGGCACAACTATATTTCAGTCAGAAAGGAAATAAATCAACACATCACCATGATAGATAATGAGATTGGAACTATAATAGCAGTCGCTCATCAATTAATAAAATGGAAAAGTTACAACCATTGTTCTGACGTCGACCCTTCTCCTGGCTCGACGAGTAACTATATGTGTCTTGCAATGCATCTCCTCTCCGGCAGCATAACCTCTCTAGCACTCACTAGCATTCCTCCAAGAACTCAACATCTAACACTCCATGACCAATGATCATCACTACTATCGCTCAATCCTTAAATCGCTAGCACTAACACTAGCTTGTCCAATGCATAATGACAAGCTTATATAGATGAAGAAGGGAGGAGGATACGATGAACCGAGACACCTTTTGTGGATTAGCATTACCCTCAAAAGGCATAAAGATGGATAAAGCTCGAAAAAAGACTGATTTTTTATCCTCAGAAAAGCTCCATGTAATGAAGGAAACAACAGTCGGACAGAGGCGATCCCACTAGCCTATAACAAAACTAGCCACAAACAAACCACGCTGCTACGCAAGTTCCTAGTTATGCATCAAAGGTGAATCAAGAAGACCAACCTAGAATCCAACGCTATGATTGAAGCAGAGTTGATATTGTTAGGATATTCCGACACATAGGATATAGTTAAGTTCAACTTGGTCTAGTATAGAGTTAGGTTAGAGTTAGGTAAAGTGTGTTTCTTTACCGTTGTACATTTTGTAACTTACAATCCGACGGTCACGATATGTAGTGATCCGACGGTTCACTCTCACCTCGGTATTACCGACACTTGATCTGTGGCTTGACACCCGATTGGTCCATGAGTTCTATTTAAAGCGCATGGAGGGTCATTGTTCGGGTAATCCGTGCATGAGAGAAGCTTATGTAAATTTTCACTCTTTGATTAATAAATTGTCTGTACCCACGTTGGGACAGGCCGTGGACTGTTTCCCTCCTTGCACTCTGAGGGTTTTAACCACGTCAACAATACTGGTGTATTGATTTGAGATCTGGTTGTGAGCGGTGTCCTCTTGGTATTCTTTCTGAGGAACTTACCCTGTAAATTCCTACATGGTATCAGAGCTATTTGAGGGCCGCGTCCGTTGGTGATCCAAATCTGAAGCCGGTAGAACTGCATGCGGCTGTCGTTTCCTAGATCTGCTGTTTCTGACTGCTTTCGGGCCGAGAGGACTGCTCTGTTGCGTTCGGAGCATCTGTTTCAGTGAGGAACCCCTTTCGTTTCACGCGAAAAGGTTTCCGGTAGCCCTAGCTGCGTCATTTTTCAGATCGGGAGGTATACAGTGTTTTTTTTGCAGTTTACTGTCATTTTCTCTCTGCTTATTTCGGTTTCGGTTTATTTAGCCTTTTTTTTCCGGATCTATACCTTTCATTTCTGCGTATGCTCTTTGCCCTGCGACTCTGTGCGATCTGGGCAAATCAGAAACAGAAAGAAAGGATTTTTCTCATGCGTATGCTCTTTTCCCTGCACCTTAGTGTGATCTCGGAAAATCAGAAACATTGAGAAAAATATTTAGTTTTTCGGCTAAAAGCTAACTTTGAGATTTTTTTTAAAATTTCTAGTTTTTTTTGGCTAAAGCTAACTTCGAGCCGTAAGGTTCGTTTTTCTTTGGATATTCGTGTTGGGTTTTGTGTTTTGTGTTTTGTAGGGGAAAAGAGTCTTCCCAAGGCAAGCACGCAAATCGAGGCCCCCCCCCCCTCTCTCTCTCTCTCTCTCTCTCTCTCTCTCTCTCTCTCAAATATTTTGTATAGATCAATTGGTTCAAAGGCCTTTTAAGAGAGTAGAGGTCTTGGGTTCAAGTCTCCATTTTGTGGGGGCGGATTTTTTCATTCCCGCACATTCGCGCACTTTGCCGGCAACGTCAACAATTTTTTTTTCAAAAAGCCATAACTTCTTCATCCGGAAGCCTTTTTCAGAGCCGTTTTTTTTAAAACCGCCTATTTTTTCGAGATCTATCCATTGGACCACTTACTTTCAGCATCTTCAGCTTCAGTTGTTTTTCAAAAAATGGAAAGTCCATGCCAAGTCATTCTTGACAGCACTAACTACTTCCAATGGGTAGCCTACATGGGAGATTTACTTAGAAGTAAAGGTCTCTTCAGAATAGCCACAGACCAAGAGAAGAAACCCAAAGATGAAGACAAGGCCGAAAAATGGGAAAATCGACAAGATCAAGCACGTGGTTTGATAGGAATGTCTGTTTCTCCTGATCTTAGATTCCACATTGCAGAAATTGAAACTCCTCATGAAGCATTAGAAAAACTTGCTAAAGTTTTTGGGATTAAAAATGAAATTAGAGCCCATCAACTTGAGAATGAGTTGCTTACTTTGGATCCTAATAATTTTTCTTGCATTGAAGATTTCTTGTCCAAATTCAAGACCCTTAGATATCTCTTGGAAGGTGTTAAAGTTAAGAAAGAAGATGGTAACCTTATTTATTCCATCCTTACTAAGTTGGGACCAGCCTACTCTGTATTTGTTTCCACTTTCCATTCTACCAGGGAAGCTTTCATTTGTCAAGGCAAAGACTACAAGCCCCCTTCCTTTGACTCCTTTTGTGATTCCTTAATAAGAGAACAAGAAAAACTCTTACACCTTGGTCTTCTTAATCTTGGAAACTCTTCCTCGAAAGCGTTAGCCGCCCAGCAGCAACCAAATTCAAAGAATCCTAAGAAGTCTTATCCTCAAAGGAATGGTCCTAAACCAACTCAGCCTCAAGATGAAAGATCATTTCAGCAATATGACAAGACCAATAAAAACAAATGGAAGAAGACTGACAGACATTGTAACTTTTGTAATCGAGATGGCCACTTAGAATCTAAATGCTTTAAGAAGATGGAAGCCTTGGAAGCCGCAATGAAGAAACATAACATCCATCTGGAGCCTACTTCAACTTCAACTTCCGGAACGGCATTTTCTGCATGTCATCGTCAATCATCTCAGTCTGGTTATGCATTAAATGTATCTTCTTCTTCTTCTCATTCTCATGAGTGGCTCATTGATTCTGGAGCCTCTTGTCACATGGCCAAAAACCAAGCCATGTTTTCTTCTTTAAATGATTGTAACACCAAAAATATATATGTTGGTGATGATAGATCTCTTAATGTTGTAGGGACTGGAACTGTTCATCTAGACAATGGTCAGTTCAATGATGTATTATGTGTTCCAAACTTATCCTGCAACCTTCTATCTGTCTATCAGATAACTCATTCAGGTGAAGGTAAAATTGTTGAATTTTCACCTCATGATGTTGTAATCAAGGATCTAAAAGATCCTAAACAGATTCTAGCTACTGGTCTTGCTGATGATTCCAAAAGGTTGTATAAGTTTCACAACTTTGGGTCATCCCATCTTCCCTCAGTATTTGTTGCTCATAATGATGAAGTGAGCAAACTTTGGCATGAGCGGTATGGTCACTTAAACTATCGCTCCCTTCAGCATCTATGTAAAGAAAACATGGTGACAGGTCTTCCTATGGTATCTTGCAAAGATGGTGTTTGTTCCGGATGTGTACTCGGAAAACATCATCGGGACAGTTTTGACAAACGTGCCTCTTGGCACGCCTCAGCCCCTTTACAGCTTGTGCACAGTGATTTATGTGGTCCTCTTCCTGTTGCTTCATTCTCTGGCTGCAAGTACTTCTTAACTTTCATTGATGATTTCTCCAGACGCACTTGGGTATACTTCTTAAAACTCAAGAGCGAAGTATTTACCATCTTTTTGGCCTTCAAAGCATTCGTTGAAAAACAATCTGGACATCAAATTCTTAAGCTAAGAACTGATAATGGTGGAGAATATGTTAAAAATGCATTCATCAACTTTTGCACCGAAAATGGAATTCAAATGCAACATACTGTTCCATACACTCCACAACAAAATGGTGTAGCTGAAAGGAAAAATCGCACCTTAAAGGAAATGGCTAATTGTATGCTGCAATCTAAAGGACTCAGTCTTAGTTTTTGGGCCGAAGCAATTAATTGTGCAAATTATATAATCAATCGCACTCCTACTAAGGTTCTAGAGAATATCACTCCAGAAGAAGCCTGGAGTTCCATTAAACCAGATGTAAGTCACTTTCGTGTGTTTGGAAGTGAAGCATGGGCCCATATTCCAGATGAAAAGCATAAAGCCTTAGAACCTAAGAGTGAGAAATGTACTTTTGTTGGATATTCTGAAGATGTAAAAGGCTATAGACTTATTCCATTTAAGTCCAAAAATGTTATCATTAGAAGAGATGTAAAATTTGATGAAAATAAATCGGCCTGCGAGCCTAGTCCGGCGGATGTGCCACCTCTTCCTATCTCTTCTATCTTTGAAAACATTTCTTCTTCTGATGATGAAAGCGAGGATGATAATCCTTCCCCACCTTCTCAGGATCCTCAACTTCCAAGATGGGTCCGTGCTACTCGGGATGCAGCAGGTGATCTTGCCGGTGATCCTACAGATCAGCGACGTACACGTTCTCAGTTTGAAAGAGCCTCTTCTTTACTGGCTCAAGCTCCAGTAAATCATGATCCTGACACTTTTGCAGAAGCTTCAGGCCATCCACATTGGGAAACAGCTATGAATGAAGAATATCATTCATTGATGACAAATGATACATGGGATCTTGTTCCTCTACCAAAGGGACGCAAACTTGTTAGATGCAAATGGGTTTACAGAACCAAGTATGGACCAGATGGGAAAGTTGATAAACATAAAGCTCGTCTAGTTGCTAAGGGCTTTTCACAGGTTGAAGGCATTGACTACACTGAAACCTTCTCTCCAGTTGCCAAAATGAACTCTATCCGCCTTGTTCTTTCCCTTGCTGCCTCTTTAAAATGGGAAGTCCATCAAATGGATGTTAAATCTGCCTTCTTGCATGGTGACTTGCAGGAAGAAATCTATATGGAACAACCCATTGGCTTCATACAAACAGACTCCAGCCTCGTTTGTCGACTTAAGAAATCCCTTTATGGCCTCAAGCAAGCTCCTCGAGCTTGGTATGCCAAAATGGATAGCTTTCTTTTAGAATCTGGCTTTTCTAGGTGTCATTCTGACAATACTGTCTACACCAAGAAAGTGGGCAACTCTCTCATCATCCTTGTTCTTTATGTTGATGATCTTATTCTTACTGGTAGTGATCCCAACCTTATAAACCATGTGAAGTCCAGCCTTAAAAAGAAATTTGAAATGACAGACTTAGGACACTTACACTATTTTCTCGGTCTTCAAGTCTTGCAATCCCAAGAGGGTATTTTCCTTTCCCAGTCCAAGTATGCTTGTGATATTCTTCGTCATTTTCACATGGAAGACTGTAAGCCAGCCACTTCTCCCTTTCAGTCTGGAGTCAAACTTTCAGTCTCTTGTACTTCTCCTGAAGTTGATGCTACCTTATACCGTCAACTTGTCGGAAAACTCTTGTATTTAACCCATACTCGTCCTGATCTTTCCTTTGCTGTTGGCCTTGTTGCTCGTTTTATGCAAAACCCCCGTGAAAGTCATTGGAAAGCAGCTAAAAGAATACTTCGTTATGTTCGAGGTACAGTACAGTTTGGGATTCATTACAGTGCCAAAGCAGCTCCTTTGTTAGTTGGTTTCACTGATTCTGATTGGGCTGGTGACCTTGATGATCGGAAGTCTACTGCCGGTTATGTCTTCACTCTTGGTTCAGGACCTATTACATGGGCTTGTAAGAAACAGGCTGCCATTTCTCTTTCATCAGCAGAAGCAGAGTATCGTGGTGCCATGGAAGCTAGTAAGGAAGCCTTGTGGCTTCGTCAGATCCTATCAGAGTTTGGCTTTGAGCAGCAGCATCCAACCACACTTTGGTGTGATAATCAAAGTGCCATTCAGCTATGCAAAGATCCAGTCCAGCATCAGCGCAGCAAACACATTGAACTACACATGCACTTCATCAGAAAGCTCATTCATGACCATGTTCTTGAAGTGCAATATTGTCCAACAGATGATCAGGTTGCAGACATCTTCACAAAGGCTCTCACAGAGGCGAAGTTCACTAAACTTCGATATATGCTTGGAGTTCAGGAAGTTGTCACTAAGGGGGGATAGGCTCTAGTGCCTCCTTCCTTCTCCTATTGTGTCATATTTGTAAATCCTTCAATCCTATCCCAAGTTGTTCTTAAGGGGGGATGTTAGGATATTCCGACACATAGGATATAGTTAAGTTCAACTTGGTCTAGTATAGAGTTAGGTTAGAGTTAGGTAAAGTGTGTTTCTTTACCGTTGTACATTTTGTAACTTACAATCCGACGGTCACGATATGTAGTGATCCGACGGTTCACTCTCACCTCGGTATTACCGACACTTGATCCGTGGCTTGACACCCGATTGGTCCATGAGTTCTATTTAAAGCGCATGGAGGGTCATTGTTCGGGTAATCCGTGCATGAGAGAAGCTTATGTAAATTTTCACTCTTTGATTAATAAATTGTCTGTACCCACGTTGGGACAGGCCGTGGACTGTTTCCCTCCTTGCACTCTGAGGGTTTTAACCACGTCAAAAATACTGGTGTATTGATTTGAGATCTGGTTGTGAGCGGTGTCCTCTTGGTATTCTTTCTGAGGAACTTACCCTGTAAATTCCTACAGATATCCCCGCTCCCTCACTCCCGCAGATCATAAACGAACACCTGCACATGCAAAGGAAGAGACAAATACCAACATAACAGCTACCAAGGCATAACTATACTTCAGTCAGAAAGGAAATAAATCAACACATCACCATGATAGATAATGAGATTGGAACTATAATAGCAGTCGCTCATCAATTAATAAACAGGAAAAGTTACAACCATTGTTCTGACGTCGACCCTTCTCCTGGCTGGGCGAGTAACTATATGTGTCTTGCAATGCATCTCCTCTCTGGCAGCATAACCTCTCTAGCACTCACTAGCATTCCTCCAAGAACTCAACATCTAACACTCCATGACCAATAATCATCACTACTATCACTCAATCCTTAAATCACTAGCACTAACACTAGCTTGTCCAATGCATAATGACAAGCTTATATAGATGAAGAAGGGAGGAGGATACGATGAACCGGGACACCTTTTGCGGATTAGCATTACCCTCAAAAGCCATAAAGATGGATAAAGCTCGACAAAAGACTGATTTTTTATCCTCAGAAAAGCTCCATGTAATGAAGGAAACAACAGTCGGACGTGCGTTAAGGAAAAAAGCACGACTAAATTTGGTTGGCGCGACTGTTGCTCTAAGACAGAGTGCCAATGGTCGCGCCCTCTTTTGAGGATCTCCACCATTGGCGCGGGTAGAATACTGTGGACTTGCGCCAATGGAAAAAGATCACTTTTCAGGGATAATCTGCAGAAGATGTCTTCAGGGAACATGGAGTACATACTCAGGGGAACATAATGCAAGTGTTTTTAGACTTTGTCACTTCTTATAACTCCCGGGATGGGTCCTCGAAGGTACGACAAGAGGAGTAACAGGGATGGTGACAAATTACTGTGTAACATATGCCCCCTAAAGCATGAAGTCCGAGAGGTGGAGAGGGGTGAAATTCTTTACAAGAACACACATAAGAACACATAAGAGCACATATAGTTACTGCCGTCGAGGAGCTGTATTAAGAGACATGAATGATAGTTCAATTACGTGATGTACGTGGTATGGTCGCAGCCATCCACAAGAGAGTATATAAATAATCTGGATCCATAGTATGGACGCAACCATCTTGGTTAGGATCAATAAACTGACTCAGGTATGGTCACAGCCATCCAGTGAATGAGTCAAGTATCAAGAATCACGCCTGGATTACAACAGACACAATCCAGGGTCTTGCGCTCCATCTCGACTCGAACAAGAGTACAAGTCCATGCATGTGAATATATGAGCTGAAGTCGAACATGCATGAACATCGTCTGATTACCAGTCAATAATGGAAACTGTTAACAGATGTGAGAGGTACCACCAATAATTACAATGGCCCTCAAGGTACTATAGGTACAATCTACGGTGTGTGAATCAATGGTCTGAAGTTGAACACCCGTAGAATCATTCGATCGGAGGCCAATGATGAAAACCTCACGTCGAACACGAAGAACCTGCCATTGAGGCATGCAGGCTCCAAGGCACCGGAAAGGAGTCTCTAGATCAATTCCTTGGATAATGAGTTGAAGTCGACAGGGAGTGACCTTGATCGAAGGTGGGCCATAATTTTTCCCACATCATCGACACGAGACAGAGAGATGAATTTGTGAATCAAGATTGTGCGAACTATCAGAGGGAGGTTGTTTTGCAGAGGTCAACTTCTCTTGAACATATCGGCGGCACATTAACGGAATTGGCAGTATTTGACATCAATGTATCAAAGGTCATGATGACGAGGCAATGAGTGAATGAGAGGTCAAATAGGGTACCCAAGTCCATGGAAGCAAGTGAAAGATATGAGATGGAAATATCCCCAACCCGGACACGAAAGCATAAAGTGCCATGTTCAAGAGCGACATACTGCCATTACGGTAATAATTATGGTTAAAAAATTTTCTTTTCCCCCCGCCATTTCTGGCGAGTACCCGAGTTATTTTTAACAAGCTTGATGGGGATAGCATATGCTTGTGTTGTGACAAAATCCGATGTCATTAAGTTTTAACGAGTCTGACAAAGGAAGAACTCGGCGTCTTTTCATGTTTAGAGAGTTTGAAAAGACAGCAGAAAAGGAAACTCCAGAGATGTCCTTTTTCGTAAATTTGTGTCTCTCGGGCCCGAAAAAGTATAAAATAATACCCGAAAGAACCGCCCGATCATTACGATCGAGGAGTACTTTTCATGATTAGTGACTTCGACCTGAAAAAGTAAAAAAGCGGTCAAAACCACGTCGTTTCGTAACCACTAACGAGTTTGAAACGACAAAAACCCGGTAATCTTTTTATGTTTTAACGGTCGACAAAAAGAACTTAAAATGACCGCCCCTTATCACCATTTAACGAGTCAAGAGGAGCGACTCGGCAATCTTTTCCTCTTTAAATGGTCAGAAAAGAGCTGAAAGTGGACCTCCATTTTTATTTTCTTTAACGAGTCAAAAAGGGAAAAATACTCGACAATCTTTTCATATTTTACGAGTCAGAAAAGAGCGTAAAGGCGACTCGTCCTGAAGGAACGAGTGGTATAAGGGATAGTAACTGGTTCCGGTAATGGTGGAACTCACTTGAAACACGTAAAGGTTAAGAGGCTGGCTAATAAAACCACTCATCGCTGCGGTTCCTCATGAAAGGAGAAACAACCAAGTGAAAGCATATGATCGGCTAAAAAGATGGTGGCGATGGAATGAAACAACCAAGGCTCATCTAGCAGGATTTAGCGGATAAAAGGCAATCACGGGATGTAAATGGGTTCATTTTTACACAAGCTTGAACCATGGAGAACTTTGCTTGTTAAAATTTTTGTTGCATGCCCCCAGCATGATGCCCCTAGCATGATCATACAAATCGAGGTACATGCCCCCCAAGCTTCATGGCATTCACAGAGTGGATGGAATGAAGGTTTACTTGGAAAGACTCGATTTTGAAGGGGAATGCATGCCCCCCCGGGCTTCAGTCACGCGCCCGGGTGAGCTGCCGTCCTCAGAATGACGGGGTGGGTGCTGGGGCATTTCTTGTGGAAATAAGACCATTTAGGAATGGCAGATGACTATATGTGAAGTGTGAACCGGGGAATGAAAGTTGGTCTACGACTTTGATCGTTCTTCCTTCATGCGGAAAACACATCACTCTGAAGAGTGAGGACACAATAGCATGTATGCGATAAATATAGTCTCGTCCAAGGAGTAAATTGTAATCTAACGGACCTTGGACTACAATGAGACCCATTTGGATAGTCTTCCCTTCTAACGTGATAGGTACATTGGGAAGAATTCCTAAAGGTCGAGTGATTTCTCGATGGAAACCTATGAGGTTTCTCATCTCAGGCAGAAGCAGTGGGGAACCAAGTGCTTCCCAAGTTGTTGGAGAAAGGATACTCACAGGAGATCCCTCATCAATAATTGTACCAGCCATAACCATGCGGTAGACTTGGACTATAATGCGAAATGGTATGGAGGCTGGTAACCGAGGATTGACTAGTTGATCCCAATTAAAGGAAACAACTAGGTTGCTTGGAGGTGGGACTGGATATACAACCGGATATGATTCTAATGGACTTTCTTCCTGGTGTGAAGAAATGAGAGGGATGCTCACTTGATCATTAACGTCTATGTCAATGAATAGAATTTGGACGGTGGGTTCTTCATTCTTGGCAGTGATAACATCATCTGAGGAGGTAACTTCTGAAGGTGAAACCGGGTCACTTGTAATCCGGACCGTTTGACTGTTGTCTGGTTTGGATTCAGATGTAGGATCATCTAGGGTTGGAAATTTTGAAAGCAAAACCAGGTCACTTGTAAGCCGGACCTTTTGACTTTTGTCTGGTTTGGATTCAGGTGTAAGAGCATCTAAGGATGGAACTTCTGTAGGCAAAACCGGGTCACTTGTAAGCTGGACCTTTTGAAAGACCGGGTCACTTGTAAGCTGGAACTGTGGACATTCGTTTGGTTTGGACTCATGTGGTTCATCTTTGACGATCAAGTGGTGCATAGATGATGAACATAAATCACTCGTTTCGACCAGGGACTGCTCTGAAGCAGGTGGAGCACAGGTAGGTTCCGGAAGAGAAAGTTGGACTAAAGAGGAATCATGTTTGATCACTTGGTTAGTGGAGAGATGCTCTGCAGTCGTAAAAAGACGCTGATATCTAGCGGGTAGTTGGGGTAAGGGATCCGACAGACTTGCCAACAAACGGGAAGCTTCATCCATAAGTGGAAAAAGGCGAAGGAGATGATTACCGTCACAAAGTCGACAAGGGAAACGAACCTTCCCTTTTTTGTTACCAACTAGTAAGGTATCGTCGATTTGCGATAGTAAGGGGTGAGTCGGGTCACGGGACCATATCTCTAGGATTCTGGGAATGCCAGGACAATCAGAAAGAAAATGGTCCCCTTTGCATAATCGACAAGGAGACCGAAGCTTCCGGGGAGGAGCAGAAGGTGGTTCCACTTCTGATAGCTTCGTGGTAGACACGACCTTTCCCTTAGGAGACTTCTTCTTTTTGGTCTTCTTCTTCTTCTTCTTAGCCACCTGGTTAGTGAAATCCAAGGTTTCACCAGGCGACGTAGAAGATGAGGACGCAACAATAGGCGAAGAAGGGAAGGGGTCCACCTTAGAATCAACATGGTGTTGTTCGGGTGGAGGAGGTGGTGGTGGGATAGGAGTCATCACACTTGAGACCATCGAGTTTGAAAACAACCATACGGGTAAATCAATGGTCAACCCAGGCAAAGACAATGTTGCAATATACTGAACACCAACATTTCCAACAGAAGGAAATGTGCGAGGGTTCCCATCAGGAGGAACACCTTGGCCGGTGGGCACCGGAAAAGTTGCCATTGAACGAGAAATAACCCTACTCAAGCTAACACAAACAAAATCTAATTGGGTAATGTTATCGTGGCCAATAAATTTTAAGACACTGAACTTAACCTTTTCATTTTTTAAGAGTCGAGAAAAGGATAAAAGATGACTCTAGTCTCCTTCGAATATTTAATGAGCACGAAGTGACAAGACGCTCACAGGCACCTTTTCGTTTAGGGAGTCCGAAAAAGATCAAAAGTGACTGCTCTGGAATTCTAGGAAGAGGGTGTGCCAAACTTTTCGCAAAACCACAAAATACTTTTTAGGGTACGGGTGGTCGATCTTCGTGAATGTTGTGTTCACTGCATTGCGAATCGTAGGGCGGCTGACACAGCTTCCTATGGATAAAGGCTTTATTCCTATAGGGGTCTCCCAATATATACTCGACGGTACGTGGGAGCACAGTCCGTATTGGCACCTATCGTTTCACCGTGGAGGAATCACCCAACCACTCGACGATAAACTACCAGGTTTAAAGACGCCGGAACAGGTCTCTAACCTAGACCTCTAGAGTGTTTGCGTTATGTTCCAATGCGTTTTTATGTTCATTGAGTTCATTTTAAAGTTTATCTTTGATTATGTTTCAGTTTTTTGGTCCTACCGTATGTGATATCTCAAAAACTTTTTACATGCAAACTATATGCCACAATTAAAATATTTTGATGCGATGAACTCTATCTACAGGAGGGTTGATATCTTTTTCACAATCGAAATGATCACTTCAACAAACCACAAAGACCCTAATGCAGCTAATAACAAGAAACGAAATTTTGTCTTTTTCTTTTTAATAGCAACAAATAACAATAAATGCTAACTACTATGATGCAAGAGATTTTTTTTTGTTTTTCTTTCCTTTAAGATGGCATGATGCATGTAAACAAATTCTAAGAGATATGCACAATCCAAGTTCAGTCAAAGAAGTAGAACCAATTCTGAAATACTAAAATGAACCATGCAAGCAAGGAAAAACACAAAGACTAGTGAACTTCAAAGAGGCTAGAAGTGAAGTATTAAGAGTATAGAAGATCAAGCTTTAACAAATCACTGGATAGGTGCAGAACACATCCAACAAGTTGACTGGATAATCAAGAGATCGAAACTTCCCACAGAAGGCTAGACATGCAATGTCACTAGATATCCTAGGGCTGAGACGAAAATCAATAGAAATGAGCAAACAGCTGAGGGATACAGGCTAAGACCAGTCAAGCAGAGGTTCAACACAGTTCCAAAGGCTGAAAGAGATATATAAAGAGACTGAATGAGCTTTCCACCCACACACAGGCAAAATTTACAGAGTTGGCGCGACTGTCAGCCTGCAACTTGCGCTACCACAGGATTGGCGCGAGTTGCTTTTGAGCAACATGCGCCAACTGACACGACTGTCAGAGAAATAACCGCGCCAATTAAGCTTGCCAACTAGAAAAAAAAATGATACGACCTCAGGTCGGGTTGACAGTGCTCAGATGGGTCAAACAGTAAAGAATAATCTCAAAACTTACTCAGGAAGCTCATTCACTCAAGCAAGTAGAAGAAAATTAACATGCAAGACAAAAATCAAATAGTTCCCTCCCCAGTGGAGTCGCCAATTTGTTGGTCAGGTAAATCCCCTCCGCGGACAGAGGCGATCCCACTAGCCTATAGCAGAACTAGCCACAAACAAACCACGCTGCTACGTAACTTCCTAGTTATGCATCAAAGGTAAATCAAGAAGACTAACCTGGAGTCCAACGCTATGATTGAAGCTGAGTTGATATCCCCGCTCCCTTGCTCCAACAGATCACAAACGAATACCTGCACATGCAAAGGAAGAGACAGATACCCACACAAGAACTACCAAGGCACAACTATATTTCAGTCAGAAAGGAAATAAATCAACACATCACCATGATAGATAATGAGATTGGAACTATAATAACAGTCGCTCATCAATTGATAAACAAGAAAAGTTACAACCATTGTTCTGACGTCGACCCTTCTCCTCGCTGGGCGAGTAACTATATGTGTCTTGCAATGCATCTCCTCTCCGGCAACATAACCTCTCTAGCACTCACTAGCATTCCTCCAAGAACTCAACATCTAACACTCCATGACCAATAATCATCACTACTATCACTCAATCCTTAAATCACTAGCACTAACACTAGCTTGTCCAATGCATAATGACAAGCTTATATAGATGAAGAAGGGAGGAGGATACGATGAATCGGGACACCTTTTGCGGATTAGCATTACCCTCAAAAGCCATAAAGATGGATAAAGCTCGACAAAAGACTGATTTTTCATCCTCAAAAAAGCTCCATGTAATGAAGGAAACAACAGTCGGACGTGCGTTAAGGCAAAAAGAACGACTAAATTTGGTTGGCGCGACTGTTGCTCTAAGACAGAGCGCCAATGGTCGCGCCCTCTTTTGAGGATCTCCACCATTGGCGCGGGTAGAATACTGTGGACTTGCGCCAATGGAAAAAGATCACTTTTCAGGGATAATCTGCAGAAGATGTCTTCAGGGAACATGGAGTACATACTCAGGGGAACATAATGCAAGTGTTTTTAGACTTTGTCACTTCTTATAACTCCCGGGATGGGTCCTCCAAGGTACGACAAGAGGAGTAACAGGGATGGTGACAAATTACTGTGTAACACTTCATTTGAACATGTATAGTGTTGCAACCACGCCTCACATAAATTCAAATAATTAGTTTCCTTGTGCAAGTTTCTTTGTAGACCTGAACCTTCTTGTCATAGATCTGCAATATTTGATACCACTCTTATGCAAGAAAAAATTACTTTTCCTACAAAATTCGAGCTTTTTCTTCTTTGAGATGTCGATGTATTGTTGAATTCAAGGTGCTCATCCACCTTTTGCTATAACTCTCTCATTCTGTAGGTTTGTTCACACAAAACCCTCCTAATCCACACACAAGAATCTATTTTTCATCAACATGTACTCTACTTGTTTTGTTGTATTTCTTCACACTAAATACCATAATCCTTCATTGAATCCATCAAAATCATGGAGACTTCTACAAAATTTAGAACCTAAATATATTTTAACCAAATTCAATCTCGATCTTCACCACAATCTCAAATGTGATTCTACGCAACTCTAGTCTAAACAAGTTATACCAATCTCATTTAATCTCCTTATATTTCCTCACATAGATGTACTATTTTCTATCAGGGATCATGCATAGATTTTATTAATCTGAAGATAACTAACATTCACAAGCACAATTGTATTCAAACAACACACATATTCAAAGATCAAAATCCATGTTAACTCATATTTCACATAGATAGGAATTCTCCAAGCGAGCATGCATGTGGATAATTTATATACAGGAAGTTTGAAACTTCATTTCATTAATAAAAGTTTGTACATGCATCTATCTTTACTCCCGAACTCTCTCATTGCTCTCTTTGTTTGATTCTATATTCATTTGACCATCCTCTCTTTTTCTCACATTTACTCTCTCTTTTTTTCATGTAGGCTTACAATAGATATAATTTTTAAACATCACATATTTTTCTAGATCCTAAAATCACTTCATAAATCACCCATAAATCACTCCACAAACCAGATTGTTTTAAATATGAAAATCACTCAATCTATCCTTAGAATCTCAAGCTATACAAGGAAAATTTTCTTTTAACATATCAACATAATCATACCTATCCAAACATCTAGAATCATGACTCATTCACTTAGATTTCCTAGAATAAATCAACTCAATATAATATTTACATAGAAGAATATGAATTCTTTTCAAAATGTTGAGACCCCCTTTTAGGAACGTTATCAAACAAAAATCTTGATGGTTTAGAAGATCTTATTCTACTGCATCATTGTTCCTCTATGTGGATTTCCGTAATTCAGTTAATGTTGGAGTGGTCAAAGTATATGGTCATAGTATCAAGGTATGGACTTTATTGGTTATGAGGTTCTTCAATTCAGAGTGAACCATTTGGAGTAAGATATTGAAGAGCCCATCCATTGATGAAGATTAAGGAAAGTAATCACTAAGAAAATATATTGGAGTATGTGGCTCCTACTTACCTAGTGTGATCATACTGGAGTTTTAGGATTGTTGATCATTTAAAGGTAGAGCTTATCTTCACTAGATTGTTAGTTTATATTTGGTGGTTAGATTTAGTTGGTTTGAGATGTATTCTCCAACTAATTAGCTTCTTACATTTGTATGTAGTTGAGATATTCTCTCAACTAGATAATTATGTGTCTAAAATAATTTATTATCTTAAACATAATTATTATTATATCTATATTTATTCTATTACATTAATATATAAAAATGATAACCACACATTCTAAAATAACTTAGAGGATAACCATTGCAACAATAAAAATGAGATCTACCAACACCAATGTAATGAGCCGAAATAAAAGTGGAATTTGAAATCTGTTGGAGAATCTAATTCCAACCACTTGGTAGGTGTCAAAACCATCCCTCCAAGTGTTAGGTGTGAAAACCATCCCTCCAAATGTGCCACTTCAGATTGAGTTAGTTGAGTTTAAGTCTAATTTAATTCCAGTCATTTATTAGTGATATTTCTAATATAACCTTATTTAACTAATTTGTAATACTAAGCCGAACAAGTCTTCTCCTCCACATTTTGTTTTGGGTCAAAATCAACTGTGGTCATCGAATTTACGGTTCCCGATAACTTCACAACTTTTATGGTTGATCCGCAAGTGTTTTCAACGCACCTTCTCGAAAGATGAATGTCAAATTCCATTGCTGAATGGGAGTAAATGAAGCGATTGAATCTGACTTTTATGATGGATCCACAAGTGTTTTCATCGTACCTTCTCGTAATATGAATGTCAATTTCCATGGAATGAAGCAATTGAATCTAACTTTTATGATGGATCCGCAAGTCTTTTCAACGTACCTTCTCGTAATATGAATGTCAAATTCCATGGCTGGGAATAAATGAAGCGATTGAAGCTAATTTTAAGTTAAAAGTAAAATTAAAATTAAAAAATTGCGTTTTTAGAAATATTCTATCCCAAATTTAAATTAAAAATTTACAATTTTAAAAATATTCTATCCCAATAATTGTTTATTTAAGAAACATACTTCTATAATGTAGAGTTTAAAGTTGAAAACGTGTGAAATAAAACGTCTTAGGTCACTTAACAAACTTATTTCAATATGTTTAACTTAGGAATATAAAAGAATCTAAGACAAAATGTTGTTGAAAATTTGTGAACGAAGAACGAAACTTGGATCTTCAAAGCAGCGCAGAGACGAACAACTGGGGGGATCCTCTATATTAAGTTGTTTTTTATTTTATTTTTAATTATGCATTTAGTGTAATGATTAGAAAGACCAGCATAGAGTAAAGAATGAGCATGTTTAGTACATCAAAACATATTTGGTAGGGAGAATTGTATATTTCGGCTCCGGTAGATACGTTTTGAAGAAACTCTCCATTTAACTTGGATGTTAAAAAAATTACGGTAAAGTAAGGTAAGGCAACGTACATGACACTGAAAATATGTCTAGTATCATCGCGTTTTGAAGAAACTCTCTATTTAACATGGATGTTAAAAAAATTAGGGCAAAGTAGGATGGTGCAGTGTACATAACACGGAAAATATGTATAGTATTATTGCCAACATTAATAAATTAGATGTATCTTGTTAGGTAATAATAACACGGAAAATATGTATAGTATTATTGCCAAGTATATAATAGCGTATTTGTGGTTTTTTTAGTATTTGTGGTTTTTTTATTGCATATATAGATTGAGCACTCTACAAAATTTGAGGGTACTTTGATTGTCCAGGGGTTACTCATCAAATTTGTGATTTCATTAAACTACTGCCAGATTTTAAAGAGATTAGAAAAAACACAAAAAATTTTTTTACAAAACTTCTAAAAAAAATCTAACTAAAAACAACCAACTTTTTAAAATATTCCCATAATACTAAATACTAAAGTAGCTTGTAAGACCAGCACGTGCCCGACGTTGATAAACCAGCGCCATTTGTGTTTACACATTTTCGGAATTGGCACTAGAGCATGGAGACTTACTGTTTCATTCTTCATGCCTTTTTATGGTTTGTTATGAAAGAATTTACTTGGAAGTGTTGTATTTCTGTTATAACTTTACAACGGGATTTTGAGGTCGTATTTAGTCTTTTCCTAACTCAAGTGGGGGACAAAACCTGCAACTCCACTATGTTCGCAACAAAACCAGTGAGAGTCCAACTTCATACTACCACGATGATAACTTTGAAAGGACGATTCCTGCTACGCAATTTGCTGCTGTCCACGAATTGATTCCCTGTGAACTGTAGACTTTATTGTAAAGGGCTCACTATTATTTCCAAAACTGAACTCCTCATCAACTTGCAGTCTTTCCAGGCTCCAGTTACACATGCGTATCTATCAAATACGACGAAAAATGTGAAAGGAATATCGAACATCACATACGACGAAAAGCGTGAAAGGAATATCCAAAATGAACGGATCGCGATCATTGTTATACTTGGATCCTCATAGAAGGTTAGAAGATCCAAGATATTAATAATATTTGGCCGAGTATGAACTATTAAAAAAAGGATAAATTGGATGAATATTGGTATAGGTATTATATGTCTAACTGAAGCATCTTCCCCACTGGCTATGCAACTATTCCTAGCCAACTGTTCGTACGTCTCAGGAACACTCCCATGTGAACATCGGCTTTTCAATGTGTAAGAGTCTAATAGTTTTCTCAGCTTTCCGTTAATGTTGACTAAATGAGAGACCCAGAACGATTCCTTCCTGCTTTTTTCGTACCCTGATGACTTTTATGATATTGGCGTGCTTCATAACTACCGTATGAATCTTATTTATTTCAATATATTCCTGCAGATTTCATTATTCTTTTGACTCCATATCATATCTTGCAATCCCAGGCGTTAGCCACCCTATAAAATACAAGAAAACAAAACAGTTTTGTGAGTTCAAGATACCGTATGGAATAGGTCTGAATTAAGAATTCCAGTTTCCTCAATTAAATCTAGTGATAAAAATTAATATAAATATTCCCCTGGAATGTAAAGCCAGTGACGTAACAAAGAGTACTTATAAAATCTAGGTGCTCATAAGGTAAGTTGACCACAAATCCCATATGTAATCATATAAAATTGATTGTTTTGACGGCTGAACAACTTTAACCTTAAATAAATCACGCGCAGCCTTGTATAACTATTTTTTAAAGCGCATGAACGTACGTATATGCTGGCATTTCATAAAAATATGGCCAAGGGGAAGTAACTGGTACGACAAAAACCGCAATGAACACTAAGACAAAAAATAATATAATATTCCCCTTAGAACGTAAATCTAGATGTTATACCAAAGAGTAACTCTTATAAGAGAAGTTGAACATAAATCCTATACGATATATAAAATCGATTGTTTTGAAGCATGAACACTTTATATACAGCACACTCAGGCTTGTATAACTAATTTTTAATCTGCATTAACTTCGTCATATAAAGCATAGGAAAACATTTTAAAAATAAAAAAATGACAATGGGAAGGAACGTGTCGAACAAAAACCTCATTGAACACTTAAACAATCGTGAACTACGATAATGGGTTTGTACTTTACTTTTTTAATAGTTTTTGTTAAAAATTGTGAAAGTTATTCATGTAAATTGGTGGGTTTACACAAGATTATGTTCGATAAGATTTTACTGAAACTATTATAATTACTTATGCTCATCCTTGCTAACATATATGTTACGAGAATATTGCGTGATTACTCTATACGAATCATGGATTTTTATAATTACTTATCCTCATCGTTCGTAATATTTATTCTGAGAGAAATATTGCGTCCTAGCAAAATAAGAATCATGGACAATTACATTTGCTTGTGAGCATCGAAATAAGCCCATATGTACTTCCTCATTTTATATGGGACTCGAGCACTAATGCTCTGCCACTAATGTCCCCTCATTAAGCATAAAAGTTCAATGTATTGATGTAAAATATTTTCTGAAGAAAGAGAAAGCACTTACAGGAATTTGATTAAATAATCAAAGAGAATGATCAGCACTGAATCCGATATTCACTTTGGTATATCAGAGTTAGAGAATCCAGATCCAAGTATATTCCACAGTCATTCATGGCTCTTGACTCATAAATTCAAACGAAAACGGGAGAAAATTGTTTGTCGTTTGTTTGATGAAGTAAAAATAAACACACTAGCAAATTATATTCTGAAATGTTAAAATTGTATCGATATTTTTTATTTTAATTTTTAATTTTTAAATTAATATTATTATTTAATTAAGTAATATTTGAAAATGATGTGTTAGTACACCTTTGTAGGTTAGTGTGAAATTTTAAAACAATCCATACACTATCTACATGGAGGAGAAGTTCTGGCCATTAGACTTCTTGATATAAAGGGCCGATGGGGCAATACCTTCCCTTTTGATTAACCTTCCACTCATCACTTTAGTTTTGAGGTGGTTTTTCCATTACTCCATTACCATCTCGTAGAAAATGCACAGTGAAACTCTTTCAATGATCCACTCCTCTAGTGTATTCAATGTCTATAAATGTTTTACTCTACTCATTCTCACTACTTACATGGCACGTGATAAGCAGCTCGTGGAGTATATTGATCCTTGACTGCAACAAAGAATTACATCTATGAACAAAATTACATTCAATAAACAAATTGTAGAGCTCTTTATTGGTTTGTGAACTTTGTCTCAGCGATTTGTGTTTTTACTGCAATTTGAAACAGCCACCAACATTTCAAAGCTTTATATATATATATATATACATTGTAGATTTTGGTTATTTGCTATTGCTTATTTAGTTCATCTATTCGAGTCTCTTTCTAGATCATCTTAGAATGTTCCAACGAATCCATACTCATTTCTCATTGCATTTGATGTTTCTCTTCCCTTTGTATGCTGCTTTTTCTTTTTATTTTAGTTCTATTAATCTTTTCATGTGAAATTATGTAACCCTGATCTCCCTTGTATAGTTGGCTTCATTTGGACATCTTTTCTGTAAACATCATGTCCCTTGTGTAGTTGCCTTCATTTAGACATCCCTAGAGTGTTTGGAAAAAGAAATATATAGTTTGCTAAAATATTATTAAAATCTTTTTTTGTTATTTTTGGAAACTATAATTATGTGTTTAGTATAATTTCTCTTTAAGAAAAATACATGATTATAAAATTTTGATATAAATATTGTTTTTAACTTTAGACAATTAACTTAAAAATAAGGTTTAAAGAAATTTTAAATAATAATTCCTAATCTATTTTTATATAATTAGTATCTCACTTATTTAAAATATGTTTTAATTATTAAATAGGTAATGTGTCTTTATTAAATTATTTTTATGGAAGATATTTTTTTTTAAGATCATTTCATCCTAATTTAATTATTTTTTTAAAATCTGATAGTGTTTAGGATGATATAAATATACTATAATGTAACTACAAAATTAGATTATTAAAATAATTGCATTCCATTGTCAAATTAAATTTCTTACATTTAAATTTAAATAAAAACTTTAATGTGAACTTGAAAAATTTCAGAATTAAAATGTTATAAGTAATAATGCTCCTATTATAAGATTTCTTAAATTTAAATTTAAATAAAAACTTTATCTTAAAAAGAATTGGAAAAATTTCAAAATTAAAATATTATAAGTATTAATTAATATATTTTTAAAAGACTTACAATTTTTTTTATATTTTAAATAATTGAAAATAACTAATAGGGTTAGAATGAAAATTAGTTTTCGTATTTGATTTTAAAAATATTTTTTATACATTCTTAAAATAATTTAAAATATATATATATATATATATATATTATATATATATATATATATATTTATATATATATATATATATTTATAAGATTAATGAAAAAATTATTATTTTAAAATTACTTCCATATTTGTTAAGCCACTCCTCCAAAATTTTTAAACTTTTCAAAATTGAATCTTACGTTTCCAAATTTTATGCGGATGACTTATGGAGCGCCGAGCATTACTCCTCCAAACCCCAATGCAGTCCCATATCCAAGTTAATATGTTATTAAATACATGGGTATCAATAGCAAATCGTCAAGTTTTTCCATAACACCCCACTTCATGTCGCACTGCATCAAAATTTCTGAAGTTTTCATGTTAGCATGCGCATGACGGCCATAATCTTGAACTCGACACTAAAGCTCTTCTCCCAATTTTAACTTCTTCAGCAGCTCTAACGTGTTCAATTGGACTGTTTGAGTTTTCTCTGGTTGTTCTCATCAGTAAAAGCTGCAAAGAGATACCTGTAGATTTTTTAAATTGGAAAAGTTATATAAGAAACACATATGTAGATATGTAATTTAAACCTGTAATTCCTAGATAAACACAATTTTCAGAGCTGGTTTTTGTATAACAATTTCATATTATTTGTAATAAAACATCCATGTGGTCCTAGCTTAGGATGACAATTTTCGAAATTCATTTCTTTGAGAATCATCATATTGATTATTCCATTGCTTTGTTCATAGCATTGATGGATAGAACCTATAATAGAGACTCATTGATGTAACCACCAATTTCACCAAATCTGACCTTGATAGGAGCTTGTCAAGCCAATATAATACAACCCTCTAAATGGATTCATGTGTACTAAAAATAGCTCCTAGGGGGTGAGTGGTCTTCCCTACAATTAATTATATTCAATTCTAATCCAAATTCAGTACCATACTAAAATCACAGTTCAACAATATTTGCTCCATGACATTCTAGAAATACAATATAGGGACAATTACCTTATTATTAGGGCTACAATGTGAGTATTTTTTCTCATGATGGACAACAATGTTGAAACACTTAGAAAGGCTGAAGTATCTGCGTTCCACTCGTAAACCTTTTTTAACATTTTTATGCAACCAAAGAATTGTTCAATCTATCCACAAATTGGACTCCCATACAACAAATAACCTGAAAGTTACTCACATCTTCACAGAACCTTGGCAAATCTCAATAGTCCATTATATGCCATCTATAAAATGTTTCGTTACATATTGAAATTTATAATAATTTTTTATAGTCTCTCTATAAAATTTTAGCAATTTTTAAGGTAAAATAATTATATATTAAAAAATTTGGGCTAAAAAATGGAAATTAACGAATTTCTTTTTGGAAAAAGAATGGAAAATTAGCCCACTTGCGAATATTAGCCCCTAAAATTTTCCATGAGCTTAATATTTGACTAGCAACTTAGGAATTGCATGCATATTTCTTGGTCATTGGAAGTTTGACTTATTAGCAAAGAGTCAGACTCCAGACCAAGCTAACAACTCCACAATGTTTTCAACTATGATTGGCAGAATTACTGATGATCATAATCAAGGATGAATAACTTCACACATATATAAAAGGGTATGCATCTTTGTACTCAAAACGAATAATGTGTGTCATGATAAATTTTTACCTTTGCATTATAATTGAGGAATATAAATAATCATAATACAAAGCATGATATCTCAGTGAATTATAATCTCAGGAAGCAATAGATAAAACATGACAACATGAAAGGTCAATGAGAAGTTGTAAGGATTATTTCAATTGCCTTGTTATTTGACGTAGATAATGTTTGAACTTCAATTAGGCATTCTAAAACATGGTTGACAAAGTCTTGGTTAAGCACCCAATGCACGAAAATTTAATGCACATATTCATTTTATATTTTGAATAATCCATTGATATTATGAATGGGAAATGAAGATAACAAAAATATAATATGAGGAGTCAAGAGAGCTAGTCATCTTAAATGATGCATGACACATCCATACTGAAAAATTTCTTCATCTAGTTTAACATAACAAGGGTGCTAGACACATTTACAAAACCACACATTCTGACTAGCAATCAGGCATCTACTCCAAAGGCATCATCCTTAGCATAGTGAGGCATCAACCAAACAAAAAGATTATTTATGATGATTAAGAGGAAATTTGTAAAAGGATATCCCATAGCATTTTTCCAATTCCAACATGTAAAATCAAAATCCAAAAGCATCATGTTACATAAACTAAACATAATCAAATACATAAAGATCTTTACAACTGATAAAACACACATTCAAGCCTCCAATCGCATATCTATTTAAATATTATGCATTAAGAAAATGGTTCTACTCATCAAATAGAAAGGATATTCACAATTCTTAAGAAAAATTTCTTATAAATATCGAGTGGGATTGTTCAAAATATAGAATTTATAATAAAACCAATAAGATCATTTTCCATATACAAAAGATATAGAGTAATGAACTAACATGGCTCTTTATATGGGAAGGGAAGGAAAGTGTATTCTGGCCCAATCTTAAAATCCCATCCAAGAATTTAAAGAGCCCTATATTGTTATGCCCGCACCTGAAAGAAAATTTCTGAATATAATCTGAACCTAGAGTCAAGATTTCTTCGCTGAAATCTCCCTGGATCCTCGATCCATCTCCGTACTTGATTGCATAATAACATCCCCAAGGAGGCAATGGGATAGATTCACGATTTGTTACAGGGAGCCAAATGAGAGGGTAAAGATTTATAAGCATTAGAGAAATTCTGAGGTCTAAAATGGGCCTCCTAAGAAAAATGTACAGCCAAAATAAACTTAACAAGAACCAATAAGATTCAAGATGACGATGTCAACCATGGGGGATGATTCACCATTTTTGTGGTAAAAAACTAAAAAGTTAAAAAAAAAATAAAAAAAAATAAAACTACCTTTTCAGCTTGTATTTTCAACTTATCTCCCTAATACTTTACTCTAATTTCAAGTAGGAATACTTGTTAGATGAAAAATTTAATTCGTCATCCAAGGAGTACCCATGTTGAATACTTTTGATGGACCATACTACAAGAAAAATGAGAAATACACAAAAAATGTGATTGCAATCATGTTTTTCAATTATTTCTCATTTTTCGTGTAGCAGGGTCCATCAAAAGCATGCAACATGGGTACTCCTTAGATGAGGAATCAAATTTTGCATCCAACGAATGTTCTCGCTTGAAATTTTAGTAAACCCATAGGGAAGTAATTTGAAAATACAAGTTGAAAAATTAGTTTTTCCTTTTCTACCTCTAGAACTTGGTGATGTAATCTAATCTTATTTTATTATTTCCACCATTATTTTATAATTTCCTTAGGAGGCCCATTTTATGCCTCAAAATTCCCCAAATGAAGAGGACTCCCTAGAGTTGAATATGAGATCTAGCTTTTGATGGACTATGATTCAAAGGAGACACTAGAGCAACATTATAGCAACTTGCACGCTTATATAAAATAACATATTTCTACTATCCATTGAGATGAGATGAAAGGAATGGAAACTGGCACCAAATTCATTAGGATGCTTTATGCAATAACAATTTCACGTTTTCTATTCAATTAAAACATTTCCAGCTTCGGCATACACAACAAACATTCTCTGCACACATTTGGGAAAAATGCCAAGCACGGGCTCATGTGAAATTTCATATGTCATGTTTCCTGATTAATCAAGAATGCAAATCAGGAACCTCATTAGTGGAATTAATGCCTACCATTTCCACCACAATCCATGGTACTACCCACCATTCTTCCCATAATTGAAATGCCTTCGGCCCTATTTGAATAGACATATGTCAATTTAGGAAAAAAAGGGAGACTAACATATGTCATTCTTATTCACTCGACAAATGTGGACTACTTAAGAAAAGTGTAGAAAATAATTCTTAGTGAACTAATTCAAAAGGAAGGCCTATCAGCTTAAAAATCAAAATTTGATAATTAATGCCAAGAAAATAGGAAATACTTCGCATACACACAAGGATGTGGACAAAGACCTTTAAAAATGCCAAATGGATTATTTTTATCGTCATTGCCTATGAAGGCTACAATTTAACCTGGACCTCAAGTTTTTAAAATGGGCAAGTGTATTGGGCTTGTCTTGGTAGAGGGTTAGATAAAGTGATTTTTAGAGGTATTTTCCAATATGTAGTCAAATTAAGGGTATTGTTTAGTATGCAATGAACACACGTGATATGTTAGGGATTCATTGAATGAACCCCCTATGGAATCTTGATGCAAGGGCATATGTAATTCTCATTAACCCAACAGTCAAATTTCTTTACTAAAGGAATTGGTTCCTCAATGAGTGGATTGTTGGGCTAGGATGTGTTCTAATTTTCTATGTAAAATTATAAATTAGACAATTTGTTGTACTGGTGTCGTTTAGTTTATTCCTTAAAATGATATCCAAATCCTATCTTCAAGGATTTGAACCAAATTGATGTAATTTTATATATTTGACTAATGAAAATCATAGAGGAGAGAGAGTGTGCATGTGCAATTCTACCTAAAAGAGCTTTCAATATCATATCAAGTCCTTCTACGATCATTTTTGTTCTCACACTTTCTTCTGATAGCCTTGTGCTTTAATAATTGTGCCTAAGATATATATTTACACAAGACCAAGTGAGAGTGGCTCAGGACGGATCAAAGAAGGGAGAAGAGTTCCCTAAGGGAGGTGCAAAGTCGAATAAAAGAATCTAAGAAATACAGAGAGTTGGGAGGAGCAAAACCACGAGAACCAGAATTAATCCTAAAAGTGCAAACACTTAGTTGAATTTCAACTTTTAAAAATGTTTGTCAATTGTCAAAGCCTGAAGTTTTTTATTGACAGATCCAGTAACAAAGTTATTAGTCGGAAGCCCAAATTCCTAGAATCACGGAACCCATAACTTATTTAATTGAGTTTCGAGAGTTAGTCAAGTGACAGGACAAGGATTGCCAACAAAAGAAATCCTATAACAAAGTCTCTGTTTGAAATCAAGGAAGCCCAAAATTCTAGAATCCCAGAATCCCATAACTCAATTGACCATCAGGAGCTAGGGAATGAGGGGTCATCAAGTGTTTGTCATGAAATTACTTTCTGTCCCATGGATCTCTCAACTCATGGGGTTGTGGGTCTAGAAGGAGGCGAGCATGACAAAGGTTTTCCTTTATTAAAAGCTCAAGTAGGAAACCTAATGGGTAGGAAGCCTGTAACTAAATTTTAATTGCATTCTTAAAGGAAACCATGGTCACAAGATTTGTACGGAACCAGAACACACTTGGAGGTTGTTTTGTGCATCTTTCCTTTGTAATACTCCTATTTTGTTTGAATGTCCCATTGCATTTTTAACAAGGATTTGATCCAATTAGGTTGAAGGAAGTGCCAAATTAAGGTAACCAACTCCTAGAGGGGCCGATTAAGAAAATTGTTGTTGAGGTTCGCATCAAGTGGTATAAGAGGAGACCCTGCATCTGCTTCAGGGACAAGAGAAGAAATCATGTCACCTAGGCTTGTGATAGGCATTCGAGGAGATGCAAGAAGACAAGGATAGAGGCTAGTTGCTAACATAGAGGTATTCGGTGTGATGTAGCAACTAGAGGCGATAATCTGAGCAATGGAGACTGGTCGACACAGAGAATATAAGTTGGAGATGAGAGTGTTGAGGAGGAAACCATAGAGGAAGAAGTAGCAGAAGAACTAGCAAAGGCTAAGGTTTTAAGAGTAGTCTTGGGTTCTATTATGAAATAAAACCTGATTTATCCTATTATATAGGTAACATGAATTTGAAGGAGTTGATTGAATAGATCACACAAATGGAAAAATCTTCGAGGAAATGGATTAATAGAAGAAGGTCAATTTGTTAGTGAAAATATTGAAAGGACATGGAAATCTCTATTTGGATTGTGTATAAATAGAGAGGAGGAGGAAAAATAAGAAGAATATCAAGAGCTTGAATAGAATGGTGGCAACGAAAAGAGGGATCTTGTTTCCAAAGGATTACCATTTTACATTTTTAATAAGTAAGTAGGATCATAGATAGAGATCCATAACAATTAGGTAATACACAAAGGAGTTCTACAATGTGAACTGTAGAGTTGGATATGTGGGAGAGTCTGTAGAGAAGATTGGTACATCAATGGGATAAGATTGGACATTCAAGATGAAATAAGTGTATTGTCACCAATAATGATGGGGGAGGCCTACCGATTGGCTTTGAAAGTAGAGGAGAAGCTTGCAAGGAAGAAGCAGGCAAAGGAAAAGGTGTTGCTAAAGGTAGAGGGTAGAAACAATGTAGAGGAAGATCTACTGCATGAAAATATGGGCTACTGGCTCTGGTCCACAACGACAACAAGAGCGAGACTCTAGATATTGAAGATCCTTTTCCATAGGATGAGGAAGATATAGGAGAGAGTTTCGTTGCTATAGTTGTGGCAAGCTAGGACACATCACAATTGATTTTCTAGAGAATAGAGAATCATGCCAAAGTAATTACGTTGGAGCTCTAGAAGAATACATGAAGACAGAGTTGAAGGAAGCAGAGAATGTGCCAGAGATAAGAGAAGCCCTGATGATGATTAAAGTGTTGATAAGACAAGGGAAGAAAGTGGTTGAGTCATACTAGAGGAAAGAATTATTCTAGACTATTTGTAAGATTTAAAGTACAAATTTTGATTGATAATTGTAGTAAATACAACTTAGTCTCCACAAAGGTTGTATTAAAGTTGAATTTGAAGAAGACGATGCACCCAACACCCTGTAAGGTGTCTTGGTTGTAGAAGGGATATCAGATTTGTTAAATAAAAAGTGTGAGGTGGAGCTACAGATTGGTAGTTACAAAGACGATATTTTTTTTTTGATGTCATGCTGATGGATATGTGTCAAATTTTGCTTAGAGGACCATGGAAATTTGACGGAAGTGTTGTGCATGATGGTAAGGGGGACACTTATAAATTTGATAAAGATGGCATCAACCATACTTTGTTTCCATTACACAAGGAGGGAACTTCTGGAAGTAGTGACTTGAAGGCATTGTTGATGAGTGGAAAGGAGTTTCTGTAGTATTTCGTACCAGAATATGTATCTTTTGTTATTATTTGCAAGCCTAGACTATTTCTTACTTCTATTACTAACTTAGATCCTATAGAAATTCAAGATATGTTGTATAAGTATCATCATATTGATGTGGATTATTTTCCAAATGAGTTGCACCGGTAAGGAGTATCAGTCATCACATTGACTTGATACTAGAAGCTAGTTTACCCAATAAGGTTGATTATCACCTATCACCTAAGGAGAATGAAGAAGTTGGAAAGCAAGTAGGGGAAGTGTTATATAGGAGACTGATCATAGAGAGTCTTAGTCCATGTGTCACCCACAACATTAACTCCAAAGACGGATGGAGGATGTAACATGTGTACAAACTCCAAAGCCTTCAATAAAATTACAATCAAGTATCATTTCCCCTACCAGTTATTGATGTCTTTTTGGATTGTTTGAGTGGAACCAGTTGGTTTTCAAAAATTGATTTAAAGAGTGGATACCATCAAATCAGAATCAAAGAGGGAGATGAGTCAAAGACTATATTTAAAACTAGTGAGGGCTCATATGAAGCGATGGTCATGGCTCAAGTACTTTCATAAGGCTAATAAATGAAGTATTGAAGGAATTTATAGGGAAGTTTGTGATTTTTTACTTGGATGACATCTTAGTGTAAATGACAGAGCATCTGAGGCATTTGGGCTATATATTAGAAATTTTATAGTAATCAAATTTTCTTGTGAATTTGAAGAAATGTACCTTCCTGAAGTAAGGGTTGGTGTATCTAGGATTTTTGATGAGAAGGATTAAATATCGAAACAGGTAAGTTGAAAGTTATCCTTCAATGGCCATCTCCTAAGATTGTTTTTGAACTTAGAAGTTTTCATGGTTTGGTGAGTTTTTATAGGAAATTTATTAGAAATTTCAGCAAGATGAGCGCTAGAGACAGTGAAGAAAAATAAATAGCCATTTACGTTTACTAATGAAGTTGAAAGAGGGTTTCAAATGTCAAATACCAATATTACAAAAAAACTAGTACGTTCTCTTCCAAATTTCAATAAGCCTTTTTAAGTGAACAGTGATGCTAGAAATTATTGAATTAGAGCAGTGCTTATCCAGGAGGAAAAACCCATAGCCTATTTTAGTGACAAATTGAATGAAGCCAAGAGAATGTACACAACCTATGCGAAATATTTCTATGCAATAGTTCAAACTCTTAAGAAATTGAGGCATCCTTTCTTATCTAGAGAATTTATTTTATATAATAACAAGCATGCTCTTCGATATATAATGAAACAATACAAGTTGACCAAGAAAAATATTAAGTGGGTTGAGTACTTACAGAGTTTTACATTTGTTTTAAATCACATTAGTGGTCAATCTAATAAACTTGCAAATACTTTGACTAGAAGGCATGTTTTGTTGCAGGAGAGTCAAATTCAAGTCTTCGGATTTGACTTCATAAATGAATTGTAAGAGAAGGATGTAGACTTCAAGGAGGTATTTTAAGATTGTAAAAATTAAGCTTCATAACATAGGATTCCATGGCTTGATTTCATGCTTCAAGATGGACTTATTTTCAAGAACAATCAATTGTGCATTCCAAATTGTTCCATGAGGGAGAACTTGATCAAGGAGCAACACAAGTGAGGTCTAGGAGGACATTTTAGGTAAGACAAGACTTATGACTTGTTGAAGTGACATTATTATTGGCCAAAGTTGAGAGTTTATGTGCAGAAGTTTGTGAAAAGGTGAAAAACCTACCAATATGAAAAAGGGAGAAACCAATACAATGGATTGTATACCCCATTGCCAATTCTATAGAGACTTTGGGATTTAGTAAGTATGGACTTTGTTTTGGGATTGCCTAAAACATAAAAAGGTAATGATTTTGTCTTTGTCGTTGTAGATAGGTTTTTAAAAATGGACCATTTTATTCCTTGTGCTAAACCTAGTGATGCTAGCCAAGAAGTAGTGAGACTACATGGAATTCTTAAGAAAATTATTTCATACCGAGATTCTACATTCTTGGGACTGTTCAATAGGACATTGTTGAAGAAATTTGGTATAGAGATGCAGTTTAGCTCAACATATCACCCACAAACTGATGGTGAGGTTGAAGTGGTGAACATAAGCATAGGAAACATTTTTCGCAATCCGATTGGAGAGCAACCTAAACAGTGGGATCAAATTCTAGCACAAGCTAAATATTCTTACACACTCCTAAGAGAAGTAATGTACAAATCAATTTCCATATTTTGTTTAGGATGAACCCGAGAGGAGTACATAAACTTAGAAATTTGGGACAACAAAGAAAAGGCGTGTAGCAAGACACAATATCTCAACATCGATAAAAGAAATTCATGACCAAGTAAAGAAAAAATTCTATGATAGTAGTTTAAAATATAAAAGCAGAGTAGACTTTAGAATGAGGGAACAAATTTTTAAGGTTGGAGATATGGTACTTTCACATTTGAGGAATGAAATATTTCAAAAGGGCGAGTACAATAGATTAAAATTTAAAAAGATAGGACCCTACAAAATTCTAAAGAATTCTTTTGCTAATCCTTATGAACTTGAAATGCTACCTGGAGTATAAATTTCACCCATTTTCAATGTATCAGATATGTATAAGTATGAGCCTGAGACAAAAACCCAACCAGTGACCAGAAGCAACATTCAGTTCCATCGGAAAAGTAGCTACTAGTAGCTAAATATTTGCATGGAGAGAATATTTCAGACAAGAGATTGATGAATAATATTAGGGATAAAGAGTGCTTTGGGTAATTGGTTAAATGAAGGAACCTTCGAGTGATATAACCAACTTGGATGACTGTCACATTGATACAAAAGAGTGGCAAATACATTGAAGAACTCATGCACAATAACCCATGATTTGTTTTTCCTTGGGAGTATGATGTAATGGCATTTGTAATTCTCATTCACCCAGAGGTAAAATTTCTTTACTAGAGGAGTTGGTTCCTCAATGAGTGGATTATTAAGCTAGGATCTATTCTAATTTACCATGTAATTCTCTAAATTAAACAATTTTTTGTTGTAGTGGTAGTTTAGAATAATTTTCTTCAAAATGGTCACCAAGATACCTCTTCAAGGATATGAACCAAATAGATGTAATTTTTATATCTTTGATTAATGAAAATCCCAGAGGAGAGAGAGTCTACGTGTTCAATTATTCCTATATGGGTTATGAATGTTATAACCATTCCTTATGAAATCATTTTTATTCTCACATAGTCCTGTGATAGCCCTGTGTTTTAATAAGTGCACCCAAGATATATATTTACCTAAGACTGAGTTAGAGTGGTTACAGAAAGAACAAATATGGGAGAATACTTTCCTAAGGGAGGCAGAGAGTTGACTAAAATAATATAAGGAATATAGAAATTTTGGAGGAGAGAATTCACAAAAGTCGAAACTAAGCCTAAAAGGACCAGCACTTAATCAATGTTTAACTTTTCAAAAAATCTATCAATTGTTGGAGCCTAGAGCTATTGTTGATAGATCTTATAATAAAGTTCTTAGCCGAAAGCCTAGAAAGCCCAGAATCTCAGTTCATCTAAGTTATTTTAATTATGTGTTGAGAGTCAGCCAAGTGACAGGCCAAGGATCATCAATAAATGGAATGTCGTAACAAATTCTTAGTTAGAATGCCCAAAAACCCAAAATTCTGGAATCCCAAAATATCGTAAGTTAATTATGTGTTGGGAACCAAGAGACCAAGTATTGTCAAGTGTTAGTCACTGAATTAATTTACATCTCCCAGATCTATCAGGTCATGAGGCTGTGCAGTTCACAAAGAGGCAAGATTGAGGAAGGGTTTTGTTTATTAAAAGTTCAAGTGGGAAACCCGACGGGCTGGAAACCCATAACTAAATTCTAATTTAATTATTAAAAAGTTCTTAGAAACTAGTTTCGTGGGATTTATATGCAAGCAGACCACACTCAGAGGTTATTTTGTGCCTCTTTCATTTGTAATTCTCCCATCGTGTTTAAACTTTATGTTGCAGATTTTAATAGGGATTCAATCTCATTACGTTGAAGGAAACACAAAATTAAGCGAACCAACTCCTAAAGAGGTAGATTAAGAAAATATTTATTGAGGTTTCCATCAAATTCCCAAAAAACCAAGTCCTTCAACCAATATGGGTTTACTAGGGTTACTGATAAAAGGAAAACAAGAAAAAAAGGAACATAGAATAGAACCTCCAAAAATGAAGTAGTGAAAAACTAGTACACAGTCCTCTAATAGCTAGAAGAAAACAAGACAATTACCAAAAGGAAAAACGTAAAAATGGAAGATATTGGTAAAACCAATCAGAAATCACCCCATCCAACAAAATATATACATACACAACCAAATAAATAAAATTACCTAGAGGATCCAGAAATAGAGAATAACACCCAAGATTCTTTTGATGCAAAACATTTCAAGGAACTGGACCTACAAAGAATTGGTTTGTAATATATTTAGGAGGAGTAGATAAAACAAGAACCAATAACCATTTCCAAGGAGAACATTAAAAGAATCACTAAAACATACATGCAAAATGAAGATCTAATTCTTTTTCAAGCTCACAAACTATGTAATACCCCTAACCACAACCCCTTTTCTTTCTCTCATGGTATCAAGAGAAATGCTCCCAAGAGTGAGGGTTTCATTAATTGCTAATTATTGCAGACAACCGTAACATTACTGACTCTTCTTTGGCTCCCATTGATGCCTTCACTCCACTGCAGGCACCCACTATCTCCAGTGGTTATGGTTCCGTTACAACTGTAGCATGGAGGATATGGATTTTGAGGTTGTTGATTATTCTGCAGACCCATTTCCCAACCAGCCTATATTTAGCTGCCCTAACCCTAAACCTACTCATTTCGCTCATCGCTCACCTATCAACCCTTCTCCATCTCGCTCTTCTCCAATGGTAACCCTCCCTAGACAATCAACTTCCTCTTTGCTCTTCGGGACTCTCTCCATTGATTCCTCCGCTCTTGATTCTCCCCCGCTCTCACCTGGGACCCTACATCTACTTGTTATTGTTTCTCCACAATCTCCTTCCTTTGAGCGGAACCTATGGGGGATCTTTTTCAATAGTACATTCCATCCCCTCACTCGAATCTGGACCACATTGATGCGACTGAGCATCCGGTAGCGGGGTCAGAAATTCCTCTCGACGCTGGATCGGTGGTACCATCATCTATTCCCACATCTGGTTGCTTCGAAACCCCTTTCATCAGGGTGAAATATGTGTCATAGGAGTTTCAACAGGACAATCAATGTAATGTTGATCCACTATAGGACCATCCCACTACCTCCCGGACTGGGAAGAGAAAGATTAAGTGTGTCCAGGCATCGAACAAGGATTTCACCATAATGTTCAGCGAGGGTTTTTCCATGGGGGAAGTTGTAGACTCGGTAGGAAAAGTTCTGGTTGGTAGGGTTCATGATCGGGCATACTCTGCGGAATGTCTTGGCCTCTGGGTAAACGAAATGTAGGGGAACATTTCTAAGGATCTGTTGGATGTGCAAATTTTACCCCTAGGGTGGTTCACTCTCCACTTTGCTTAGGAAGAATATCTGAATATGGCTCTGGCTAGGTATTGGCACATTGAAATGGCCCCAGTTTTGTTGAAATGATGGAGTCTATTATTCGATCCAGAAAGGGAGTAGATTGGGGCTGGACCACTCTCGGTTCGCTTGCCAGGTCTCCCACTACAATAATGGTCGAAGGATGTTTTTTTTTGTATTGGGAATACCCTTGGCACTTATTTAGACTATGATAAATCATACATACAATCGAAGAATAGAACACTGGCCCACATATTGGTCCATCTGGATGCCCATAAAGGTTTGGAGTAGAAAATCGATCTATAGTGGCGAAATTTCATGAGGATACAAATAATGGACTATGAAGGAGTAAAATTCATGTGTTGTCGTTGTCATAAAGTGGGTCACCTATATAAAGAATGCTCATTGGTTTGAAAGAGTCCTGAACCTCCTCGGGCTTCTGAAGCTGTAAAGGGTCATCCATGGTCATCTCCGGTACAGACGCTAGTGATGGTCCCACACAAAGCCAGCATGGATTGCACTCCTCAAACATCTAGCTATGTTCACATGCCTCCCTCCCCACCGATGACTCAATCTCTGGCTACTGCAGAGCCTGCACGCACCTCGGGTATTTCTCTTTCCTCCCTTCCAGTTAATTTTTTTATGAATTTATGCTCTGCACAACATCCATTTACATTTCCTTTGGATAGGTCTATTCCACATCCTTCCATTCCTTTCTCCATTTCCTCCCACCAACATATTTTCTCCACCACTACTCCATCTTTTCCCCTTGCATCCTCCGCCTCTCCATCACCTCCTCTGGATTGGTCTAATCTGCCTCATCCTTACAACCTTCACTCTCGCACCCACTCTGTTGATTCATCATCCTCTCACATAAGTTTGGGTCTCACACACCTTGGACCCCCCATCAAATCCCCCTGTCGGTGCAAATCCTTCCTCTCCAAATCTATTCTACGTGTTGGGGCTGAAGTTGTAACTAGTAGACAATCCTCCTTGGATCGGGTTCTTAGAGCTATGAACACCCTGCCCTAGGTTCCCCCATGAGGTGGTTATCTTACAACTGTAGGGGTATCGCTAGCTCCCCAAAAAAGTTAGCCTATCATAGACTATTTGATACTAAACATGAAGACATTATCATGCTCCAAGAATCCCTAGGAGAAGTAGAGCATATCACTCGCATTCTGGGATGTCTAAAGCCAGGATGGAAATTTCTCTCCCTCGATGCCTTTGTTCGATCTAGAGGCCTTGCTATAGGATACAATCCGCGCACTATCAAGATTAGCGCTTCCTGGGGAGGAACAAGATTCATGGACATGGACATTTTTCAGTAGAACTTGGAATGGACCTTAGGATCATCAATGTTTATAAACCTTTTCAAGGCTGAGAAGATTTCTAGAATTGATTTCTGAGTTTATCCATTACCTCGTCGAACAATCTCATCACTGGTCGAGATCTCAATTTCTCCTTTGGGTATGGGGAGTCTTGGAGATCCCAGGCTCAAGTGGATCCATTAACAAAATCTATGGAGGCATTACTTGATCTACATTATCTCGTAGATGTTCCCATGATTAAACCTCTCCCTACTTGGAGAAATGTAAGAGTTGGGGAGGCTTCCCTTGCAAGAGGACTGAGCAGATTTTTTATCAAAGTCCCTTTGCTCCAGAAACTATCTAGATATAGACAATGGGTGGGCTCAGGTGGCATATCAGATCACTCTCCTATTTTCTTAGAGATATTAGTTTTTCATACCAAACCTAGGCCACCCTTCAAATTCAATCATGTATGGTTACAAGATCCAAGATACATCAAGTTAATCACTGATTACTAGAAAGAAAATCCTCCTTCTAGATATCGAACTCTCGCTAAGGGCTTCTTTCATAATCTCTCCCATCTCAAACAACTTTCTATAAAATGGGCAAAGGTCAAAGCACTAAGGGACAATCTTACCCTTGCTCAGATTGAATCATTACTAGCTGACCTCTTGGTTGATCAGAACAAGGGTTTCACATTGGTGAATGCAAAAGCTCATCTTATTGATCTAGAAAATCAGTGCTCCAAAATTCTTGAGAGGGAGGAAACCTGGCGACTTAAGCGTTGGGTAATCTAGCTACAAGTGGGGGATGACAATACAAAGTTTTCTCAGAACTATGCCAAGGGGAGGAAGGCATACAACACAATCTAGAATTTGCATATGTTTGATGGAGGCATGGTTGACACTTTCAGTAAGCTCTCTCAATTAGGGTATTCTCACATTCAAAATCTCTACAAGGCTCCTTTGGGGGTTAATCTTGTGGAAATTATCCACATTGCTGGTCACTTCCCCAGATTTGTGGATGAAGACTCGATCGATGATCTTACCTCTCCTGTCTCACTCGTTGAACTGGAAGGGACTCTGAAATGGTTCAAGAAAGATAAAATCCCAGGTCCATATGGTTGGTCAATTGAATTATACATAGCCTTCTATGAGCTTTTGGGACAAGATTTGCTCAATGTAGTGGAAGAATGTAGGATCTCTGGGCGAATGTATGAGGCCATAAATTCCACCTTTATCGCCCTGATTCCAAAGTCATACTCCCTGTCATCTTTCCATGATTTTCGGCCTATTTTGTTATGTAACTATCTTTATAAAATCATAGCAAATATCGTTGCCAACAGAATTCGCCCCATCCTCTCCCACCATATCTCTCTTGAGCAATTTTCTTTCCTCCAGAACCATCAAATTCATGAGGCTATTGGTACGGCTTAGGAAGCTTTGCATTCTATCAGAATCAAAAAATTGAAGGGCATCATTCTTAAGATAAATTTGGCAAAGGATTTTGATAGAGTCCACTCGCTATATATCGAAATGATTCTTATTCATATGGGATTCCCTCTTTCCTTCACGTCTTGGATAATGTGTTGTATCTCCTCTTCAACTTTCAGCGTCCTCATAAATGGATCAGCCACACATTTTTTCCATGCGGAACATGGCCTTACACAAGGATGCCCTCTTTCCCCTCTTCTCTTCCTTATTGTCATGGAAGGTCTCAGCGGGCTTATATACTCATCCAAAAGGGATCGAAGGCTTCATGGACTGAAAATTTGTGACCTCTACTTCCTCAATCACTTCCTATTTGTATATGATGTTCTTATATTCCTTGATGGTAGCATCTAAGATTCAACCACTTTTGTTGACATTTTATTCATGTTCTCTTGGGCCGTGGGTATGGAGGAAAATCATGGGAAGTCTACTATCTCTCCCTCCCACACATCCCCTCATGAACTCAGATTTTCCCATCAACATTTCCCCTATAACTTGGTTCCCCTAGAGCAGGATCTTAAATATCTGGGTTTTTGGAATAAACCCCATTATCACAAGATTACTGATTGGATCTGGTTGGTGATAAAGATAGATAAGAGATTAACTAACTGGAATCACTAATTCCTTTCTAGAGTTGAGCGCCTTGTTCTAATCAAATCAGTGTTGGAAGCTACCCCTGTATACTCGATGGAACTGGCATGTATCCCCCGAGGAATACTTGCATGCATACAGAAAATCTCCTACAGATACCTATGGAATGGAAAGAAAGATAAGAACATCTTTGCCTGGGTGAGTAGGAAGAAAATTTCAATCCTGAAAAAATGAGGTGGTTAGGGTCTTAAAGATCTAGATGTATTTTCTCAAGCTTTAGCTACAAAAATGGGATGGACTCTTCTAACATCCATAAACTTTGGACCACAGTCACACACCATAAGTACGTCTAGCGCCTTCAATTTATGGACTAGCTCTGTTTGCCTAGCTGGTCGAGAGCTGGTATATCTATTGGCTAGAAGGTGATCCTTCAAACCCTCACTATCATCCGAGAAAACATGGCATGGAGGATTAATGATGGTCAACAGGTGCACATTGGTTTGGACCCGTCGACGGGAGGAGGCAACAGACATTAGCTTCCGAGAGAGCTCATTCAGTACTTGAACCAGACTAATATCAAAGTGATCACGTAGATAGTAGATGAAGATCATAGCACTATCTTTGAGCAAGGATCGAGATCTACACAATCCCTCAACATCCCTCTTGAGTTTGATATAATTATATAATTGCTCTGTGAGAATGACATGTGTGCATAAAAGATGGACCAGATGAGCTCATATGGACCTTGGTTGAGCATGGTTCCTATTCCCCCAAACTCGGCTACCTTGGTTTGATTAAGAATAGACATCCGAAGATTATCCAAGACTAGTGGAGCACTATTTAGAAGCTAAAAGCACCTCCTTGGACCCAATTGTTCATATGGTGTGCACTAAGCAACAAAGTTCTCATGCGAGACCACCTTACTCATTGTTCCTTCCATGGACCACACTGGTGCGTTATGTGTAAATAGGACTCTGAAACAATTTACCATCTATTTCTAAAATGCTCGATCGCGGCTCAAATATTTCATATGAGCATATCCTCATTTTCCATTTCTGGGAGATGGGAAGGGAAAAATATTAATCAAGCTTGGAATAATTGGGCTGCATCACATCGCGGGAACAAAACTCTTTGTCTCCTTCTCCTAATATGTTGGACTATTTGGCTCACCTGCAAGAGCATCATCTTCAACGACAACACTATTTGGTGTCTTATCATCTCTACAAAACTTGTGTCTGCATTCAATGAAATTTTGGAGACTTCACATTCTCCTCCCCATTGCATTCCAATCCAGGACCTATCAATAAATCTATATCATGGGCATTTTCCGATAGTGCAGCCCAAGGCCATGGCAGTGGATGCAATTTCATTCTTCACTTGACCGAGAACCATTCATACAAAGTCCAGCTTAGACTTGGGGAAGGAACTAACAATTTTTCTCAGCTTATTACTCTTCAGCACCGTCTACATTTCTCATTAGCTCATGATTGCATTAATCTACATATTTTTGGGGATTCCAAAATCACAATAAATTGGTTCAACAACATTAACGTTTCTCAGGCACACTAACTTAGGAACATATTGCATGAGGTGGTCTCTTTCAAAGCTCATTTTAACTCCATTTCATGTCAACATATTTTCAGGGAATATAACAAAAGCGTTGATAGGCTTTCCAAGGTGGCCATGATATTACCTCGAGATCAGTGGATGATCCTGGAGTAGGATGATGCAAAACAGTTTCAATACTACCACAGCCATATATTTATCGAGAATATCATAGGGCGGCCATGCCCTAAATTTTTTGTGATATGATCGGATACAATTATTGTATATTTTGTATTTAGTTTTCCAATGTTTTAATCAGACTGTCTATATTATCTACTAGTTGGACACCCTGCGTGGTGGAGTTTAGTTTGCTTAAGTATTTTGAATGGATGCTACCATAACTTATAACTTGTTGTGATATATTGTACTGGCCTGAGGCCAACAGTTATGCATATGCCTTAGGCATGTACTATATGTAATTTTTCAAAATTAATGAAAGATTACGATTTTTCCTTTGGAAAAAAAAGATAAATGCTCCCAAAGTTAAATTGGTTATTTTGAAATACCCAAATAAAAGGGAAGAAAAGAAATAGTAAATTAGTACCGGACATAGGGAATTATTTTGTGAGTGTAGTTAGAGTGTCACCAATTCATTCCATATTTCATCCATCCTTTCAACTTCATTAATGAAATTCATCTCATAGAAATATAGGGTTAGTAATGGGAAATCCAAGAAAATAGCCTTAAAAAACAAAATGCACTGAAACACCCTAACATCATGATGATTTAGGAAACAAAATGATATTTTTATTTTATTAAAGAGCTTTTAAAGAATCTTTGGAGCAACAATAATTATCTAGGTGTTCGGTCCCTATAATACTAGTGATTACCCCATTACTATTGTAGTTATACCCCTTGTTTATATTGTTGTGCCCCTATTACCCCCATGTTGTTATTTCTGTGCCCCATAGAATCCCTCTATTGTTATTTTTGTGGCTTTATATTATTATTGTTAGGTTGGCTAGATTATATTATGACTCCTTAGACTCCTATATATAGAAAGGAGGTTTTGTCATTTGAATAATCCAAGAATTGTTCATTTATGTAATGTAAAGGAGGTTGCCCCCTCGAAGAGGCTGAATTCTAAGGCGTGGATCTCTCTTTTCTATCTTTTTGTGAGCTGGTTTCATAACATTTGGTATCAGAGCTTTGGATTCTATGGTTTCACTGCTCCAAACAGGTCATCGTGGAATTTTCGCTATAACCTTTTTCTGTGACGTTTCAGAAGTTGCAAAAAAAAACCCATTTGAGAAGAAATCGCACTGAACCTTGGGTCCAAATTTCAGAGCTTTTAGCGCGATATTTGCGGAGATATGATCTGAGGAAGTTAGTCTTTTTGTAGACTCCTGAATTATATTCAAAACAGGTAACCTGGGGAAAATCGTCATAACATTCTCTCTGGGGATCGGATTGAAATTTAGTAAGAAGGTACAGAAAGAGGACGGACTGTCGTTTCTTGTATGAATGTTTTAGATTTAGAGGTTGAAACCGTGACTCGTGGCACGTTGTACGAGTTCTCTCTACTGAACTAGTCTAAATGCCAGTCACTGTGGGAGATTTCACATAACTCTTCCTTGGAGAATCCAATTTGGGTCAGACTTGTATCATTGGAAAGAGGACACAGAAGAATACTACAGGTCACACTTTCAGAACTGGATGATCTGAAATTACAGAGATACATCAGATTCAATATCAGGCTTCTATAAAGTGAAAAAAAGGTGTGTATTTTTTTTTTAAATTTTTGTGTAAGCTTGGTTTAACATAATTCAAAGGGCATAGTAAAGCATTATTATTGGTAACTGATGCCTCGAGGAAAGAAAATGCAAACACCTAGTAAGGAACCTAAAAGCTCTAGCATGACTCATGAAGAAGAGGAAGAAATGCTACATGATATATCAAAATTACAAGAACAAGTGCAACAAATGTCACGCTCACAGAAGCTAACAAAAGCTAAGATAAGTGGCGTGGAATCTAAGATAAATGGCATGGAATCTAAGATAAATGGCGTGGGAGCTAAGATGGATGATTTGAAGATAGATATGAAGACAGATTTGAAGAAAGACAAGGCAAATTTGAACACAAATTTGAAGACAGACATGGAAAATTTGAAGACAGATTTGACAACTTTTCTACAAGAGATACTTACTAATGGTGAAAAGGTTGTAAAGGAAACTCATGATGTTAACAAAAGTAATGTTAATCATGATTCCATAGATTCTAATATTGGATCGAAGACCCACCATATTCCAAAAATCAATATGAGGAAGTTTGATGGCAAGGATCCCGCCACATGGATATTACAGATGGAGCAGTTCTTCGATCTCAATAATGTGCAAAACACACAAAAGGTACGTATGGCAACTATATATTTGGAACCAAATCAGTTTGTATGGTATCAATGGCTTTTCTCTCGTAAAAAAATTATCACTTGGGCAATTTGTACGGAAGAATTGATAGCCCATTATGAAGATACAAAAAGCAAAACTTTTTTTAGCCAATTGATAAGTCTCAAACAAAAGGGTTCAGTAATGGAGCACATTGAGGAGTTACAAAAATTGAACATAAGGGTAAAAGATATTCCAGATCAGCATAGGATTGATGTGTTCATAGGGTCTTTAAAGGATAATATCCAACATGATGTTCGCCTTTGGGAACCTGATTCATTAGAAAAGGCATTCAGGTTAGCAAGAAAAATGGAAAGCAAAATTATGGCAACCAAGAAGCATACCACTCACAACTATAAAGACAGAAGTGTTGTTGCCCATAGTCTTCCACAACCTATAAGGTTGACACCACAGCAATTGGAAGAAAAAAGAGCAAAAGGGCTTTGTTACAGTTGTGATAGCAAATACACTAAAGGTCATAAGTGTGCTGAGAAGAAATTATTCTACATAGATTGTGAAGAGGAAGAAGAAAAGGAGCAATAAAGGTCAAAAGAAGAAGATATACTCCAGGAACAAAGCCTAGATGAACAACAAATAAATCCGACCATATCTTGTAGTGCATTGGCGGGAATTACCACTCCTCAAACCATCAAGATAGAAGGACAAATCAAGAAGAAAAAGGTAATAGTGTTGATTGATTCAGGAAGCACCCACAATTTTATTCATTGTAGGGTTGCAAAAGAATTGAATTGCTTCCTATATCCAACACCAGAGTGTCAAGTGATGATTGGAAATGGAGGAACAATAAATTGCTCTGGAGGGTGCCATAATATCAAGCTATCCATGGGAGAATATGTATTGACTAGCCCAATGCTTTCCATTCCAATGGGAGGTGTTGATGTTGTACTAGGAGTCCAATGGCTACAATCCTTGGGTACAATAGCTTTTAATTTTCAAGAACTTTTCATCAAATTGTCTACGAAAGGAAAGGAAGTTGAATTAAGGGGTATTGCAGGGAAACCATGAAAGATAATCAGCTCTAATGGTATGACAAAGCTTCTAAAATAGGAGAAAAGAGGTGTAATTCCACAATTATGTTCGCTAGATGTTTCCACATCGGAATCATCTATTTCTCCAGATCTCCAAAAAGTCCTGTACAATCATTCCAAGGTATTTGAGACTCCCAAAGGTCTCCCACTTATGCGTGATCATGATCATGCTATTCATCTGATTCCAGGAAGTGTTCCTCCAAACATCATGCCGTACAGATATCCCTATGTCCAAAAAAGTGAAATTGAATGTATGGTTGCAGAAATGCTAGAGGCTGGTATAATTCAACCAAGTCAAAGTTCTTTCTCTACTCCAGTAGTATTGGTGCACAAGAAGGATGGATCATGGTGCATGTGTCTGGATTATAGCGAGCTCAACAAGCTCACTATTAAAGATAAGTTCCCCATTCCTGTCATTGATGAATTACTCGATGAATTGCATGGATCAATTTACTTCACCAAGTTGGATCTGCGTTCGGGATATCATCAAATTAGAATGAAGATTGAAGACATTCCAGAAATTGCATTTAGAACTCATGAGTTTCATTATGAATTTTTGGTCATGCCTTTCGGCCTTACTAATGCACCTTCAACATTTCAAGGTTTGATGAATTCAATTTTCAAACCATTCCTTAGAAAATTTTTGTTAGTATTTTTTGATGATATACTAATCTACAACAAGTCTTGGAAGGATCATGTTGAACATGTTGACAGGGTGCTACAACTATTGGAGGAGAAACAATTATATGCAAAAAGATCCAAATGTTTCTTTGGAGTCCAAGAGGTGGAATATTTGGGTCATATTGTATCTCATGAAGGAGTTAAGGTAGACCCTAGCAAAATTAAAGCCATTAAGGAATGGAAAATTCCCACATCCATAAAGTATCTGCGAGGATTTCTTGGGTTGACAGGGTATTATCACAATTTTGTTAAGAATTATGGGAGAATCGCAGCACCTCTAACAACATTATTGAAGAAAGATGCATTTTCATGGACTCCGGAAGCAACAAATGCCTTTGAACATCTTAAAGAGGCAATGTGCCAAGCACTGGTCTTAGCTATACCAGACTTCACAAAAACCTTTATTGTGGAATGTGATGCTTCAGGAAATGGAATTGGTGCTGTTCTAATGCAAGATGAAAGACCCATTGCTTTTGAAAGTTGTCCAATCAAGGGAAAGCTTTTAAGCAAAGCTATTTATGAGAAGGAAATTTTGGCAATACTCGATGCACTTAAGAAATGTCGACCCTACCTAATGGGAAGACACTTCAAGGTAAAAAAGGATCATGATAGCCTTAAATACTTTTTAGAACAAAGATTATCCTCTGAAGAGCAACAAAAGTGGGTCACAAATATGTTGGGTTATGACTTTGAAATCATCTACAAAAAAGGGAAGCAAAATGTGGTGGCAGATGCACTCTCAAGAAAGGATGAGGATGTGGAAGCATTGTTGTGCGCCATTTCTATTATCCAACTAGATTGGATAAACAAAGCAAGGGAGGAATGGAAGAATGATGAAGAAGTGTGGGCACTTATTCGAAAGCTACAACAAGATTCCAGTATGTCTGATACATTTAGATGGCAAAATGATTCATTATGGTACAAAGATCGCTTATACCTCTGTAATAATTCCCAGCTAAAACAAAAGATTCTTATGGAATTGCACACTTCTCCCTTAGGAGGGCACTCAGGATTTTTAAAAACTTACCACAGGGTTAAGAACGAATTTTTTTGGGATGGCCTTAAATCAGATATTCAAAAGTTTGTGGCATGATGTTTGGTTTGCCAACAAAATAAAGTTGAAACAATTAAGACACTGGGTCTATTACAACCTTTATCCATTCGAAGCCAATGTTAGGAGGAGGTTTCAATGGATTTTATCACAAGTTTACCCAAGTCTAAGGGAAAGAGTGTCATCATGGTGGTAGTTGACAGAATTACCAAGTATGCACACTTTTGTGCATTATCACATCCATTTAAAGCCAGTACAGTTTCTACTACATTTATGGAAACAACTCAAAAGCTACATGGAAACCCAAAGATTATTGTAAGTGACAGAGATCCCGTTTTCACTGTAAATTTTTGGACAGAATTATTTTCTTGTCTTGGTACTCAGTTAGCTCCTAGATCATCCTATCATCCTCAATCTGATGGGCAAACTGAGATAGTAAACAAATGTTTGGAAGGATATCTTCTTTGCTTTGTATCTGATAAACAGACACAATGGGTCAAATGGTTGCCTCTGGCTGAATGGTGGTATAACAATTCCTTCCATACAACAACAAAAATGACCCCATTTATGGCACTTTATGGTTATCAACCACCATCCATCACATCATATTTAAGAGAAAATTCTAAGGTTCAGGAAGTTGAACATCACATCGAACATCAATAACAAGTCCTCCAACTCTTAAAGGATAACCTCGTGTTGGCACAAAATAGAATGAAACAACAGGCAGATCAACATCGCAGTGAAAGAAGTTTTGATGTAGGTGATCGGGTATTCCTACGGCTACAACCATATAAGCAAATGTCTGTAAAGCAAGCTAAGAAGGATAATAAATTATCACCAAAGTATTATGGTCCGTACAAGGTGTTGCAAAAGATTGGTACTATGGCATACAAATTGGAGCTTCCTGGAGCTTCTCGATTGCACGTAGTTTTCCATGTTTCATGTTTAAAGAAAGTTATTGGCGACAAGCTCCCAGTTCAAACAATATTGCCAGAACTTGACGAGGAAGGAAAAATTATATTGGCACCGGAAGCAGTGACAGAAACAAGAACTCGATAGCTATGAAATCGATCAATTTTAGAGTATCTTATCAAGTGGAAGAACTTATCTGTTGAAGATTCCACATGGGAGGATGAGAATTTTATGCAGAAGTACCTAGAACTAATCAAGCATTGAGGACAACACTTTTTTGAAGGAGAGGGGCATGTTGGGTCCCTATAATACTAGTGATTACCCCATTACTATTGTAGTTATACCCCTTATTTATATTGTTGTGCCCCTATTACCCCCATGTTGTTATTTCTGTGCCCCATAGAATCCCTCTATTGTTATTTTTGTGGCTTTATATTATTATTGTTAGGTCGGCTGGATTATATTATGACTCCTTAGACTCCTATATATAGAAAGGAGGTTTTGTCATTTGAATCATCCAAGAATTTTTCATTTATGTAATGTAGAGGAGGTTGCCCCCTCAAAGAGGATGAGTTCTAAGGCGTGGATCTCTCTTTTCTATCTTTTTGTGAGCTGGTTTCATAACACTAGGAAAGGAAGCCCACGGAGCATCGAGAGGTATTGGTATAAAATGGAACCCTTCCTCAATCACTCTTCAAGATTCATTTTCTCTGCTCAGAATCCTAACTTCCAAATTTCAATGCATTGGTTTAGTCAGTTTTAGTTTCATAACCAATGTTTATGGCACTAGTATTTTTACTGACAAAATGGTCTTCATTCAGAACCTGCAATGGGCCTCACGGCTTAGAGGGGATTTTTTTTGGATTGTAGATTGGGATTTTAATATGATGAGAGTATCATGAAAAGGAATGGTGGGATTCATAGACTCAGTGAATAAATTCCCCTTTGTGGAATTTTTTAATAACACCAAAATTATAGCTCTGAGCACATATAACAACTTATACAACTAGAATAATAAGCGAGGAGGCACATCTCAAATAGCTTCAAGACTTGATATTTTACTAGAACTAGATCTCCTATGTATTTTAGGAACCAATTTTGAGGCTACTATTCTCCCTTACCATGGTTTTGATCATTGGCCCATAGAACACCTTATGGAATGGATTGGTAGTCCCAGGAACAAGCCCTTCATAATTGATGCTTTTTGGCTATGTGATCCTCATTTTGTCTCTAATGTAGAAAAATTTTAGAAATAATGAGATCATTTTCCTGATAACCTTATGTATTTCTCTTAGAAACTATTAAAATATCTTTAAATGAAAAAAAAATAGAATATTGAATATTTTGGTAACATCCAAAAAGAAAAACTAAAGCCATAACAAGAGATGACCATTGTCCAACAAGCAGTAACATCACATGGAAGATATGAGGAATTGGAACATCAAGAAGAAACTACTCACCTCCTGCTAGAGGAATCTTTGAAGAATGAGGAAAACCTCTGGAGACAAAAATATAGAGTATAATGTCTGAAGAAGGGATGAAAAATAATTAAATGCTTCCACAAATCCATAATCAGCTAGAGGAAAAGTATAGATCAAAACACATAATCACCAAAATGTGGAAATCCATCATGTAATATCCTAGGATCTCATGAATCATTTGCAAGCCACACTCACATGAATGATTCTAGATAGAACTTACTATGAGGGAAATCACAAAGCACATTCTCAAACTTATAAGAATGGAACAAAATGGCCTCCTTTTGAAGGAAATCACCATGTAGGAAGTGTAATAAGGTATTATGGAAATGCCTAAACCTATGTCCCAAGGTCCAAATTTCTTTACCATTGATTTCTGCTAGGCTTGGTACAAAATTCTTAGGTACAATGTATGTCAAGTAGTAGAATATTGTCAAAACACATCGTCTATGTTAACAACCCCTGATGCTACCTTTATATATATTATTTCTAAAAAACCCATGCTGAGTCTTCTTGAAATTTCAAGCCTATTTCCCTATGTAATGTTAACTATAAAATCATCTTGAAGTTTATCAGAAACTAACTAAGACCAATTCTCCCCTCACTTATCTATCGTAATAATTTATTTATGTGGAAGGAAAAAAAATTATGGATAACATGATACCATCCCATGAAGAATTTAAATCACTTAATCCTAATAAGTCTTCAGACATTCTCATCAAAATTGAAATGTCAAAAGCATTTGGAAAATTATGATGAATTATTTTTTCAGATTGTCGGTAATCTTGGATTTGCAGAAATATGGATTCATTAGGTTCTTTCCCTCATTTGAAAAACTTCCTTTTCCATGTTCTTTAATGGGTCTCCATCTTCCACTTTTTTCCCCTCAAGGATTATTAGGCAAGGAGACCCCATTTTCCTTTACATCATTATGCTCATGGTTGAAGAGGCGAGAATGTCTATCGACTAATCCCTAGAGTTTGGCTAGCTAAAAGGTCTTCTTCTTGGTTCCCATTATCTCCATTCTTCACAACAACAATTTGTTGACAATATACTTCTCTTTGGTATCACTATTGTCAGATGATCAACCACCATTGAAAAATTTCTTCAAGTCATGTCTACTTCTTTTGGAAACTCGATTAATATGGAGAAATCTCAAATCTTACTTTTTAATACTCACTAGATATCTAAGTTGATATATATTTTTTTCTTTTTTGTTAAAGCAGTTATCCTCTATACAAATTCCATCTAATTAGAAATCCTCTGCGGAAGAAGGTATGAGAGAATATTCTGCCTAAACTTCAAGACAAAAGTTCCTGTTGGAGTTTCATATTTCTCAATCTATCTAGTCACAATATCTTTCCCAAATTATTCCTTCAATTCCTCCTCACATATCTTCAATCAGCAATGATAACCCCCAAATCCATCCTATGGAAGCTTATAAATATGCAATGTAGTTTCCCCTAGGAGTGTGCCAAAAGAGACATAAAATGGGCTTTATTTTTATGGGACAAAATATGTCATCCAAAAAAATCAGGAGGCCTTGTTCTCTAGGATTGGGATATACTTAGTAGAGCCTTATGTGCTAAATCCTGGTGGAGATCGGAGAAAAGCATAGACGATTTATTGTGGTGAATTAAAATTGTAAGTGCAGACACAAACGAATTCCTCTAGCCTAATAATGGCTCTAGCAACAATAGATACATTCTATGGAAGATTTCCTTAGGTTAGAATCAATCAAGAGGGCCTACCTCTTGGTCTCTTATCCTGCTTGATGATGTCCATGCTTGTTCACTCCAAAAATGTCTCACTTTCTTCTTCAAGCTCCTGAAACAAGTAAACAACAACAACACACAAACATAATAATAGACAAATTGCAATTCAACCTACTGAATGATTCAAGAATAATTAAGACACAAATATGTAATATTACAAAACATGTAGAAAATAAATCGATAGTTGCATATATTAATATCAAAGAGAGATTACAACCATTCGTCTTGACGCTACAGTCTTCCTCTGATAAGACCAAGTTCCCACACACTTCTGCTAGCACTCCATGATGGCTTCAAACAATGATAGTTTAAAGAATCTTCCCTTTATGCTTCACTAGAAACCAAACACACTTCTCTCTCACAAAACTAGCTGGCTACACCTAGTAAAATCTTGCTTGTCTACTCCAAAATAATATACTCGCACTCAACCAAAATTGTAACTATGACTGCAACTGCAAGTAGCTTGTGCTTGGGAAGAAGGGAGGTTTATATACGAAATATGGATGGGAGATGGATCCTCTTCGCATGGCAGAACGACTTATCCCTTTAGGTAGTTCCATCATTATAGGGGAAAGGAGCCAAAACTGTCATCCTGGACCCCATCCAACCAAACCCTTTACTAGACTTCCGTTATGAAGCTTCCAAAGCTGGAAACTTTCGCTCTAATTTAAAGCAAATTCCATAACATGACCAGTGTGACTGGAACACATCTCAGTCACTCCAGTCGGTGTGGGGAATAGTGCTAATCTCTACACAGTGGCATGGGGGAGACAAAGGCCATTAGCTTTGGTCTTGTAAACTAGGAAAAATAGAAGTTTGAAGGGAAATGGTTCAAAAAGGAAATGATCTTCTCATGAAGAGGGACATAATGGGAGTTTCTTCATGAAGGCAAAGCATGCAGGGTTCACTATAGAGGTCCTCCAAGATCAAGGAACGGGGATTACAGGGACAGTGACAAAATGTTGTGTAATAGATTCCCCCTAGAGCGTCAAGGCCAAGCTAGAATGAAGGATGAATTGCTTTATAAATCAGTGTGCGGAACTGGTCTGCCATCATAAATCCTAAAAGCAAGTACAGATACATATACATAAACTGAGATATTTGTCAAATGACACATGAATCGTGGCATGGATGCAGCCATTTAGAGAATGATCCTGTAGATGGATACAGGTATGGGCGTAACCATCCGTCAAAGAGGATCATAATGAAACCGAGGTATGGTCGCAACCATCCAATAATGAGAATGATCACATATGATAAATCATGGTCTAGTTACATCCATCCATCTGAAAGATACATGCATAGCATCATAACCATGTCACACCACTTCACAACTTAGACTTTTGTGATCTGAGTATAGAACCTAGCATGTGAATAGATGTGTTGATGTCGAACATGCTAGGGAGTCGCTTGATTACCAGTCAATTATTTGAACTGTTAACAAGCACGAGAGAATCCAACAATAATGACAATGGCCCTCAAGGTACTATCAACACAATTCACGGAATGTGAATACAGGAACTGTAGTCGAGCACCCGTGATATCAGTCGATCGATGATTTGAACTTGTCATCGAGTGCAAAGAATTTTCCATTAGGGCATGCAAGCTCTAAGGTTCTGGAAGGGAGTCTCTGGGTCAACTTCTTAGATAATGAGTTGAATTCGACGGAAAGCAATCATGTCCAATTAGGGCCATAATGAATCCCATATCATTGACGCGAGACAATAGGATGAAAAATGTTTTTAGATGATGCAGAGAATCAGAGGAAAGTGTAACTGTGGAAGGACAACTCTTGAACATATCAGTGACACAGCTAGAAGTTTAGGAGCTTTTGGATCCATAGGATTGGTGGTCATGGTGACATAACAGAGATCAGATGGAAGGCAAAAATGAACAACCCAAACCTAGGAAGGTCAATGATGTAAAGGAGGATGTCCCAACCTTACACAAGGCAAGGAGTCACATGTTAAAGAGTGAGCTGCCAACATGACTAATAGATTTCCAAATTCCCCCTACCATTTCTGGCGAGTACCCCAATTATTTTTTAATCACAAGCTTGAAGGGGATAGCATACGCTTGCACTATAATTTCATCCTTCGGATGAATCTGACCTAGTAAGTTTAACAAGCGCTAGGAAGGAGAAGCTCATGTTCATCATGGTGATGACTCTGATGTCGTGTAGTAGTTTAACAAGTCTCACAAAGGTTTAACTCAGTATCTTTTTCATGTTTAGAGAGTTTGAAAAAGACACGTAAAAGAAAACTCCACATGGTCCCTTTTCGTACATTTGTGTATCTCGAGCCTGAAAAGGTAGAAAACAATACTTGAGGGAACCACTTGACCATTTCAGTCAAGGAGTAAAATAGTGCATCGCAGCTAGAAAAAGGGGTAAACTTATAATGGTCACACGACATTTGGCATCCATTAATGAGTTTGAAATGACAAGGGTGGGACCATCTTTTTGTTTTTAAAGGGTTGGAAAAGAGTTGAAAGCGAACCCCCAATTTTTATTCTCTTTCACAAGTCAAAAAGGGAAGAATTACTCGTTAATATTTTCACATGAGTTTAAAAAGTCAAGAAAAGAGCTGAAATGCGACTCATCATCATCGTCGAACATCTATACCATGTTCCTGTACAAGTAAGGCAAAGCGTATTATCGATTCCTTGAGGCAAAATAGGTCAAAAATATTTACAAAACTTGATATTTTCATGAAAAAATGGATAAAAAGGGGAAAAGTAAATATATTTTCACCATTTACCATTTTACCTTTGCAGTGAAGAGTTTTTACCTACTTTTTCCCTAGTTGTTCCAGAGGAGATTGTGGGAGATATGGGAGGTCAATCGACGAGCCGTTAATTCGATGTAATAGTTGAATACCTGAGCTCCATTTTCATGCAATTTGTTTCTATTTTTAACCATTTCTTAGGATTTTTTTGGAGTTTTTTGAGAAAACTTTTCACCCTCGTTCAACGTCATATCTGGGCACGAGATCGCACCGGTCGAAGGTGATTTTCATAACCACTCACGCTAATCGGTGAGACTTTTTCTAAAACAAGCGCTCCAGTGCCATGGATACGGAAAAGCCATTGTTTCTCAAAAAACTGATCGTAAAAACTTGAATTTTATGTGGCAAATTGATAATTGACTCAAATTAATGGCTTTTACAAGAGAGAAATTGCCGAAATTGGCGGATTGGAAGGAAAGAGAACATGAAGATGTCGACAACAAGGCATTGAATGATCCAAATTTACTGGAGTCTTTTAGGGCTTGCGGGATCCTCAAAGTTTTCCTTAAACCAGGGATGTGGACCAAACCTGAGTTCCTTCGATACTTGATAGCGCTCTGGCCAGGTATTGGCACATTGAAATGGCCCCAGTTTTGTTGAAATGATGGAGTCCATTATTCGATCTGGAAAGGCAGTGGATTGTGGCCGGACCACTCTGGGTTTGCTTGCCAGGTCTCCCACTACAACATTGGTCAGAGGATGTTTCTGTTTGTATTGGGAATACCCTTGACACTTATTTAGACTATGATAAATCATACATACAGTCAAAGAATAGAGCACTAGCCCACATATTGGTCCATCTGGATACCCATGAAGGTCTGGAGTAGAAAATCAAGATACAGTGACGAAATTTCATGAGGATACAAATAATGGAATATGAAGAAGTGCCATTCACGTGCCATCGGTTTCATAAAGTGGGTCACCTGTATAAAGAATGATCATGGGTTCGAAAGAGCCCTAAACCTCCAGGGACTTTTGAAGGTGTAAACGGTCAACCATGCTCATCTCCAGTATAGACGCTAGTGATGGTCCCACACAAAGTCGGCATGGATTGCACTCCTCAAACATCTAGCTATTTTCATGTGCCTCCCTCCCCACCGATGACTCGATCTTAGGATACTGCAGAGCCTACACGCACCTCAGGTATTTCTCTTTCCTCCCTTCCTGTTAACTCTTTTATGAGTTTATTCTCTGCACAACATCCATTTTCCTTTCCTTCGGATAGGTCTATTCCGAGTCCTTCCATTCCTTACTCCATTTCCTCCCACCAACCTATTTTCTCCACCACTACTCCATCTTTTCCACTTACATCCTTTGCCTCTCCATTGCCTCCTCTGGATTGGCCAAATTTGTCTCATCCTTACAAACTTCTCTCTCACACCCACTTTGTTGATTCATCATCCTCTCACATAGGTTTGGGTCTCACACACCCTAGAACCCCCATCAAATCCTCCCGTCGGTGCAAATCCTTCCTCTCCAAATCTATTCTACGTGCTGGGGTTGAAGTTGTAACTGGTAAAAAATCCTCCTTGGATCAGGTTCTTAGAGCTATGAACACCCTACCCCAAGTTCCCCCATGAGGTGGCTATCTTACAACTATAGCGGTATGGCTAGCTCCCATCAAAAGATAGCCCTTAGTAGACTGTTTTATACTGAACATACAGACATTATCGTGCTCCAAGAAATCCTAGGAGAAGAAGAGCATATCACTCACATTCTGGTATCTCTGAAGCCAGGATGGAAATTCCTCTCCCTTGATGCCTTTGGTCAATCTGGAGGCCTTGCTATAGGATACAATCCACGCACTATCAAGATTAGGGCTTCCTAGGGAGGAACAAGATTCATCGACATGAACATTTTTCAGTAGAACCTGGAATGGACCTTAGGGTCATCAATGTGTATAGACCCTGTCAAGGGAGAGAGGATTTCTGGAATCGATTTTTGAGTTTATCCATTACCTTGTCGAACAATATCATCATTGGTGGAGATCTCAATTTCTCCCTTGGGTATGGGGAGTCCTAGGGATCCCAGTCTCAGGTGGATCCATTAACAGAAGCTATGGAGGCATTACTTGACCAACATTATTGGCAAATGTTTCCATGATTAAACCCATTCCTACTTGCAGAAATGTAAGGGTTGGGGAGGTTTCCCTTGTAAGAAGACTGGACAATTTTTTTATCAATGTCCCTTTCCTCCAGAAACTATCTAGATATAGACAATGGGTGGGCTCAGGTGGAATATATGATCCTCTCCTATTTTCTTAGATATATTGGGTTCTCATAACAAAGCCAGGCCACCCTTAAAATTCAATCTTGTATGATTACAAGATTCGAGATACATCAAGTGAATCACTGATTACTGGAAAGCAAATCCTCCTTCTAGATATCAAACTTTGGCTAATGGTTTCTTTCATAATATCTACCATCTCAAACAACTTTCTATAAAATGGGCAAAGGACAAAGCACTAAGGGATGATCTTACCCTTGGGCAGATTGAATCATCTCTGGTTGATCTCTTGGATGATCACATCAAGGGTTTCACATAAGTGAATGAAAAAGCTCATCTGATTGAGCTAGAAAATCAATGCTTCAGAATTATGAAGGAGAGGGAGGAAAGCTGGCGACTTAAGAGTCGAGCAATCTGGCTACAAGTGGGGGATAACAGTACAAAGTTTTTTCAGAATTATGCTAAGGGGAGGAAGGCATCCAACACAATCTGGAATTTGCTTATGCCTGATGGAGGCATGGTTGACACTTTTTGTAAGCTCTCTCTATTAGCGTATTCTCACATTCAGAATCTCTACAATGCTCCTCTAGGGGTTAATCTTGCGGAAATTATCCATGTTGATGGTCACTTCCCTAGATTTTTGGATGAAGACTCGATCGATGATCTTACCTCTCATGTATCACTTGTTGAACTAGAACAGACTCTGAAATGGTTCAAAGCGATAAAATCTTCGGTCCATATGGTTGGTCAATTGAATTCTACCTAGCCTTCTATGAGCTTTTGGGACAAGATCTGATCAAGGTAGTGGAATAATGTAGGATCTCTAGGCGAATGTATGAGGCCATAAATTCCACCTTTATCACCCTGATTCCAAAGTCAAAATCCCCCTCATCTTCCCACGATTTTCAACCTATTTCACTATGTAACTATCTTTATAAAATCATAGCAAAGATCATTGCCAATAGAATCTGCCCCATCCTCTCCCACCATATCTCTCATGAGAAATTTTATTTCCTCCAGGACCATCAAATTCATGAGGCTATTGGTACGGCTTAGGAAGCTTTGCATTCTATCAAAAACAAAAAATTTAACGGCATCATTCTTAAGATAGATTTGGCAAAGGCTTTTGATAGAGTCTACTTGATATATATCAAGATGATTCTTACTCAGATCGGATTCCATCCTTCCTTCATGTCCTGGATCATGTGTTGTATCTCCTCTGCAACTTTCAGTGTCCTCATAAATGGATCAGCCACACATTTTTTCCATGTGGAACATGGCCTTAGACAAGGATGCCCTCTTTCCCCTCTTCTCTTCCTTATTGTCATAGAAGGTCTCAACACACTTATAGGCTCATCCAAAAGGGATGGAAGGCTTCATGGACTGAAAATGAGTGACCTCTGCTTCCTCACTCACTTCCTGTTTGTATATGATGTTCTTATATTCCTTGATGGCAGCATCTAAGATTCAACCACTTTTGCTGACATTTTATTCCTGTTCTCTTGGGCCACGAGTATGGAAGCCAATCATGCGAAGTCTACTATCTCTCCCTCCCACACATCCCCTCATTAACTCAGATTTTCCCATCAACATTTCCCCTAGATTAGGATCTTAAATATCTGGGTTTCTGGATTAAACCCCACTGTCACAAGACTGTTGATTGGATCTGGTTGGTGATCAGGATAGAGAAGAGATTAACTAACTGGAATCATCGATTCCTTTCGAGAGCTGGGCACCTTGTTCTAATCAAATCAGTGCTGGAAGCTACCCCTGTATACTCAATGGAACTGGCATGGATCCGCCATGGAATACTTGCCCACATACAAAAAGTCTGCTGCAGACACCTATGGAATGGACAACAAGATAAGAACATCTTTACCTGGGTGAGTGGAAAGAAAATTTCACTCCTGAAAAAATGCGGTGGCTGGGGTCTTAAAGATCTGGATGTATTTTCTTGATATTTAGCTACAAAAATGGGATGGACTCTTCTAACATCCCATAACCTCTGGACCATGGTAATATGCCATAAGTATGTCTGACGCCTTCAATTTATGGACTGGGTCCGTCTGCCTAGCTAGTCGAGAACTAGTATATCTATTGTCTTGAAGGCGATCCTTCAAACCCTGCCTATCATCCACGAAAACCTGGCATGGAGGATTAATGATGGTCAACAGTTGCACATTGATTTGGACCCGTCTACGGGGCGAGGCAACGGACATCAGCTTCCAAGGGAGCTCATTCAGTACTTGAACCAGACTAATATCAAAGTGATCACATAGATAGTAGATGAAGGTCATATCACTATCTTTGAGCAAGGATCGAGATCTCCCCAATCCATCAACATCCCTCTACAATGGCAACATGTTTGGTATAATTATATAATTTCTCTGTCAGAATCACATGTGTGCATAAAAGATGGACCAGACGAGATCATATGGACCTTGGCTGAGCATGGTTCCTACACCCCCAAAATCGGCTAGCTTGGTTTGATTAAGAATGGACAATCAAAGATTATCCAGGACTAGTGGAGCACTATTTGGAAGCTAAAAGCACCTCCTCGGACCTTGATTGTTCATATGGTGTGCACTAAGCAAAAAAATTCCCATGGGAGACCACCTTACTCACCATTCCTTCCACGGACCACACTGGTGTGTTATGTGTAAACAAGACTCTGAAACAATTGACCATCTATTTCTAAAATGCCTGATCTCGGCTCAAATGTTGCATATGAGAATATCCTCATTGTCCATTCCTGGGAGATGGGAAGGGAACAATATTAATCAAGCTTGGAATAATTGGGATGAATCACTTCGCAGGACCAGAACTCTTTGTCTCTTGCTCCTACTCTGTTGGACTGTTTGGCTCACCCAAAATAGCATCACCTTCAAGGACAACACTATCTGCTATCATATCATCTCGGGAAAACTTGTGTCTGTATTCAATGAAATCCCAGAGACTTCACATTCTCCTCCATGTCGCATTCACAATACAGGGCCTATCAATAAATCTATCCCATGGGCATTTTTCGATGGTGCAGCCTAAGGCCATGGCTGCTAGTGGGCTCCAGTATTGTAGCAATAATGCTACAACTCCTGGAGCTTCCTATCTCTAATTTTATCAACCTGGTAGTTCGTACAAACTTGGAAGCGACAATGCTGTATGCACAAGTACTAGCTCTTGTCGCAGCTGTCACTTGGTCAGCTGGCACAAGTCCGCTAGGGCTCAAGCCAACTTCTATATGTTCTCCGAAGAAGCTTTCTAAATGATGGACGAAGGCTATCTCAAAGGAAATTAATCTACTTTTCAAAAATGAACTGAAAGCCAACCAAAACATAGAAACCCTAGTAAACCCTAATCTAACTAGCTTAATCTCTATGATGCAATGGTGGGAGTGCAAATGTCTAGGAATGATGCCATTACTTCTAGTGATGTGAAATGCATGAACTTAAACTATTTCCATTGAAAAGAACGTTGTTTTTGTATTTTTTCTTAAGTGGTTGGAGTGATTATGATTTTGTTTCTTATTAGGGTTTGGCTGTGCAGAGGTGGTGCGAAGGGAGAGAAAGCTTGGGAAAGGTCAGGAGGGCTAGGAGAGGTCCTAGGGGATCCCTAGCATCAGTCCATAGAAGTCCACAACATTCAGGTGCTCGACAACCGAGTTTGCAGGCTTCTACAGGATGTCTGCAGGGGATCCTACAGGAAACTCAGGAATTCTACAGGAAGTCTGCTAACTTCTACAGGATGTTCTACCGTGGGAGTTTTGGGTGATGGTGAAGTGATGGAGCGGTATGGGTGGATAGGTAAGATAGAGATGGAGCTTGTGATGGCTCAGGGGCAGAGAAATAAGATGGAGAAAGAGTGCACGAAGTTGGTTGGTGGTTAGAAGGATGGAAGCAACGAAAGGTCAAGAAAATGGAGCTACGTGGGCAATGGAAGAGTTGGAAGGTAAACGAGCTGAACAAAGGTCGAGTAGGTGGCTTTAGGCGTGGTTAAGAAAAAGAAGAAGGAAATGGAATGATACTGAGCAGTGTAAATAAAACAAATTTCTTATGTCTTTCACCAAAAACGAGAATCCATTAACCTGTGCTACCTGTGCTATTAAACCAATGAACAGCAATGTAAATCGTGAAGAGAAGTCGTGCATGGAGTTGGAATGAAGAAGTATGGCTCTAGAGAAAAATGCATGGATGGATCTATGATTGCAATGACTGTGTGGCAGCTTGCATGAAAGCATAAGACTGCGTTTTTGGTGGTTGGTGCAGCCCACACCCCCAATCTCTAGGCAGAGATGGCAGCGAGTGCACTATCAACCTTTTTTGGAGCTCTAATGAATTACAATCCTCCTACTCTAATTTAAGAAACTGAAAGCACTTGAACTGTAAACTAATCCTACTCAATCACATACAAGAAATCAAATCAGCAGACTGTAAATTCTAAATGCATGTCAAAACAGAGGAAATAAAGTGTTGCAAGGAAACAAGTAACAATACCAAGAAGAGGAGGTCTATTGCTCTCAGGTTGGGCCCTAACTTGAGAACTATAGCTCCCTTAAAAGCTCAGAATTAGATCCAAATCTGCTTTCCTTTATTCATAATCAAGAGTCTATTGTCATGCCAAAACTGGCTTACAAAAACAAACACCGAGCTATAGCTTGTGCTAAGAAATTACAATATTAGTTCAAAAGTTCAAAAAGCTCCCATCAAAGGCTACAACCTTCATATTTATACACAATGAAGATCAAGCTGGCTTCCTCCATTCGTGGAGCTTGGCTGTTCAACTGAAAGTCAAACTGCTGATCCTGTAGAATCCGTTGGCTGCCTTTAAGCTCGGTGGGGAGAGCTGTTGGAGCTCGGAGTTAAGGTGAAAATCACGAGGAAGGTCATCAAGACTGTGGACAACCTCCCTACGAACCCGCAATGTCACCTTTTTTGTCTCCTTGTCTCCATTTGTGTGGTCTTTTGTTCACTTTAATGCCAAAAACCTGAAATCATCATGTATTAGCCACATAGATATAATGCCTGCCCTTCTTCTTACAAATAACACGAATATACCAAGAAATGAATGCATAAGTGATAAAAGATGAAAGGTTGAGCAAGGTAAGTAGGCCAAATGAGCCCAAATTGTACCAAAAATTGGGGCTCATCATCACCCCCCAGCTAAAATATTTGCTCATCCTTGAGCAACTTACTCCAAATCTTCGTCCTTCATTGCTTTTACTGCTTCCCTTACATCCCAAGCCTCTCTGGTAGTGTCCTCCTTGCTGATATGAAACCCAGCTTTCCTGTTCACCTCTTCCCATTGTTCACTGACATCCTCCTCTGTGTTGCCTTCAGTCAACCCTAGCAGTAGTGGTGGGATGAGTTTAAGGCCAATCCAGCTGGCCTGGAGGCTTTGCATGGATTTCTTGTAAAGGTCTACCCTTACCAAAGCTTCCCTCATCCGAGTTGGGGTATGGTACTCTCGGATTTTCAAACTGTGTGCCAAGGTATTCCATCTGTGTGTGCATGCTTGGGCAGCACTTTCTCCTATCAGTCTTTCCATGTCTTCAAAATGAGCTATGGCTTGGGCCTGTTGGTCCATAAATCTCAAGGAAGCTGTGGGATCAGTAGACAATTGTTGGTGTGCTGAGATGAGTGCAACCGGATCCTCTGGTTCTGCTCGAATGAATAGTGGCTCGCTCATTTCTAGGTTCATGACCGATTTTGCTTCAGCTGCTCTTTGATCCTCATGGTTCAACCATGAAGCGGACGCCATCAATTGCATATCCCCCAAGGCAGTATTGGGATCCCAGGAGACTTCATTAGGCAAAGCCAAATTGTGGAGGTAGAACTCTGCCAATTTGCCTTTATCTTCTGACGAACTAGTATTGCACAACTCAGAAAATTGATGTGGGTTTTGGATCTGAGAAATACCTCTTTGTGCCAAGGTATTTATTTGGAACTGCAGCCATTGATCTTTCAAGTACAAACCATAGGATTTTGCAGGTTGTCTGCACTATATTGCCTCCATGGCCCAACTGGCCATGCAGGCCAATTGTGCTTCCTTTTGTTGCAGCTGCTCTTTTAGAGCTTGCACTTCAATTTGTGCTTGCTGTTCTGCTTCCTGTAGAAGTGTCATTGGCTCCTCAAGACCGGTGGTCAGCTCCTTTTTGCCTTGTTGTTCTTTTGTGGTGTCTTTGGACGATGTACTTGCCCCTGCCCTCAGCTCCTGTAGCTGCAATCTTAGCTTCTGGTTTTCTTCCTGTAGGTACACTCTTTTGCAATTAGCCACATGTTTAGCCATGGCGAATTCACTCCTGACCTCCTTGAGTTGCTCTTGTAAGGATCCTATGTCCGCCACACCCTTTGACTTGGCGATTTGCATCCATGTGTTGGTACAGACTCTTTCTTCTTCTAATGCAAAAAACAGGGGTACAGTAAATTTCTGCGGTATGATTTTGCCCGCCTCTAAAAAGGTGTAGTATGAACTCAGACTAGGCTGAGGGCTGCGCTCTGGTATATGTTATTTTTCTGCCTCTTTAGGTGGCTCTATCTCACCCTCCCTTGGTGGTGATGAGTGTCCTTCTCCTTCCCTCTTCTCTGTTTCCTGTAGCCGGGCCAGAGTGTCCTGTAGAACATTTTCAGCCTCCTGTAGCCGAGTTTTTTCAGTCAACAGGGCTAACCTTTCTTGCCACGTATTTTTCTTTGCACTCCCCTTCTCATAGGTGACTGTTATCCTTGAGGAGTACTTTTCCTTGGGAGAAGCAGGGGCATCTTCAATGACAATCGGGCTGCTGGACGAAGGCTGTGGCTTGCCCGTCTTTATCCTAACGCTTCTTCGAGCTTTAAAGTATAGAGGGGTCTCCCTCTTTCTCTTTTCTTTTGGCTTAGGTGGCGTGCTGAGGCCAGCTAGTACAGCTGCTGCCTCCCTTGCTAGAATGTCCGCCTTCTTCTCCTTGGGTTTCACCTTTTCAGGGCTTCCTATAGAAGACCCTGTTTTAGCCAATTTCAGGCTTCCTGTAGAAGCCCCTGTTTTGGTAATTTTCGGGCTTCCTGTAGAAGCCCCTTTTTCAATGATTTTCGGGCTTCCTGTAGAAGATCCTTTTTCTGTTTTCGGGCTTCCTATAGAAGCCTGTTCCTGTTTTCCTATAGACACAGGTGTCGCCACCTTGGCTTGCTTTGCTGCATGGGTTTTGCTTTTTGGTTTGGTTGCGGGTGCTGATGAGGTACTTGGGCTGATGTGGACCATCTCAGCTTTGTCCGTTCTGCTCTGCAACCTCTTTTCTCTTGCTGACAAGATGGGTGTGTCACCTTTTTCTTTGTCGTCCTTTTTCTCATGCTTCTTCTTTTGTTCTTTCTTCTGCACTGTGGTCGGGGTCTTCTGGCCCGTTTCCTTCTTTCCCTCGGCCACTGATTCCTTTTCCTCACTGCTGGAGGAACCACTTTCTTCAGTGAGCATCCTTATGTCTCCGTCTCTTGTCAAATTCCTGAATGCTTCCCATGAGAGGGGAACCTTATATCAATGAAGCGCATCCTCCACAAGAAGTTTGATCAATCCATGCTGGGCTACCTGATCTGGTATGCCTTCTTTTAGCTTTGTGGCACACTCAATTAGAGACTGCAGCAGGAAATAAGGGATGCTCAGTTTCTTTTCTACAGGAAGATCAATCTGGTGCCGCAATTCAGTGAGCAACCGAAAGTGATACCTGTACACGATGCTATAACGGCCTTCACAGGTTATATACTTCATAATCTATAGGCTAACTTCATTCCATGGTGGCAGCAAACTGGTTCTACGCACCCCATTTTTGTCCTCCGAGAATTCCTCCTCAGGTGGAAAGAATTCTTTCTTGGCCTGTTGGCTCACCTTCCTTTCTTCCTTATCCCATGGCAAACCCATTGGAAGTTCAATAATGCGACTGATATATTGTGGGGTGAGCTTGAGGCTTAGGCCCCTGAAGTTCACTGTGGCCAGTGTCTTGGATTTCGGCCTCAGAGCCTGCAAAAATTCTTCTGCCACTTCATCATCGTAACCCTGCAATTTGTCACAAAAGGATATCCATTGAACCCGTGTGAAGATCTCCACCACCTCCTGGTTTTCCCTTAACTTGGTTGAATCACTGGGTTCTCGTCTAATAAACCCACCCGGCATGATAAAGCAGTTTCCTTAACCAGAGTTGGCGATCGTGGAAGAAATTTGGTCTACTAAGACGGAGCGTAGAGTTACGCTTCTGTCATGCACATAATCCACAAAACTTATCCTTGAAGAACTTAACACAGTTTAATTACCCTGACATCCTGTAGAATGACAGTATAGGCACAACAGACAACAATTTCACCACTTTTCTATGACCAGATTGTGGACGACGATTCTGCCACCTTTAAAAACCAGTTGCATGAAGAGTTCAGGGTTACCTTTTTAATCTACCACCTTTTTTCGTGAGGCACCCGCCTTCCTGTAGAAACTGCGTTCCTGTACAAACAACGTTCCTGTAGGAGCAGTGCGCGATTTTCGGGAAAGACTGCAGTTGGTCTGCGCTCTAGGTGTGCTTCACAAGCGTTCTGATCGCCAAAGGCTTGGCGTATCGAACTGCAGAAAGATCAGGATAGCCACTCGAGTTCAAAACGGTGGTAGATAAATGCATGAGGGCAATCTAGCCGATTAGATTTTGAATCGGCGGAATCCATGGCGCGGGGGTGAGCTGTCCCCACCGGACCGTTGGGTGACGTCATCCCATCATTTTCCTGCGAGTTCCCTTGCTTCCACATCAATTCCCGCATATCTGCCGCTGCCTCTCCTGTTAAACTCGTTTTTCTCACGGGATTACTCTCACGTGCGAGCTGCCCATTCTTTTTGTCATGGCTGCCACCAAAACATCCAACTAGACCATTAACTGGCTGACGTGGCCAGCCAAATGGCCACACGGCCACTCAACCCATTCACTTTTACACTTTACAATCAATTCAAAGTAAAATTCATGCAATCTGATGGAAGGAAGGGTCGAGACACTTACCTGCGCTGTTGCACACGATGTTTTAGTTTTTTGGATGCTGATGAGTGGATTTACCTGCTGCTGGCGAACTTACACAGGCCCGGAGGTCCATGTTTACAGGCTGCCGACGATGGATTGGATGCTTTGGTTGCATGCGCCCGCGTTTCATTGCATATGGCCGGCGCTGTGAATGGTATCCACTGTAGCGGGCTTAACTGTTACACGACTCCTGCGGGATGTCTCGTAACAGTTCTTCCTCCTCGGGTGCATGCTGCACGACGAAGGATCTGGCCTCACGATCACGCTCCCAGAGCTTCTAGATGACTGGGATGAATATGGTGTGAGATCTCCAGCGTTTTTTCATTTAAAATTTGTTTTTTCTTGAGAACTCATCGATCTGCTTTGCCGGTGCAGGTAACTTCGTTGCATGTCGACAAGGGTGGCACGACGAAGTGACAACAATGTGCAAGGGAGATAACAATAGCTTGCATGCGTCCAAACCGATCCTTAGTCGTTAGATCTCCTCACAAAATGGATTCTGGGCCATTCTGAGCTTCTACAGGAAGTTTCCTGTAGAAATACAGAGCTTCCTGTAGAAAGGTTGCGTTTCCTGTAGAGAGTTTGCACCTTCCTGTAGAAAATCTGCATCTTCCTATAGAAAATCTGCATCTTCCTATAGAAGACTCAAGCTTTAATAAAATTTCACATACCTTGGAGAAAATGAGTATTCTTGGAGGAGGTGCTGGTGAGGTGTCCTGACTGCATGATAAGGACCCTTGGCTTTGAGTTGAGAGGCTCCCTCTCCTCCATAGAACACCTGCAATCTGCATGCAATTTCACTTGATAAACTTGTTGTCTTTGTCTTTCTTGTTTTCTTTTCTTCTTTTTCTTTTTCTTTTTCTCTTTTTTTTTTTGAAAGATAACAGGGGTGCCTCAATGAGGTTTTCACCCTTGCCATCTTCCCTGAGTGCCTCAGAAAGGTTTTCTCTCAAGGATCTTTTCCAAATTTTTCTCTCTTTTTTTTTTTTTTTTGAAAGACAATAGGGGCGCCTCAATGAGGTTTTCACCCCTACCATCTGCCTTGGGCGCCTCATAAAGGTTTTCACCCAAGGATCTTTATTATTTTTTTTTTTTTAGATTCTTCACAGTATGCCCAAAGCAGAGACAGAACCCTTCTCTATGACCAACACTACCTTCTCCATAGTTTTGATGAACTCTTGTCTTGAGAGATGCTTCCTGTAGATCTTCAATCGATGCCCATTGACAAGCATGGGGATGGCTTCCTCATCAATGGTCCGAATAAGAACAGATCCATTGTCATGACATTTTTCCACTGAATATGGCCCTAGCCATCTGGTTCTCAGCTTCCCCTTGAAATCTTTGTATCTAGAGTCATACAACAAAGCCCAATCACCCGGCTGAAATTGCTTGTCATGGAGATGTTGGTCATGCCACACCTTTCTCTGAAGTTGAACCACTTCTGAGTGAAGGAGGGCATGCATTCGGTGCTCATCTAGTCCATTCAGCTGCAATAACCTTTCATGTTGTGCATGGCTGAGATCTAGGTCCAGTTGAGCTGCCATCCTCAACGTGTTGTATTCAAATTCAATGGACAGCAAAGCTTTCTTCCCATAGACCAGCTCTTAAGGTGTGAAGCCAGTGGTCGTCTTCCAAGTGGTGTTGTAAGCCCATGTGGCTTCAACCAGGCGATCTGCCAAGTCCTTTCTGCTGCTGCTCACCACCTTAGTCAAGATCCCTTCTAATGCTTTATTGGTGACTTCCACCTGCCAATTTTCTTGAGGGTGATAGGGGGTGGAAGTCCTATGCTTGATCTTGTGATGAGCTAGTAGATCTTCAACCAGGTTGGAGGTGAACTGGCTCCCTTGATCGGTGACCAGCTCTCTTTGATACCCAAACTTATAGAAGATGTTTTCTCTTAGGAACTCGGCCACCTTTTCTTCTGTTGCTGCTTTGATTTCTTTGGTCTCTTCCCACTTTGTCAGGTAGTCAATGCACACAATGATGTAAGACCTTTGCCTCGAAGGGGGGTTGATTGGGCCCACAAAGTCCATACCCCACTTCTCAAATGGCTCAAGAGTCACTTGAGGTTCGAGAGGCATCTCATCCCTTTGGGTCAATTTCCCCATTATTTGGCATTGGTCACACTGACTGACATATCTTCTGACATCTTGATGAAGTGTGGGCCAATAGTAGCCTGCCTGCAGGATTTTGAAGGCAGTTCTCTTGGCTGCAAAATGTCCTCCACAAGGCCCATCATGACAGGTGAGGAGGATATCAAAGACTTACTCCTCCCTTACACAACGCCTTAAGATCTGATCGGGGCCAAGCTTGAACAGATTGCCCCCGATCCAAGTAAATGAGGCACTTTTTCTGATGATTCTGCTCTTCTCTCTTGAAGATAGGTGCGGAGGGAACTGTGCTGAAACAAGGTATTTTTCTATATCAGCAAACCATGGAGAGAGTACTGAAATAGAAAATAGATGTTCATCGGGCATCTGGTCATCCACTGTTCCATCCTCATCTGCAGACAAATCCAATCTAGATAAAAAGCCAGCAACAAAATTTTCTCTACCTGGTTTGTCAACAATGGTCAAATCAAACTGCTGCAATAAAAGTAACCATCTAATAATACGAGCATTCACATCTGGTTTACTCATTAAATATCTAATTGCAGCATGGTCTTTATGTACAAAGGTTTTATAGCCAATGATATAATGTCAGAACTTGTTCAGTGCGTGGACCATAGCCAAGAATTCTTTCTCGGTTACAGTGTAATTCAGCTCAGCTTTGGACAAGTTTTTGCTAACAGAGTAAATGGCATATGGAAGTTTTTTCTCAACTTGTCCTAAAGCTGCACCTATGGCTTTGTTCGAGGCATCAGTGTGGATGTGGAAAGGTAGGGCCCAGTTTGGACCACTCAGGATTGGGGCTGACACCAACTTGTCCTTCAATTCATTCAAAGCCCTCTCACAATCGTCAGTCCATTTAAACTCCACATCTTTTGCCAACATGCCAAACAATGGCGAGGCTAGCTTGCTGAAGTCTTTAATGAATCTCCGGTAATACCCTGCTAATCTTAAGAAACTCTGAACATCCCTTACCTTTTGAGGAGGTGGAACCTTCTTGATGAGAGCAATTTTGTTAGGATCCACCTGTAACCCCTGGAAAGAAATGGTATGTCCTAACACGGTCCCTTTAGTCATAAGGAATTCACATTTTTCAGGACTAAGGGACAAGTTCATCTCAATGCATTTGGTCAGGACTTTTCCCAGATTGGACAATGCTTCCTGGAAGTTGGCCCCATAAGGAGTAAAGTCATCCATATAGATTTCCACTACATCATGGACCAGCTCCGAGAAGATGCTTAAGATAGCTCTCTCGAAGGTATTAGGAGCATTGCATAGCCTAAAGGGAAGAACTCGGTAGGCAAAGGTGCCCCAAGGACAAGTGAAGGTGGTCTTATCTTGGTCTTCTGGGCTGATTTGGATTTGGTTGTACCCGCTAAACCCATCCAGGAAAGAGAAGAACTTCTTTCCTGCCAGTCCATCCAACACTTGATCTATGAAAGGTAGAGGGAAATGGTCTTTCTTGGTAGCGTTGTTCAGTTCTCGGTAGTCCACATAGATTCTCCATTTCCCATTTTTCTTGGGAACCAACACTAGAGGGGACACCCATTCACTATCTGAGATGGGGTAGATGAATCCGGCATCCAACAGTTTTTGCAATTCTTCCTTGAAAAGGTCCTTAAGGGCTGGATTCATTCTCCTCTGGGGTTCCCTAACTGGCTTACAATCCTCTTTGATGTATATGCGATGGGTACAGACCGAAGGATGGACTCCTTTCATCTCCTTATAGCTCCAAGCAAAAGCATCTAGGTGACTGGCCAACAGGCTACACAGCTCCTTTTCCTGGGAAGGAGATAGGGAGGAGCTGATCTTTAACGTTCTCTCAGGGATGAACTCCACATTCTTGACTCTGGGAGTGACAGGGTTGGTTGTACAAAGATCCACTAAGGTGCTAGCTTGGGCATCCTCCACCAATTTCTCTAAGGATAGTGCACTGGAAGGTGGATTCTGGATCAAGGTCTCGATCAAGTCATCCTCGGTTGGGGGGTCTCTTCTAGTGGTATCTAAGGTGCACAGAGGTGCTGAGTACACCTCGTCTTCCTCTCCTTCCTCCAACCAGAGTGGTAAGTCATGCTCTAAGGAGGGTTGGGCAGGAGGGTATAGGACTAGCTGCTTGGACATAGGACCATTTTTGATGGTCATATTTCCTGCACGGCAACTTATGTAAGCATCTGCAGTGGCTAACCAAGGCCTTCCCAAAATGAGAGGATATCCAGCAAGCTTTGCCTTGGGTTGCAGAACCAAGAAATCTACAGGGTCTTCCCAAGAGTCGATAGAGGCCAAGACATCCTCCACAATCCCTTCGGGAGTCACAGTGGAGCGATCTACTAATTGCAGTACTGTCGAGGTCTTCCTCAAGGAACCCTGAAGATTGATTTTGAGCATGGTATCCCTGGTCATCACATTAATGGAAGCCCCCAGATCAATCAAGGTGTGTGGTATGATGGTGCGATTGATGTGGAAATCTACTACAGGACTTCCAGGATCTAGGTACTTTGGGCAGATGACTTGTCCTAACATAAGGTCAGACAGTTGTCCTATGACATTGATGGTTGAAGCATCTTTCTTCCGCCTGCCTGGGTGTTTGAAACACTTTTCCTTAACCAATTTGTTGTATATTGGCACATCCTTGATGGATTGGAGAAGTGGTATTTTCACACACAACTGCTTGCGCTCTCCCAGAAGCTCATCCTCCTCTGGGTTAGGTTGTGTGGTGGCTGTTAGTCTCTCAGGAAAGGTTGGAATAGCCTTTGGTTCACTTTCCTTTTTATCTTCCTCATCCTCTGGGGGAGGAGGTTGGCGATCTGGTAGAGTCTTTCTAGATCGAAGATTGATCTCCTGGATCTCCACAGCATAGGTAGGGCATGAGGTTTCCCCAGTGTATACCTGCTGGGCCTGTCTATTGTTATGGTTTGGGTTCGGTTGAGCAGGCATTTGAGGTTGCCTTGGAGGAGGAGGAGGTAATTGCTGAGGTTGAACTGGTGGTGGAGGCAAAATGGCGGGAGGAGTATTGTACTAGGGCCTCCACCCCGCCTGAGGTGCATTCCACTGAGGCTGTGGCTGGGCATGTGAATGATATGAATGAGAAGTAGGTTGAGTAGGGTACTAAGGTGGATAAGACCATGGAGGAGGCATGGACCAGGAAGGATGGGCAGGGGGACACCAGGAAGGCATAGGAGTCGATTGGTTGGGGCTATAATAAGCTTGAGGTGCCCCTTGCATTCCCTGCTGATAAGGTCTAGATCCTTGTGGCCTCCTTTGGTTGAGGTAATAGAGAGGTTCAGTGGGAGCTTCTGTCCCTTGGTACATGGCTTTAAATCCAGGTAAGGTTGGACATTGGTTTGTGGGATAGTCCTCCTCACAAACGAAACACACTTCAACCGAATGCAATGGACATTCGTTCTTAGGGTGCCTCCTGGTACATCTAGGGCAGAAGATGGCCAAGGCTCTCTCAGCCTCTTCCTTCTTTTGCTGGATCCTGAATGTGTCTAGTTGCATGGCAATGGTCTGTCTCACCTCACTCTTAAGATCTTCTAATTGATTTGCAAGCTCATGTTTGGAGAAAGGGACACCAGTTGAGAGGAGGTTTCCTCTACCTCGTTTCCGTGCTGCCCTGGAGTGGTTTCTAAACACAATCTTGATGTCCTCATAAGGCAGTTGGTAAATGTCCCCCCCAACTAACATGTGAAGGGTATCTGAGAGGTCTTCAGGGACTCCTCGGAGAAGGACAAACTTGAGGGATTCAGGGTCAAGTGTGCACCTGGCCTGCTTATAGCTAAGTTGGAACCTCTCCTCATAATCCTCTAAGGACTCATCATTTCCCATGGTCATCCGAAAGATTTCTCCCTTGGTTTCCTTGGACCTACAGTAATGCTGGTACTTGGTATTGAAAGCTTGCTGCATCTAAGCCCAAGTAGTGATACTATTCCCAGGTAAGCCCATGAACCAGCATAATGCTGCATCCTTAAGAGTTGAAGGGAAGAGTTTCAGCTTTTGCTCATCTCCAGTATAGTCATAGGTTCTACAAAGGACAAAAAACTCAAACAGGAAGGTATCAGGATCTTCAGTAGTCAGTCCATGGAAGTGAGGTAAAGCAGAGGGGCTAATGTTCTTCATTTTCATCTCTCCATTTGTCTCTCGGATGGGGAAGGAACCTTCTATTCTCTCCTCTTCTCCTCTATTGTCAGCCATAGCTTAAGATGGAGTGGTCTCTAATTCTTTTTCTGCTATAGGATCTTCGTATATCTCAGGAGGTTCACCTATAGGTTCTTCTGGATCACGGTCACCGAAGAAGAGAGAAGGGTGACTCAGTGTTGTGGTGGGGGTGTTGGGTAAGAATTTTCCTGTTTTATCTCTATTCCTACGAGGCATGAAATGGAAAGAATTTTTTTGATTGCTTTTGTTTTTCTGTGGTACCTGCAAAACTGAAACAGATTGATCTACAACTAACTATAAAGATGCAGAATTAAACTGAAAGCAGGAAAGAACTAATCTACTTTGCTCAAATGAAATTGCAGGAATGGAAATGGTAGTCTACGCTTGCAGAATTGAAACACTAATCTACGCTTGCAGAAATGAAATGCTAATTTATGAAAGCAGGAAATGCTAATCTATGAAAGCAGGAAATGCTAGTCTATGAAAGCAGGAAATGCTAATCTATGAAAGCAGGAAATGCTAATCTATGAAAGCAGGAAATGTCTATGCTACTTTTTCAGAATGGAAATGAAATAAACTATTTAGTAGAAGGCAAGAGTAAGAAGATAGAAGAAAAGCAACAATTACTAATACTTTGACGCTTCCCCGGCAACGGCGCCAAAAAGATGGTGGGCTCCAGTATTGTAGCAATAATGCTACAACTCCTGGAGCTTCCTATCTCTAATTTTATCAACCCGGTAGTTCGTACAAACTTGGAAGCGACGGTGCTGTATGCACAAGTACTAGCTCTTGTCGCAGCTGCCAATTGGTCAGCTGGCACAAGTCCGCTAGGGCTCAGACCAACTTCTATATGTTCTCAGAAGAAGCTTTCAAAATGATGAACGAAGGATATCTCAAAGGAAATTAATCTACTTTGCAAAAATGAACTGAAAGCCAACCAAAACATAGAAACCCTAGTAAACCCTAATCTGACTAGCTTAATCTCTATGATGCAATGGTGGGAGTGAAAATGTCTAGGAATGATTCCATTACTTCTAGTGATGTGAAATGTATGAACTTAAACTATTTCCATTGAAAAGAACGTTGTTTTTGTATTTTGGCTTAAGTGGTTGGAGTGATTATGATTTTGTTTCTTATTAGGGTTTGGTTGTGCGGAGGTGGTGCGAAGGGAGAGAAAGCTTGGGAAAGGTCAGGAGGGCTAGGAGAGGTCCTAGGGGATCCCTAGCATCATTCCACAGAAGTCCACAACGTTCAGGTGCTCAGCAACTTAGTTTGTAGGCTTCTACAGGATGTCTGCAGGGGATCCTACAGGAAACTCAGGAATTCTACAGGAAGTCTGCTAACTTCTACAAGATGTTCTACCGTGGGAGTTTTGGGTGATGGTGAAGTGATGGAGTGGTATGGGTGGATAGGTAAGATGGATATGGAGCTTGTGATGGCTCAGGGGCAGAGAAATAAGATGGAGAAAGAGTGCACAAAGTTGGTTGGTGGTTAGAAGGATGGAAGCAACGAAAGGTCAAGAAAATGGAGCTACGTGGGCAATGGAAGAGTTGGAAGGTAAACGAGCTGAATAGAGGTCGAGTAGGTGGCTTTAGGCGTGGTTAAGAAGAAGAAGAAGGAAATGGAATGATACTGAGCAGTGTAAATAAAACAAATTGCTTATGTCTTGCACCAAAAATGAGAATCCATTAACCTGTGCTACCTGTGCTATTAAACCAATTAACAGCAATGTAAATCGTGAAGAGAAGTCGTGCATGGAGTTGGAATGAAGAAGTATGGCTCTAGAGCAAAATGCATGGATGGATCTACGATTGCAATGACTATGTGGCAGCTTGCATGAAAGCATAAGACTACGTTTTTGGTGGTTGGTACAGCCCACACCCCCAATCTCTAGGCAGATATGGCAGCGAGTGCACTATCAACCTTTTTTGGAGCTCTAATGAATTACAATCCTCCTACTCTAATCTAAGCAACTGAAAGCACTTGAACTGTAAACTAATCCTACTCAATCACATACAAGAAATCAAATCAGCAGACTGTAAATTCTAAATGCATGTCAAAACAAAGGAAATAAAGTGTTGCAAGGAAACAAGTAACAATACAAAGAAGAGGAGGTATATTTCTATTAGATTGGTCCCTAACCTGAGAGCTATAGCTCCCTTAAAAGCTTAGAATTAGATCCAAATCTGCTTGCCTTTATTCATAATCAAGAGTCTAATGTCATGCCAAAACTGGCTTACAAAAACAAACACCGAGCTGTAGCTCGTGCTCAGAAATTACAATATTAGTTCAAAAGTTCAAAAGTCTCCCATCAAAGGCTACGACCTTCATATTTATACACAATGAAGATCAAGCTGGCTTCCTCCATTCGTGGAGCATGGCTGTCCAACTGAAAGTCAAACTGCTGATCCTGTAGAATCTGTTGGCTGCCTTTAAGCTCGGTGGGGAGAGCTGTTGGAGCTCGGAGTTAAGGTGAAAATCAAGAGGAAGGTCATCAAGACTGTGGACAACCTCCCTATGAACCCGCAATATCACCTTTGTTGTCTCCTTGTCTCCATTTGCATGGTCTTTTGCTCTCTTTAATGCCAAAAACCTGAAATCATCATGTATTAGCCACATAGATATAATGCCTGCCCTTCTTCCTACAAATAACACAAATATACCAAGAAATGAATGCATAAGTGATAAAAGATGAAAGGTTGAGCAAGGTAAGTAGGCCAAATGAGCCCAAATTGTACCAAAAATTGGGGCTCATCAGCTGCGGAGGCAATTTCATTCTTCACTTGAGCAAGAAGCATTCATACAAAGTCTAGCTTAGACATGGAGAAGGAACTAACAATTTTTCTGACCTTATTGCTCTTTGGCACCTTCTACATTTCTCATTATCTCATTATTGCATTAATCTACATATTTTCGGGGATTCCAAAATCACTATCAATTGGTTCAACAACATTAATATTTGTCATGCAAACTGAATTAGGAACATATTGGATGAGGTGGTCTCTTTCAAAGCTGATTTTAACTCCATTTTGTGTCAACATATTTTCAGGGAATATAAAGAAAGCGCTGACAGGCTTTCCAAGGCAGCCACGATATTACCTCAAGATCAATGGATGATCCTAGAGTAGCACGATGCAGAACAATTTCAATACAACCATAGGCGATATATTTATCGAGAATATCATAGGGCGGCCATGCCCTAAATTTTTTGTGATATGATTGGATACAATTATTGTATATTTTGTATTTAATTTTCCTACGTTTTAATGAGACTATCTATATTATCTACTAGTTGGACAACTTGTGTGGTGGAGTTTTTTTTGCTTAAGTATTTTCAATGGTCGTTGCCATAACTTATAACTTGCTGTGATATATTGTACTGGCCTGAGGCCAACAATTATGCATATGCCTTAGGCATCTCTTATATGTAATTTTTCAAAATTAATGAAAGATTACGATTTTTCCTTTGGAAAAAAAAAGAGAAATGCTCCCAAAGTTAAATTGATTATTATGAAATACCCAAATGAAAGGGAAGAAAAGGAATAGTAAATTAGTACAAAACATAGGGGATTATTTTGTGAGTGTAGTTGGAGTGTCACCAATTCATTCCATATTTCATCCATCCTTTCAACATCATTAATGAAATTCGTCTCATAGAAAGATAGGGGTATTAATGGGAAATCCAAGAAAATAGCCTTAGAAAACAAAATCCACTAAAACACCCTAACATAATGATGATTTAGGAAACAAAATGATATTTTTATTTTATTAAAAATCTTTTAAAGAATCTTTGAGCAACATTCATTTCTAGGAAAGGAAGCCCACGGAGCATCGAGAGGTATTGGTATAAAATGGAACCCTTCCTCAATCACTCTTCAAGATTCATTTTCTGTGCTCAGAATCCTAACTTCCAAATTTCAATGCATTGGTTTAGTCAGTTTGAGTTTCATAACCAATGTTTATGGTACTAGTATTTTTATTGACAAAATGATCTTCATTCAAAACCTCCAAAGGGCCTCAAGGCTTAGAGGGGATTTTTTTTGGATTATAGATGGGGATTTTAATATGATAAAAATATCACTAAAAGGAATGGTGGGATTCATAGACTCAGTGAATAAATTCCCCTTTGTGGAATTTTTCATTAACACCAAAATAATATATCTGAGCACATATAACAACTTATACAACTAGAATAATAAGGGAGGAGGCACATTTCAAATAGCTTCAAGAGTTGATATATTACTAAATCTAGGTCACCCATGTATTTTAGGAACCAATTTTGAGGCTACTTTTCTCCCCTACCATGGTCTTGATCATTGGCCCATAGAACACCTTATGGAATGGATTGGTAGTCCCAGGAACAAGCCCTTGATAGTCGATGCCTTTGGGCTATCCGATCCTCATTTTTTCTCTAATGTAGAAAAATGCTTGGAATAATGAGATCATTTTCCTGATAACCTTATGTATTTCTCTTAGAAACTGTTAAAATATCTTTCAATGACAAAAAAAAATTAGAATATTGAATATTTTGGTAACATCCAAAAATAAAAACAGACGCCATTGCAAGAGATGACCATTATCCAACAAGCATTAATATCATATGGAAGATATGAGGAATTGGAACATCAAGAAGAAATCACTCACCTCCATCTAGAGGAATCCTTGAAGAAAGAGGAAAACCTCTGGAGACAAAAATATAGAGTATAATGTTTGAAGAAGGGATGAAAAATAATTAAATGCTTCCACAAATCCATAATCAGCTAGACAAAAAGTATAGATCAAAACACCTAATCACCAAAAAGTGGAAATCCATCACGCAATATTCTAGGATCTCATGAATCATTTGCAAGCCACACTCACATGAATGATTCTAGATAGAATAATTACTATGAGGGAAATCACAAAGCACATTCTCAAACTTATAACAATGGAAGAAAATGGTCTCTTTTTGAATAAAATCACCATTGAGGAAGTCTAATAAGGCATTATGGAAATGCCTAAACCTAGGTCCCAAGGACCAAATTGCTTTACCATTGATTTCTCCTAGGATTGGTATAAATTTTTTAGGTAAGATGTTTGGCAAGTAGTACAATATTGTCAAAACTCATCCTCCATGTTAACAACCATTGATGCTACCTTTATATATCTTATTACTAAAAAAACCCATGTTGAGTCTTCTTGAAATTTCAAGCCTATTTCCCTACGTAATGTTAACAATAAAATCATCTTGAAGTTTATTAGAAACTAACTAAGACCAATTCTCCCCTCACTTATCTTTCCTAATAATTTCTTTATGTGGAAGGAAAAAAAATTATGGATAACATGATGCCATCCCATGAAGAATTTAAATCACTTAATTCTAATAAGTCTTCAGACATTCCCATCAAAACTGAAATGTCAAAAGCATTTGGAAAATTACGATGAATTATTTTTTCAGATCATCGCTAATCTTGGATTTGCAGAAATATGGATTCATTAGGTTCTTTCCCTCATTTTCAAAACTTCCTTTTCTATGTTGTTTAATGGGTCTTCCTCTTCCACTTTTTCCCCTCAAGGATTATTAGGTAGGGAGACCTAATTTTCCCTTACATCATTATGCTCATGGTTGAAGAGGTGAGAACATCTATCGACTTGTCCCTATAGTTTGGCTAGCTAAAAGATATTCTTCCTCGTTCCCATTATCTCCATTATTCACACCAAATTTTTTTTTACAATATACTTCTCTTTGGTATCACCATTGTCAGATGATCCACCACCACTGAAAAATTTCTTCAAGACATGTCTACTACTTTCGGAAACTCTATTAATATGGAGAAATATCAAATCTTACTTTTTAATACTCACTAGATATCTAAGTTCATATATATTTTTTTCTTTGTTGTTAAAGGAGTTATCCTTTATACAAATTCCTAAAATTCCATCTAATTATAAATCCTCTGTGGAAGAAGGTATGAGAGAATATTCTACCTAAATTTCAAGCGAAAGGTTCCTGTTACAGTTTCATATTTCTTAATCTATCTAGACACATGATCTTTCCCAACTTATTCCTTTGATTCCTCCTCACATATCTTCAATCAATAATGGTAGCCCCCAAATCCATCATATGGAAGCTTATAAATATGCAATGTAGTTTCTCTAGGAGTGTGCCAAAAGAGACATAAAATGGGCTTTATTTGTATGGGACAAAATATGTCATCCAAAAAAATCGGGAGGCCTTGTTCTCTAGGATTGGGATATACTTAGCAGAGCCTTAGGTGCTAAATTCTGGTGGAGATCAAAGAAAAGCCTAGATTATTTATTGTGGTGAATTAAAATTGTAAGTGCAGACACGAACGAATTCCTCGAGCCCAATAATGGGTATAGCTACAATAGATACATTCTATGGAAGATTTACTTAGGTTAGAATCAATAAATAGGGCCTACCTCTTGGTCTCTTATCCTGCTTGATGATGTCCATGCTTGCTCGCTCCAGAAATGTCTCACTTTCTTCTTCAAGCTCCTGAAACAAGTAAACAACAACAACACACACACATAATAATAAACAAATTGCAATTCAACCTACTGAATTATTCAAGAAGAATTAAGACACAAATATGTAATATTACAAAACATGTAGAAAACCAATTGATAGTTGCATATATTAATATCAAAGAGAGATTACAACCATTTGTCTTGACGCTAAAATCTTCCTCTGATAAGACCAGGTTCCCACAAACTTCTGCTAGCACTCCATGATGGCTTCAAACAATGATAGTTTAAAGGATCTTCCCTTTCGCCTTCACTACAAACCAAACACACTTCTCCCTCACACAGCTAGATGGCTACAACTAGTAATATCTTGCTTGTCTACTCCAAAATAGTATACTCGCACTCAACCAAAACTGTAACTATGACTGCAACTGCAACTAGCTTGTGCTTGGGAAGAAGGGAAATTTATATACAAAATATGGATGGGAGATGGATCCTCTTCTCATGGGAGAAGGACTTATCCATTTATGTAGTTCCATCATTATACGGGAAAGGAGCCCAAACTATCATCCCAGACCCCATCCGGCCAAACCATTTACCAGACATCTGTTACGAAGCTTCTAAAGTTGGAAGCTTCGACTCTAATTTAAAACGCTTTCTATAACAAGACTGGTGTGATTGGAACACATCTCAGTCGCTCCAGTCGATGTGGGGAATAGTGCTAATCTCTGCACAGTGGCGTGGGGGAGACAAAGGCCATTAGCATTGGTCTTGTAAACTAGGCAAAACAGAAGTCTCAAGGGAAATGGTGCAAAAGGGAAATGATATTCTCATGAAGAGGGACATAATGGGAGCGTCTTCATGAAGGAAAAGCATTCGGGGTTCACTATAGAGGTTGTTATGAAACCAACTCAAGAAAATATAGAAAATATAGATCAACACCTTAGAATTCAGCCTCTTCGAGGGGGAAACCTCCTTTACATTACATAAATGAACAATTCTTGGATGATACAAATGAAAAGACCTCCTTTCTATATATAGGGTTCTAAGGGGTCATAACATAATCAGAGCCGACATAACAATAATAATGTAAGGGCACAATAATAACAATAGTGGGCTTCTATGGGGCACAATAGTAACAATATGTGCACTACATCGGTACATCAATATAATAAGTGGGTTGTACTAATAATAATAAGGTGTTACACTAGTAGTATAGGGGCCTAACATGCCCCTCTCATTCAAAAAGCATTGTCCTCAACGCTTGAGTAGTTCTTGATGCTTCTGTATAAAATTCTTGTCCTCCCATGTGGAATCTTCAGTGAGTAAGTTCTTCCACTTGATGAGATACTCTGAAATTGATCGATTTCGTAGCTGTCGGGTTCTTGTTTCTATGACTTCTCCAGGTTTGAATATGACTTTTCCATCCTCTTCAATTTCTAGCAATATTGTTTGAATTGAGATCTTTTGAATAAGTGGCCATACTTCTTCATCCTTCTTCCATTCATCCCTTGCTTTGTTTATCCAATCTGGTTGGATAATAGAAATAGCACAAAACAATGCTTCCACATCCTCATCCTTGAAGAGTATTCCCATTCAGTAAGGTCACCTTTTTTTAAGTGGATGTAGTATTGCCAACATTTCCTTCTCATAAATAGCTTGCTTGAGATGTAGCAGTAAAAATACCCAATCACCTACATCAAATTTTTTTTTACTACAATGTTTATCTACCTGTTGTTTCGTTTGATTTTGCACCGAAGTGGCGTTATCCTTTAAAAGTTGGAGAACTTGTTGTTGATGCTTGATGTGATCTTTGACTACTTTAACCTTTTTCTTCTTGATATGTCCTTCTATCTCTAGAGTTTGAGGAGTGGTAATTTCTTTCAATCCTTTACAAGATATGGTCGGATTCATTTCTTGATGCTCGATGTGATCTTTCACTTCTTGAACATTTTTCTTCTTGATATGTCCTTCTATCCTGATAGTTTGAGGAGCGGTAATTTCGACCAATGAACTACAAGATATGGTTGGATTCATGTCTTCTTTCTTGATTTGATATTTCACTTCTTGCACGTTTTTCTTCTTGATATGTCCTTCTATCTTAAGATTTTGAAGAGTGGTAATTTCTTCCAATCCTTTACAAGATATGGTCAGATTCATTTCTTGATGCTCGATGTGATCTTTCACTTCTTGAACATTTTTCTTCTTGATATGTCCTTCTATCTTGAGAGTTTGAGGAGTGGTAATTCTTGGCAATGCTTTACAAGATATGGTCTGATTCATTTCTTCTTTCTCTAGGGCAGGGTCCTGGCATATATCTTCTTCTTTTGATGTGTCTTGATCCTTTTCTTCCTCCTCTTCATATTCTATGTAAAATAATTTCTTCTCAGAACACTTATGACCTTTAGTGCATTTGCTATCACAATTGTAACAAAGCCATTTTTCTCTTTTTTCTTCCAATTGTTGTGGTGTAACCCCTGTAGGTTGTGGAAGGCTAGGAGAAACAACACTTCTGTATTTATAGTTGTGAGAGGTATGTTTCTTGGTTTCCATAATTTTGCTTTCCAATATGTCACAAAGCCCTTTTACTCTTCCAATTGTTGTGGTGTTGCTCTAAAGAAGGGGTTGCTCTTTGTATCCTCATAATGTGCTATCATTTCCTCTGTGAAAATTGACCACATAACAAGTTGTTTACGAGAGCAAAGCCCTTCATACCATAAAAATTGATCCGGTTCTAAATATAAAGATGCAATACATAACTTTAGTAACAGTGGTACACCATGTAGATCAAAATATTGCTCCATCTGAAGTATCCAATTTACTGGATCCTTGCCATCAAACTTCCTCATCTTGCTTTTCCTTGATTTTAGGAGCTCAATCTTGAAACGACTGTAACTCTACAATTTCGGATCTTTAAGTTCTGAAATTGAAACTTATAGTAGCCTTCTCTATCCTCTTTCCAATGCCACCAGTCTGATCCCAATTGGATTCTCCACGAAAGAGTTATGCACAATCTCCCAAGATGACCTGATTATAGACCTTTCCAGAAGAGCGAACTTGTATGAAGTGGCACGTGTCACTGTTTTGTCCTTTGGCTCTAAAAAATATATTAAAGAAACTAAAGTCCATCCTCTTTCGGTACCTTCTTATGAAATTTCAATCTGATGCTCAGAGAGAATGTTATGACGATTTTCCCTAGGTCACCTGTTTGGAATGTAATTCAAGAGTCTGCAAAAAGACAAACTTCCTCAGATCATATCTCTGCAAATATAGTGCTAAAAGCTCTGAAATTTAGACCCGATCTTCAGTGCGATTTCTTCTCAAATGGGTTTTTTTTTTAGCTTCTGAAATGTCGCAGAAAAAAAGTTATAGCGAAATTTCTGTGATGACCTGTTTGGAGTAGCGAAACCCTAGAATCCAAAGCTCTGATACCAAATGTTATGAAACCAGCTCAAGAATAGATAGAAAAGATAGATCAACGCCTTAGAATTCAGCCTCTTCAAGGGGGAAACCTCCTATACATTACATAGATGAACAATTCTTGGATGGTACAAATGAAAAGACCTCCTTTCTATATATAGGAGTCTAAGGGGTCATAACATAATGAGAGCCGACATAACAGTAATAATGTAAGGGCACAATAATAACAATAGTGGGATTCTATGGGGCACAATAGTAACAATATGCACACTACATGTGGGTTTTACTAATAACAATAAGGGGTTACACTAGTAGTATAGGGGCCTAACAGAGGTCCTCCAGGATCATGGAACGGGTAGTATAGGGACAGTGACAAAATGTTGTGTAATAGATGTCGCCTAAACCGTGAAGGCCGAGCTGGAATGAGGGATGAATTTCTTTATAAATCAGTGTGGGGAACCGGTTTGCCATCATAAAACCTACAAGAAATTACAGATATATATACATAAATTGAGATCTCTGGAAAATGATACATGAATCGTGGCATGGATGCAGCCATCCATAGAATGATCCTGTAGATGGATCCAGGTATGGGAGTAACCATCCATCAAAGAGGATCATAATGAAACCAAGGTATGGTCACAACAATCCAATAATGAGAAGGATCACATATGATAACTCATGGTCTGGTTATAGCCATCCATCTAAAAGATACATGCATAGCATCATAACCATGTCACACCACTTCGCAACCTGGACTTTTGTGATCTAATTCGAAATTCTCGCACTCCAACACGACTCAATCAAAGTACAAAACCTAGCATGCAAATAGATGTGTTGACGTCGAACATGCTAGAAGGTCGCTTGATTACTAGTCAATGATTGAACTGTTAACAAGCACGAGAGAAACCACCAATAATGACAATGGCGTTCAAGGTACTATCAACACAATTCACGGAATGTGAATACAGGAACTAGATTCGAACACCCCTGAAATCAGTCGATCGAAAGCCAATGATTTGAACTTGTCGTCGAATGCAAAGAATTTTCCATTATGGCATGCAAGCTCTAAGGTACTAGAAGGGAGTCTCTCGGTCAACTTCTCGGATAATGAGTTGAATTCGACAGAAAGCGATCGTGGCAAAGGAGGGCCATAATGAATCCCATATCATCAACTCGACACAAGAGGATGCAAAATGTTTTTAGATGATGCAGAGAATCAGAGGAAAGTGTAACTGCAGAAGGACAACTCTTGAATATATCAGTGACACAACTAGAAGTTTGGCAGCTTTTGGATCCATAGGATCGGTGGTCATGGTGACATAACAAAGATAAGATGGAAGGAAAAAATGAACAGCCCAAACCTAGGAAGGTTAATGATTTAAAGGGGAATGTCCCAACCCAACACAAAGCAAGGAGTCTCATGTTAAAGAGTGAGCTGCAAACATGACTGATAGATTTCCAAATTTCCCCCCACCATTTCCGGTGAGTACCGACGAATCCTTCAGACTAATCCGACCTAGTAAGTTTAACAAGCCCTAGGAAGGAGAAGCTCATGTTCATCATGGTGATGATTTTGATGTCATGTAGTAGTTTAGAAAGTCAGACAAAGGTGTAACTTATTATCTTTTCCATGTTTAGAGAGTTTGAAAAAGACACATAAAATAAAACTCCACATGGTCCCTTTTCGTACATTTGTGTCTCTTGAGCCTGAAAAGGTAGAAAACATTACTTGAGAGAACCACTTGAACATTTCAGTCAAGGAGTATCATTTTCGTAAATAGTGCATCCCAGCGAGAAAAAGGGGTAAACTTATACTGGTCGCACGAAGTTTGGCATCCATTATTGAGTTTGAAATGACAAGGGTTGGACCATTTTTTCATTTTTAAAGGGTCGGAAAAGAGCTGAAAGTGGGACCCCCATTTTTATTCTCTTTCACAAGTCAAAAAGTGAAAAAATACTCGTCAATATTTTCATATGAGTTTAACGAGTCGAGAAAAGATATGACATTCGACTCATCGTCATCGTCAAACATCTACACCCTGTTCCTGCACAAGTAAGGCAAAGCGTATTATCGATTCCTTGAGGCAAAATAGGTCAAAAATATCTACAAAGCTTGATATTTTCATGAAAAAATGGATTAAAAGTGGAAAAGTAAATATATTTTCACCATTTACCATTCTACTTTTGAAGTGAAGACTTTTTACCTACTTTTGCCCTAGTTGTTCCAGAGCAAATTATGGGAGATCCGGGAGGTCAATCGATGAGCCATCAGTTCCAGGTAATAGTTGAATCCCCGAGGTCCATTTTCATGTGATTTGTTTTTTTTTTTAGCCATTTTTTGGATTTTTTTGGAGGTTTTTGAGAAATGTTTTTTCCCTCGTTCGGCGTGAATTCCAGGCACAGGATCGCACCGACCGAGGGTGATTTTCATAAACATTCACGCTAATCAGTGAGACTATTTCCAAAACAGGCGCTCCATTGCCATGGATAGGGCAAAGCCATTTTTTCTCAAAAAATTGATCGTAAAAACTTGAATTTGTGTGCCAAAATTGATAATTAACTCAAATTAATGGCTTTACAGTAGAGAAATTGCCGAAAATCGCAGATTGGAAGGAAAGAGAACATGAAGATATTGACACCTAGGCATTGAATGATCCAAATTTCCTGGAGGCTTTGAGGGCTTGCGGGCTCCTCAAAATTTTCCTTAAACCAAGGATGCGGACCCAATGTGGGTTCCTTCGATACTTGATAAGCCTTTGGGACATCAATCGTGAGAATTTTTTCATTGGGCACCAAGAGTTGGAGTTGACAACTACAGATATCTGCTACATCACTAGACTATCTCACAATGGTGAGCCAGTGAGCTTGTATGGGTCACGTCCAATCGGGGCAAGCATATCTTCGCTACTTGCCGAACACTGCCCTTAGGCTCTGAAATCCAAGAGTGGTAAGATAGAGATTTCTAGTGTGTGGGATTTGACACTAATGTTACTTTTGTTGACTATCAACAAAGTGGTGGGGTCCTAGGCAGAACATGAGACTAACAAGTCGAATTTCCTTTCTGCTATTGAATGCACATCTCCTACAATCTTCAACTGGACAAAGGCCATGAAGATGAACATCAAGCACCATTTGTCCAAGGCCAAGGCAGGGAATCTAAAGAAATTTGGCTTCGTATCAGTACTTGTGACGTTTTTCCTAGAATGAGTGCCACTTTTCTAGTATCAGTTGACTAAGGTCAACCCTCATGCGCCACGTGATCCACGGAAGGTCTGGTGGAGTCGTTTGATGCCCAGGATCACTAGGGGTCAAAATATGTCATATCGACCTACATTCTTCTCATGGTTACGATGACAGAAGATCGTCGTATGGGACTGGCCATACAACAACATTGATTTCCATGGAGATCTAGATATGCCCTCACTCAATGGAGAGGACTTCAATGATGGAGGTAAAAAATAAAAAATAAAAAATTTTGATATTTTTTAATTATTTTTTGGCATATGCCTGCTTATAATGTTTCTCTTGTTTATGGAGACGTTGGACTAGAGTGGCTAGCGAGGATGTCCCCAATAGCCAGGAACGCCCCCCGTCCTACTAATGTTGTCTCCCCATATAAGGAAGGGAGTGACAAAAAGGAGGAGATCACGAGGAACCTCTAGGGGTTGACTCACGTATCCCGGAGTATTCTCAAATAGGAAACATGCCCGGGCGGTACCAGAGGCACACAGTGGGAGTGTCAAATTGGATCCGCTGACTGCTGAGTCATGTTGCACGAGCTGTCTCGTGCTACCATGACCACCATGTTGAGTATTTCCTAGGTCCAACATTTACATATTTTTTGAGGCTTACGTGCCACAGATGTACGAGACCTACGAGCTGTTGATGTTATTATAGACACACATATTATTTTTTGGGGTTATGATGTATCAAATATTCTCACCATATATATATATATATATATATATATATATCTTATATTTTCCTGTCTATTACGGTACAGATCCTTTCTCTTATCTTTTATATGTTTCATAAATGTCTATCCAACAAATAATTAGCTAATGCATCTGTAAATTTATTCATGCGTCTAGAATATGATAATATGTAATACAATAGGAATGTATTTCTAATAGATGGATACAGAGATACATTCGTAATATTTTAGGGTTCCAGAAGGAATATTTCCCATTGAGTTGAAGGATGAGAAGCTGTGAATCCAGGTTGACAACCAATTCTCTAATGCCTACAACAACGGCTTCTGACAACAATTTGATGACCACACTATATTTAGCAATGTTGTTGGTTGTACAACCCAGGAAGATACCTAGAAATAAAATAAACTCACCATTAGGGTCATAGATAGCTCATGTCACAGATGATAGGTTTCGAGTACTACGCAAGCACCATAGATGAAACCAATGTGGGGAGTTGTAAACATCTGCAAAGCAAGAAAATCATAGTAAATAGGAAAGTTGGTTGAAGACTATCACACCCACGCTGTACAAAAATGAATCACACACTAATTTACATAAGTAACCATGGAACATGACCTAAGCATAGTACTTTTTGAGGTAAATCTCGTTTCAGCGCTTATCGAGAGGATTTCCTTCATAATAAATAAGCTCATAGGCTCCTTTCTGCAAAATGCATTTTACGATATAATGCCCATGCCACATAGGTTTGAACTTGCCTACCCCTAGCTTATCATTAGCTTGGTCATATAGCAGGACCAAATCACCCTCAGAGAAAGTGTGAGGCGAGACCAACTAATCGAAATGGGATTTGACCTGTTTCTTTTGTGCTTCAGTGACCAAGGCAGTGAGACAGGGAGTCTTGTCCAGTCGTTCTAAATATAAGAGGCGTTCCTCTTGAGGTCATGTTTCGGGGAGGAGTTCAACAGCTAATTTGAGTGAAGGAATCTCGCATTCGATCGAAAATGTTGCTTCCAGACGATAGACTAGCTGGAAAGGTGTGAAACCAATGGCATCTTTGATTGAATTTTGTTAGGTCCACAGAGCTGAAAATAACTTGAGATGCCAATTTGACTTGTGCATCCCAATAGTACCCTGAGGCATGGTGACCAAAACCTTGTTCACGGCTTCAAATTGGCCATTGGCCTTAGGGTAATATGGGGTAATGCCAATGTTGATGTTATTTCTGCCATCATGTAATCTCTGAAATGGGATCCATGGTCTATGAAAATGGCTTGGGGTACGCCAAACCTGAAAATAACATGGTTAAAAAGGAATTGAGTCATCTTACCATCTGTAGAATATGTTGGCATTGCTTTGACCCATTTGGTGAAATAATACACATTGACGATAATATAGCCATGCCTCCCCGCCAAACGAGGGTTACATGTCATAAACTCAATGCCCCATTTGGCAAAGGGACCAATGGTAATGACAGGGTGTAGGTGAGCGGGTAGGGCACACATCTTGAATTAGTAAATTTGGCATTTGTGACACTTGCGGATGAAAAGAATGCAGTCCTTGAAGATAGACGACCATAAATAACTAGTGCGAAGGATTTTATAAGCTATAGCATAACTAGACATATGACCACCACATGCCCCGGAGTGGTAATCATTAAAGCTCTTTCAGCTTCCTCGATCGTGCGACATTGGAAACGAACATAATCGACATCGACATGGTATAAAGCATCTCCAATAATTTGATAAGGCTGGTAATGATGCGGAATCCTTCGACAATCATACTTGGTCAATGTGGACCGAAACGTGGAGGCTTGGAGATACACGATGATATCACCGTACCATGGATCTTGGGTGCTAATCAGGATAAGGGTCTGATCTGTAAGTTGTTCGTCTACACTAGCAGGGAGAGGTTTGGAGGGAACGGAACAAATCAATTCAGCGAAAACAAGTGACCTCTTAGATTTGGTCATATTGATGATGAAATTGAATTCTTACAGGATAACGATCCATTTAGAATAGTTTCCCCCCCAACATCTAACGAGTCAGGATATAAGTCATAGGGTTGCATTTAGAAATCATTATAGTCGTACGTAAAAGGATATAGTGCCAAATCATTGAACAGCCTGAATGACAACCAAATCGAACTTCTCGACATGTGCATAACGTGTTTCAGTGTCGACGAAATTCTGACTAAGGTAGTAGATCACATTTTTGTTGCCTTCATTGTCATCTTGGATCGACACCATAGCAATGGCGCTAGGGGTTGCGGCTAGGTAAAGGAAGTAATCTTGATAATATTCTAGTGGATGAAAGGGAGGAGCATTTACGAGCATGACTTTAAGATCATCAAAAGATATTTTGGCCACCCTGTCCCATGAAAAGGGCGTTCTTTGTTTGAGCAACCGGGTAAATCCTATGGGTAGCCCAACATAGTTGGGTATAAAACGATGGAGAAAGTTGGCCTTTCCTTGCAAGCTCTAGAGTTGGTGTAGTGAAGATGGAGGGGGTAAATTTACAATGGCCTTATCTTTTAGCGGATCTAGGTGAATATCATGCTTGGAAACAATGAAGTTGAGGAGTCATCCTGATTCCATGCCGAGAACACATTTGTGTGGATTTAATCGAATGTTATAGTGTCTGTAGCATATAAAAATCTGCTGAATATGGTCTAGGTGATCTTGGTGCTTACAAGAATGATTGGGAAGGTCATCCAAGAAAGGTTGGACAATGTTGCGAATATCATGAAATGCATAGGACATTGCCCTTTGAAATGTGGCTCCAACATTTTTGAAACCGAAAGGGAGCTTCTTGTATGTAAATGTACCCCATGGGTAGATAAAGGTTGTCTTTTCTTGATCGATTGGTGCCATATTAATCTAGTTATAACCACAAAAACCATCCATAAAGGAAAAGATCTCACTCCCAGCACATTCATCAATGATTTGATCAATGAAGGGAATAGGATAGTTGTCTTTAGGACAAGAATGATTAAGATCTTGATAATTCACACAAACATGGATCATGCCTTCTTTTTTAGTCACTGGGACAATATTGGACACCCAATCTATAAGGGGGATGGGATAAAGGAATCGAGCTTTAATAAGCTTTTAGACTCCATCCTTAATAGCAGTGACCTTCCTAGGGTGCACCGGGTGAAATCGTTGGTGAATTGGCTTTGCTTGCGGATACGTTGGTATTTCATTCACCACAATGCTAGGATCAATGCCAGACATTTCTTTGTAAGACAATGCAAAAACATCATAGGATTCCTGAAATAGATGTGTATATATGTATCGATCTCATCTTGAGAACAGGATACCCCAATATGAACATGTTGAATGATACCGCGTTTGATAGAAATGCCAATCGGCATCGTTTGGGTAGTATTACCCAAATTTCCTTCTAACCATACTTCATGAGTAACAGTTGGTGGCAGAAATGGATAAGAGGACTCTTTGAAAGCAGTAGACATGACCATTGGGTGAGGCAAGAACATGGATTGATCATGAGTATCAATCCATGGTGGTTCCTTGAGAGAAATGATTTCTATGATACCTTCATCAATGAGGAAGGTCTCGGCTAAGGGATCAAATCATTCCAAAGTGCCAAGCTAGGGGGATTGAGAGAACATATCAAGAGAGGTCTTTTACATATGAGAATCATAGGATGCAGAGTTCAAAGCCGAAACAATTTCCATGTAATTTACTTTGACGGGACTAAGCGACATGACCTCACCCCAGGTATCAAAAAGATCTATTGCAAGTATGACGCAGGGATCAGATTTGATCGAGATCATGTTGACAGAGGCAACATGAGGAGGTAGTAGTGGATAAATTCCCATTAAGGTAGAATCTTTGAAGAGGCCTTCCCCCACACTGTCATAGGGAGCACCAGAGTGCTTGACGTATGAAACATTGACATCTGAAGAGGAAGAGGCAAAGAAAGACAATTGATCAATAGTGACAATCTTCCGTTGATGAGGAAAATGAATCACGTGAAACAAAGAGGAGGCCACGCATGCATGGCATGGGTCCAATTTTTGTCGAGTAGAAGATTATAATTGAGATTTCCATCAACAATATCTACTTCGAATTACACTGTCTTACCTTCTAGGGTGATGGAAAGGTTAGTTGAGACACTGAAGGGTTGCAAATCACACCCATCGAAAGCTTCCAAAGTGTTCAGATATTGGTTCAGTGTAGGCGAACCAATAGCCATCCAACATGTAGTTGACAAGATGTAGATGGAAGCACCTTCATCAATGACAGTGTGGTGGATGGTCTCCTCATTAATGATTACCTGAAGAAGAAAGGCAATCTAATGAGGGAGCCATGGAACATGGTTCTCTAGATCAAAACATATCAAATTAGAATTGGTAGGATCGATGCCCTCGATAGTTGACTACAAATATTTCTAATACGATGGGCAACTTTGGAGTACCTCGAGAGCTGACATGGCTGACGACACCTGAGCCAAATCCTCAACAATATTATAGTGTTGAAAGGTTCAGGTGTTGGGATTATACGGGGATTTCTGCAGCGCACCTTGAAAGGGTGGCCATGTAGCATAATCAAGGTTAGGGGGCTCAATTGGTAGAGGGCCAGAAGTTAGGGTAGAAGGAGAAGGTGTGGCTTCTTTCTCTTTCTTAGCTGTGGGAGCTGGAGTTTGATAGTGTTTCGATTGGTTAGCCACATTAATAGGCATGCTCATCATGAACACTTGAGATCCAAAGGAAGCAGATCGGGGTTGGTCTACCATTTGAGTTTGCTAGGACGAAAATGGCTCTTTAAGGACAAGATGGGTGCCTTTGAGCAATTGACTAACTTCAGATCATTGAGGACAATCCCTAGTGTAGTGATCCTCCTTGCAAATGAGGCAGGGATACTTAGGTTTCTGTTGCGAAGATTTGCTAGTAGACGATTTGGGAGGACACTATTTCAATGCATCAGCTTTAGCTTTGCCTTTGCCTTTCTTTTTTCTTTCTAAGATTTTTCCATTGCAGTAGACTGGACAACGTGGACCTCTGAGGTTTTACCAGGGCCTGGAAGATTTTCAAATGAACTATTAGGAGTAGCATTCGAGACCGACTTTTGTTTGGAAGAAGTTTTATTAGGGGTCCGAAATAATGAACCAATAACTCCATCAATGGGAGGAACAATTGGTGACTTTCATGCCGCGGGATCAGATGATGCTTGTAGACCATTGGGTAAAACTCGTATAAGGTGCCAGACTGAAAGTAGACTAGATGCAAGTATTGGCTGCAGGTAATGGCTTGCTCTTCAGTGGCGCATCCACCCATAGCTATATCGTGAGCAATTGGGGCTATGAATGATTTGGTAAACCATTCAGTGAGCAACTAATCAACAATATCGAATTTTATTAGGTGATGTCTACGTCCCCATCCTTTCTTAAGCGATGTGAGAAAATAGGTTCCAGTTTGATAATGAATCGGGAACTGAGAATGCATGAGGAAAGCCATGGCTAACAAATTGAAGTCATGGAAAGTACTTTGAGGTAGCTCGATGTACCATTTCACTGTGTTTCCCATGAGGGTTTGGTGGAAAAGATGAAGATGAATGGAATCATCCACCTATGAGTTCAAAGAGCACCAGAGGTGATATGCCATCAAATGTGCATGAGGATCTTCTTTAGCTTTTCCATCGAACTTTGGGCAATCATTTGGTATCTTGGATGACACTGGAGGCCAGTAAGGTGAATTAAGGATCGGATCATTCATAAGGTGCGATACATTTGGAAGCTAAAGTGTAGCCAATAAAGGTAATTGAGTGTTAAAAGGCATGGGAGGTCAACAGGCGGGCCCATACGGAGGATCCCATACTTGCTGGTAAGGATTTTGGCCCCACGGTGGGCGATTTTGGCCATATGGCATCTGAGGTTGCCCCCATTGCAGGTTACCTTGACCATAGGGAGGAAAATGACCTTGAATACCTTGAAACTGTCTAGGCACAGGTTGCTGATAGGCAACGTATGGGTTAAAAGGTTGTTGAACCTATTGACCTTGGACATATCGATATGGGACCTGTTGTCCTAGAACATAGGGTTGTTGAGCATGTTGTCCCTGAACAAGAGGGTTTTGGACCTGCAGTCCTTGGGCATAAGGTTGATACACTTGTTTCGCTTCGACGTAGGAGTTTTTTATCTGATGCCTTTGGCCAGAAGGATTCTGGACCTATTCACCTAGCACAAGAGGATTTTGGGCCTGCTGCTCTAGGACTTGACCTTGACCCTGTCCCTGCAAGGGTTGACCTTGTTGATATGTATACAAGGGTTGTTGTTGTCGTGGTTGGTTTTTTTGTTGCAAGGGTTGACCTTGTGGTTACGAAATTTGTCCCCGGGTTTGCAGAAGTTGGCCTGCAAGGGTATGGGTTGAGAGGTATACGGAGCATATTGCATCTGCTATTGCACGGCCTGCTACAACTGTTGTAAGGGCTAACCTTGTGATTGTTGTAGGTGACCTTACTGCGGGATAATCTGTTCTTTCTGTTGCATGGAACGCCCTGGCTACAACAAAGGTTTCCCTTGTGGTAACAAAGGTTCCCCTGGTTCTTATAAACGTTTTTGTTGTTGTTGCAAGGGTAGTTGAACAGTGCCTGAGAAATTACCAAACTGAATCTGGCCATACCCAGGGCGGATGTAAGGTTGATTAACCAATCCTTGAGAAGGATAGGGAATGTAAGGAATTTTCTATTAGAACTGAGCCCCATAGGGCTGCTGATACTGAACATTGCTTGATCCAGATAGTCCACTAGGATTCTGAACCTGTTGGTACTGGACATTGCTTGATCCATTAGGATCAACAAGGTTATAAATAATACTAGAAGAGCATTGGTTTATACCAAGCATGTGAGCATGTCAGCTACTCACATTAATAACACCTGACAACATAGAGACATTTAGGTTTTGCACCCCAGGCAGTGGCACAATTTGGTCACTAACTAATGGGACAGAAGAACTGGCAAAGACAATCTTTGAAACTATTGGTTGTGACTGATGCGTAACTGGGATCAATGATACAAGAGTATTTGGAACGGTGGGTTGCACTGGGACTGAAGTAATAGGCTGTTGGGAAGTAGTGTTCATGATCAACAAACCTAACATAGGCTTGACTCCTGATGCCCATATAGAATTATGGTAGAGTGATGAGGCGCTAGGTGTGCCTGAAACTAAGTGCCCCAAAGACACATAGACGAGTGGAAAACTAGCGGGAATACCTTCTGAATAAGGGAAACCCTTAGGAGGAAACTGTAATTGCAATTCTTCCCCCTCAACAGTGTGTGGAGTAGAAACTTCGGACTCATCCAGAGATGTGACTAGAGCATTTCCTTCGGGTTCCATGTTTGAAAACAAAGGACGACGAATGGTCGAACATGTACTAGGGGATAGTGCCAAAGGATTACCGGCTGGTCATACGGACTATAAGGATGTTGTGGGGATATCTCAACAACATGAAATAGAGGGTTCAGAGGATAGATAACCAGTCCAAACTGACTGTCATTGGTTGACAAGTTCTCTAGAGTTCGAATGGGATTGTCCAGAGATTCCGGACCAAGATCAGCAGATGACCCTGAATCGCAAGTAGGCAGAGGATGCGATGACAACGGTTGAACACTAAAAACAATGGTGAGTTCAAAATTTTGGTCGTTAAGTGACTCTGATAACTCAAGAAATGGCTCCCCAGACAACCTTTCAGATGGAGGAGAGAAAGAGGAATTGGGTGAACCAGATGGTTCAGCCAAGGTGACCTTGTCTTAGTAAAAAAAACAAATAAATTCAAGGCTTTAAAATGTCCTTTTAAGGTAACTCATGATTTGGTCAAAAAGACTAGCATGATGTTCTAGATCGTGGGAAATCAATTATTAAGATGCATAAAAGACTGATGTTCTTTCATTTTTTGAGAGTTGAGACAGAAATAAAGATGACTCTATCACTTTTAATTGGAAACGAGCTCGGAAGGCCAAGTGCTCGAATGATCTTTTAAATTTGATGAGTAAAAAAGATCAAATGATTGCTTTGGATGGTCTAGGTAAACAGGATTACCAGGCAACTGTGAACTTCAAAATACCTCCTGGTGAACTAGGAAGTAAGAGCAAGCAATCTGCCCAAATTTTGTGTTTGATGTATCACGTTCAAAAGGTGGCTGACTCGACTCCCTAAGGATAAAAGGATTGTAGCCGAGACGGTTTTCCCGTTATATACTCGATGGTACAAGGAGCACAAATCCATATTAGCATTGTCTAATACTGAATCTAATGACAACTACTAGGTTTAAAGACGTTAGAGCACGTCTCTAGCATAGACCTTCTAGATTTGATCGTTAATGTCAAATGTGCCTTCGGTTATTTGAATTCATTTTAGAGTTGATATTTAGTTAAGTTTCAGTTTTTAGGTCTTGGAAATGCTACTCAAAAAAACCTAAGATGAAACTAAATAGGGCAAGACCCTTTCAATTTGATGAAATTCCTACACTAGAGAGGGTAGAAACTACTCAATCAAATGCAAATAATGAAGCAATTGAAAACGAAATGATATTTCACTACTTCACTTTTTCAAAAAATAAACTAATGAAAAATGCATTCCAATTCCTAATTTCCTGATAAGCACTTATGATCTAGGTGGATATTGGTGGCCACCCGCCATGTTGACTTGGACCCCCACCATTGTTTCTTCCAGATTTTTTGTTTCCTTAATTGTAGCACAGTTTACTCTTTTTAGTCATTTTGAGGCCCTAAAAGACTTTTTTTGGGAAAACTGGGAGCAACATGGGCCCATGGACTGAAGTTTCTCTTCCCAAAGTTGTATTTCTCAATTAGATATTTCTAACGAGATATTGTGCACGTCAAACAGAGATCTATGCCAAAGTTACGACCACGAGAAGTTGATGTACCAATTTACCCAAACGGGACCCACAGTTTGGCGTTTCATCCTCTAGGGTTAGGTTTTTGGATGTTTCGGGTTTTCCATTGTTTCTAAACAATAAATAGGCCCTCGAGCCTCATTGTAACACAGTTCAGAGGCATGCAGCCGCCACATCTCTTCTTAGAGATAACCTACCGTCGCCCTAGCTGGTTTATTTCCATTTCTATTTGTAAGCATATTTCAATATTTTGCATTAATGAAATGAAGTATTATTTCTGCTGCATCTTTGTGTTTATGGTTATCTCTATAATTTGTTGTGTTCCTATTTAAATTTGGATCAACTTATATATGAGTCCTTTCAAAATGAAGAAATTTCTCTTTCTCTTTCAAATGTTGATGCAATTCTAGTCTTTTAAGAGATGAAAATTATTGTAACATAATAATGAAACAAGCTAGAATTTCATACCTTCTCATGAAACAATGAAACAAATTCTTCGCATACAATCTTTCGATGAAAATTGTTCCGAGACAATGAGATCTTCAACCTAATGAAAACATGAAAAGAGAAATTCATTTAGATCAATGAAATTCCGAATTTTCAAACTTGTAAACAAAACATTTTCAAACTTGTGCAAAAAGAGTTCAGAGTCCTAAAAATAGGACCAAAAAAAATGCAAGGAGCAAACACGCCCCCAACCTAACTTAATGAGTCCACAAGCTACTGAATGGATAACCAACTAGATGCCCTAGTGCCGCTGGCCACTCAATGACTCAATCAATCAAATAGAAAGATGATAAGCCAAGAAGCAAGAAAAATGAAATGAAGAGTAGATTTCTAATCAGGGAGAAAGCAACCAAAAAGGGTCAAGGGGTCAAAACACAAGAGAAAAACACACTGGTCAAGACTAGGGTCAAGCCCTATTATTCTCTTACGGGCATTGGCGTGAATTCCTAATTGACAACAAGCACCAGAGGCTAGTCGGCGCGACTGTTCCTCAGAATTTCACGTTGGTCGCCATGACTGTCAGCTAATTAAGTGTGCTGGCCGAGGTAACTAGGCAAAAAAAAAAAAAAACTCAAAATAGGGACCTAATCTGCTACTATGAATTTTAGACTTAGGCCAGTAAGAAGGCTACTGAAACAAGTACAAAACAACAACACACAAACATAATAATAGACAAATTACAATTTAACCTACTCAATGAGTCAAGAAGCATTAAGACACAAATATGTAATATTAAAAAACATGTAGGAAATCAATCCATAGTTGCATATATTAATATCAAATAGAGATGACAACCATTCGTCTCGACGCTGCAGTATTCCTCTTATAAGACCGACTTCCCACACACTTCTGCTAGCACTCCATGATGGCTTCAAACAATGATAGTTTAAAGGCTCTTCCCTTTAGGCTTCACTCCAAACCAAACACACTTCTCCCTCAGACCACTAGATGGCTACAACTAGTAATAGCTTGCTTGTCTACTCCAAAATAGTATACTCACACTCAGCCAAAATCGTAGCTATGATTGCAACTGAAACTAGATTGTGCTTGGGAAGAAGGGAGGTTTATATATGAAATATGGATGGGAGATGGATCATCTTCTCATGGCAGAAGGACTTATCCCTTGAGGTAGTTCCATCATTTCAGGGGAAAGGAGCCTGAATTGTCATCCTCGACCCCATCTGGACAAACTATTTACTGGACATCCATTACGGAGCTTCTAGGGCTGGAAGCTTCGACTGTAATTTAAAAAGCTTTCCATAATAGGAGTGGCCTGACTGGAATGTAACTCAGTCACTCCGGTAGGTGTGGGGAATAGTGCTAATCTCTGCACATCGGTGCGGGGGAGACAAAGGCCATTAGTGCCTGTATTGTAAAATCGGAAAAACAAAAGTTTAAAGGGAAATGGTGCAAAAGGGAAATGATTTGTTCATGAAGACGCACATAATGGGAGTTTCTTCATGAAGGCAAAGCATGCAAGGTTCACTATAGAGGTCCTCCAGGATCAAGGAACGGGGAGCACATGGATAGTGAAGAAATGTTGTGTAACATTTATGTAGAAAAATATGGAAACATAAGTATGACACCAATACTGAGGAATATTAGGTCATCAACGTGACAAGAAACATCAGGGGTTCCCATATCTAAAATGTTACTTGGTACAATAAAATCACATGGGTTTCACTCAATGAACCTATGAGATATCATGTGTGTTTGTGGCACACTAAACAATACCACTAGTTTTACTACATATTCTAAAATAACTCTAAAAATAACATTATTTAACTCCTACCAATACAAAACCAATAAGCCTTCCAATTAAAAAAAACGCTTTTGTATTTTTTCATTGACTTTAAGCTCCATTTTTATACCTTCTAATATAAAAAATCCTTACCCCCTCTTATTTTCTCAATATATTATGTCATGTTTTCCTCGATATGTATCCCGCAATAGGAACACACATGGTATGGTATCACTCCCCCAATGAATCCTTGATGAATAAAATAATGTCTAGGAACATAGCTTTTGGGAGGTCAAAAAAATGAATAGTCCATTGTTTGGGTTGAGTAGTGGAATTAGTGGAAAGTATTAACTCAAAATGAAAAACTCTAGTTAACTAGGGACTCCCTCATCTCTAGCGGCCAAAACATAGTTACAAGTTACTGGTACTCACCCCTCTGGATTCAAAATAGTAAAATTGTAATTTATGGAAGGAATGGATTGAGCCTCCCTCCCATAAAAAAAAAAAAAAAACTGTTTTTTAGTAATAATTTGTAAATAGAAGAAAATGGTTCAAGAGGGAAACAATATTTTTCATTGCGGATATTGTCCTTTGGGAAAATTTAACCTCTCTAAATATTGTAGTCTTCTCATAAGAAAGAGTAACACGGATGAACAATGAAAATGACATAAAATATGTAATATCAGACACTGGCCCACAATCACTCTTTTTCTATGACCTCTGTTATGGAACAAAATTTTGAAATGTGACAAACTTCAAATTCATGGTTTTTGGAAACCCTTAATCCATCTAATTTGTTTCTCTAATTTAAAACATATCCATCATATTTTTGGTAGCTACATATTCTGTACTTGTTTATGGGATCACCTTCTATGTTATTTTCGTAGATTAATAGAATTGAAATAATATGCTCTCTACTATACAATTCTGGTGAATCCTCTTTTACTAATCTCGTTCTCAATAGAGCATGGTAACTCATCCCAGTATTCATCCTATTCAAAATTTGGGAGTGTAACCAATGAACATTTAAGAATATCAGGACCTCCATAAACCTTATTTAGTAAGATATCCTAAATAAAATAATGGAAAAAATATATGCTCCACATTGGTACTTGAAACATTAGGAAACCAAAAAACTTGAAAAAGTCATTCTCACCAAAATGGGTCTCTCTCCCTATTCCTTATGGAATACTCCCTCTACCATCAATTTCTTTCCTTCCAACCCTCCCTTCTACTCCCCACCTTTGGAGGGCTTCATCACACATAACTTTGGAAGGGCCTTGAAAACAAATCCATGCTAAGATAGTTATGGTGGAGTCTTCCATAAAACTAATTATTAGATTCAACATGTTTATGTGAGTTCCATAGGTTTTAACACTAAAAATTCTAATAAATTATGGGTGGTAGAGAAAGGTATCTCAATTTCTATCTGTAAACAATTTCTCAATCTCATTATTCAAGGAGATTCAAATATCATTATCAATATCTTCCAAAAAATATTGATTTGGATTAGATCCTTCCAAAGTCTCTAATATTTGGATTCTATAATCTTGAATAGACAATAATACAAAACTTATTGAGAAACTCACAGCTCAACTCCTCTCTCATACGTAGAGAAGGAAGAAAAATCGTTGACATGCTAACAAATTTTGGTCTCAACATAACAATTCATCCACTCGAATTGGAGTGGACTGAGGACATTCCATAATCTATTCAAATTAATTTTAAATGTCTATACATGAAGGAACTTATCCCCAAATGATGATTCATAGGAGTGGTCATTCCCCCCTAGCTTAATATGATTCCGATTGTAACTCTCCCTCCTAATCCCTTGAAGTCTCCAAACTAGTTCGGGGTGTTAATTTTAACTAACCTGACTTACTTGTTCTCACTATGAAGACGGGTTTACAAAATTCCTCATTTTCTAAATCTTACAAAATTAAATTTACACAACACTATCGCACTCAATTTGTTGGGATCCTTTTGGATATATAAATTTTACCTCAGTTTAACTACCAGACTTAAAGTTATGGCCCTTTTTATGATTACCCAATTGACCCTTACTACATTAGCAAGTCATTTCCATATGGCATCCACATGGTAACCCATGTGGCTCTGCCACGTCACACTACCTTTATTATGCCTTGCTGATGTCACACTAACATGAGGGTGACTTCACCCTACAACGTAGTATCCTTTGGCATTGCAATGTGTCATCTAGACACCAAACCCTTAGTCATTTGAAAATACAATTCCTTCTTACCATTTGTGACACTAACATCATGCCATGTTAGAAGTGTTTGTTGAGTTTATTTTTACTATCTATATGGCATGGTTTATAGGAAGTATAGCACCAAACAAAGTCCCTAGTCGTACTAGCACATTGGGAAATACCTATAGAGCATGTTAAGTCACACCCAAGGAACGTTAGGGGCAGTTGCAAGAACTAGGTTTCTGCAGCTAGGAAGCAAATGGGATTCTCATGGAAGCTATATTCGCACATCAATTAGGCCCTTGAAACATAGAAATAGGTAATATGAAATGAACTATTTACACCATAACTCAACATAGCCACAAAGGCAATAGGTGAGAGAGAAAGGGGACTTTGAATCCTCTTAACAAAACATGATTTTCACCAATGTGACATTCTCATTCAAGCACACAATTCACAACAACATTATAATAATTAGAATGACAATAATTAAAAAAAATGATATCAAGTCATATATAAACATGAGAACAACGTAAATGACACAATGCATTATTTCATTAGTTTTGGTTGTAGAATACATCAAAATTGGCTAGTTATATATGGATTTTATGGCTCATGATCCTACGTGATTCACAAATGAAATGTAATGTTCACCAACCCTAATAAAGTCATAAATCCTAGATAAGAATTCTCTAATTCCCAACCAAAGTCTAGAATCCAACAGAACAAAACAAAATGTGGAAAAAACCCTAGTTGAATCAATTCTCACTATTTTATACATCATTACATTATTAAGATGACTTAATATTGTTTCAATGAAAACATTTACTTGTAGATATTTTTTGTTTTACCATTCTTTACCAACAGATGTTTTGGAGCCATTCATGGATTCAAATTGATATTGTCCCACCTTGTAATTCCTTTGTGACTGTGTCGTGACTACCTACGTGGACCCCCATGAATGTTGTCACATGCAATTTCCCCTTCTGCATGGAACTTTTGCACATTGTGCTCTAGTTCTTCGTTTATACATGAAATCCGAAAACTTCAAAATTGCCTCCAACAAGCCCCTAACACACACCTATGGCTCATAGTGAGGCACTCAACCTTTGGTGTTGCAAGGGAAGTTCACTCTCATTGTATATTTAAGAAATGAAAAAACATTGATCAATTCCTTTGCCTAAGAACAAATGATGTTGTAGTGGGAAATTCTTTCCTCCTTAATATAGGGAGGGTGGCCACTGGTAATAGTATTTTTTAGTTCTTGAGATAAAATTAGTGTTGAATATAAGACTCACATTTCTTCCTCTTACAACTCCTCAACCCACAGTATGGGTCCCTATTGTTCATCCTTCTTTTTCCTCTGGTCTATCACTAATTTCTTCTATTGTAAAATTAGTGCCTTCTTCTCCTCATTGGGTGACTCATTCATTTATTTGACAATCTCTTTGACATGGGTATATAGGGCCTGAAAATGTTGAGCAACTTCTTGTAGTGCTTTATTTTGTTCGAGAGTGGTCCACAAAAGTAGTGCTCCAATAGATAGGGGTTTGATTCCCAGTTGCAATATTTGTAAGTGCTCAAACTGGACTGAGACCAAATCCTCTTTTACACAGTGTTATTTCTGTTTATGGGGAGTAGTCAACTTTTATCGTGTGTGTATTTATTCTAATTTTTCCCTCAATTTCTACATTAATTCTTCAAATCTAGAAACTTGACCTTCTTCTTAGGTTCCCTCCTCAATAGAATTGGGTACAACTTGTTTAAACACTACTTCAACCACTACGTTTAATGATGTATCCTAGTATCTAACCCTCTTATTTTCTTCATGTAATTACAACGTCTCAATGTGCTCAACCTCATTGGTGGTTAGATCTTATAGGAATTGGGAGGTCATGGTAGTCGTGCAGAATCAAACTTCATTAGTAATAGCATTCTCTAACTAATACATCTAGTATATATTAGTGTCAGAAAAAAAAATATGATTTAGTAGCTCCTTCAAATCAATGGATGAAATAAAACATTTGAGGTGCAAAAGATGTATATAGGCTTAACTCTAAGGAATTTAGTGCGGATGAAGTTTTCTATTGTTCTATAGTATAGGTTACTGGAGGTTGGGATGGTTCTTTCCTCCAAGTATATATGAAGTGTGAAAATTACTCCTACTTCCCCAGAATGTGTTATATACATTGTTGGATGTTGGTGCTGAGGTCAATTTAGGCTTGATTCCCTACTTTTCACAACAAATCATCTACCATCCCTTTAAATGCATTATGAAGGTATTATACATGATCCTTGAATACCATATTTGTGGAAAAATTTACCTACAATACCTGGTGTGGTTTTCATCAGATGAGTTTTGATTGTAGTGGATAGACTCTAGCAACGGGACTGCGTGGACACTCTCCTGTATGCTCTTGTGGTTCCCCATTCTTAGCATTACTCTCTATGTTTTCAACATCTTTATATCCTTCCATTGGTATCTTCCAACCATATTCCCATTCAAAGATCCCAAATTGTATATCTTGATCAGTCAACTAATATTGACAAATCTGCCATATCTTGTTTGGATACCACTTAGCTTGGATATATAATAAATGATTTTCATTAGCCCTAAACTAAATGAAACTCTATTACTTCTTGAAAAATTCCTTCAAAAGGACTAGGTTTTATTTATATCTCGATAAATCATATCCTAAGAAAGGAAAAATAATATTCATTTGAATCTTTCATTTTCAAATTGTAGTAACCCATAAATTCTACTATCACACAACCTCAATGGGAGGTCTCATCTACTCTAGAATTTAGAGATACGACATATTTTCGCAGCATTGGAGATGATAAAAATTAGCAACCATGCATAGTGAAACTCGATAATTTTCTCCTGCACCATTCCCCGATGAGCTCGATATATAGTTAATTGGCCCACTTAAGGATTACCCCTTCCTTGCACATGTCGTGTACCTTAATATCCCCTCATGGAAACTCAACCTTTTGTCACTTCCTAGGTACCTTGTAGGCGAGCTAGATAACTTTAATTTTCATATTTGTAAATCTATATCATACTTTTCCCCTTGTGGTACCATACTTCACCTTCATTCTATCATCCAACTTATTGATGCATCTATAAAATGGGTCACAAGGTTTTTACTACATAACAAAAACCATGTTATCTCATTGATTATATCTAGAGTAATTTTGATGGAATTATCTAGCCATATCCAACCTCCATGTATGAATTTAGAAAAAATTAGGCTACCTCAGTAATTTGGTTTCTCCGACCAAAGTGGTGAATCTCTAGCAGATTTTGGATTTCAGCACTCATTAACCATGCCGCCCATTTTTGTGTCTCAAAGGAGGTACCCTTTGGATCATCTGTGCGATTTTCTATCAAATATTCGTGAAGGTCGAGAAATTAGCTTTGGTATGCTATAAGATGACCAAAATGGCTAAGTTTTTCTATTGCCTGATCTATTCTCACCTTCCTCAAAACTCCTTGAAGGAAGATCGAGGCAACATCAAGACCATTCATCTCTTTAACATCAATTTGTGGGGTATCCTATGTATGGGGTAGAATATTTCTAGGTGTTGCCCTAGACCTTCTTCGATGATATGATGATTTAGCACCTTTTGCGGCCTTTCATTGGAGGTGAAACAAAGATTTTTTTGCCTCACTTGGGAGATTAAATGAGGCTTATACAACCTCACCTCGATTTTGAGTTGGGGTTATCCCAAATATTTCTTCTATCTATAGTAGGATAGAAGGGTTCTTTTACCAAGGCCTACACATGGAGGATGTTCATACAAATTTCCCCATAAGCTCACTTTATTGGAGTAGAGTTCCGTACATCTTTTTTGTAGGATCATCTGAGAATTTTCTATGAATCAAATCTTCACAATCTATTCACATATCATTTCATTCTACCTACTTTTCCCTTTCTTAATGGCCTAGAATCCACATGGTATCATGTGGTAAACATGAGAAATTTTTCTATTGTAATTCCTGTAATAAAAATGCATGTTAATGCACATGGACCATCATAAGGGACATCTCCCGACCAATCTTGATGATTCCTTAGGCTAATTTTCTATAAATTAACGATCACTAAGTTGTGATCCTACCTACGTATCGGACAAACTTCACTTCCTCCACTTCCTAGTCATCTGAGAATTTCCTTCACATATCAAGCCACATTAAATTGTACAAAGAAATTAACACCTCATTTATTGTATGGATATATATATATATATATATATATATATATATATATATATATATATATATATATATATATATATATAGTTATATATATATAACTATATATATATATATATATATATATATAACTATATATATATATATATATATATATATATATATATATATATATATAACTATATATATATATATATATATAGAGAGAGAGAGAGAGAGAGAGAGAGAGAGAGAGAGAGAGAGAGAGAGATAAGCATCCATCACACAATGGCACTCATCACTGTGTGTTTCCACATTGTTTGACAAGTTGGCACATGGTACTCTAACGATGTTGGAAAATTCCTCGTTGGTGTAGTCGTACCTCCCTTTGTCATTTTTCCTAGTGTGGACTTATTGTTTTGTTCATCAAGTCTTCTTTGAAGATTTTACACTCTTCCATAACACTTGTTTCCATATATTAACGGGCTATCCATCCTATTAATGAGCCTCGGTGCTCTAGACAAGAAATCATGTGGTCATTTAGTGTGGTTCTTGACTACGAAAATTGGCTTCACCTTAAGTTCTAGTTCATGCCTAAATGTGTTGATTCTATTTATTATAGGCCATTACATTTTATCACCTTTGAGCGTGTTATTGTGTAGATAATTTATTTCTATACAAATCTCATGCCACGTTTCTGATTCTTTGCACCTTGCAAGTGACTTGCACACACCTTCTAGTTGAGATCTCGTGTAGCGTGCTCTGCTAGTTCTCTAGTCCCTCAAAGTTTGAGGCACATAAACCAATGTTGTGTCAAATCAACACTTTGTCTATGGTTTGGTCAATATAGTCTTCCTTACACATGGTAACCTTATAAATCTTCTTGAAGGATTCTCAATCTTCGTCATATGTAATAGACTCCACATAGTGATCCCCTCCACTTGGTTCCAATGACACGATTACGTGAAAATTTCCTGAATCAAAGGTCATTTTTATTTCCTTCAAATTGACAATCACTTAGTTATTGAAGGCCCAGTTGGTCGCTAATAGGGCTAGCTAGGGATTCATATCATCCATAATAGCGATCAGCTCAAAGTATTCCCTGCTAGTGACTATTGTGATTTCAACCTACACATTGGATAATATGACAATTGGAAATATGATACACTGATTGGCCAATCAAAGATGGATGGGTGACCAAGCTAAATTATGCCTCTCCAACATTTCCCACATCTTCTTTGGAAAAATATTCACATCATAACGCAAATAAAAAATGTTGTTTTCCATCTCTTAGACTCCTACATGTGTGCTAAACAATAATTCTTGGATATTTATCTTCTCATATATAAGCTCATTAATTATATGCCTTGGTACTTGCACTACTTCCTTCTTAGGCTCCTTTGTCCACAAGTCGACAACCCTATGTATTTTTTTAGGGAACCAACTTCTTACATCAAATGCAAAAAAAAAATTCAAAAGTGACTGAATTAACTTAGCTCCATGGTCTAGACTATTCTCAGTTGTCCTGTAAAAAACCTCAAGGCATATCATACAGAAGAGTATCCTCAGGAACGATCTATTCTATCATAATCAACTTCTTGCAAGTTTCCTTTTATTTATCCTTATCTCTTTGAGCATAAAATATTGAAGGTCGATCTATAACGTTGTACACCCACTATTGGCTAGTGATAGCCTAATTCCGAGGGTCTGTGCCAATCATGGTCCCTACGCTCTTCACCACCTTATGTAGATTTTTCCCCGTATTGTCCTGAATCTTCACCAACAACTATGGGTAGTTATTAATTGAATGGCTTAGGGATATATAATATTTATAGGTTGTGCACAACATCAAAAAATATCTCTCAACATTCCCATTCTAACGATAATTATAACAGAAAATTGTGCCTCTTCCATGTCAAAAAGGATCCTCCTCCTTGTCTTAGTCCCAAAAATCCTCTTCTTCCTATCCCCATTGCTCCTTGAACTCTCTCGAAATGAGTGTAGTCTTACACTCACCCATATATTCCCTCTTGTACTTTAACACATCCATAGTGTTGTCACGTATAAAAGCGAACACCATAGAATGGTGGATATCATGACCAATCGATTTGAAAAATTCAGAAAATAATGTTCTCACAAGGGATTCATACTTTTGCATCATAGGGAATGTTTTGGGTGTATGTCATAACACTCCACAAACCACACACCACATGTCTATTATATGCTAGATGGGGTTGGATGTTCCTGTCACCATGTACTCATTCAGCATGGGAAACTCATTTTTGTAGAGCCCTTCCACAAGAAAAAAGAATAACAAACTTTAGTGCATTGTCATTTTCCCTTTTCCAGGTCCTGAAATTATTTAGGGAGCACAACCATATATGATTGAATTTTCATTAACGTAGTGGACCCTTGACCACTAAAATTGTTGGACACACTTATAGCTTCAATTATATTTCCAGGGCCCCAGATTAAGTGAGGATGTCCTCCTAGGTCAATGGTACCTCAATGTGTAGCAGTGCTGCTATAATGAACCATTCTTCGTGCTGCTCATCTAGGATCTCAAAGGCTAGCTTCCCTAGTAGCACCTTAATCCTCTAGTCATGGTCCCATATATATTCATCAAGTCACAATAACGCTTTATTAATATCTTGCAACATCCTCAAATATGTTGGTGGTGCATTATTTTTGTACTTCATATATCATGCTAGTTCATGGTCCTTCAAAATAGTTTTTAGTATCACAATATTATTAACATTCTCATCCTTCACATTTTTAGCATTCGAGACTGTGTCACAATAATTTTTTTTTTCACGGTCCTCTTTCATTGTACAATGAAACACAAAAAAATTGAAAGTATCTACCATTCCCCTTTTTCTACCACCTCCTATCGAAAATCCTATAAAAATAACTATTATATTCTATGAACTATTGCCTCTTATCTAACTCTAGTTACTAGACTGACTTTGTACAGTTCCTTAACTAAGTATTGTATGTAATACACTGCTGGAAGAACCTACGACTATTGAACTAGTTGTATGCTCGGCGGTGGGTTGAACACGAGATACACTATCAGTAGGCTCCTCAAGTTGTGTGGTGTTTCCAGGTTTTAGTTTAGGCTACAAAATCTCCCCTTATTCTGCATCTGTGTATGGTATGCCAGTGCACACTCACACTGGGTTGCTCAAATATCCACCACCCTTTATTCTTCTATTTCATCTTGTCGTCTTATTTTCTAGCTTCTATTCTAAGACTATCACTAATTCCAACCTTTCTCCTCTATGTCTACCTCTTGAAAATATTCTACCCATTTGCATCACCCCTTCTTCTAACTCCATCATATCTTCCTTTTCCCACACAAATTATTTAGGCTTACTTGGCATACCCTTTTTTCTTCATGTTAAGGAATCACTTTCAGCACCACCATTCCTTTCTTCCTTTTCTTCTTGTATCTTGGGCCTACTTTTCCAGATTATGTCTATGCAATTTTCCAATTCACCCTAAGTGCACAATGGGTCTATTTGTTTATTGTTTCAAACTCAATGTTCAATATGTCTTTGTCGCATAATAACATCTTCACGAATGTCGACAATGTTTGGATAAACAATTTTTCCTTAGATATTATGAATTTTACCATCGTTTTCCAATAGATGTTGTTGACCTAATATTGGATTCAAACTACTCTCTTCCCACCATGTCGTTCATTTGTGACCCCAACCTAAATTCCTATGTGAGTCACCATGCTCTGTTTTATCAAAACCGATTTTCCGTTTTGTGGGATACCTCTACCCACTACTCTGTGCTTCTCCTATTTTCATCCAATCCTAAAAATTGAAAAATGCCTCCCATAGTCCTTCCATGCCATTTGACCCACATCCTTTGGAATCATGTGGTGGGGTCCATGTAGGCTTGCCATAATTTCATTTCATTCACCACCTTAGCCTAGTTTGTGATTCCCACTCAGCCGAAACCCTGCATGTTAATCATGAATTTGTTTTACATCTAGTAATAAGAGACATCTGGGTGTACATAGAATTTACACTATAATAAATTCCCCAGACACTCGTATTACCACATGTCATAAATATATTTGGGCATGGCCCACCTCCCAATTTTTTTAGACTTGTGTTGACCCATTTTCCCTAGATTCCTAGATACTTACGTGAGATAGCATATTAGTTTCTCACACATTACTTCAAACCATTAGGCCCCATCCTAGATCCTTTGCATGCGTTACAAAATATGGCTTGAATATTATCTAGAACCACAACACTTTTTGACTGTATGTGTCCACTACATACCATCATGAGAAACTTGCTGACCTCCTAGATTACATGGACCCATAAATCTATTTCGACTTGGTGCACATCCAAGGCTCCACAAGTTTTTCTTGAGAAAGCAACCCTAGATGTCTTGGATTTTTGGATACATCCTTCACTTTTGAAGTGACAAATCTTCGCACCAACTATTTTCCAAAACAATCCCCACTTTGGATGTCGCTTGAAATCCTATTTGTTGGTAAATCTTGATCTAAGACTTTAGAAACACAAACAAGACACACCTAAATACTAGCTTTACTTGATTCCTCTGCAAAATATATATGGTACTTCAAATCTAGTGATTTCGCTAAAGCATACGAGTACTAATGACCTAGATGTTCAAACTCTTGGATACATCTTCCCTATTTAAAGTTCATTTGATTTAGATAAAATTTATGCTAAGGATCGATTTTCTCTTCGATACAATTCTATTTTTTTGTGCAATTCTTAGACTTGGAAGCTTTAACGATAATAGGGACCTTGCCAAAACATTCCTCGAATCCCATTATTTCTCAAGACAATCTCTTTTATATGAGTGAAACCCTCATTCTAGGACTAAAGTTTCAAATATTATACATGGCCATGATATAATCACTGAACCCATAAATGTGATCATAACTAGGCACTAGAACAAGCCTTTCCATGGCTAGCCCTAGTCTATTAATTCAACACAACAACATACTAAACTACAAAATTGACCCCAAAACAAGGTCCATGATGTCGAATCATATATCATTCTAAACACAACACCCACCATGTACTTTGAATAGTATTAAATCCACAAAGGCCCACGAAATCCATAATATAATCAACAATCGAAATCACAAAAAGTGATTGTTTAACTAAGCACATCAAGCATTCATACAAGACCATGTAATTAGCTCTCTAGCTTACGAATTTATTAGGAACCATAGGCACTTTGAAGCCCTCATAACCATGAGAAAATTCATGTAACCATATCATGATGAACAACCAATGATCCGAATTGGATCCATGAAGGAGAGTTATCAGAGAACCATGACTGTATCAGGGTGGTACAGGCTTCAAAGAATTAAGAGTAGGGATCAGAAAGACCTCTAAACTATGGCAGTTTGTAGCCAGTGTGGAACAATGAGGACCTCTATCAAAGCATGTTGATCCAGGCCGATGGAGACTACGCAAATGGTGAAACTAGCCCCTGGGAAGCCTGGATTTGGAAAAGGAGGCAACTTTTGATGCGTTAATCGTGCATCACTGGGCAAACACCCTCGAGAAGGAGAGACCCCGAGTTCTCAGTCGCATGGGAGACGAGAAAACCATGGGGAAATGGATAAAGGCTCAGGTGGGACTTGTGCTCCAAAAACCAGCAGTATTTTTCTGGGGCACGCTTGGGTGGTAAGCAGATTTGGCGAAAAAGGAGCAATTCCACTCAATACCTGATGCATGGAAAGCAAAGGAGAGAGAAAACCACCACTCATGACATGCTAATAGTCAAGAAAGTCAACCACATGAAATGTGCAGATGGCATCAGATCTAGAGGCCTCAGATCTAACGGCTGAGATCGTACCTAATGAAGAAACCACAATTCACAGGTGAATAAGCCACAATCCATAATAATTTGAGGTCTGATTTGACTGCCAAGGTGGCAGAGGACTCATTTCATGAAGTAACTGAAGAATTGAACCGACAAGAAAAAAGCTGTCACAGTTCGCAGAAGGACAAGGGGCCACTCCCTGTGAGCTTGATGATGACACAAAATAGGGAACTCCAAGTGAAGCTGTAGCAGGTGATCCGATGGAAGTGGAAGGGGAATCAAATATCTATGAGCTTGAATGGCTTTAAATCCATGAACAAACAAAGCAGAAGGCATCGAAAGACATACACAGAGAAAAAAAAGGAAACAAAGACAGAGAAAGAAAAAGTGAAGAAGACAGTAAAGCAAAAAGCAGAAAGAGGAGAGAGGGTCGAGCTGACTAAAGGCGGCGTCAAGCACTAGAGAGCTTGAGAGATTCAAGGCATCCTTGAGAGGTTCTGTTAGGACTGAGCACCACACTGGGCTCCTTCCATTAAAGACCAGAGAGGTCAAAGAGCTGGTGAGGAAATGAGTCTGTGCACTCTAGTGGCTTGGGGAATCCAGGAACCACCGTGAAATTCTATTTCAGGAGACTCATATTGAGCTCCTTCATTGTAATTATCTACTTTAAGACACAATAAAATAAGGCCACCACTGAGAGCTGGAACAGAGATGTAGCCCCAGAGGATAGTGTTGTAGGGAAAAGTATCGGACTCGGATGACCCTATCCCACTCTAAGGGTGACAGTTCCTTAGCAACAACTGTAAAACAAACTACTTAAGGTTTACTTCTTTATGAAAGCAAAAGAGAATTGAGGAATGCACTAACCGTTGCCTTGCGCTTAATGTCGAATCCAAACTCTTCTCTTTGGCCGCTTGCTCCTAGCTCTTTGTTCTTCTGCTCGCCCAGCTACAATGAGATCCTGCAAAATAACAAAGAAGGAGACTACAAGAGGCATGCAATCATAACTGGTTCATGGATTAGTGTAAACCAAACATGCAATCATCACAATATATTATTGAAACAAGAGCACATAGAAGAACCTCAATAGCTTTTATTAATGAATAAGTAAAGGTTCTGAGAGTATTACAACCATTGAAGGCTCCAACCCAGCAACACCTCCCAGCAGAAAGAATTGCTCTTCTTCACCTCTCTCAAACAATCACCCAATAGCTCAATAGTGAAACCAACAGCATATCATTACTTTGCACAACATTCTAGCCTCCTGAGCTCATAGGAGAGAGCTCAATATATAGATGAATTGAGAAAGGATGAGTCAGCTTGCAACTGATGTGTAGCTGCCTTGTGTCCTCTCTCTCTTCAGTTAATCTTTAGTTGATCTTCAGTTCTTGAGTCCACTTGGTGAACCTTGCTTCCACTTGGAGAAACAAAGCGTCTGACTCATCACAAGGCGAAATCCCTGATCCAAGTGTCATTTTTGGAAGATTCCAAAGAAATGACTCACTGTGCCACTTGTCCCTTCTCGCTCAGAGCAGGTGGCCTTTGTCCCACTTGCTTTGCAATGCAGGTACACCATGGAGCAACTGAGTTTCAACGCAGAAACCTAGTGGAGCACCTGCTTTGATTTCAGGATTGCTTTTTTTTGAGTGTTTTCAGGTGGAGAACTGATCTGAGAGTTGTTGGTTTGCTGACCTTGTTCCTCTAGGGGTAGGAACATCATGTGTAGGGAACTTTGGATCCCTTGGATTATTGACAATTCATGCTTGTTGTTGTAAGGCACAAAATTGTCTATAACAGATGCCCCCTAAAGTATGAGGTCGTTTATCGGGTGAAATGCTTTATTGAGAGGATCCGAAGTTCATTCAATCTGCTGAGAAGTGTCCTGTAATAAGATACAATACAATACATTATTTTTCATACATTTTTCATGATCTAGCTGAGGCGGGCATTCCCATGCTCAGCTTTATAAATACATTTTGGTACATAGAACAGACGATCGTCTGATTGTAGACTGATAATTCTCTGCTGAAATTATCATCCTTTGAGAAGGATGATCATCTGCTGTAATGATGTACATATCAAATGTCTTTATGTCCTGAATATATATCGCAGCCCGGATGGATGAAACTAGATCCGGGGTCTTCAATCTCTTCCGATCTTCACTCGATGTACAAGTCGATCCATATGAGAATTTCTTGAAGTCGAACATGGAAAGACATCACTTGATTACCGGTCAATGATGTAAACCGTTAACAAGTGCGAGAGGAGTCACCGATAAGGATGATGACCCTCAAGGTACGGCAGTACAATCCACATGGTGGGAATAAAGGACTTGGCGTCGACCACCATGCAAAATCTTCTGGTCGAAGGTCATTGATGTATACCTGTCGTCGGAAGTGAGAAACTTGCCATTGAGGCATGCAAGCTTCAAGTACTGAGGGGGGTGTTCCTAGATCAACTCCTTGGATAATGAGCTGATGTCGACAAGGAGCGATCCGTCAAAGGAGGGCCTTAATGAATCCCACATCAGTGACACGGAACGGAGCTAGTGATTGTGATGAGGTGAAAACAAACTGTGATGTATGATTCAGGGTGGCGGTCATGAAGTGGATGAAGGATAATGTATGGCAGTGGGTGGAACACGGTTGACTCTTTACAGAACCACATCTCTTGAACATATAACGACACTGATGTGATGGATTGGTAGCATTACCCCAATTGTGGATGGCGTGGCGAGGACCATGGTTATGAGACCGGTGAATGAAACAACCCAACCCGATGTGATACGGAGGACAAAGTGTCATGTTCAAGAGCGACTTGCTACCATTAATGCTGTGAGGTTCTCCCAATTTTTCCCCAGTCATTGCTGACCAGTACCTCTTTATTTTTGTCAAGCTTGAGGAGGATAACATATGCTTGTTCTATAACCTGCCCTTCGGGCAAGCCCATCGCTATGTTTTAACGAGCCTAGCGATAGGGAAACTCGTTCTCGTCTAAAGACAAGTTTGTCGCTATTTAATCATTTTAACGAGTCTAACGACAAAGAAAACTCGGTCCTTTTCATTTTTAGAGAGTCTGAAAAGGTACGGAAAGTTAACTCCAAAATTCCTTTTTCGTCTTCTAATCCCTTAAGTCCGAAAAAGTATAAAACAATACAGAAGGGATGAATTTTCGATTTCTTTAACGAGCCGAACAAAACAAGCACTCGATCTTTTTGTGTAATAATCCCTCAGGTCCAAAAAGATTAAAATCTAGAGGAGGGATAGCTCTTCTTGTCCTTTAACGAGCTGGAAGGCCAAAACTCGGCAAACTTTTCATATTTTACGAGTCAGTGAAAAGAGCTCAAAGAAGACTCGTCTTTTGAGGAACGAGTGATGAACAGGGATAGCAGCAGATTCCAGGTACAGGTTGGAATTCTCCAATCACGGCAGTGTCACAAGGATGGCTAAGTGAAATCACTCTTCGCAGCTGTTCCTGAAAATGGGTAAACAAACATATGGAGGTGAACGATTGGCCAAATGAACGGATGGAGGTGATGGCATATAAACACGACCAAGGGCCTTTTAATATGGCTTTCAAAGGTTACATTTCTTGAGGTTGTTTACCGGTTCATTTTTTCTGGATGAGCTTGAACTGTAGGGAAAGATTGCTCACAACTTGTGTTTATTTTTTAACGAGCATGAACTCTGTACAAAACTGCTTGATTTTTGCGTTTATTTTTTAACGAGCCTGAACATTGCTAAAACTGCTCGATTCTTGCGTTTATTTTTTAACGAGCATGAACATTGCTAAAACTGCTCGATTCTACCAGTCTTAATACAAGGAATGCTTTTGGTGAGGTAATCTTATTTAAGGAGCGATACCTCACTAATTACTCCAATTTGGCAGGTTTTAACTTTTGCCCTTCATCCTTTCTTTATGCAAGCTGGAAACGGCTAATCCTACAAGTTTAACGGGTTAGATCTACAGGTTTAAAGGGAGGACCTAAAAATTTAAAATAAATAAATAGTCGTCCCGTGCTTGCACTCCAAAAGGTTTGCATGCCCCCAGGTATAAAGTATAATTTCGAGATTCTGTCCTCTTACTTATTATCCGAAAAATGGTTTTGTTTGCTGCCGCAAACTAAACTCTCTTTTTGGCGATGTCTATCATTAGGTTGCTAAGGATGGTGACTACTTGTTGTAGCAATTTCCTCTCTTTCTTTGAAGACTGCCCCTACTTCTCTTTTAAAACATATTGTTTTAATGGGTGAGGCTTGACATTCAAAGATGGTGCCTTCTTGCTGCCACAAATAGACCCCCTCCTTAGGAGAGCCCACTTCTTTAGACAAAGGGAGCGATTCTTCCGCTTCAACATAACTTTGACAAAAGAATTTTATCCTAGAACAACCCTCTCTTCCTTTTTCGGACGGGGTACGGACTAGTCCATTCTTCTGCGTAAATTAACTTTATACCTAAGGTTTTCTCTGCCCGAGGCAGGCCAGGGTGCATGCCCCGTGGGTCCCAGTTCTTTTCTTTCCGAATTACTCGCATTCATCGGGAAGTAGGACCGGGGGTGGTGGCATTCCTTGAGTGAATAGACCGTTAAGGGATGGTATTTGACTATTTGCAATGCGTGATCCTGGAAATGAAAGTTGGTCTACGAGCTTGACCATTCTTCCTTCGTGCGGAAAACACATGACTCTAAAGAGTGAGGACACTATTGCCTCCATGCAATATATATAGTCTCGTCCAAGGAGTAAGTTATAAACCAAGGGTCCTTGGACGACCATGATGTTCATATGAACTGTCTTCCCTTTCAATGTAATTGGAACATTGGGGAGAATCCCTAACGGGTGACTGGTTCCTTTATCAAAACCTGATAGATTTCTCATCTCAGGTAAAAGTTCCGGGCAACCCAGTGCTTTCCAAGCAACAGAGGAAAGGATACTCACAGATTCCCCTTCATCAATGATAGTTCCAGCCATCACCATTCTGTAGATTTGGACTATGATTTTGAATGGGATACTGGCTGGTAACTGGGGTCTGCCTAGTTGATTCCAATCAAAGGATACAACTAGGTTGCTTGGTGGTGGGACCGAATATACGGCCGGATACGACCCTGACGATGTTCCTTCCTGCGATAAAGGAATGGGCGCATTGCCCTGATGCTCATCAGAGTCTGTGTTGATGAAAAGAATATGGACGGTGTCATCCTTATCCTCTTCAGTGAGGGTGTCATTTGAAGATGGGTCTTCAATGACAGAGTCATTGGAGGATGAAACCTCCGAAGGAAGAACCGCGTCAACTGTCGTTTCGACCTTTAGACTTTTGTCTGGTCTGGATTCAGCAGGTTCATTCTCAATGACCGACACTTCAGCCGACCACTTGAGCGGGTCAGCTCGATTTTCAACTATCGAGGGATTAGGCACGAGTTTTTGGTATCCAGGAGGAAGTCGTAACGGTGAAACCAGACGATCTTCCAAAACTCTCTTTGCCTCATCTAAGAATGGACATTTGTGGATGGCGTGATCGCCTTCACACAATATACAGGGTGATCTTGGTCTCCCTCTTCGTCCTTCACTCTCGCTAGTTGACGGACTGCAATCAACATGACTACCAGAGGTTGATGCTACCGGATTGTGCAACCTTGGGGACCAGTCCCTTAGTATCCAGGGAATACAAGGACAATCACAATGGAAGTGGGCCCCTTTGCAAATGACACATGGCGATTTAGGCCCGGTCGGTGCAGTGTGTGGGTTTTTGTCAGCTGTCTTTTGCTTGCCCCCAGTCGCCTTCGCCATAGGCCCCTTCTGCTTCTTTTCTCTCTTCTTCTTTTCCTTCTTCTCCATGGGAGGCTGACTTTTGCCGGATCTACCTTGTGAAGATGAAGGATCAGAGGAAGAATTGTAAGAAGTGGAAGGCTGGTTGGTAGCTCTAGACTGTTTTGACTGTTGATTCGACTGCTCAGGATTAGTGGCGATCTGGACTACATTAGTTGAAAAGAGCCATACAGGTAGGCCAATTGTCAATCCTGGAAGTGACAATGTTGCCATATGAGGCGCACCAACATCTCCCCAAGAGGAGAAGGGATTTGGACTTCCTCCAAGGTTATTTCCTTGGTTGGTGGGCTCCATACTTTTCAACTGAAAGATCAACGTGGGAATAACAGGTGATTATGTTCCGCTTAAAATAAATTTTATTAACGACGCTTTTAGACACAAACTTGCTTTTTCATGTTTTAAGAGTCGAGAAAAAGCTAAAGATGACTCTAGTCGCCTTCGATGTTTTAACGGGCCCGAAGTGACAAATGCTCGGATGGACTTTTTCAGTTATAGAGTTTGAAAAAGGCCAAAATAAACTTCTCTGGAGATCTAGGCAGAGGGTGTGCCAAACTTTTCGCGAAACCACAGAATACGTTTTACGGTACGGGTGGTCGATCTTCGTGAATGCTGTGTTCACTGCATCGCGATCAGTAGGGCGGCCGACACGGCTTCCTATGGATAAAGGATAATTGCCTATAGGGGTCTCCCAATATATACGTGACGGTACGTGGGAGCACAAGTCCGTATTAGTGCCACCGACTCTCAGGAGGAATCACCCACCTTCGTAGAGATCGACAGTCACTATGTTTAACGACGTCGGAACACGTCTCTACCTAGACCTCTATGTGTTTGCGTTATGTTACAAAGCGTTGTTATCTAAATTGGATTTATTTTAATGTTGATCTTGCTTATCAGTTTTCCTTTAAGGATCACCACGAGATGTATATAACAAATTCCTGAATGCAGTCTAAGATGAGAAGCAAACTTTTCAATCTTTCAACTTTGAAAACCTTAACTACTGAGGGAAAAGAAAGGCAAATCTTTTCACACAGATCATAGAGCACACACTAAAATGCAAATTTTTCCTAAATCGTCAAGCACACAGTCAAATGCAAAATGCACAATGCATGTATTTTCTTTTCCCTTTCTTAATGTGGATGGATTACAAAAAGAAAGTGGTTATATAACTTTGATTTCGATTTAGAGTGAAAACAAACAAGGTTGTCCAAAAATCGAAAGACACCTTAAGATTCACTTGCTTAATCACTGGAAATACATGAAATCAAACCATACTAACGAAAGTAAAATGACTAATCAGCTATGGACAACAAACAAGCTAACTCTTTAGACCAGCAAAATGCCTAACACAGGTTCAGATCTAAGAGGCCAAAAGCAAGACTAGTTTACTCTTCGTTATGGGAAATTGTAAATGAGTAAGAAATACAAAGAACAAGTACAATTTCGTTATATAACAGAGGCAGAATGATGGCAAGTAATATTGGTTTCAAAACAGGCACAAGACCGACACCTAGCAGCAAAACTAAGTGAAAACAGGCAAGAGAAAGGAGGAAACCCCAAATGCACTGGGCAAATTTAGGCCAACGCAGGCTCTGCACAGCCAAACTGGCTCTCAGCGCAGGTAGCCCCTTCGGGACCTGTGTTGCAAAGCAGATAGCCTGTGTACTACCTGCTTTGGAAAACGAGAATTGCGTTTTCACAGTTTCCGGGTCATAATTTTCTAAAAAATGCACGGTTTTTGCTCAAATCAGAAGCAATCAGTCAAGCACACTCAAAGGGATGATTAAGAAGGTGCAAAGCTATCACTAAGAGCTTACAAGGATCCTTGTAGATCAGCTCTTCAAATCATGAACTTGCTTAGAAATGAGCTAGAGTAGCTGCCCTCTACTTCGCTTTTGATATAGTCAAAAGCTTTTCGATTTGGTACTCTTTTGTTCAGGAAATGAATAGCAAAATACTACAAACACAATCAAATGGATACGATCCCCAGCGGAGTCGCCAGTTTGTTGTAGGGAAAAGTATCCGACTCGGATGACCCTATCCCACTCTAAGGGTGACAGTTCCTTAGCAACAACTGTAAAACAAACTACTTAAGGTTTACTTCTTTATGAAAGCAAAAGAGAATGGAGGAATGCACTAACCGTTGCCTTGCGCTTAATGTCGAATCCAAACTCTTCTCTTTGGCCGCTTGCTCCTAGCTCTTTGTTCTTCTGCTCGCCCAGCTACAATGAGATCCTGCAAAATAACAAAGAAGGAGACTACAAGAGGCATGCAATCATAACTGGTTCATGGATTAGTGTAAACCAAACATGCAATCATCACAATATATTATTGAAACAAGAGCACATAGAAGAACCTCAATAGCTTTTATTAATGAATAAGTAAAGGTTCTTAGAGTATTACAACCATTGAAGGCTCCAACCCAGCAACACCTCCCAGCAGAAAGAATTGCTCTTCTTCACCTCTCTCAAACAATCACCCAATAGCTCAATAGTGAAACCAACAGCATATCATTACTTTGCACAACATTCCAGCCTCCTGAGCTCATAGGAGAGAGCTCAATATATAGATGAATTGAGAAAGGATGAGTCAGCTTGCAACTGATGTGTAGCTGCCTTGTGTCCTCTCTCTCTTCAGTTAATCTTTAGTTGATCTTCAGTTCTTGAGTCCACTTGGTGAACCTTGCTTCCACTTGGAGAAACAAAGCCTCTGACTCATCACAAGGCGAAATCCCTGATCCAAGTGTCATTTTTGGAAGATTCCAAAGCAATGACTCACTGTGCCACTTGTCCCTTCTCGCTCAGCGCAGGTGGCCTTTGTCCCACTTGCTTTGCAACGCAGGTACACCATGGAGCAACTGAGTTTTAGTGCAGAAACCTAGTGGAGCACCTGCTTTGATTTCAGGATTGCTTGTTTTTGAGTGTTTTCAGGTGGAGAACTGATCTGAGAGCTGTTGGTTTGCTGACCTTGTTCCTCTAGGGGTAGGAACATCATGTTTAGGGAACTTTGGATCCCTTGGATTATTGACAATTCATGCTTGTTGCTGTAAGGCACAAAATTGTCTATAACAGATAGGGTGAACTCCTTATTAAATTCTTGCGTTCTTATATTTTCTTACTGTATTTCTCTATTGTTTTCCATTTCAAGTTTCTATGTATTTGCAATCTGATCGATCTGTTTCCTAAATAACATAGACACACACCAGCACATGAGTCTGTAATACCTTCATTTAATAAAACTTTAGTTGAGATCACTCCTAGGGTGATTTTCATATCAACCAACAATAACACATTCCTCTGTATACAATGTTGATTCATTCATTGTTATAACACATAAAAACATGATTCATTATCGACAATGAAAAAAATGTCCATGTAAATACACTTATTTTTATAGCATGAATGGTTGGATGTTTAGGGGAAAACATCAACACTCCACCCAAACATAAGCTAGATACAATACAATATTTCCTTCAACTGAACACAACTGATATCAATTCAGAATCTAAGGAGTCAAGTGCTAAAGGGAACTCACAGCAATCTAAATCAACCAAATCACGTGTGAATTGAAAGCACGCAATGTATGCACTTGCTCTAGACTACATGAGGTCACAACCCAAAGTGCCTCCAGCTTCTCAACATGGATCCTAAGCATATTTTGTTTCCATGTGCTTAGCCCTAAAGGTATCCAAAACACATAAATCCTTCACTATGCTAGACATGGATCCAAAATTCGCAATACTTCCACCTAATAATCCCTATAGGTATCCATAATACACAGTGTCTCCACCATGATCCTTTGTGTGGTCCCATTATTGTGCTTGAGTTCTCTCATAACTTCTCGTACTTACATACCAACATACTCTTCATACATAATGCACGATCTATCTTTGTATTCTCATTTTAGTGGACTATTCCCCTACTTTCTTCTCTCCCACCTCTTTTTTCTACTGATTACTTGTCTTTTTCTTGCATGTTGAACACATCAATGCACTCCTCAAGGACAAAAGTTGTATTGGGTTTGTTCTTCAGTCATAGAACCCATACTCTACCTTTGTGACTATTGTACTTACCATTAAGCTTAATTAAAGAGCTAGTGGGATGTTAAATAGGCACCTAAAATTTATCACATCCCAAGAAACTCCTCCTGCAAAAATCGCTAAATTTGTGTCCACTCCTCTAACAGAGTAAAATTTTACATTTACACATTATTACATGAATTATAATTCATAGTGACATTTACATGAGGGGTATCAAAATGTGTCATCACAAACTCTACCCCTTAAAGGAACATTGTCCTTGGTGTTCTATACGCAAACACAAAATCCATTAGTCTTTTACTCTTGAACCTAAAACTTAACAACGTGCTTTATATAGACAACTTTTTCTACATTCAATTACACTAGTAAACGAAATTGGGTAAGATACCCTCATACGATCAAACATTTTCCAAGTGGCATCATTTAGTCCAAGGACATCAATTGCACCTTGACCTATTTGGTTACTTGATTTTGTAGTACAACGCGCCTCGAACATCCAACCATTCCATCAACTATGCACAATGATCCTCTAGGGAATCAATTACACTCATTTCTTCCAGAGACACACCTGATGCATCTCAGATCCCTGTGGTATGCACATGATTCTTTGAACACAAAACGCATTCCAAATTCTTACATTCCCTTCTCTATTTCATTAGATAACCATTCCAAGTTGACCGTTAGTAGTTTATGAGTTCTCGAGAGTTCGAACGGGATTGTCTGGATATTCTGGACCAAGATCAGCAGATGACCCTGAATTGCAATTAGGTGGAGGACGAGATGACAATGGTTGAATACTCAAAACAATTTTGAGTTCAAAATTTTGGTCCTCAAGTGACTCTAGTAACTCAGGAAACGATTCCTTAAACAACCTTTCAGATGGAGTAGAGGAAGAGGGATTGGGTGAACCAAATTGTTTAGCCATGATGACCTTGTCTTAGTCGACAGAGTGAATAACTTCAAGGCTTCAAATTTCCTTTTAAGGGAACTCATGATTTGGTAAAAAATACTAACATGATGTTTTGTATCGTGGGCAATTAATTATTAAGACACATAAAACACTGATGTTCTTTCATTTTTTAGAGTCGAGAAAGAAACAAAGATGACTCTATCACTTTCGATTGGAAACGAGCTCGAAAGGCCAAGTGCTTGATTGATATTTTAAATTTAATGAGTAAAAAAGATCAAATGACTGCTCTGGATGATCTAGGTAAACATGATTACCACGAATAGTGAATTGCAGAATACCTCCTAGCGAGCCAAGAAGTATGAGTAGGAAATCTCCTTGAATGTTGTGTTCGGTGTATCATGTTCGAAAGGCTACTGACTCGGTTTCCTAAGGATAAAAGGATTGCAGCCTAGTGGGGTCTCCCACTATATACTCAATGGTACTGGGAGCACAAATTTGTGCTAGCACTGTCTAATACCTAATCTAATTACAGCTACTAGGTTTAAAGATGTTGGAACACGTCTCTAACCTAGACCTTCCAGATGTGATCATTAATGTCAAATGCACCTTAGGTTAATTGAATTCATATTAGAGTTGATATTGAGTTAAGTTTCAGTTTTGAGGTCTTACCAATGCTACTAAAAAAAACCTAAAATGCAACTAAATGGGACAAGACCCTTTCAATTCGATAAAATTCCTACACTAGACAGGACATAAACTACTCAATCAAATGCAAACGACCAAGAAACTAAAAATGAAATGATCTTCCACTAGTTCATTTTTTCAAAAAATAAACTGAGGAAAAATGCATTCCAATTCCTAATTTCCTGATAAGCACTTATGATCCAGGTCGATATTAGTGACCACCCACCAAGTCCACTTGGATTGCCACCATTGTTTCTTTCAGCTTTTCAGTTTCCTTAATTGTAGCACAGTTTACTATTTTTAGTCGTTTTTCGGGTCCTGATCTTTCGGAGCCGTTTTGGGGCCCTAAACGACGTTTTTTGGGAAAATTGGGAGTAACATGGGTCCATGGACTAATGTTTCTCTTCCCAAAGATGTAGTTCTCGGATAGATATTTCTAACAAGATATTGTGCATGTCAAATGGGGATCTTATGCCAAAGTTATGGTCTCGAGAAGTTGATGTACCAATTTACCCAAACGGGGCCCGCAGTTTAGTGTTTCATCTTCTAGGGTTAGGTTTTTGGACGTTTAGGGTTTTCCATTATTTCTCAACAATAAATAGGCCTTCGAGCCTCATTGTAACATAGTTCAGAGGGATGTAGCCACCACATCTCTTCTTAGAGATAAGCTACCATCGCCCTAGCTGGTTTATTTCCAGTTTTGTTTGTAAGCATATTTCAGTATTTTACATTAATGAAATGAAGTATTATTTCCACTGCATCTTTGTGTTTATGGTTGTCTCTGTAGTTTTTTGCGTCCCTGTTTAAATCTAGATCAACTTATCTGTTAGTCCTTTCAAAATGAAGAAAGTTCTCTTTCTTTTTCAAATTCTCATGCAATTCTAGTGTTTTAAGAGATGAAAATTATTGTAACATAATAATCCGACAAGCTAGAATTTCATACTTTCTCATGAAACAACAAAAAAATTTCTTCGCATACAATCTTTCGATGAAAAAGTTTTGGACACAATGAGCTCTTCAAGCAAATGAAAACATGAAAAGAGAAATTCATTCAGATGAATGAAATGCCGACTTTACCAAACACAAGACCAACAATGTAATCTATGCCCAAAAGAAACGTTCAAGCTAGTAATCGAAACATTTTCAAAATTGTGCAAAAAGAGGACAAAGTCCTAAAAAAAGGACCAACAAAAAAATGCAAGAAGAAAGCACAGCCACAACGTGACTTAATGAGTCCACAAGCTACTGAATGAACGAACAACTAGATGCCCTAGTGTCGCTGCCCACTCAATCACTCAATCAATGAAATATAAAGATGACAAGCCAACAAGCAAGAAAAACGAAATGAAGAGTAGATTTCTAATCAGGGAGAAAACAATAAAAAGGCTCAAGGGGTCAAAACACAAGAGAAAAACACATTCGCCAAGATTGGAGTCAAGCACTAATATTCATTTACAGCCACCGGAATGAATTCCTAATGGACAGAAAGCACGAGAGGGTAGTCAACGAGACTGTTCCTCAGCAATTCAAGTTGGTCGGTGCGATTGTCAGCTGATTAAGCATGTTGGCTGAGGTAACTAAGAAAAAAAAATTCAAAACAGGGACCAAATCTACTACTGTGAATTTTACAGTTAGGCCAGTAAGCAGGAGAAAATAAACAGAACCAAAGGGAAAACGAGAAACTAAAAAAATTCTCATCAAATCATGAAATCCAAAACAAACAAAAGATGTGATCCGCAATGGAGTCACCAAGTTGTGTTGAAGTAAAATTATAAGTGCGGACACAAACGAATTCCTCTAGCTTGATAATGGGTCTAGCCACAAGAGATACATTCTATGGAAAATTTCCTTAGGTTGGAATCAATTAAGAGGGCCTACCTCTTGGTCGCTTATCCTGCTTGATGATGTCCTTGCTTGCTTGCTCCAACAATCTCTTGTATTCTTCTTCAAGCTCCTGAAACAAGTAAGAAACAACAATGCACAAACATAATAATAGACAAATTTCAATTCAACCTACTGAATGAGTCAAGAAGCATTAAGACACAAATATGTAATATTACAAAACATGTAGGAAATCAATTGATAGTTTCATATATTAATATCAAATAGAGATTACAACCATTCACCTTGATGTTGTAGTCTTCCTCTGAGAAGACCAGGTTCCCACACACTTCTACTAGCATTCCATGATCGCTTCAAACAATGATAGTTTAAAGGCTCTTCCCTTTACGCTTCACTCCAAACCAAACACACTTCTCCCTCACACCACTCGATTTCTACAACTAGTAATAGCTTTCTTGTATACTCCAAAATAGTATACTCACACTCTCAATGCGATGAAATTCCTACACTAGAGAGGGTAGAAACTACTCAATCAAATGCAAACAATCAAGCAACTGAAAACGAAATGATCTTTCACTACTTCACTTTTTCAAAAAATAAACTAATGAAAAGGCATGCCAATTCCTAATTTCCTAACAAGCACTTATGATCCAGGTGGATATTGGTGGCCATCGGCCAAGACTACTTCGACCCCCACCATTGTTTCTTTCAACTTTTTAGTTTCCTTAATTGTAGAACACTATGCTGTTTTTAGCAATTTTTCAGGTATTGAACTTCCAGAGCCGTTTTGAGGCACTAAACGACTTTTTTTGGGAAAGATGGGAGCAACAAGGGTCCAAGGACTAATGTTGCTCTTCCCAAAGTTCTATTTCTCGGATAGATATTTCTAACGAGATATTGTGCACGTCAAACAAAGATCCTATGCCAAAGTTACAACCCCGAGAAGTTGATGTACGAATTTACCCAAACGGGGCCCACAATTTGGCGTTTCATCTTCTACGGTTAGGTTTTTGGATGTTTAGGGTTTTCCATTGTTTCTCAACAATAAATAGGCATTCGAGCCTCATTGTAACACAATTCAAAGGGATGTAGCCGCCACATCTCTTCCCAGGGATAAGCTACCATCGCCCTAGCTGGTTTATTTCCATTTTTGTTTCTAAGCATATTTCAGTATTTTACATTAATGAAATGAAGTATTATTTCTACTACATCGTTGTGTTTATGGTTATATTTGTAATTTGTTCCGTTCTTGTTTAAAGTCGAATCAACTTATCTATTAGTCCTTTCAAAATGAAGAAATTTCTCTTTATTTTTCAAATTCTTATGCAATTCTAGTCTTTTAAGAGATGAAAATTATTGTAACATAATAATGCAACAAGCTAGAATTTCATACTTTCTCATGAAACAATGAAACAAATTCTTTGCATACAATCCTTTGATGAATTTTTTTCGATACAATGAGCTCTTCAAGCAGATGAAAACATGAAAAGAGAAATTCATTCAGATGAATGAAATGCCGACTTTACCAAACACAAGACCAACAATGTAAACTATGCCTGAAATAAACGTTCAAGCCAGTAAACGAAACATTTTCAAAACTTGTGCAGAAAGAGGTCAAAGTCCTAAAAAAAGGACCAAAAACAAATGGAAGGAGCAAACACACCCACAACTTGACTCAATGAGTCCACAAGCTACTGAATGGATGACCAACTAGATGCCCTAGTGTCACTGGCCACTCATTGACTCAATCAATCAATTAAAAAGATGATAAGCCAACAAGAAAGAAAAACCAAATGAAGATTAGATTTCTAGTCAGGGAGAAAACAGTCAAAAAGGCCCAGTGGGTCAAAACACAAGAGAAAAACACACTGGACAAGATTGGGGTCAAGCCTTAATATTCACATACAGGCATCAGCGTGAATTCCTAACTGAGACCAAGCACCAGAGGCTAGTCGGCACAATTGTTCCTTAGAAATTCAAGTTAGTCAATGTGTCTGTTAGCGAATTAAGCGTGTTGGCTAAGGTAACTAAGTAAAAGTAAAAAATAAAAATCAAAAGAGGGACCAAATCTGGTACTACGAATTTTAGACTTAGGCCAGTATGTAGGAGAAAATAAACAAAACCAAAGGGAAAATGTGAAACTATAAAAATTCTAACGAAATCATGAAATCCAAAACAAACAAAAGATGTGATCCCCAGCAGAGTCACCAATTTGTATTGAAGTAAAATTATAAGTGCAGATATAAACGAATTCCTCTAACCCAATAATGGGTCTAGCCACAACAGATACATTCTATGGACGGTTTCCTTATGTTAGAATCAATCAAGATGGCTTAGCTCTTGGTCACTTATCCTACATCATGATTTCCTCGCTTGCTCACTCCAACAATCTCTCGCATTCTTCTTCAAGCTCCTGAAATAAGTGAAGAACATCAACACAAAAACATAATAATAGAGAAATTGCAATTCAACTGATTCCATGAGTCAAGAAGCATTAATGAACAAATATGTAATATTACAAAACATGTAGGAAATCAATCGATAGTTGCATATATTAATATCAAATAGAGATTACAACCATTCTTCTTGACGTTGCAGTCTTCCTCTGACAAGACCGAGTCCCCACACACTTCTACTATCCCTCCATGATGGTTTCAAACAATGGTAGTTTAAAGGCTCTTCCCTTTAGGCTTCATTCCAAACCAAACATACTTCTCCCTCACACCACTAGATGGCTACAACTAATAACAACTTACTTCTCTACTCCAAAATAGTATACTCACACTCAGCCAAAACTATAACTATGACTGCAACTGCAACTAGCTTGTGCTTGGGAAGAAGGGAGGTTTATATAGGAAATATGGAGGGAAGATGGATCCTCTTCTCATGGGAGAAGGACTTATCCCTTGAGGTAGTTCCATCATTATAGGGGAAAGGAGCCCAATTTGTCATCCTCGACCCTATCTGGCCAAACCTTTTACCATACTTCCATTATAGAGCTTCTAGAGCTGGAAGATTTGGTTCTAATTTAAAAAACCTTCCATAATAGGACTGGCATGACTAGAACGCAGCTCAGTCGCTCCGGTCGGCGTGGGAAATAGTGCTAATCTCTACACATCAGTGGAGGGGAGACAAAGGCCATTAGCACTGGTCTTGTAAACTGGTAAAAAGAAAAGTTTTATGGAAAATGGTGCAAAAAGGAAATGATTTGTTCATGAAGAGGGACCTAATGAGAGTTTCTTCAAGAAGGCAAAGCATGCAAGGTTCACTGTAGAAGTCCTCCAGGATCAAGGAAAGGGGAGTAGAGGGATAGTGACAAAATGTTGTGTAACATTTATGTAGAAAAATATGGAAACATAAGTATGACCCCAATACTGAGGAATCTTAGGTCATCAAAGTGACAACAAACATCAGGGGTTCCCATATCTAGAATGGTACTTGGCACAATAAAATCACATGGGCTTCATTGAATGAACAGATGAAATATCACTTGTGTTTGTGGCACACTAAACAATACCATTAATTTTACTACATATTCTAAAATACATCTAAAAATAGCATTATTTATCTCTCACCAATACTAAACAAATAAACCTTCCAAATTAAAAAAACCCCTTTGTATTTTTTCATTTACTTTAAGCTCCATTTTATACCTTCTAATAGAAAAAATCCTTACCTTCTATTATTTTCCCAATATATTATGTCATGTTTTCCTAGATATGTATCCCCCAATAGGAACACACATGGTATGGTATCACTCCCCCAATGAAGCGTTGATGAATAAAATAATGTATGGGTGCATCGCTTTTGGGAAGTCAGAAAAAGGAATAGTCCATTGTTTTGGGTTAAGTAGTGGAATTAGTGGAATGCATTAACTTAAAATGAAAAACACCACTTAACTAGGGACTCCCTCATCTCTAGGGGCCAAAATTTAGTTACAAGTTATTAATACTCACCCCCTACATTCAAAATAGTAAAATTGTAAGTTATGGAAGGAATGGATTGAGCCTTCCTCCCAAGAAAAAAAAAACTATTTTTTAGTAATAATTAGTAAATAGAAGAAAATGGTTTAAGAGCGAAACAATATTTTTAATTGGGGTTATTGTCCTTCGCGAAAATTTAACCTCTCTAAATATTGTAGTCTTCTCATAAGAAAGAGTAACAAGGATGATCAATGAAAATGACATAAAATAGGTAATATCAGACACTGGCCCACAATCACTCTTTTTCTACGGCTTCTGTTATGGAACAAAATTTTGAAACGTGACAAGCTTCAAATTCATTGTTTTTGGCAACCCTTAATCTATCTAATTTACTTCTCTGATTTAAAACATTTCCATCATATTCTTGGTAGCTACATATTCTCTACCTGTATATGGGATCTTCTTTCTATGCTATTTCTGTAGATTAATAGAATTGAAATAATGTGCTCTCTACTATGCAATTCTAGTGAATCCTCTTTTACTAATCTCGTTCTCAACAGATCATGGCAACTCATCCCAGTATTCATCCTATTAAAAATTTGGAAGGAGTGTAAGAAATAAACATTTAAGAATATTAGGACGTCCATAAACTTTATTTAGTAAGATATCCTAAATAAAATAATGGAAAAAATTTATTCTCTTCATTGGTACTTGAAACATTAGGAATCTAGTCAACTTGAAAAAGACATTCTCACCAAAACGGGTATCTCCCCCTGTTCCTTATGGAATACTCCCTCTGCCATCAATTTCTTTCATTCCAGCCCTTCCTTCTAGTCCCCACCTTTGGAGGACTTCATCACACATAACTTTGGAAGGGCCTTGGAAACAAATCCATGCTAAGCTAGTTATGGTGGAGTCTTCCATAACACTAATTATTAGATTCAACATGTTTATGTGAGTGCCATAGGTCTTAACACTAAAAATTCTAATAAATTATGTGTAGTAGAGCAAGGTATCTCAATTTCTCAATCTCATTATTCAAGGAGATTCAAATATCATTATCAATATCTTCCAAAAAATATTGATTTGGATTAGATCCTTCCAAAGTCTTTAAGATTTGGAGGCTACAATCTTGAACAAATAATACTAGAAACCTTATTGTTGACAACCTAACAAATTTCGGTCCCAACATAACAATTCATCCACTTCAATTGGATTGGACTAAGGACATTCCATAATCCATTCACATGCATTTTAAATATCTATATATGAAGGAACTTATACCCAAAGGATGATTCGTAGGAGTGGTCATTCCCCCCTAGCTTCATATGATTCCAATTGTAACTCTCCCTCCTAATCCCTTGAAGTCTCAAACCTAGTTGGGGGTGTCAATTTTAGCTAACTTGACTTACATGTTCTCGCTATGATGATGGGGTTACAAAATTCCTCATTTTCTAAATCTTACGGAATTAACTTTACAGAACACTATCGCACTCAATTTGTTTGGATCCTTTTGGATATATAAATTTTACCTCAGGATAACTACCAAACTTAAAGTTATGGCCCTTTTTATGATTAGCCAATCGACCCTTACTACATTAGCAAGTCATTTCCATATAGCAACCACATGGTATCCCATGTGGCTCTGCCACATCACACTACTTCCATTATGCCTTGCTGATGTCACACTAACATGAGGGTGACTTCACCCTATGACATAGTATCCTTTGGTGTTGCCATGTGTCATCCAAACTCCAACCCCTTAGTAATTTGAAAATACACTTCCTTCTTACCATATGTCACACTCACATCATGCCATGTTAGAAGTGTTTATTGAGTCCCTTTTTACTATCTATTTGACATGGTTTATAGGAGGTAGAGCACAAAAGAATGTCCCTAGTGGTACTAGCACATTGGGAAACACCTATAGAGCATGTTAAGTCTCACCCGAGGCACCTTAGGAACAGTTGCAAGAACCAGGTTTCTGCAACTCGGAAGGGGATATGATTCTCATGGAAGCTATATTCGCACATCGGTTAGGACCTCGAAACATAGAAATAGGATTTTTCATTCTCATACAATACGAAATGAACTATTTACACCATAACTCAACAAAGTCACAAAAGCACTATGTGAGAGAAAAAGGGCGCTTTGAATCCTCTTAACAATACATGATTTTCACCAATGTGACATTCTCATTTAAGCACACAATTCACAACAACATTATAATAATTAGAATGACAATAATTAAAAATAAAGATGATATCAAGTCATATATCAACATGAGAACAACATAAATTACACAATGCATTATTTTATTAGTTCAGGTTGTAGAATACATCAAAATTGGCTAGTTATATACGGATTTTATGGCTCACGACCCTACGTGATTAAAAAATGAAATGTAATGCTCACCAACCCTAATAAACTCATAATACGTAGATAAGAATTCTCTAATTCCAAACCAATGTCTAGTATCCAACAGAAAAAAACAAAATGTGGAAAAACCCTTAGCTGAATCAATTCTCACTATTTTATACATCATTACATTATTAAGATGACTTAATATTGTTTCAATGAAAACAATTTACTTGTAGATATTCTATGTTTTACCATTCTTTATCAACAGATATTTTGGAGCCATTCATGGATTCAAATTGATATTGTCCCACCTTCTAATTCCTTTGTGAATGTTCCCTGACTACCTGCATGGGGCCCCATGAATGTTGTCACATGCAATTTCCCCTTCTGCATGGAACTTCTGCACGTTGGTCTCTAGTTCTCCATTTATATTTGAAATCCAAAAACTTCAAAATTTCCTCCAACAAGCCCCCTAACACACACCTGTGGGTCATCATGAGACACTCAACCTTTGGTGTTGCAAAGGAAGTTCACTCTGATTGTATCTTTAAGAAATGAAAAATATTGAACAATTCCTTTGCCTAAGAACAAATGATGTTGTAGTGGGAAATGCTTTGCTCCTTAATATAGGGAGGGTGGCCACTGCTAATAGTATTTTGTAGTTCTTGAGATATAATTAGTGTTGAATCTAAGACTCACATTACTTCCTCTTACAACTCCTCAACCCATAGTATGGGCCCCTATTCTTCATCCTTATTTTTGTTCTGGTCTATCACTAATTGCTTCCTTTTTCAAATCAGTGCCTTCTTCCTCTCATTGGGTGACTGATTCATTTATTTGACAATCTCTTTGACATGGGTATATAGGGCCTAAAAATGTTGAGAAACTTCTTGTAGTGCTTGATTTTTTTCGAGAGTGGTCCACAAAAGTAGTTCTTCATTGGATAGGGGTTTGACTCCCAGTTGCAATATTTGTAAGTGCTCAAATTGGACAAAGACCAAATCCTCTTTTGTGCAGTGTTATTTCTACTTAGGGGGAGTAGTCAACTTTTATCGTGTGTGTAGTTATTCTAATTTGTCCTTTAATTTCTACATTAATTCTTCAATTCTGGAAACTTGACCTGATGGTTAGGTTCCCTCCTCAATAGAATTCGGTATAACTTGTTTAAACATTGCTTCAACTACTACGTTTAATGATGTATCCTAGTATTTAAACCTCTTAATCTCTTCATGTAATTACAACTTCTGAATGTGCTCAACCTCATTGGTGGTTAGCTCTTATATGATTTGAGAGGTCATGGTAGTCGCACACAATAAAAATTCATTATTAATGGCATGCTGTAACTAATACATCTAGTATATATCGGTGTCAGAAAAATAGAATTATGATTTAGTAGCTCCTTCAACTCACCATGGATGAAACCAAACATTTGAGGTGCAAAATATGTAAATAGGCTTAACTCTAAGTCCTTTAGTGCAGACGAATTTTTCTATTTTTCTATAGTCTAGGTTACTAGAGGTTGGGATGGTTCTTTCCTCCGAGTACATATGAAGTGTGCCAATTACTCCTACTTCCCCAGAATGTGTTATTTACATTGTTGGGTGTTGGTTCTGAGGTCAAAATAGGCTTGATTCCCTAACTTTCACGACAAGTCATCTACCATCTCTTTAAATGCATTATGAAGGTATTATACATGATCCTTGACTAGCATGTTTGTGATGAATTTACCTATAATGCCTGGAGTGGTTCTCTTCAAACGATTATTGATTCTAGTGGATAGACTCTAGCATTGGGACTGTGCGGACACTCTCCTGTATGCTCTTGTGGCTCCCCATTCTTAGCATTACTCTCTATGTTTTCACCATCCTTATCTCGTTCCATTGGCATCTTCCAACCATGTTCCCATTCAACGATCCCAAATTGTATATCTTTATCAGTCAATTGATATTGACAAATGTGCCATATCCTGTTTGGATCCCACTTATCCTGGCTATATAAAAATGATTTTTATTAGCCCTAAACTAAATGAAACTCTATTACTTCTTGAGAAATTCATTCGAGAGGAATGGGTTTTCTTTATATATCGATAAATCATATCCTAAAAAAGGAAAAAGAATATTCATTTGAATCTTTAATTTTCGAATTGTAGTAACCCATAAATTATGCTATCACACAACCTTAATGGGAGGTCTCGTCTACTCTAGAATTTAGAGATGAAACATATTTTCCCATCATTGAAGACGATAAAAATTAGCAACCATGCATAGTGAAACTAGATAATTTTCTCTTGCACCACCCTACATTCCCCGATGAGCTCAGTATATAGTTAATTAGCCCAATTAAGGATTACGCCTTCCTTGCACAGATTTTATACCTTAATATCCCCTCATGGAAACTCAACCTTTTTTCACTTCCTAGGTACCTTGCAGGTAAGCTAGACAACTTTATCTGTGATATTTGTAAATCTATATCCTACCTTTCCCCTTGTGGTACCATACTTCGTCTTCATTCTATCATCCAACATTTTGATGCATCTATAAAACGGGTCACAAGGTTTTTACTACTTAACACAAACCATGTTATCTCATTGATTATATCTAGAGTAATTTTGATGGAATTATATAGCCATAACCAACCTCAATGTATGCAATTTAGAAAAAATTTGGTTACCTCAGTAATTTGGTTTCTCCGACCAAAGTGGTGAATCTCTGTTATGAAACCAACTCACAAAAAGATAGAAAAGATAGATCAACACCTTAGAATTCAGCCTCTTCGAGGGGGAAACCTCCTTCACATTACATAAATGAACAATTATTCGATGATTCAAATGACAAAACCTCCTTTCTATATATAGGAGTCTAGGGGGTCACAATATAACCAAGCTGACCTAACAATAATAATATAAGGGTACAAAAATTACAATAGAGGGATTCTATGGGGCACAGTAATAACAATATGGGAACAATAGGGGCACAAAAATATTAATAAGGGATATAACTACAATATTAATTCGGGCATCACTAGTATTATAGCGACCTAACATGCCCCTCTCCTTAAAAAATCTGTTGTTCTCAATGCTTCAGTACTTCTAGATGCTTCTGTATAAAATTCTCATCCTCCCATGTGGAATCTTCAGCGGATAAGTTCTTCCAGTTGATGAGATACTCTGAAATGGATCAATTTTGTAGGTGTTGAGTTCTTGTTTCTATGACTGCTTCCGGTTCCAATATAATTTTTCCTTCCTTGTCAAGTTTGGGCAATATTGTTTGAACTGGGAGCTTGTCGCCTATAACCTTCTTTAAACATGAAACATGGAAAACTGGGTGCACTCGAGAAGCTGTAGGAAGCTCCAATTTGTATGCCATAGTACCAATATTTTGCAACCCCTTATATGGACCATAATACTTTGGTGACAATTTGTTATCCTTCTTAGCTTGCTTGAGGGATATTTGTTTATATGGTTGTAGCCGTAGGAATACCCAATCACCTACATCAAAACTTCTTTCACTACAGTGTTGATCTTCTTGTTGTTTCATTCTATTTTGCGCCAACACGAGGTTATCCTTTAAGAGTTGGAGAACTTGTTGTTGATGCTCGATGTGATGTTCCACTACTTGAACCTTAGAATTTTCTCTTAAATATGATGTGATGGATGGTGGTTGATATCCATAAAGTGCCATAAATGGGGTCATTTTTGTTGTAGTGTGGAAGGAAGTGATATGCCACCATTCAGCCAGAGGCAACCATTTGACCCATTGTGTCTATTTATCAGATACAAAGCAATGAAGATATCCTTCCAAACATTTGTTTACTATCTTCATTTGCCCATCAGATTTAGGATGATAAGATTAACTATGAGCTAATTGAGTACCAAGGCAAGAAAATAATTCTATCCAAAAATTTCCTGTAAAAATGGGATCTGTGTCACTTACAATAATTTTTGGGTTTCCATGTAGCTTTTGAATTGTTTCTATAAATGTCGTAGAAACTGTACTTGCTTTAAATGGATGTGATAATGCACAAAAGTGTGCATACTTGGTAAGTCTGTCAACTACCACCATGATGACACTCTTTTGCTTAGACTTGGGTAAACCTGTGATAAAATCCATTGAAACCTCCTCTCAACATTGGCTTGGAATGTATAAAGGTTGTAATATACGTGACGTCTTAATTGTTTCAGCTTTATTTTGTTGGCATACCAAACATTCCACCACAAACTTTTGAATATCCGATTTAAGACCATCCCAAAAACATTCCTTCTTAACCTTGTGGTAAGTTTTTAAAAATCCTGAGTGCCCTCCTAAGGGAGAAACGTGTAATTCCAAAAGAATATTTTGTTCGAGTTGGGAATTCTTAGAGAGGTATAAGCGATCTTTGTACCATAATGAATAATTTTTCCAAATAAATGTATCAGATGTATTGGAATATTGTTGTAACTTTCGAATAAGTTTCCACACTTCTTCATCATTCTTCCATTCCTCCCTTGCTTCATTTATCCAATCTGGTTGGATAATAGAAATGGTGCACAACAATGCTTCCACATCCTCATCCTTTCTTGAGAGTGCATCTGCCACAAAATTTTGCTTCCCTTTTTTGTATATGATTTCAAAGTCATAACCCAACATCTTTGTGACCCATTTTTGTTGTTCTTCAGAGGATAATATTTGTTCTAAAAATTATCTAAGGCTATCATGACCCGTTTTTACCTTGAAGTGACTTCACATTAGGTAGGGCCGCCATTTCTAAAGTGCCTGTAGTATTTCCAACATTTCCTTCTCATAAATAGCTTTGTGTAAATACTTTCCCTTGATTGGACGAATTTTGAAAGCAATCGGTATTTCATATTGAATTAAAACAGCACGAATACCATTTCTAGAAGCATCACATTCTACAATAAAGGTTTTTGTGAAGTCTGCTACAGCTAAGACTGGTGCTTGGCACATTATCTCATTAAGATCTTTGAAGGCCTTTATTGTTTCTGCAGTCCATGAAAATGCATCTTTCTTCAACAATGTTGTTAGAGGTGTTGCTATTTTCCAATAATCCTTAACAGACTTGCAATAATACCCTGTCAACCCGAGAAATCCTCGCAAATGCTTTATGGATGTGGGGATTTCCCATTCCTTAATGGCTTTAATTTTGCTAGGGTCTACCTTAACTCCTTCATGAGATACAATATGACCCAGATATTTCACCTCTTGTACTCCAAAGAAACATTTGGATCTTTTTGCATATAATTGTTTCTCCTACAAAAGTTTTAGCACCCTATCAACATGTTCAACATGATCCTTCCAAGACTTGCTGTAGATTAGTGTATCATCAAAAAATACTAACACAAATTTTCTAAGGAAGGTTTTGAAAATGGAATTCATCAGAACTTGAAATGTAGAAGGTGCATTGGTAAGGCCAAAAGGCATGACCAAAAGCTCATAGTGACCCTCATGAGTTCGAAATGCTGTTTTTGGAATATATTGAGTCTTCATTCTGATTTGATGATATCTTGAATGAAGATCTAACATGGTGAAGTAAATTGATCCATGCAATTCATCCAATAATTCGTCAATGACAGGAATGGAAAACTTATCTTTAATAGTGAGCTTGTTGAGCTGCCTATAATCCGAACACATTCGCCATGATCCATCCTTCTTGTGCACGAATACTGCTGGAGCAGAGAAAGAAGTTTGGCTAAGTTTAATTATACCTGTTGGCTACCTATACCAACAGGTTTCATATTTCATGATTGGCAAATAAAGTTCCAAATATGCTCTGCTTTGGTGATACAAAGATCCCATATTTCCAAAAGGAGACAAGGTGTGTATATAGCTTCATGTTGATTAAGTGTTGAGGGATGGTCCAAAAGCCTAATCTGGATCGTGCCATGTATCAATTTTTCTGTTGTAGAATAGAGAAAAAAGTCTGTCCAAACTTTTTAATCTTGGAAGACCAGTAGCTTAGGTAGAGAAGTAAGGTTCCCAACTGCTTAATCTGGGACCTTGGAAGCAATAAGGGTAGTTCTAGATAGAAAATCAAAAGGAAAAAGCCAAAGAAAAGAAAAGGCACATAAGGGTCTGCAAGTCTAAGTGCACCCTCCATGAAGAAACAAAAAAATGCTAGGCAAGTAGATGGGTAGGCAGATGGGGTTGCAGAAATGTCATTCCTTACAATTCAATGTGTGCTAACCTATTCATAAAGTAATATCAATGGATTGAGAAGGTCTTCTTCTCCATCATGTTGCAGCAAAACAAAGAAGCATGACTAACTTCCTTTTCCCCCTTTTCACCTTCATTACTAACATCCCTTCATCAGTTGTGTTCATGAAAGAATTTTAGGTTTTATGCTCGTTCTTAATCCTTTGAAAGCCACATTTCTTGTCTAAAAAAACTTTTTATTTTCATCTACTCCCTAAGCTAAGTTATCTTCACATAAACTTAGTGATTTCACTCCTCATTCACCTTCTCCATCCATATTAACCCCTAACTTCTATTATCTAAATCCCATATGTTACCCTTTCCCTACTATTATAACACTATGGTGTATAAACCCCAAGCATTGTATAAATATCTCTCCCCTTGGCATTATAGCCATATGTTCACTATCAAGGATTAAATTGACATCTGGTCAGTTTAAGAGCCCTAAACCTTACCCCTCTTTCCCCTTCAGAAGTCATTTAACCCATTAAACCCTTCACTTGCTAAGAAACCTTGGGATAAACCCTTTTTTACCCCTAACCCGCTTCATTTGCAAAATACATTTAAAAACCCACTTTTCCATTTATCCAAAGTCTTAGCGCTATCTCCATTTTTATACAAAAAAAAAAAACATTGAAAAAACCATGTAAACTGCCAAATTCCTAAGGTTCCCGCCCGGCGCAAATCTCAAAAGATATATTATTTTAATCCCGCCCCCTATCCATATCGTCCGGCCACCTCGATGATCCCTTGACCGTCGGATCGGGCCCTTTTCATCCGACGGCCCTCGTGCATTTCGAACCGGCCCCGACGTCTGAAAGATCCCATCCGAAATTTGTCAGAGGGTGACGTCAGGCCTCTGCCACACGTCACCCCCATATCGTATCGGAGGCCCCTCTGACAATTCCGCTTCGGTATGGAAGACGGTGCGATATGAAACCGCTAACCACTTCCGGTTTCGGTGAACCCGCCTGGGAGCGTCACCGCCAGCGTCATCGCCGCGTTGGTGCCCCCATCCGCCTTTGCTCCACCTGTCTGCCACCTCACCATCCTCGTGGATCTCTCTTATGCCGCCATGTCACCCGATGACGTCATGCTGACGTCATCCGACCCTGACCTGACCTGATGACGTCATGCTGACGTCATCCAAAAAAAGCGCCAATGTTCCAAAAACTCCATATTTTGGCCAAAATTTTGCGTTTTTTGCACTTTTTGCAAAAATGGCTGTCGTTTTCACTGCATGTTTTTCACGTCAAAACTCACGCCAACGTACTGAATTTGACCTGGAGACCACTGGCGCGCCATTTCCACCTGCATTCGTGACCATTGTTAACAGTTGCCAGGTATTTATCCCTGTAAATCCCTCATGCGCCTCGTTTTGTCTGTGAATCGCCAAAAATAGCTTAAAACAGTGAAAAACACATAATTCACTGGCGAATCCCCTGTGCCTAGTCCCCATTTGCACTTTAAGGTAGAAATTCACCAGTTGAGCTTTATATTACCAGAGTTTTCGTAAAACTTACATTCTGTTCGCGCAATCGTGGACTGGTAGCCTAAACTGCACCAATTTGCCATGAAAAAGAGTTTAAAGCCAGGCATTGTTCTTATCCATACTTTGAGTAGTATTTCAATTGCTGTAGTTAACCATTTACTCTTGGTTCATCAATAATTCACCTTTCTTTCTAAAGAAAATATCTTTGGTGTTGCTCTTCACAGTAACACCAGTTTATAAACAACAGAAATCCTAAAAGTGACAATGGATCCTCCAGTAGCACCTGTAGCTTTGAATGTTGCCCCTTTAAATGCCCCTCAGAGAGAATTGGAATGGCAACCTCTAGCAGACTTGGATTATCAAATATTAGAGGAAATGCTAATGAAGACTAAGTTCCACATCCACCTGCTAAATGAATTGAAGGTTAAACATGCGAGTGGAACAGATGTATTGGGAATATGGGACTCTTTTCTCCCTATCTTCAAGCTCCCTCGGGTCAACCAATTTCCTGATTTAATCCACCTATGTGCCGAATGCTATGACCCTACTCAGAGGGCTGTGCTTGACCCTTCAAGCTCAGTTGTTTCCTATATCACCCCTGAAGCTATCAAAGAGATGCTGAACTTCAAGACTGAGAAGAAATTGGTTCCTTTATCATTAATAGATTTGATAAATCAAGGAGCTAGATTGATAGATGCTCAGGTCACCAAACTCAATCAGCTGTACATTGGCTCTGACTCTGTGAAGTATCCTCCTATTAACCAAGTATACCTCAACCAATTGGGCAGAGATCTTGCAGACATGATTAGTCCCATTTTGGGCTATAATTCAATTGAATTTGTTGATGAAACTGTGTTGGTGATCATGCTCATGTTCACTCCTGGCAAGTCTCCAATCTCCTATGACTATGCCACCTACATCTCTGATAAGATACATGAGCAGTTGATGAACTTGGCAAGAGAAAGGGTGTTCAGATACACCTCTTACACTACCTCTTAATCCTATATTATCAACATGAAAAATTTTCTTTTGATGTGAAAAGAGTGGATGCCCAAGGCAATCCAAGGTCAGTGGTCTATTGGTCCTCGACCTTCCACTACAAATCTGACTCTCCGTATACTTACTGTGAGTTCATAGATCTCTTCATCCACCCAGCCATGTCTCTGATGATGAGCTCACCTCCTCCAAGACTAACTGATGAGATGCAAAGGGTACTTCAGTTGTCTAAATCTTACAGCATTGGGTACTAGTACTTCTACCAGAACCACACAGTTATACGGATATATGGGTGTGAGTTGCCCCCATACAGATTGCCCAAATGTGTGCCCATGAGATTTTTTGCCCTGGAATACTTCAGGAAATTTGGGAATGCTGATGTGCTACACTTTTCAGGCAGAGGCAAGAAAGCACAGCTCAAGGTCAGGAACCAATTAGGCCACTTTATCTACAACAAAAGGGAGGAAGGTTGGCAAGAGGCGAATAGAATGTTAGAATCCCTTGGCTTGCAAACCAGTTTCCTTTGGAAACCTTATGACCCCAATCACTTCATAAGCCTAAGAAGGGTCAAATATAGGCTGGCCAGTTATGACCACATAAGACTTCCTCGTATAGAAAAGTATGCAAATCAAACAAAGTGGAGGAGAGGAACCTTAGAGGAGCCTATCACACAAGAAGAGTTAAATCAGAGAGCACTAAGAAATCTGAAAAGGGTGGCTGACCTAGAGATTTGTTCAGAGGTGTTTACTCTTCCAAGCACTCAAGTGGGAGCAACTGCATCTTCCTCCACAGCAAATCAGCAAGCAGCTAGAGCTACTGAGAAAACCTCTACCAAAGGCAAGGAAAAGGAAATGGAACCAGAAAAACCACCTCATGAGGAGGTACAACAGCAACAAAAATAGGTACAACAGCCACAAGAGGGGTAGCAAGAGAAAGAGCAGCCACTGCAGCAAGAAAAGACAGCTGAGGCCCCAATTTTTACAGAGCAGCAGCCACCACAAATTGTGCCTCCTAGGCAGGAAACAACAGCTGAAGCCTCAATCCTTCAAACCCCACAGAAAGAAGATATCGGTAGAAAGAGGGACAGAGATACTCCCCTCATAACATCGACAACTCATGGGGAGAAAAGACATAGAATGAATCCTTTCTCAGAGGAAGAAATGCCTATAGGGCAATCTTTGGGCATGGGCCCACCTAGCAGGGAGGTCTCAACAAGTTCCTTCCAGCAGGAACAAGAGAGGATAGTGGGAAGAGAAGTCAGCTCCTCAAGCCAGCAGAGAGAAGGTGAACCGAGCATCAAACAGCAGTTCATTGACATAAAGAGGAGGAATGAGCCAATAAAAATACAACTATATAATCATTTGCTGAAAATGGCTCCCACTAACCAGCAAAGACTAATGTCTGCATATGATGTTAGTGAAGGAAAAATGATCATGAGTCACTTCATGCCAACTGCATTGCAACCATAGTCCCCTTCATACTACTTGAGGACCAATCTTGAGGTCCTTGCCAAGGACATCCACCCAATGGAAAAAATCGAATTGCATAAGCAAACGGGTTAGATGGTGTATACCTCCTTGGTAGACAAGACACTGGATAACTACAGGCTATAAAATAGCCTAAATAATACAGCTGCCCAACTTGAGTTGGAAAGAGCATCCTCTCAAGCAAAGGACAACAGGATCAGGGCCTTAGAATATCTAATCATAGAGATTGGGCATGACCCCAAGGACATCAAGGGCATACAAGCATTATTGAAATTGAAGGATGCAGACATGGTAGCATTGAGGAAAAAGATCAAAATCCCAACAACTATTCACCCTCAAACGGAAGAAGTTGCCTAGCTGAGACATGATCAAGATGCGGCAGCTTTGCTGGTGTCTTTATACAAACAGCTGATCCAGACCAAGAAAAGTTGGGAGAATCAGAGGCTGCACAGGCAGCATTGCAAGCAGCATTACAACAAAAGGAAGGAGGTCAAACATCTCAGCCTCCTCCAGAAATAATTAACCTTGAGGAAGCTCCTCCAACTACTGCTCCCCTCACTCAACAAACAGAACAGGCAACACCTTCTACCTCAGCACCACCACCACCAACAGAGCAGGCCCCAAGCCTGGACATGCAAAAGCTGAGAAATGAAATTCAGGCCCTGGAAGCCCAAATGACAGAACTAAATGAGGCCAGTGAGACTCTAGCCAAGCTAAATGAACAATATGATAAATCCAAGCAGACTGTGGCAGAAAAGGGCAGGGAAATAAAGGCTCTCAAAGAAAGGATAAAGGAGCTGGAGAAGGAGCTCACAATGGATAAAGTAGTGGTTGAGCTCAAGACAGTGCTATGGGCCAATATTGGCCAATCCATCACTGATGAATGGCAATATATTGAGACAATTCATGAGCAGTTGGAGCTCATTGCAAAAGCACAGAGGGAAATCCAAAGATCAAGGGCCTCTCTAGGCAATATGCCTGAAGTTGCCAACAAGATGATCAATGTTCTCAATAATAGAACAAGTGCTAAGTTAGCAACTGTGGGAATCTCCAACAGGACTGAGACTATTTTGTTAATAAAGAGGGTCCTAACACTAAGAAACCTGGTGCAGACACTAGAAAGAAGGACCCACGACATGCAGACAGAGGTCAATAGATTCATGGACAAATTTGTGGCATTGCAAAACAGAGGTCTCCCTGGCTTACTAAACAGCGCAGGAAGGCTACTTAGACATGAGCAGTATGCCAAGAGGGTAAACACATTCGCCACAAATCAGATCACTGAAAGGCCTAGCACCTCAGAGGAAACAGGGCCAGCTACAGGAAAAAGTCTCTACAATAGGGTAGAAAACTTATTTTTTATCATGGATGAGATCAAACATCTGTTTGAAGTGCCTCCCAACTTCTACAAATACACAGAGGCAGATGAGACATTGGAGGCAATTCTGAGACATCAATTGCCCACACAGGAATACTGGACCAAAATGATACAGTTGATATTATAAGCCAGAGCCTGTAAATCAAATTTTCATTTAAATTCATAGGTGATCATACACAGGAAAATTTGATAAAATCAGCATGCATGAAAAGGAAAAGGTTGGGCCAACTCAGCAGAACTAATCGGCCAATAAAGCAAGATTGACAGCTATAGATGATAGGGCCAAAAAACTACAGCACGACAGCTATAAAGGCACATTTTTCCAGAGTTAAAGCAGAACGTTCAGACCGACTCAGTGGCCTCCAAAGGTCAAAATATCTTCTGACATACATAAAGAGCACTTATGTTGTATTCAATGATGTAATAACTTCTTATCTGCTTTTTGTACAAGTTGGTGAATGTATTTATTTCTCAGATGACTCAACGCCTCAGATATTTTGTGTGACCACTTGTATATATTCCCCCCTCTCATAATCTTGCAGGGGTTGTTGTTGATCTCTCTTCAAGAGTTTCTTATGCTGTAAATTTCAGACTATAAATACAAAAGCTGATGGAATTTCCAAATCTCTGCGTTATCTGAGCCGTTGTGGTGTTTTGCTGAATGTTACCAGATTCCTGCGTGTTTCATGGCACAATAAATCTTATTTAAACTCTTCATTATGCGTTTTGTCATCTTCTCATAGCTCATCCATATTCTGTGTTTTAAAGTTAATGGGAAGGAAAAAGAATAGTTCTAGGATTTAATCACAGATTACCCTGGACTCAATCTATGCTATTATAAATGTTTTCTTCAGTTACAGTTATAAAGGTGTAATTCTTAATTGTTGCACCTCCACACTATATCTTTCACAGTGATTTTTGTTTCAGGAATTCAAGTTTGCTCCTGTGCAACACCTCTCTTTCTCACACCTAGCTTAGTGGAAAATTCTTAATTGCCTTTCACTGGCTGAACATACCTCATAATCACAAATTCAGATTTGTTCCATGAGATATTTAAATGGCCCTGTAGTTTCAGTAACTCAACTCAATATTTTAGACAACCTGTAGCCACAAACTCCATTGCCCAATGGACTAATACTGCCTGAAAACTTACACATTAGATGCAGAAGACATCCCTCAACCAAAACATAAAACAAAACCCTGAACATTATAGCTAGCCTAAAATACTATCAAAACAGAGACAAATCATAAAGAGAGAGCCCTCTCTGATTATAGTTTGGCTAGAAGCTGTAATCCAAAGATTGGTTAGTGGTTACCCCGGCCGTATTCCCTTGGGAGTCAAAGGGAACAACCTGGGTGTTAACATAATTGGCGACTCCGCTGGGGATAAAGCATATTATTTTTCAACTGTTGTCTATCCATAGACAGTGGTTCTAAAAGCTTGAGCAGTCCCTTAAAACAGTCCTAAATATCCTAAAAATAACAAAAAGAAATTCAGAAGCTGGCTCCCAAGAAGAATCCACGATATACAAGGTCAAATCCTGACCCAAATCCACCAGCTGTTTTTGAAAATCCTAATACAATCCCTAAGATCATTAGGAAGCAGCGGGAATAGGAGACCCTTGCTGACTCAAGTCCTGAGACATCTCATCCAAACCCTGTTCCAACTCCGATCAAGGTTCTATTTTGGTCTACCCTTGATTCCCTCAGTTCACCATCCACATCTCAAAGCCCTCCTTTCACACCTCCATCTACTGCACATATTCCCTTGACCAACACTCTAGTTTCCACCTTTCCCACTACCCCTGTTGTAGCAGTCATTCATGCTATCCCAGTTATCCCTCTTAACCCTATAAATCCTGCAAATATGGCTAGTAGATATGCACCCCTGCAGTTACCTGCCAATGCTCCAGCTCTACCTCAGGACTATCAATCCAAGATCTCATATTTTGACTCCACTGGCACTTTTACAACAATTCAGCATGCTAGAAGGATGCAAGACCACTTTGAGAACTATGAAATAGATGATGACAGTGTGAGAATGAGAATCTTTGTTCAGAGCCTCACAGGGGATGTAAGAACTTGGTTTAGATCACTAGCTGAAAATACCATCACAACTCCTAATGACCTTTATCAAGCCTTTACTAATAGATGGGAGAAGAAGAAAGATCCCCTGCACATACTTGGTGAATATGGCACAATCAAATGAGGTCCTCAAGAGACCGTTTTGGAGTATTGTGCAAGATTCAATAATGTATATAACGCAATACCACAGAATTTAAGACCTCCCCCTGATTTAGCCTTGTAGAAATTTCCTGATGGTTTTGACCCTTATATGGCATATCAATTAAAATAAAGGGCGCCTGAAACCCTTGAAGAAGCCCAAAAGGTTGCTGCCACAGTGGAGGCTAACCTGATTGCCAAAAGAAACAGGGCAAGATTAGAAAAGAGAACCACCTTCAAAGAAGAACCCTCAGCCTTTGATCAAAAACTGGATGCAATAATCACTGGTATGAAGAGATTGGGGGACATAGTAGAATCAGTTGAGAGAAAGTCATCATGGGATGCACCACAAAATAACTCTAACAAGAATCCAAATTTTAGGAGAAATCAAAACCCTAACGTTGGCAAGACCGGTTCTGACCCAGACGTAAGACCTCCTTTCCAGGAAAACTATACTGAGGCATCCACTTCGAATGAACAAACAGATGACACCCACATTAACCTGATGGGCCTGAATGATGAGCAGCAAGTTTTTCTAAGTCAAGAGGATCATAAGGATGATGACATTCAGCAATTCCAAACCAGGTCAGGTGAGTCATTTGACTTTAAACAAGGATATGACACAGCTGTTTATGAAGTTCATAAGCAATACAAGCTAAGAAGCAGAACTATAAATGTGACACAGCCTGACAAGACAAAGGACACTCCGTAGCCTAAGAAATCCATTGTCACAGAACAAAGTGACACAATTGGTCCAATCACAGATGAGGTAATAGTTGAGGAAATAACTGAACAACAGCCTATGGCTACATCACCCTTGCAGCACAATCCAAGTAACACTTCTCAAGAGGTCAGTAACAAGGACAAGCTTCAAGATCAAGATAAGAATCGAGAAGAAAACTTAGTGAACAAGGAAAAGACTGTCGTCCACAACCCCAAAATCCAATCTGAAAAACCCTTTGACTTAGAAGCTGAAATTGACAAACTAAAAGTAGTTATTCCTCTTTCAGAACTAGCTAAGCATGACATTTGTAGACAACAAATCAAGAAGTCCCTTCAAATTACTCGTAATAAAGATAATGTCAATGTGTTGGATGACACCCCTGAACTTCTTTTGAGTCCAGAGGTTGATGGAAAGACAGTTGTTGCAGGTATCCTACCTTTCTATGTCAGTCTGCATGTTCATGATAAGATACTACACAATGCAATGTTTGACTCAGGTGCCTCTCACAACTTGATGCCTAAATCAGTCATGGAAAGATTGAATCTAGATATTACAAGACCATACAAGGACTTATTCTCGTTTGACTCCATCCAAGTTAAGTGTTTAGGTCTGATAAAAGATCTATGTGTGTCCCTAGTTCAATATCCCAATAAAACAATGCTCATGGATGTTGTGGTTGCTGATATCCCTCCCAAATATGGGATGCTCTTATCAAGGTCATGGGGGGCTAAACTCCAAGGTTCCCTACAATTAGACATGTCATACGCAACCATCTCAGTCTTTGGTCAACCCAAGAGGTTATATAGAGAGTCACTTATGAAATACATGGTCAGCAGTGAAGAAAAACCTCAAAATTTTCCCATATATGCTGTCCATTCTGACATAGACTCATACATTCTTTTCAATGACAATACAGGTCTTACAAATAACGATGTTGAAACCAAAACACTTGAAGAGGATCAGGACATTAATGAACAAGTTGCTGCCCTAGAAATAAAGTTGATCCAAACAAGTGATGAGACTGTCCTAAAAGAAAAAATAAATGAAAACCCAGAACTTCAACTCACAAACCCAGATCACAAAGAAGTTATTAAGTCTCCCCCAGAACAAGAAGTCCTATGGTTCCTTGAATTTGATGGGTCAGTTAACAAATTAGGGGCAGGAGCTGGAGTTTGGACACATAATAAACAAAACAGTCATGCAGAAGGCCGAGCCTATAGGTTAAACTTCAGATGCACCAACAACATGGCAGAATATGAAGCTCTCTTGCTAGGCCTTAAACTGGTAAAATTCTTACAAGCCACAAAGGTTTCAATTCTAGGAGACTCAGACCTAGTTATCCCAAGTAAAGGGAAATTTTGTCACTAATGACAAACGATTGAGATCTTATAGATCTGTTGCTGCTGAACTACTACAGTCCTTCATTGAATTTCAAATTACCAAGATTCCCAGGACCCATAACCTGCATGCTCATAGCTTGGCCACATTTGCAAGAACCTGCAAGTTACCTTTTGAGCCCCACCATTGCTTTATAGCTGAGGTAAAACACAGACCTTCTGTCCCAAAGAATGTCAAGGACTGGCAAGTATTTGAAGATGATGCATAAATAAATAATTTCCTGACCCTGCAACAAGAATTTGCAGGACTAAATATTGATATTGAGGGAGCAAGTCAATCACAAATACAGAGTAAACAGAATAGAAAGCCAATATCACCTAAGACAACTCACCAAATCCTACATCCAACAATTTTCAACAAAGACAATATACATAGAATTAAACAAATCAGTTGTGAAGAAGTGGCTCATGCTGAGGCTGAAGTAATACAATTGAAAGACAATTTTCTTCCAACAGGCCTAACTCCACTAGAGGATATCTTTGATTCAAATGATGTCCCAAGAAAACTAAAAATGCAGCCCCTTAACTCTGCCATCGAAGAATGCAACATTGGAACTGTTGAAAAACCCAAGGTAATAAAATTGTCTGCATCCCTACCTCCTGATCAAAAGCCCAAATACATTGACCTTTTCAAAGAGTTTCAAGATGTCTTTGCATGGAGTTATGAGGACTTAAAATCCTATGACACCTCTGTTATCCAACATACCATCCCTCTCAAACCAAATCAAAAGCCATTTAAGCAAAAATTGAGAATAATAAACCCTATGCTTCTCCCTGCAATTGAAAAATAGGTACAAAAAATGTTTAAAGCTGGTATCATAGCACCAATCAGGTTTTCTGATTGGATCTCAAATCTGGTGCCCACAAGAAATAAAACTGGTGAAATAATACTTTGTGTTGATCTTAGAAATCTAAACCAAGTGTCCCTCAAAGACAACTATCCCTTACCTAAGATGGATCACATTCTCCAAAGAGTGGTAGGAGCATCAAGGATCTCATTAATGGATGGATTCTCAGGTTTTAATCAAATCCTAGTGCACCCTGATGATCAAGACAAAACTGCATTCACAACCCCATGGGGAACTTTCAAATATGTAAAAATGCCTTTTGGATTGAAAAATGCAGGGTCAACATTTCAAAGAGAAATGGATATTTCTTTTGCCAAGGAGATTCATGACTTTCTTGTCATTTATTTGGATGACCTTACACCTTTCTCTAAATCAGACCAAGAACACTTGAAGCACTTAAGGCAGATTTTCTTAACATGTAGGAAATATGGAATTTCCTTGAATCCCAAGAAATCTCTATTTGGTTTGGAAGAAGGTAAGTTGTTAGGACATATCATTTCTAAGGATGGCATAAGAATTGACCCAGACAGGATACAAGCTATCTTACAAATGCCCCACCCAAGAAACATCAAAGAATTGCAAGCCTTCTTGGGTAAGATCAACTTCTTGAGAAGGTTTATCCCAAACTTAGCAGAATTGATCAAATTACTAAATAACATGCTAAAGAAGGATTCAAAAGTGAAATGGACAGTTGAGGAAAATCAAGCCTTTGAAGGTATAAAGTTGGCCCTTACCCAAACCCTAGTCTTAACGAATCCTCAATTTGACAGAGAATTTATCATTTTCTCATTTGCCTCCCAGCATACCATTGTTGCTGTTTTATTACAAAAAGATGACCAAGGAAATGAGAAACCCATTGCTTTCTTTAGCAGAGCTCTTAGAGATGCACCCCTGAAATATCAAATCATGGAGAAACAAGCTTATGCTTTGGTCAAGGCCATTAAAGACTTTAGGATTTACATCCTTTATTCCCATGTTATAGCTTATTCGCCAAGTCCGATTGTAAAAGACATTCTCACTCAAGAAAACTTAGAGGGTAGAAGAGGAAAATGGATTGCCAACATTTTGGAATTTGATATTGAAATGAAACCTACAAATTAATAAAAGGGCAAGGTTTGGCCAAACTAATGACAGAAGCAAACTTCCAAGCCCTAGACATAAACTAGCTGGACAATGAACCGGAGCTGGTGACTCCAAAGATCAATGTAGCCTTTGAACAATCCCCTTGGTACTATGATATATCTTATGTGTTACAAAACCTGTGTGCTCCACCAGGATTGTCCAGAACTAAGTGTAGGTTCCTAAAAATGAAAGCTTCAAGATTTTGTGTCATGGATGGAAATTTGCATTGGAAAAACCATGAGGGTATATTGTTAAACTGCCTAATTGAAAATGAAGCTAACAATGTTACCAAAGAATTTCATGCAGGTGACTGTGGTGGACACTTGTATTGGAAGTCCACTGTGGATAAGATTTTGAGGGCTGGTTATTATTGGCCCACTGTTTTCTCTGATGTCAAGAAATCTACCACCTCCTGTCATAAATGTCAAGTGTTTGAGGGAAAGAGAAAGTTACTACCACTTCCTTTGAGGCCTATTGCAACAAAGAGACCTTTTCAACAATGGGGCTTGGATTTCATTGGGGAAATTCATCCCTCATCTTCAGGCCAACATAGATGGATTTTAACAGCCACATAATACTTTACTAAATGGATCGAAGTTGTTCCATGCAGACAAGCAAATGATTCCACTATCGTTCAGTTCCTTGAGACTAATATTCTTTCTAGATTTGGCTATCCTGATAAGATAATAACGGACAATGCTGCTGCTTTCAGATCTAAGAAGATGCTGAATTTCTGCCACAAATTTCACATTACCTTGGGCCATTCTACTTCATACTATCCCCAAGGAAATGGCCTAGCTGAATCATCAAACAAAAGCCTTGTGAACATCATAAAGAAGGTGTTAGAAGAAAATAAGAAGAATTGGCATAAGAAGCTGGTCAATGCCTTATGGGCAGATAGACTAACAACCAAGAGATCAATTGGGGTCAGCCCATATGAGTTAGTCTATGGATTAGAAGCCAAATTTCCTTCATCACTGGGGATCCCTGTCATGGAATTACTTCAAGAGAGTCAAGCTGAGCCAAATGATATGCAAAGAAGGATAAATCAGATCATATGTTTGCAGCAAACTAGAGACCAAGTTTACAACAGAGTTCAAGTTTTACAAGAAAAGTTAAAGAAAGCCTTTGACAGAAGGACCAAGGCAGAAGATTTTATTGTTGGAGGCAAAGTCCTCAAGTGGGACTCAAGAAGAGAAGATAAGGGAAAACATGGAAAATTTGATTCCCTTTGGAGAGGACCATTTGCTGTTCAAGCAGTACAAGGAAACAATACTTATTTCCTTAAAAGTCTTAATGAAACTGATTTGGATGAAGGTCCTGTGAATGGCAGGATGTTGAAGCACTATTTTGACTACTATCCATAAGTGCAGCCTGAGTTTCCCTTGTACATATTCAGGTGTATATATTACTTTCTATTAAAATGTGAAAATGCAGTTTCTCAAGTTTCATTAGTTATCAGCAAAAGGCAAATGAGTTCAGAGATCTACCAAGATGGGAAGAGTACAATTTGGCATGTCAAAGCAGCATACTTCAAGTTTTAGTAAAAGCAGTCAAGGGCCCAGGCATTCTGACCTGCTGTTCTTGGCCTTTCAAATGGAAAATCCATCCCCATGTGGAGCCACTGTTGGCTACCTATACCAATAGGTTTCATATTTCATGATTGGCAAAGAAAGTTCCAAATATGCTCTGCTTTGGTGATACAAAGATCCCATATTTCCAAAAGGAGACAAGGTGTGTATATAGCTTCATGTTGATTAAGTTTTGAGGGATTGTCCAAAAGCCTAATCTGGATCGTGCCATGTTTCAATTTTTCTGTTGTAGAATAGAGAAAAAAGTCTGTCCAAACTGTTTAATCTTGGCAGACCAGTAGCTTAGGTAGAGAAGTAAGGTTCCCAACTGCTTAATCTGGGACCTTGGAAGCAATAAGGGTAGTTCTAGATAGAAAATCAAAAGGAAAAATCCAAAGAAAAGAAAAGGCACATAAGGGTTTGCAAGTCTAAGTGCACCCTCCATGAAGAAACAAAAGAATGCTAGGCAAGTAGATGGGTAGGCAGATGGGGTTGCAGAAATGTCATTCCTTACAATTCAATGTGTGCTAACCTATTCACAAAGGAATATCAATGGATTGAGAAGGTCTTCTTCTCCATCATGTTGCAGCAAAACAAAGAAGCATGACTAACTTCCTTTTCCCCCTTTTCACCTTCATTACTAACATCCCTTCATCAGTTCTGTTCATGAAAGAATTTGAGGTTTTATGCTAGTTCTTATTCCTTTGAAAGCCACATTTCTTGTCTAAAAAAACTTTTTATTTTGATCTACTCCCTAAGCTAAGTTATCTTCACATAAACTTAGTGATTACACTCCTCATTCACCTTCTCCATCCATATTAACCCCTAACTTCTATTATCTAAATCCCCTATGTTACCCTTTCCCTACTATTATAACACTATGGTGTATAAACCCCAAGCATTGTATAAATATCCCTCCCCTTGGCATTATAGCCATATGTTCACTATCAAGGATTAAATTGACATCTGGTCAGTTTAAGAGCCCTAAACCTTACCCCTCTTTCCCCTTGAGAAGTCATTTAACCCATTAAACCCTTCATTTGCTAAGAAACCTTGGGATAAACCCTTTTTTACCCCTAACCCGCTTCATTTTCAAAATACATTTAAAAACCCACTTTTCCATCTATCCAAAGTCTTAGCGCTATCCGCGTTTTTATAAAAAAAAAAAAAAACATTGAAAAAACCATGTAAACCACCAAATTCCTAAGGTTCCCACCAGGCGCAAATCTCAAAAGATATATTATTTTAATCCTGCCCCCTATCCGTATCGTCCGGCCACCTCGACGATTCGTCAACCATCGGATCGGGCCCTTTTCATCCAACGGCCCTCGTGCATTTCGGACCGGCCCCGACGTCCGAAAGATACCGTTCGAAATTTGTCATAGGGTGACGTCAGGCCTCTGCCACGCGTCACCCCCATATCGTATTGGAGGCCCCTCTGACAATTCTGCTTCCGTATGGAAGGCAGTGCGATATGAAACCGCTAACCACTTCTGGTTTCGGTGAACCCGCCTGCCAGCGTCACCGCCAGCATCATCGCCGCGTCGGCGCCCCCGTCCGCCTTTGCTCCACCTGTCTACCACCTCACCATCCCCGCGGATCTCTCTTATGCCGCCACGTCACCCGATGACGTCATGCTGACGTCATCCGACCCTGACCCCACCTGATGATGTCATGCTGACGTCATCCAAAAAAAGTGCCAATGTTCCAAAAATTCCATATTTTGGCCAAAATTTCGCGTTTTTTGCACTTTTTGCAAAAATGGCTGTCGTTTTCTCTGCATGTTTTTCACGTCCAAACTCACGCCAACCTGCTGAATTTGACCTGGAGAACACTGGCGCGCCATTTCCACCTGCATTCGTGACCATTGTTAACAGTTGCCAGGTATTTATCCCTGTAAATCCCTCCTGCGTCTCGTTTTGTCTGCGAATCGCCAAAAATAGCTTAAAACAGTGAAAAAACACATAATTCACCGGCGAATCCCCTGTGCCTAGTCCCCATTTGCACTGTAAGGTCAAAATTCACCAGCTGATCTTTATATTACCAGAGTTTTCATAAAACTTACATTCTGTTCGCGCAATCGTGGACTGGTAGCCTAAACTGCACCAATTTGCCGTGAAAAAGAGTTTAAAGCCAAACATTGGTCTTATCCATACTTTGAGCATTATTTCAATTGCTGTAATTAACCATTTACTCTTGGTTCATCAGTAATTCACCTTTCTTCCTAAAGAAAATCTCTTTGGTGTTGCTCTGCACAGTAACACCAGTTTATAAACAACAGAAATCCTAAAAGTGACCATGGATCCTCCAGTAGCACCTGTAGCCTTGAATGTTGCCCCTTTAAATGCCCCTCAGAGAGAATTGGAATGGCAACCTCTAGCAGACCTGGATTATCAAATATTAGAGGAAATGCTGATGAAGACTAAGTTCCACATCCACCTGCTAAATGAATTGAAGGCTAAACATGAGAGTGGAACAGATGTATTGGGCATATGGGACTCTTTTCTCCCTATCTTCAAGCTCCCTCAGGTCAACCAGTTTCCTGATTTAATCCACATATGTGTTGAATGCTATGACCCTACTCAGAGGGTTGTGCTTGACCCTTCAGGCTCAGTTGTTTTCTATATCACCCCTGAAGCTATCAAAGAGATGCTGAACTTCAAGACTGAGAAGAAATTGGTTCCTTTATCATTAATAGATTTGATAAATCAAGTAGCTAGATTGACAGATGCTCAGGTCACCAAACTCAATCAGCTGTACATTGGCTTTGACTCTGTGAAGTATCCTCCTATTAACCAAGTATATCTCAACCAATGGGGCAGAGATCTTGCAAACATGATTAGTCCCATTTTGGGCTATAATTCAATTGAATTTGTTGATGAAACTGTGCTCGTGATCATGCTCATGTTCGCTCCTGGCAAGTCTCCAATTTGCTATGACTATGCCACCTACATCTCTGATAAGATACATGAGCAGTTGATGAACTTGGCAAGAGAAAGGGTGTTCAGATACACCTCTTACATCTACCACTTAATCCTATATTATCAACATGAAAAGTTTTCTTTTGCTGTGAAAAGAGTGGATGCCCAAGGCAATCCAAGGTCAGTGGTCTATTGGTCCTCTGCCTTCCACTACAAATATGACTCTTCGTATACTTACTGTGAGTTCATAGATCTCTTCATCCACCCAGCCATGTCTCTGATGATGAGCTCACCTCCTCCAAGACTAACTGATGAGATGCAAAGGGTACTTCAGTTGTCTAAATCTTACAGCATTGGGGACTGGTACTTCTACCAGAACCACACAGTTATACGTATATATGGGTGTGAGTTGCCCCCATACAGATTGCCCAAATGTGTGCCCATGAGATTTTTTGCCCTGGAATACTTCAGGCAATTTGGGAATGCTGATGTGCTACACTTTTCAGGCAGAGGCAAGAAAGCACAGCTCAAGGTCAGGAACCAATTAGGCCACTTTATCTACAACAAAAGGGAGGAAGGTTGGCAAGAGGTGGATAGAATGTTAGAATCCCTTGGCTTGCAAACCAGTTTCCTTTGGAAACCTTATGACCCCAATCACTTCATAAGCCTAAGAAGGGTCAAATATAGGCTGGCCAGTTATGACCACATAAGACTTCCTCGTATAGAAAAGTATGCAAATCAAACAAAGTGGAGGAGAGGAACCTTAGAGGAGCCTATCACACAAGAAGAGTTAAATCAAAGAGCACTAAGAAATTTGAAAAGGGTGGCTGACCTAGAGCTTTGTTCACAGGTGTTTACTCTTCCAAGCACTCAAGTGGGAGCAACTGCATCTTCCTCCACAGCAAATCAGCAAGCAGCTAGAGCTATTGAGAAAACCTCTACCAAAGGCAAGGAAAAGGAAATGGAACCAGAAAAACCACCTCATGAGGAGGTACAACAACAAGAACAATAGGTACAACAACCACAAGAGGGGCAGCAAGAGAAAGAGCAGCCACTGCAGCAAGAAAAGGCAGCCGAGGCCCCAATTTTTACAGAGCAGCAGCCACCACAAATTGTGCCTCCTAAGCAGGAAACAACAGCTGAAGCCTCAATCCTTCAAACCCCATAGAAAGAAGATATCGGTAGAAAGAGGGACAGAGAGACTCCCCTCACAACATCGACAACTCATGGGGAGAAAAGACAGAGAATGAATCCTTTCTCAGAGGAAGAAATGCCTATAGGGCAATCTTTGGGCATTGGCCCACCTAGCAGGGAGGCCTCAGCAAGTTCCTTCCATCAGGAACAGGAGAGGATAGTGGGAGGAGAAGTCAGCTCCTCAAGCCAGCAGAGAGAAGGTGAACCGAGCATCAAACAACAATTCATTGACATAAAGAGGAGGAATGAGCCAATAAAAATACAACTATATAATCATTTGTTGAAAATGGCTCCCACTAACCAGCAAAGACTAATGTCTGCATATGATGTTAGTGAAGGAAAAATGATCATGAGTCACTTCATGCCAACTGCATTGCAACCACAGTCCCCTTCAGACTACTTGAGGACCAATCTTGAGGTCCTTGCCAAGGACATCCACCCAATGGACAAAATCGAATTGCATAAGCAAACGGGTGAGATGGTGTATGCCTCCTTGGCAGACAAGACATTGGATAACTACAGGCTAGAAAATAGCCTAAATAATACAGCTGCCCAACTTGAGTTGGAAAGAGCATCCTCTCAAGCAAAGGACAACAGGATCAGGGCCTTAGAAGATATAATCATAGAGATTGGGCATGACCCCAAGGACATCAAGGGCATACAAGCATTATTGAAATTGAGGGATGCAGACATGGCAGCATTGAGGAAAAAGATCAAAATCCCAGCAACTATTCACCCTCAAACGGAAGAAGTTGCCCAGCTGAGACATGATCAAGATGCGGCAGCTTTGCTGGTGTCTTTATACAAACAGCTGATCCAGACTCAAGAAAAGTTGGGAGAATCAGAGGCTGCACAGGCAGCATTGCAAGCAGCATTACAACAAAAGGAAGGAGGTCAAACATCTCAGCCTCCTCCAGAAATAATTAACCTTGAGGAAGCTCCTCCAACTACTGCTCCCCTCACTCAACAAACAGAACAGGCAGCACCTTCTACCTCAGCACCACCACCAACAACAGAGCAGGCCCCAAGCCTGGACATGCAAAAGCTGAGAAATGAAATTCAGGCCCTGGAAGCCCAAATGACAGAACTAAATGAGGCCAGGGAGAGTCTAGCCAAGCTAAATGAAAGATATGATAAATCCAAGCAGACTGTGGCAGAAAAGGGCAGGGAAATAAAGGCTCTCAAAGAAAGGATAAAGGAGCTGGAGAAGGAGCTCACACTGGATAAAGTAGTGGCTGAGCTCAAGACAGTGCTATGGGCCAATATTGGCCAATCCATCACTGATCAATGGCAATATATTGAGACAATTCATGAGCAGTTGGAGCTCATTGCAAAAGCACAGAGGGAAATCCAGAGATCAAGGGCCTCTCTAGGCAATATGCCTGAAGTTGCCAACAGGATGATCAATGTGCTCAATAATAGAACAAGTGCTCAGTTAGCAACTATGGGAATCTCCAACAGGACTGAGACTATTTTGTTAATAAAGAGGGTCCTAACACTAAGAAACCTGGTGCAGACACTAGAAAGAAGGACCCAGGACATGCAGACAGAGGTCAATAGATTCATGGACAAATTTGTGGCATTGCAAAACAGAGGTCTCCCTGGCTTACTGAACAGCGCAGGAAGGCTACTTACACATGAGCAGTATGCCAAGAGGGTCAACACATTCGCCACAAATCAGATCACTGAAAGGCCCAGCACCTCAGAGGAAACAGGGCCAGCTACAGGACAAAGTCTCTACAACAGGGTAGAAAACTTATTTTTTATCATGGATGAGATCAAACATCTGTTTGAAGTGCCTCCCAACTTCTACAAATACACAGAGGCAGATGAGACATTGGAGGCAATTCTGAGACATCAATTGCCCACACAGGAATACTGGACCAAAATGATACAGTTGATATTATAAACCAGAGCCTGTAAATCAAATTTTCATTTAAATTCATAGGTGATCATACACAGGAAAATTTGATAAAATCAGCATGCATGAAAAGGAAAAGGTTGGGCCAACTCAGCAGAACTAATCGGCCAATAAAGCAAGATTGACAGCTACAGATGACAGGGCCAAAAAACTACAGCACGACAGCCATAAAGGCACATTTTTCCAGAGTTAAAGCAGAACGTTCAGACCGACTCAGTGGCCTCCAAAGGTCAAAATATCTTCTGACATACATAAAGAGCACTTATGTTGTATTCAATGATGTAATAACTTCTTATCTGCTTTCTGTACAAGTTGGTGAATGTATTTATTTCTCAGATGACTCAACGCCTCAGATATTTTGTATGACCGCTTGTATATATTCCCCCCTCGCATAATCTTGCAGGGGTTGTTGTTGATCTCTCTTCAAGAGTTTCTTATGCTGTAAATTTCAGACTATTAATACAAAAGCTGATGGAATTTCCAAAGCTCTGCGTTATCTGAGCCGTTGTGGTGTTTTGCTGAATGTTACCAGATTCCTGCGTGTTTCATGGCACAATAAGTCCTCTTTAAACTCTTCATTATGCGTTTTGTCATCTTCTCATAGCTCATTCATATTCTGTGTTTTACAGTTAATGGCAAGGAAAAAGAATAGTTCTAGGATTTAATCACAGATTACCCTGGACTCAATCTATGCTATTATAAATGTTTTCTTCAGTTACAGTTATAAAGGTGTAATTCTTAATTGCTGCACCTCTACACTATATCTTTCACAGTGATTGTTGTTTCAGGAATTCAAGTTTGCTCCTGTGCAACACCTCTCTTTCTCACACCCAGCTTAGTGGAAAATTCTTAATTGCCTTTCACTGGCTGAACACACCTCATAATCACAAATTCAGATTTGTTCCATGAGATATTTAAATGGCCCTGTAGTTTCAGTAACTCAACTCAATATTTCAGACAACCTGTAGCCACAGACTCCATTGCCCAATGGACTAATACTGCCTGAAAACTTACACATTAGATGCAGAAGACATCCCTCAACCAAAACATAAAACAAAACCCTGAACATTATAGCTAGCCTAAAATACTATCAAAACAGAGACAAATCATAAAGAGAGAGCCCTCTCTGATTACAGTTTGGCTAGAAGCTGTAATCCAAAGATTGGTTAGTGGTTACCCCGGCCGTATTCCCTTGGGAGTCAAAGGGAACAACCTGGGTGTTAACATAATTGGCGACTCGGCTGGGGATAAAGAATATTATTTTTCAACTGTTGTCTATCCATAGACAGTGGTTCTAAAAGCTTGAGAAGTCCCTTAAAACAGTCCTAAATATCATAAAAATACCAAAAAGAAATTCAGAAGCTGGCTCCCAAGAAGAATCCACGATATACAAGGTCAAATCCTGACCCAAATCCACCAGTTGTTTTTGAAAATCCTAATACAATCCCTAAGATCATTACAAAGCAGCGGGAAAAAGAGACCCTTATTCACTGAAGTCCTGAGACAGCTCATCCAAACCCTGTTCCAACTCCGATCAAGGTTCTATTTCGGTCTACCCTTGATTCCCTCAGTTCACCATCCACATCTCAAAGCCCTCCTTTCACACCTCCATCTACTGAACATATTCCCTTGACCACCACTCTAGTTTCCACCTTTCCCACTACCCCTGTTGTACCAGTCATTCATGCTATCCCAGTTATCCCTCTTAACCCTATAAATCTTACAAATATGGCTAATAGATATGCACCCCTGCAGTTACCTGCCAATGCTCCAGCTCAACCTCAGGACTATCAATCCAAGATCTCATATTTTGACTCCACTGGCCCTTTTACAGCAATTCAGCATGCCAGAAGGATGCAAGACCACTTTGAGAACTATGAAATAGATGATGACAGTGTGAGAATGAGAATCTTTGTTCAGAGCCTCACAGGGGATGTAAGAACTTGGTTTAGATCACTAGCTGCAAATACCATCACAACTCCTGATGACCTTTATCAAGCCTTTACTAATAGATGGGAGAAGAAGAAAGATCCCCTGCACATACTTGGTGAATATGACACAATCAAACGAGGTCCTCAAGAGACCGTTTTGGAGTATTGTGCAAGATTCAATAATGTATATAACGCAATACCACAGAATTTAAGACCTCCCCCTGATTTAGCCTTGTACAAATTTCCTGATGGTTTTGACCCTGATATGGCATATCAATTAAAAGAAAGGGCGCCTGAAACCCTTGAAGAAGCCCAAAAGGTTGCTGTCACAGTGGAAGCTAACCTGATTGCCAAAAGAAATAGGGCAAGATTAGAAAAGAGAACCACCTTCAAAGAAGAACCCTCAGCCTTTGATCAAAAACTGGATGCAATACTCACTGGTATGAAGAGATTGGGGGACAGAGTAGAATCAGTTGAGAGAAAGTCATCATGGGATGCACCACAAAATAACCCTAACAGGAATCCAAATTTTAGGAGAAATCAAAACCCAAACGTTGGCAAGACCGGTTCTGACCCAGACATAAGACCTCCTTTCCAGGAAAACTATACTGAGGCATCCACTTCAGATGAACAAACAGATGACACCCACATTAACCTAATGGGCCTGAATGATGAGCAACAAGTTTTTCTAAGTCAAGGGGATCATAAGGATGATGATATTCAACAATTCCAAACTAGGTCAGGTGAGTCATTTGACTTTAAACAAGGATATGACACAGCTGTTTATGAAGTTCATAAGCAATACAAGCTAAGAAGCAGAACTATAAATGTGACACACCCTGACAAGAAAAAGGACACTCCGCAGCCTAAGAAAGCCATTGTCACAGAACCAAGTGACAAAACTGGTCCAATCACAGATGAGGTAATAGTTGAGGAAATAACTGAAGAACAGCCTATGGCTACATCACCCTTGCAGCCCAATCCAAGTAACACTTCTCAAGAGGTCAGTAACAAGGACAAGCTTCAAGATCAAGATAAGAATCGAGAATAAAACTTAGTGAACAAGGAAAATACTGTCGTCCACAACCCCAAAATCCAATCTGAAAAACCCTTTGACTTAGAAGCTGAAATTGGAAAACTAAAAGTAACTATACCTCTTTCAGAACTAGCTAAGCATGACATTTATAGACAAAAAATCAAGAAGTCCCTTCAAATTACTCGTAATAAAGATAATGTCAATGTGTTGGATGACACCCCTGAACTTCTTTTCGGTCCAGAGGTTGATGGAAAGACAGCTGTTGCAGGTATCCTACCTTTCTATGTCAGCCTGCATGTTCATGATAAGATACTACACAATGCAATGTTTGACTCAGGTGCCTCTCACAACTTGATGCCTAAATCAGTCATGGTAAGATTGAATCTAGATATTACAAGACCATACAAGGACTTATTCTCATTTGACTCCACCCAAGTTAAGTGTTTAGGTCTGATAAAAGATCTATGTGTGTCCCTAGTTCAATATCCCAATAAAACAATCCTCATGGATGTTGTGGTTGCTGATATCCCACCCAAATATGGGATTCTCTTATCAAGGTCATGGGGGGCTAAACTCCAAGGGTCCCTACAATTAGACATGTCATACGCAACCATCTCAGTCATTGGTCAACCCAAGAGGTTATATAGAGAGTCACTTATGAAATACATGGTCAGCTGTGAAGAAAAACCTCAAAATTTTCCCATATATGCTGTCCATTCTGACATAGACTCATACATTCTTTTCAATGACAATACAAGTCTTACAAATAACGATGTTGAAACCAAAACACTTGAAGAGGATCAGGACATTAATGAACAAGCTGCTGCCCTAGAAATAAAGCTGATCCAAACAAGTGATGAGATTGTCCTAAAAGACAAAATAAATGAAAACCCAGAACTTCAACTCACAAACCCAGATCACAAAGAAGTTATTAAGTCTCCCCCAAAACAAGAAGTCCTATGGTTCCTTGAATTTGATGGGTCAGTTAACAAATTAGGGGCAGGAGCTGGAGTTTGGATACATAATAAACAACACAGTCATGCAGAAGGCCGAGCCTATAGGTTAAACTTCAGATGCACCAACAACATGGCAGAATATGAAGCTCTCTTGCTAGGCCTTAAACTGGTAAAATTCTTACAAGCCACAAAGGTTTCAATTCTAGGAGACTCAGACCTAGTTATCCAATAGGTAAAGGGAAATTTTGTCACTAATGACAAAATATTGAGATCTTATAGATCTGTTGCTGCTGAACTACTACAGTCCTTCACTGAATTTCAAATTACCAAGATTCCCAGGACCCATAACCTGCATGCTCATAGCTTGGCCACATTTGCAAGCACCTGCAAGTTACCTTTTGAGCCCCACCATTGCTTTACAGCTGAGGTAAAACACAGACCTTCTGTCCCAAACAATGTCAAGGACTGGTAAGTATTTGAAGATGATGCACAAATAAATAATTTCCTAACCCTGCAACAAGAATTTGCAGGACTAAATATTGATATTGAGGGAGCAAGTCAATCACAAATACATAGTAAACAGAATAGCAAGCCAATATCACCTAAGACAGCTCACCAAATCCTACATCCAACAATTTTCAACAAAGACAATATACATAGAATTAAACAAATCAGTTGTGAAGAAGTGGCTCATGCTGAGGCTGAAGTAATACAATTGAAAGAAAATTTTCTTCCAACAGGCCTAACTCCACTAGAGGATATCTTTGATTCAAATGATGTCCCAAGAAAACTAAAAATGCAGCCCCTTAACTCTGCCATCGAAGAATGCAACATTGGAACTGTTGAAAAACCCAAGGTAATAAAATTGTCTGCATCCCTACCTCCTGATCAAAAGCCCAAATACATTGACCTTTTCAAAGAGTTTCAAGATGTCTTTGCATGGAGTTATGAGGACTTAAAATCCTATGACACCTCTTTTATCCAACATACCATCCCTCTCAAACCAAATCAAAAGCCATTTAAGCAAAAATTGAGAAGAATAAACCCTATGCTTCTCCCTGCAATTGAAAAATAGGTACAAAAATGTTTAAAGCTGGTATCATAGCACCAATCAGGTTTTCTGATTGGATCTCAAATCTGGTGCCCACAAGAAAGAAAACTGGTGAAATAAGACTTTGTGTTGATCTTAGAAATCTAAACCAAGTGTCCCTCAAAGACAACTATCCCTTACCTAAGATGGATCACATTCTCCAAAGAGTGGTAGGAGCATCAAGGATCTCATTACTGGATGGATTCTCAGGTTTTAATCAAATCCTAGTGCACCCTGATGATCAAGACAAAACTGCATTCACAACCCCATGGGGAACTTTCAAATATGTAAAAATGCCTTTTGGATTGAAAAATGCAGGGGCAACATTTCAAAGAGCAATGGATATTGCTTTTTCCAAGGAGATTCATGACTTTCTTGTCATTTATTTGGATGACCTTACACCTTTCTCAAAATCAGACCAAGAACACTTGAAGCACTTAAGGCAGATTTTCTTAACATGTAGGAAATATGGAATTTCCTTGAATCCCAAGAAATCTCTATTTGGTTTGGAAGAAGGTAAGTTGTTAGGACATATAATTTCTAAGGATGGCATAAGAATTGACCCAGACAGGATACAAGCTATCTTACAAATGCCCCACCCAAGAAACATCAAAGAATTGCAAGCCTTCTTGGGTAAGATCAACTTCTTGAGAAGGTTTATCCCAAACTTAGCAGAATTGATCAGATTACTAAATAACATGCTAAAGAAGGTTTCAAAAGTGAAATGGATAGTTGAGGCAAATCAAGCCTTTGAAGGTATAAAGGTGGCCCTTACCCAAACCCCAGTCTTAACGAATCCTCAATTTGACAGAGAATTTATCATTTTCTCATTTGCCTCCCAACATACCATTGCTACTATTTTATTACAGAAAGATGACCAAGGAAATGAGAAACCCATTCCTTTCTTTAGCAGAGCTCTTAGAGATGCACCCCTAAAATATCAAATCATGGAGAAACAAGCTTATGCTTTGGTCAAGGCCATTAAAGACTTTAGGATTTACATCCTTTATTCCCATGTTATAGCTTACGTGCCAAGTCCCATTGTAAAAGACATTCTCACTCAAGAAAACTTAGAGGGTAGAAGAGGAAAATGGATTGCCAACATTTTGGAATTTGATATTGAAATGAAACCTACAAAACTAATAAAAGGGCAAGGTTTGGCCAAACTAATGACAGAAGCAAACTTCCAAGCCTAGACATAAACCAGCTGGACAATGAACCAGAGCTGGCGACTCCAAAGATAAATGTAGCCTTTGAACAATCCCCTTGGTACTCTGATATATGTTATGTGTTACAAAACCTGTGTGCTCCACCAGGATTGTCCAGAACTAAGTGTAGGTTCCTAAAAATGAAAGCTTCAAGATTTTGTGTCATGGATGGCAATTTGCTTTGGAAAAACCATGAGGGTATATTGTTAAACTGCCTGATTGAAAATGAAGCTAACAATGTTACCAAAGAATTTCATGCAGGTGACTGTGGTGGACACTTGTATTGGAAGTCCACTGTGGATAAGATTTTGAGGGCTGGTTATTATTGGCCCACTGTTTTCTCTGATGTCAGGAAATTTACCACCTCCTGTCATAAATGTCAAGTGTTTGAGGGAAAGAGAAAGTTACTACCACTTCCTTTGAGGCCTATTGCAACAGAGAGACCTTTTCAACAATGGGGCTTGGATTTCATTGGGGAAATTCATCCCTCATCTTCAGGCCAACATAGATGGATTTTAATAGCCACAGACTGCTTTACTAAATGGATCGAAGTTGTTCCATGCTTACAAACAAATGATTCCACTATCATTTAGTTCCTTGAGACTAATATTCTTTCTAGATTTGGCTGTCCTGATAAGATAATAACGGACAATGCTGCTGCTTTCAGATCTAAGAAGATGCTGAATTTCTGCCACAAATTTCACATTACCTTGGGCCATTCTACTGCATACTATCCCCAAGGAAATGGCCTAGCTGAATCATCAAATAAAAGCCTTGTGAACATCATAAAGAAGGTGTTAGAAGAAAATAAGAAGAATTGGCATAAGAAGCTGGTCAATGCCTTATGGGCAGATAGACTAACAACCAAGAGATCAATTGGGGTCAGCCCATATGAGTTAGTCTATGGATTAGAAGCCAAATTTCCTTCATCACTGGGAATCCCTGTCATGAAATTACTTCAAGAGAGTCAAGCTGAGCCAAATGATATGCAAAGAAGGATAAATCAAATAATATGTTTGCAGCAAACTAGAGACCAAGTTTACAGCAGAGTTCAAGTTTTACAAGAAAAGTTAAAGAAAGCCTTTGACAGAAGGACCAAGGCAGAAGATTTTAATGTTGGAGACAAAGTCCTCAAGTGGGACTCAAGAAGAGAAGATAAGGGAAAACATGGAAAATTTGATTCCCTTTGGAGAGGACCATTTGTTGTTCAAGCAGTACAAGGAAACAATACTTATTTCCTTAAAAGTCTTAATGAAACTGATTTGGATGAAGGTCCTGTGAATGGCAGGATGTTGAAGCACTATTTTGACTACTATCCATAAGTGCAGCCTGAGTTTCCCTTGTACATATTCAGGTGTATATATTACTTTCTGTTAAAATGTAAAAATGCAGTTTCTCAAGTTTCATTAGTTATCAGCAAAAGGCAAATGAGTTCAGAGATCTACCAAGATGGGAAGAGTACAATTTGGCATGTCAAAGCAGCATACTTCAAGTTTTAGTAAAAGCAGTCAAGGGCCCAGGCATTCTGACCTGCTGTTCTTGGCCTTTCAAATGGAAAAGCCATCCCCATGTGGAGCCACTGTTAGCTACCTATACCAATAGGTTTCATATTTCATGATTGGCAAAGAAAGTTCCAAATATGCTCTGCTTTGGTGATACAAAGATCCCATATTTCCAAAAGGAGACAAGGTGTGTATATAGCTTCATGTTGATTAAGTTTTGAGGGATGGTCCAAAAGCCTAATCTGGATCGTGCCATGTTTCAATTTTTCTGTTGTAGAATAGAGAAAAAAGTCTGTCCAAACTGTTTAATCTTGGCAGACCAGTAGCTTAGGTAGAGAAGTAAGGTTCCCAACTGCTTAATCTGGGACCTTGGAAGCAATAAGGGTAGTTCTAGATAGAAAATCAAAAGGAAAAAGCCAAAGAAAAGAAAAGGCACATAAGGGTCTGCAAGTCTAAGTGCACCCTCCATGAAGAAACAAAAAAATGCTAGGCAAGTAGATGGGTAGGCAGATGGGGTTGCAGAAATGTCATTCCTTACAATTCAATGTGTGCTAACCTATTCACAAAGGAATATCAATGGATTGAGAAGGTCTTCTTCTCCATCATGTTGCAGCAAAACAAAGAAGCATGACTAACTTCCTTTTCCCCCTTTTCACCTTCATTACTAACATCCCTTCATCAGTTGTGTTCATGAAAGAATTTGAGGTTTTATGCTGGTTCTTATTCCTTTGAAAGCCACATTTCTTGTCTAAAAAAACTTTTTATTTTGATCTACTCCCTAAGCTAAGTTATCTTCACATAAACTTAGTGATTTCACTCCTCATTCACCTTCTCCATCCATATTAACTCCTAACTTCTATTATATAAATCCCCTATGTTACCCTTTCCCTACTATTATAACACTATGGTGTATAAACCCCAAGCATTGTATAAATATCCCTCCCCTTGGCATTATAGCCATATGTTCACTATCAAGGATTAAATTGACATCTGGTCAGTTTAAGAGCCCTAAACCTTACCCCTCTTTCCCCTTCAGAAGTCATTTAACCCATTAAACCCTTCATTTCCTAAGAAACCTTGGGATAAACCCTTTTTTACCCCTAACCCGCTTCATTTGCAAAATACATTTAAAAACCCACTTTTCCATTTATCCAAAGTCTTAGCGCTATCCGCATTTTTATATAAAAAAAAAAAAACATTGAAAAAACCATGTAAACTGCCAAATTCCTAAGGTTCCCGCCGGGTGCAAATCTCAAAAGATATATTATTTTAATCCCGCCCCCTATCCGTATCGTCCGGCCACCTCGACGATCCGTCGACCGTCGGATCGAGCCCTTTTCATCTGACGGCCCTCGTGCATTTCGGACTGGCCCCGACGTCCGAAATTTGTCAGAGGGTGACGTCAGGCCTCTGCCACGCGTCACCCCCATATCGTATCGGAGGCCCCTCTGACAATTCCGCTTCCGTATGGAAGGCAGTGCGATATGAAACCGCTAACCACTTCTGGTTTCGGTGAACCCGCCTGCCAGCGTCACCGCCAGCGTCATCGCCGCGTCGGCGCCCCCGTCCGCCTTTGCTCCACCTGTCTACCACCTCACCATCCCCGTGGATCTCTCTTATGCCGCCACGTCACCCGATGACGTCATGCTGACGTCATCCGACCTTGACCCCACCTGATGACGTCATGCTGACGTCATCCAAAAAAAGCGCCAATGTTCCAAAAAATCCATATTTTGGCCAAAATTTCGCTTTTTTTTGCACTTTTTGCAAAAACGGTTGTCGTTTTCTCTGCATGTTTTTCACGTCCAAACTCACGCCAACCTGCTGAATTCGACCTGGAGACCGCTGGCGCGCCATTTCCACCTGCATTCGTGACCATTGTTAACAGTTGCCAGGTATTTATCCCTGTAAATCCCTCCTGCGCCTCGTTTTGTCTGTGAATCGCCAAAAATAGCTTAAAACAGTGAAAAAACACATAATTCATCGGCGAATCCCCTGTGCCTAGTCCCCATTTGCACTGTAAGGTCGAAATTCACCAGCTGAGCATTATATTACCAGAGTTTTCATAAAACTTACATTTTGTTCGCGCAATCGTGGACTGGTAGCCTAAACTGCACCAATTTGCCGTGAAAAAGAGTTTAAAGCCAGGCGTTGGCCTTATCCATACTTTGAGCGGTATTTCAATTGCTGTAATTAACCATTTACTCTCGGTTCATCAGTAATTCACCTTTCTTCCTAAAGAAAATCTCTTTGGTGTTGCTCTGCACAGTAACACCAGTTTATAAACAACAGAAATCCTAAAAGTGACCATGGATCCTCCAGTAGCACCTGTAGCCTTGAATGTTGCCCCTTTAAATGCCCCTCAGAGAGAATTGGAATGGCAACCTCTAGCAGACCTGGATTATCAAATATTAGAGGAAATGCTGATGAAGACTAAGTTCCACATCCACCTGCTAAATGAATTGAAGGCTAAACATGAGAGTGGAACAGATGTATTGGGCATATGGGACTCTTTTCTCCCTATCTTCAAGCTCCCTCAGGTCAACCAGTTTCCTGATTTAATCCACATATGTGTTGAATGCTATGACCCTACTCAGAGGGTTGTGCTTGACCCTTCAGGCTCAGTTGTTTTCTATATCACCCCTGAAGCTATCAAAGAGATGCTGAACTTCAAGACTGAGAAGAAATTGGTTCCTTTATCATTAATAGATTTGATAAATCAAGGAGCTAGATTGACAGATGCTCAGGTCACCAACTCAATCAGTTGTACATTGGCTCTGACTCTGTGAAGTATCCTCCTATTAACCAAGTATACCTCAACCAATTGGGCAGAGATCTTGCAGACATGATTAGTCCCATTTTGGGCTATAATTCAATTGAATTTGTTGATGAAACTGTGCTGGTGATCATGCTCATGTTCGCTCCTGGCAAGTCTCCAATCTGCTATGACTATGCCACCTACATCTCTGATAAGATACATGAGCAGTTGATGAACTTGGCAAGAGAAAGGGTGTTCAGATACACCTCTTACATCTACCACTTAATCCTATATTATCAACATGAAAAGTTTTCTTTTGCTGTGAAAAGAGTGGATGCCCAAGGCAATCCAAGGTCAGTGGTCTATTGGTCCTCTGCCTTCCACTGCAAATCTGACTCTCCATATACTTACTGTGAGTTCATAGATCTCTTCATCCACCCAGCCATGTCTCTGATGATGAGCTCACCTCCTCCAAGACTAACTGATGAGATGCAAAGGGTACTTCAGTTGTCTAAATCTTACAGCATTGGGGACTGGTACTTCTACCAGAACCACACAGTTATAAGGATATATGGGTGTGAGTTGCCCCCATACAGATTGCCCAAATATGTGCCCATGAGATTGTTTGCCCTGGAATACTTCAGGCAATTTGGGAATGCTGATGTGCTACACTTTTCAGGCAGAGGCAAGAAAGCACAACTCAAGGTCAGGAACCAATTAGGCCACTTTATCTACAACAAAAGGGAGGAAGGTTGGCAAGAGGTGGATAGAATGTTAGAATCCCTTGGCTTGCAAACCAGTTTCCTTTGGAAACCTTATGACCCCAATCACTTCATAAGCCTAAGAAGGGTCAAATATAGGCTGGCCAGTTATGACCACGTAAGACTTCCTCATATAGAAAAGTATGCAAATCAAACAAAGTGGAGGAGAGGAACCTTAGAGGAGCCTATCACACAAGAAGAGTTAAATCAAAGAGCACTAAGAAATCTGAAAAGGGTGGCTGACCTAGAGCTTTGTTCACAGGTGTTTACTCTTCCAAGCACTCAAGTGGGAGCAACTGCATCTTCCTCCACAGCAAATCAGCAAGCAGCCAGAGCTACTGAGCAAACCTCTACCAAAGGCAAGGAAAAGGAAATGGAACCAGAACAACCACCTCATGAGGAGGTACAGCAGCAACAACAACAAGTACAACAGCCACAAGAGGGGCAGCAAGAGAAAGAGCAGCCACTGCAGCAAGAAAAGGCAGCTGAGGCCCCAATTTTTACTGAGCAGCAGCCACCACAAATTGTGCCTCCTAGGCAGGAAACAATAGCTGAAGCCTCAATCTTTCAAACCCCACAGAAAGAAGATATCAGTAGAAAGAGGGACATAGAGACTCCCCTCACAACATCGACAACTCATGGGGAGAAAAGAAATAGAATGAATCCTTTCTTAGAGGAAGAAATGCCTATAGGGCAATCTTTGGGCATGGGCCCACCTAGCAGGGAGGCCTCAGCAAGTTCCTTCCAGCAGGAACAAGAGAGGATAGTGGGAGGAGAAGTCAGCTCCTCAAGCCAGCAGAGAGAAGGTGAACCGAGCATCAAACAACAGTTCATTGACATAAAGAGGAGGAATGAGCCAATAAAAATACAGCTATATAATCATTTGTTGAAAATGGCTCCCACTAACCAGCAAAGACTAATGTCTGCATATGATGTTAGTGAAGGCAAAATGATCATGAGTCACTTCATGCCAACTGCATTGCAACCAAAGTCCCCTTCAGACTACTTGAGGACCAATCTTGAGGTCCTTGCCAAGGACATCCACCCAATGGACAAAATCGAATTGCATAAGCAAACGGTTGAGATGGTGTATGCCTCCTTGGCAGACAAGACATTGGATAACTACAGGCTAGAAAATAGCCTAAATAATACAGCTGCCCAACTTGAGTTGGAAAGAGCATCCTCTCAAGCAAAGGACAACAAGATTAGGGCCTTAGAAGATATAATCATAGAGATTGGGCATGACCCCAAGGACATCAAGGGCATACAAGCATTATTGAAATTGAGGGATGCAGACATGGCAGCATTGAGGAAAAATATCAAAATCCCAGCAACTATTCACCCTCAAACGGAAGAAGTTGCCCAGCTGAGACATGATCAAGATGCGGCAGCTTTGCTGGTGTCTTTATACAAACAGCTGATCGAGACTCAAGAAAAGTTGGGAGAATCAGAGGCTGCACAGGCAGCATTGCAAGCAGCATTACAGCAAAAGGAAGGAGGTCAAACATCTCAGCCTCCTCCAGAAATAATTAACCTTGAGGAAGCTCCTCCAACTACTGCTCCCCTCACTCAACAAACAGAACATGCAGCACCTTCTACCTCAGCACCACCACCAACAACAGAGCAGGCCCCAAGCCTGGACATGCAAAAGCTGAGAAATGAAATTTAGGCCCTGGAAGCCCAAATGATAGAACTAAATGAGGCCAGGGAGAGTCTAGCCAAGCTAAATGAAATACATGATAAATCCAAGCAGACTGTGGCAAAAAAGGGTAGGGAAATAAAGGCTCTCAAAGAAAGGATAAAGGAGCTGGAGAAGGAGCTCACACTGGATAAAGTAGTGGTTGAGATCAAGACAGTGCTATGGGCCAATATTGGCCAATCCATCACTGATCAATGGCAATATATTGAGACAATTCATGAGCAGTTGGAGCTCATTGCAAAAGCACAGAGGGAAATCCAAAGATCAAGGGCCGCTCTAGGCAATATGGCTGAAATTGCCAACAGGATGATCAATGTGCTCAATAATAGAACAAGTGCTTAGTTAGCAACTATGTGAATCTCCAACAGGACTAAGACTATTTTGTTAATAAAGAGGGTCCTAACACTAAGAAACCTGGTGCAGACACTAGAAATAAGGACCCAGGACATGCAGACAGAGGTCAATAGATTCATGGACAAATTTGTGGCATTGCAAAACAGAGGTCTCCCAGGCTTACTGAACAGCGCAAGAAGGCTACTTACACATGAGCAGTATGCAAAGAGGGTCAACACATTCGCCACAAATCAGATCACTGAAAGGCCCAGCACCTCAGAGGAAACATGGCCAGCTACAGGACAAAGTCTCTACAACAGGGTAGAAAACTTATTTTTTATCATGGATGAGATCAAACATCTGTTTGAAGTGCCTCCCAACTTCTACAAATACACAGAGGCAGATGAGACATTGGAGGCAATTCTGAGACATCAATTGCCCACACAGGAATACTGGACCAAAATGATACAGTTGATATTATAAACCAGAGCCTGTAAATCAAATTTTCATTTAAATTCATAGGTGATCATACACAGGAAAATTTCATAAAATCAACATGCATGAAAAGAAAAAGGCTGGGCCAACTCAGCAGAACTAATCGGCCAATAAAGCAAGATTGACAGCTACAGATGACAGGGCCAAAAAACTACAGCACGACAGCCATAAAGGCACATTTTTCCAGAGTTAAAGCAGAACGTTCAGACCAACTCAGTGGCCTCCAAAGGTCAAAATATCTTCTGACATACATAAAGAGCACTTATGTTGTATTCAATGATGTAATAACTTCTTATCTGCTTTCTGTACAAGTTGGTGAATGTATTTATTTCTCAGATGACTCAACGCCTCAGATATTTTGTGTGACCACTTGTATATATTCCCCCCTCGCATAATCTTGCAGGGGTTGTTGTTGATCTCTCTTCAAGAGTTTCTTATGCTGTAAATTTCAGACTATTAATACAAAAGCTGATGGAATTTCCAAAGCTCTGCGTTATCTGAGCCGTTGTGGTGTTTTGCTGAATGTTACCGGATTCCTACATGTTTCATGGCAAAATAAGTCCTCTTTAAACTCTTCATTATGCATTTTGTCATCTTCTCATAGCTCATTCATATTCTGTGTATTACAGTTAATGGCAAGGAAAAAGAATAGTTCTAGGATTTAATCACAGATTACCCTGGACTCAATCTATGCTATTATAAATGTTTTCTTCAGTTACAGTTATAAAGGTGTAATTCTTAATTGTTGCACCTCTACACTATATCTTTCACAGTGATTGTTGTTTCAGGAATTCAAGTTTGCTCCTGTGAAACACCTCTCTTTCTCACACCCAGCTTAGTGGAAAATTCTTAATTGCCTTTCACTGGCTGAACACACCTCATAATCACAAATTCAGATTTGTTCCATGAGATATTTAAATGGCCCTGTAGTTTCAGTAACTCAACTCAATATTTCAGACAACCTATAGCCATAGACTCCATTGCCCAATGGACTAATACTGCCTGAAAACTTACACATTAATGCAGAAGACATCACTCAACCAAAGCATAAAACAAAACCCTGAACATTATAGCTAGCCTAAAATAGTATCAAAACAGAGACAAATCATAAAGAGAGAGCCCTCTCTGATTACAGTTTGGCTAGAAGCTATAATCCAAAGATTGGTTAGTGGTTACCCCGGCTGTATTCCCTTGGGAGTCAAAGGGAACAACCTGGGTGTTAACAATACCAGCCTCAAGCATTTCTGCAACCATATGTTCAATTTCACTCTTTTGGGCATATGGATATCTGTATGGCCTAATGTTTGGAGGAACACTTCCTGGAATCAAATGAATAGCATGGTCATGATCACGAATAGGTGGGAGACCTTTTGGAGTCTCAAATACCTTGGAATGATTGTCCAAGACTTTTTGGAGATCTGGAGCAATAGATGAAATCGATGTGGAAACATCTAGTGAACATAATTGTGTAATTACACCTCATTGTTCCTTTTTTAGAAGCTTTGTCATACCATTAGAGCTTATTATCTTTCCTAGTTTCACTGCAATACCCCTTAATTCAACTTCCTTTCCTTCCGCATAAAATTTCATGAAAATTTCTTGAAAGTTAAAATCTATTGTACCCAAGGATTGTAGCCATTTGACTCCTAGAACAATATCAACACCTCCCATCGGAATGGAAAGCATTGGGCTTTTCAATACATATTCTCCCATGAATAGCTTGATATTATGGCACTTTCCAGAGAAATTTATCGTTCCTCCATTTGCAACCAGCACTTGACACTCTGGTGCTAGAGATAGGAAGCACTTCAATTCGTTTGCTATCTTACAATGAATAAAATTGTGGGTACTTCTTGACTCAATCAACACTATTACATTTTTCTTCTTGATTTGTCCTTCTATCTTGATGGTTTGAGGAGTGGTAATTCCAGCCAATGCATTAAAATGTATGGTAGGATTCATTTCTCCTTTATCTAGGGTTTGCTCCTGGAGTATATCCTCTTCTTTTGACCTTTATTGCTCCTTTTCTTCTTCGTCTTCACAATCTACGTAGAATAATTTCTTCTCAGCACACTTATGACCTTTAGTGTCTTTGCTATCACAACTGTAAAAAAGCCAATTTTCTCCTTTTTATTCCAATTATTGTGGTGTCAGCCTTATAGGTTGTGGAAGGCTAGGGTCATCAACACTTCCATCTTTATAGTTGTGAGTGGTATGCTTCCTGGTTGCCATAATTTTGCTTTCCATTTTTCTTACTAACCGGAATGCCTTCTCTAGTGAATCAGGTTCCCAAAGGTGAACATCATGTTGGATATTATCCTTTAATCCCTGTGAACACATCAATCCTTTGCTCCTCTGGAATATTTCTTACCCTTATGTTCAATTTTTGGAACTCCTTAATGTGCTCCATTATTGAACCCTTTTGTTTGAGACTTATCAATTGGCTAAAAAAGGTGTTGCTTTTTGTATCCTCATAATGTGTTGTCGATTCTTCCATAAAAATTGCCCAAGTGATAATTTGTTTATGAGAGAAAATCCATTGATACCATACAAACTGATTTGGTTCCAAATATAAAGTTGCAATACATACCATTTGTGTGTTTTGCACATTATTGAGATCGAAAAATTGCTCCATCTGTAATATCCATGTTGCAGGATCCTTGCCATCAAACTTCCTCATATTGTTTTTTGGAATATAATGGGTATTCGATCAAACATTAGAGTCTATGGAATCATGATTAACATTTCTTTAATTTTCATCATGATTTTCCTTTACTACCCTATCACCATTACTGACCATTTCTTGTAGCAACTTATTGATATTTATCTTCAATTCTTCCATCTTATCATCCATGCCATCTATTTTAGCATCTATGCCATTCATATTAGCTTCCATGCCATCCATCTTCGCTTCTACACCTTTCTTTAAAAAATCCATCTTAGCTTCTACACCTTTCTTTAAACCATCCATCTTATCTTCTACATCTTTCTTTAAACCATCCATCTTAGATTCCGTTACTTTTTGTGCAAGTGAAACTTATTGCACTTGGTCTCGTAACTTTGATATATCATGTTGCATTTCTTCCTCTTCTTCACGAGTCATGCTAGAGCTTTCAGGTTGCTTACTAGGTGTTTACATTTTCTTTCCTCGGGGCATCAATTACCGATAATAATTCTTTACTATACCCTTAGAATTCCTTCCAACTAATTTTTCAAACCAAGCTCATACAAAAATTTAGAAAAAACTACACACCTTTTTTCACTTTGTAGGAGCTTAATATCGAATCTGATGTATCTCTGTAATTTCAGATCATCCAGTTCTAAAATTGCGAACTGTAGTCTTCCCTTGCGTCCTCTTTCCAATGCTACCAGTCTGATCCAAATTGGATTCTCCAAGGAAGAGTTATGAAAAATCTCCCAAGATGACCTGATTATAGGCCTTTCCAGAAGAGCGAACTTGCATGAAGTGCCGCTTGTCACTGTTTCGACCTTTCATTCTAACAAATATATACAAGAAACTATAGTCTGTTTTCTTTTTGTACCCTCTTACAAAATTTCAATCTGATGCCCAAAGAGAAGGTTATGACGATTTTCCCCAGGTCACCTGTTTGGAATGTAATTTAGGAGTCTGCAAAAAGACCAAGTTCCTCAGATCATATCTCCGAAAATATAGCGCGAAAAACTCTAAAATTTGAATCCTAGGTTCATTGATATTTCATCTCAAATGGTTTTTTTTTCACTTCTAAAATGTCCTAGGAAAAGAGTTATAGTGAAAATGCTACGATGACCTTTTTGGAGTAGTGAAACCCTAGAATTCAAATCTCTGATACCAAATTTTATGAAACCAGATCACAAAAGGATAGAAAAGATAGATCAACACCTTAGAATTCAACCTCTTTGAGGCGGAAACCTTGTTTACATTACATAAATGAACAATTCTTCGATGATTAAAATGACAAAACCTCTTTTATGTATATAGGAGTCTAAGGGATCACAATATAACCAAGCCGACCTAACAATAATAATATAAGGGCACAAAAATATTAATAACGGATGCAACTACAATATTAATGGGGGCATCACTAGTGTTATAGGGACCTACCAATCTCTAGCTGATTTTGGATTTCAGCATTCATTAACCATGCCACCCATTGTTATGTCGCAAAGGTGGTACCCTTTGGATCATCTATGGGATTTTTTATCAAATATTCATAAAGGTCAGGAAATTAGCTTTGGTATGTGATAAGATGATCAAAATGGCTAAGTTTTTCTATTGCCTCATCTATTCCCCCTTCCTCAAAACTCCTTGAGGGAAGATCGAGGTAGCATCGAGACCCTTCATCTCTTTAACATAAATTTGTGGGGTATCATATGTATGGGATATAATATTTCTTGTCTTAGACCTTCTTGGATGATATGATGATTTATCACCTTTTGCGGCCTTTCATTGGAGGTCAAACAAAGATTTTTTCGCCTCACTTGGGAGATTAAATATGGCTTATACAACCTCACCATGATTTTGGGTTGGGGTTATCCCAAATATTTCTTCTAACTATAGTGGCATAGAAGGGTTATTTTACCAAGGCCTGCACATGTAAGATGTTCATACAACTTTCCCCATAAACTCACTTTCTTGGAGTAGAGTTCCCTGCATCGTTCTTGTATGACCATTTGAGATTTCTCTATGAATCAAGTCTTCACAATCTATTCACATATCATTTCATTCTTCCTTCTTTTCCCTTTCTTAATGGCCTAGACTCCACATGGTATCATGTGGTAAACATGAGAAGACTTTCTATTGTAATTCCTATAATAAACATGCATGTTAATGCACATGGACCATCATAAGAGACATCTTCTCCCAACCAATCTAGACGATTCCTTAGGATGAAGCTTCTCTAAATTGACGATCATTATGTTGTGATCCTACCTATGTATTGAAAAAACTTCACTTCCTCAACTTCCTAGCCATCTGAGAATTTCCTTCACATATCAAGCCACATTAAATTGTACAAAGAAATTAACATCTCATTTATTGTATGGATATATATATATATATATATATATATATATATAAGCATCCATCACACAATGGCACTCAACATTGTGTGTTTCCACAACGTGTGACAAGTTGGCACATGGTACTCTATCAATGTTGGAACATTCCTCGTTGATGTAGTCCTAACTCCCTTTTTTATTTTTCCTAGTGTGGAATTATTGTTTCGTTCATCAAGTGTTCTCTTCCCTAACAATTGTTTCCATAGATTGACTAGCTATCCATCCTGTTAGTGAGCCTCGGTGCTCTGAACAAGAAATCCTATGTGATCATTTAGTGTAGTTCCTAACTACGAAAATTGGCATCAACTTAACTTCTACTTCACGCCTAAATGTATTGATTCTATTTATTATAGGAGGTGACATTTTATCACCTTGAGCATGTTATTGTGTAGTTAATTTATTTCTAGACAAATCTCGTGCCTTGTTTCTGATTCTTTTCACCTTCCAAGTGACTTGAACATGCCTTCTATTCGAGATCTCGTGTAGCCTATTCTTCTAGTTCTCCAGTCCTTCTTCGAAATCCGAGTCGCATACGCTAATATTGTGTCAAATTAACACACTGTCTATAGTTGGGTCAATATAGCCTTCCCTACACATGGTAACCTTATAAATCTTCTCCAAGGCTTCTCCATATTCATCATATCTAACAGACTCCACATAGTGATCCCCTTCACTTAGGCCCAACAACACGATTATGCAGAACATTCCCAAATATAAGGTCATTTTTGTTTCATTCAAATTGACAATCGCTTAGTTATTGAAGGCCCTACTGGTCCCTAATAGGGCTATCTAGGGATTCGTATCATCCATAATAGTGATCAGCTCAAAACATTCCCCACTGGTGACTATTGTGATTTCAACCTACACATTGGATAATATGACAATTGGAAATATGATATACTAAATGGCCAATCGAAGCTGGATGGGTGACCGAGTTAAATTATGCCTCCCCAACATTTCCAATGTCTTCTTTGGAAAAATATTCACATCATAACGCGAATAAAAAATGATGTTTTCCATCTTATAGACTCCTACATGTGTGTTAAACAATAATTCTTGACTAACTATCTTCTCGTATATAACCTCATTAATTATACGCCTTGGTACCTGCACTACTTCCCTTGAAGGCTCCTTTGTGAACTAGTCAACAACCCTAGGTATTTTTTTAGGGAACCAAGATCTTACATGAAATCCGAAAAAGATTCAAAAATGTCTGAATTAACATAGATCCATGGTCTAGACTCTTCTAAGTTGTCCGGTAAAAAGCTCAAGCCATATCATACATAGGACTATCCTGAGGAGCGATCTATTCTATCGTAATAAATTTCTTGTGAGTGTCCTTCTTTGTGTCCATATCTCTCTGAGTATAAATTATTGAAGGTGGATCTATAACCTTGCACACCCACTATTGGCTAGTGCTAGCCAAATTCTAAGTGTCTATGCCAATCATGGTCCCTCTGCTCTTCACCACCATATGTAGATTTTTCTCCGTCTTCTCCTGAATCTTCACCAACAAGTATGGTTAGTTATTCATTGCATGGCTTAGGGCTCTATAACATTTATAGTTTTTTCATAACTTCAACAAATATCTCTCAATATTCCCATGCTAATGATAATTATAATAGAAAATTGTGCCTCTTCCATGTCAAAAAGGATCCTCCTCCTCGTCTTAGTCTCAAAAATCCTCCTGTTCCTATCCCCATTCCACCTTGAACTTTGTCGAAAGGAGTGTAGTTTTGCACTGACCCATCTTTTCCCTCTTGTACTTTAATGCATCCATAGTATTGTCACACATAAAATCGAACACTATAGAATGGTGGATATCATGACCAATCAATTTGAAAAATTCAGAAAATAATGTTCTCACAAGGGATTCATACTTTGCATGATAGGGAAAGTTTTGGGTGTATGTTGCAACACTCCACAAACCACACACCACATGTCTATTATATGTTAGATGGGCCTGGATGTTCCTATCACCATGTACTCATTCAACATGGGAAACTCATTTTTGTGGAGCCCTTCCACATGAAAAAAAGAATAACAAACTTAAGTGCATTGTGATTTTCCCTTTTCCAGGTCCTGAAATTGTTTAGTGAGCACAACCATCTATGTTTGAGGTTTCATTATCGTAGTGGGATGCTTGACCACTACAATTGGTGGGCACATTTATAGCTTCACTTCTATTCCCAGGGCCCCAGACTAAGTGGGGATGTCCTCCTACGTCAATCGTACCTAAATGTGTAGCAATGATCCTATAATGAGCCATTCTTTGTTCTACTCATCTCGGATCACAAAGTCTAGCTTCCCCAGTAGCACATTAACCCTCTAGTCATGGTCCCATATATATTCATCAAGTCACAATAATTCTTTATTAATATCTTGCAACATCCTCAAATATGTTGGTGGTGCATTACTTTTGTACTTCATATACCATGCTAGTGCATGGTCCTTGAAAATAGTTTTTAGTATCACAATATTATTAACATTGTCATCCTTCACATTGTTGGCATTCAAGACTGTGTCACAATTTTTTTTTTTAATACCTCCTCATCTATTGCACCATGAAAAACCAAAAAATTGGAAGTATCTACCATTCCCCTTTTTCTACCACCTCCTATCAAAAATCCTATAGAAATAACTATTATATTCTATGAACTATTGCCGCTTATCTAACTCTCATTATTAGACTGACTTTGTACAATTCCTTAACTAAGTATTGTATGGAATACACTACTGGGAGAACCTATGACTATTGAAATAGTTGTATGTTCGGTGGTGGGTTGAACACGAGATACACTATGAGTAGGATCCTCAGGTTGCATGGTATTTGCAGGTCTTAGTTTACGCTACAAAATCTCCCCTTATTCTCCTTTTGTGTGTGGTATGCCAGTGCACACTCAATCTGGGTTGCTCAAATATCCACCACCCTTTATTCTTCTATTTCATCTCATTGTCTTATTTTCTAGCTGCTATTCTAAGACTATCACTAATTCCAACCTTTCTCCTCTAAGTCTATCTCTTGAAAATATTCTACCCATTTTCATCAACCCTTCCTATAACTCTATCATATCTTCCTTTTCCCACACAAATTATTTAGGATTACTTGGCATACCCTTTTTTCATCATGTTAAGGAATTACTTTCAGCACCACCATTATTTTCTTCCTTTTCCTCTTGTATCTCAATCCTTCCATTCCAAATTATGTCTATGCCATTTTCCAATTCACCCTAAGCGCACAATGGGTCTATTTGTTGATGGTTTCAAACTCAATGCTCAATATGCCTTGGTCACAAAATAACATCTTGACGAATGTTTAAAATGATTGGATAAACAATTTTTACGTAGATATTATGAATTTTACCATCCTTTTCCAATAGCTACTCTTGACGTATTACTGGATTCAAACTAGTCTCTTGCCATCATGTCGTTCATTTTTTTACTGTAACCTAACTTCCTATGTGAGTTACCATGCTCTCTTTTCTCACAACTGATTTCCCGTTTGGTGGGATACCTCTACCCACTACTCTATGCTTCCCCTTTTTTGCATCCAATACTAAAAATTGAAAAATGCCTCCCATAGTCCTTCCATGCCATTCAATCCACATCCTTTGGAATCATGTGGTGGGGTTGATCTAGGCTTACCATACTTTTGTTGCATTCACCACCTTAGCCTAGTTTTTGAGTCCCACTTAGCCCAAACCCTTCATGTTAATCATGAATTTGTTTTACATCTAGTAATAAGTGACATCTGGGTGTAGATAATGTTGACACTATAACAAATTCCCGAGACACTCGTATTACCACATGTCATAAATATATTTGGGCATGGCCCACCTTCCAAGTTTTTTAGACTTGTTTTGACCAATTTTCCCTAGATTCCTAGATACTTACATGAGCTAGCAAATCTAGTTCTCACACATTACTTCAAAGCATTAGCCCCCATCCTAGATCCTTTACACGAGTTACAAAATATGGCTTGAATATTATCTAGAACCACAACACTTTTTGAGTGTATGTGTCCACTATATACCATCACGAGAAACATAGTGACCTCCTAGCATACGTGGATCCATAAATGTATTTTTACTTGGTACACATCCAAGGCTCCACAAGTTTTGGTTGAGCAGGAAACCCTGGATGTCTTGGATTTCTGGATACATCATCCACTTTTGAAGTGACCAATATTTGCACCAACCACTTGCCAAAACAAGCCCCACTCTGGATGTCACTTCAAATCCTATTTGTTGGTAAATCTTGATCTAAGCCTTTACACACCCAAATGGGACACACCTAAATACTATCTTTACTTGATTCCTCTGCAAAATATATATGGTATTTCAAATCTAGTGCTTTCTCTAAAGTGTACGAGTACTAATGACCTAGATTTTCAAACTCTTGGATACATATTCCCTATTTAAAGTGCATTTGGCTTAGATAAAATTTATGCAAAGGCTCGATTTTCTCTTCAATACAAGTATATTTTTTGCACAATTCTTAGACTTGGAAGCTTTAACGATATTAGGGACCTTGCGAAAACATTCCTCCAATCCCATTCTTTCTCAAGACAATCTCTTTTATATGAATGAAACCCTCATTCTACGACTATTATTTCAGAGATTATACATGGCCATGATATAATCACTGAACCCATAAACATGATCATAATTAGGCACTAGAACAAGCCTTTCCATGGCTAGCCCTAGTTTATTAATTCAACACGACAACATATTGAGCTACAAAATTGACCCCAAAACAAGCTCCTTCATATCGACTCATATATCATTCTAAACACAACACCCACCATGTACTTTGGATAGTATTCAATTTGAAAAGGCACATCAAGCACATCAAGCACTTATACAAGACCATGTAATTACTCTCTAACTCAGGAAAGTATTAGGAACCATAGGGACCTTGAAGCCCTCATAACCATGATAAAATTCATGTAACCATATCATGATGAACAACCGACAATAACACATTCCTATGTATACAATGTTGATTCATTCATTGTTATAACACATAAAAACATGATTCATTATTGACAATAAAAAATGTCCATGTAAATACACTTATTTCTATAGCATGAATGGTTGGAAATTTAGGGGCAAACATCAACACTCCACCCAAACATAGGCTAGCTACAATACAATATTTCCTTCAACTAAACACGATTGACATGGATTCAGAATCTAAGGAGTGAAGTGCTCAACGGAAGTCACACCAATGTCAATAAACCAAATCACATGGGAAGCCATAGCTCATAGTGTCTCCACCTGCATATAGGAATTAAAAGCTTGCAATGTATGCACTTGCTCTATACTATATGATGTCGCAACACAAAGTGTCTCCAGCTTCTCAACATGGATCCTAAGCATATTGTGTTAGCCCTAAAGGTATTGAAAACACATTAAACCTCCACTACACTAGACATGGATCCAAAATTCACAGTACTTCCACCTAATAATCCCTATAGGTATCCATAATACATAGTGTCTCCACCATGATCCTTTGTGTGGTCCCATTATTGTGCTTAAGCTACTCCCTTACGTTCAATTTCATGAGTTCTCTCATAACTTCTCGTACTTACATACGAACATCTCTTCATAGATAATGCATGATCTATCTTTGTATTCTCATTTAGTGGACTATTCCCCTATTTTCTTCTCTCCTACCTCTTTTTGCTACTGATTACTTGTCTTTTTCTTGCATGTTGAACACATCAACGCACTCCAAAAGGATAGAGGTTGTATTGGGTTCGTACTTCACTCATAGAACCCATACTCTATGTTTGTGACTGTTGTAGTTACAATTAAGCTTAATCAAAGAAGTAGTGGCATGTTAAATAGGCACCTAAAATTTATCACATCCCAAGAAAATCCTCCGACAAAAATCGCTAAATCTGCGTGCACTCCTCCATCAGAGTAAATTTTTACATTTACACATTATTACATGAATTATATTTCATAGTGACATTTACATGAGGGGTATCAAAATGTGCCATCACAAACTCTACCCTTAAAGGAACATTGTCCTTGGTGTTCTATATGCAAACACAAAATTCATCAGTATTTTATTCTTGAACCTAAAACTTAACAACATGCTTTATAAAGACAACGTTTTCTACATTGAATTACACTAGTAAACAAATTTGGGTAAGATACCCTCATATGATCAAACATTTTCCAAGTGGCATCATTTAGTCCAAAGTACTTCGATTGCACCTTGACCTATTTGGTTACTTGATTTTCGAGTACGACTCACCTCCAACATCCAACCATTCCGTAAACTATGTGCATTGCTCCTCTAGCGAAAAATTTACACTCATTTATTCTGGAGACACACCTAATGCATCTCGGATCCCCATGGTATTGATGCTAGAAACCCCGATCACATGGAAATCTCTCCATATACAAACCACTCGAGACCTCACATCTTGCATTCATATACATATAATTGGGCATGTACTTAGTGGTTATACCCACAATCACATATCGGAAGAATTTTCTTTCTTTGAACCTTTAAAAACTCGTGCTAAACAACTTTATCATAATACAAAGGAAACGTGGGAAAACCATGACTTGGACACATATACTAGAACTCAAATACATAAACCTGCTTTTATAAATATTTCGGGTCTGCCCTTTCCATATGCTTTATCGCATCCTCTGATCTCTGCATTTACACAGAATACATGGAAAAACAATTCAAAAGCTTAAGGCTAGAACTCAAATGGAATTGAGTCTGCCTCTATAAAATCCATCAGGTCCAGATTTGGAATTAACCTTCACACTTGTTCATGCTCAATATCCATTCGATCTTCTGTTCAATGGATGGTTTGATCATTCCCGGATTTCAATTTAATTAAATCACTGCTCATAACCTCATCGGGTCAAGTTTCTGGAATCCTCTTACGGCTTTTAAATCCACCCAATAGTCCACTTACCACCGTTTAAAATCGCCCTCGCTAACTAACACCTTCTCCAAAGTGCGATCAATGATTTGATCTCCATCATTGATCTACTATGTGATCCAATCGTCCAAGCTCAATCTCCTTATCGAAATCAGCGTTGCCAAGTGGTTATGGTCTGATCCATTCACATAGATTTCTGCTGATGCATTATATTTTTGCCAATGCGATAAAGTGCTCAACTTTCTCCAATTAGATCTGGTCCAATTATCTGACAGATCTAACAGTCAATGCGCATCATTCCTTCTACTCCCTCTTGGACTTGACCTCACTTGTTTTTAACGGATTCTGCATTATAAACATGATTCTCCTCCACAATCTGTTTTCGTGCTCAACTCCTTATATAAACTCTTTGTGGTATATATGGATAAATGAGTGGGGTTAAAGTGACACAGCCATTGTACAACACTATGGACTGTAATAAAGTATTGAACGGTGCATTTTATAACTTAAGACATAAAAATAGAGCAAAATGCTTCAGTTGTTCCATAGGTAAACTATACAGAGACAAGCGAAGGATTTCAAAAGAAATGGCCCATTTACATACACACAGAATCATTTATTCAATATAATGGATTTACAGAGTCTTGACCCTCTAGATTGATTACATCCATAAAAGGCCCTGTTTGAAACTTGAAACCCTCACTCTGTCCTCTACGGCTTCTCTCGAAACTCTAACTAACCTATCTAATCTCTCTAGCTTCTCTCTCGCTAATCTATCCAACCTCTGAATTATATAAAAGTATCTCAATTTATGCAAAAGTGGATTCATGAACGAATTTTGGTTTAGATCTAGAAATCTCTCACTCTCTCCTAAAGAATCTCTTCAACTCCACTCTTTTAACAAATGCTAAATCAAGGTTTCAAATTCCTTATATTCTATTCAAACCAAATAAATCTAGCTATTTGGCCTCATCTCCACACAAGGAGGATCAATTAGCCACTATACCCTTTTTTATCATTATTGAAAATAAATAAACACTCTCACACATTTAAATAGATAAAATTAACTAAACTCTTGTCTTCCAACCCCTTTCTAGTCACAACATGTGATCATGCCATCACATTGCTGACTAGGCCTGAATGCTCCTACATCAGAGTCCCAAAGTTGAAATTTTCCATGACCACCTGGTCATGTGTTCCTTCTGCTGATCATCCACTATCCCAAATTTCATTTTGTAACTAGTCATCATTTTCATCATGCTACTGATTCAATTATTCGGCCACTGTCACTTCTCTTCCTCCAGATTTCCAAATCTTATGTTGCTGCTGCCCTTTTTCCTTACTGAAATGAATTCCTTTTGTTAAGTTCTCTTCTTTTCTATCGCCCTTCTCATATGATTTCATCTTCCACAATTTCTCAACTTCCTCTTTATAACTCATTCTCAACTGAATGCCACTGACATCTGCCTGCTGTACATTCTCACTTACCATATAAATTATAAAATTTCTATCCAAATCTTTTTTTTTTTTTGTCATTTACAATTTTTTGTTTGTACTCTATAGCTCCCCTTCCATTATCATTAAAGATAATCCTTTCCTCTATGTTATCAAGTTCATCTAATAACCTTCTGTTGACATGGTGAGTTTTCACTATACCAACAATGGGGAACTAACCCGATCATAGACCCCAATTAGGCCTGATTTCGTTTGGGATGGTTAGTTCCAATGGGTTTTAAGGGACCTTGTGAACTATAATAGGTTTTGAGAGATTGCTTATTGGAAGAAGAGTTCAATTAAATAGAAAAAATAAAACAACTAACCACTATGTATTAAATCCTATCTACACTACTTACTACTCTAATCTAGTCCTAATTATCCTAATCTATCCTGCAGGAGCAAAACAAAAGGAGGTTAAGCACCATACATAAATCCCATATCCAAATGAATCAACTACTAGTCCACTAAAGAACAAGGTTGTATTAAATCCTAATCACAATTCCATTACATATACAGGAATATACATCCCTGTCAATACAAATAACACTTGCAACTGATGTTTAACAAGTCCAGAATCAACAACCTTCCACGAATTATTAATGCTATTGAATCACATTCAAATAACCAGGAATAAACATGAGTAGTTAGTTATCAATGTGCACAGAGCAAATCACATTTGTCTTCATACCAGCAACAACACATTGATTCTAAGCATATCAGATAAAGTGGAAACAAATTGGAAACAACAGGCTCCTTCTCGAACCAAATGGTCCTCTTTATTCACAATAAATCAAAACTATTTTCTCCAAACAAGAATCCCTCCTCTCCTATCTGGAGGTAGTATTTATGCCTTAGGCCCCCTGACCTTTCATCTTCCCCTATTCTTTTCAATATAACGATCAGAGTACACAGAGGTAGAGCCATTAGTGTCATTGCTGACATGTAGAAGAAGTCTCTAGTCACTGGAACACTTCATTTCCGGGGGAAATGAGATGGTGTTGATTAGAAGAGGATGATTGTGTGTCCTCTCTTCATGATGAGATCTAGGGAAATTTCATTTTTGGAATATGCAATGAACACCTGGAAACCGACTAAGAATGAAAAATGCAGGCTCTTTCAATAGAACACATCCACATGTAAGGGTTCTCTAGATCCTCTCATGCATCTATTACTCCTTGCCTGCAGAAATAAATAGACGCGAGTCATGCTTATAAAAATAATAATAGAAATGCTTTGAAACATAATTCTTGCCTCTATTGAACGTTTATTACATCATGTGAAAGAATCAAGCCCTGGTTTTTAAATTTATGTATGGATTAAGGCCCACAGGCAAAACTCGATTTATATTGAAATCATCGTAAAACACAGAACCAGATGGTATTTTGGAAGGCGTCAAAAGTGGTAACCTATATTGTGAGGATGGCCCCCATTACATTCTTCAAATGACACGTGGTAGCTAGGAGGAAAGAGGATACTTGTTTTCGGGCGGGTATTCCTCGAGCAACTAGTTCAACCGAAATCTGCGTGGACCATTGGATCCATGAGGGGTAGATCAATGGTGGAGGATTGGAGTAGGTGGACCCGAAATATATGAAAATGGCATCTAATAGCCCTAGTGGGTCCACAATATATGATTCCCTTTGAAAAGCCAAATTCTAATGTTTTTCAAAAACATAAGAATATACGGGGAAACCCCGAGTCTGGCCGTTGGGGCGGACTTGAAAAATTATATGCTTGGATTTATAATGATCGACGGGTCGGGGTGGTTATGGTGCGCCATGTATATAGATCTTGAACCTCTCCGGTAGCAATAAGCGATGGGTCCTAGACCCGAAAAATATATATATCATGGCTAATAAACCATTGGGTCTGGAGTATAGGGGAGCACCATATATATATAAACCCCAGGACCCCACCAATTGCAATATCCGATATGGTCTTAGACTCGAGCTGTATATATATAAGTGTTAATATCATTGGCGGGTCCGTAATAATAGTCTTGGCTTTGAAAACCAAGACTTCAATATTTTTTAAAAAAAAAGGGATATATGGGAAAACCATGTTCGGCCATAAGGCTGGACTTGAAATGCTATATGCTCCAGTTCATAATAATTCGTGGGTCTGGTAAGTATTGGTGCACATTATACAAAATCTTTGGACTACGCCAAATGCGATATTGGGAAACGGCTCCGGACCCGAAATATGTGCATTTCGGTTAATAAAATTGTCGGGTTTGGAAGACATGTATTCGATGTGTTTTTAAGCGAAAAGGGGTGATTCATGAATATTTATGAGGATTTCCTTTGTAAATGGTTATAAAGGAGTAAGTTGCGATAGGAGGTTTTTATTTAGGTTGGAAAGGTCACGATAAAGGAAATGAATCGAGGGTTAAGAAGGGTGATGAGAGGACCGTGCAATATGGGTTAGGTAAAAAAGGGGGGGTCTTAACCATTAAGAACTAAAAATTTGGCTTGGAAACGAGTTAAAGTCTCTAGGACTAAAGGAGACCCATTCAAAATTGCTCTCAAGGCATGGTTTGATGGGGTGGTTGTTATTGCCACCACAAATGGTGAACTGTTGGGTGAGCCAGTTATCTCTATTTCCAAATAAACCTGGGATCAATAGAACATCATCATGTTAGGATAAACTTGAAATGAAGATTATATAGATGGACAAGCATAGGTTCCACTTCAACATTAATTGCTTCAGGTGGGATAGAGACAAATAGATTTTACTTACTGATAGGATTTTGACAAGCATTCTCCAATGGTAGTATTGTGGGGTTTATTGACATCCCTTTACCTTTTTCCCACTTTCAAAAATCCTTTTGGGTCCATCACTGGTTTGTCCATACCTGTTTAGGTGTGTACCTCAGCTCTTTATTGTTCATCAAACTTGATATAAATATGTTCATCTGCACTTTATCTAAGAATTTCAGTGTTGTATTTTCATATGATTGAATGGGGCACAATCACAGGTCTTGCCATATTTTTAAACTGCTTAAGCAAGGTTGGGCTTGCTGTATCAGCCGGTACTCTAAGCCCAGCAGTAGTCCCTACTCTAACCAGCTTCCGAAACAACCTGTCCTTGTAGGTTGGAACAAGGACCTGCTATTTCATTTTCTGTTAAATAAGTCCTTCCAATTTCAGGCACAAGGACTAGAGCACAATTAAATTTTCCATAGGTATATGACAGAACGTTTAGCCCATGAAAGGAGGTTCACATGCAAATCACAGGTATTGGGAAACTTAGTGTGGTGGATGGGACCAATGGACAATGACTATAAACCTGACAAGCAAGTATGGGCTGGGTCTGAATGGGATTTTAAAATGCAGTGTTCCTCCATGCCAGTCCAGTTGTAGTTACACATTTTTTCTTTTATAAGGATGCCTCCACATGCTCTAGATATCCAATTTATCAACATATCTCACACAGTTCCCAACAGATGCCAATGAGTGGTTTCGGTTTGCATTCCACCACTGATTTTCAAGTTCTCATGGGATTATTGAAAATTTGTATGATTTTCAAGGTACTGATGGATTTAGAAACGACAAAATCATCAGCAGGTTAATGAGGAAGGGAAATGCTAAAGGTCATGAATGAGGGAAAATCTGAGAAAGGTAAGAACATGATGGGAGGGCTGAAATCAATCGGCTTAAAAGGACTATTATTCAAAACACTAGGAAAATAAACTCTAAAGAAAACAAAAGGAAAAGACAGAAATGCAACTAAAGTAACCACAAAAATAAAATGAATTCTAACCTACTCAGGAGGTAACCACCATGTGGTGGCTACTAGAAGTATCTCTTGAGATGTTGGCCATTAATAGGGAGTTTTTCAATTTCTCCCTATAAAGTTTTCAATCTGTAACTTCCCTAACCAATCTTCTCCTCAGCATGGAATGGGCCTAACCACAAGTGTTGGAATTTTCTGTGTTTACCATTTGGCTCACTCAACTTGTACCATTTTAGGAACAACTCTCCTATTTGGAAGTCTTTATCTCCTGCCGGATGATGATCAAACCATCTTTTCACAATCATTTGGGGATTTTTGAATTTATTTATGGTTTTCTCTCTCAATTCTTCCAACTTCACCAGTTGGTTGATCCATTCTTGGAGTAAGGCTGAAGGGTTTCCTCTTGAAGCTTGGGAGAGGTGTAAAGGGGGAAGGGCAATGTTGGGAGGCATGATGGCTTCTTTTCCATAGACGAGGAAGTATGGAGAGTTTCCTAAGGCAACTTTTGGGGTGACCCTATCGGCCGAAAGGTCATTTGTTAGGGCATTGTGCCAGTTCCTCTGGTTGTCAGCGACAAACTTGCAGATTATGCGAATAAGGTTTTTATTTGAAGACTGGGCAACTTCATTTCCTTGGGGGTAATAGTTTGATGAATACCTCATGTGGATTGATTTATCAATAGAAAAATCAGTCAATTTCAGTGATGAAAAGTAAGAAGCATTATCAAATGCAAGAGCGTCAGGGATGCCATACCTATTGATAATGAATTTTTCAATAAATGATATTACCTCGTCTTTGCTTACCTTCCGAAGTGGGATGGCTTTAGTCCCTCTAGTGAAGTAGTTGGTTGCTGTGAGTATATACTTATGTTGCTGCAAAGATTTTGGGGTGATCTCGCCTATGACATCTAGGCTGCATTGCTGGAATGGGCGACAAATCATAACAAGCCTAAGGGAGACAACAGGCTTTCTTTCTCGTCTTGCGGTAGTTTGACACACCCTGCATTTGTGAGCATAAGCATGTGATTCTTTGAACACTGTGGGCCAATAATATCCCACTCTTAGTATTTTGTGAGCAGTGGTCTCTTCGACATAGTGACCACTTGTTGGGTCATCATGCATTTCTTTCGAGAGATGGGCAGCGTCATCTTTTTCCAAACATCTCAACCAAATTCCATCATAAATTTTTTTGTATAATATTTTATTGGCCAAATGATAGTGATTGGATTTCAATCTGAGTGCTCTCCTTTGTGATGTGTCCATGTGTTCAAGACATGATCCCCATATCAGATAGAAGCATATGTCATAGTACCATGACTCCGGGTCCAAAAGGGCTTTCAATGTTTCTCACTCATACATCGGGGCTCCGTTAATCCACAGGGGCTCCTCCCTGAATTCCATTTGTGTATATTGCATGCTCTACATTTATGTTTCTTTGGACACTCCTTCTTTATCTGCCAAGGTTTCTGTTGCTAGCCTGCAAACTCTCTCCCCTCGAACTACCTGTGCCGTCTTAATCTCAAGGTCAAACTCTTGAAGGGTGGTTATCCAATTCCCTCTCCGTTCATCCATTTCCTTCTGCACGAAGAGGGCTCTTACAGCAGGATGGGGAACAATTACTTTAGTCTTGGAATTTAGTAAATAAGGGCGGAAATGTTTTACATCTTTGAAAACTGCAAAGCCCTGTTTCTCCACATCTCGGTAGTTGAGTTCTGCTCCTTGGAGATTAGATCTCATATAAGAAATAGGGACTTCGTTGCCTTCGTTATTTTTCTAAATGAGTATTTTAGCATATGAAACATCAGAAGAAAAAGTGTACAAGGATAATTTCTTGCCGAAATTGGGGTTTACCAATGCAGGAGCTTCAACGATGACTTCCTTGCTTCGTCGAAACACTTTCTTAGCTTCATCACCCAATTTATACACAACGTATTTCTTCATCATCAGCCGCATGGGGTACACTATTTCTGTGAAACTTGAGACAATTTTTCTAACGAAATTGATCTTCCCGAAGAAGGATTGAATGGCCTTCTTATTTGCATGGGGTTGTATTCTCATGATGGTCTCTATTCTTTCAGGATCAATAAAAATCTCTTCTTTAGAGAGGATATCACCCAGTAGTTTCCCTTCTGTGACTGCAACGATGCTCTTCTTGGGATTCAGTGATATTCCATACCTTCTGCATCTTTCAAAAATCTATCTCAGTTGATAAATATGATCCCTTTTGTTAGATGAATACATAGTGATGTCATCCATGTATAACACTACTGATTTGTTAATCAACCCTTGGAAAGAGATGTCCATAGTTCTCTGAAATGTGGTGCCCGTGTTAATAAGTCCAAAATGCATTTTACGATATGAGTAGGTGCCCCATTTAGTGTTGAAGGTTGTCTTCAGCTGATCCCCATGTGATACCAATACTTGATTATCTCCTAAAAACCCATGTAATAGGGACAACGTTTTAGACCCAGAAATGCATTGAAGGATGTGTTCCATAGAGGGGACGGGCTAGATATCGATTTGGGATGCTTTGTTTAGGTTTCTAAAATCGATACACAACTTGATATCTCCATTTTTATTCCTTACTGCAATGAGATTGGCTACCTAGCGTGTGTGTCTAACAGGAAAAATGATTTTATCATCCAACATTTTGTTTAATTCTTTCTTCATGAATGGTTCTAGGCTTGGATGCATCTTACGTAGCTTTTGTTGGTAGGGCTTAGCCTCATTTTCTAAAGGAATCACATGTTGCATAATGTTGGTATCAAAGGTTTTTAGGTCTCCATCTGTCCATGCAAAGGCGTCCTTGTATTCTTTAATAACTTGACAAATGTAGCCTTTTCTAGTGGAGAGAACCCCAAGCCCAAATTAATAATTTTTGGGTCTTGTTTGGCCCCAAGGTTGACTAATTCATACTTCATGGATGAGCTATGAATTTTGCAATTAGTTGGCTTCTTGAATTTATCATACAGGTCATACAAGTCCTCCATCTTGACAGTTGACTTTGGGATTGTATTGAACTGATCATTTTCCTCACCTTACCTCTCATTCATAAGCCTACCATGTTCTTCTTCATCGATGACTGCATTCTTGAAAGTCTTCTCACAGTGCAAGAATTCAAGGATTTGCTCGTCATCTTCAAACACCTGCCAGTTTGAGATGTTGTCAGGCACGGATGGTCTGAAAATCAATTCAACATAACATTTATTCTTCTTTAATCTAAAATAAGGAAAAAGTTTAGCAGTGATACTAGCCATCATATTTGCATCTTGGTTTTTCCCTCGTGGTATATGTGTGATATTAAAAGAATCAAATTGTCAATTAAGCCCCATACCTCATGCTGGTACCTTACCAGGTGTAGCGAATTGTAGTGTATCCTCTTCCTTAACTGATTCACGATTGTCTGTGAGTCACCGAAGACTTTAAGATTTTTCACTTTCATATCAATGGCTTTCTTCAGGCCCTGCAGCAAGCCTTCATATTTTGTTTTGTTGTTGGTGCATGCAAACTCCAACCAACTGGCCATCAAATACTGGTTCACTTGCTGGTCAATAAGGGTTCTTCCATCACCTGCACCTTGAAGGCAGTTAGAGCCATCAAAATAGAGTGTCAAAAATAAAGAATCTAATGTTACACCAATTGAACTCTTATGTACAAAATTAGTCCTATCATCTACTATAATACAGGATAGTTCATCAGTTGGATTATGGGAGGGAGTTTCCAACTGTGTGTATGTCAAAGTCTCTTCAACTATTTCTGCATGGAATTCTCCAAAACAGGTTTCTGTAGCATAAACATTGAAACTATAGTTCCCAAGGATGGAGTTGGTAAAAATTACAGGTTGATTGGGACCATTTAACTCTATTACCACATACTTCATGTATCTTTCTCGACCAACACTCAACATATCACCTTTTCGCATCTGAGACAGCAAGAGATGGGACGAATAGTTGAGAAATATCCATTGATTTTTGCTTACCAATCCGTACTAAGCAGCATTCCATAAGCCTCGAGTATATCGACTACCACTATATCAATGAATTCTGTGTACTGTGGTTTAGCAACCATCAGAATCAACACATATTTCAATTCCCGAATCACTTTGACATTTGTCTTCTCTAATTGCATAATTCGAGTCCTAGTTTTCTTGGGTATCACATGTAGTCTTTTGGCAACAAAAAAATTCATCACAGTGGAGGAGGCACCAAAATCTACAAAGAAATTTTGTATGTTCATGTTGAGGATTTCAAATGTGATAAGGAAAGGTGGAGTCATGGATTTAGATTTCCTCCGTATCATGGCTGCACTGACATCTTGGGGGTTTTGATTCAATTTTGATAAGGTCACTTCCATGGCTATTGGCTTTTTGGATGTGATGGGAGTACTAACAGGTCTAGAGACTGACTTTTGGGTTTGGCTACTCGGGGTGGTGGGAGTTTTTCAGTTCCACTCATTCATATATTTCAAGAGAAAATCACTTTTATGCGGTTAATTTTAACTAATCAAAATATGTGATATTAGCCCTAGATTTCTTAAGATCATCCACAATATTTTAATCAATGTTATAAATATGATAGGGCAGAGTGAACATACTGGTTTTACCATTCTTAGGAAGGAGCTTACCATTTTGAGTCGACTTTATTGCAGCAGGAGATGCAATTTCTTTCTCTAGATGGTTTGCTACTGGGGTACTCTTGGACTAGCCACTAGATTTACCCTTCTCAATAAGGACTTTGGGATCAGGTGCCTTCATAGGGTGGAAATCTTTCTTTGCTTGATCTATAGGCTTCATCACACCCGTAAGCGGCCCCTTACTTCATGTGTGGATTTCATTAGTGTGGATCTCTGCCATACTTTCTCCTTGGTCATCATCATTCTCGTTTGTATAGAAATCTCACAGTACATTGATTTGAGATTCTTCTTCCAAGGGCTCCTCTACTTGGTATTCTTCCTCATCTTCTTGTTCCACCTCTAGCTCCACTATAGGTTCTCCTTGGTTAAGGAGCGATTCGATAAGAGCCAGCTCTTCTGCATTTAAATTCCCTTCATTGGGTGGAACAGGCAGTGCAAGTGGACCATGACCACCTTTTTCCTTCTTACGATAGAAAGGTTTCAAATATTTTTTTGTTTTTATACTCTCCTACACTCCCGCTTTTACTCTCTCTAGAATTCCTTTTCATATCGATGACTGTATTTGTCAGCTTCTTAATGATCTGATGCAAACCTTCTACATATGTGGTATCCTTTTCTTTGGTTTTAGCCCCATTGTTATCACTCCTATTATTATTCTTGGATGCCTGAGAGGCTTTCTTTTCACCAGTTGTAGGGTGGCATGCTGTGAGACTGAGCATTTCATTCTCGACCTTTACTGCTTAATAGATGGCACCTTGTAAGGTTTGTGAGTTACTCCTCTTGACCAACATCACAGTAGGGACGGGGAGAGTAGTGATGTAGAATTCCCTGAGCACCTCCTTAGTGGGTCTAGTGGTGGTTGGGATTCTGTTGAACAAGGTGTTGAACTAGATGTTGAAATCCTTGACCTTTTCTTTCGTTTCCATTCTCAAATGGGATAGTTCTAGAACTAAGGCTACAGGGGTTATGTGATCGCCATACTTTTCTAAAAAGGCCTCTTGAAAGGTAACCCACGAAGTGATTGATCCTATTCTCAAGCTAAAGTACCATGTGGAAGCTGCACCAGTCAGGGTAAAAGGGAATAAGCGATAAACGATATATTCATCAGCTACCCCTAGCATGCGCACGACCAGGAAGAACGAATTGATATGGTTTTCAGTGGTGTCTCCCCACTCAGGGTCAAATTTAGGAAGTACCATTTATGCATTCTTGGGTAAGGGATGCTACTGCCCAGGTATCGCCATGACATCCTGAGTGAGCTAGGGAGGTAGTGCTCCTAGAGGAGGTGGGAGTTGGTTTCCACCCGATTGAGGAATATTAGCCATATCGAGGATAGGGATGTTCTGGTTAAGGATTTTTTTGTTAGGATTTTCCAAATCATGCCAGGGATTGCCTTCAGACAGGGAATACTTAGGGATTTCTTCCCAAGGAGAGTTGACACTCTTTAGAGAATCAAGCAAAATATCTTCAAGAGAAGGTGTTGTAGATGTCTCTTCGTTTATGTGATATACCCTTGGTTTTCTTTTTGTTGTCGAAGGTAAAGACTGAAAGATATGGAGCGATGATAGGGAACAAGCGTAAGCTCGAATAAGTCTTCTGACTAGTTTTTCCTGAGTGACAGGATACTCCCACAATGCCTCTTCTTCAAAATGAGGCTTTTCCAAATGAGAGGAAGGGTCTTTTTGACCTTCAAAATCCATGTATTAATTTTTTTGAATCCATGCATGGCACTTATAGATGAAATCTTGAAAAGTTGTGGACGGAGGTTCAGGCCCTCCTTCTAGTGCCAATTTGTTGAAATGGCGAATTTTCACTATACCAACAATGGGGAACTAACCTAACCATAGACCCAAATTAGGCTTGCTTTCGTTTGGGATGGCTAGTTCCAATGAGTTTTAAGGAACCTCGTGAACTGTAGTAGGTGTTGAGAGATTGCTTATGGGAAGAAGACTTCAATTAAATCAACAAAATAAAACAACTAACCAATATGTATTGAATCCTATATAGACTACTTATAACTACTCTAATCTAGTCCTAATTACCATAATCTATCGTGCAAGAGAAAAACGAAAGGAGGTTAAACACCATACATAAATCGCAAGTCCAAATGAATTAAATTAGTGGTCTGCTAAAGAACAAAGTTGTATTAAATCGTAATCACAATGCCATTACTTATACAGGAATATAAATTCTTGTCAATACAAATAACACTTGCAACTAATGTTTAACAAGTGTGGAATCAATAAAATTCCATGAATTATTAATGCTATTGAATCACATTCAAATCACTAGGAATAACCATTAGCGGTTAGTTATCAATGTGCACAAAGAAAATCATATTTGTCTTCATACTGGCAAAAACACATTGATTCTAAACATATCAGATAAAGCGAAACAAATTAGAAACAACATGCTCCTTCTCGAACCAAACAGTCCTCTTTATTCACAATAAATCAAAATTGTTTTCTCCAAACAAAAATCCCTTCTCTCCTCTCTGGATGTAGTATTTATGCCTCAAGCCCCTTGACCTTTCATCTTCCCTTGTTCTTTTCAATATACTAATAAGAGTACATAGAGGTAGAGCCATTAGTGTCACTGCTGACACGTACAAGGAGTCTCTGGTCACTGAAATGCTTCATTTCCTAGGGAAATGAGCAGGTGTTGATTAGAAGAAGATGATTGTGTGTTATCTCTTCATGATGAGATCTGGGGTAGTTTCATCTCCAGAATACGCAAGGAACACCTAGAAACCGACTGACAATGCCAAAGGCTGGATCTTTCAACATAACACATCCGCATATAAGGGTTCTCCGGATCCACTTATGAATTCGTTACCCCTTGCCTGCAGAAATAATAAACACTAGTCATGCTTATAAAAAATACAATAGAAATGCTTTAAAACATAAGTCTTGCCTCTATTGAACGTTTAATACATCACGTGAAAGAATCGGGCCCTGATTTTTATATTTATGCATATATTAAGGCTTGCAAGAAAAACTTAGATTATATTAAATTCACTGTAAAACATAGAACCAGATGGTATTTCGGAAGGGGTCAAACGTGGTAACTGGTATTGCAAGGATGGCCCTGATTCCGTTCTTCAAACGACACGTGGCAGCTAGGAGGAAAGAGGATACCACTTTTTGGGCGGGTATTCCTCGAGCAACTAGTTCACTCAAAATCTGCGTGGACCGTTCGATCCACGAGGGGTAGATAAATGGTGGAGGATCAGAGTAGGCAGACCCAAAATATATGAAAATGGAATTTAATAGCCCTAGTGGGTTGAAAATATATGATTCCCTTTGAAAATCCGCAATTACAATGTTTTTTGAAAACATAAGAATATACAGGGAAACCCCAAGTCTAGCCGTTGGGGTGGACTTGAAAGCTTATATTCCTACCTTTATAATCATCGGTGGATCTGGGTGGTTGTGGTGTGCCATATATATAGATCCCAAACCTCGCCGATAGTGATAAGTGATGGGTCCCGAACCCAAAACATATATATATCATGGTTAATAAACCATCGGGTCCAGAGTATAGGGGAGCACCATATATATATAATCCTCGAGACACCATCGATTGTGATATGTGATATGGTCCTGGATCCGATGTGTATATATAAGTGTTAATACCGTTGACAGGTCCATAATAATAGTCTTGACTTTGAAAACCTGGACTTCAATGGTTTTTTGAAAAACAAAGGGATATATGGGAAAACCATGTCTGGCCATAAGGCCAGACTTGAAATGATATACGCTCTAGTTCATAATAATCGACAGGTCTCGTAAATAGTGGTGTTCCTTATACAAAAGGTTTGGACCAGGCCGATTGAGATATTGGGATACGGCTCCGGACCTGAAATATGTGCATTTCGGTTAATAAAACTATCAGGTCCAGAAGCCATGTATTCGATGCATTTTAATGTTGATTGTGGTAAGAAAAAAGGGGTGATTCATGCATATTTATGAGGATTTCCTTTGTAAATGCTTATAAAGGAGTAAGTTGCGATAGGAGGTTTTTATTTGGGTTGGAAAGGTCCCGATAAAGGAAATTAATGGAGGGTTAAGAAGGGTGATGAGAGGACCATGCAACAGGGGTTAGGTAAAAGATGGGGGTCTTGACCATTAAGAACTGAAAATTTGGCTAGGCAACGAGTTAATGTCTCTGGGACTAAAGGGGACCCATTCAAAATTGTTGTCAAGGCTAGTTTTGATGGGGTGGTTGTTGTGACCACAACACCTTCACAGAAAAATAACTTCATATTAAATAAGCATGTCATTTGCATATGTTATGAAATTGTCATCAATTTTCATTCCAGTACTTTCCTCTATATCATACGGTGTTCCTTGTTCTAACACAAGACTATCATTCAATAGCTAGGATTTCTTGGAGTATATCATTCTGCATTATCGTTTCATCCTCTATACTTATACCTTTGCAACAAAATGATGTTTTTTCATCTTCTCCTACAACAAGAACAAAATTTTGGTTTTCTAAAGCTTCTTCATGGTTTATAGCTTCATAAAAATAATCCACTTTAAAATCATAGAATTCCTTAACTTCTGCACCTGTCAAGTTTATTTTATATTCCTTCATAATTTCCATAGTACTTTCATTTTGATTCTCTACTGAAGATATTTCATTGTGGCTATCATCACAAACTTTCATTTTCTTATCTTCAGCTTCTTTAATCATGACAACTTCTGTGTCCATACCCTCATTCTCAAAATTATTAAATGCATGCTCAAAATATCTTTATATTTCAGTCATCTCTTCTAGTAATCTCACTTCTTCATCAACATGCATAAGCACATTGTCCAATTGTTGTTCATCACCTTTCAATCCTCAAAACATACAAAACATGTCAGTTGCAAAAGTGCAAGGCTCTTCATTTGAAGCCTCAGTGATCAGTTCCTCATCCTTCTCTGAACTATTCTCATAGTTCACTAAGTTATTGAGAAATTCTTCCTCAACATCTCTGATTTCTTCCTCATCCAAGAAAACCTTTGGGACTGCAACTTCTTGACTATGCTTGGCAACTTCATCATAAGTTTGTAGAATACCTTCCTGTTCTATACAACTTCCTCCAACACTCAGTTGATCCAAATAAGACAACAATGTCTCTTCCTCTTCCCTGATAAGACTTTGATCTTTCAAAGATTTCCTTGACTTAACTTCTTCAGATAAGTTCTCTGTGTCAGCTTTCCTTCTCTTCACTTCACAAATCTACAATGCATTTTTTCCTTTCTTGTTTCCATTTCCCATTGGTCTTCTGTCCATGCTAAAATTCCTTCAAATATGATCCAATAAGTTTTCACTAAGAGAAGACATAACCATTTAGCCATACCTTTTAATTTCCTCCACCAATTAAAGTCTTGAAAGTCTTTATGAACATCCTTTTGTGCTTTTCTTACCTCTACCTATTTCACCTTTTCATACACAGATTCAAAATCATTAAGCTGCATACCTATAATTTTAAATTTACAAAAATAATTAATCCCAAAAATATGATATCCTCTTGTCTGTGAGGATGCTACCAGCACATTCCTTTCGTTCTAATCTACATAGATCAGTTCTACACCACTATCATCACTACCTTCATTGTCTCCTTCCCCAAGGAGAGATCCTTTCTCTAGTTCACAGATGTATTCTACTCCTTCATTCTCAATTGTTCGAAGTATTCCTTTCAATACCAGCTTCTCTAAATGATTGAGTTCTACCTTCATCTCAGCCAAGTCTCTATCCCTTTCTTCTTTACTCATTCCTTTGAGTCCAACTACTATAACACTCTTTTTCCTCTATCTCTGACTTTCCTCTATACCCCTATCATGACTATCAATAGTCAGTTCCATTTATTCCTCTCGTGAACTTTCCTTGTTCACTAGTGAGCTACAGCTAGCCTTTTTCATTTCACCTGTAACAAGTCTCCTTCATTCCTCACAAAACTTTCCTGAATTCAGCCTTTTGGCACCTATTGGCTCTTTCCTCGAACCTTTCATGACTAGCAATTTTACCCAACACTCATCTTGTTGGAACTGTTATCTCCTATCCACAATCACAATTGTGGAGCTACCTCAACAACTTCTACTCAACCACAGTTGAAAGTTTTTCTCATCTCCTCTTGAACACTCCTTGCTCTAGGCTTTGCATCTTCAATTGCTCACTTCCTTATTCATTTAGTAATTTCATTTATTCTCTGGTACTATCACCTTTACTCATCTGAGAATTATTCTTGCTCTATATTCTTTAACATAGCTCATATTCTATGATGTTGGTACAATTCATTCTATCTTTCAACATTTCCACTGCTCCTATTGACCTGCACAATCTTATCTCAAGATACATCAAAGCACCTTTGAATCCTATAATATTTCCTTCAAAGATGTCTTAAAATTAATTCCCATTCCATCAGTTAAATATTTGCCAAAGGATTCATCCATTCACTATTTCATTTATACTTTCCATTCAAAATTCTCCATAAAGCTAACAACTATTTCCCATTTTACTTTTCATAATGGACTCTTCAAATTTCAAGATAAATTAAGATTAGATATGAATTTGAATTATTTTACCAATTCATGGCATACACTATCAATTTCTTCTGATAACCTGTTTGTAATAAAATCATGTTTTGCATCTAGAATTTCCAAAATTTATTCCTTGTAGTGGTTCTTCCTTCAATCCTATCGAACCCAATCTCTGTTCTATCAATCATCAATATCATTGCCTTCAACAATACTTTAAACAATCCTCAATCATTCTCAGTTTTCACTAAATTCTTCAAATCATTTAAATGACTTCAATGCCAAAGCAAACCACTCTTCTATTTAGCTTTAACTTCTAAGACTTTCATTTCAATCAAATCAATCATGCAATCAACTTACCCATAAATTTAATTTCCTTAAAAGGAAAACATCTTCTCCTTTGAAATTTCAATCCCTATTGTTCTTTAGACATTCAAAACACAGTTCTGCAAAATCATCAAAGTAAACACTCTTAGGAAACCTTCCTTAGTGATTCACTGCTTCTCCATTCTGATCTCAGTGTCCTTTGTAGTCTGATCCCCATCTGTATCGAATTCACTTCAGTGCAAATTATACATATGCTAGAATTAAAATTCAGTCTCCAAACCAATCTTTACAGAGCGTTGATGTAGCTCTGATACCAAAAATGACGCAGGAAACCCTGATCACATGCAAATCCCTCCATATACAAACCACCTAGGACCTCACATCTTGCCTTCATATGCATATAATCAGGCATGGACATAGTGGTTATACCCAAAATCACATATTGGAATCATTTTCTTTCTTTGGACCTTTAAAAACTTGGGCTAAACAACTTTATCATAATACAAAGGAAACATGGGAAAACCCTGACCTGAACACATAAACTAGAACTCAAATACATAAACCCACTTTTATAAATCTTTCAGGTCTGCCCTTTACATATGCTTTATCGCATCCTCCGATCTCCGCATTTACACCGAATACATGGAAAAACTGTTCAAAAGCTTAAGGCCAAAACTCAAATGGAATTGAGTCCGCCTCTATAAAATCCATCGAGTTTGGTTTTGGAATTAACCTTCATTCTTGTTCGTGTCTGATATATGTTCGATCGTCCGTTCAGTGAATGGTACAATCATTCCCGGATTTCAATTTAATTAAATCACTGCTCATAACCTCATCGGGTCCAGTTTCGAAAAAATGCTTACGGCTTTCAAAGCCACTCGAGAATCCAATTATCATCGCTGGAAACCACCCTCACTAACTAACAACTTTTTTGAAGCGCAATCAATGATTTGATCTCCACCGTTGATCTACTATATGATCCAATGGACCACACTACATCGACTTATCACAATCAGTGTTGGCAAGTGCTTATGGTCTGGTCCATTCACACAGATTTTTGCCGGTGCGATATATTTTTGTTGATGTGATAAAGTGCTCGGATTTCTCTGATTAGATCTGGTCTATTGATTTTATAGATCTAATGGCCATTGTGCATCAATCCATCTACTCCCTCTTGGACTTGATCTCACTTGTTTTTAACGGATTCTGTGTTATAAACACAATTCTCCTCCACACTCTGTTTTCATGCTCAACTCCTCATATAAACTCTCTGTGGTATCTACGGATAAATGACTGGGGTTGAAGTGACTCAACCACTATATAACACTATGGACCTTAATAAAGTATTGAACACTGCATTTTATAACTTAAGACATAGAAACAGAGCATAATGCTTCAGTTGTTCCATAGGTAAACAATACAGAGACAAGCAAATGATTTCAAAAGAAATGGCCCATTTATACACACACAGAATTAATTATTCAATATAATGAATTTACATATTCTCATCCCTCTGGCTCAATTACATCAATAAAAGGCCTTGTTTCAATCTTGAAACACTCACTCTCTCCTCTCTGGCTTCTCTCAAACTTCTAACTAACCTATCTAACCTCTCTAGCTTCTCTCTCGCTAACCTATCCAACCTCTGAATTATACAAAAATATTTCAATTTATACAAAAGTGGATTCATGAACCAATTCTGGTTTAGATCCAGAAATCTCTCACTCTCTCCTAAAGAACCTCTTCAACTCCACTCTTTTCTAAACAAACACTAAATCAAGCTTTCAAATTCCTCATATTCTATTCAAACCAAATAAAACTAACTGTTTGGCCTAATATCCACACAGGGAGGATCAATCAGCCACTATACCCTTTTTAATCATTTTTGACAATAAATAAACACTCTCAAACATTTAAATAAATAAAATTAACTAAAATCTTGTCCTCCAACCCGTTGCTAGTTACAACATGCGATCATGCCATCACATTACTAACTAGGCCTGAATGCTCCTACATCAGGTATGGACATGGTTCTTTGAAGACAAAATACATTCCAAATTCTTACATTCCCTTCTCTACTACATAGTGCCCCATGAAATCCATTCCTATTTTGTGTAATCACTGACCTTCCAAGTTTAGGAATCCTCTTCTCTACATCTTGACTCCCCCATTTTATCCATTACTTGAAAGGATTCCTCGCACATAAAGAACCTTCTCTATTGATGCATAATATTTCCTTTCTTTAATAACACAACACATGTCATGGCATACCTCATTGTGCTCAACACATGTCACAAGGTTCGAGTGTCACCACGATGTCCTAGTTCTTGACATCTTCAACTTCATATGATTTTGTAGAGTACTTTCATTGAAGCTGATATTGTTTTCATTGTAATCAACCACATGTATCGATGATGGATACTTTAGTAGCTCGCCTACATTAATGCATATGATCCTTATGAGATTCATCATAAATTTTTTAACATTAGAGGATATTTCAGCTTAAAAGTGCCCATGAAATTTCCATGTCATAATATGTAACTCAATCAAAATCCTTTAAATTTAAGGATGTACATGTAAACATCTTGAAGGAAAAACAAAAACTACTTGTAGTTTCACTCAAATTTGAAGTGTAGACACTCGCTGGATGCATAATTAATTTTTTCATCCAATGAGTTCCCATTATGCATACTTTTGAGAAGATATACATGACTAAAAATGGAAGATACATTAAAGAAACATGTTTCAACATGATTTTTTAATGCATCTTCATTTTTTTAGTAATGTAAGTATTCTCAAAAGTATACATAATGGGTACACATTAGATACATAATTTAATTCTGCATCCAATGGGTGTATAGAGTTGGAATTTCAGTGGATCTATAAGGAGATAAGCCAAAAATACAATTCAGAAAAAAAATAGTTTTTCATTTCCTTCCAAAATTCATAACTCCTATTTTATTATTTTAACTATTATTTTATTTTTTTTGCTTAGGAGGCCACTTTTATGTTAAAATTTCCTCAAATGATTAAACTAAACCATACTTCAATAGAGAAGTTCTTTTAACTAGTAGTTCACACTTATCTCTATAGTTACCCTTTACTTCATTGTCACTTAAATAAATGAGTGGTATATATGCTGCATAGTACCACACAATATTCAACTCCTTTATCAAACAAAGTCCATACAATCCATTGCTAAGAACTACAATAATTGTAGATCATGTCTCGACTTGACTAGTAGAAAATGGCTAATTAGTTACTAAAAAAATCACTGAAATTTGGAAATACGCGACCATTTTTTAGTTGGTGACCCATAGTAGCTAATTTACATTATCTTATAATGGCAACCAAATTTTAGTCGTTTTTAGCTTCGTCATTAATTACTTGTCTTAATTTTATCATCTAGTAGTATATTTAGTTATAAATTTGATCATTAATTTAGTCATTGATTTAGTCATTCATTGCCACAATTAATGACCAAATATAGAACAAAATATATTACTATACGATCACCCAAGAAAACCAATTAATGACCAAATAAATATGAACAAAATGTTCGTCACATTATAAGATACTATAAATTAGCTACTAATAGTCATATATATGCAAATTTTAGTCACCATTTGAAACCAATTAATGACGAAAGGAATATGACTCAATTTTGGTCATGTTATAAGATACTGTAAATTAGCTACTAATAGTTTAATTAATGCAAACTTTAGTCGTCATTTGTAATCACAAATTGATCATTTGCAGTAGTCATTTATAATTTTTAGTAGTTTCGTACTCATTATATAAACGACTAATTTAGTAGTTTATATTCATTTCATTTATTTTCATTAATAATCATTATAAATGACTAATTTTGTCATGTATTCATTTTATTTTTGTTCTTCATTAATCAATATTAAGTACTAATTTAATAGTTTTAGATTGATTTGATGTAATCATTATTAATCAATACAAATTAATTAGTATGATTTTGTGACTAAATAAAAAGAAATGTCATGCAATGTGCATATTCATCTAGAATGAAAACACAAAGTTACATATGTTAATTACAATACTAAATAATATCCCATGCAACTATAAATAGTTTAACCCCGGATGCGGGTGACACTACGGATAGAAGTGAGGAGACACATGGAAGCCATGTGCTGCCTCAAGCCTGAGACAAGCATTCAATGCGGAACACCACCAAGGAATATAAGAGTGGGTTCTCATGGACGACAATTCAATGCTCTGTCCAGGGTTCAGGTGTGACTGCAGCGAGTAGTTATGGTGTACAAGGTTCGAGGAGGCGATGAAGAGTTTAAGAAAGGTGATGGGGTGGATTGTAATGCGTTGGTTCATGCTCAGAATCTGGTGTTTGATGTTCAGGCTCCTGCTTGGTCTATGGTTTACGGAGCTACAGCTCTCGCCATCCCTCTGTCAGTTGAACGCTGTATCAAGTCTGAAAGGTTGGTTGGGTGGCGTTTCAATTCCTCCAATTCCTCCTATTCTGCATTGTTCTATCCCCCTGGTATTTTTGCAAAGACGGTCAAGCCTCGACAGCGCCTGCTCAGCCGTCGAGGTTCTGGCCGAGGTGGGTCTTCTCGTCCTTCAACTGAAAATCCCCAATCCCACTGCTGTCGATGCCTTTGCCATCAAATTGTTGAAGCCAACCCCCTCTAATCAAGCCAATTCATGGACTCCAGAAGCCCAGATTCTGACTCGGCACCTCTGCCTGCTTTTGGTACTGCCATCTTCTCCTTCAGCAGCTCCCAGGGAAAATCCCGTATCAACGCCCACGTCTCGGTCCTCTTCCTTGAAGAACCTCAGGATGAGGGCGAGGAACACCCCAGCAAGAGGCAGCACCAGGCAGGGAGCTCAAAGGACGTCGAGGAATCCCCAGCGGCTGTTCCAGAGCATGCCGCCACCCCACCTCAGACTCAGGCAGCGTGTTCACCCCTGGGAGACAAGAACGACTTGGATGATTTTCCAACGGCAGAGGAAAGGGAAAAATATGGCTGGTGCAGAATCGTCGAGGAGAAGCCGGATGATTAGTCGTCCGTTCGCTCAGCATCACTCACTCAGGCGCTGCTCAGGTTCCTCTTTAATTTTCTGTGTTTGTCTTGTTGGCCTAATGTATGGTCTAGCTATGTCAGTCTGGTTCGGAAGGGATTATGATGAAAGTCTTTTCTTTTTTGATGCCCCTGCGTGGGATCTTGATGAAGGTTTCTTTAAAGCCCCTGCGCGGGTTGGTAATTTTGATATGGGCGCACTTTTGTGGTTCAGAGCCCCTGCGTGGGCGGTTGGGTATAGTCGCGGTGCCCCTGCGTGGGCTGCTCTATCTGTTAACTTTCAGTCCAAAGTGCCATCCGTGGCCTTTGGAAAAATGACTCAATGACTGTAATTGTTTTCCTGTTCCTGTATATAATAGAATAGTATAGTTTTAACGAGAAAAAAAAAACTATAAATAGTTTAAACCATAAATTATATTATATAAAATTTCAATCATTACAATATGAGTTTCCAACTTAATATTGGATGGAATACAATTTAGACATGAAATATTGTTTCATCAGATCATTATGACGGTGTTTCCAAGACATTGCAAGTGAATTCACCAGTTTTGAAGACTTTACCATCAATCTCTATCTGTGTGTCTTATGTGAGATATTGGCTCTAGATAGGTTCTCTTGTTTCTCTTTTTTCATTTGTCACTCCAGTGTTATTGTTCTCCTATTTCTTCAATTCTTGCTTCTTACCATCAATATTGAATTCCTGTCTTGAAAATGAAAGAAGATACAATGTAGAGTATAAGACATTAAATATGATGAATATCGGAATATAAACTAAGGTAGACTATAAAATATTTATATGACATATAAGTCAACTTCAGCAATGGAAATGCCATGCTTCTCCATAAAAGCAAGCAAATCGAACAAATTTTCTTTAGTTGGGTCGGATAGTGGACACTATGTGGTTAAGTGACCTGTATAAAAAATGAAACCAAAATGTCACCATAGAAAAGAACAACTTAGTAACTCAATATTAAACCTTTAGAGAAAGCTTACTCATAATCAAGCCAAATAAGTTACATGCTAAAAATCTCATAATGTAAATAACATGTGAAAACAAATAATTTGAGTTGTGATGTATAATCCTGGTCATTTCATTCACAACACATTTCATCATCTAATGCATGAACTTGGTAAAGTATATAGAAAACATGTGCTCAAATAACAACCTGAAAGTAAACTTTTCTAATAGTCATGAAATTTTGTTAACAAAATATAGCTAAAAGGATTTCACTTAATATCATGTAATAATAATCTCATATACAATCTTTGGATATTTAAATGGACATGATACCAAGTATTTTCAATTTCATGGTTAAGAAATAAAAGAAAATCAAACGAAATGTTCATAATACAATCCAATAATAAAGATGGGATAGCGTGGAATGTACATTGCAATTATAAAATAGTTGTTTACCTATCCACCTGTGTCTTGTCTAGAATTCTTAAACCAATTCTTTTCGCAAAATAACTACGAGGTGAAATAATCACAAGATCAAAAATCATAGGAATCCCTATTAGAAACATTTCCAAAGTTGAAGGCATAGTTGCCTGAAGGATCTTCAATAAAAATTAAGGATCTTGAATAACAAAATGAATTATATTCAATAAATGCTCTACATTGTCTCCCCATTTTTTTTCAATCCCATTTCCTATAACCTGCCCACATCAGAGTCAAGTAACAATCAAATGAAGGCATTGAATTTTTTTTTAATCTTTTGCATCTATAAACTTTGAATATGATTTCTTTTAGGAACATATTAATTCATATTTCAAGTCTTCCTATCATGAGAAGGTATCAATCAAGTAGGACAATAGAAAAATTGACGTTAATGAGGTAGGAAAAAGAACATATATGAAAAATTTGTATATCGTGTATTTGTAGGCAGATTTTTAGGATGTTCCTCTGCCTTTACTAAAGTAGATTGTAGCTTGGTTAAACTCTATATCCTTTCATTCAACATAAATTTCTACAAAATAAATGTCACATGTTAATATTTCCTTTTTATCAACACGCTACAAATGATAAATTGAAAGTCACATAAAACCAAGAGAAAAACCTTTTCTAGCCAAAACAAACAAGCAATGCCTCTAATAAAACTTTACACCATAGATATTAATCTTCGATGTACTTAGGCTAAAGGTGAGAATATTTGAATCCTCTTTATTTAATATTTAATGGGATATTCATATTTTTACAATGATGTAAATTTGGTGTTAAAAGCAATATAGAAATTCAGGTTATTATTATTTCCATTATTGGTCAATTCCTAACTAGTTGTACCCCATAGTATCCTTTTCGCATGTTATCTTCACATACCCACCAAAAATATCAAATATGAAAAAAAATGACAATTTGGAATTTTTTGTAAAACTATGTCATTTTCACACCCTTCTAATGTATCTGACCAAATGTACCCACTTGAATTTCTTCTTTCATATTTATTTACATCGTAAAAAATATCCATTTTAAAATCCAAGACAACCCCAATATCTTTGGAACCTAACAATCATCCATATTTGCTACAAAGCATAGGAATTATTAATCTTTTATAGTCAAAATTTTTAAAGTATCATTGTTTGACGAAGAATAAAGAATGATAAGGGAATAATAATTCTCTCACAAGTAATTAGCAAGATAAAAAATTCAACTTGCAATCAAATTTCAACGCTGATTTGGAACCAATGATATGACTTGTACATTCAACATTATTATATATAAATATTACTTATATGTAAATATTACTTGTCCTATTATGGATATTACCATATTCCATATATTCTAAAGATTTGTGAGTATAAGAACCTTGTCTATTACAGACTCAGTGAAACCTACTAGATATTCCAGAGAATTAACAACTTTTTGATGATAGCATCCAACCTTTTCATCATGGGGAGACTAGAGAAACATTTCTCTATTTGATTACCTATATAAGGACAAAGCATGATTTATCAAGGCTCTCAATTGCAACCTGACTTTATACATTTGTTCCAAGTTGGATGCATACAAAGTCGAAGCTGATTTTCAGCTTCATATTTCTCTCTTGCAATTTTCATTAAGTACATTATTTTTATTTTGATGGCCTGCGAGATTTTAGAGCCTTATATATGGATTTTTACTTAAATGACTACTCTGAAAGTTATTAGATTTATTGAAGAAATATTACACCTATTATTTAAACTTAAATTCTCTTCATCGATTAGTGTTAGTGAGGGTGTCTTTGAATAAGATTGACCACTACTCTTAAACTTAGCTACAACATGCAATATATTTATCTCAATTGGGTAAAAAATTGTTTTATATTCTTCACAAGTTGTGTCTATTATCTTGTTCGACTTGGTTGTCTTAGGTCGTAGACTAATTGTAATTGGTAGTAGAGAAATTAGCCTCAAGAGAAGGAACTCATATAAAGAAGAGTCATTGAGTTGAGAAGAGGTGGCATGTGAAAGAAAATATTTACTTGTTTTATTCTCGAGGAAATTTTTTATTCAATCTCAATTCGTTAGGGAGAAACAAAAAGAAAAATTCATGCTTGCAAACTAGTTCACATGAATTTCTTTAGTAGAATAAACTAAGCTATCTGTGCGTCGAAGCTAGATGGGAAGATAAAATGAGGAATTTATTTATCTATTTATATGAAAATCTAATAATATTGAACAAATATGAAGAATACTTTCTTGACTTTTAGTCAGATCCTAAAGATGAAAACAGATGAGAAAGTGAGTTTAAGATAGAAAAAATGGCTAAATCTAAAATATAAATTTCTACATAGTTAGTTCGAAGACATCCATACGAAATGTATATTCTTCATGTGAGAACATTGTCTTATAGGGCGATTTTCCTAGTAGTTAGGCAATAAATATTTTATCAAAGGGATAGGCAATGCTAAAGTTTAGGGAGCTCATAATAATTTGTTTCCTTAAATCTATTAAAAGGAATATCATCCACCTTCATAGAGTAGAGTAGTGATGCTACAACACACTACTTAACATAAATGTAATTGAATATCTTAAAGTGGGGCATGACTACTTTAATAACATTTTGTACCTTCATCAATTGCATGCCCCTCTCATTGTTCATGTAATTGTGTGGTTGTAAGGATGCAATGAAAATGTGGGATGGATAAAATTGTGGAAAGAAAGGATGGGGATGGTATGGAAATCAACTGGCCAAGAAGGGGAAAAAATGAAGCTACAAGACAACATGGCTTGAGATGAATGGTGGGAAAACTATGAAATGGTAAACTAATAGTAAGGGAAAAGGAAAGAGGGAAAGAAAGGGGAGATAATCTAATAAAGTTAAGAAACATAATTTGTTTATCCTGTTAGGCTCCTATACCAATCGGTTCTCATTTCTGATGATTGACAATGGAAGTTCCAAAAAATGTTCATCTTTTGTGCTACTAAGGTTCCATTTTTGTGAAAGAAACAGACAGTTAAAAAATGTAAAGAGGGTATGCCTTAAAAGAATAATCAAAAGGCAAGAAAATGAACTGGTCAAAAGAAAAATTAATGAAATGAACCCCAAATAAAGACCATGAAAGTGGCTAATCCAAAATGCCACTGCTACTTTGATGGGTGGTCCAATAGCTCAAGCTGGGCCATACCATGTTTTAAATTGCATGTGTTAGACTAGAAAAGAAGTACCTGCTCAAACAGTTCAAGCTTGACAGATGGCTAGGTGGATAGAGAAAGGAAGGAGCCCAACTTCTTAATCTGGGCCCTTGGAAGTCATAAGGGTAGACTTAGATAGGAGGACATCAAAAAAGAAAATAGAATTATCAGGGTTTGCAAGGCTAAGTGCACCCATCCAAAGGAAGAAAGAATATTAGGTATATTAGGCAGGGTAGGCAGTTGAAGGTTGCAGAAAACAAGATCCAAGCATATGACATGAAAAAACTCACATCTGATCTCACCAGTAGGAGAAGGCAAGAGCAATCGCCTATTTCGCATAACTACCAAAACATCACTAACTTCCCTCATCCCCTTCAAAAGTTTCTTACTAACATCCCCTTGAGCACTGCAGGATCTGCCTGAATAGTCCTCCTTACATTTCTCATTTATAAATTTCATGACAAGTTGTGACTTCTCTCTCAGAAAAGAAGCCACATTTTCTGTCCAAAATCATTCTTCACTCCCATCTGCTTCTAAATCTAAGTTTACTCATTAAACTTAGCTCTCTATTCCTCTCTCACATCCCCAATCCATATTAAGTTCTAATTTTACTATATAAATCCCTAAGTGCTACCCCTCCCCCTACTATTATAGCATTCTATGCAAAAAGCCCAGAAAAATATATAAATATCCCCCCCCTTTAGCATTATAGCTAATTAGCACTTATATGGGAGACATTAGTCCATCAGGGACTATAGTCAACCCTTACTTGGGAATTACTCTAACCCCTGGTTAGATTAATAACCTACACTAAACCCTCTCCTACCTTTTTTTCCGAAAATACCTATGAAAACCCCCTCCCCACACTCAAACCTAATGATAAATGTTTGATTAAACCCCGACATATTAACCCATATGTGTTTGAAACCAATTAAAACCCCCATAACCAAAGTTTCGAACCCAACATATTAAATATTATTTAAATATGTGGCGGGTCCCCACCCAAACTTGCACGCTGGGTCGGGGCGCCCGCCAGCCGCCAATCTTCTGCTGCCCCCAATCCAAAGGTGGGCGGTCAATCTCAGTTCTCGACCTGCTGTGCTTTAGCGTCCGGGGAGCGGGTGGTTTTGATCCCGTACGCTGCACGCGTGGCAGCCATCGGGGTTGTTTGAAGCCCCTCTCCCCATTACCTCCTTTCCCCAATAGCGGTGCGGGGAAACCAGAAACCGCTCTCCCGCAATCCGCCTCCCCTGTCGCGTCACTCCCGCGTCATGATTCCGTCAGGACCAAGGCTCCCGCCACCTCGCCATGTCGCCCTCCACGCCATCTTGTCGCCCTCATGTCCCTCCACCGTGTCCCACCACGCTAGCCTCCAACTCAGCACACACGTCATCATCCGTACCCGGGCCCCACTGATGACATCATGCTGACGTCATCAGCGGAAAAGCGCCAAAACACCCATATATGTCAAATTTGTCGTTATAAATGTGCAATTGAACTGTTTTGTGTCATTTTCACTGGAAGAGAGAGCCGTTTTACTCTTTCACTCCGAAAATTGCCTCCACGCTGCGAATTCAAAGATTGGGACACCGCCGCTCACCAATTTAGCTGCATTCTCCATCCATCGCTCAACCCAGCAACTCTCGACACTAATTATCCAGGTATTTGCCGAAATTTACCTATTTTCCCGTGTTCTTGCCATTTCTCTGCAAAGTTATCCACTAAATACCTGGTAAATCCTAAATTAAATATTGTCATTCAGTAGATGCTGGCCGAAAATAATCCACTTTGTCCCCTTATTCAAAATTCACTATTGAACAAACATTTTCGGCCTTAATTTGAAATTTACCCCCCAACTGCCCGGCATTGTTTGCTTTTGTCGAGGATATAATTGAAGAACTGCATTTCACCAACTTATAGTCCTGCCCCCCCTCTGCAATTCATCCTCACTGTTCATAATCCTTGTGAATTTACCAGAGTATAGCAGAGGCAAGTCTGCCTAATCTAACTACTCCCCTTTGAAGATATATCTGGAATTACCTGCATTCAGTCTGCCACTTGACTTCTAAAAAGATTTACAAGCTATTACATTCACATTGTTACATTCAGAAACTGCATTCCAAAGATAACACCTAAAGGCTATAAAATGGCTGCACCCACAGCTCTCAGTGTTGCCCCCATGAATCCACCTAACAAAGAGCTTAAGGCCATGCCTCTTGCTGACAGAGATTACCTCATCCAAGATCTTGTGGGTGACAGGAACCATTTACATACCTTCCGGGAATTGACGGACAACTATTTGAGCAACAATGACACATATGGGATATGGGAATCCAATCTGCCTTACTATTTCCTCCCATCTATTAACATTTTTCCAGAAATAATCCACTTATGTGCTGAGAATTATGATCCAAATCATAGAGCTATCGAGTCTCCATCTGGGAGCATACTCTTCCACATCAATGCTGACTCCATCAACCAGATGCTCAACTTCAAACAAACTCAGTTGTTGTATCCCTTCTCCATGAATTATCTACTGGATACAGGTGCCAAGCTTTCCACTGCTGAAATTGAGAAGATCACCAGGACATTTAGGAGATCTGATCGCCAGCCCACAGGGCCACCTCCTTTCTTGCATGTCCATTTTACTGATGTAGGCCAACTTGTGGTTGACATGATTTCTTATGTGTTGGGCTATAAAACCAGTGAGCACATTGATGAGACAGTGCTAGTGTTATTGGCCGCTTATAGCCCAGGCCAACCTCCTCCTTACAAATATAACTTTGCTAAATTCATAGCCAACAAGATACATGACCATCTCTTTAAAGTGGACAGGGAGGGTATATTCAAATATTCATCATATATCTACCACTTGTTCGTGTATTATCAATCCGAGGATTTTCAATGCCCTATCAAGAAGCTAGATTCTAGGGGAGAAAGAAGGTCTGTCATCTTCTGGTCATCAGTTTTCCACCAAGTCCAAGATTCACCATATTCATACTGTGAATTTATTGATCAATTTGTCTACCCGGTCTCTTGCCTATTGATTAGATCCCCTCCTCCCAGAGTGTCATTTGAATTCCATAAAACTCTGTAGCTGTCCAAAAATTATAAAATAGGTGATTGGTACCCATACCAAAATCATACAGTCATCAGAATTTATGGCTGCGAGCTCTATCCATATAGGCTCCCAAGATATGTACCAATGAGACTGTTCGCCTTGGAGTACTATAGGCAGCTGATTAACTCTAACCTCACCCACTTTCATAGTGCCAAGAAGAAAGCCCACCTCAAGTTCAAACCCCACCTAGGCCCCTTCATCATGAACAAAAAAGAGGGATGGAAAGAGGCTGAGAAAATCCTCAGAGATAAATACAAGCTATCAAGAAGCTTTTGGTGGGTCCCTTATGACCCTAAAGGCTTCATCAGTGCTACAAGAGTCAAGTACAAGCTACTAGGCTATGAGCACTATAAAATTCCACAATTTGAGCAGTATGCCAATCAACAAGAATGGTTGCAAGACACATTAGTTGAGGAACTAACTCGAGAAGAAATAATGCAAAGAAATGTCAAGGATTGGGAAAAAACTCTTGACTTAGATTCTGTGCAGCAGGTAATTTTCAAGCAGCCGCATCCAATTGGAGAAGGAACCTCAACTACTACAACTGCACCAGCCACCCAGGCGCCATCTACAATAGCATCAGGCACAGATAAGGGCAAGGGAATAATGGGTGCTGAAGAAGAAATAGTGAAAGAAAAGCCTGCCTCCTCAATTGGGCAGCAACAAGATCAAACCCCTCCACCACAAACAGAACCACCAACAGTGCCTGCATTGCAGACCCCTGCACATGAGGAAAGGGGCAAGAAATGGGATAGAGAAGAGTCCACTCCTGCTAGTGGATCCTCCCAGCTACCTGAAGCCAAGAGGCAAAAGGTTGACTCCCCAGTCATAGAAGAAATAAGCGAGGAAGTCCTTGAGATTCCAAGAAAGGAAGGAGGAGACAGTCAGCAAACATCTACAAGCTCTTTTCAACAAGAGCAAGGATTACATCTTGGCATGGAGGTGTCCTCCTCCACTCAGCAGAGCAAGAAGCCTTCAAGCACCAAGGCTTCCTTGAAAGAGATAAAGGCACAGAATGAGCTGTTGAGAGTGGAGGTATACAAACAATTCCTCAAATCAACACCAGCTAAGCAAGAGAGGTTGATGTCAGTGTATGATATACAAGAGGAAAAGATAATCCTTAGCCACTTCAAACCCAAAGTACTGCAACCTCACTCAGCTGCAGATTTTGTAAAAACAAAGCTGGAAGTCATGGCAAAGGACATTCACCCCATGGGCCAGATAGAGATGCACACGCAAACGTGGGAAATGGTTTATGCCACCTTGGTAGACAGGGCCACAATGGCCCATGAATTGAAAGAATCGCTGAAGAACACCAATATTCAGCTAGATTTCGAGGGAATGTCCTCCATGGCCAAGGACAACAGGATTAAAACACTGGAGGACATCATTGTGGACCTAGGACATGATCCTAACGACCCAAAGGGTGTGAGGGCCCTCATGAAAAAGAAAGAAGATGATATTGCTACATTGAAGAAAAGGTTGAAACTTCTTCCCACTGAGCACCCCCAAATAGAAAAATTGCAAAAGGAAAAAGAGTCTGAAGATCAGCTCGATCTAATAATGCAGCTGAATCAAAAAGTTATTGATCTAGAGAAGGAGATAGAAGAGGCACTGCAAGACAAACAGGGAGAATCAACCTCCCAACCTCCTCAAACTACCTCAACCACTTCCACCACTATAGAGGCAGCAGTAACCCCTGCAAACAACTACAACGACAACAGAAGCAGCAGCAGCAACAACAACAGCTCCTGAGTCCAGCCTAAACATGGATGAATTGAAAAGGATATCAAAGAGCTGGAGCTTCAGGAAACTGAGATCAAGCAAGCCAAGGAAAAATTGGCAGAACTGGAGGCTAAATATGACAAATCAATGATGATTGTAGCAAAGCAGACTAGAGAAATTAAGGCCCTCAAAGAAAAAATAAAGGCCTTAGAGAAAGAGCTCAAACTTGAAAATAATCTGGCAGAAATAAAGAGGATTTTGTGGGCTTGGATTGACCACTCCCTTACTAGACAATGGAAGTCAATCAAGACAGTGCATGAAAAAATGGAATTGATTGGCCAAGCACAAATTGAGAGCCAGAAAGCCATAACAATACTAGGGAACAGGCCTGAGTAGGCCAACATAATGATAAATTTTCTCAACAATCAGACTAAGGAGGAACTGCCAGCCCTGAATATCATTAACAGAACAGATGATGTCCTTACAGCTAAAAAAGTGCTCACCCTCAGAAATTTTGTACAAATTGTAGAAATAAAGTTTCATGAAATGCAGACTGAGGTGGAAGAATACAAACTCAAAATGGGAGCACCGCAAGAAAAGGGATTGCCCAGCCTATTAACCAGCACATGAAGACTGCTCCCTCATGAGCAATATGCTACCAGGATGACAAATTTTATTAAAAATCAAATCACTGCATCCGCCAGTACCTCTGAGGAAACAGGGCCACTAACAGGGTAGGGCCTCTATGACAAGCTTGAAAATCTATTTTTTATTGAACATGATCAATCACCTATTTGAGGTTCCTCCAAATTTTTATAGGTATACAGAGGCAGATGAAACCTTGGTAAAAATTCGAAGACACCAACTGCCTAAAGAGGATTGGTGGCAGGCAATGCTGCAAATTTTTCCTCAGTAGTTTCAATTGATCAATCCTAGCCAGCTTCAACTCAGCCAAAGGAAAAAAACAGAATCTGGACAGCATACAAGGCATCCGAAAAGGGCGACTCAGCATGAAGACAGCGACAGCAGGCCAAAACATAGGAAATGCGCAAATTTTGGGTAGCACCGCTTCAGCCGACTCCATCGGTCACAAAGTCAACATTCTCTGACCATTTTGGACAGCTAATACACTAAGCAATTACTGCAGCATTTATTTTCTTAGCTGCAATCCTCCAGGAATTGGCACAATATTAATGAGCCATTAACTTACCAGCTAGATATTTTCTGATGTAAATTTTGTATATATACCTCCCCTGGCAACGTATTTGGGGTTGGTGATTTTCACTCTAAGGAAAATATATTGTATATTTTCAGATGATCTAATGCAAAAAGCTGGAAAAGCTCAGTGTTTCTTGAATGCTTGATGTCTAAATAATGCTCTGCGTGCTGTTGCAGAATTCCCGTGCTGTCTAATGCAACAATAAGTTTTCTTAATCTATGTTTTATCTTCTTATGTTTGTTTGAATCATATGCATGTTTCACCAATCTAATAATAGAGAAAAAGAATAGTACAGGATATGTTTGTATACACCATGTATTCAATCTCTGTTGTTGAAATGTTTTCTTCAGAATTAATCATGAACATGAATTCTTAATTGCTCATGTTTATATCAATTCTATAAATATGAATGTTATGCAGGAATTCTTCAGTGCTCCTAAGTAATATTCCCACTGTTCTCCATATCAGCTTACTGAAAGATCCTTAGCTATCTTTCACGCCCTGATTCCATCACATCCATTTACAGATTTAAAGAATTGTTCCTTGGACACTTATCTGGATCTATAACATCACTGTTGTATCAACACATACATATCAAGCAATTAAACATCACTGACTCCATGCCCAATGGCCTAGATCACCCTGTAAACATATATCTGTTTTGACTGAAATCATCATCCAGCAAAATTCAAGACAAAACCTTGAGCATCATAACTAGCCTAAAATATTATACAAACAAAGTTAAAACACAAAGAGAGAGCCCTCTCTAGTTACAGGTAGGCTAGAACCTGTGACCCAAAGATTGATTAGTGGTTACCTCGGCCGTATTCCCTTCGGAGTCAAAGGGAACAACCTGAGTGATAACATATCCACAAATAAATAAACTTGAGAAAATAAAAATTAGTGAGTCTTAGTTATCACATGCCTATCATCAAAAGAAATGAGTTTAATATGGAGAAAATTCACCTTGAGAAAGTTAATTGTAAATTCTTAAATTCTAGAAACATTCATAAGGAAAATATTGCATTTTCCAATGAATGTCCTAGATTCAGAAATGGCTCAGAACCCTAGAATATTGTCCATATCATTGTGGAAGAAGAGATAAAGGGTCTCCCTGTATAGTTTGAACATTCAGAGTCTTAGAAAACTTCATATATTTTCTAGCATTATTATTCAATAATGATATCATTATCCATTAAGAAAATTGGATTCATACCTTGGATGTAACCACAAGTAAAAAAAACGTAACTCTACTCCTAGTCTTGTGATAGCAATGCTTAGGCTACCTCTTCATCCCCAAATCTTAATGACTTTACATTGATAGCATATGCCATAGTGTTTCCATATTCTACAAATACTAAAAATGGTTTTCCCTACACAAATATATTTAATGGGGTTTGTATTTCCTAGGTTTCTTATTAGTACAAAATTCCATTTTTCCTTTTCTTGTTCATACATATTGCACTTTGTTCCCGTCTAATTATGAACCAAAGTTTGGTTAGATAACTATATTGTCTACGTCAGTATGGGTGAACAGGGTAAATGCTTCCATGAAAAGTTGGAAAACTATGTTAAGCCACATATTCTAGAAAATTTGACATACTTCATTTGCGGCTACAACCACCAAAATGATAAGAAATTGAACATGTTTTATTTTAGGTGAAATATTTTTTCAAGTTGGATTTTCCTAAGGGAAGATACAAGTGGGGGTGGGGGGGGGGGGTTTCTACTTGATTCATATTCATGGAATAGTTGGGTTTCATGAGAAACTTGTAGCTATTTAAGAGGAAGGTTGAAATTATACTAGAGGTTTTGGCCCAATCACAAGGGGTGAAGGCACATTTCAAATATTAGATGCTCCATCATATGATGGGAGTAGGTGACTGAGAAAGGAGTTAGGAAGAGTCAATAAGAAAGCTTCGAGAATGTCTCCTCGTCGGTTCCTGAAATGTATGTGTTATTGGAATAGAGTGAAATAGAAAATTAATTAATTAATCTCTTGTTGAGGATTGTTGTTGAGTTCTTTCATGTATTACTGTAAACTCCAATTTGAACAATTTCGACATTAAGTGACTTTCTAAAAACGATCCTCACACAAGTTTACAAATGTGAAGGAATACAACCAACTGGGCATATTTTTTAAAAATAATGTTGAATCTATCTGTTTCAAGAGTAATAATAATTTCTTGATAATTTACTTTAATAAGGATTATCCATCCTCAAAGTTTGGTAGCATCTCGATTGTATCAATTAATACAGGGAAAACTATACAAGACATTAAGATATTTGCAGATATGCCAAACATATTGCATGGGGTTTTCATATTCCAATTTGTAACGGAATGATTCAAAATTTGCTGCATAGAGCATGCAAAGTTTTCAAATTAAATGAATACAAGTTTTTGTTTACCCTACTATTCAAACATAATTATTCCTAATATTTTAAGTCCTCGAAATATGGAGATGCTGATTTATATCTAAGAAAGAAAATTTTATTAAAAAATCACTCCAAATATAGTGGAGCACTTTGAAAGCAATTTGTTCTCTCCATTGGTAGTGGATAGCATGATCAGTTCATTGCTCTATGTGGCAGTGATTGAATACTTCACAACTACATGGATTGGGGATGGAAGTGCTTCATTTATATTTTGGATTCCCCTAAAGAATAAAATCCAATGAATTTCATGCAGTGTAGGAACCTTACTATTTAGAAAAACTATATCAATTATTGTGCCACAACCAAAAAAAAAGGGTTCAATTTGTGATCTATCAGAGATCATGGCCCAACCCCAAAAGGCAAAGCCACACCTGCCTAGATCCTCCTTCATAATAGGAGAATAAAGAGTGTGAAAGGAGTTAAGAATGGTCCATAAGAAAGCTTGGAGGGAATTCCTCATCGATCTACCCTTCAATGCACCTATGTAGATATTTTGGAATAAAATAGCTCTGATCAATATTTAACTATATATCTACAATATTTCTCTAACATTTATCTAAACACTAATCATTTCCAATATAAAGTTCAAATACTTTATAATCTATGAAACAATACCTTTCTTTATTGTCTAAACACTAATGATTTCTTACCTAAGGTACATATATTTTGTAACTTGTGTAAAATACCTATGGAATTCACTTCACTGAATGGTACTGTATTAGTGTTATATCAAACTTAGCTGAGGTATTCGAGTGAAATGAATGAAAAAATCTATGCTTCTTGTGCTCATGCAATGATGGCTCAACACATACATATTTGTTGAGAATCAAAAAGTGGAGTTGAATTGTTCTAGCCACAATATGACCTTGATATTCCTCACTTCTTAAACTTCACCCAATGTTTTATCAATATTTAATGGTATTTGAAGGGACCTAGTGTTGGTATTTTACATTTGAGGGAAGGTGGTAGATCAATAGGTTTACCAAGGAATGTGGAGAAAATACCTTCATGGATTTAGACACAATGCTCCTATATTGTGTTTGGATTCATATGAGGCTAGAGTATATGCTCTCTAACTTTGTCCCTATTTTTTTTGGGTATGTAAGATTTCACTGATGTTTTGTTTTGTGATATCATTGTGCCACTTGTGACAAAGTTAATGAACCTAAAGATTAAAAAATCTCATATATTTCAATAGGATATGGTTCTGCTTCAGAAGTAAATTTTTTACTTTTTCACTGCCTTATTATGTGATAATATTGACTTATACAAAACTTCTTGGTTGTCAAGCAATAAACATATCGTCCAAGATATAGGTTCCCAAGGTGAATATTGTGGATTTTACAGTGATTCCTAAGAATTCAAAGATCTATTTAATCTACATCATCCTTAGAAGTATATGGATTAAGAATTCTTCCTTCAAAATCTATAGAGACAATGCACAATAATGATAAGATATGTGGAAAATAGACAGAAAATCCATTTCTAAATTATCGTTTTAATTTTAGATTAACCAAAATTTTTTAACGTATCTACATGTCTGGTCATAAGTTATGAACATTATTTGGAAGAAATCCATTTGGCATATATATTGCATGAATGTTATGCCACAAAACGGAAGATTTGACAATGAAAATTTCTCCATGAAAATGCAAGAATGTGTGAGTGAAAATCCCTAACATATCTTTATAGAATAGTGGTCGCTTATCCCTTGAGGGTGAAGATAGGAGGAACAATGGTTATTCAAATCTATGTGCCTATAGGAGGTACATGAAACAATGGAAAAGAATCTCAAAATGTAGTCTTCAGATTAACTATTTTCCAAAATTGTAGCACAATCTTCGACAGAAATCTGTTAATGGAGATATATATAGAGAAAAGAAATTCAATATTAAGGTCAATGTATTGAGTTGCAACGAAAGAAGCATTCTTGAAAAGGATATCGATTACTTGGGAAGCATGAGAGGATTTAAGATTGTAACAGAGATACATTAATCTAAGAGGGAGAAGGTAGAATAAGCAAGACAAAAGAATTAAATTCCATTTTATCTTCTAAATAATGGTGTCGATTAATTTCTATGAGCCTTGTTGAGATTTGGCATTATGAATTATATTTCCATGGATATCTACATGAAAACATATCTGTTGTTGAATTGATGAGACCTTCTGGATAGCACATTTGATGCATACCTATGAAGGTTGGGTAAAACTAATTCCAACCTCCATATCAAGGTTGTGATGGATTAACCTAGGAATTTGGTTCCATATGTGTTTGACTCCCCAATGAAAGAGGGAGTTGGCTTTTGAAATGGATAAGAAGCATATTGGCTAATGCCCTATTTGGAATTGGAAGTGTAAAGCTTCCCTTGGGAAAGGGAAGAATGATATCAAGATTCTATTACAGGTCTATGATCATCATGTTCCAATAGCCAATTGGGTTGCAATGATTTTCTGATTAACTTATAAGTGTTGATGATAAAAAAAGCACAACCAATGGTCATTTTGAGCTCTCCTATGATGAGCATAAATTTTTTTTCAAGGGAACCTAGTTCTACTAAGGCAAGGTGTATGACGGGGGTAGGGGACCTGCATTTTGTCAATATAGAGCTCGAACCACTTTAAAATGTCTATTTGAAAGATCTCGATTTCTAGCTAAAGGATATTATCTAGTGCATGACCAATGATGTGTTTTTTAACATCCCCCATGAGCCATATATTTTATAAGTATTGTGAATGTGAGATTTAGGTATAAGCATTCTCAATTTATTTTCTTTAGAGAACTTCAGACTACTACAAAATTGTCAGCTTTATATATTCAGAAAATGATATTGATGTGGGCTATTGCGTTTCATTCCAATGTTGGATTACTTTTGATTTTTGGAAAGTTTTCATCCAAGAAAATTAGAATGAGAAGTGCTTCTTATTCACACAATTGAGTTCCAATGATTTATATATCACTTCCCATATATAAGTAATTGGAGAACCAATTGTTTCATATTTTCCAGCAGGAATGACTTCAACTTTGACATCTTAAGTACCCAACTCTTGAAGAACAACTTGAGTTGTTGTCTCATTATCTCTTGTAGCCATGATTGAGTGTAAGCCCATTTTCTTTAGACCTTCTATGCCAACACGTAGCTCCATTTTAAATGGATTAAAAATGTCCAACGTTTCCACTGCTATTCTATCAAGGCCACCAAAATTACTATTCTAGCATGTGTTTCCATATCCTTTAAATAATACTTTGCAAATTAAGGTGTTGACACTTCACACTCAGATATCACCTTCCAATTACCAACCAAAACATCTATCCCATCTATTAAATGTCTTACATGTTTTCTTGAAAGAGCCTCAAACTTTTGGATGTTAATCAATCAATATTCTTAGTCCCAAGCCCGTTCATATGTGTAGTTGTAGGTGGCCCGCAAAAGAAATGAAAGTGATATGCATAGTTTGCCACTACCCTTGCCAATGAACGCTCACTGATCAAATCCATTTGAATCGATTTTGTTGAATGTGTTTGAAGTGGAGGTGACCATAGAAATCTAATGAAATCTTGTTTGAACCATAGTTGTTGGGAATGGAATCCCCCCGCAACATGGTTTGGAGATGAAAGCCCATGTTTTGAGTAATATTGTTGTGAAAACTACACGAATTGCAGGCGCGGAGCATGAATTGTATGTTAGAGTCATAGGGTTGTCCACCCTAAGTTTTCTAGTGTCGGCCTACCCATGGTCCATGGACCATGGGATTGTATAAATAGAGTGAGGCTCTAAGTTGTAAAGTAGTTAAGAAGAAAGTAGGAAAATCCGAATGGACTCTAGAAGATAGTGAGCATAGAGTAAAGGTCTAAGTGCCTTGGGTCGTAGTAGTAGGAAGAGGCTTTGCAGCTGAGTGCATAGAGGCCTAGAAGAGTCCGCAGCTGAGTGCGTTGACCCCTGCAGCTGAGTGCGCAAGGTAGAGTTGGGTCTGTAACTAGGGAAAGAGATAATAAAGAGAAGTTTGATTCCAAATATCATGTATCTATTTTGATTTATTATATGGTTGATATCTTTTGCAATTGTACTATTTTATTTATTGCGCACACTTGTATGAATGATTAACACTGTTAAGTATAACTAAACAGATACATATAATCTAAGTGATCAACTAATATTGGGTTGAGAGCAAGGGATTGGGTAATGATGTAGATTGAGCCCCGAGTAGGGTTGTGAAAAGGCTGCATCGTAGGCTCTTTGGGGCTGATAGGTCCGTGTAGTGATGTGCGCGTAGGGTCAAACCGCAGAAAACTGAAATTCATCAGACATCTCTAGGGTGCGGAAACCTGGTTCTAGCACCATCCCATACTACGTCGAGTGAGACCTCAATCTGTGCTCCGTGGACTGTTGCTAAAAGGGCTAGTAGTATCGGGATTTGTTTGGAAAAATCAACTCTGAACCTTGGTCAGGCCCCTACGAGCCAAGAAATGGTTCCGTTGTTGGAACCAGGATCTGCATAAGGGATGTCTGATGTTGTGTCAGTGAAATCCAACAAAGAAAGAAACTGAAGGGTGGTTGGACAAAAATATTCACAATTTCGCGGCACAGGAAAATAGGAATCCACAAGTATCTAAGGAACAACTGCCAGAGCACTACTTATATACGGAAATCCATGAAATTTTCTTTGCATCCTTTCCTTCTGAGCTGTATGAGTGGATCGCAAAGCTAGCAGAGAGTCAGGGAAGGTGTAGGCTTGAAAAACCAATTGTCTGGACTCTGGAATTAGTACGCAGACTAGAAGCATTAGAAGATAAGATCGCGTGAATTGTGGATACGACCGTCAGCTATAGTGAGGCAGAACGACGCTTCCTCAAAGGACCGCGAGGTAAGTATATTAAATATTTGAACGCCTGGATTAAGATGCTATTGTGTAAAAAGCAGGTTATGCGAATAAATTAATGTTTGGGACTACACATAGTGTGAAGATCTACAGAAATGGAAGTAGTGAAGAATTAGAAACTAGTCCATTAATTTCACCCTTACAGGAAAGCGAGGAAGAGCTCACAAAATTTTCTCCGAGAAGTGCAGTCAATCTGATAAGGCATTGAATTTTGTGCTTACTAGATCCACCTACACCTCCACCTATCTCACCATCTTCACCTCCATCTCCAACGGCCCCACCTCCACCATCACCAAAATTCATCATGGCGACTGCGCTCAAACTGCCAGTATTGAGAGGAACAACGAATAAGGATCTAGACCAATTCTGGTTCATGGTAAGGGTTGTATGGGAAGCACAAGGAGTGGTGGATGACAATATAAAGAAGGCTACACTAGTAAGTGCACTATAGGATCATGTATTGAAATGATACATTAAGAATTCCAATGACCACCTGAACGCAGGTATCGCAGATATACAGGCCGCGCTGAACAGGTAGTTTAGCAGGGAAAAATATGAGACATAATTGATTATCGGGTTTAAGGAGATCACAATGCTTCTAGGGGAGACTCTGTGGGATCTAGATCAGATACTAAACGGTATGATTTGTGAAGCCAACATGACCTTGACAAATAAGCAACGCCTCGTACGGTTTGTAGCATCAGTAACACCGCATCTAAGAATGATGTTGTCACAGTATAATTTATCCACCCATGACGAAGCTTTGGAGATTACAATGAGACTGCATGAGACGCAATACAAGATCCTGGCCTGGGAGTCCAACAAATCCACAGGCAACTGCAAAATTTGTGTCTGGAAATGCAAAGTTTGAAATAGGACAGGAAAACAAGCCCAGAAGCACGCGAGGAGGTATGGTGCATAAAGTGCAAGGGCCAGGGGCATGACAAGGTGATACAACAGCATTCAACCCAAGAGAAAATCATTGTAATTATGTAGACATAGGGCTTCATGTATTTTTAGGAAATTAGTTTCATAAGTCTTAAGTTAACGTAATATTTAGGCTTTTAAGTGATTTAATTAGATAATGTGAGATGTTTGCAAATGCTCTCGAATAAAGGAGAATATGAGTGGTTAATAAAAACAAAAGACTTAGAAGTTAAATATAACTCTTAAAATAGTTCATGATTCGAGGAATTAGAGAGGGTTCTTAGGAATTAAATGAAATTATAAGTGGACATAGAGGATAGAGGACATTTAGGAGTTAGTTCAGTAGATCTAGGATTCGAACAAGAATAGGTTCAAAGAACCTTTCTTGTATAAATGTAAGCATACAGGCAGAGTGAGGGAGGAGACCAGTAGTATTTGAAGATTAGGCTTATGAGAGAAAGAGAGTCTCTGATATGTAATCAATTGTTTATGTCTATTTACGTAAAGCTTTATTCTAGAATTGTATAGATGTGTGGAATGAATATCGAGTGATTGTATTACATGTAAGTTAATAATTCGCAGGTTCTGTAACAGGGTTGCAGACAAAGTTCTATAGAATGCGTAGAGAGGAGAGGATAGAGTGATAGATAAAGTTTTATAAAAACCCGAGCGTTCAAAATGTAGTCAATCAGAGAACTTGTACTAAGGCTGAAATGCCTTAGATTTGTATTCATATCATATATAATAGAAAAGTGTGTGTTCAGTGGATTTCCATGTATCTGTGTATTTATGTCTTTCTGAGTTCTTCTGTGTGTTGGACTCTCGATCGACCATCGATCACTTAAAGGATCGATGGCGATCCAATGCTTATATGAATGTTGTATGTAAATAGAGAAATGGTAGAGAACTATGCTTTAACACAAAGATTCAATTTATGCATTATTTTAGTCCTATAAGCCGAATTCTAGTTTACACTAAAAATCGGCACAAAACAGAGTCGAGATTGTAATCTGGAACTAATGTTTTATAGACAGGAACCTATACCCTTATCGGGTTTGTAAGGCAACATCGCATTGATGGATTGTTTTAGAAAGGAATGGACCTTCAAAACAGAGCTATGGCGATCACGCGATTAAGCGTGGACCGTCAGATCGAGATTAGGGTTGATGGTCCAAATCTAATCGTTGATCGCAAATACACAGCGGCAAGTGACAGTGGATAGTGGTATGCTGATATGGCGATACACCGATGGCCAATAAGAAATATCGCCAATAAGCCGATATCAACGATCGAAGGTCAGGACGATTAGAGGCTTTGTTGATCAAAGATTGGAGGAGCCCAGTGATAAGGCTTTAAAGTTGTTATAGACATTTTTGTGCCTAACAGCATTGAGCATGAAATTTCCATAATCCAAAGGATCCAAAGTCCCTAAAATACTTTTTCCTGCCCCTAAAGGAACAAGGTCAACCAATGACAGCTTCTCCCAGAAGTTCTCCACCAAAAACAGCTCAAAAATAGTCAAATCAGGATCAATTCAGAGGCTCCAGTAGCTGCCTGCATTGAAATGAAGAGGCTACACTGGCTAGGTGTGTTGCAATGCAGGTTGAAGCACTACCAGGGTGCGCTGAGCGGGAAATGACAAATGGCAAGCTCATTCAACGAAGTGGAAAGACCCTAGAAGCTTCCAGAATCTTCCCCAATGACACTTGCCTCAATGAATTCGACTAGTGATGAGTAAGAGGCTCTCAACCTCCAAGTGGAAGCAAGAACTAACAGAAAGAAGCCACAAGTCAAAACATAAGTTGACTCATCCTCTCTGCTCACATCTATATATGGATCTCTCACCCAGAGGTTCAAGGAGGCTGGAATTTTGTACTTTGCAGAGAATTGTTGTTGGTTTAAGATTGAGATTAGTACATTGGGTGATTTATGCTTTGTTGGAAGAGAGGAAGGGATTCCTTTGCTGGGAGGTAGATGCTAGATGGACTCACTTGGTTGTATCTTCCCTTGGACTTTGTTATCATATCAATAAAGCTATTTGAGTTTCTCTTATATGCTTGTATCTCAATGATGTTTTGTTATATTTGAATATTTAGTTTATATCTGATCGTAAACTAGTTATGAATGTAAATCCATGTCTTTGTGTAGTTTTGCTCTCTTGTGATCTTGCAGGGACTTGGTGGAGCTGGACCAGTGAAAGAGTAGGATGCGGGAAACAAATAAAAGAGAGAGTGATTGGATTGACAAACTAGCGGAAGACACCAGTTAGTTACATCCTTCTTTCTCTATTTACATCTGATAAAGAAGAATACTCAGATAGTTTTCCTTGTTTGTTGCTAAGGCACTATCACACCTTAGAGTGGGATAGGGGCATTTCGAATTGGATACTTTTCCCAACAACAAATTGGCGGCTCTGTTGGGGAAAGTATCTTGTTAGTTTAGTTGTGTTTCTATTGTTGCTCATCTCATAAACTCAAGAGTGTCAAATCGAACTGCATTTGCCATTTTCAAATGCAAAATAGAGATCTGCGACTCTAGTCCATTTGCTGGGCCTGTTTATGATATGAACACCTGATCCACAAGTGCTCTAACAGCCCTTTGTGATATATCTTAGTCCTCCTTTAAATCATCCCTCTAATTGTACCTAATTGATAGCTTTTATCCGGCCAAAAACCGTAGATTAAACTGCAAACCGTGACCCAGAACCCAGAAACAACTCTCGTTTCTGCTTCAGCACAGACTCTGTGAAGAGGTTCTGCATCTCAACGCAGGCCCTGTGAAGGCTACCTATGCTGAAGTTCAGTTTCTCTGTGCTGAGGGTGCGCTGATCAGTCTTTGCCTTGTGCAGCTGTGGTTCTCTGTTTCTTTTGGCTCAGTTTTCTCTCTGTTTTTGCAGCCTGTTATCAGTCAGTGTACCTATCTGAAACCCCTTTTCTTTGACTCAATTCCACCTCAGTTGTATAAAGAAATTGTATTTGTTCTTTTTGTATTTGTTACATCATTTGCAATTTCCCATTACAAAAGTAAACTAGTCATATTGTCGCCCTTAGATCTAGACCTGTCGTAAGTGTCGTTTTGATCTTAGGAGTGAGTTTGTTTGCTGTTCACAGTTGATTACGCTTTTACTTTTGTCTTTTGGTTTGAATTTATGCATTTCAAGTGTCGAAACAAGTAAATCATAAAGTTTCGTAATCGTCTTTTTGATTTCGAAAAGGAACTTGTTTGTGTTTTTCACTTGAAATTGAATTCAAATTTGTACAACAGCTTTCTTTTTAGGCATCAGTATTAAGAAAGTGAAAACAAATACATGCATATGTGTATTTGCATTTTGATAGTTTGTATGTTGATTTAGGGAAAAGTGCATTACTGTGTGCTCTATGCTCTTTGAGAAAAGATGGTGTCTTTCTTTTCCCCTTGTAGCTAGGATTTTCATTGTTGAAAAGATATAAAAGCTTGCTTATCGTCTTTAGACTGCATTTAGGAATTGTTTCATACATCTCGTGGTGATCCAAAAAGGCAAACTTCTAAGAAAGATCAACCTAAAATAAATTGAATGAACTTAACAACGCTTTGTAACTTAACGCACAACAAAGAGGTCTAGGCTAGAGACGTGTTCCGGCGTCGTAAAACCTGGTCACTGGTCACCTCACTAATGGTTGTGTGATTCCTCCTGAGAGACGATAAGTGCCACTACAGATTGTGCTCCCACGTACCATCGAGTATATATTGGGATACCCCTATAGGCATAAAACCTTTATCCATAGGAAGTCGTGTCGGCCACCCTACTGATCGCAATGCACTGAACACAACATTCAGGAAGATTGACCACCCGTACCTTAAAAAGTATTCTACGGTTTTGCGAAACGTTTGGCACACCCTCTACCTAGAACTCTAGAGCAGTTCCTTTTGGCCTTTTTTAGACTCTATAAGGGGAAAAGTCCATCCGAGCATTTGTCACTTCGGGCTCGTTAAAACATCGAAGGAGACTAGAGTCATCTTTAGCTTTTTCTCGACTCTTTAAAATTGAAAAAGAAAGTTGTGTCTAAGCGTCGTTAAAATTTATTTTAAACGAAACAATCACCCCTTTTTCCTGCGTTGATCTTTAGGTTGAGAAAATGGAGCTCACCAACCAAGGAATTCCCCTTGGTGGAAATCCTAGTCCCTTCTCCTCTTGGGGAGATGTTGGTGCGCCCCATATGGCCACATTGTCGCTTCCAGGACTGACAATTGGCCTGCCGGTCTGGCTCTTCTCAACCAATGTCGTTCAGAAAACCACTATTCCTGAACAGTCAAATCAACAATTAGACGAGTCCAAAATTTCCCACCAACCTTCTACTTCCTATAATTCTTCCTCTCTTCCTTCCTCTTCGCGTGACGGAACTGGTAAATATAAAAACCAAGTTCCTAAGGAGAAGAATGAAAATAAGAAGAAAGAGAAAAAGAAGAAGGAGCCAGAGGCAAATAAAGGAAAACAAGTGTCGTCGGATGAAAATCCACACACAGCACTGAACAGGCCTAAATTGCCATGTGTCATCTGCAAGGGACACCACTTTCACAGAGATTGTCCTTGCATCCCTCGGATACTAAGGGACTGGTCTCCCCATTTGCACAATCCGGTGTCGTCAACCTTTGATATCCATGTTGAAAATACACCGTCAACTAGCGAAAGTGAAGTTCCAGGACAAAAGGAGAGAACTAGACCTCCTTGTAGATTGTGCGAAGGAAACCATGCCCTCCACCGTTGTCCCTTCTTAGACGAGGCTAAAAGAGTCTTGGAAGATCGTCCAGTTTCACCGTTACGACTTCCTCCTAGATATAAAAAACTCTTGCCAAGTCCTTCGCTAGTTGAGAATCCAGCTGGCCCGCTCAAGTGGTCAGCTGAAGCGTCTATCATTGAGGATAAACCGACTGAATCCATACCAGATGAAAGTCAAAAGGTCGAGGCGGCAGTTGACCCGGTCTTGCCTTCAGAGGATTTATCTTCGAATGATACAGTCACTGAATAGGATAAGGATGACACCATCCAGATCCTTTTCATCAGCACAGACTCCGACGAACATGGGGGCGATCCACCCATTCCTTTATCGCAGGAAGGAAGTTCGTCAGAGCGATATCCGGCCGTCTACTCGGTCCCACCACCAAGCAAACTAGTTGTGTCCTTCGACTGGAACCAACTAGGCAGACCCCGGTTGCTAGCAAGCATACCATTCCGCATTATCGTTCAAATATACAGAATGGTAATGGCTCACACCATCATTGATGAGGGGGCATCTGTGAGTATCCTTTCCTCTATTGCTTGGAAAGCGCTTGGTTCGCCAACGCTTTTTCCTAAAATGAGAAATCTGACAGGATTCGATAAAGGAACCAGTCGACCTTTAGGGATCCTCCCCAATGTGCCTATCACATTGAAAGGGAAGACCGTTCAAATGAACGTGATGGTCGTTCAAGGACCCTTGCATTATAACCTACTCCTTGGACAAGACTATATATATTGCATGGGAGCCATCATCTCCTCACTCTTTAGAGTAATGTGCTTTCCGCACGAAGGAAGAGTGGTCAAGCTCGTGGACCAGCTTTCATTTCCCGGATCGCGCATCGTAAATAGTCATATACCATCCCTAAATGGTCTCTTCACAGAAGAAATGTCTCAACCCATGGTCCATCCTCCCAATGAGCGCGAGTGGTTCGGAAGGATATGACTGGAACCCAGGGGGCATGCGTCCTGGTCTGCTTCAACAGGAAAACTTCGGGTATAGAGTAGGTTTCCGCGGGAGAATATGACTGGTTCGTACCCCGTCTGTGATTGGAAGAGGGGTTGTTCTAGAATAAGATTCTCTTGTCAAAGTTATGTAGGTTGGCAGAGCTAAGTCACTCGCCTTTGTCTGCTTCGGTAGGCATCGCCGAAGATGTGTTTTATTTGCATCGCGAATAGAACAATCTTTGGGTAACCTGTAAGAGGTAGTACCCTTCCTGATAAAACAAATGTTTTGTCAGCTCGAATAAAGGGTTACCCTTCCTGATAAAACAAATGTTTTGTCAGCTCGAATAGAGGGAGACCTCGAAACTTTGTCTTATGCCTGGGGGCATGCAAACCTTTTGGAGTGCAAGAAAGGGGCGGCTACTTATTTTTTAAATTTTTAGGACCTCTAACCCTTTAAACTCGTAGGGTTAGTCGTCACCAAACTTGCATAAAGAAAGGATGTGGGGCAAAAATCTAAAAGTTGCCATTTTATATGAGACATTCTTATCAAATGACTGGATTAATCGAGCAGTTTTAGCACATAGTTCATGCTCGTTAAAAAATAAACATAAGATCGAGCAAGTGTTTCAACCTGCGTTTAAGCTCGTTAAAAAATGAACTACCCTCCGGTAAATAACCACCGTGAATGTAACATTATCAGCCATTCAAATCCTTGGTCGTGTTTGCACCGTCACCTCCACTTTTCCATTGGCTGATCATTCACCTCCATTTGATTATTTACCCATTTTGAGGAACAGCTGTGAAGAGTGATTTCACTAGCCATCCTTGTGACACTGCCGTGATTGGAAAATTCCAACCCTTACCTGGAATCAGCTGCTACCCGTTTTATCACTCGTTCCTCAAAAGACGAGTCTTCTTTAAGCTCTTTTCATCTATCTCGTAAAATATGAAAAGATTGCCGAGTTTTGGCCTTCCAGCTCGTTAAAGCGACCGGAAGTGCTATCCCTCCTCTAGATTTTAATATTTTTGGACCTGAGGGATTATTGCACAAAAAGATCGAGCGCTTTTTTTGTTCAGCTCGTTAAAACTATCGAAAATCCACCCCTTCTGTATTGTTTTATACTTTTTCGGACTTAAGGGATTAGATGACGAAAAAGGAACTTCCGGAGTTATCTTTAGGTACGTTTTCAGACTCTCTAAAAATGAAAAGGACCGAGTTATCTTTGTCGTTAGACTCGTTAAAAACATTAAATAGCGACAAAATTATCTTTAGACAAGAACGAGTTTCACTATCGCTAGGCTCGTTAAAACATAGCGATGGGTTTGCCCGAAGGGCAAATTATAGAACAAGCATATGTTATCCTCCTCAAGCTTGAAAAAAATAAAGAGGCACTGGTCAGAAATGACTGGGGAAAATTGGGAAGAAACTCAAAGAACTTTTATTGGTAGCAAGTCGCTCTTGAACATGACACTTCCACTCTGTGCCTGAGTCGGGTTGGGTTGTTTCATTCACCGGTCACATCGCCATGGTCTCGCCATACCATCCACCTTTGGGGTAAATGCTAGCGATCCATCACACAAGTGTCGCCGATATGTTCAAGAGAAGTCATCCAGAGAAGTCAACATTATCCCATCCACTACCATACATTATCCTTCATCCTTTCATGACCACCACCCTGAACCATATATCATCAGATCGTTTTCACCTCCATCAAAATCATTTGCTCCGTTCCATGTCACTGATGTGGGATACATTAAGGCCCTCCTTTGACGGATCGCTTCTTATCGACATCAGCTCATTATCCATGAAGTTGATATAGGAACACCCCCTTCAGTACTTTGAAGCTTGCATGCCTCAATGGCAAGTTTCTCACTTCCGGCGACAGGTATACATCAATGACCTTTGACCGAAAGATTTTGCGTAGTGTTCGACGCCAAGTCCTTTATTCACACCACGTGAATTGTACTGCAGTACCTTGAGGGTCATTATCATTATCGGTGATTCCTCTCGCGCTTGTTAATAGTTTACATCATTGATTGGTAATCAAGCAATGTCTTTCCATGTTCGACTTCAGAACATTTCTCACATGGATCGACTTGTACTTAGAGTGAAGATCGAACGAGATTGAAGACCCCGGATCTAGTTTCATCCATCCGGGCTGTGATATATATTCAGGAAAAATAAAAACATTGACATGTACAACATTGCAGCACAGATAATCATCCTACCAAAAGGATGATGATTTCATCAAAATCATCAGTCTACCATCAGACGATTGTCTATTCTATGTACAGAAAAATGAATTTATAAAGTTGAGCATGGGAATGCCCGCCTCAGCTAGACCATTAAAGTAGTATGAAAAATAATGTATTGTATTGTATCTTATTACAGGTCTCCTCCCAGCATTCGAAGAACTTAGGATCCTCCTAATAAAGCATTTCACCCGATAAACGACCTCATACTTTAGGGGGCAACTGTTATAGACATTTTTGTGCCTAACAGAATTGAGCATGAAATGTCCATAATCCAAGGGATCCAAAGTCCCTAAAAGACTTGTTCCTGCCCCTAAAGGAACAAGGTCAACCAATGACAGCTTCTCCCAAAAGTTCTCCACCAAAAAAAGCTCAAAAATAGTCAAATCAGGATCAATTCAGAGGCTCCACTAGCTGCCTGCATTGAAATGCAGAGGCTACACTGGCTAGGTGCATTGCAATGCAGGTGGAAGCAATACCGAGGTGCGCTGAGCGGGAAATGACAAATGGCAAGCTCATTCAATGAAGTGGAAAGACACTTGAAGCTTCCAGAATCTTCTCTAATGACACTTGCCTCAATGAATTCGACTAGTGATGAGTAAGAGGCTCTCAACCTCCAAGTGGAAGCAAGAACTGACAGAGAGAAGCCACAAGTAAAAACATAAGCTGACTCATCCTCTCTGCTTACATCTATATATGGATCTCTCACCCAGATGTTCAAGGAGGCTGGAATTTTGTACTTTGTAGAGAATTGTTGTTGGTTTGAGATTGAGATTAGTACATTGGGTGATTTATGCTTTGTTGGAGGAGAGGAAGGGATTCCTTTGCTGGGAGGTAGATGCTGGATCGGGACTCACTTGGTTGTATCTCCTCTTGGACTTTGTTATCATATCAATAAATCTATTTGAGTTTCTCCTATATGCTTGTATCTCAATGATGTTTTGTTATATTTGCATATTTAGTTTATATCTGATCCTAAACTAGTTATGAATGTAAATCCATGTCTTTGTGTAGTTTTCCTCTCTTGTGATCTTGCAGGGACTTGGTGAAGCTGGACCAGTGAAAGAGCAGGAAGCGGGAAGCGAGCAAAAGAGAGAGTGATTGGATCGACAAACTAGCGGAAGACACCAGTTAGTTACACCCTTCTTTCTCTATTTGCATCTCGTAAAGAAGAATACTCAGATAGTTTTCCTTGTTTGTTGCTAAGGCACTATCACACCTTAGAGTGGGATAGGGGCATTCTGAATTGGATACTTTTCCCAATAACGAAAGTGAGAGCCGAACCTGATGATATTTGAGTCATGACCAGTGTGTGTCGAAGCGGGTTTTACCGTGTTTCCATTTGTTTTGCGATAAAGTAATGTGGCTCAGATTTATAAAGGAAAATTTGAATAAATGTGTGTCTATTGTTTTAAGGCTTAAAGTGCTCAAAAACTCTTCTGATAGGGTCTGTGGGCCCATCACCCACAAGCCTCATGATCGAATATTGATATGAAAGGCGAAATTGGTTATACCCCTATTTCTCTTTTTATCAAGTGGTATCAGAGAAGAGTTGTAATTAGAGTGGGGAAAGATTTCCTATGAAAAGGAGTTTGCACATAGAAGAAGGTAATGTGCATAAGTTAATTGATGAATGATAGAGGCTACAATAGAAGATTGTAGGGGAAATTTTGAAGTTCTTGCAAGATTGTATCAGTTCTAGTAGAGGCTTGGACTAGACAGGAATAGAGGATTCCTTGAAGAAAAGTGAGAGAAACATTGCTTAGTACAAGTTATGAGGGAAAGAGGACATGGGGACCAAATAGAGGACAGTCCATTCAAAGTACAAGAGAATGGGAGAATAAGATCATACATAGATCTTGGAGGTAAGAGAGTGTTTTGTTTCAAATTGAAATTAAGGATTTTGGTTGCAGATGAAACATCTCAGCAAAGGACAGCAAGAGAAGCTGTGAGAGGAGAACCAGATGTGTTCTTGAAGGCAGAGTAAGGAAAACACTGTGAAGGAGAAGTGGCAGTGAACTTGAAGAATCCAACAAGAGGTTGGACAAACACGACAGGTAAAGTGTTCTCAAGAGAGAGTGAGATATTGCAGAAGTCTAGAAGGAGCAAAGGTGTTTCTCAAGAGGAGGTTCCAGATAGAGGACTGCGCTTACCGAAAGACTGACTGAGGAGAGCTTAGTGAGGTAATATTGCAGCGAGGAGGACTAGCTGTTGCAGAGGTTTGCTGCAGATGAGTGAGGAGCTCATGAAGGAAGAGGAAAAGAATATGACTATTGATAGTCATAGCAGAGGTTCAGGGAGAAGCCACAATAGAAGAATGATGATGAAAGAGAATGCCAAGGCAAATGGAAAGAGGATGAGTCAAGAAGAAAATGACCAAGAGATTGCAGAGTTAAAATAACAACTCGATGCACTAAGGAGGATACTAGAGGAAAGCCAGAGACTAGGTTTTGTATTGAGGAAGAAGCTAGTAGAATGGCATGACATGCAGAGAGGGCTACAACTAAAGCAAGTGGATGAGGGAAAAACTCAAGGAAGTTGAGTTGGAAATGGAAGAGTACATTTGTGAACTAGAATAGGGAGAAATTCTGGGAGAATGTGAAGACTACACTGAGGATAAAGAATGTAGATCAAGTGAAGATCTCATGGACTATTGGGATAGTTCAAAACAACATGAGGAGATGATGACTGAAGATGAAGAGTTGATATATAAGGCCATCAAGCCTTGTGTTTTTGAAGCTAATAGTTTTGGTGTGCTTGTAGGATGCACAGGAGTGGATAGACAGTCTTGTGAACTTGTCGAAATCATGGAGGAGTATCTTAGAGAAGATGAATACTCTGAAGTGAAGCTAAATAGAGATCCTAAACTGAAGTATGAGGAGCAATGTGTTTTAGGGGATAAAAGGTACTCTAGAGTAGCAGAGTATGATGAAGGAGGCCTCTCAAATGAGGAAAGTATTGAGTTGTTACAACAGAAAGAACTCATTGACAAATTAATAATTGGAGCTCTTATAAGACAAGAAGCATTCGTTGTGAAGGAAGGAGATGAAGTTGAGCATGAGGGGATGAATCACGTAGAATATTCTGAGCAGCAAGGAAATGTGATTACTGAATAATCGAGTAAGACTGCTCAGTCTTATGATTTTATAATGAATAATTTATGGATGATTGCAGCTACATCACAGGAGGATTAAAAAAATTTAGAGTTTGTTAGAGAGAAGAAGTAGAATCTGAAATCTATTCAGATCAAGACTGAGATGGCAAGATCTCAGAATCAGAAGGAGGGAGTAAGAACCAAACAATTTCAAAGGAGAGTTAACCAGCAGTAGGCTAATGAAGAAGAAGTTCACTACTGTGAACAAAAGTAGGGATATATCATTTAAGAAGATGGTATGGAGAAGAGACTAGCTGATAGTCCCATGAATTCTGTTGAGAATTCAAAATAGCATACTGATGTGGTGATAGAGGAGAAAGAAATAGAGAAACAAACTGAATTGTTGCCAAAGTAAAATGAAGCACAGAAGCCTTATGTTTTTTATTTTAAAAAATTGTTTTGTGGGTGCAAGTTTAGTTGCAGATGTTGGAGGAAATTTGGCACAGGTGAGCAAACAAATAAAAATGAAAGAAGAAAATTTTGTGGAAGTATTTAATCCATGGAACTGAAATGTTCAATTGCTAGAGAGAATGATGGAAAGTTAGAATTCAATGCGGAAATTAGATGTTGCAGAGGAAGATATCATTAAGTATATTCGGGAAGTTTGGGTGGAGGCAATGCCTATAATGATAGCCAGAGGAAGGGCAATGTCTAGAATGATAGCCAGAGCAAGAGAAATGTCTAAAATTATAGAAAGAGCAAAGATACAAGAAAATAAACAACAATTTGAAGATTTAGTAGACAACAACAACAACCTGAAGCAGAGAAAAAGAGGTAACAGTGAATGTCATAATATGTACTGGCCCAAATATATACTAGAGATGAAGATTGAAGAGTTATGGCACTTAATGATGAAGCAGTCCATATGAAGGAAAATGGCAGTAGTAGGAAGAATGATCAATTAGAGAATGAACTTGATTGATAAGGAGAAGTATATGGAGCAAAAGAAAACAAAAGTACAACAACAACAAAGGAACAGGACATTTGGGTAATTACAAAACAAAGTACAAGATCCAAGAAGACATAGATCACGAGACATATGATCAGGAGATCATGAATAATTTATACTTTAGGAGCTTGATGCAGGAGCATTCAACCCAAGAAAAAATCATTGTAATTAAGTAGACATAGGGGGTCATGTATATTTAGGAAATTAATTTCCTAAGTCTCAAGTTAATGTAATATTTAGGCTTTTAAGTGATTTAATTAGATAATGTGAGATGTTTGTAAATGATCTAGAATAAAGGAGAACATAAGTGGTCAATAAATACAAAAGAGTTAGAAGTCAAATATAACTCTTAAAGAAGTTGATGATTCGAGGAAATAGAGAGAGTTCGTAGGAATTAAATGAAATTAGAAGTGGACATAGAGGATAGAGGACATTTAGGAGTCAGTTCAGTAGATCTAGGATTCAAACCAGAATTATTTAAAACAACCTTTCTGGTATAAATGTAAGCTTATGGGCAAAGTGAGGGAGGAGGCCACTGATAGTTGAAGATCAGGACTGTGAGAGACAAAGCCTCTGATATGTAATCAATTTTTCATGTTTATTTATACAAAGCGTTATTACAGAACTTTATAGATGTGTGGAATGAATATTGAGTGATTGTATTACATGTAAGCTAATAATTCACGGGTTTTGTAATAGTGTTGCAGAGATATTTCTATAGAATCTGCAGATACGAGAGGTTAGAGTGATAGATAGAGTTTTATGAAAACCCAAGTGTTCAAAATGTAGTCAATCGGAGAACTCGTCCTAAGGCTAAAATGCCTTAGATATTTATTCATATCGTATATAATAAAAAAGTGTGTGTTTTGTGGATTTCCGTGTATCTGTGTATTTATGTATTTCTGAGTTATTATGTGTGTTTGACTATTGATTGACCATTGATCACTTAAAGGATCAATGGCAATCCAATGCTTATATGAATGTCGTATGTAAACAGAGAAATGGCAGAGAACTGTGCTTTAACACAGAGATTCAATTTATGCATCGTTTTAGTCCCGTAAGCCAAATTCTAGTTTACAATAAAAATCAGTGCAAAATGGAGTTGCGATTGGAATTTAGAACTGGAATTTTATAGATGGGAACATATACCATTATCGGGTCTGTAGGGCAAAATTGCATTGGTGGATTGTTTTAAAAAGGAACGGACCTTCGAAATAGCGCAATCGCGATCACGTGACTAAGTGTGGACCATCATATCGAGATTAGGATTGACAATCCAGATCTAATCCCTGATCGTAAATACAGGGAGACATGTGACAGCGGATAGTGGTATGTCCATATGGCGATATGCCGATGGCCGATAAGTGATATCGTCGATAAGCCGATATCGGTGATCGGAGGCTTTTCTTATCAGAGATCAGAGGAGCGCAGTGATAACGCTTTAAAGTCAGAGCCAAACCCGACGATATTTATGAATGTTGGTGGATGATGTTTGAGTTCCGACCAATGTGTGTCGGAGTAGGTTTTCCCATGTTTCCCTTTGTTTTGTGATAAAGTAATGTGGCTTGGATTTATAAAGGAAAATATGAATAAATGTGTGTCTATGGTTTTAAGGCTTAAAGGCCTCAAATACACATCCTATAGGGTCTGTCATCCCATAACCCCTATTTCTCTTTTCATCACAAGGAACATTCTCCAGTCTTCATGAATTACTTGGTAGGAGGAGGACAAATACCATTAAGACCTGAGGCAAAATAAGTACTGAGCACGATGCCTGCATTATGGTGCACTATCTTTCATATCAGAGTTAAAAACACTACGAATAATTGTCATTTATTACAAAAGTATACACAAACATCCGAGCAATTGTTTTGTAATCTCTGCAGGTCAGTAGGCCATGATGAACACACCTACAGAAGCTTTGAACTAATGATGGATCAGACTCCTACCTATAGGGTATAGACTGAAATGTGAGTTGTCAACCCAAATGCAGGAATGGCGTGTGTTGGATTTTAGAGGCACGGACAAGGTCGAGGTGGAATGAGACTAGGAAGGGGTCACAGACAACTAATTTGTTACAATTGCAAAGGGCCATGACACTATGTCCATGATTGTATGAACCTAACGAGAACATCATGCTTGTACTATACTTAGTTTTATCATGATGCTACACAAAAAAGGGGTACTCCAGCCTTCCTCGACTCAGAATTTGCAAATGATGAGGTATGAGCTACATGAATAGGACCCAAATGTAAACATAGTGCTCAGAAGCAGTATCACGACAAGACATGACAAAGGTAAGCAACCTGAAGAAAGTACGTGGGTTTGCGAGACTCCTACAAAGGAACCTGAGTTTGATTTAGAATGTGTGAAGGAGACATTCATGGAAGCTAAGAAGAGCTTCATAGAGGCCTCTGCTTTAGGTAGTAAGGATCAAGTAGAACCAGGGATGGATCCTTCAATGTTCACTACCTTTATGGAGGCATGCATGAAACTACTACGCCACAACAAGGCTATAAAAGGACTACAGGAACTTATCACTAGGTGCGCGGGGTCAGGAGAACTGTGCATGGTCCAGAAACTTGGAAAGAATGCATTACACATAGGAAGAGAAATGAGACTAACTGTGCAAATTGGAGAGTATGAAATAGATCAAGTAATTCTGGATCTAGGATCAGATGCGAATGTACTACCGAAGAAAACATGGGAACGCATGGGTAGAACTGTGCTACAATGGTCTCCTATTCAACTGTGAATGGTGAACCAATAGCAGATCTTACCCATGGGAAAATTGCAAAGAGTAATGGTGGATATTGAAGGTGCAAGCGCACTGGTGGATTTTGAAGTCATAGAGATTGTCGATGACAAAAATCCCTCTCTCATGCTATTGGGCATAGACTAGGCCACTGATATGAACGGAGTCATAAATATGAAGAAGCACAAAATTATTTTTGAGAAAAAGTCACTACGCATAGTAGTACCACTAAAACTCGCTGAAGGAGCACGATAAACTAAACCGGTGCGTAATGATGATAGTGATGACGATCTCAATTCTATCTACAAGATAACGCCTGAGAACAGGATTGGGTGAATCCAATATCTGATGGTGGGATTTCGTGGGAGTGCAAAAGCTCCGGCACTTGGAATTCAGACGAAGAAATAGAACGATGGTAGAATCGGCTGCATGAAGTAACAATGCTTAACTCCAACATGATAATAAGATCACTACGATGTGTGACAACAGAGATAACGGTTTTTCCTAGGTATGACAGGTTGACAGCGGTGGATGAATTTTTTAACAAATTTGAGAGTTAAGTGCCAGAACAACAACGTTTTGATGCTCTGAAATGGGCACTACATGCTATTCCCACAAGATGGTGGGGTACGCATCGACAGAGTTTCAAGGTTTGGCGTGAATGCAGAAGGATGATACACCTATGATTCGGAAAATCCCAGCTATGGATGAGAGCCAGTTACGATGGGAAAACCAACATGCACGGCCACCTTTCCTAATGGGTACAGACATATGACATGTAGCACGCACAAGTGCACACCACTCCCAGAGTAGAGAATCAGAGCAAAATGTAGTGGAAGGAAAGGTGACGCATGCCAAAGATTTTCCACGAAGAATGATTCGATAGGGTATGCGAATTGCTGAACAGGGTTCACGAGGTGAGACACACTGACTAGGACCTATGCATACCAGCGGTTCGATGGGCCTATAGGATCATGTGCAAAAACCTGACCGCAAAAACAATTCCAAGGTTATGGAATGAAGTAGAGACTGTAATCTCTGAGGAGCATGCAAAGATGAATCCGCACGTAATCGCACCGGCAAGTGTGATAGTGCACGAAGCCCAGGACGAAGAAATCACACAACTACGTGAAATAAAACACATAATACTTTAGGAAGACATTCAGCAAGGGAACCTTAGACTCCACGAACATGAAAAGGACTGGGTAAGGCCAAAGAAGAAAATCATTTTGATGGACGTAAAGGTCACGAGGCTGGAAAACAAGATCAAGGGAGCATGTCTCATCAATAAACCAAGGATGGAAAGTCAAGGTGTGGATGATCATACTAATGAATTAGAAGACTATCACCGAGAATTAAATACTCTGCTACCATGGCTAGGACCGCATATCACCAAACCCAGTATCCAAGGGAGCGTACTAAAAATAGTAGAGCGCGCGACGTCGATCACCAGAATGACAGATGAGGATTTTCTGCAGACTATATTGGAGGGTGAGATGGAGCCTCGCATAGGTCATGAAACCACCTAACTAGCCACAGGAAAAATAGTCTTAGCACTCCAAGTAGCCGAAAGGGAGCGCGGGACTGTAAATTATTCTGCCTAGGAGTTGCGCACTCTAATAGGTGTGCACAGGAACAACCAGTCACAAGGTTCATGCCCACGAATGGAGGGATGCTCTGCCACATGGATAGCTTGGGAAGTGACCATTGGTGTCACTCTTCATGATGAGATGCCTAATTTCAAGCCAAATGGAGTGGGCGGTGGGCATTTAAGACAATAGTTATGGGCAAGATTTCAGAAAATCTGCCGGCAAGAAAGGATTGGTGGCCCAAAATTGGGGGAGCAGTTGAATTCAAATTTAAAAGTTCCTATAAAATGCCAAGGGCTAGACAGCAAAAAACAATTGGTCAATTGAGATTTGAGCGATTCAATAGAGCACATAGTGTTAAGAGCCGAGCGATAATAGAGCCGTTAAGTTTGCAAAAGACCACATACAATGGATAAATGATGACAACCACTAAGGATGGGTTTGGAATTAAAGAAGGAACCATCAGCGAGGCCGTGCAGACCCCCATGGTCCACGATGTTCCTGAAGGCACTCAGGTTGTGACAAAAATCCCTAAATTACCTAGGACGCCAAGACCGATGAAAGATAAGTAGGAAATGGGACTAGTACGCATGTCCCCGAGGAATTCGCGGCACAGTAATTTATCAATGGAAGAGAAAAGAAAGGTAGTAACCATTGAAACAGATGAAGAGGAAGAAAAATTGCAGGCTCTGATTTCTACCATAGAGGAAGAAGAAGACGTGGAGGAAGACATCCAACTATTGTGCTCTGCAGCAAAATTGCCCGAGTATGTCCCTCCAGGAAAAGGGAAAACCAAAATATCGAAGATCTGGATGCAACAAAGAGTGCACTGTAGACCCCACTCTTCCTCAATGGAATTACGTGTGAGCGCTCGCTCCTAGGACGCATGCCTAGCCTGAAATTTGAAGACTAGGACCTCGTGGACAATGAGAAGTTCCCACACTTAGAAACGACGAACCTAGAAAGAATACGGAGGGGACGGTGATAACTCTAGAGCCGTGAAAATGGCTGCGTGGTGTGGAAAAGGCCAGGTTACTTCATCTACTATGGATACCACATTTACACCGTGCACCCATCACCATTTTCGTCATCAAGCAGCTACTCTGCTTAGTGCATGATGGGTACTTATGGCTGGAGGAGCCTATTCCTATCCCGGTAGATCTAATCGATCAAATTTCTCGGCTTCCCTGTAATATAAAGGGCCCCACAACGATAGTTGGGAAAAGCAGTGATTTTCCTCTTGGAGAGGCCATGAAGGAAAAATATAAGCTCGAGAATAAAAAGAGGGGTTATGCTATCACAAGTATTGATGAAAAGGGGTTTTCCATAGCCAGTCAACTCCTGGCTGGTAAAGTAATGAGAAAATTCTGCACTGATGAAGTACCAGCATCGGGTGGTTGTGCTAGCCAAACAATGTGTATAGAGGGTCTAGTTCAACTGGGCTGAGTTCCTTTGTGAAGAGCTTTTTCTCAACTATCAGGTGGCCTAGGAACAAGGTAAGACCTTCCGCTAGGCATGGTTGCGCTTATCCATCTTGCTAGTAGCGGGAGAACTGCTGGATGATAGCCAGTTCCCAAGCATCGACCGAGGCTTACCAAAGTTTGCAAAGTACGCTTCGCTCTAGGCCACCAAGGATGCAAAACGGGTTCGTGATAACAAGATTTTCTAGGTGCTCATGGAGGCAAGCATCCGAATGTGGATTAATAAGTGGCACACCTATCCCCCACGGTGCACAACAATCTACAAAGTTTTGAAGACTTCAAGGCAGACATGGACAACATCTACATCAGGGCAGAAAAGGATTTGGCACATCAGTTGACAAAGCTACCATTCATAGCCAATACTGACATGATATTTACAGTGTTAGAGAGATGGCCTCCCAAGTGGCGCACCCAGATTTGGCAGAGCTGGAAAAGACTGTAGCATAGAAAAGGAAGGATGATGCCAAGCTGCATGTCACCCAATTGGCTAAGAAAAGGCACAAAAAAAAAGCAGTAGTCGAAGTCATGACAGTCTGCGAAGTGGCACAGGTAGCCACAGAGAAAAATAAGGTTGAAGTCGTAGCAGCGCAGAGAGTAGAAGCTGCCACAGTGCAGGCAGAGGAGGGCCAATCAGTGTTTGCATGACAAGAGGTAGAGGAAAAAGAACTTGCCAAAGAGAGCACGGACCCAAGGACTGCCTCTACATAGATCAAATGGCTGTGCATCGCAGGAAGATCAGGTCCAAGAAAGAAGGTCAAGGCCTCAAAGCAGGCCATCAACCTGATCACCTTAACTAAAGGTGATCTCCATGACATCAGCGACACAGTTCGCGATGTCACTAGTGGAGTGCTCCTAGACTTTATGAAAGAGGAGCAGATTATGTTGGGGGCCCTAAGGGCTCAGCTGCATGTGTTATAGGTGCTGGCCTTGGAAGAGGGTACCTTGTCTACCCACGTCATAGCAGGAACTTCAATAGTAGAACATATGCTATGCACAAAGATGGCCAATGCAATAACATTGGCAGATGGAGCACTAGTCTTGGAAAAAACATTGGATCGTGCAACACTTAATACGATGAAAGGAATTGGCCTTAACTTGGTTTCCCTTCCTCGCGACACAATTTATCAGCTGCAGGATGGGACAACAATAGAACTTCGTGCTAGAGAGAACCACGTGATCTAGATTCTGAGCGAGCAGAAGATTAATATACAACAACTAAGCTTGCAGCATGATGAGTTGGTGTCATAGAACCGACAGTTGGTGTAAACAATTGATGATGCTTACTGGCGCATCCCAGAGTTGTCCATTGAAGCAGAGCTACCAACAAAAGTATTGATCCACTGATTGGGAAGTGGCATCCGCAACACACATGATGAAACAACAAGAGTGCAGCCGGAGTTGAATCTCCAAATTGCCGAGCTAGGGCTAGAGGCACAGCCTTCTACTCCCCCAGAGGTTAGAGAGAAACGCGCTAGTGCTATTGCAACAGGGATGGAAGAGATTGGAGGTGTAGTCCGTGACTATACCAACATGTTGGAGCAGGCACTTGAGGGCCTCACTACGTGGCAAGAGGACCCCAACATCCAATGGTTGGATACCGAGGCACGTGAACTCCAGCAACAATATGACAACATTAGAGGGACTGCGGAGACAGTAGTCCTTACTCAGCAGCTTGCAAGGATGTAGCATGCCAAGGGTTTAAAAGAGCAGGTGGACGCTGCATGCCATAAGGAAGTAAGTCTAAAAGCGTGCATCCAACCATGGATTGATGCATCTTTCACAATCATGGTGGCTATTGAAGGAAAGCTCACACAGGTTCAAGGAATGCATGCACAGATGCATCACAACATGCCTGAAATAGAGGGTTCAAAAGTAAGAATGCAGCAGGTTCAGCAGACCGCAGCTCAGTGCTCTACCAACATTCAGACCGTTCGGGACCAGCTGGGGGGACTCCGTGCCAAGATCAATGCGCTGTTATAGTGACTCAAGGATGAGTCACGATTTTTGTGCTGGGGGCCTGTTGTGCATGGAATCCCCAACCAACATGGTTTGGGGCTCAACTCCCAAGTTTTGAGTAATATTGTTGTAAAAACTCTGCGAGTTAAGGGTGCAGAGCGCAAATTGTATGTTACAGTCATAGGGTTGTCCCCCCTAAGTTTTGTAGTGTCAGACTACCCATGGTCCGTGGACCATGGGATTGTATAAATAGAGTGATGCTCTAAGTTATAAAGTAGTTAAAAAGAAAGTAGGAAAAACCGAATGGAGTCTAGAAGATAACGAGCATAGATTAAAGGTCTAAGTTCTTTGGGTCGTAGTAATAGGAAGAGGCTCTGCAACTAAGTGCGTAGAGGCCTAGTAGAGTCCACAACTTAGTGTGTAGACCCCTGTAGCTAACTGCACAGGGTAGAGTCAGGTCTATAACCACGGAAAAATATAATAAAGAGAAGTTTGATTCCAAATCTTTTGTATCTGTTTTGAGTTATTATATGGTTGATATCATTTTCAATTGTACTATTTTATTTATTGTGCCCACTCGTATGAATGATGAACATTGTAAGTATAACTAAACACATACATACAATCCAAGTGATCAACTAATATCAGGTTGAGAGCAAGGTATAGGGTAAGAACGCAGATCAAGCCCCATGTAGGGCTACGCGAAGGCAGCATCGCAGGCTGCGAGGTACTGGAAGGTGTGTGTGGCGACGTGCACACAAGGTCAAACCACGGACCACCAAAAATCATCAGACATCTGTAGGGTGCAGAAACCTAGTTCTAACATCTTCCCATACTACTTCAGGTGAGACCTCAATCTGCGATCTATGGACTATTTCCGAAAGGGCCAGTAGTACCAAGATTTGTTTGGCCAAATCACCTCTGAACCTGGCTCAAGCCCATACAAGCCAACCATAGTAAAAGCAATAAATCATTTTAGATCTAAACCTATGTTTTTTTTCTTCTCGATAAAGACTAATTCTATTAATTAAAATATATAGTACAATCAGGAGAAGCAAGAGACCGGCAGACCGGAAATGATGGATTCATCAACCTCGGTCTCGGAGAAAAGATTCAAACTCAAAGCTACAGTAGATGACTTGAGATCACAGACTGACTAACTGACTTTTACCCCATAGGGGCAAAAACTCCAACACATTGTTTTTTCCCCTTCTTTTTGTTGACTTTTGAAGACTGGAATTCTCTATCATCGGGAATTCCTTTTCTGATTCAGAGGAGGTCTCATGGGCGCGTTTCTGGGATATCGCTGTGTCATGGGTGAGCCCCATATTATCCATGGGCGGATCCATCGGCTGAGGCACCTGGTCCGGTTCTGAGTCACTTTCCCCATCCTCCGAACTAGGGGAGCTGGAGCTCCCAGCTGGCGGCGGAGGACAGGGAGCCCAACGCTTGGGTTTGGTTTTTGCAAAGGTTCCCTTTTTCGATCTTGCTGTCAGCGAAGGGCAGGAGTTCTGAAGGTGCCCTGTCAGGTGACAATGACGGCATCGGAAGGCAGTGTTTTCGTAATCTATAAACTGGGTCCAAACAGTGTCATTAATCTTGAGATTGATTTGCTCTGGCAATCCCTTGCTTAGATCTAGCTCCACACAAACTCTGGCATATGTGTAGAGACCTTGCCGTTCCCTCTCGTAATCTCCCTTTAAGAAGCAACCCAAAGTGTTGCCTATTTGCCTGTATACTTCTGTTCTCCACAGGTGTATTGGGAGATTTGGAAGTCTGATCCAGACAGGGGCTTTTGTGATAGCTGCAGAAGCTGGGTCAAAGTCTGGGAACCATGGAGTTAAGAAGAGACCTGCCGAACCCATGAACCAGGGGCCTTCCTCTAAGGCCTCTTCGTAATGCTCGAGATTATCGAACAACACTATAAAAAATCCCTTTGCACAGAAGTAAATCTTGCAACGGTGAGTCCAGTTGTCCTTGATCCAGTCATAAAGATCCTTTGAGCGTGGCCAGAGCCCATTGAATTTGCAGATGATTGCCCTTTCAGCAAATTTTTGGGTGTCGTCTGCCAGGTCCGGGTAAGAGATCTCAACAGAAGGAACCTCCTCCGATTTGTCAACCAAAAAAGGCTTGGGTGGAGCCTGATCCTGTGGGACTGTCTTTTCAGGCCTCTTAGCATGGACTGCATCTTTATATGAAAATGCCTTAGCTGAGGATGAACCTCCAGCAGCTCCTCCTCTCAAACGAAGGGTTAAAATAATGGATGCATCTTTCTTAATGCCATAAAAAGAAATAGGATGGAGATCCTCTAGTTGTTTACCTTCGTGGAGAAGCCGTTGAGCTGCAGAGGGGATCCCCAGTTTGATGTTCAGTGTATGCTTGAGCTTCTGCACCAGATCGGTCTGGCTTACCCATTGTAGCAGAGTTTTGCCTGTAATGAGCTTGATTTGTATCTGGAATGAGGAAGAAAAGTCCAAATGCATCTTTCCCCTGCAAATCTGTGAAGAGTGGAGGCATACGCGTTGATTGATTTTCGTTTCCTAGATTTTCCCCATGGGCAGAAGAGGCATACAACCTATCGGTGCAAACCCTTCCTTCCCGAAAGCCGAGCTTCCTTGAGCAGATCTGCTCTGGCTATTTCCCATCCAGGGGAGTGGATCTGCAATATCTTGCCCGATCTGAAGCGTCAGAGACATTGAGTTCGGGCGATCCGTCTTATTCCGAAGAATCGATTCCAGGACTTGATGATCCACCTGAAGCCGCCGAGAAGCTTCAGCTCCCATCTTGCCATCTCGTATAACCCTAAGGTTCTTCAGCGGCGAACCCTTCCGGGTAGATAATAATCGGAGAAATAAAGGTTCACGGGAGTACTGGGCCGAGATCGGGTAATGCTTTGTCGCCCAAGAGGGAGATGCGTATGAAAATTTGCTCAGAAGAGCTCCGGACCAGCCTTCGATTTGCGTTTGCTCTGTTCGAAACCCTTGAGCCCTCCGCGCGGAGCCAGAGGAAGGGAGGCGGCATCCAAGAAAAAAGGAATCATCTTACCAGCCTGCAAATCCTTGCTTGACGTGAAAACCAACTCCTTGAGGCTGAGGTTTGCTTCGCCGTCCTCATCATGGTCGAGCAGAGACCAGGCGGCGGCCATGGGAACGGAGGCGGTGATCATGAAGCTAGGGTTCATCGCCCCTCTCTCCATATGGCAACCGTCTCTCACACTGCAAAAATTCTTTTTTAGATCTAAACCTCTATTTCATGTGGAAGGGTGGCATTGTTTTTTTTATCTTGGGAATCTTTTTATATCCAACCTCTATTTGAAAACCATTGAAATTATAGAGTGAGCCCTAACTCAATGATCTAGGAAGTCTAAGGATTGTTGGAATAGTCATGTAAACAATCAAGATTAAATCTGGTATTGAATTCTTGAAAATATTGCGCGCTTTTGGCGCTTCAATTCTATTGACAATGAGAGTGAATTCATGGCTATAATTGATGGGAGTTTAGTAATACCTCCAGTTTTATAATGGTAAGACGAAGTTAGAAGATTTCAATAAGGTCATAATTGCATGGGTAAGGTTAAGATTCTATTGTTAAATATTACACCGAGGAGAAACTATTTTGAGAAATTCTCCTAGTTGCATATATGATAGAACTTTAGCACTAGTAACAAAGGATTTTCCTTTTGTGACGGTACTTGTTTTATCAAAGTAAAACGCACTATATTTTTTTGGCATGTGACAATGTGGGTCACTGATTAATTCACCAACAAAATAAGGAATAACACCAAACCTATTTGAAGGTCATCATGAGACTATTGAGATCAGGGAGACTCCCTGATATATCTTCCCCACCAGATGCGAGAGTCATACCTATTACTGGCATAACAACTCCTTCCTCAATACGTAAAGCATATGCAACTTTAGCAACAATATTCATAACAAATTAAGTCAACAATTAATTTCCGAATGTTGCAAAAGAATTTCCTTGTGGATTACAGTAGTATTGAACTACAATTCCCACAAAAATTGTTTCAGTTCATGATTGTCAAATTTTTCTGAACCTACTTTCATCACCTCTTAGATTATTTTATTATTCTTCTTTTTGTTTCCTTTCAAAATATGTGAACAATGCCATCTTCCACAAATCATTGTCTAGGCTTTCATAAAATTTCAAATCCACTTCCTTAGCAATGGAATCTTGTAAACCTTCAAGCTTAAACTATAAGAAACAATAACCCAAATGAAAACATCAAAGATATCGGTCATCTTCTTCAAATGGTTATGTGGAATTCAAAATCTCACAACTGAAAATAATATCTTCGAGACAGAAAATCCCACTGATAAAAAATGTGTAATATTTTATTTGAAAATGTCTCAATGTTATTTTGTTAAGTTCTCAAATGTGAGATTTTAATTACACTCTCTTTAAAAATAAATAAATCACAATCTTGAGGATCTACTTCAAGAAAACAAGCATCAAATTTTTTTTGCAGTAGTTTTAAATTCATTTTTTTTTTCCCTCATGGATCCTCTTAAATCGTCTCAAATAGATCTTAAACCGCCTACCTTTCTAAAGTCCCAAACTACTAGCATATAAATGAGGTCACTCATTCTAAAAAATGTCATCCTCGATCCTTAACATTTGTTACTAGTAGGAGAATATTTCAGTCAAATAAGAATGTTTTAAGTTGATAAACTTTTTGTTTTGTGAATTAAAAAAGTCCTTGATTTCTACGTGGAGATTATGGTAGGCCATTAACAAATCACAAATGTGTGGCCATTCAGTAGTGGATAAAAAACCCAATGGATTATGTATATGTCATGCCCATTTGAACCTGATGCTACTACCATTTTTCTGTTCAAGTGGTGCTTCTATGCTATAACCTAAATGTTGCTTTTCCAGTTGAATTAAAAATTTACGAGATACATCAAAATTTCTAAAGATTTCACTAAACAACTGCAGCTTCAAAATTGCACATATAACCTTGAGAATGCAAGGACAAAATTCTCCATAGAACTCCCAAAACATTAATGATATGGTAAATTGTTAAACAAACCAACCTATGTGTAAACATATTAATTTCATATCTCTTACATAGACCTATATAATGCATATTCATTCTTCGACACCAGACACAAGGAATTCAACCCTTCGTTTAAAATGTTGTCACCAAAGAGATTTTACAATTATTGAGATGGATTACCTCAACTGTGATAAGTAGAAGAAACCAACGAAGAGGTGCAGTAATGAATTGAGGCCATCATTGAAGGAAAAAACCTGCATACAAGTTTGGTTTTTCATCAAGCAATAAATAGGGAAAGACACTTCATATGTAAAAATGTTGGAAACAATGCCAAAAAAAGAGTTGGACGATCAACTATATTTGTATATTCTATAAAGTATTCACCATCAAGAAGATAAGAAAGAAAAATTTTAATTTTTCAATATTTTATTATATCAAGTGCCTCTCCATTGATGAGGTCAATCGTTAGTGTAAATCTATTTCATTATTGTTCCAAGATTATTTATTTGTTTAGCCAAATCCATCATGTATATATCTAAACATGTAAAAAAATTTGTAAGTTTGATATTTATTACTAAAATGCGTCTATTTGCTGAGGAAAATCATTAATGAAAACAAACACAGAAGTACACTAATCAATCATGGTAGTTTAGAGACACAACTAGTACTTGAACTAAGAGGGATTTTCTGGAGGTTAGAGATAATATCATGATCATTAGAAAAATAATGATCCAAGCAAAACAAAAAATCTCAAGAGAATAATCTTCAACCAAAATCAGGGCCATATGGTCAAGGCACACACATAGATGTAAGACAATGATGGATAGAGAATATAAAATATTTGATGATAAAGTTTCATCCTTACATTTCCAACACACACACAGATCATTCATCATATCTAACTTATGTATAGCACCCCTAATTCTTAGGTAGTTTAACCACTCAACCTATAACATCGATAATGATATTGTTTTGCATTGGTCACATATTCACAGTATAATGTGACTTAAACATTAATAGCTCCTAAATTTAATGTTCAAGAGTGCTACGAATTTAACAATAACCAATGTGATCAACCCAAAGAATCCACACCAAATTAAATGATCCCAAAGCATAAGTAGCCTCCTTGCATATTTCAATGAGAAGAATATTGTATCAAATCATTCTCACCCAACAACTCATGGTCGAGGGAATACCTTCCCTTTCCCCCACCTCTCCCACTTTCTCTAGTGGAGCTTACATCATACATGTCAATGTCATCTTTCATAATTTTTAGCACCAAATTTATTTCTGATGCATTTCTCCTTTCATTATGTTTTGCTCTTCCTTCCAATGGAGTAGGTACTTCCTATCTTTTATAGAAAATCCTTCCCTTATATAAATTTTTCACATTTTCCATTGTGGCTGAGTTGAATAGGATTTTTATTCTTTTTGCTCTTCCTTTTAAACTCTTCTCCTCCAAGATTTGCTCATCATATCTAATCTACATCATTCTCTTGTGGTTAGCCCTAGCCAACGAACTGTTTACCTTGGATAATGAATAGAAGAGGAACTAAGTTGGGACAGACATATGTATATTTTACCAGAGTAGTGAGAAAACTCTGGATCAGTTATCTATGACTCACCCCTTTTCTAGAGCAGTCTTGAATGAGGCTACTGAAGCCACAATGGGAAAATCTAAATGGGAAAATGTGACTTTGTTTGGCTGGATTTTTTACTAGTTATATGATACGAAAATAACAACATATAAGGCTATAGTCTCCCTACTTTCTTACGGGATTTGGGGGACCCGAAATCAGAGGATCTTTCAGGATTTGGTTATCACATTTGTAGAGGTAGCACACAAGGTTAGAATGGCTTAAGTTGATAATGAAGTACTTCTCAAATATATTTCTCCTAGAATCTTATTAATGGCATTTATTGACCATGAAAGGCATTGATGCTTCTTCAATAGAGCAATCCAAGGATTGGTATATGTCGAGTAGGGCTTGTTTTGACTCAATGAACAACCTTAAGATGAAGTATGTTGTTGGCCAAGGTTCAAACAATCGACCTGAATTTTGTACCCATTGGATTTTGTTGAAAATTGCAAAGGAAAGAGGGATGAAAGAATTAGGGCTATGGAGATGGAACATTAGTTATTTCAGTTTGCTCCCAATTATGAAGATTGTCCAAGAGATATAAGCCTCTTTTTCAATTACTTCATTTTCACATGTATAGCGTCAATTCAAGACATGAGCAGATAAGTTTTCTAAACAAACTTCACTCTTACAGGAGGGTTGATTAACTTAACTTTAATCCAAAGGAGGTTCCCTTGTTTCAACTACAAAAATTAATTTGTATATAACTGGCCTTTTGCTACTAGATGGTCATTTTCTTTAGAGGTTTTTTAGATCCACTGTAGGAACTACGAGTTTTAAATTCACAGGAAGAGTAAGATGTTTGATTGATGTCTTTTGATGGAATAGTTGTCTATAAGACAATACAAGAAGAATCAAAATTGTGGCTTTAGTGTTCTGATTGGGTAGACAATGCAGAGAACAAGAGAGGCTTGAGTCCATACAGGATTTAACAATGTATATTCTAAGTTCATTCTTAGAAATAACAAATATAAGGATTTTTTTTTTAAATAATAGTTTGGATCTCCAAAAGGGAAAGAAGTGTCGGGGCGTCAGAAGGTAGGAGGGAGTCTATAAAGTGGAATTAGTATCAATCTAAAAGTACCATGCAACTCTGGAGATAAAAATCCAGTTTTATTTCTAAAGACTAATTAAACCAAAATTTGTGGTTGTGTAGATGAATCAAATCAACGTAAATGCCAAAATTAAAGGCTCCGAAGTTCATGAACTTACCAGACAGAAGTTGTTCCTCCCTAAGGCAATAAGGTATGGATTTTATGAAAATTGGCCTATCCAAGGGCATGAATAGAGCGATATGCTCCTAGGTATATTTCCAGTGCTATTCGATCGTGTAGATTATGTAGTTGTTAGTTCATAAATTGGTTAATTCACTCATGTTTTTGATCATGCTGTCGATGTTTTCGTACACAAAGAAGTTGATCCAATCACATATATAGATTCAGATCCATACCTAGATATTTTGGAAGACTTTCCAGTAGCATCAGTAGCCTAGATAACAATATCAGATATACTAGCATCCCATTCTAGTCTGTGGATCCATACCAATCCTCTCAGGTAGGCGGGATCGAGTTGATTTGCCTCGTCCTCCCGCATCCCACCCTCCCTTGTGCTTCAAATCCCATCTCTAAAGTTAAGGCAAGGGAGAGGAAGGGCACGAAAAAAGTAATGGAGTAGAAGGAATCGATGACATAGTATATTTTCATCATGGAAATTGATCCTGCCACCTCCATATTAGATTTGCATCATGGAAATCGATCCCCGCACCTCCAATTATTCATCTATGACACTAATATATGGAACAATTAATTGACTATAACACTATCCTTTCCTATATCATGAGCATATTAAAAATTAATAATATTCAAAGTTAATTATGTTTCGACTCATTCTATCATATCAAATAAGAGATAAATAAGCATATCATAATTTAGGGTTATAATGTTAACCACTTCTCTCTACTCTTCTACTACTCTTTTTTTTCACTATTTATTCTCTCTGCTCTTTTGTGCTGAACAAATCAATGTTTTCTCGGCCAAGATATTGAAGAGATCCTCCTCCATCTGTTGATCCTATTGAAGCCACCTGCTTAGTCATAGTGGTGAGGTTGGGCAAGAGTCCGTGGTGGTTTTCATACGACCCATCTATACCTTCACCATTCAGTCTAGTCTTCCACTGTAAGCTATAAAAGAACTGTCATGGAGATCCAAGGTAGTGACACTAATGCATTTCAAGGGACCATTGTGCCCCTCCTTCATTGCAATGAAACATATTCTAGTGACATCGCTTCCCTTTTCCAAAGCCTAATCATTGTATCAGACAAGCCACTAAAGAGAAGATTACCAATGGCCTCCAGACAAAGAATGGAGTGAGGGTTTCCTTTAAGGAAACATGTTTAATGCAATATTCATTTTGAGATGTTGTCTTCCTCCTAGTAATGAATATATCCATCGTAACATCCCACATACAAAATGGGAAAATTGTTGGAAATAATACTGAGAGGGGGGGGTGAATCAGTATTATCAGAAAAAAAATTTCATTTTATGCTCAGAAACATATACGCTACTTCAGTTAAGTGAAACAACGTGTACACGCTACTGTGTCTAAAGAAACCAACGTATAACAAGAAAACTTATGATTCAGTAGCTTATCTTCAGTGAATGCATCAGGACATTATTAACCATGATAGTAAAACAGGTGCAGTATAACAGAATAGATCATCACACAGAAAACACACACATGAACACCATGATATAAGGTGGAAACCCAATGTGCGTGAAAACCACCTGCTGCAAGTCATCTCTATATTTCTTTAATATGAAACTTCAGTTTACAATCTTTTGTACTGGTGCAGCCTTATACCAGTACGCAAGCTACAACCTGCTGAAGGCTTCAACCTTCTCTCGTTCTCCAAACTTCCTTGGAAGGGAGCTCCAACCCCCTTTGCTCTTGTACTAGCTAAGATACTAGTACGTAGGTGCTGGCCTAAAATCTTCATTCCTTCAGGTACCACTTTTCATACATTTTCAGACTGGATATTCCTGAAGCAGAACATTACAATCTGAAGACCACAATTCATTCAACTTTCATAACAGATCATTGAAGCACAAAACAACCAATACTAGCATCATCAATCTTTAAATCACTGAACCACTAAAACCCTATCAACACCAGCCACCAGAACACAGAGTAGACTACAGAACTCTGCAATAGCAATCAGACCCAACTGCAACCCCAAAAATCAGACTTCAAAAGATATACACTACTTCAATGAGAGAAACCTGCGTATACACACGCTTTTACCGAAGACAACCTGTGTACATATCTAAAAATAAATTCTCTTAACTTGCAGCTGTACTAGACATCAGTTAGACCCAGAACATAACATTGCGTCAGTATGCAGATCTAGAAATAGGCATAATCAACCATATCATAATAGTGCATTTCAAACCATTAGATCCCGATCTGTCCTTAGATCTAGTCTTCCATCAACTGATGTGATCTCTCCTTAGCTTAGATCAGGCAACCCAAAACCTGCATACCAGATCTCTTTCCTTTTTTAGATATTCAAGACTTTTCAATTGTATTGTGCCTAATGATCTTCTTCTCCTTATATAGCCTTAGGCCTTGCTCAATACCAAGAGCCAAAACCATAGAAATTTAATACCATCAGCTTCAAAACGAGGGATCAACACGTCTGTCGAGACACCATGGTCCAAAACCATAGGCACAACTTCCAAGGAATAACCGCCACGGACCAAAGATAAGTTTTCCACATACACACCCTTTTACTGAAGCCAACCTGCGTGTACACGCGACTTGGTATATAGCGAACCTTCGTATACGCGAATTGGTATATAGTGAACCTGCTTGTATACGCGACTTGGTATATAGTGAACCAACGTGTATATATTTTCTCTTCATACTTGTAGTCTGATCATCAATTCCTTGCTGCTATCCTTCTGCACTATGATTTGTCATCAGTGTGATTTTCCATCAAGGCCAACACTTGTCTCATAATGCCAACAATCTCCCCCTTTGGACTTGATGGCAACCCCAAGATCCTTCGAACCATTCTCCCCCTTTGTCATCAATGGCAAAGTGTTGTGCTCCCCCTGAGTACATGCTGATATCTCTGCTTGGCTGTGCTGAAACATGCTCCCCCTGATTGTAGGCAATATCTGCAAAAGATGTTCTTCAAAAGAACCAAACCTTCCTATCACCAAAAGACTCAATACATACATCCATACTCCAAGAGGGGATACATCAGAAAGTTACATATAACAACCAATTATATTACATCATTCATCCCAGGCATAGTGGGGAAACCAACATAGGCCGTTACATGTCCTTGACATCATAAAAGAGATAAAAGAGATACATGACATAGAGACAACAAATCTAGACCAAGACTTATGAAAGTCACAAGCAACATCTGATAAACATCTTTTAGATCAGCGACCAAGATTTCCTTCTGAGCTCCTTCTCCTAAAATCAACAACAGTTGTGTACTAGAACCAAAAGCATCTAAATGCCAACAATGCTTTATGAGACTTTAGGCTGTTCCCCCTGAACCTATGCCTGCTGCACCCCCTGAAACTGTGCCTGAAGAATTTTGGCATACTGTTGTGGTCACCAACAACCCCCCTTTTTTCTCACTTGGCATTAGCAATGACGTCAAGTGAAGAGGGGACCCTGAACGAAAATCTCAAAAATATATTTTTTCTAAAGTTTTTGTATTTCTCTCCCTAAGGTTCAAATCGCATCGCAAGGAAAAGCCAAAGCATAACTCGAGCGCAAAAAACAAATGCTGCGAAATTGCGATGCGAAGTTCATCGCATCGCATACTTCACACGCGCCCCTTAAAAGAAAAACCTTCGAGCAATGCGATCGCCGATATGCGATATCGCAAATCGCAAGCATTACGCTATATGACGTAACCATTAAATGAGAACTTGTGATATTTTCGATTTGCGATCTGCGATGGCAGCGATCTGCGATCTGCGACCTGCGATCTGAAAAGACTTACCACACGATAGACCCATGCATTAAGCGCGCGCCTTAAAAGAATTTAATGACCGCATGCTTAAGTATCTAGGAATGATTGCGTTACATTTATCGAAGAGTCAAGTGATGATGGATGTCAGAATTATGCATTCATTAGAGATTAATGCTTTCACGTCAAGTCTTTTCATTTCACTTCTCCTTTGCGTAGGCTGCAAGACACGCAACTGATATAAGTTTATATGCAGGAAACATCTGAAGGAAAGGGGAAAGCGCCAATCAGCAAAGGGAGAATGCTTTCGCAAATGGATGCCGCATGCAGCAGAACCGCGGATTCCAGGCTATCAGCCAACCGGCACTGATGAAATTAGACTATCCGGGACTCAGAGTCAAAGGCGCACAAAAGCAGCATATTCAGAAAAGATCCTGAAGCTAAGACTTAGTGAAGCAGAGAAAGAAGCGCATGAGAAGGAGAACGCTTCAGGGAAACCTGGAACAAAGAATGGAAGAAATTCTCGAAACAGGGAGTTGCCCATGCAGCACGACTCTTAACCCACTCAATCCACCACATGACCGAAAACCGAAAACGGCAACAGCAAAATCAGTTCGAGAAGAAACTGGGACACGCTAAGTATACACGCGGCGAATACACCCAGCTAGAGAAAGGTTTTCGAAAATATCTTTTGGTCTGCCGGAAGGAAGTGCCAGCTCCTGCTATTTCCACTTTTATCTCCCGAGCGAAACAAAAAGGCGGCTAGCCGACTCTTCCAAGGAAAGCATTACACTGTTGACAGCACTAAAGAGAATATACAGAAACGATCAGAAATTAGATTTTAAATTTAGAAATAAAGTTGCTTTTAGTAAAAGGGCGGTCATTTGAGGCCGATTCCCTAATTTCATGTAATTAATATTGATTAGTTAGTAGTATTTAACCCTTCTCATGGTTTTTGGAGAAGGGTCCGGAAATCTGTTAAAAAACTTATCCTCAGAACATGCACTTCTACACCCTCAGAGGAGGGTTTTGATGAATTGATGGATCGAGATTTATTTATGTTTGCATTTTAATATCTGTTACTGATGTTGCACTTCTGTACTCTTAGAAGATGTTAGAACAAGTAGAAATAAATCATTGTTACTTGAAGTTTATTAGTGAACTTAGTCATAAATGGTACTTTTATCTCTTGGCTAGATTCTGCTAGTATTCCTAAAGTGATATGTGGCTGAGTTCTTTGTATGTTATTGCATGAATGTCTGTATTACCATTTGGCACTTCTGTACGGTGGGGTCATTTATTTATGTTTAACATATAGAAAACTGATTATGCGATATGTTGTTCACAAACTACTCTGCCTAACTTCTTATGCAGAATGGTTCATCTTTATTGATTTATATTCTGATATCAGTTGAATGATCTTTATTACCGGCTGCTGTTAGAAATCTTTCTAGATCGCATAACAAAAGAAAAACACCCCGGGTTAGCGTAGATTAGATGTATTTTTCTTCATTAGATTACATTAGCATAGAGTTAATTTAGCAGTTAGAATTAAGACTAGATTAGAAGAATCCTTCCTCCATTCCTTAGATTAATACCATCAGACTCTACGCACACACACACACACACCCATCACATTGGGAAACTGGTCCCATTACCCCCAGTCAGACCCGCTACTCCAAACGGGCAAGGAGCCGCCAAGCAGGTTCCAGACCGGGTGGGTATCCCCCTTGTTGTTGACCCGACCTCGGGGCCCTCAACATTTCTGGCGCTAGAAGGAGGGCCACAGCTATGAATGGCACATAATTCAAAACCCAAATACCATTCTAAGAGCAAATCATTTCACCAACTTCCCCGACTTCCCCAGTACGACTAAACTCAGAACTGGAAGTCGCTCGGACATCCACCGCTGCTATACATCCCGATACATCAGAACAACTTATCGTCGATCCCCCTGAAGTTCAAACCTTGATCCGTAAACTCCAGGGATTCTCTATTTTTAATCAGAAATCTGATAAATCTAAAAGCAGCTTTACTTCGCAATACAACCCTGCTCATCCCCTGACTCGATTGAAGAGTGAAAAGTTTGGCATTCAGCCAACTGAAATCCCTCTCCCCACTAGGAAAAGAGCAAGGAAAACATTTTAAGAGTCTGACAGAGAGACTCTTTCATCCACCTTATCCATTTCAACTCCCTCTCCGCGAAGTCGACCACCCACATCTCCACCTCAAATCACTCATCCATCTTCCGCAACTCTTCCTCCACAATCGTCAAAGATCATAACATCTCTATCTTCTCAACCTCAGAGATCATCTTCTACACTTTTACTAACCAGCAACTCAGCGATGGCACAATCTCCATGGAACAACCCTGGGGTGGTTCTAATGCGTCCACCCCTGAGTCCAATACCTGCCCATCCCGAGAAGTTGTTACCAAAGTTCAATCCAGAAACTGGAATGCTAGCTGAAGAACATATCAATAATTTCATGCTTTCTGTTAATCTCAATGGAGTTACCAATGAAGACTTCGTCGTCCGACTCTTCCCCTATATGATGCAAGGGACGGTCGGGTCATGGTACTTCTCGTTACCCTCCGGATCTATCACCAGCTGGGATTTTTTCAAAATCAATTTCTCACTAAATTCGGCGATGATAGATCGACAGCGACATTGATCAATGATCTGTCCAATCTTAAAGCTGAGGCTCGGGAACCCATTAAATATTTTAACTTACGGTTCAACAAGATCCTCAATAAAATCCCCGCTGCTTCCCAACCCAGCGAGGAAGTAAGATGCGAATGGTACATCACTGCCTTACCTTCAAACTTGGCCATCTTCATAGATAGGGCAAGCAAGACGACCTTAGTCGAAAATTTGGCTGAGGCATTAACGGTCGAAAGACGCGTAGTAGCCCTAGAAAAGAGATCTACAATCGAGGAGCGTAAATCTAAGAAAATCTCTTTCAAAGAAGAAACCAAGAAGAAGCAAACGAAAGATCCTTTCGACATGTAAGGATTACAAAAGGTATTAAAGGCCATGTCAAATGAGATGATTGATATCAGGAAACAAGTAGCAGAATCGTCCCCAAGAAAGCCTTTTAGGAGTTTTAAGAGAAATCCTCCCATGGAGACGAAGCCACCTAGCGTGGTCCCTAACGTGGAATCTGAAGAAGAAGAAGAAGAGAACACCGCTGAAACGCATACCGACGATGAAGAAGTGGTGGAACTGCAAGGAATGTGGGATTTCATCCTCCCACAAGAGGAAGATCAAGAAGCACTTCCCGTTAGTACAAGAAGCAGAAATCAACTTGATCCTCCCCAGACTACCCCAAAACAGAAGGGCGCAAGCCCTCCAGCAAGAGAAAAGGTCGCAACAAAGAAGACAACCCCTAAAGCGACCTCATTTAGCCCAGTCCAATTAGAGCAATCGCCTCCATCAAAGACACTAATAGTGTCAGATGAAATGGAGTATAACATCATCGACGACATGAAGAAGACTAGGGCTAATATCACCCTGTACGAGCTGAGCAAATTGAAACACCAACAGAAGATCATGATGAAAGAGTTACACGCCGTACCTACTGCGCCTCTACCTACAACTATAGCTTCTCATAATGTAGGAAGACCCCCAATCAACGCGATCAATAAAATCGATCCAAATGACATTGCCTTGATTGGAGGGAGGTCTAGATCTCACACTCCCCCTTTCCTGCTCACTTACGAGATCTTTAACAGAAACGTGCATAACTGCGTGGTTGATTCTGGTGCTTCAACCAATATTCTGCCCAAGTCAATATGTCCCAAACTTAATGTTCAACCGCAAAAATCCGCAGTACCCATAGTTCAACTTGATCGGTCACAAGTCGAAGTGATAGGTGAACTAAATCAAGTGAATATAAGACTATCGTCCAACCCCAAGGTGTGCCAGGTCATCGATATTCTAGTTGCTGACATCCCTGAATTTTATGGTCTAATTCTTAGCAGGGATTGGTCCGAGAAGCTCCACGGATATTTTTCGACTGACTGGTCGCACATGTGGTTACCCTTCAACGGGAAGCCAAATCAAATAAAGGTTGAACGAGAACTGCACCAAAAGTACATAGTGACGGACCTGGAGGGAGAGAACGAAGCCATAGCATACAACAGCAGCATCATAGGCAACTATTCGGTAGACTCTTTCATTGGAAATTTCAATGCTCACATATCACCATATTTAGAAAATTCAGTCGTGTCCCAAGTAGAAAACGTTTCCCAGACTGATGATTCAAAATGTGTTAGTTTCTTAGATAACCCTGTAAATACTTCTTTATTTTGGAAATTATATTTTGATGGCTCTAAGTCCAACGAGGGAGCGGGAGCAGGATGCGTCTTGATTAGCCCAGACGGAAATAAGACCATGATCACATGTAGACTAGAGTTCGATTGCACGAAAAACACAATGGAATACGAAGCCTTGGTGCAAGGCCTATACAAAGCAATCGGCTCCAACGTCAAATATCTTCAAGTCTTTGGAGATTCCAAGATCGTCATCAAACATGTACGTAACACCATACATTGCCTGTCTAGTCATTTAAAGCACTACCAATCTTTAGTGCAAGATCTCACTGCGCATTTTACAGCATTTAATATTTCATCAATCCCAAGACTTCACAATGCAAGCGCAAACCTGCTAGCAAACGTAGCCTCCAGACTCATTCCTTCCGAAGAATTTAGTCCAGATAGGTTTTCGATAGAATTAATTTTTAAACCGTCTATTCCTGACAACATCACCAACTAGAGAGTATTCAACGACGACCCAGACATCGTAAGTTTCCTTACCTCCGAAGGATCCTACTGAAACCAGATAATCGACGAGGACTGTCATGACCACCAAATACAACGAAGTAGCACTGATAACGCTATACCCAAATCAGTGGTCAAATTAGAAGATTTGTATGACTTAAAAAGTCGGTTCAAAAGGTCAGCTAATGCCAAACTTTACAGTTCAACTCTGAACTACGAATCAGTGAACTTAGGAACCAACGAGAAACCCCAAAATGTCAATCTAGGCCAAGGCCTATCTCCTGAAGAAAAATCAGCATACATCCGTCTTCTACGACAGTACAAGAACATCTTTGCCTAGAACTACGATGAGCTGAAAACTTATAACACTTCTATCATTCAGCACACTATCCCTATGATCGATAACGAGAAACCCGTCCAACAAAAGCTCAGAAAAATCCACCCCAACCTGGAAAATCAGATAAAAAATGAGCTGAATAAGTTGTTGAGAGCCAAAATAATTTTCCCGGTTAGACATTCTAAATGGGTATCCAATATGGTACCTGTTAGGAAGAAAAAAGAAGATATTAGAATTTGCATTGACTTCCGGAATCTCAACAAAGCCTGTCAGAAGGACAATTTTCCCCTCCCACCTATGGAGCAAATATTACAGGCTGTAGCAGGCTCAGAATTGATGTCTTTCCTGGATGGATTTTCAGGATATAATCAAGTGCTGGTACACCCAGACGATCAGCTGAAAACCACCTTCCGAACTAAATGGGGTACCTATGCGTATCGAAAGATGTCGTTCGGTCTGATCAACGCCGGCGCTACTTTTCAAAGAGCTATGGATATTGCGTTCAAAGGGTTAATCAATAGATCAGTAGTGATTTACCTGGATGATATAACTGTGTACTCCAAAAAACGAAGCGACCATCTCAGAGATTTGAAGCAAATCTTTCAAAGATGTTTAAGGTATGGAATCTCGCTTAACCCGAAGAAATCTTTCTTCGCGTTGAGTGAAGGAAAATTGCTAGGATTCATAGTGTCCAAATCGGGCATTCACATCGAATCTGCCAGAATCAAAGAAATTTCCGAGATATCCATGCCCCATAACAAAAATACCATGCAATCTTTTCTAGGACAGATCAATTTTGTGAAAATATTTGTCCCAGATTTTTCACGTATTATTTCTCCTTTATAAAAAATGATAAAAAAGAATTCAAACTTTAAATGGGGTCTAGACGAGCACGAAGCGTTTAACTTAATCAAACAAGCCATCATCGACGCTCCATCCCTAGCAACCCCAAATTTTTCAGAACCATTTATCTTATACACGTTTGCCTCAGAGCATTCTTATGCTGCGATCTTGACCCAGGCAAACAAAGAAAAGGCAAAAGCCCCAATCGCATTCTTTAGCTCAAACTTACAAGGTGCTGAGCTGAAATATTCGGACGTAGAAAAACAGGCATATGCCGTCTTTAAAGCAGTCAAATATTTTAGACCCTTCTTGCTAAAGGCCCATACCATGGTCATAGTACCATTCCCGGCAGTAAGAAACCTCCTGATTCAGAAAGACGTGGGCGAAAAGAAAGTGAATTGGATCACCGCCTTGCAAGAATACGACCTGGAAATTAAGCCGGCACACACCGTAAGAGGCCAAGGCTTCTGCAAGATGTTAGCTGGAGCATCGCAAATCCCCGAAGAGTCACCTGAAGAGGTACATGCGTATGAGGTAAGCCTAAACGATGCAGAATCATTTTATGCCGACATCATTTATTTCCTAAAGAACGGATATGCCCCATTTCACCTGGGTCACATAAAAAAGAGAGCCCTGAGGTTAAAATCTAAACAATACCAACTTGTAAATGATGTCTTATTTAAAAGAAACTATGATTCTGTGCTTCTTAGATGTCTTGAGAAAACTGAAGCCGAAAAGGTTTTGTAGGAACTCCACGATGGACCAGTAGGTGGACACTATGCTGGAGAAGCCACCGCACACAAGATCTTACGTGCGCGATACTACTGGCCCACGCTGTTCAAAGACTCGTACAATCACGTGAGAAAATGCCAAGTCTGCCAAACTGCTGCAGGAAAACAAAAGAAGTCATCCATGCCACTGTAGCCGGTTAACATCGAACAACCATTCAGCCAATGGGGCCTGGACATAATAGGTGAGATCGTTCCTCACTCCTCTAAACAGCATAGGTATATCCTCACCGCAACCGACTATTTTACTAAATGGGTAGAGGCAGTTCCGCTCAAGACAGCTAATTATGAAAACATTGTTGAATTCATAGATCAGTTTATCATTACTAGGTTTGGATTGTCGACGGCCTTAATATTTGATAATGCTTCATATTTTTCTGGAAATACCATGACTGAGTTCGCGCTCAAAAGAGGGTTCAAACTGAAGTATTCTGCCAACTACTATCCGCAAGGCAATGGGTTGGCTGAATCAACAAACAAGAACCTAATCAGGATTATCAAAAAGACAGTTGACCAAAACCAAAAGAATTTGCACAAATCGCTGGTAAACGCCTTATGGGCAGACAGAATTACCAAGAAAGCCTCTATCGGGACTTCTCCCTTTAATTTGGTTTACGGAAGAGAAGCAGTTCTTCCTACCCACTTACTCATTCCCTCTTTGTCCTTAGTACAACACATTGATGAAGTATCTACTTCTCCCTTACAACTAGGGCAAATGGAGATAATCAAGTTAGAAGAACGACGAGAATAGGCCAAACAAACCCATGCTCACCACCAAGCGTTGATAAAATCCTCTTTTGACTCGAACATAAAGACCAGAAAAAACTTCCAGATGGGTGATCTAGTTTTGAAGTGGGATAAGGCTCACGAAGAAAAGGGCAAACACACGAAATTCCAGAAGCTTTGGCTTGGTCCTTTTCAAATCGTAGACGTCATAGGCCCGTCGACTTTTGTGTTGCAGGAATTGGCAGGCAGAAGAGATTCTCTGCCTGTGAACAGACAAATCCTCAAAATGTATTTCCCATAGAAGGTCGTCCTTCTGCTTTTGTAGGATAGTTTTAAATTTTCATGTTAGTTTTCATTTTTCATAGATAGGGCTGATTGTAAATGATCATAAATAGTATTCATGAAGAAACATACCATTTTTGTATCAGATTTTGATTTCACTTGTATAAATAGCAAAACTTTTCGAAAAATCTGACTTTTATTATTGACAAATAGAGTCAGCTTTAACCTGAATATGATGTTAGTTTCAAACTTCACCAAGAAACCTGGGATGAGAGTAACTTTTGGAAAAAATTGTTTTATGCCAATGCTATGAAAGGTATCATCTATAGCAAAATAGGTATTCTCTGCAAAGCTGCTGTTCTTAAAACTCTATTATTGTCGTCCAGAGCTTTCTTAAGGAAAAACAATGACTTCCTCCCTGCTAAGGAAAATCGCAACATCCAGAGAGACAATCCAAGGAAACACTATATCTCAAAGAATAAGAGGTCTCATCACGAACCGGCTTATCATGATCACATATATTATAACTTGCTGACTTTGCCACTACTGTCTACCAAAACAGGGCAACGACTCAAGATTGTGCAATCGAAAGACAAGGGGTCTCATCGCGAGCCAGCTTGTTCAGCAAAAAGTGTAAATCAAGTGAATGACTGTGTCATAATTTGGCCACCAAACCAAGACATTGTTCTTTAGAGAATAAAAAATCAAAAAAAAAGAAAAGAAAGAAAAAGTGTCAAAAGGATTTTTCTCTGGAATGTTGTAAATGACCTCAAGCAGGAAAAAGGATCATTGCTGGATAACATGGTAACCCTGTCGAGCCTATGGATGCCTGCGGGCAGTAGAGGCTCTACCTGCGACAAATGAGCATACTTTACAAAGCCAGTACGTAGAGAAGACCTTATTTTGTCTTTGAGGAGACTGAGTAATGACTAGGTAGGAATACAAAAAAATAACCCAGGGGAAAAAAACAATCAGAATCAAATAAGAAGTTGTCATGAAGCATTATTGACAGGATAAAAGGTAATACTCTATCTGTCCATAACAAAATTTAGGCATAAGAAAACTTTTCTGTTTTGGAAGTGAAAATGCAATAGAACAAGTAGAGATAACTGGTTCTTCACAGTGAATCGCCATTGTTGTGGTCACCAACAACCCCCCTTTTTTCTCACTTGGCATTAGCAATGACGTCAAGTGAAGAGGGGACCCTGAACGAAAATCTCAAAAATATATTTTTTCTAAAGTTTTTGTATTTCTCTCCCTAAGGCTCAAATCGCATCGCAAGGAAAAGCCAAAGCATAACTCGAGCGCGAAAAAAAAATGCTGCGAAATTGCGATGCGAAGTTCATCGCATCGCATACTTCACACGCGCCCCTTAAAAGAAAAACCTTCGAGCAATGCGATCGCCGATATGCGATATCGCAAATCACAAGCATTACGCTGTACGACGTAAGCATTAAACGAGAACTTGAGATATTTGCGATTTGCGATCTACGATGGCAGCGATCTGCGATCTGTGACCTGCGATCTGAAAAGACTTACCACACGATAGACCCATGCATTAAGCACGCGCCTTGAAAGAATTTAATGACCGCATGCTTAAGTATCTAGGAATGATTGCGTTACATTTATCGAAGAGTCAAGTGATGATGGATGTCAGAATTATGCATTCATTAGAGATTAATGCTTTCACGTCAAGTCTTTTCATTTCACTTCTCCTTTGCGTAGGCTGCAAGACACGTAACTGATATAAGTTTATATGCAGGAAAAATCTGAAGGAAAGGGGAAAGCGCCAATCAGCAAAGAGAGAATGCTTTCGCAAATGGATGCCGCATGCAGCAGAACCGCGGATTCCAGGCTATCAGCCAACCGGCACTGATGAAATTAGACTATCCAGGACTCAGAGTCAAAGGCGCACAAAAACAGCATATTCAGAAAAGATCCTGAAGCTAAGACTTAGTGAAGCAGAGAAAGAAGCGCATGAGAAGGAGAACGCTTCAGGGAAACCTGGAACAAAGAAGGAAAGAAATTCTCGAAACAGGGAGTTTCCCATGCAGCACGACTCTTAACCCACTCAATCCACCGCACGACCGAAAACCGAAAATGGAAACAGCGAAATCAGTTCGAGGAGAAACTGGGACACGCTATGTATACACGCGGCGAATACACCCAGCTAGAGAAAGGTTTTCGAAAATATCTTCTGGTCTGCCGGAAGGAAGTGCCAGCTCCTGCTATTTCCACTTTTATCTCTCGAGCGAAACAAGAAGGCGGCTAGCCGACTCTTACCAGGAAAGCATTACACTGTTGACAACACTAAAGAGAATATACAGAAACGGTCAGAAATTAGATTTTAAATTTAGAAATAAAGTTGCTTTTAGTAAAAGGGCGGTCATTTGAGGCTGATTCCCTAATTTCATGTAATTAATATTGATTAGTTAGTAGTATTTAACCCTTCTCATGGTTTTTGGAGAAGGGTCCGGAAATCTGTGAAAAAACTTATCCTCAGAACATGCACTTTTGCATCCTCAGAGGAGGTTTTTGATGAATGGATGGATCGAGATTTATTTATGTTTGCATTTTAATATCTATTACTGATGTTGCACTTCTGTACTCTTAGCAGATGTTAGAACAAGTAGAAATAAATCATTGTTACTTGAAGTTTATTAGTGAACTTAGTCATAAATGGTACTTTTATCTCTTGGCTAGATTCTGCTAGTATTCCTAAAGTGATATGTGGCTGAGTTCTTTGTATGTTATTGCATGAATGTCTGTATTACCATTTGGCACTTCTGTACGGTGGGGTAATTTATTTATGTTTAACATATAGAAAACTGATTATGCGATATGTTGTTCACAAACTACTCTGCCTAACTTCTTATGCAGAATGGTTCATCTTTATTGATTTATATATTGATATCAGTTGAATGATCTTTATTACCGGCTGCTGTTAGAAATCTTTCTAGATCGCATGACAAAAGAAAAACACCCCGGGTTAGCATAGATTAGATGTATTTTTCTTCATTAGATTACATTAGCATAGAGTTAATTTAGCAGTTGGAATTAAGACTAGATTAGAAGAATCCTTCCTCCCATCCTTAGATTAATACCATCAGACTCTACGCACACACACACACACACCCATCACATTGGGAAACTGGTCCCATTACCCCCAGTCGGACCCGCTACTCCAAACGGGCAAGGAGCCGCCAACCAGGTTCTGGACCGGGTGGGTATCCCCCTTGTTGTTGACCCGACCTCGGGGCCCTCAACACATACCCATCTTAGACCTTCTCCAACCAGAGTCTACCCTTGCTGTTCAGAACTCCATATACGCGACTTCTCCTCCATAAAATAGCGTATGTACGCAGATATGCTTTCTACAACACGCGCACATCATACACGCGACTTTCCCACCATAAATCTGCGTATATACGTGGCTAACCCTTATGTAACTTGCGCATACCAACTTTTCTGTAGAACAGACAAGCTTCAACAGTAGGATGAAGCATCAACTACTCCCAGCTTTTGTCTGAGATATTCAAAATTTTCGCTGGGCAGTGGTTTTGTGAGAATATCAGCAACTTGTTCCTTAGAAGGAACATACTCCAACTTGACCTTCTGCTCAGGCACTTGTTCCCGAAGAAAATGGTACTTGATTGGTATGTGCTTGGTCTTTGAGTGCATGACTGGATTCCTTGAAATGCTGATTGCACTTGTATTATCATATAAGATAGAGACTGGTGAAGTGCAAGTGATTTGAAAATCCTGCAAGGTCTGCATTATCCAAAGAAGTTGTGTGCAACATGATGCCGCAGCCACATATTCTGCTTCAGCTGTAGATAAGGCAATCGAACTCTGTTTCTTGCTGAACCAAGATACTAATCTGGAGCCCATAAAGAATGCACCACCACTTGTTCTCTTCCTGTCATCCACGCTTCCGGCCCAATCTGCATCTGCATAAGCATGAAGTGTGAGATCTGTATCTCTAGGATACCATAATCCATAATTTTGTGTCCCTTGAAGATATTTGAAAATTCTCTTCACTGCCTGAAGATGAGTCTCCTTTGGATTTGATTGAAATCTCCCAACTATTCCGACTGCATGCATGATGTCTGGTCGGGTACCTGTCAAATAAAGCAAACTCCCAATCATGGATCTATAAGTTGGTTGATGAACTGCTGCTGATTCATCATTTGCACTGAGGCTGCATCCTATAACCATGGGTGTACATACTGGCTTTGAATCTTCCATGCCATACTTCTTCAAGATCTGCTTGAGGTACTTGGTTTGAGACAAGAGGATGCCTCCTTCATTTTGTTGGATTTGCAATCCAAGAAAGTATGTCAATTCTCCAAGTAGTGACATTTCGAATTCTTTCTGCATAACCAAAGCAAAGTTTTGACTCATGGTCTCTTCATTGTTGCCAAAGATAATATCATCTACATAAACAACAAGTATTAGCAATTTGTTATTTTTAACTTTTATGTAGAGATTGCTATCTGCTGATCCTTTTGAAAAGCCTTGTTGGTGAAGATATTTGTCCAATCGATAGTACCAAGCCCTTGGAGCTTGTTTGAGACCATAGAGAGCCTTTTTCAATCTGCATACAAGGTTTGGATCATTCCCAAGAATGAAACCATCTGGCTGCTCAATATATACTTCTTCTTCTAAGTATCCATTCAAAAAGGCTGATTTCACGTCCATTTGAAATACCTTGAAGTTTTGAAAGCTTGAGAGAGCAAGGAACATTCAGATGGCCTCAAGTCTTGCAACAGGAGCAAAGGTCTCTTCAAAATCTATTCCTTCTTGCTGCGCATACCCTTTACAAACAAGTCTGGCCTTGTTTCTAATTACTTCTCAATTTTCATTCAATTTATTTTTGAAGACCCATTTTGTCCCTATGACATTTTTATCTTTTGGTCTAGGAACCAATTCTGAAGTGTTGTTCTTTTCGATCTGCTCTAGTTCTTCATCCATTTCTTTGACCCAGCATTCATATTTGCATGCCTCTTTCACACTTTTTGGTTCAGTGGAAGAGAGTAATGCCAAATAGCATGAAGCTTCTGCAATTCTTCTTCTTGTTTGTACTCCTGCTTCTTTCTGCCCCACAATCTGAGATTCTGGATGATTCTTTTGAACATATCTGGATGGAGTCTTCTCTTCTATTCTTTCCTACTCCTCTGGTTCTTCTTGAGGTTCTTCTTCTTCTAGAGGTTCTTCTTCTTCATCATTATGCCTTTGAGGGTAGCCTTCATCTTCTTCAATGTCTTCATGATGAACTTGCCTAGGAATATATCCCTTCTCATCAACCACTACATCAATGTTGTCAACAATTCTGCCAAGTCTTTTATTGTAGCACTTGTATGCTTTGCTATGTGGAGAATAACCAAGAAGAATGCCTTCATATACTCTTGGTTCAAGTTTGCCAAGTTTCTCATCAGTATTCTTAATATAACATTTGCTCCCAAATATTTTGAAGTGCTTCACCGAAGGAGTCTCACCACTCCAGAGCTTATGAGGTGTTTGAGTGTTGTTTACTCGGACATTTGTTTTGTTAAGAATAATAACCGCAACATGCATAGCTTCACCCCAGGAAGTTGCGGGAGTACCTGATTCGTCAAGCATAGCACGAGCTATTTGTTGGATTGTTCTGTTCATTCTTTCCACCACCCCATTTTGCTCAGGAGTTCTAGCTGTAGAGAATTCTCTTCTTATCCCATGTTCTTCACAGAAATCAAAAAATTTGTTTGAGGTAAACTCCCCACCTCTGTCAGATCTGAGGCACTTAATTTTGTGTCCTGATTCATTTTCAACCAAGGCTTTGAAGGATTTGAATTTTTCGAATGCTTCATCTTTGTGCTTCATAAGCCCTAACCAGAAAAACCTAGAGAAATCGTCAATGAATAATATCAAATATTCTTCTCCTCGAGGTGTCCTTTTCCTAAATGGACCGCATACATCTGTATGGACTAGCTCAAGAGGTATGCTGGCTGATCCTTCTCTGGAAAGTTAGTTTTGGTTTGCTTCCCAAACTGACAAGATTTTCATATAGTGTTGTCTAGAATTTTGATATCTGGAAGACCACGAACTGCCTGATATTTGCATGCTTTCCTTATTTGTGAAAAGCTTAGATGCCCCAACCTCCGATGCCATAGCCAGTGTTCATCATCCTTGCTCAAATATCATTGTTGTGGTCCTTCTTCAAATATGTATAGATTATTTGGCGTCCTTCTTCCTTTGATCACTGTTTTACCTGTATCAAGATCACGAACACAACATCCATTTGATCTAAATATTACCTCTGTTCCTTGATCACACATCGGACTGACACTCAGAAGACTATGCTTCAATCCATCAACATACAAAACATTTATAGCTTTGACCTTCTCTTTCAATGGAGCAACACCTTTTCCTTTTATGGCTACAGAGGTATCATTTCCAAAAGAAACTTTCTTCCCCTTTTCTAATGCGGTATATGACTCAAGATTTTCTTTGTCTCCTATCATATGCTTCGAACATCCGCTGTCAATGTACCATAGACTTTCTTGACCTTCTGCATAAAAAGCTATCCCACATATTTCTGGTTGCGGTTCCTTTATTCTCCATGTTCTGACATTTGAGATTTGTTCCTTCTCAGTTGTCTTCCGGAACCTGCTCCTGCATTCAGAGTCTTCATGACCAAAGTTATTACAAATAGAGCATTCAATTTGATTTTCAAGAACCGAAAAGTTGTTATAAGTTCTTTTCATGGTTCCAGTCATTCTCCCTTGCTTTTGAGCTTCTCTAGTCATGATTGTCTTGTAGGCAACACATTGAGCTGCTTTGTGACCGAAGTTATGGCAAGGAAAGCATTGGCAATTAAAGAAACTTCTGCGATAATCAGATCTATCATCCAACCGATTGTAGCTTCTATTCACATTCATTCTTGGAGAAAATTGGGAAGATTTTACCTGTGGCTAATTGTAGCTTCTGTTTGTCCTTAAGGCAGTTTGTCCCCGAATTTCTTGATGGTATTTATTTGTTCTTGAGGAAAATTGTCCTTGGTTCACCTGATGACTTTTATTTGGCTTTTGCTCGCTTCTTCTTGCTGCATCAAGATAACTTTTAGAGGTAGAGGCTTGAGATGTTTCTCCATTATATCCAAGATCTGTCTTGATCAGAGGAGATCGCTGCACATTGATAATCGCATCCAAGGTTTTAGATCCTTTAACAAATTTAAGATTAATTGCTTTTGTTTTCTCAATCTCCTTTCTAAGACAAACAATCTCACATTCCAATTTTTCAAGATGTTTTTCCTTTTCAGCTAGTTGATATTGTAGAGAATCAATAATATCACTCTTCTCTTCTAAGCAAACTTTGAGATCTTTCATTTCTTCACAAAAGCCTTCTACATCTATAGCATCCACGTAGTCATCATCTTCAAAAGCCATTAAAAGTTTATATCTATTACCTTGTTCATCTTCATCACTATTTGAAAGACCATCACTATCTTCATGAGTGTAATAGCTTTTCTTCTTTTCATTTTGTTTCTTGTTCCATTTAAAAGGTTCCTTTACCTTGTCATTCTTATCTTTGTGACGACATCTGGCATCATAATGACCTACTCTTCCACAAGAAAAGAATTTAAAAGGTAACTTACCTCTGAACCTTCCAGAACCCCTTTGAAGATTTCTGACAAAATTTGATTCTTCTTCTTCATCTTTTGGCATGTGACTTGCTTCATAATAATCTCCTTTGCCTGAAGCCTTGAAATCAGCTTCTCTTCTGTCTGATGGACCTCCCTTTCTCATTTCGTAAGCAGTTAGAATTCCATGAAGCTGAGACATAGTAAGAATTCGTAGATTTTCCTTTTCTTCTATTGCAGACACTTTAGATTCAAATTTGGGGGACAATGACCTTAGAACCTTTTCAACCACAATAGCCTCTTTTATTTCTTCACCCAAGTTTTTCATGCAATTAACAATCTCATCAACTCTAAGGAAATAGTTAGCCACACTTTCATCATTATACATTCTGAGAGTCTCATACTTAATCCTGAGAGTTTGAAGTTTAGCACGCTTTACCTGTTCGTCTCCTTCATAGCTCGTGACAATCTTGTCCCATATTTCTTTTGCAGATTTATAGTGCATTACCTTCATGAATTCCGATTGGGATATACATCCCAATAGAGTACTGACTGCTTTCGCATTTGTTTCATATTTCTTTTTCTCGTCTGCATCTGTAGGAGTAGCCGAAGGAAAAGTGTAGCCTGTCTCTACGATGTCCCAAACTTTTGTACCAAGAGATTGAAGATAGGCAGTAACTCTTACCTTCCAATAATTGAAGTTTGTCCCATCAAAAACCGGTGGCCTGATTGATGCTTCTCTCTCATAGTTGCTCATGACGAACGATCTACCTTCAAGCGATCAAGCTTCTCTGAAGGACCTGCTCTGATACCAATTGTTGGAAATAATACTGAGAGGGGAGGGGGGTGAATCAGTATTATCAGAAAAACTTTTTCATTTTATGCTCAGAAACATATACGCTACTTCAGTTAAGTGAAACAGCGTGTACACGCTACTGTGTCTAAAGAAACCAACGTATAACAAGAAAACTTATGATTCAGTAGCTTATCTTCAGTGAATGGATCGGGACATTATTAAACATGATAGTAAAACAGGTGCAGTATAACAGAACAGATCATCACACATAAAACACACACATGAACACCATGATATAAGGTGGAAACCCAATGTGGGTGAAAACCACCTGCTGCAAGTCGTCTCTATCTTTCTTTAATATGAAAATTCAGTTTACAATCTTTTGTACTGGTGCAGCCTTATACCAGTACGCAGGCTACAACCTGCTGAAGGCTTCAACCTTCTCTCGTTCTCCAAACTTCCTTGGAAGGGAGCTCCAACCCCCTTTGCTCTTGCACTAGCTAAGATACTAGTACGTAGGTGCTGGCCTACAATCTTCTTTCCTTCAGGTACCACTTTTCATACATTTTCAGACTGGATATTCCTGAAGCACAACATTACAATCTGAAGACCACAATTCATTCAACTTTCATAACAGATCATTGAAGCACAAAACAACCAATACTAGCATCATCAATCTTTGAATCACTGAACCACTGAAACCCTGTCAACACCAGCCACCAGAACACAGAGCAGACTATAGAACTCTGCAATAGCAGTCAGACCCAACTGCAACCCCAAAAATCAGACTTCAAAAGATATACGCTACTTCAATGAGAGAAACCCGCGTATACACGCGCTTTTACCGAAGACAACCTGCGTACAGATCTAAAAGTAAATTCTCTTAACTTGCAGCTGTACTAGACATCAGTTACACCCAGAACATAACATTGCGTCAGTATGCAGATCTAGAAATAGGCATAATCAACCATATCATAATAGTGCATTTCAAACCATTAGATCCTGATCTGTCCTTAGATCTAGTCTTCCATCAACCGGTGTGATCTCTCCTTAGCTTAGATCAAGCAACCCAGAACCTCCATACCAGATCTCTTTCTTTTTTTAGATATTCAAGACTTTTCAATTGTAGTGTGCCTAATGATCTTCTTCTCCTTATATAGCCTTAGGCCTTGCTCAATACCAAGAGCCAAAACCATAGAAATCCAATACCATCAGCTTCAAAACAAGGGATCAACACGTCCGTCGAGACACCATGGTCCAAAACCATAGGCACAACTTCCATGGAATAACCGCCACAGACCAAAGATAAGTTTTCCATATACATGCTCTTTTACTGAAGCCAACCTGCGTGTACACGCGACTTGGTATATAGCGAACCTGCGTATACGCGACTTGGTATATAGTGAACCTGCTTGTATACACGACTTGGTATATAGTGAACCAGCGTGTATATATTTTCTCTTCATACTTGTAGTTTGATCATCAATTCCTTGCTGCTATCCTTCTGCACTATGATTTGCCATCAATGTGATTTTCCATCAAGGCCAACACTTGTCTCATAATGCCAACAAAAATCATCCCGACTGAGGGTGAGTGATTTCACAGGAGATCGTTGCATGTTGAGAGTCATCATTAAGTTGGTTTGCACTCGCTGATGATTCTGCTTATTCATGAAAATAGGTGCCAAACAAATCGATGAATGTTTCGAAGTGAAATTGGCCTGAAACCGTAATTGTTGGTGAATCACTGGAAAACATAGAACAAATTTGTGTGAAAACGTAGAACAAATTTGTAGTTAAGGCCTCAAAGCTCAATGGATTTGAATAATGGGAATCAATCTAGATATCCTAAAGATTGATCCATTGACCAATACTTGTTTCCATATATTCCCTCTGAATATTGGATATTGAAATTTACCTACTGAACTATTGTTCTCGCCTTTGTTTTTTTTTGTGGGAATTAGATCATCGTAAAATATGTTTAACTGTGTGCCCAAATTCGAGCAATATGTGTTAAATTGTGGAATGATAAATATATTTGAAAGTGCTCAATTTTACACAATCTATTTTAAATTTATTTTAAGATTTTCGACATTTGTTTTCATCTCAATATTTGTTTTTTTTAAATAGTGTGGAAAATAAAAACTTTTTTTCATTGTGCAATGTCACAAAAGTATGAATGTTGATCATTTTGGAGGTAAAACTATTCTAAGAGCTTAAATATTTGATATGTAAGATAGAGATACTTGACACAATGAGTTTTTACATCTTAGATAAGATCTTTGTTTCACTTTATATATTAGAATTTTCCAATGCGAACACTATGATGTCAGTAGTGTTTGGTAGCTTACAACAACAACAACACATTTTTCCACTCTTTTTCATAGCATAGTTTTTTCCATCTGCACATTGAGTATGGTTCGATTCATATTCTCGTGCACATCATTGTAGTGTTTCTCATCATATCAATTTTAGGAGTGCTCACAAGTTTAGTGATAATGTATATAGTAGCAATTTCACATACATAGCTCTATCACTACATTGAATCAATGTGTGGAAGATATCCATGTAAGTTGGGAGGATCAAATGTGACACATTAGGCCATGATCATCAAGGAGAATCATCACTAGTAGTTCACCTCCCATGAAGGATCCCTTTCTATATCTTAAATGCTAGTTGTTAGTTAGTTGCATTTTTGTTGTTTCTTCTAGTGTTTAATTTGTATGCATTCCAAATTTAAGGATTAACTCTTCAAGTTATGATCTCATTGTAAAACTATAAAAAATCCATTGTGAAATGAATAAGAACCAATATTTTTTCTTCGAGCTTCATTCATGGTTTACTTTCTCTATTTTTTCACTATCTTTTTCGCATTTCTTTGTGGATGTTTGAGATAAATAATCATTAAACCTCATCACACTTATTCTTCTATACGGACATTTTCTAGGTTTTGAAAATATAGAAAAAATAAGATGTGTGACATGCCTAGACCCTTAGTCTAAGGCATGTTACCATAGATCCAACATTAATCCCATTTTCAAAGAAATGAATGTATGTTGTTTGACATATAGGGTCATGTGACTGTCCATGATTTTAAAATTTAAGAATATAGATGAATTAATCATCCACAACAACATTTAAATATATACAACATAAATAGAACATAACATTTAAGCATAACATTTAGATATCAAATAGCAGAGTGATTGGAATATTTATCCTTATAAATGTTTTACACAACTAGCTACAAATGTCAAATATTCCATCCAACGATAGTTGTTTTTGCAACTAATTCTCTCTACAATAGGCCACCCCTAATCTAGGGCTATGATTCCACAAAGGTGAGTATGCTCCTATGGATGTCTATAGTCAACATCAATAGACCAATTCCTAGTAAATTAAGAGTGATGTGACCCCTGCAATAATTCCTACTAGCCAACTCTCTTTCCCATCATATTTCACAATCTAAGGATGATATTTACTTCTATGGTTCATAGTCCCTTAGAAAATTCCCATCCCCTCTAGGGATTTAACATAGATTGGTAAGGAATCTCTTAGTTATGGGATTTAGGAAATCTAGCTACTAGTGGAAAACCTACAACATCCTTTACATAAGAACTTGAGTCATTTCTATAGGAGAACCCCTAAAAAACATTCAAAGTTACTCCTTATCATAAATATCAACACTAGAGATTGGTTTCCAACATAAATTGTATTTTCTCCTCTAATATCACAAAGTCGCTATTTTTTTTGTCCTCTTTCTTTTTGAAAGTTAGCTATCTCCGCTACTGAGATTTAATGGTGTAGGAAACTGCTCATGTAGATCTTGCTCTAGCATTGAGCCCCCTTGATCTTAGATTAAGGTACTTATATGCCAAGACATCAAAGTATGTATGTTTTCCCCTTATTTTTTTACACCAGAGAAGGCTCCTTAGAATGCACTTGATATCTTATAAGTTGACTGAGAAGGAAAAACAGAGGTCAGTGTGATTGGCTCATGGGGAGTTTAATTCCAAGGGAATCAAATGAACACTTAGGGAAATGGTCAATGTCACCTCACATAATCCCTCTTGCTTTGAGATAGTGCTTTCTAGCCTTAGAGCAGAATCGCTAGGAATATAAAGGAAAACATTATTCAAGTTTACCATGCAAAAGACTTCAAATATACAATATATACTTTTTGAAATATGTAAATATGCCCCAAAACACCTGAGAACATCAAGTAAAGATCAGATTCACGTATACTAATGTTAAATCAAACTTTTCCCCTTCTTGTAGATTATATATTTTCTGAAATCTATAAAATTATGCATATTTATGCCCCTAAACACTTGAGAACATCAAGTAAAGATCAGATTCACGTATAATAATGTTAAATCAACCTTTTTCCCTTTCAAATATGTAACAAAGACTTCATATCTACGACTAAAAGTTTAGGTCTCCAAGTAAATACTCAAAACTCAACGAAGTAAATTATTCCTTTTATGTATTTTTTGGACCATTACCTTTTCTCCAACGGGCATGGAGGGAATAGAAGAGAATTGAAGATGCAAATGTCACTTTAAGCCTATCAATTCAGATTTCAAATTAAAGTATTAAACCTATCCATAACAATGAGCTAGAGAAGAATGCAAGTTGGAGAATAGAAGTGGGAGGACTAGAGAATTACCAATCCTTATCTGAATTAAAATAATCTCTTATAGAGAAAGAATGGATCAATACAAAGGAACTATCCCGAATATCACAAGATTTACAATCCACCTTCAGTATTTAGTGTTCTAGATCAACTCTCTATTTTTATTGTTTAGTGTTCTAGATCCACTCTCCACTTTCAGTGTTTAGTGTTCAGGTCTTAGGTTACATCAATAATTTACATTGTGCATCTTCCTTTATAAAGGATTTGCTTCTATTTTTTCATATTGTATCAACATTGTGTACTTAGCAATCCCATTGACCTTCTTTTGTGGTCATTTTTTGGACATTGATAAAATTATCTTATCGATCTCCTCCAAAAGGGTATCCAAAAGCCTAATGTTTTTTCAAAATAGTAAGATTCTAATAGTAGAAACTATCTTAAAATATCTCAAGATCAGAAAGTACACATTTTATGTAATCAGTCTCCCATGCATGCTCCAAGTGTTGCATGTAACATGCATGCATGGGAACACTGTTTAAAATAGAACTGAATCTTGAATTGAAGCACTAAATATGGCCGTTATGTGAGTCTGCCAATCTATGGAAGTAGAACACACTTGATCTTGAACACTAGAAGAAAAATATGTAGTTGCTAATTTGAACAAATTAAAAAATTCAATGTTAACAAGACTCATAGGCATGAAAGTCCATTGGACCTTCCATTTAACTAAGGGAGACATTACTGTACATGTAGAAGAGAAATGATATCTTGCTAGATCTAGCACCTGAAAAGCAGAATGCAAATGATATTTTTTTTAAACTTTTCTTTCTTTCTTCTTACTGTTTTTTAAACTTTATTTTTTCACTGTATTTTATTTTGTTTGATAAGTATTCTGAGCCATTGTGGGACACCCTACTTGACATGGCCCTTTTTGAAATGGTTGTTTTTAAGTCTGAAAATGGTAACAAACATCCAACTCTTGTAACTTGTGATCACATCTTCTTTTGTGAGCATTATGTTTCCTCTTTGCATCAAACAAGACTATATATATATATATATATATATATATATATATATATATATATATATATATATATATATATATATATGTATTGTTGTAAGCCATTATCTGGAAATTTATTTCTCTTTGAAGACCTCTTTTAAAAACTAATAAGCCAATGCTTGGTGCATATGCACTTGCACACAAATACAGTAAGATAAATTACTCTCATATTTACTTTAGATGTGGTCAGGATTGCTATACTTGAAAGTAGTTAAAGTTGTTCTAAATATATGTGAATCCACAAGCCAAATTTCTTCAAGCGGTGGTGAATTGGAAGAAAACCATTGGCTTCAATGGTGAGTTCATTTCTTAAATCAATATGCTTATTCAGAATGAAGAATACTAAGTTTGACTTGATGGTATAATCCATAGAAATGTTCTTGATATGGTAGAAAATCCTAAACAACATTTGACAATATAAGATGGAAATTGATGCTTTGATACTTAGTAGTAATAAGAGATATTAGTGTAGTGGATAGTTAAAAAGAAGTTTGGATCAAGTCAGTAAATAGGAAAGGAAAATGTTAAAAAATGTCGAAGTCACTTTGGTGTTGGGTTACTTTGAACTCTTTCAATTTATTTTTCCCTATTTATCGTTTTTGAATATTTTCGTATTATGATTACAGGGACCCTTCTAATTGAGCCTAAGCCACAAGAACCTACGAAGCACTAGCATAACTAAATCAATAGATGATTTTCTATGATATTCCATGATTTTATTCTCATATTTGCATCAGCCCTATCGTCAACCCCATCATCGCTACCAAATAAATCCATTATGTATGCTAACTTTTGGATGTCCTATTTTTTCATGTATGACTGAGATGTTACAACAACTATGGGCTTCTTACAAAGATATGGGACAACAGGTGTGTGCACTATTTATTTATGTCCTTGATAGAGTTTTATATGCATTTGTACAATATTCCAATCTACTGCCTTTCTGAATCTTAAATGTTTCTATTTCTGACAACATCAATCCACAATGTCTGATTACTGGTATGATGGATCTCTGATACCTATTTAAAGACATTACATATCATATATCATTTTTCTCTTGTAGTTGTAATGCACAAATCATGTCTATTCTTAAGCATCATAAATTTCTAATCTTTGGGAGATGTGTGTGTGTATTTCTACATTCTAGTGGTTAATGTTGTATATAGTTAATTGAAAGAATGGTTCCATCAAAGATGCTCTCGTACCTTGTCCATCACATTTTTGAATGTTCTAAGAATTTTCATCCAGTGCAATTCAGTTTCTATGCTCAACATTTCCTTATATTAATTCCACAAGGCAAAGTTGTAGCCTTGGTATTCCTATTTATCTATGTTTCATATATATATGCAAGAGTATGCAACTTTCTAGTTTCTACATTCCATATTATTTACATTTTTTCTTCACATTCACTAATTCTTCCAGAATCCATAGGTCGAATATCTTTCACCACGACCTGTGTAACTACATATTTCAACAACCTCAACTACATAAAAATAGTCCTAACAATTGTCTGAAAATGCAGCTTAATTTTTTCTATCATTTCTTCAATTTCTTTTAGTTTCTTCCTTTAATCCTTTATTTCTGCATGTATGTAGTAGTAGACAAGAAACATGATGTTTTGGACAATTTTTTTGTAATATCTCGACATGACTTCTAGGCCACTAGACTCTGCATTTTTTCCTTCACACAGTCACCTATAGATCCCTTACTTCGAGGGATTCATACTTGAGCAACCTATCAAACCTTTTCTATTCAACCACCTGATTGGTCAATAAGATGGGTCTTCATCTCCTTTAGCTTGTCTTATTTTCCCATTTTCCACAGACTCTAAGATCTTTTGGTATTGTGTGAGGAGCCTTACTATTGAGAGACATTATTTCCTCCCCCCTAAGACCTCTCCCTCTATCGGCAACCTCTGTCCCCCAATCTCCCTCAAACTTTAAAGAATTATTTATATAGTTCACTTATTGAGATTCTTTCAAGTGCATGTTATATTTTTCCTCTTTTCTTTTTCGATAATGGCTCCTCCAAATGCACATGATTTTAGGACACCTTATATTTTCTATCTGTTTTTAATGCAGAGATGTCATAGACTCCACAAATTCATTTGAGTTGATATTTTGGTTTGAAAAGTATGAAAAAAACAATCTTAGTTGTTTCTACAAGTGCTCTTCCCTTATTTATTTAATTACCTTAACTTATTTGCATGATTTTTCAAGGATAACTTTCTTATTTGAATTTTGTTTTAATTTTAATTTATATACATGTATTCCACCTTCCTTTATCTCCCTTTTGTACATCACAAGCCATGACCATGTTGGCAAGGAAATTCACCTACCTTTTTTTTTAATTACCTTTTCACTTGTCCGACCTTTTCTTCCTTCCAACTTATTTTTATGGAATGTAAACTCCAATATGTTTGGGTTTTGCTTATCTTTTATTTCATATTCTCCACAATATTTCTTGATTCCATATCATTAAAGTAGATATAGAGGAACTCCCCTTTATTGTTCCTGTAGTCTCACCCACATCGTAAAATTCTCAGGTTTCCCTTTACCCATGCATAAAGTAGGTTTAAATTTTAATAGATCCCACTTGTGAAGGGAACAATTTATTAAGGTAGAGATAATACTCTCCCCTTTATTTTTCCTCTAACCTCAACCTCATACTCAAATCCTTAGGTTTCTATTTATGCCGTACATAAAGTCATTTAAAATTTTAATCTACCCCTTTAGTAATTCAACCATGTCTGGGTTGAAAATTCTTAAGATTTTTACACAAGTACAAGTGTGATCACCTAAATTAGCATTGGTTTAAGTTTACACAATCACCTAAGTTATATGATAATTGAATCCAATATTATGTATGCTTTCGGTAGTCTTGCTTCTAGAAAATATTGTATTGTCATCCAATCCTCCTCCCATTTGGGCTCTCCTCTAATGGTTAGCACTATATAATCGATCACACCCCTTCACTACCATAATAAAATGCCTTTATTGGTGGCTCCCATATCATTCCACCTTTTCACCTTATAGCACAATCCACAAGACTATACTTTGGTCCATAAAAGTTCCTTTCTTGGATGAAGATCAATAGTGTTATTCTCATAGAGCACCTTTCTTCCTAGTTGGATTTCCCTAACAAAGGTGAATCATAGGAAATAAATCAAATAGAGGAAGTTTCCTATGTGATCATGATAGAAATATCAAGAATATATTACTTCACCCTCTTGATTAGTGATAATTATTGTAACCCATTATGACCCATGTCACATAGTGTTTTCCTACTTGTGTGAGTGGAAGAAAATTGTAGTTGGATATGCTTGTGACTGTTATAACTTGGATGGATATTATTGTTTCATTTTTCATTCAAACTAGGAAAGATGCAAGTATAACTAATGCATGAATATGATAGATCTTGATTTTTACATCTATATTCTTGTTTTGGAAGTTTTTAGTTCTCTTATATTTAAGGCCACCTCTCATAGTTATTTCATGCTCTTTCAATTTTTGCATGGGTGTGTTTTAGCTTCCATCTTACATTTTGTTATTTATCATACAAGACATGTTCATTGGTTATGATGTTCTGAAGAAACTTGTAATTTCCCATCCTAAACAATATTTACAAGTAATAATTGTTTATTATATTTTTTGTTTGATCAATGAAATTGTTGGCTACTTTGAAGACATCGGTGAGGAAGTTGGAGTACCATATGACAGTAATCTAAATGGTGCTCCTCCATTTTTTGGATCTTAGTCCAAATATACAGAAGGTATATCTCTGGAGAAAATGTTCGTGCATCCTTCAATGGTAGGCAGCTGGATGCTTCCACAAAGGATGCTATTGAACATGCTGGATGGTAAGGGCTAGAAGACATAAAACTTTATAACATTTTATAACACATGTTTAAATGAATTTGAACCTTTAATATGTATTTTTTATTTTCTCGTTGAAGCTTAAAGTGCTTCCCTAATTCAATTAATCTTTATTGTACCAATGGAACATATTTTTACATGCATATGCAATTTAATATTGTTTTAGTTTCTTACAAAATTATATGCATATGTATGATATTATTACAATGTTATTTATGATGTAGAAGCCCTATTTTAAGTGATCATTGTGTGGAGATGCCTATATATTGGAACATATTTTAAGGAAAAACAATATTTTAGTGGAGCATTCAGTATTGGAGCATTGGCAAGAGTTGATTGTGGAGAAACTTGTATTTGGGGCTGAAGATAAAGGTGTAGGTTTGAAGCTTGATTATGGAAAAAATTAAGGGTTGATTGGCACCTAAGGTCATCATCATTTCATTTCAGATTTAGTACTTCTTAGTTCGGCATCATATTGTACCATTATAGTGGGATAATGCTAGTTGTTGAGGAATAGAAAGCGAGGTGTGTTGACCTTCTTCCTGGATGTTTATGTTATTAAATTTGAAAATTTTTGTTCAAGGTTCGTTATTAAATAAAAATATGTTTTATTTTGTTACCTATGCCTACATTGATATCTTAAGATTCAATTTTATGATTGATGATCATCTTATGTGAATCAAGAATGGAAAGAAGAAAATATTTATATTAAGACTAGTGGGTTTATTGTAAGAGAGTATTAATTCCTATGGTTTGTGGAAAATATGGATGGGTGTTAGGATCTGAATATATTGGGGTTATCTTGGTTTACGAAACATATATTTTTCAAGTGGGTACATTTGGTCGGATATATTGGAAGGGGGTGTAAATGAAATAGTTTTAGAAAGAATTCCAAAATGCCATTTGTTTGGCATATTTGAGATTTTTTAGGGGTATGTGGAGATAGCATGTGAAAAAGATACTATAGAGCACTGATAGTTAAGGATGGACTCATTTTTATTTTTTGGACTCACAAAGGAGATACAAGGCAAATATGTAATAATTCAATCATTATGTAAGTAGGAGATTTATTTCCTCTAGACCTAGAGGATCGTGGAATATTGGGGCATGTTACCCACCCACATGTATGGGTAATCACAATAGAAATATTTTCTTCCGTGATGTAATTTTCTAGCCAACTGTCATACATTATTTACTATATGTTGACCTTTTATTTCCATTTGTTTAAAAAAAAAAATTAGAACCTGAACTTTTTAGCATGTAACTAAGTTAGCATGGTTGTTCCTAAGCTTTTCTTGAAGGTTGAATGTTAATTTTCTAAGGTGTTCTTTTCTATGGTGACATTTTATTTTCTTTTTTTATGTAGGTCACCTAGCCACATGGTGGCCACTATCACCCCACTAAAGAAAATGTGTTCGAGTTTCTTTCTTTTATGGAGAAAAATGGTAGACATTGCTGATGCTGAGGTATATGTTGTATAAATATTTTATAGTTTACTCTATTTTATATTCCAATGCTCATCTTATTTCATGTCTTATACTTTATATTGTGTCTTCTTTCATTTTTAGAGGAGGAAACCAATATTGTTGGTAAGAATAAAAGTTTGAAGAAAGGGGAGAATAGAAACACTCGATTGACAAAAGCAGAAAGAGAAAGAGAGGAGAAGTAGTCTAGTGATACCTTAAAGACAATATCCTACATGAGACACACATATACAAACTGATGCTCAAATATTTAGAGTTGGTGAATTCAACTGGAATGCCTTTGAAACACAATGATAATGTTCTGAAGTGATGAAGCAATATTTCATGCGTAAATTGTAGCCCAACCAATATTAAGTTGGAAGCTCATATTGTAATACTTGACATTTTATATAATATAATTTACGTGGTTGAAATTGTTTATAGTTGCACTTGATATTATTTAGTTATTTACTTAACATATCTAACTTTGTCTTTTCATATTAGATGAATATACACAAAGTATGAGATTTTGTTTCAAAATTTAATTGCAAAATGATACTAATTAATTTATATTAGTAAATAATGAATACATAAAATTAAACTAAAACTACTACATTAGTAGTTTATATTGACTAATGTTGAACACATGTCAAATGAATATATGACTAAATTAATCATTTATAATGATTATTAATGAATGTAAATGAAATGAATATAAACTAATAAATTACTCATTTATATAATGAATATGAAACTACAAAAAAAATTAGTATTGCGAACGATAAATTTGTGATTAAAAATAATGACTAAAATTTTCATATATATGCCTATTAGTAGCTAATTTACAGTATCTTATAACATGATTGAAATTTAGTCATATTCCTTTGGTAATAAATTGGTTTCAAACGATGGCTATAATTTTCGTATATATGACTATTAGTAGCTAATTTATAGTATCTTATAACACAACCAACATTTTGGTCATATCTCTTTGGTCATTGATTGGTGTTTCCGGGTGATCATTTAGTGATATATTTTATTGTATATTTGACCATTTATTGTGGCAATTAGTGACTAAATCAAGGAATAAATTAATGACTATATTTATGACTAAATATACTACTAAAAAATAAAATTGAGACAACCAATTATTGACTAAGCTAAAAATGACTAAAATTTGGTCGTATTGTAAGACATTGTAAATGAGCTACTATCTATCCCCAGCTGAAAAATGGTTGGTTTTATGAAAGTTTTAGTCATTTTTAGTAACTAATTACTCATTTTGTTATAGTGATTTCATTCATATTTTTTAGTATTAATTTTAACTACATATACTGTAAAAATATAAGACTTCTTTGTAATACATATTGATAATATATTGCAATTAGTATAACAAAATTTTGTATTACATATTTTTTCACATCAACATTGATCGAGCAAAAAAAATCCTTATTATCTTATTAACATGTTAAAATAAAACTTTGGCTTAAATTTAAGAGTACAAATTCATGTTGAGATTTGTGATAGCTAAGGTTTAGAATAAATAGAATTTGAAAAACATATATAGAAGTATTGGTATATTTTTTTCATGCTAAAGGATAAATTTCAACAATAAATTTAATGCAGGATTTCAAATTGTTTTCTATCATGATCCCTTTTAGTTCCTATTAAAACTACCATGATCTATTTTACTCTATTATGAGGTAGAATGGAATGTAAAATGAAAAATAACTATAAAAACAAAAGATATATTGAATGCAATGGTTCCTATCATTGTCATTGCTCACGACTGTACTATGTAATAGGCAACAGGAAAGTGAAACATCGATATTAGAACAATCTAGAATGGAAGCTATGAGATGCAGGGGACTTCTCAAGCAGTGCACTCATGAGTATAGTGTAGGATGCAATAGACTACATGAAAGGGGAGATGGCACCAACGTAACCGATGCACTTAGGCAAGGTGGGAAAACTTAGGTAGAATTCACATTGTTGGATTAAGATGTTGTGACTTGTATTGGTGTCCTTTTGAGGATAGATTCAGAGGTAGATTGGTGATATTTTCTAAGGACATCGAAGAGGTGATTTTTTCAACTTGCAAGTTTTTATTTGTCTTCAGTATCATAGTCAGGGTGTTTCACTACTCAGCTTCCAATATGGTCTCTTACTTGGCATAAGGTATGAAACTCATTAGATAAAATGGACAAGAGTGACATCGTTGAAATTTTCTTTCTAGTGGTATTGATATTTTGTACTTATTACATCTTACATCTCATGAGTAGATAGAAATCCAAGGAAGTAAAATTTTGTTTAACATTATAAATAAGAACGTGAAGATACAATGAATATAAATTGTTCTTTTGGGATGAATATGGAAATGTTAAGAGTTTTCAGACAAAGTTTGAATGGCACACGTTAGTATCTTTCCAAAATTAGGGTCTCTGCCTAGAAGGAGTTTTTTCACTTGGCGAGAGGAGCTCCCTAACAAACATGAAGAATTCATGAGAGAATGCATAAGATGGAATTGTAGATATTGCTTGCTCTAGATTAGTTTGAAATGGGGCCATATATGATGCTATTGTATGAAAAACTTAATGGAGGAGTATTAGAAAAACAAAGGTGTTTTTATTAGGATCATTAATACTTTATCTCTACTCCACTAGGAGACTCGATCAAGGGTTGAAGATGAAGATGAATCACATTGGATTTTTCAAAAAAAATGACTTACATGAATTAATGTTTTAGCAAGTGGTTGGTGAACTTCATACACCTACCAAATAAACTTGTGGATTTGATCATTTGGTTTAAATATTTCCCCTACCATGAAAAGGATGCACCAATGACATGATCACTTAATCATAAGATAACCCATCGAATTGTTGAGTTGTGTTATATTATTTCCACAACTAGACCATGTAGTTAACCAGGGGGTTAGAAGGGGGATGGAGCCCACCCTTCGTTGCGCCTATTGCGTAGTGGGGGGTGTCACAGGGGGTTTGAGCATTGTAGGTAACCGCACTCTATGGGGTTCATAGCAGCGCCCCAGAAAATTTTGTTTTTGGACCCCATAGTAGGTTGCGCGAACCTAACCATGGTTTTGTGCATGATTTTCGCACGTGGAATTGGATGCTATGGTTTTCGGTCCATGGTTTTGGACACGATGGTTTTTGGTCCATGGTATTGGATGATTCGGCATGTACAAATGTCTATTGTAACATTGAAAGGAATATAATGAAAAGTCAAGTTGGTTCTCCCGGTTTTGGGATCTAGGGGAAAATCTCTATGTATATGTGTTTTATGTGTTATGGTCTCATACTGTTTATTTTCTGCGTTTTAGAATTCGTATCCAGCTAATTTCTGTACGGGGTTAAAACCTACATTTGGTATCAAAGTTGTTTTGGATTCAAGGGGACACCTTTGTTGCTGAGGAGTTTCGCTTGGGCTTGTGGTAGACCCTGTTTAGTGGGAGATCTGCGAGATCGATTCTGGTGGTGAAAGAAGATGGCGAGTAGTGGAAAGATAGAGATCGAGAAATTTATTGGTCAGAGTTTTGAGTTATGGAAACTCAAGATGCATGATCTGTTGGTGGATAAAGATCAATGGATTGTAGTAGATCTGGGTACTAAACCAATGGGAGTGTCTGAAGAAGAATGGAAGAAGTTGGATCAGAAGGCAAAGAGCACAATACGATTGTGTGTCTCACATTCAGTATTGTTGAATGTATCAAGGGAAGCTATGGCAAAGGCTTTGCAGGACATGTTAGGACTTTGTACCAATCTATGTCTCGGGTGAGTAAACTGGTCTTGTGGAAAAAGCTATATAACCTGAGGATGAAAGATGGAGACTCGGTGACAGAGCATATGAACGCATTTAATACTGTTGTAAGTCATTTATTATCCGTTGATATTAAAATTTTAGATGAATATAAGTGCATTAGTTTATTGTGTTCTCTACTAGATTCGTGGGACAGTCTGGTTATTGCAATAGGTAGCAATGCCACTGCCTTGCAGTTTGATGAAATAGTCTCATCCTTGCTAACAGAGGAAATGAGACGGAAAAATATGGAGAGCCGGAATGGTGATTCCTTGTCTATATGAGGTCAGTCCTAGAACAAAAACAAAAATAAGTCATCGAGTGCGAGATCTAAATCTAGAGGGAGATCTAGATCTCTAGGAAAACCTGTAAAGGTGGTGTGCTGGAAATGTGGAAAGCAAGGGCACTAAAAAAGGGATTTCAAATCTAAAGCTCCAAACAAAGGAAAGGGATCTGATGATGCTATTTCTTCAAAGGTGAAAACCACCTCAGATGAAGGTGGGGAGGTGTACTTGGCTTCTTCAAGTACACATGTAGATCATGAGGCATCGTTGATTGACTCAGGAGAATCCTTTCACTTCACTCCCGATAGAGAGTGGTTCCGAGAGTATGAGAAATATGATGGTGGTGATGTATTCTTTGGGGATGACAGGAAGGATAAAATCATTGGTTGCTAAAAAGTAAAGTTGAAGTTGCAAGGTGGAAGGGTTAGAACACTTTCGGGTGTTTTGCATATTCCTGCATTAGCCAGAAATTAAATTCATATAAGCAAGCTAGATGATGTAGGTGTAAAAATAATGTTCAAGAAGGATACCTGCAAGATGGTTCAGGGAGCACTGGTATTGATTCGGGGAGTTCAGATTGGAACTCTATACAAGATGCAAGGTAGCATTGTTGTTGATGGGCTGACTGAACAATTCTGTGGTTGTTGAAAGTGGAGCATAAAATTTGTTGGTCTCTGGAGAGAAGACCATGCTGTGGCATCAAAGGCTTGGACATATTTGAGAGAAGGGCCTTCGAATACATCATGGTAAAGGTATGGTAGAAGGGATGAGTAATAGCTCTATGGATTTTGATTTATGTTAAAATTGTGTATATGGGAAGCAGAATCGGGTGAGTTTCCCCTCTGGTGGTAAGAGGGCGAAACAAATATTAGGGCTTGTGCACAGTGATGTGTAAGTTTGTGTTCTATGTATCACTTATAGATGAATTCTCAAGGAATAGATGGATATGTTTGCTTAAGAATAAATTTGAAGTCTTTTACAGGTTTAAAGAATTTAAGGCTCTGGTGGAAAACCAGATAGAGAAGAAGATAAACATGCTGAGGGAAAATAATGGTGGAGATTTTTGCAGTAGGGAATTTGAAGAATTCTGTAACAAGTGTGGTATAGCACAGGAAAAGACTACTCCATATACACATTAGCAAAATGGAGTTGTAGAAAGAATGAAGAAGACGTTGATGGAAAGGGAAAGAAGCATGCTTAGTGGTGTCAGGTTAGGGCAAGAATTATGGGCAGACATGGTGGAGACTACATGTTACCTAGTCAACAGATCACCTTCATCAACATTGGAAAATAAGACTCCACAAGATGTATGGATTGGTAAGAAACCTTCTCTTTCACATCTGAGAGTATTTGAATGTGATGCATATGTATATGTTGCAAAGGAGAAATGAACCAAGTTGGATAGTAAACCTGAGAAATGCATCTTTATTGGGCATAAGGATGGCTTAAAGGGTTATAGGCTTTGGAACCCAGTAACAAGGAAGGTTGTGTACAACCGGGATGTGGTGTTTAGAGAGTTGAAAGATGTTATTAAACATGAAATCCAACCAAAGGAACCTGAGAAGATAGAGTTTGAGATAGAGGAGGAAGAACCAAACTCTACATTAGAGGAGGAATCAGAAGATGAAGAGCCACAAACTCTGGGTGTGAGAAGATGAATTCAAGAAAGAAGGAAGCCAGAAAGGTATAGTCCATCTGCTTTCTGTTCAAATTTTACTTTATCTATTACTGATGATCTGATAATAGAACTGTGAAGCAAGCAGTAGATTCAGAGGATGGAAAACTCTGGAAAGAGGCCATGCTTGACGAAATGGCATCTTTACGCAAAAATGAGGCTTGGGATTTGGTGGAGTTACCGTTTGGAAGGAAATTTATTGGCAGAAAATGGGTGTTTAAGAAGAAGACAAATGTAGAAGAAAAGGTGGAGAAATACAAAGCTTGGCTGGTAGATAAAGGTTATTCCCAGGTGCTAGGAATTGATTTTGGTGATATTTCTTCTCCTGTTGTTATAGACATTTTTGGGCACTGCAACCCAAAGCATAAAATGTCCATAAACCAAGGGCTCCTAAGTCCCTAAAAGTGTTTTTCTAACCCCTAAAGGAACAAGATCAGCTAATTATAACTTCTCCCAGAAGTTCTCCATGAAAAACTGCTCAGAACTGGTCAAAACAGGATCATTTTAGCTGCTCCATAGGCAAAGTGCGTTGCATCTCACCTAAGTACACTCTGTGGGTGTGTTGCATTTAAAAAATCCCTTCTTTGAGTTGCGATGGGTGAGAAGTGACAAATGGTAGTGTCAATCCGCGAGGTGGAGAGGAATGGAATCTTCCAGAAACTTCTCCTGTGACACATGCCTCTCTGAATTCGACCAAGGATGAGTAAGAGATCATCAATCTCCAAGTGGAAGCAAGAACTATCAGAGGGAAGACACTAATCAAATCACAAGCTGACTCATCTCCCTTACAGATATCTATATATAGATCCCTCATCCCAAAGATCCAGAGGCTGGAATTTTGCATCTTGTAAGGAATTGTTGTTGGTTTCTTGAGACAACATCATAGTGTTGGGTGATCTAAGATTTGTATGAGGTGAAGAAGGGCTTCCTTACTGAGAGGATGATGCTGGGTCAGAACAACTGGTTGTAACTCCCTTGGCTCTTTCTTGATTATCAATAAAAGTTATTCATGTTTTCCTCCATACTCTTGTGTCATTTATGTTTTATGCATTTATATGGTCAATTTACATCTGATCCTAGATTGTTTATGATTATAGATCCATGTTCTTGTATAGTGTTATGCTACTTTGATCCTACAGGTACTCTGTGAAGCTGGGCGTACAAGGAAGAAAGTAGAGAAGGACTATCAGGAGAGAGAGGAATCAAACTAGGAGATAAGCGCAAGACAGAGGTTGGTCTCCTTTGCTCTTCTCTCATCTATATTTCATAAAGGAAAAACGAAAGTAGCTTTACTTTGTTTGTTTCTAAGGTAGCTACCACACCTTAGTGGGATAAGCAATTCTGTGTAGACATTTTTCCCTGTAACACCTGTTGCCAAGGTAACTTCTATTAGATTACTTTTATCTGTTGTTGCTGCATTTGATTTTGAGGTAGAACAGATGGATGTGAAGGCAAAATTTCTTCACGGGGATCTGGAAGAGGAGATCTACATGAAGCAACCTGAAGGCTTTGTAGTGAAGTGTAAGAAAGAACTAGTATGCAAGTTAAAGTAGTCTTTGTATGGGTTAAAATAGTTACCAACGATGTTGTATCAGAAATTTGATACATTATACGGGGACTTGGCTTCACCAAAAGTAAAGAAGATCACTCTGTGTATTTTAAATTAAATGGTGACAATGTTGTTTATCTAGTCTTATATGTGGATGATATGTTGCTGGTTGGAATGACAAATAAATTATCCATGATTTGAACACCCATTTTTCCTCCAAATTCAACATGAAAGATCTTGGTGCTGCAAACTATATTTTGGGCGTGGAAATTAAAAGAGACCGGACAAAGAGGAAGCTCTAGTTAAACTAGATGAATTATGTCGAGACAATACTGCAGAGGTTTAATATGTAGGATAATAAACTAGTGAAGGTTCCTATTCCTGTAGATGTATAGTTATCTACTGAATAGGGCCCCAAGACACAAGAAGAGGAAGAGGACATGTCTTTTGTTCAATATGCAAGTGCAGTCGATTGCCTAATGTAGCCATGGTCTATATTAGACCAGAAATTGCACATGCAGAGGGAGTATTGAGCAGGTTTAAGTCAAAACCAGGGAAGGACCACTGGACAACAGTGAAGTGGGCTTTTAGGTATTTGTTTGGCACTAGTGGTTATGATTTGTGCTACCAAGGAAGACCAGCATTTGGAAGAGTGATGGATATTCATGGCTTTGTTGATGCAGACTGGGCTGGAGATTTGGATCAAATAAGATCTGCAAGTGGGTATGTGTTTAAGGTATTTGGAGGTGTAGTCAGTTGGATGAGTAAGAAAAAATCTGTAGTGGGACTATCAACTACAGAGGCAGAATACATGGCAGCCACTCATGCAAGAAAGGATGTAGTTTGGTTACAGAGATTGTGTTCAAGTATGTGTTAGTACAGGGAGATATAAGGATAGACTATGACATCCAAAGTGAAACTTTCTTGGAAAAGAACCCTGCATATCACTCAAAGAAAAACCACATTGATGTTCAATATCACTTTGTGAGGGATATGATAGAAGAGAAAAAGGTGTTGCTCATAAAGGTGGACACTTTGAAGAATACTGCAGATGCATTGACAAAATCTATTAGGTCTAGAAGTTCTCTTGGTGTAGAGAAACCATGGGTGTTGTAGGGCTGGATAAATGACTAAGACCTCTTGTGGCCCCCTGTGGAAAGAAAACAACAAGTCGGATAATGTTGAGTTGTGTTATATTCTTTCCATGACTAGCCCATGTAGTTAACCGGGGGGTTAGAAGGGGGGTGGAGCCCCCCCCTTCATTGCGCTGATTGCAAATCAGGGGGTTTGAGGGGCGTAGGTAACCCCTCTATGGGGTCTGGGCAGACCTACCTATGGTTTTGTGCATGATTTTCGCACATTCTTTCGGACACGATGGTTTCGGTCCATGGTTTTGGACGTGATGGTTTCGGTCCATGGCTTTGGAAGTGATGGTTTTCAGTCCATGGTATTGGATGCTTCAACATGTATAAATATGTATTGTAACATTGAAAGGAATATAATGAAAAATCAAGCTAGTAGTCTCAGTTTTGGGATCAAAGGGAAAATCACTGTGTATATGTGTTTTATGTGTTATGCTCTCACATTGTTTATTTTCTGCGTTTTAGAATTCGTATGCAAGTAATTTCTGTACGAGGTTAAAACCTACATGAATCGTTCCTACCAATCATATATTATTGATGTCGGACACTAAACACTTTCTAGGGATCAAACAATTATGTTATGGAAAACTTCCTTATTTCCCCACTAGCTCTGGATCTTCCAAGTATCCCTCCATTACTACCCATTAATCCTCTAAAAAGCTACATAGTGGATTGTAGAAAATTTGGAAACCGGATTGGGGACTCACTAGACACTCTAGCTACTAATCTATGACATTTGTGAGATGTCACAATGACTTACATATATTGAACTTTGACCTAGTATGTAGAATGTTTGGATCGTATTCCATGTGACGTGGAGGAATGCACATACAATATCGGCACAGAATGACTTGACATGTAAAATGGAACAACTCATGCTTATCTACCCTCCAGATGAGGAAGTACCGATAAACATAGATATTAGGGTTGAGAAGCAATACAGGCGCTCAAAGGACGCATCGTAAGTGGTAAAATCTCAACCCGACCTACTCAAAACTACTCTAAGGCCTCCAGATCCCCATAAATAGAAACCAATCAAATTTGACCCTCACACATAAGGACTGGTCATTAAAGTGGAGGGATATTGGGAAGAATAAATGAAACTAAAAAATGAAGCCATGTTTGGTTGATGGGTTTCCCACAGCGGGAATGTTGTCCAAATGAATATATAGGATGAAACATGCTAGAAGCCTCTACTAAAAAACTGGCTGAGAATCAGTGTTCTTCAAATTCGTAGTTCACATTTCATTTTATCACTACAGAGGATGTAGATCTTAGCCTTTCTAGGCCATGGGTTCAATGATGTGGCTACCTATCTCTCTAGTAGTGGTTGTTGCGTAGCGGATCCCCCAACAACATTTTTTTGAGGCTTAAAGCGTGAGTTTTGGTCCATGTAATGTAAAGACTATGCGAAGTACATGCATGAAGCACGAAATTCTAGGACGAGTCATAAGGTTGTCCACCCTAAGAATTATAAAATAATGTAAAGATGTGTTGGCCTACCCATGGTCTGTGGACCATGGGATTGTATAAATAGAGCGAGGCTCTAAGTGTAAAATTATTTTTGTTTGGGAGGGAAGTGATAGATAGATGTGAAGGCATGGTTAGAGGATAGAAGTGGATCTGAAGTGTATTGGGTCATAGTAGTAGGAAGAGGCTCTGTAGCTGAGTGCGCGGACCCCTGCAGCTAAGTGCATAGGGCGGAGTCAGGTTTGTATTGGACTGAACTTGAAAAGGATTATTAATAAAGATAAGTTTGATTCGACATATTGTGCATCTATTTCATGGATCTGTATTCTGATGTTATGAATTAATTGTATCTATTTGTTTATATGTGCGCACTTGATAAACATTGGTATGAATGCTTATGTATAAACCTTCTAAGTACCTAGCGAACGGAACCTAATCAAGGAATACATGGGTAATTAACACAGGTTGCACTGTGGCTAGAAATGTGCGAAGGATGCAAGGGGCTCACTCGTGTGCATAGCCCAGTAAATGTGAATGTTGAATCACGTCCCTATCACCCCATATCAGATATCCCCAGGGTGCAGAAACCTAGTTCCAGCACCCTCCCATACTACTTTGAGTGAGACCTCAATCTGTGCTCTGCGGACTGTTGCTGTTAGGGCTAGACGTACCAGGATTTGCTTGGCTAAATCACATTTGAACCTGGGTTAGTCCCCACGCAGCCAACAAATGGTTCTATTGCCATGACCAGGATTTGCCTAAGGGATGTCTGACATCGTGCTACTGGAACCCAACAAAGAAAGAAATTGAAGAGTGGTGGGACAAGAAGATTCACGAGTTCGCGACATAGGAAAACAAAACTCTGCAAGTATCTGAGAAAAAGTGGCTAGATTGCTATGTGTATATGGAAATGCACGAGATTTTCTTTGCATAATTTCCTTCTGAATTGTTTGAGTGGATCGCGAGGCTAGTCAACAGCTAGGGAAGGTGTAGGCTCGACCAACCGATAGTGTGGACTCTAGAATTAGTACACAGACTAGAGGCATCAAAAGATAATATCACGCGACCCGTGGACCATTGGCTTGACTAGATAATAGGGGGATTTATCATTGAGTTTTGGTAGACATGACCGTGAGTTACAATGAAGAAAAACGACGCTTCCTCAAAGGACCGCAAGGTAAGTATATTAAATCTTTAAATACTTGGATTAAGATACTTTTGTGTGAAAAGAGGGTCATCTGAATACATTAATGTTTGGGACAATGTGGAGCAGAAAGATATACAAAAGAAGCAAAGAATTAGGAAATAGTCCCTTAATTTCACCTTCGCGAGAGAGAAAGGAAGAGCTCACTAAGGTCTCTCTAAGAAGCGTGATCAGTTTGATAAGGAAGTGCATTCCACAGTTACCACCTCCACCTATGCCACCACCCGCTTCCCCTTCCTCACCTCCATCTCCACCCACTCTAATTCCACCACCTCCATGGTTCAGATTGGCAAGCGCGATCAAACTGCCAGTATTCAGAAGGGTAGGGAATGAAGATCTGGACCAATTCTGGTTCCTAGTAAGAGCAGTATGGGAAGCGCAAGGTGTGATAGATGACAATATTAAGAAGGCTACATTGTTGAGCATGGTACAAGATCGCGCATTGACATGGTATATCAAGAACACCAACGACCACCCAAATGTAGGGATAGCAGAGATCTAGAATGCGTTGAATAGAGAATTTAGCTAGCCAAAATGAGAGATACAGTAAATCATCGGGTTTAAACAGATCACGATGCTTCTAGGCGAGACCCCCCGGGATCTAGACGAAAGGTTGAAGTGTATGATCCGCGAGGTAATATGACGCTAATGGATGCACAACATCGCGCATGGTTTGTGGCATCTCTGACACTGTACTTGAGGACAACACTGTCATAAAAGAAACTTTCCACCTAGGCCGAAGCATTGGAGATGGTGATGAGGTTGCATGAGACCCAATATAAGACCCTAGGTTGGGAGTTCAACAAATGCACGTACAACTACAAAACCTTTGCCTGGAAATGCAAAGTTTGAAGCAGGATAGGGCACCGCAGCCAGAAGTGTGTGAGAAAGTATGGTGCATAAAATGCAAAGGCCAGGGCCATGACAAGGATCATTGTCTAGTGTTGGCGAACTACTTGGCAAGAAGGGGGGCCAATGTCATTGAGGCGAGAGGCACAGGCAGGGTCGAGTGTGACACCCACGTTATGGTGCGTGATCTGTCAGATAGAAGGAAAACACATGATGGATAATTGTCATTTATTACAGAAGTATACACAAACTCCCCAGTAGTTTTTTTGTAATTTCTATAGGTTGGTAGGCCACGACCAGCGCACTTGTTGCAACTATGAGTTAATGATGGATCGAACCCTAGCCTATAGGATGCAGACAAAAATGCGAGCCCTCGACCCAACTGCAGGGATGGCGTGTGCTGGATTTCATGGACGAGGAGGAATGGGATCAGGAAGGGGCTACAAAGAGTTAATTTGTTATAATTGCGGAGGACCAGGGCACTATGTCCATGATTGTACCAACTTGACAAGCATATCTTGTTCATACTATGCTCAGTTTGACCATGAAACAATATATTGTCATAATTTGATCACAAAGATGTGCAAAATAGGGGTATTCTAACCTCCTCCGACTCAGAATATACAAATGATGAGGTTTGAATCGTGTGAAGAAGACCCGAATGTGAACATGATGCTCAGAAGTGGTGCAACCATGGGGAAGGATAAGGGGAAGCAACCAGAGGAAGATACATGTGTTCACAAGGCTCCTATAGAGGAACTCGAGTTTGACTTAGAACGTGCAAAGGAGACATTCATGGAAGCTAAGAAGAGCTTAACGGAGGCCTCCACTTCAGGTAATAACGATCAACTAGATCCAGGAATGGATCCTTAAATGCTCAATACCTTTTTGGAGACATGAATGAAACTACTGCGTGACAACAAGGTAGTTAAGGGACTACAAGAGCTGATCACCAGGTGCACAGGGTTGGGAGAACAGTGCGTAGTCCGAAAATTGGGAAAGCATGCATTGTGCACCGGGAGGGAAATGAGATTGACTGTGCAGATTGGTGAGTATGAAATGGATTAGGTAATCGTAGATCTGGGTTCGGACACAAATTTGTTACTAAAGAAAACATGGGAATGCATGGGCAAGCCCATGTTATAGTGGTCCCCTATTCAATTATGAATGGCAAACCAGCAAAAGATTTTTCCCATGGGGAGCTTGCAAGGGGTAACAGTTGATATTGAAGGCATGAGCACACAGATGGACTTTGAAGTGAGAGAGATTTTCGATGACAACAATCCCTCTCCCACACTATTAGGAATATACTGGGCCACTGATATGAATTTTGTCATCAACCTAGAGAAGCCGAAGATGATATTTCAGAAAAAGTCACTATGCGTAGTAGTCGCACTCGACCCGGCTGAAGGACCGCGTTTCAGTGAAGCAATGTGTGACGATGAGAGCGGCGATGAGCTAGATTATATTTACAAGATAACTGTGCGAGGCCAGGATTGGGTGAATCAAACTTTAGATGGGAGAATCTCATGGGAGCATGAAAGCTCATGCACTTTGGATTCAGACGAAGAGGTATAACGATGGCAGAATTTTTTGCACGAAGTGACAGCGATGAAATGCAACATGATGGTTAGATCACTGCGTTGCGCAAGAACAGAGGAAAGGGAATTGCCGACATATGATGGATTGATAGTATTGGATGAATTCCTAGTTAAATTTGAAGACACAGTGCCCGAATAATAGCAGTTCGATGCATTGAAGTGGGCAATGCGCAGAACACCTACATGTTGGTGGGGAACACATCAAGGAAATTTTGAGGAGTCGCATGGATGCAAAAGGATGATATGCCTTCAGTTTGGAAGCCCCCAGCCTCAAACGAGAGTGGGGCAGCCAGGACAAAGCATCTTGCACGCCCACCTGTGTCGATGGGTACAGATGTGTGTTGTGGAGTCTACACGAACACATCCCAAACTAAGGATAGAAAATGGGAATAGGACGTAGCCACATGAAAAATGACGAGCAGCACAAACGTTCCATGTAGAAGCATTCAAGATTGTATGCGGAATCCTGTATAGGGTTTATCAGGTGAGACAAACTGATTGGGACCTGCATGTACCAGTAGTTTGATGGGCCTCTAGGGTCATGTACAAAAACCTGAGTAGGAAGATGACTCCAACAGTAAAGAGTAGAGAGGAGAGCATAAGAGCAGAGAAGAATCCACATGCAACAACTCCCACAGTGGGGATAGTACACAAGGACCTAGATGAAGGAATTATGTAGTTATGGGAAGCCATTCAGTGAGGGAACTTGAATCTTCGTGAACTCGAAGAAGATCGGGTATGGATGATGAAGAAAAGCATGTTAATGGATGCCGAAATCAACGGAATGGAAACCAAAATCACGCAAACCTGTTGTGCTGAGGAACTAAGAATGACAGGACAAGATATGGGTAGCCATACTATGACATTAGAATATTTCCGCCTGCGACCACACCTTATCAGGAAACATAACCAGGGGAGCGCACCACATAAGGAAGAATGTGAGGCATTGACTGTCGTGAGGATAATTAAGGAGTGCCCTTGAACTAGGCTGGAAAGTGAAATGAAGCCTCACACAGGTGTTATAGACATATTTGGGCACTGCAACCCCAATCTTATATGTTGATAAACCAAGGGCTCTTTAACCCCTAAAAGTGTTGTTTCATACCCTAAAGGATCATGGTCAACTGATTACATCATACCCCAAAATTTCCACCTAATAAATCACTCAGAACTGGCCAAAACAGGACCATACTAACTGCTCCACTATCAAGGTGTGATGCATATTGACTTATACACTAGCCAAGTGTGATGCATACTGAAGAGGCCTTCTCTGGGGTGCGATGAGCACGGATGGACAAATGTTTGAGACAATTTGCTAAGTGGATGCTCATAGAATCTTCCATAAACTTCTCCTATGGCACTTGCCTCTTTGAATTCGCCTAGGGATGAGTAAGAGATACAAGAAATATCCAAGTGGAACCAAGAGCAACAAGTGGAATGACACTAATAAAAAACACAGAGATGACTCACACACTTGCAGACGTCTATAAATGGATCCCCCATGTGAGAGATCTAGAGGTTGGAATTTTGTAATTGTAAGGAAGAGCTGATAATTTGTCTTTGAGAAAGAGCGTTGATGTGTTGGGTGATTTTTCTTTTCATGAGGTGAAGAGGGCTTTGATGCTCGGAGGATGATGCTAGATCAGACAACTTGGTTGCAATTCTCCCTTCTATTTTAATAAATTTATTTGACTTTTCCTTCATACAATCATGTATTTGTGAATATTGTTCTTTGTGAATGCTATTGTATGTTCAATGTATTTCTGATTCTACATTGTTTATGATATAATAGATCAAGATGCTTTGATGATGTTTTGCTACTTTGTTTATACAGATATTATCAAAGTAGGACAAGTAGGAGAGGAGTTGCAAGTTTTATCAAGGGGGAGAAAAATCATGCAAGGATTCAAGAGGAAGATCTAGGTTGGTCCCTTTGCTTCTCTCTTATCTATCATACATAGAGGAAATCCCAAATTGCTTTGATTGTTTGCTTCTAGGATAGCTACCAATCCTAGTGGGACTAGCAAATTGAAAAGACACTAGTTTTCCTAGAAACAAAATTAATGGGAGGATGATGCTAGATCAGACAGCTGGGTTGTAATTATCCCTTCTATTTTAATAAAGTTCTTTGAATTTTCCTCCACACAATCGTGTATTTGTGAATCTTGTTATTTGTGAATGCTATTGTACGTTCAATGTATTTCTGATCTTGCATTGTTTATGATATAATAGATCGAGAAGCTTTGATGGTGTTTTGTTACTTTGTTGCTACAGATGTTCTCTAAGTGGGACAAGTAGGAGAGGTGACATCGGATTATATATTCAAACCACCTGAATTGTACTGTAGTACCTTCAGGGTCAATATCATTATTGGTGATTTCTCTCGTGCTTTTTAACTGCTTACATTATTGGTTGGTAATCAGGCGATGTCTTTCCATGTTTGACTTTAGGACATCTTTTCACATTGATTGACTTGTACATCGGGTGAAGATTGAACGAGTTTTGAAGACCCCAGATTTAGTTTCATTCATGCGGGCTACGATATTTTCAGGAATATAGAGACATCAAATGTACATAGAAGCTACATAGATAGTCATCTAAGCCGTGGAAGATGACTCTTCATATGAAGAATCACCAGTCTGCAACTGCAGACAATTATTTGTCCTGTGTACATGAAAATGAATTTATAAAGCTGAGCATGGGAATGCCCACCTCAGCTAGATCATGAAAATAATATTATGATGATGTATTGTATTATATCTTGTAGAGGTCACCTTCCAGTTCAAATAGCTCAGATCCTCATGATAAATCATTTCACCCAACATCAAAAGATTTATGACTTCATGCTTTAGGGGGCAACTGTTATAGACATATTTCGGCACTACAACCCCAACCTTATATGTCAATAAATCAAGGGCTCTTTAACCCCTAAAAGTGTTGTTTCATACCGTAAAGGATCATGGTCAACTGATTACATCATTCCCCAAAAGTTCCACCTGAAAAACCACTTAGAACTGGCCAAAACTAGACCATACTGACTTCTCAACTATCAGGGTGTGATGCATAGTAACTTCTACACTAGCCAACTATGATGCATACTAAAGAGCCCTTTTGTGGGGTGTGATGAGAAAGGATGGACAAATGTTTGGGATAGTTTGGTAATTGGATGCTCATGGAATCTTCCAGAAACTTCTCCTATGACACTTGCCTCTCTGAATTCGCCCAGGGATGAGTAAGAGATCCAAGAAATCTCCAAGTGGAACCAAGAACAACAAGTGGAATGGCTCTAATCAAAAACCCAGAGATGATTCACACCCTTGCAGACATCTATAAATGGATCCCTCATCTGAGAGATCTAGAGGTTGGAATTTTGTAATTTGTAAGGAGGTGCTGATAGTTTGTCTCTGAGAAAGAGCATTGTTTTGTTGGATGATTTTACTTTTCATGAGGTGAAGAGGGCTTTGATGATGGATCAGACAGTTGAGTTGTAATTCTCCCTTCTATTTTAATAAATTTCTTTGAGTTTTCCTCCATACAATTGTGTATTTTTGAATCTTGTTATTTGTTAATGCTATTGTATGTTCAATGTATTTTTGATTCTGCATCATTTATGATATAATAGATAGAGATGCTCTGATGGCATTTTGTTACTTTGTTTCTACAAATATTCTCTAAGCGGGACAAGTAGGAGAGGAGTTGCAAGTTATATTAGGGGGGGAGAAATCAAGCAAGGAGTCAAGTGGAAGATCCAGGTTGTTCCCTTTGCTTCTCTCTTACCTATCATACATAGAGGAAATCACAAATTGCTTTGATTATTTGTTTCTAGGATAGATGCAAATCCTAGTGGGACTAGAAGATCGAAAAGACACTAGTTTCCAAGAAACAATAGGTGGTGCGACCACCTAACTATCTGTAGGGAGCACAGTCTTAGCACTCCAAGCAATTGAAAGAGAGTGTGAAACTATAAAACAGTATGTATGGGAGTTGCTTGATAAAATGATTGTGTGCAGGATCAATATGTCACAGGGGTTACGCCTGTGAATAGGGGGCTGCGCTGTCACATGGGTAGGCTGGGAAGTTATCACTGGTCTCACTTTTCATAACAAGATGTTCAATCTAAGGCAAAAAGGAGTGGGTGGCGGGCAATTAGGACATGAATTAAGAGCTATATTTTGGACGATCTCCCACCAAGAAGGCATTGATGGCTCATAAGTAGGGGGAATGGTTGAATTTAAATTCAAGCGATATTATAAAATTCCCTAGGCTAGCCTCAAGGCCACACTTTGTTGTGTCAGAATTGAGTAGTTACAGGGCAGTGAGCGCCACATACTCTTACCACCTTTGACTATAGACACGATGATTGTTGCTAGAACAAGAGTTCGATTCATCGAAGATACTGCGGAGCCCCATATGACCCATGAGGAGCCTAGTGAGGCGGAAGTTATGCCAGAAGTTCCAAAATCACCATGAATTCCATAGTCGTAGAAATATAAGCAAACTATGGGGCCAGTCCATGTATTCCGAAGAAACCTACAGTTTGGCAAATTGTCAATGGAAGAGAAGGGAAACGTTGCCACCATTGAAACATACAAGGAGGAGGGAGACTTGCAAGCTCTGATTGCTCAAATTGAGGCACAAGATAATGAGGTGGAGGATGTATAACAAATGCCTTCTGCGAAAAAGTTACCCTGTGGAAGGGGAAAGCCAAGATACTGAAGGACCTAGAGGCCACGAAGAGTGCACTCTAGACCCCGCTCCTCCCCGATGGTATAATGTTGAAAGGTTTACAGTTGGTATGAATACCTACCATGAAGTTCAAGGATTGGGACGTCACAAACAACGAGAAGTTCCCACACCTATCCACGGAGAATTTAATGAAGAAGAAACGGTTAAGTGGTGTGGAGAAGGCTAGGTTACTCCATCTGCGATGGATTACCCCACTACCACCACGCACCCATCATAATTTTCATCATCAGGCAGCTGCTGTGCCTAGTGCATGATGGTTATCTCTAGGTGGAGGAGCCTATTACCATCACAGCCGACCTAATTCATCAAATTTCTTGATTCCCATTCAAAGGACATGACCCCGCAGCCATAGCAGAGAAAAGCAACGACTTGGCACTCGTAGAAGCCATGATGGCCAAGTATAAACTAGAGAAGAAAAACCGACGGTACACAATAGCAAGCATTAAGGACAAAGTGGTGTGTGTAGCCACCCAGCTTCTGGCCAGCAAGCTAATGAGGAAATGCAGCACCGATGAAGTACCAGCATCTGTGATTGCATTGGCAGAGTAGTGGGTAGAGGGGGTCTAGTTCAACTGGGCGTAGTTCCTCTACGACGAGGTTTTGATGAACTACAAAGAGGACCAGGAGTAGGGTAAGACATTCCACTACGCGTGGTTTATCTTATCCATCCTATTGGTTGTGGGGGAGCTACTGGAAGGCAACCAATTTCCAACTATTGAGGGTGATCTGCCTGAATCTGCTAGGTACACCTCGCTCCAGGCTACAAAATACGCAAAGAGGATTCATGAGATGAAGGTTTTTTGGGTGTTCATGGAGGAGAGCATCTGAATGTGGATCAATCGACGACCACACCTGTCTCCTATGGTTCATAATGGCTTGCAAAGCACGACAGAGTTCACGGCGGATATGCATAACATGTATATCTAGGCGCACAAGGATCCAGCACAGAAATGGGTTAAGCTTCCATTCATCACAACATATGATGCAATATTCGTAGTAATGGAATCATTGCCTCCGTAGTGGCATGCCTCAGATGTGGCAGAAATGGAGAAGGCTGCAATCCAGCAAAGAAAGAAGGACACTAAGCTGCAGATCACCCAGTTGGCTGTAAAGAGGTGCTAGGAGCAAGAAACATCCACACAGTAGAAGGTGACTAATGCAGTAGCAATGGCACAGACAACAAAAACCATAACACCACCAACCAGAGAGCTCGAGGAGGGCCAAAAGTTGTCCATGGACAATAGACCAGGGAAGTGGACAAGGTAGCAGAACATGCAGAACCTAGTTCCACGTCAAACCAACTCAAGCGGCTACGTGGCCCTAAGAAAACAACTCCCAGAAAGAAGGTAAAAGTGACAAAGGCATCCATCGACCCGATCACACTCACAGAAGGTGATCTATTTGACATCAACAAAAAGATTTGCGAGGTCATGAAGGACGCGCTCCAGGAACTGACAATGGAGTAGAACATTGTGTTGGGATCGCTCATTGTGCAGTTACAAGGCTTATGGCTACGGTCCCCCCAAATAGGTACAATGCCTCAATGCATCGACACAGGAACCACTGAGGTTGAACATACGCTCTACGCCCGTATGGACAACCCTTTTGTATTGCCTGAAGGCGCGCTAGTAGCAGCAAGTGAGGGTGACCAGGCTATGATGAGAAACATGAAAGGGGTCAGCTTGAACTTGGTCGCCCTTCCACGTGAAATTATATACCAACTACATGATGGGGTCATTGTAGAGCTTCGCACCTGGGAAGGCCGCACGATCTAGGTCATGAACGAGTAGAAAATCAACATGGACCAACTCAGCCTCTAGCGTGATGAGTTGGTTGCCTAAGAATGTGGACTAAAGAAAGTTGTAGAGGATGCATGCAGGAGTGTCCCAAAGTTGGACGCAATGGCAGAGCTACCAGTAGCAGAAAGGATCCATAGATTGGCAGCTAGAGTCCACGAGGCCAAGGAAGAAATGACAAAGGTTCAGTTGGAGCTAAACCTACAGATCGTCGAGTTGCAATTGAAGGCGCAACCATCCACGCCCCCAGAATTCAGAGACTAGCATGCTCGTGCTATCCTCATGGGGTTGAAGCAAATTGGCAAGGGAACATAGGATTGCAATGGGATGTTGGAGCAAGCACTAACCATGCTTATGCAGCTGCAGGAAGACCTGAGTCTACAGTGCCTAGAAACTGTGGCATGTGAGGTGCAGCAGGAGTATGACAGTGCGTGGGGCAACATGTGAATGGTTTTCCTTACTCAACGACTTGCCAGACTACAACAGGAAAGGGCACTAAAGATGCAATTAGATGTCGTGCACCAAAAAGAAGCCCTACTTAAGGCACGCATCCAACCATGGATTGATGAAGCATTCGCAATTACAACTATCATTGAAGGAAAGCTGGAACATATGTAGGAACTTTATGCAGTTGGGTAGCAATGTTACTGTGCTCATAAAGGTTCAGAGCTACGTCTTAAACAAGTGCAGGAGACAGTTGAACAGTGCGCTGCAGACACCCAAGCCACACGTGACCTGCAAGATGGAATTCATGCAAAGATCGTCGCACCAGCAGAGTGACTCGGGACGAGTCACAGTCATTATGTTGGGGGCTTCTTGCGCAGCAGATCCCCCCACAACATGTTTTTGGGGCTTAAAGCATAAGTTTTGGTCAATATAATGTAAAGACTCCGCGAAGTATAGGTGCGGAGCGCGAAAGTCTAGGATGAGTCATAGGGTTGTCCGCCCTAAGAATTGTAAAATAATGTAAATATGTGTTGGCCTACCAATGGTTCACTGGCCATGGGATTGTATAAAAGTATTTTTGTTTGGGAAGGAAGTGATAGATAGATGTGAAGGCATGGTTAGAGGATAGAAGTGGATCTGAAGTGCATTAGGTTATAGTAGTAGGAATAGGCTCTGTAGCTGAGTGCGCAGTGGCCTAGTAGAGTCCATAGCTGAGTGCATAGACCCCTGCAGCTGAGTGCGCAGGGCGAAGTCGACTCTGTATTGGACTGAACTTGAAAAGAATTATTAATAAAGATAAGTTTGATTCAGAATCTTGTGCATCTATTTCGTGGATCTGTATTATGATGTTATGCATTAATTTTATATATTTATTTATATGCGCGCACTTGATAAACATTGGTATGAATGCTTATGTATGAAACATTGTAAGTAGTTAGTGAAAAAAACCTAATCAAGGGATACTTGGGTAATTAACATGGGTCGCATTGTGGCTAGAGCTGTGCGGAGGATTCAAGGGGCTCGCTGATGCGCATAGCCTAGTAAGTGAGAAGGTTGAATCACGTCCCTATCGCCCCATATCAAACATCCCCACGGTGTGGAAACTTGGTTCCAGCACCCTCCCATACTACTTCGTTGAGACCTCAATCCATGCTCTATGGATTGTTGCCAAAATGGATAGTAGTATCGGGCTTTGCTTGGCTAAATCACTTTTGAAACTGGGTCAGGCCCCATGCAGCCAACAGTGGCCCTTTTTCATTCACTCTAGCATAGACACTCATCAAAGGAACACACTTTGGGAAAAACTTCTGGGCTTCCTCTTGAACTCTGGACCTGAAATCTATAACGTACATTGCACACTCAATTGGAAAATTATACTGCATTGATGAAAGCAACTTCGGATGAATGATAAAAAATAATACATGGGTATTGGTTGAAGAATCACTCTCAGGGGGACTTCCTGTAGAAATTGACCTATATTGGGGACCATGTTCACCGGACAAAATTATTTACTATTATTCCATTCATCTTTTCTTCCTCAGATAATGCCACAGGACACCTGGTGCATGATTTCTTAGACAAACATGGTCACGCCCAAAGCTGTTGAGAGACGTGTTGATTTACAAGCTCATTCTACCATTCTTCATGACTGGTCAGACACTCTCCCATCTGCAAACACCAATTCAAATTTCTCTTCCCACTCAAACTCCCCTCCTATGATAAATATCTCTATTGCTTTATCCTCCTCCTTACCAAAAAAAGGCTCCTTACGTCTTGCAACCAATAATCATATCCTCACAATCCCTTGTCCAAAATCGCGTATCCCCCATCACAATATGGAAAGAAGCCACAACACTTACGCTAACATTCAATCTCGTTCCACAAACACTCACCTCAATCGGACCACTAAATATTCCCCATCCATTAAACACAATCCCCTATCTGCACTTCTCAATAAAAAACCTATGTCCTCATAAAAAGAAAAGTCAGGAATTGATCATGCCCCTCTGACTGTGACAGGAGCTCCTGTTGAACAATTTGTCTCCTCCCGAATCAAATTTTGGGGTCCTTCTAGTTGTACTTTAACACCTTTATCAAAGGCCTTAGAGCTCCAAATGCTTGCTAGGGAGTCACAATTTACATTGGAACCCCTGAATATAAAAAGAATTACTTTTTCAATCTAGACGACCCTCGTCCTCACCCTACTGACTTCAAAAATGTGCCCACCCACTACAGTAAAGGACCAAAACTTTAAAAAATAGTGAATTTCACCATCGCCCTATCCAATATACTGGATGAATTCCAAAACATACCATTCAACCATCCACTTCTCATCACCCCGACATCCCACCAGAATAGACTCTGAGAGCTGATTCCTCCAAAAACACAGGTCCTTAAAGCAGAGCCTCCCAAAATTGACCTTCCATAGTGACCATAATCTCTTCAAATATTAGAGGTTTTAGGACAGCCCAAAAAATATGATCCCTAAAAATTATAATTGGATTTCATAATCCTGAAATTGTTCTTATTCAAGAAACTATGGCCATCAAACACAAGACGTGGGGATTCCTTCTTCAAATTTTTCTAAACTCGCATGTTTTCATAGTTAGTGATTCTAGACTATCCGAAGGATTAGCGACAATGTGAAATCCAAAAAATATGGTTTCAAAGCTTTCATTACACCTTTGAATTTAATCATTATGAGAGGTTTCATGGGCTGCAAATATCGCCTTTGAATCATTAATGTATATGCTCCATATACAAACAGAAAGGCATACTAGTCAAACATTGCCCAACATGGCTTCGTGGAGCTCGAATCATTGATTTTGGTAGGGGATTTTAATATCTCAATGGACTCCTCTAAGATTTCGGGCTCCCACTGCAAGCCTGACAAGAGGGGATTTTGGTTGAAGGATCTATTTAGACAGAAAAAATCTCAACGACCTCAAATGAATTCCAATTGGATCCACATGGAAACTGGGAGAGGGGGCTCATAGGGTATAGCAAAATGATTGGAAAAAATGTATGTACATGAATAAACTTCCAACAGAGTCAAGGAACTGAACTTGAATATTCTTCCAATAAAAATATCTGATCATTTTCCTATTTTGTTGAAATGGATTCGGGAACTACATCCAAACATTAGAGAAAATTTTAGCCTAAAAGTATCTGTTAGAGTCCTATAGTGATAGGATTCATAATTTTGAATTGGATGAGGTTAACTCTTGTTATATTGTACATACCTTTTCTTTCTACAAATTTTTTCCATATTAAAATAAGAAAATGTAAAGAGGGTATGTCCTAAAAGAAATATGAAAGGACAAGAAAAATAAGAAAAGATAAAAAAAAATACAAGAAAATGAAAAAAAAATATGAAACCCAAACAAAAACATATCATGAAAGTGTGCAAGTCCAAGTGCCACTACTTTCTACTTTACTGTCTTAAATAATGGTTGTGTATAGCTTGTCATACATGCCACAACCCATGATAGTCAAACTGCTTAATCTTGACTACTTCATGCTTTTAATTTTATGTTTATAGTTAGAGAATAATATATGACCAAACAGTTTAGTCTTGGCAGATCATTAGATAGGTAGAGAAAATAAAAGGAGCTCATCAGTTCAATCTGAGCCCTTGGAAGATATAAGGTTAGAAGTAGATAGTTTGTTTTGTGAAAGAAAAGGAAAGAAAAGGGTTTGCTAGCTTAAGTACACCCACCAAAGTGAAGAAAATATGTTAGGGTAGGTAAAAGGGTAAGTAAAGAAAGGTTGTAGAAATACAAGTCATTGGAGCATAAGCACTACTATCATGGTTAACTATGTGTTTCAAGTGTGTGGGAGTAGTTATCAATGAAAAAAGCATGCTCATAAGATGAGTTTAACTAACTTCCCCTTCTTTCACAAGCTTCTCTCATTGCTTATTAATTTCCCCATCATCCCTTAAAATATCTGTTTTCCCCTATGTTTTTACTTGTTGAAACCTAATTATAGGGATTGAGTGAACAACTATAATTAGTGTAAATAAATAATAGAGGAAATGGAGAGTCACTGGGAGATGAATTGAACAGTCACTCCCTCTTGTATTTAATGATGAAAAAACTAAATGAATAATACAATTACATTAGAGGAGTTACCTCCTGGCCTGACATGGTATCAAATATGGCTCCCAAAATTAGCTTTTGTGTTGTAACTCCTTCTATCAGTTTTCAACCATATTTTATACCTTTATTCTCTGCGCTCTCTCCCATATTATCTGCGCTCTCTGGGCTCTCTGCCATATGGTATTTTTAAATCATTTTCTGTGCCCTCTGTGCTCACTAGGCTGTGCATAATTGTCCTCTCGCATTTTCTCTTCCCTCCTAACAGTCGAGGATCGAAACTTGTATTTTTGGAGGAACAATTTCATAGTATGTCGATTTTTCTGAGCGATTTTGGTGGTATTACATTGCATTGACAATGTGTTATTGGTGCTATTTTGTTGGTTGAACCAAATGGATTACCACTCCTGCAACATCATGGTGCTCTTCGTGACTTTATGAACCACTACAGAGTGGGACCATGCACCATTTTTCTCTACAGTTTGTCCACCGACTTCCTATGTCAAAGGCTATATGATACCTTTCTCCTCACTTTTGGGCTTAGTGTCATGCCTCTAGAACAATTTAATGAACGGTAGGCGATGCTATGTGCTAAGTGGCATCGTAGATTTTCATATCCTTCCATAAAGATGATGCCAACAGTCGACCAGCGAATGGAATTACAATAGTTCTACCGGCCACCATGGACAACAATAAAGCCACTACTAGAGCATGGATGTGAAAGAGCAGTAAAACAATGACAGTCAAGTTGGGGTGCAAAAGCTCATACATGTTTATGATGTGTTTTTAATACACCACTGTGTGTTTTAATAGACCACCCCCACTCTCATTTTAATACACTACTGTGTTTTTAATACGTCACTTTTTAATACATGCATTGGCATCCATATAACTCGGTTCACCAAATCACCCCTACTCCATATACCATACTACATGCACTGGCCTCCATACATGGCTTCCAAATGTTGATCTAGATAGCACCACTGCGTAATGTTTTTAATTGCAAGTCCACATACCACACTCCTCCGCCATATATACCTCTCCCATATATGCCTATGATATTTACATATCATAATAATTTTTTTACATTTTTGTCTACACAAGTGCAAAATTTTGCCAGTATAGGAGCATTTTCTTACACAGTACACATTTAAATGCATTCATTTATTTCTATAGTTGGAGTGGTTCTCAGCGGCAAAGAGAACTATCCAGAATGGTCATGGAAAATCAAAGACACCCTCATTTTTAATGAGCTGTGGAAAGGAGTGTGTTTTGGAAATGAAGGCAAAGAGCCAGAACAACCTACCTCAGACGAGGAATTCACTATTTGGGAAAATAAGAACAACAAGGCTTATGCATTGATTGTAGCATCATTAAATGAAGAGGTGAGTCAACATACTTTTTCATTTTCAAATGCTTTCTAAGCCTTACAAAATCTGAAGGAACTCTATGACTCGCACTCTACACTTGAAGTTGTTCAACTCATGATTAAATTGTTCAACCTTGAATTACAAAATTATGATCCTCTTGCTCTTGCATCAGAAGTAAAATATATTATGCATAATATCAAAGTCAGCAATGTTGAACTGGATATTCCTCTCATAGCTTTTCTCGAGGCACTTTATCCCACTTACTCAAATTATCTTGAGTCATTGCAAGCAAATGGAAACCTCAAAGATATTACCTTCGACTCTCTTATGAAAAAGAATTCTAAAAGAGAGAAAGCTTTTGGAAAGAAGACAGCTCCTCAGTCTTCTGAACAGGTTGTCTGTCTTGTGCATAGAGAGAAGAATTTTTCTCAATATTCTTCTAGAGGAAGAGGTGGTCAAAGAGAAAGAGGAAGAAATTTTAGAGGCAGGGGGGGTAGACACTGTCAAGGACAAAAGTCAGATTTGCAATGCATGACAGCAAAAGAGATGGATCACATGATGCATCAACATGCAAGTTTCCTTGGGACATAATTGAGCAGGAAAGAAACCAACCCAAATGTAAAACTAATGACAAAGAGAAAGGTAAAGCACCTGAATTTGCTCACTATGTTCTGGCACACTGTAGTATTGGAGGAATGAAGACTTATTTAATGCTTCACTTGCTTATTGGAAAAATGATTTGTTGCTTGATTCATGAGCAACTTGCCACATGAATTTTAGAAGAGATTTTGTTGAAGAACTTATTGACAATGTTGAGGGTGAAGTATACTTTGGAGACAAATTAAAACTCAGGCCATCAGGGCTTGGCACAATTAGGCTTAAATTTCCTAGTCTTCCAGATTTTATTTTGCATCATGTTCTATATCTCCCATAGCTGAGGAGAAAATTGTTGTCCTTGGTCCACATATGCCCGTAATGACACTCCATTCATATGTTTGATGGCAAGATTGAGGTGGGAAAAGCATCAGACCACTCACTTTTCATGACAGTGATAGAAGAAGAAAGGCTTCTCAAGCTACAGGGTACCTCTACTTGTGAACAAAATATCTCATACAATTATCATTATGAAGAAGGTACATTTCCATCAAGTTTATTATGGCATGGTAGATTTGGACACTCGAACTATGACAACCTCTGCTTGTTAAAGGAAAATGGTATTACTGGTTTGCCTACAATTCCTAGGATACTTAAGCAATGCGATGATTGCATTCTAGGAAATCATAGCAAACAATGTTTTCATGATTCACATTCCAGAGCACATAGAAAACTTGAACTCATTCATTTAGATTTATGTGGTCCAATGCCTGTTCCTTCTGCAAATGGAAATAAATATATGATGACATTTATTGATGACTACACTAGAATGTGTTGGGTTTATTTATTGAAGAACAAATTTGATGCTTTTCAAACATTCAAGAACTTTCGTACATGCATTTAAAATGATGCACAATCTCATATTGGCTCTATTCACAATGATAATGGAAAAGAATACACTTCAAATGAATTTAAAAACTATCTTTGCTACCATGGGATCAAACATCAAACAATTGTGCATGATAATCCCCAACAGAACAGAGTAGCTGAAAGAATGAATAGGACAATCTTAAATATGGTGTGCTCCATGATGTTTTTCAAAATTGTAAAATTGATGTTTTGGGGTTATGCAGTTTTATGTGTTGTATATGTAAAGAATAGATGTCCATCTAATTCTATTAGAAAAAAGGCTCCTTATGAAATGTGCTATGGGCACCTTCCTTTGGTAAATCATCTCAGGGTCTTTGGTTCCACATGTTATGCCTTGATACCAAAGGTACAGAGAAACAAAGTTAGTGCAAGAAGTCTTAAGTGTATCTTCCTAGGGTATTCAAACACCTCCAAAGCATACCGTCTATATGATGAAGTCAATAAAAAGTTTGTTGTATCTACAGATGTAATGTTTCTTGAATCATCCAAAACTGAAAATGTTGTTGAGCGACAACTTGATCGCTTGGATAGATTCGCTAATGAAAAATAATTTCAAGAATTTGATAATCACATTCCACATCTTGAAGGGGGGATTCCTATACTAGATCAACCCGTGGAATCTTCCTCTAAACCACTCTCTCCCCCGCATGAAACTTCAACAACATATGATACTTTGAGTGATGTGATTGACAAAATTGGGAGAATCAATCTTGACTCATTCCCAACTCAATCAACGGAGTAGACTGGACCATCTGAAAAATGTCCCCCAAAGTGGCTAACAAAGACGCTTGAAAATTTTCATCCTGATGATGTTGGAAAGACAAGAAATAGAAATTCAAACCGGAAAACTGGAGGTGATGTAGATGACTTTGATTCACATGTTGATATGTATGTTTCTTATGATTGTGAATTGAATTTGTCTATAGATTTTTCACCAACTTCCTTCAAAGAATCTACTTCTCATGATGAAGGGAAATAAGCAATGAAAAATGAGTATGATGCCTTAATAAAGAATGGCACTTGGAAGCTGGTTGATCCTCCATTGGGAGCCAAACCAATTGGCTACAAGTGGGCCTACAAGAATAAGTATAAAGCTGATGTCTCACTTGAGAAGCACAAAGCCAGGCTTGTGGCAAAATGTTTTGCACAGAAGGAAGGGGTTGATTATGAGGAGACATTGGCCCCTACAACAAAATGGGCTACCATCTAGACACTCTTTTCCCTAGCAACTCAGAACGGTTGGAAAGTCCATCAAATCCATGTAAAAACTGTGTTTTTGAATGGATATCTAAAAGATAATTTTTTTATGTCCCTGCGTGAAGGATTTTCTATAAAAGGACATGAATGTAAAGTATGCAAACTTGTGAAATCCTTGTATGGCCTCAAACAAGCACCGTGAGCCTGGTATGAAAAACTAACTGAGCATCTTCTTAAACTCAATTTCAAACATTATGATCTTGATGATACAACTTTGTTTGTCAAGAAGGCTAGCAAAATAGTTGTATCTCTTGTGGCATATGTAGATGATCTTTTGATGACAGGGAACAATGAGAGCTACATTGCATCCATAAAGAAGGAATTGAGGAAATGTTCTGAAATGACTGATTTGGGCTATGTTCATTACTATCTTGGTATTGAAGTAACTCAACATCCAAATTCCATATTCCTTTCACAAAACAAGTAAATTGGAGATCTGTTGAATAGATTTGACATGAATGAATGCAATCCTCTGACTACTCCAATGGAACAAAACTTAAAGCTTACATCCATTGAAGGAAAAGAATTTGAGGATGCAACAAAGTATAGACACCTTGTAGGAAGTCTCAACTACCTAACTACTACCGGACCAGACATTTCATTTATTGTTGGAATCCTTTCCAGGTTTATACAAAAACCTTTTGAGGGACATTGGTCTTCTGCAAAAAGAGTTCTAAAGTACTTGAAGGGAACACAATACTTTGGAATCAACTATACATAGGTGCGCAACTTTAGCTTTATTGGATACTCTGATTCAGACTTCGATGGAGTCAAAGAAACTGGGGTATCTACTTGGGGTTATGCTATGAGTCTTGGATCAGGAGTTGTCTCCTGGAGATCATGCAAACAATCAGTTCCAACAGATTCCACAACGGAGGCAGAATATGTGGCCACAGCTGAGGAAACAAAAGAAATTGTGTGGCTCAGGAAAATTCTTGAAGATTTGTAGGTAAAACAAGTCCAATCAACTCCACTCATGATTGACAATACCTAAGCAATAAAGTTCGCCAAGAACCCAAATTTCCATGATTGAATGAAGCACATCAATACAAAATATCATCTCATTCGACATCATGTTGAGGCCAAAACAATCCATCTTCGCCATTGTTCCACTAACGAACAAATTGGAAACAACTTCACCAATGCACTTGGAAGAGAAAAGCTTGAAAGATTTAGAATCATGCTTGGACTCATCAACATCCCTTTAGATTAAGTGGGGGAATGTTGACACCTAATCATAGGGATTGGGTGAAAAATCATAATTAGTGTAAATAAATAATAGAGGAAATGGAGAGTCATTGGGAGATGAACTAAATAGTCACTCCCTCTTGTATATAATAATGAACAACCTAAATGAATAATACAATTACATTGGAGGAGTTACCTCCTAGCCTGACATTACCCTTACTTCATTATCCCAAATTTTCCTTTAGAAATACCATTTAAACTCCCTTCCCCCTCGCTAAAATCATCATTATGTTCCATAAATCCCTTTTCTTGGGGTAAAAACCCTTTCCGCCCTTTGTGAAAAGCTATTTTCCCCTTTTCTAATCAAAAACCACATAAATCAACTTATCCTAAGTTGAAAACCCTTTTTCTTTGCAAAAACCTACCCAATGGATCATTTAATTTAATCCGCGATTTAAAGTTAATTAAACAGGCTCAAGTAGGCAAGCCCCTCCTTAATCATTCTTGCCAATCCCCTCTACACATCTTTCAGCTCGACGACCATCTGATTAACACCCATATCATCCAGTGGTTATCACTCCATTTCGCACACATTCTGTTTCCGAGCTTTAACGCCCCAATAGCGCACAAAATGGGTGGTTTTTCATAGACCTAATTTAGCGATGTGTCACCATTGTATCCCCTTCGAAATTTACCACCCTATCGCCAAAAGTGGTGCGAAGAGGGTAAAAACCACCCTCTCGATCCCAGTCACTGTTCATAATCATTTTTCCCTCTTTTCACATTTTTGACCGATTAAAGACCTCGAAAATGCAAATTTTAGTTTTTTCGACCAACTGCTCATTGAAAGCTTGAGCTTTAATGCGTTGCTGAAATCTACGACCACTAATCAACTACCAGTCACCTTCTTACCTCTAGAACTCATCCAGAGCCAACACTTGTCATCTGTGAACTAAAACCTCGACCAAGTTCATAACACCAACATCCAGTTTGACGTATTCTGAAAAATACACCAATTTTCCCCTTTTTAACATAAAATTTAAAGTAATTCAAATATTGAATTAATCAAATCAATCTTTCTACCCTTGAATTAACTGATTTTCACCCAGACCGTTCAAAAACCTCCAAAACCCAAACCACTGGTCGAACTCTGCCAAGTCAATTTCCAAATTTTACCCCTATTTTCCACACGATGTCTACCCACATTTCCCTAAATTGTAGGCCTATTTCAACCCCCACCTTGACCAAGATCACCTACCCTTGGCTGATAGGGATTTTCAGATTAAAGATACATCTTCAATCTCTGAAAGAACGAAGCTCCACTTCTGGAGCAATGACAAATCTTTAAACCATGCTAATGATATTCACCTTTGGGAGTTAAATCTCCCCCTGTACTCATTCCCAGAAGTCCTTGGCCTCCCAAACATTATCCACTATTGTCAAAACTATTACATCCCCAGCGAGAGAGCTGTAGTAGCCCCCAATCAGAAACTGCACTTCACTATCACTCCAGAATCCATCAACTAGATGTTACAGGTCCAGCCAACCCAAATTTATCTCCTTGGTCGATTGGAGGACCAGTAGTACTCTATAATTCTTGATGAGGGAAAGGCCAAGCAAGTGTTCAAGGACTTCATAGTTGCAAAAGAACATACACCAAGTTTTACTCCTTCATACATAGCCCCCATATTTTCACAAACTTCCAAGCATACTATCACCATGATACCTTCCATCCTTGGATACAAGACTAATGAACATGTAGATGAAGTCACTTTTGCATTCATGTCCCTTTTTACCCCTCGTAAACCTCCTACCATCAACTTTGACTATGTTGAGTTATTTGCAAACAAAATGCATGAAAAATTCATCAGATATCCCACTAGAAGGATGTTTAAATTCTCTGATGTATTGTATTTTTTTTTTTTTTACTACCAAACTAATAAATTCCCCATGAACATCATAAAAGGTGACATTAGAGGAAATAGGGGTCTGTACCCTATTAGACACCTATTGGCCAGAAATATTCCACTGTTTCTGATTATAAGGACTTCTTAGATTCCTTTGTCCACCCAATGATGAATATGCTAACAGGAACTTTGCAACCTAGGATTAGTCCTCAGATTAAAAGGGTACTTTAGCTGGCTAAAAAGAGTAAGATAGGAGACAGGTACATGTACCAGAATCACACAGACATCAGAGTCTATGGCTGCCAACTGGCTCCATATAAATTGCTAAAGTATCTTCCCCTAAGAACTTTTGCCTTGGAATATTTCAGGTAAATCATCCACTTAGATGATGTCCACTTCGTGGCTGCAAAGAAGAAAGCCCAATTCAAAGTCAAAAGTGAACTGGGCCCCTTTATTTGCAATAATAGAGAAGCTAGACTAAAGTTAGATAGTATGTTATAAGAGTTGAAATTTTCCAAGAGTATTATGTGGCAGTATGACCCTCAAGGAGTAATAACAAAAATGAGAACCAGGGTTAAACTAGCTCCTTATGCATATTATTTAGTGCCTCAAATTGAAAGATATGAAAACCAAACTGAATGGGTAGAAAACTCTTTGGTAGATAAAGATAGCACAATTGTTGATGTTGAAAATGCTCTATATGATATTAAGCAACAAATTGACCTGAGTGAGTTCCTACAGGTGCCAGATCAAGACCAAAGGATGGATGCTCCCTCTACATTGAAAGCACCCCTAAGTAAGGACAAAAACCCTAAAAGTAGAGAAGAAACTTCTAGTTCCCAGATGGAAATAGTGGACGAGCAAGCAGACCGAAGGAAAAGGAAAATATTGAATCTGTATCTAAAGAGGAAGAACAGAGTAAGGCAGAATGAGCAGAGTCAAAACCACAATTATAATCAAAGCCATACAAAGTAGGTCATAAAGGGAAAGAGGTAGAGGAAACAAATGAACCCACCATCTCTAACACACAATTGATAGAGAGGCAGAAGTCAGTAAAGGTTTCTTCTTTAGTCAGACCAGCTGACAAAGAAAAAACCCTTAAGGATAGATATAAGGAGATTAAAAATGAAAAACGAAAAATTCAAATCTCAGACATAGTCTCAGTATTTCAAACATTCAGCTCCTAACCAAAGCAAACTAATGTCTGCATTTGATATTGAGGATGGAATGATGCCAATGTCATATATGAATCCTACAGTGCCACAACCCATGTCTGCAGTAGGTTATAGGAAGGCCACATCTGAAGTATTGGCAAAGGACATCCATGTCATGGACCAAATAGAGTTTCACAAACAAGATGGAGAAATGATATACTCCACCTTGAATGATAAGGCCATGGATGGATGCACATAGATTACATGAGTCCTTAAATAATGCTATTACACAATTTAAACTCGAAAATTCCTCCTCCAGTGCTAAGGACACAAGGATAAAATCATTAGAAGACCTAACCATTGAGGTTGTCCATGACCCAAAGGACATAAAGGCTACTGAGCAGTTGATAAAAAAGAAGAATGAAGACATTGCAGCCCTAAAAAATAGCCTAAATTGTCTCAGTCACAACATCCTAAAAAAAAAACAAGTCCTAGAGAGCCAAATTGCCCAAGAGGAAATTCATGACTTGGTGTTGCAGTTGAACACCCAGCTGAAAGAAATGGAAAAATAAATGGAATGGTTGACCAAGAAAGCCAACCTCTAGGAAAATTTAGAAATGGTCATCTCAACTGTCACCATAGGAGTATCATCAACATTGGCTGAGAAATTGGCCCCTATAGCTCCATTGGCGATTGCATTTCCTGGAAGAGAACCATCTACTTTAGAAACAAGGTTGACCCCAACGGATTCTATAGGAGAAGAAGCCAATAGGTTGGCTAAAGCCATAGAACCGATGTCCCTCAAAGCTGTAGAAATCATGAAACTGGAAGAGAAAGTAAACAGTCTGGAGATAGACTGTAAACTTGCTCAAATTATGAATAAGGATTAACAACACAAGGTAGCAAGATTAATTGAGAGAATGAAGAATCTAGAGAAAGAAACGACTATAGGTGAGCCATTTGGATAGGCAAAATAAAAATTGTGGGCCAATATCATTGAATCTGTCAATGATATTTGGCCATCCATTCAAGTAAATTTTGAGCAGATTGATCTGGTTAAAGAGGCCGCAAAGGCAATTCAAAAGGTTAAAATAGAACTGGAAGGGATGCCAGAAGAGGCAACCAGGATCATTGACTTTTTGAATTCAAGAAATAAATATGAACTAGAATAATTGGATATTAGTGACAAGATAGGGACAATCTTATATGTAAGAAGAGTCCTTACTAAAAGGAATTTGATTCACAACTTCGAAGACAAGTTTTAGACTATGCAGCTTTCTATTGATAGATTTAAATTCAAATTTGACACTTTGATGCAGAAAGGTTTACCAAGTCATTTGGTAATTAATTGCAAGTTCATGAAACAAGAGGACTACAACAGAAAGCTCAGGGAAGTGGCTAAACGTCAAGTCAACAATCCAGCCATCCACAACACAACAAAACATGTGATGCCCTCTGGTAAAGTCCTTTACCAAGCTTTGAAGAACTTGTTTTACATCTAGCATGAGGTAAAATACCTGTTTGTAAACAAGCCTACATTTTTTAAATACATAGAGGCTGATGAGGTATTCAAGAATTTGAACAACATTCAGTTACCAACTAAAGAGAGATGGGAGTAGCTAGCTGACATACTTTAATTCAAAGTAATTTCAACAATTAACACAGTTTGGTACAAACAAAATAGTGAAATTAAATGGGCAGTTGTCCCAGTCAAAGAGTATTAGTGACAAAGAGTATCAATGAAAGAAGATAAGTCGAAGGGCATCAGATGACAACTAAAAGATCAATTAGCTAAATATAAAAGCAAATAAGATATAATAGTGCCAGAAAGAAATTAGATAAGAAGGTGGTATTACCTTTTTAGCATTAGATAATTTTTTTCCCTAAAATAAAGCCCAAGTCAGTTTGGGATATTTTGTAAATAATTATGTATATATACTTCATAATTCGAAGAATGTAGGGTGGATTATACTAGACATTTCCATAGATTTTTTGATCAGAAAACCCAGAGGGTTATTGTATCATTTGCTGAGCCAGCCGGCTGGATTGGTAAATAAAGATTAGATATTTCAAGGGATTCATGTGTTGAGCGAAATTCAGACAATTATTCTCATGTGTTATTGTTAGTTTTATCAAGTTATTCATAACCTTTAATGTTTTTCTAAATCTAAATCTACTAGAATAATACTTTAGGTTTTAACCTTGTATAGAAATTACCTGCATACGAATTCTGAAACATAGAAAATAAACAATGTGATAGCATAACACATAAAACACATATACAAAGATATTTTCCCCTGGATCCAAAAACCGGGACTATTAGCTTGATTTTTCATTATATTCGTTTCAATGTTACAATACATATTTATACATGCTAAAGCATCAAATACCATGGACCGAAAACCATCACATCCAAAACACATGTGCGAAAATCATGCACATAACCATAGGTGGCTCCGGCCAACCTAACATAGGTTCCAAAACCAAAATTTTCCGGGGCGCTGCCTCAGACCCGATAGAGTGGGGTTACCTGCACCTCTCAAACCCCCTGTGACTCCCCTCACTACACAATCGTGCAATGAAGGGGGGTTTCCACCCCCCTTCGAACCCTCTGGTTAACTACGTGTGCTAATCGTGGAAATAATATAAAACAACGCAACATTCTCCCACTTGTTGTTTTCTTTCCACAGGGGGCCACAAGAGAGCTTAGTCATTTATCCAGCCCTACAATGCCCATTATTTCTCTACACCAAGAGAACTTCTTAGAGCTCATAGATTTTTCCAATGCATCTGTAGTATTCTCCAAAGCATCCACCTTTACCAGCAACACCTTTTTGTCTTCTATCATATCCCTCACAAAATAATATCGAACATCAATGTGCTTTGTATTTGAATGGTACACAGAGTTCTTTGCCAAGAAAATTGCACTTCGGATGTCACAGTCTATCCTTATAGCTCCCTATACTAACCCCATACATGAACACAATCTCTGCAACCAAACTGCTTCCTTGCTTGCATGAGTGGCTGCCATGTATTCTACCTCTATAGTTGATAGTGCCACTATATATTTTTTCTTACTCATCCAACTGAGTGCACCTCCAAATATGTTAAACACAAACCCACTGTAGATCTTCTCTGATCCAGATCTCCAGCCCAGACTACATCAACAAAGCCACAAATATGCAACACTCTGTCCAATCCTGGTCTTCCTTCGTAGCACAAACCATAATCACTAGTGCCACGTAAATACCTTGAAACCCACTTCCCTACTGTCCAATGTGCCTTTCCTAGATTTGACATAAACTTGCTCAATACTCCCACTACATGTGCAATGTCTGGTCTAGTACAAACCATTGCATACAGTAGGATACCAGCTACACTTGCATATGGAACACGAGACATGTCCTCTTCCTATTCTTGTGTCTTGGGACACTATTCAGCAAATAACTTTACACCTATAGGAATAGGAACTTTCACCGGTTTACTATCATGCATATTAAACCTCTACAATATTCTCTCAACATACTTCGTTTGGTTTAACCAGAGCTTCCTCGTTGCCCAATCTTTTTGAATTCCATGCCCAAAATATAGTTTGCAGCACCAAGATCTTTCATGTCAAATTTGGAGGACAATTGGGTCTTCAAATCATAAATAATTTCTTTGTCATTTCCAGCCAACAACATATCATCCACATATAAGACCAGATAAATAACACGGTCACCAATTAATTTAAAATACACATAGTGATCTTCTTTTCTTCTGGTGAAGCAAATTCCCCATATAAATGTATCAAATTTCTGACACCACATCCTTGGTGACTATTTTAAGCCATACAGAGACTTCTTTAACTTGCATACCAGTTCTTTCTTACCCTTCACTGCAAATTCTTCAGGTTGCTTCATGTAGATTTCCTCTTCCAGATCCCCATGAAGAAATGTTGTCTTCACATCCATCTATTCTACCTCAAAATCAAAAGTAGCAACAACAGATAAATTTAATCTAATAGAAGCTATCTTGGTAACAGGAGAAAAAATATCACCAAAATCAATTCCCAGCACCTCAAAATAACCTTTTTCTACTAACCGAGCTTTGTATTTCTCCACCTTCCCTTCTGCATTTGTATTCTTCTTGAACACCCATTTGCTGCCAATGAGTTTCCTTCCAGACGACAACTCCACCAGATCCCAAGCCTCATTTTTGTGCAAATATGCCATTTCATCAACCATTGCCTCTTTCCATAGTTTTCCATCCTCTGAATCTACTTCTTCTTTCACAGTTATGGGATCATTATCAGTAAAATATAAAGAAAAAATTGAACAAAAAGCAAATGGACTATACCTTTCTAGCTCCCCTGTTTCTCGAACTGATCTTCTCACACCCGGAGTTTGTGGCTCTTCATCCTCTAATTCGTCCTTTGATGTAGAGTCTGATTCTTCCTCCTTTAGCTCAAACTCTATCTTCTCAGGTTCCTTTTGTTGGACTTCATGTTTAGTAAAATCTTTCACCTCTCTGAACACCACATCTCAGTTGTACACAACCTTCCTTTTTACTGGGTTCCAAAGCTTATAACCATTTAAACCATCCTTATACCCAATAAATATGCACTTTTCAGATTTACTATCCAACTTGGTTCATTTCTCCTTTGGAACATGTACATATGCATCACATACAAATACCCTCGGATGTGAAAGCGATGGTTTCTTACCATTCCATAACACTTATGGAGTCTTATCTTCCAATGCTGATGAAGGTGATCTGTTGACCAAGTAATAGGTTGTCTCCACCGCCTCTGCCCAGAATTCTTGTCCTAACCTGGTACCAATAAGCATGCTTCTTGCCCTTTCCATCAATGCCTTGTTCATTCTTTTTGCAACTCCATTTTGCTAAGGTGTATATGGAGTAGTCTTCTCCTGTGCAGTACCACACTTCTTACAGAATTCTTCAAATTACTTACTGCAAAACTCTCCACCATTATCTGTCGTCAGCACCTTTATCTTCTTCTCTGTCTGGTTTTCCACCAGAGCCTTAAATTCTTTAAACCTGTCAAAGACTTCAGATTTCTTCTTAAGGAAATATATCCATATATTCCTTGAGAAGTCATCTATAAATGATACATAGTACACAGAATTACCTAGTCATGGAACCTTCACAGGTATAGACACATCACTGTGAAGAAGCTCTAATATCTGTTTTGCCCTCTTACCACCAAAGGGAAAACTCACCCGATTCTGCTTCCCATATACACAATTTTCACCGAAATCAAAATACAGGGATTTTTTACTCATACCTTCTACCATACCTTTACCATGAAGTATTCGAAGGCCCTTTTCTCCAGTATGTCCAATCCTTTGATGCCATAGCATGGTCTTATCTCCAGGGACCAGTAGGTTTTCTGCTCCACTTTCAGGAACCACAAAATTGTTGCACCCATCAACAATAGTGCTACCTTGCAGCTTGTAGAGATTTACAATCCTAAGTTCCCACCTCAATACAAATTCTTCCTGAAACATCTTGCAGGTATCCTTCACGAACACTATTTTTACACCTGCATCATCTATCTTGCTTACAAAAATCAAATTTCTAACTAATGCAGGAATATGCAGAACACACAGAAGTGTTCTAAACCTTCCACCTTGCAACTTTAGCTTTATTTTTCCATAACCAACGATTCTAGCCTTCCTATCATGCCCCATGTAGGCATCACCACCATCATATTTCTCATACTCATAAAAGCATTCTCTATGGGGAGTGAAGTGAAAGGATGAACCTAATTCAATTAACAATGATTCATGATCTACATGTGTACTCGAGGAAGCCAAGTACACATCCCCACCTTCATCTGAGGTGGTTTTCACCTCTGTAGAAGGAGAATCATCAGATCCCTTTCCTTTATTAGGAGCTTTAGATTTACAGTCCCTTTTGTAGTGCCCTTCCTTTCCACATTTCCAGCACACCACCTTTACAGGTTTTACAGGGGATTCAGATCTCCCTCTAGATATAGATCTCCCACTCGATGACTTATTTTTGTTTTTTTTCTAGGACTGTCCTCGTACAGACAAGGCATCACCATTCTGGCTCTCCATATTTTTCCATCTCATCTCCTCCGTTAGCAAGGATGAGGCTATTTCATCAAACTATAAGGTAGTTGTAGTACTACCTATTGCAATAACCGACCATCCCATGAATCTGGTAGAGAATACAACAAACTGATGCACTTATCTTCTTCTGAACTTTTAATATCAACAGATAATAACTCACTTACCACAGTATTAAACACATTCAGATGCTCTATCACCGAGTCTCCATCTTTCATCCTCAGGTTATACAGCTTTTTCTGTAGAAAAAATTTATTCACCAAAGACTTAGATTGGTACAAACTCCCTAACTTGTCCCACAAAGCCTTCGTCGTAGCTTCCCCTGATACATTCAGCAATACTGAATCTCAGACACACAATTGCATTGTTCTCTTTGCCTTTGGATCCAAATTCCTCCATTCTTCATCGAACACTCCTGTTGGTTTAGTACCTGGATCTACCACAATCCACTAATCCTTATCTAGCAACAGATCCTCCATCTTGAGTTTCCACAACTAAAAAATCTGACCATTAAATTTCTCGATCTCTATCTTTCAACTGCTTGCCACCTTCTTTTCACCACCAGAATCGATCTTCTAGATCTCCCACTGAACAGGGTCTACCGCAGGCCAAATTGAAACCCCTCAACGACAAAGGCATCCCCTTGAAGCCAAAATAGCTCTAATACCAAATGTAGGTTCTAACCCTATATAGCAATTACCTGCATATGAATTCTAAAACATAGAAAATAAACAATGCAAGAGCCTAACACATAAAACAAATATACACAAAGATTTTCCCCTAGATCCCAAAACCAGGATTACCAGCTTGATTTTTCATTATATTTCTTTCAATGCTACAATACATATTTATACATGTCGAAGCATCCAATACCATGGACCAAAACCTATCGCATCCAAAAGCATGAACCAAAAACCATCACGTCCAAAAAACATGTGCGAAAATCATGCACAAAACCATAGGTAGGGTAGCCCAACCTAACATAAAGTGGGGTTACCTACACCCCTCAAACCCCTTATGACTCCCCTCACTATGTACTTGGCGAAAGGAAGGGGGGGCTCTACCCCCCTTCTAAATCCTCGGTTAACTACATAGGCTAGTCATGGAAAGAATATAACACAACCCAACAAATACTTCAAAACTTGTTTAATTACACTCTATCTTAATATTTATAGATTTAAATGTTTTCTATTGATATCTAAGTCAAGGAATTCTTAATTTCTCTTTCGTTTAGATTGATCTCTTGAATATCTAGGTTAAATGCTTCTTAATTTCCCTTCGATCGCGATTATCCTTTCATTCATCATTCATTATTCGGTCTGAGAACCCTTAATTTTTCTCCCACCCCTAGTGAAACCATTTCACCCCTCTGTCTCAAAAGATCTAAAAACGACTCTTCTATCTTACCGTTCGAACATTCCCTTTAGTGAGTTAATCCAGTTTTTCTTTCTTATCATTCGACTCCATAGCCCAATGGTCTAAAAGACATCATTCTATCCATCTGTCTAAGTGATCCCACCACCCAATCTTAAATACAAATTAAAAACCCCTTGAACAATCATAACTAGCCTAAAAACATCTTAACTAAAACAAAAATAAATTTTAAAGAGAGATCCCTCTCTGAGCATCAGGAAGGCTAGGTCTTGATCTCCAAAAGTTGTTTGTGGTTACCTTTGGTTTTTCTTTATTTTTACTTCAGAAGAATTATCAGAGTGATAACATTTCTAGTGACCATACTGGGGACTATGATCCTCAATCTCATAAAACATTAAGGAAACCTTAAATTAAACCTTGAGCTCCTTAGGGTCATTATCTGAAGTAAATTTTCAAAAAGTTTCATAAAAACAATTTAAAAAACTTAAAATTCTAGCTCCTAAGAATATTCACTATACCAGGACAAACCCAGAACCAAACCCTACAATTGTAGTGGAAAACCTAGACATAATTCTAAGGAAACCAAAGAACGAAGAAAATCAAGGAAGTAATAGCTAGCTAGAGAGAGCCAATTCACTCCCTGAGGATTTGTCAACTTTACAAGAAATCCCTTTCGATTTGTCATTTGACCTAAATCTGAGAATGATATCCATGAAACAATTTTAGACCCTGAGTTTACTCAACTCATCGAATAAAAAAGGATTATCCATCCAGATTTAGATAAGTTTGTCTTCAACGCTTTTGATAAGTTAGAAGCCTTGACCTCTACATTGATTAGCAATATAGATAGTGCTTACCTTCAACAATCTGTTGAGCTAGCTTCCCTTACTACTGCTGCCTCTCAAATTTCTACACAGTCTTCACTCACTGTAAATACACCTTCCTTTACCACAGCTTCATCAATTTTATCTACCACAATCCAATCACCTAAACCACTTATTAATCAATCATATTCATCATCATCTAGTTCACCTCCATCACTTTCAATCCCTTCTTCAACCACCACAACTTTAGCCCATAGTCAAACAAAAATTACAACAATGGAAAACTGATATTCCCCTGTTTTTCTACCTACCCAACTCCATCCCATGGCTGCAGATTATCAGAGTAAAATTTTCCTATTTGATGCGACTAGTCATTACACTGCCCAACAACATGTAAACAAGATGTCTGAATTTTTTGAATTGCATGAAATATATGAAGCAGATGTCCAAATGAGATTGTTTGGCCAAACTTTAACTTGGGATGTCAAGAAGTGGTTCAAAGTCTTTCCTTCCAACCATATTGCAGACTTAGCTAATTTTCAAATGTTATTCACCGGTTGATGGGAGAGAAAGAAAAACTCATTGCAAATACTTTCTAAGTATGACAATATTAGAAGATCTCCCAATGTTTCAATCCACGACTATTACACTAGGTTTAATAATATCTATAATGCAATTCCAGCCAACATTAAGCCTCCGCCTAACCTAGCCTAAATTAAGTTCCCTGGTGGTTTTGATGCTAACATGTCATACCAGTTAAGGGAAAGAGTTCCTGAAACACTTGAACAAATGCAAATCAATGTTTTCAGTGTAGAGGGAAATATGTTAGATTAGAAAGCACAAATGAGGAATGAAAAGAAACAATATAGCTTGATAAGTAAGAAGAATAACAAGACTCCCATTAAGAGTTCCATCGAAACCCAGACTAAGATAATAAAAGAAGCTCCAGTTAACAAAGTGTTGCAGATTCTCCCAAGGGGAACACTGGAGACTTCAACTCCTAGGATTGTAGATATAACCTCCACTGAAACCCAAATAGAGACAATTACTGAAAACAATCAAAATAAAAGAAATCAAGGAAAAACATTAGACACAAACTGAAATGCCTACCACTGAGAAACATAATAAAGTCACTAAAACTGTACACGTTAAGGAAGATCTGAATCAAAGAAAAAAACCTCAGCTCCTTTGAACATTAAAAATGAAATATATAAATTAAAGATATCAGTTCCTTTGACCGAACTCGTAAAGAATCAATCTTATAGGTCACAGATAACTGAGACTTTGAACATAGGAGAGGGAGTGGATCTTGTTAATTTGAACGATGACTAGCCTAAATTATTGTTTGGGCTTGAGGTCAATGGGATTCATCAGCAAGGTGGAGTTCCTCCTTTTTACATCAGGCTAAACATTCATGACAAAATTTTGCATAACACTATGTTGGACTCAGAGGCATCCCATAATCTGATGCCAAAGGAAATAATGGAAAGATTGAACCTAAACATTACTAGGTCTTTTAAGGATTTGTTTTCTTTTGACTCTAGCCAGGTGAAATGCCTTGGCTTAATCAAGGACTTATGTGTTACTCTTTTCTAGTGCCCTGCAAAGAGAATTCTAATGGAAATTTTAGTTGTAGACATCCCACCAAAATATGCAATGTTACTATCTCGCTCATGGGGAGAAAAACTACAGGGATCTTTACAGTTGGATATGTATTATTCCACCATATCCGTTTTTGGCCAACCAAGAAAGTTATATAGGGAGACCTTGATGAAGTACATGGTTAGTAGTGAGGAAAAGCCACAAAAATTTCCCATATAATCCATGGATTCAGATATGGACTCTTTCATCTTATACAATGCAAAAAATGATAAAAAGGAAATCACGACCGAAGACCTTAAATGCAGAACAACTCACAGTGAGAACATATTCCATGATTCACTTTGGAATTTAGACTTTAATGGGTCTATCAATAGGGTAGGGGATGCTATAGGAGTGTGGATCCATAATATGGAGACTAATCATGGTAAGGGACATTCTTTCAGGTTGAACTTCAAATGTACCAAGAACATGGTTGAATATGAAGCCCTGATTCTAGGGTTACGGTTGGTTACATAATTGGGAGCCAAAAGAGTTTCCATCAAGGGAGACTCAAAACTAATTATTAAACAGATCAGTGGTGAATACTCTATCAACAACCCTAGGCTTGGTCGATATAGGAATACTGTTGTAGAATTGATCAAAGACCTCCCAGAATCAAACTTTGCTTCCATTCTTGGAAAGCAAAACATGCAGGCCCACAGTTTGGCCACCTTTGCTAGTACTTGTAAATTGCCATTTATGCCAAACCACTAGTACATTGCAAAAGTCAGACATTGCCCTGTTATACCAAACAACCTCAAGTATTGGCATATTTTCTCCCAGGGCTCTTAGATCTACAACTTCATGAACAATGAAGGTGAATTTCAGAATTGCAAGATAGATAATGACTGTATAATAGACAATAATATAGAAAGAAACTTAGACATAAATATTTTTGATGTAGCTAAACCAACTAAATTTACTAGAGTAGAAATCAGTAGTTTAGAAAATGTAGAGATATATGAAATAATGGATGATGATTATGAGATTCTTAATTTGAAAAATAATTTTTTTCCTAAAGGATTAGTACCTTTAGAGGATTTGTTTGACTCTAATGATGTAGCTAGGAAACCCAAGATGGAACCTCTGAGAGCTAACAAATAAGGGCGTAATATAGGGATTGGAGATAATCCAAAACTCATTAAGGTATCTAAAGCCTTAGCCCCAGAGGAAAATGTCAAATATATCATTCTATTTAAGGAATTCTAGGATGTATTTTCTTGGAGTTATGAAGACTTAAAATCTTATGACACCAACATAATACACCACAAAAGACCTCTAAAAGAATATCATAAACCTTTCAAACAAAGATTTAGGAGGATAAACCCAGTTCTTATGCCATACATAGAGAAAAAGGTTAAAATAATGTTCGATGACCAAATAATAGCGCCCATTAGATACTCAGATTGGATTTCAAACTTAGTTACAACTAGGAAAAAGACATGTGAAATTGGACTTTGTGTAGATTTTATAAACTTAAACAAGGTCTCTTTAAAAGACAACTACCCCTTACCATCTAGGATTTCACTATTAGATGGATTCTATGGGTATAACCACATATTAGTCCAACCTGAGGACCAAGCCAAAGCAATGTTTACTACTCCTTGGGTACCTTCATGTATTTGAAGATGTCCTTTGGGTTAATGAATTCAGGTGCCACATTTCAAAGAGCTATGGATATAGCTTTTTACAAGGAAATCCATGATTTCTTAGTAGTAGAACAGGATGACATCACAATTTTCTCTAAATCTGACAATGAACACTTAGACCACCTCATAAGAGTATTTATCAAATGCAAGAAATTTGGGATCTCTTTAAATCATAAAAATACACTTTTCGGTCTAGGAGAGGGAAAGTTGTTAGGAACGATCATATCTAAAGATAGGATTAGGATAGACCCTGCTAGGATAGAAGCTATTTTCACTATTTCCCATCCTCGAAACATTAAAGAGCTACAATCATTTCTAGGTAAGATTAATTTTCTTAGGAGATTCATCTCAAATCTAGCATAATTAATTAGGGAATTAAATAACATGCTATGAAAGTACTCGGGAATTAAATGGACATTGGAGGCCAAATAATCCTTTGAAGCTATTAAGGAAGCTTTAAACCAAGACTCTAGTCTTGATTAGTCCTGATTAGTCCTGAGTTTAATGAAGATTTTATTATTTTTTCTTTTGCTTCAGAACACACCATTGCAACAATCTTGTTTCAAAAGAATAATCAAGGATATGAACAACCAATAGCATTATTTATAAATCCTTAAGAGATGCCACACTCAAATACAATATCATGGAAAAACAAGCTTTAGCTTTGGTTAAGATCAAATATTTCATAGTATACATTCTGTACCCTGACATTATTGCTTATGTTCCAAGCACTGTAGTTAAGGAAATTTTGACTCAAAATGGGCCAGGAGGAAAAAGAGGCAAATGAATTACCACAATATTGGTATATGATATAGAGATAAAGCCCACCAAACTCATCAAAGGCCAAGGTTTAGCCAAACTCATGGTTGAATCGAACTGTTAGGCCCTTGATATCAACTTCATTAGTGCCCTTGATGATCAAGAGGAGATGGCAACTCCACAGATCAGGGAACCTTTTACTGATTCACCCTGGTATGTAGATATTACATTTGTATTACTAAACTTACAAGCTCCTCCTAGATTGGCAAGAACTAAAGCTAGATTCTTAGAAAGGAAGTCATTAAGGTATTGTGTTGTAGATAATGTATTGTTTTGGAAGGACAGTAGTGGTATTCCTTTCACATGTTTATTGAAAGATGAAGCTGAGAATACTTTACAAGAGTTTTATGTAGGGGATTGTGGAGGACACTTGTACTGGAAGAGTATTGCTGACAAGATTCGGAGGGCTGGTTTCTATTGGCCTACTTTGTTTACAGATGATAAAAAACATGTGACCTCCTATCATAAATGCCAGATTTTTGAGGGAAAGAGAAAAATTTTACCCTTGCCTCTTAAACCAATTTCCACTGAGATGCTATTTCAACAATGGGGGTTAGAATTCATTGGAGAAATACAACCAAGCTCCTCAGCTCAGCACAAGTGGATTCCGATAGCCACAGACTATTTTACCATATGGATAGAGGCCATACATTTTATGCAAGCCATAGGCACTATCATAATCACCTTCCTAGAGAGTAATATCCTGTCATGATTTGGATGTCCCCAGAAGCTCATTACTAATAATGCAATAGACTTTAATACAAAAGAATGATAGATTTTTGTAACCAATACCACATCACGCTTGGCCATTCCACAACCTCTTACCCTCAAGGTAATGGACTAGTAGAGTCATCCAACAAAATTCTAGTCAATATTATCAAAAAATTACTGGAAGATAACCAAAAGACATGGAAATAGAAGTTAGTCAATGCCTTATGGGCAGATAGATTGACTACTAATAAGTCTATTGGAACATCACCCTATCAGCTGGTTTATAACATGGAAGCATTTTTCCATAATCCTTGGGAGTGCCACTCATGAAGATCCTCCAGGAATTACAGGTGGAACCAAATGATATTCAGAGAAGAATAAATCAAACCATACACCTACACCAGACTAGAGAAGAAGTATATGTAAAATCACAGGTAATCCAGGAAAAGATAAAGAAACTCTTTGATAAAAAGACTAAAGCAGATGATTTTTACATAGGAGACAAAGTCCTTAAGTGGGATTCAAGGATAGAAGACAAAGGCAAGCATGGAAAATTTGAGCTTCTGTGGCATGGGCCTTATGTCATTTATGGATATAGAGGCAATAATGCCTTTTTCTTGACAAACATAGATGGATCAGATCTACCAAGAGGAACTGTTAATGGTAGGATGCTAAAGCATCATTTTTCCACTGAATCACAATAGTTCAATTTACTTTGCATCATTTTACATAACCTTACAAAGTGTAGATTGGATTGAATGGTAATCCTTTGAATTTGAATCCCGGAGAGAATGCCTTGAGCTTTGGAGGATTTATTGGCATAAGTATCAATAAAGCAGGAATCACAAAATGGCAGTGCACAAGGTAACTACAGTGACAATTCAAAGGCTACTGATCTTCATAGTTTCTGAGATTTCACCCAAAAATTCCATCCCCATGTGAAGAAACTATTAGAGTCCTATAGTGATAGGATTCATAATTTTGAATTGGTTGAGGTAAACTCTTGTAATATTGTACATAAATTTTCTTTCTGCAAATTTTTTCCATATTAAAATTAAAAAATCTAAAGAGGTTATGTCCTAAAAGAAATATCAAAGGACAAGTAAAATAATAAAATATCAAAAAATAAATGAAAAAAAATATGAACCTCAAACAAAAACAGATCATGAAAGTGTGCAAGTCCAAGTGCCACTGCTTTTTACTTTACTGTGTTAAATAATGGTTGTGTGCAGCTTGTCATACATGACACAACCCATGATATTCAAAATGCTTAATCTTGACTACTTCATGATTTGAATTTTATGTTTATAGTTAGAGAATAAAATCTGACCAAATAGTTTAATCTTCGCAGATAATTAGATAGGTAGAGAAAATAAAAGGAGCTCATCAGTTCAATCTGAGCCCTTGCAAAATATAATGTTAGAAGTATATAATTTGTTTTATAAAAGAAAAGAAAATAAAATGGTTTGCTACCTTAAGTGCACCCACCAATGTGAAGAAAAAATGTTATGGTAGGTAAAAGGGAAAGTACAAAAAGGTTGCAGAAATACAAGTTATTTGGAGCATAAGCACTACTATCATGCTTAACTATGTGTTTCAAGTGTGCAGGAGTAGTTATCAATGAAAAAAGCATGCTCATAAGATGAGTTTAACTAACTTCCCCTCCTTTCACAAGCTTCTCCCTCTCATTTCTTATTAATTTCCCCATCATCCCTTAAAATATCCCTTTTCCCCTTTGTTTTTACCCTTAGTTCGTTATCACATATTTTCCTATAGAAATTCCCTTTAAAATCTATTCGCCCTTGCTAAAATCATCATTATGTTCCATAAATCCATTTTCTTAGGGTAAAAACCCTTTTTCCCCCCTTTGTGAAAAGTTATTTTCCCATTTTCTAATAAAAAAACCCATAAATCAACTTATCATAAGTTGAAAACCCTTCCGCCTTGCAAAAACCCTCCTAATGGTTCATTTAAGTTAATCTGCAATTTAAAGTTAATTAAACAGGCACAAGTAGGCAAACCCCTCCTTAATCATTCCCCCCAATCCCCTCTAGGCATCGTTCAGCGCGACCACCGTATGATTAACACTCATATCATGCAATGGTTATTGCTCCATTTCGCACGCATTCCATTTCCGAGATTTAACGACACGATAGCACCGAAATTGGTGGTTTTGCTTGGACCCAATTTAGTGAAGTGTCACCATCACATGATTTCGCATCCCCTCCAAGCTTTACCACCCTTCCCCCAAAAGTGGTTCAAAGAGGGGAAAAACCACACTCTAGATACCAGTCACTATTCATAACCATTTTTCCCACTTTTCACATTTTTCACCCATTAAAGCCCTGTGAACGCCATTATTACATTTTTCGATCAACCGAACATTGAAATGCTGAGCTTTCATGTGCCCCTAAAATCTACGACCCCTAATCGACTGCCAGTTGCCTTCTTGCCTCCAACACTTGTCTAAAACCAACACTTGTCGTCTGTGAACTAAAACCTCGACCAAGTTCACAACACCAACCTTGACTTTAGGTATTCTGCAAAATACACCAATTTTCCAATTTTTAACATAAAAGTTAAAGTAATTCAGGCATTGAATAAATCAAATCAATCTTTCTACGCTTGAATTAACTGATTTTCACCTAGAAAATTGAAAAACCTAGAAAACCTAGACCACTGGTTGAACCCTGCCAAGTCAATTTCTAACTTCTACCCCTATTTCCACACAATGTCTACCCACATTTCCATAACTGTTAAGCCTATTTCAACCCCCTACCTTGGCAAAGATCACCTACACTTCGTTGATAGGGATTTTCAGATTACACATACATCTTCTGCCTCTGAAAAAATGAAGCTCCACTTTTGGAGCAAAGACAAATTTTTAAACCATGTTGATGATATTCACTTATGCGAGCAAATCTCCCCCTCTACTCATTCCTAGAATTCCATGGTTTCCTAGACATCCCCAGTGAGAGAGCTATAATAGCCCGCAATCAACAGCTGCTCTTCACTATCACTCCAGAATCCATCAATCAGATGTTACAGGTCTAGCCCAGCCCAAATTTAGCTCCTTCGTCAATTGGAGGACTACTAGAACTCTATAATTCTATTGATGAGGGCAAGGCCAAGTAAGTATTCAAGGACTTCATAGTTACAAAAGAACATACACCAAGTTTTACTCCTTCATACATAGCCCCCATATTTTCACAAACTGCGAGGCATATTATCACCATGATATCTTCCATCCTTGGATACAGGACAAATGAACATGTATATGAAGTCACTTTTTCATTCATGTCCCTCTTTACCCCTGGTTAACCTCCTGCCATCAACTTTGACTATGCATAGTTCGTTGCAGATAAAATGCATGAACAACTCATCAGATTTCCCACTGAAAGGGTGTTTAAGTTCTCTGCAATATTCTATTATTTTTTTTTGTACTACCAAACGGAAAAATTCCCCATGAAGATCATAAAAGGTGATAGTAGAGGAGAAGAGAGATCTGTACTCTATTGGAAACCTATTGTCCAAAAATATTCCACTGTTTTTTATTATAAGGACTGCATAGTTTCCTTTGTCCACCCAGTGATGAATATGCTAACAAGAACTATGCAACCTACGATGAGTCCTCAGATCAAAAGGCTACTTCAACTGGCTAAAAATAGTAAGATAGGAGACTCGTAATTGTACCAGAATCACAAAGATCAGAGTCTATGGTTACCAATTGGCTCAATATAAATCGTCGAAGTATCTTCCCTTAAGAATTTTTTCCTTGGAATATTTCAGGCAAATCATCAACTTAGATGATGTCCACTTCGTGGCTGCAAGGAAGACGGCCCAATTCATAGTCAAAAGTGAACTAGGCCCCTTTATTTGCAATAATAGACAAGTTGGACCAAAGGTAGATAGTATGTTACGAGAGTTGAATGTTGCAAGAGTTTTATGTGGCAGTATGACCCTCATGAAGTAATAACAAAAATTGGAACTAGGGTTAAACTAGCCCGTTATGCACATTATTTAGTGCCTGAAATTGAAAGATATGCCAACCAAACTAAATGGGTATAAAACACTTTGGTAGATAAAGATAGCACAATTGTTGATGTTGAAAATTATATGTATCATATTGAGCAACAAATTGAACTGAGTGAGTTCTTGCACGTCCTATATCAAGGCCAAAGGATGGATGCTCACTCTACATTGCAAATAACCCTAAATAAGTAGAAAAACCATAAAAGCAAAGAAAAGACTTCTAGTTCCAAGATGGAAATAGTGGACGAGCAAGCAGACCGAAGGAAAAGGTGGAAACTGAATCGTGTGTCTAAACAGGAAGAATAAAGTGAGGTAGAAGGAATAGAGTGAGAACCACAGTCAGAATCATGGCCATACACAGCAGGTCGGAAAGGGAAAGAGGTAGAGGAAACAAATGAACCCACCACCTCTAACACAGTTGATAGAAAGGCAGAAGTCAGCAAATGTTTCTTCTTTAGTCAAACAAGCTGAAAAAGAAAAAACCGTTAAGGATAGATATAAGGAGATTAAAATGAAAAATGAAAAATTTTAAGCTGATACATATGCTCAATATTTCAAAAATTAAGCTACTAACCAGAGAAGACTAATTTCTACATTTTATATTGAGGAGGGAAATATGCAAATGTCATATATTCATCCAATAGTGCCACAACCCAAGTCTGCAACAGATTATAAGAAGGCCACATTTGAAGTATAGGCAAATGACATCCATCCCATGGACCAAATAGAGTTTCACAAATAAGCTAGAGAAATGATATACTCCACGTTGACTGGTAAGGCCATGGCTGCATATAGGTTACATGAGTTCTTAACTAATACTATTTCATAGTTTAACCTCGAAAATGCCTCTTCTAGTTCTAAAGACACAAGGATGAAATCATTAGAAGACCTTATCATTGAGCTGGACCATGACCCAAAGGAAATAAATGCTACTAAGCATTTGATAAAAAAGAAGAAAGAATACATTGCTACCCTAAAAAAACAACTGAAACTACCCCAGCCACAACATCCTCAAACCAAAGAAGTCATGGAGAGCCAAACCACCGAGGAGGAAATGCTTGACTTGGTGTTGCAGTTGAACACCTAGTTGAAAGAAATGGAAAAAGAAATGGACAAGTTGACCAAGCAAGCCAGCCTCCAGGAAAATGTAGCCATGATCATCCCAACTATCACCCACAACAGTACCATCAACATTGGCTGAGAAATTTGCCCCTACATCCCCTTTGGCGATTACATTGCCTGCAACAGCACCATCTACTCTAGCAATAGGGTCGACCGTAGTGGATTCTATAGGAGAAGAAGCCAATAGGTTGGCTAAAGACATGGAAGAGATGTCCCTCAAAGCTGTAGAAATCAGGAAACCGGAATACAAAGTAAATAGTCTATAGACAGACTGTAAACTTGTTCAAATTATGAATAAGGAGGAACAACACAAGGTAGCAAGATTAACTAGGATGATAAAGAATCTAGAGAAAGAAATGACTCTATGTGAGCCATTGGGACAGGCAAAAGAAAAACTATGGGCCAATATCATTGACTCTGTTAATGATATTTGGCCATCCATTTAGGTAATTTTTTAGCAGATTGATCTGGTCAAAGAGGCCAGAAAGGCAATTGAAAAGGTTAAAACAAAACTGGAAGGGATGCCAAAAGAGGCAACTAGGATCATCGACTTTTTGAATCCCAAAAATAAATATGAACTGGAAGAATTATATTAGTGACAGGACATGGACAATCTTAGAAGTAAGAAGGGTCCTTACTAAAAGGAATTTGGTGCACAAGTTGGAAGACAAGTGTTAGACTATGTAGCCTTCTATTGATAGATTTATATTCAAATTTGACACATTGATGCAGAAAGGTTTACGAAGTCCTTTGGTAATTAATGACAAGTTCATGACATAAGAGGACTACAATAGAAAGCTCAGGGAAGTGGCCAAAACTCAAGTCAACAATGCAACTATCCACAACACAACAAAATAATGGATGCCCTCTGGTAAAGTCCTCTAGCAAGCTTTGGAGAACTTTTTTTACCTCTAGCATGAGGTAAAACACCTTTTTGTAAACAAACCTACATTTGTTAAATACACGAAGGATGATGAGGTCTTCAGGAACTTGAGGAACATTCTGTTACCAACTGAAGAGAGATGGGAGAAACTAACTAACTTACTTTAATTCAAATTAAGTTCAACAATTAACACAGTTTCGTAAAAACAGAATGGTGAAAGTAAATGGGTAGATGTCCCAGTCAAAGAGTATTAGAGTCAAACAATATCAGTGAAAGAAGTTAAGTCGAAGGGCATCAAATGACTGCTAAAAGAGCATTCAGATAAATATAAAAGGAAATCAGATATGATAGCGCCAAAAGGCAATCAGTTAGAAAGGTGGAATTACATTTTTAGAATTAGATATTATTTGCCTAAAATAAATCCCAAGTCAGTTTGGGATATTTTTTAAATAATTCTGTATAAATACTTCATAATTTGAAGTATGTAGAGTGGATTCTACTAGACATTTCTATAGACTTTTTGATCGGAAAACCCGGAGGGTTATTGTATGATTTGTTGAACCAACCAGCCGCACTGATAAATAAAGATTAGACATTTCAAAAGGATTCATGCGTTGAGAAAATTTCATACAAGTATTCTCATGTGTTATTGTTATTTTACTCAAGTTATTCATAATATTTAATGTTTTTCTGAATCTAAATGTTATAACTAGAATAATACTTCAAAACTTGTTTTATTACACTATTTCTTAATAGTTATACATTTAAATGTTCTCTTCTGATATCTAAGTCAAGTAATTCTTATTTTCTCTTTGGTTTAGATTCATCTCCTGAATCTCCAAGTTAAAGGATTCTTAACTGCCCTTTGATCTCAATTATCCCTTCATTCATCATTCATTATTCGGTCTGAGAACCCTTAATTTCTCTCCCACCCCTAGTGAAACCCTTTCACCCCTCTGTCTCAAAGATCTGAAAAGCACTCTGCTATCTTGCCCTTTTAACATTCCCTTTAGTGAGTTAATCTAGTTTTTCTTTCTTATTGTTCAACTCCATAGCCCAATGGTCTAACAGACATCATTCTATCCATTTTTCTAAGTGATACCACCACCCAATCTTAAGTACAAATCAAAAACACCTTGAGCAATCATAACTAGCCTAACAACAGCTTAACTAAAAGAAAGTTAAATTTTAAACATAGAGCCCTCTCTGAGCATCAGGAAGGCTAGGTCTTGATCTCTAAACGCAGTTTATGGTTACCTTTGGTTTTTCTTTCTTTTTTACTTCAAAAGAAATATCAGAGTGATAATAGTGCCGATGAAATTTTTATGTAATTTCCATGTCATAATATGTAAAGCAATAAGAAACCTTTAAATTTAAGAAAAGGTAGATGGAAATATTTTGGAGGGAAAAGAAAAAAAAACCACATTTTAATTGTATTTTTGGCTTATCTCCTTGTTGGGTTTACTCAAATTTCAAGCGCAGACACTTGTTGGATGTGTAATTAATTTCACATCCAAGGAGAACCCATTATGCATACTTTTGAGAAGATCCACATTGATAAAAATTACACATACATTAAAAAAATGAGTTAAACATTGTTTTTTAATGTATCTACAATTTTTATGAATGTGGATCTTCTCAAAATTACACGTAATGGGTACTCATTGGATGCAGAATTTAATTATGCATCCAACAACTATCTATACTTGAAATTTGAGTAAACAAATAAGGAGATAAGCCAAAAATATAATTTAAAAAAGTGGTTTTCGTTTTTTCCCTCCCAAATTCATAACCCTTATCTTATTATTTTAACTATTATTTTATTATTTTTCATTAGGAGGCCACTTTCAAGATTAAATTTTCTCTAATGAGCCATGCCTTTAAAACTCAACCATTTCTAGTTGAAGGAGCCATATTTCATCGAACTCGTATAGACCTTATGGCAGTAGCCATTTAAAGATGTTGGCTCCGAGAAAATGGAAAAGGTAAATGGTAAATTGAGGGCCCTCAAAGATAGGGTATAATGAGGGGCCAGAAAGAAGAAAAGCGACTTGAACGAGGAAGTACTCTTGATTGAGAACCAGGTCAAAATGCTGACCCTAATTTTTTATATGAACTCACAAACCAAGAGATCCTTCAATTGGAGATCAACAGATCATTGATCCTCACAAGACAGATTGAAGAAGTACAACAAAAAGGTTGCATCATCTTGGTCGAGAAGGGACATAAGAATAACAATTTTTTCGTCAACAAGTCAATATGAGATAAAAAAGAAACTCCATGTGGAACATCATTTTGGAATTAGGTGAACAACTCACCTCACAACAGGAAATAAAAAGGGAGGCAAAGAGATATTTCAACAACATATTCTAGTCTAGGGAACAAGCCTCTTTCAATAAACAACTAGAAATATGTGACCTTTTCTCCTTCTCACCTAGCATGGAAGAAACTAGGTATATGGCACACCCTATCACACAAGAAGAAGTCCTCTCTGTTTTAAAATAACTGGCACATGGAAAAGGCCCTTGTCCCAACGGCTCGACCAGCAAAATTTTCATCCATTTTGAAGATATTATGATTATTGAGCTTATTGAGATAGTCGAGGAATATCGTAGCCTTGGTTGGGTATTATAGACACAAATGATGCATTCATAGCCCTTATTATAAAGGTTCCTCATCCAATTTCTTTCTACGATTATCACCCTATTTATTTATGCAACACCATATACACATTGATCTCTAAAACTATTGCAAACCGACTCAAAGCATTCTTGTCAAAACATATCTTAACTAAATAGTTTGGCATTCTGTAGAACCAACAAATCCATGACGTTGTTTTATCCACACAGGAATGCATACATTCAATCAAGAACGACAACCTAGATGACTGACTCATGAAAATTTATCTTACCAAGGATTTTCAATTCATCGATTGGGAACTAATATGGGTAATTTTGTACAAAATTGGCATGGAGTCCTCAATGCTAAATTGGATAAAGTATTTCAATAATACTTCCTCCCTTGCGATCTTGATAAATGAATCTGCAACTTAATTTTTCCAAATCTCGAGAGGACTATCCAAAAAACCATCATCATCGATGGACTGTCAAGAAAACTATAAAATGCTTGAGAAGTAGGTCACATTACTGGTTGCAGAATTGGAAACAGGGTCTCCCTTTCGCATCTAACATTTTTGGATGATGTTGTCCCAATAAGAAATTATGACCCTTCTAAATGGTGGGTGATCTTCAACATAATAAAATATTTTGGAATCACATAAGGTCTTCTCATGAACTAGTTAAAGAATGTTTTGATTTCAATTCATCTCGAAGTTGAAGGGACTATGGATATTTCTAACATATTTGGGGTAAAATCCTCACATTTTGACGATGGCTTCAAATGCTTGGCCTACTTTCTAAAGCCTAATGGATACAAAAATAAGGAATGGGACTCGCTCCTAAAAAATAGAAAGCAACTCCACGAGTGGTCACATCATTGGATCTCCCTGAGGGGACGAGTTATTCTTGGAAAGTCTGTTCTGAATAACATACCTATTTACTCGATGCAAATCTTCAGACTCCATACAGGATTTATCCGCAAGATAAATTCCATTATCACTACATTCATATGGGGTCGTACACAACAAAATCACAAATTTCACTTAGTCAACTTGGACATCATCAATTGTTCGGTTGAAAAATGTGGATGGGGACTAGCGGATATTTATTCTTTCAACTTGGCACTTCTATTAAAAATATTTCTGAGAGTTATCTCAAGCATGAGCCTTTCGAACAAAATTACTAAGTCCAAATACCTCCACAACGAAGATTTTATTGATTGGATTCGAGCTGGTGCATCGCATCCTCACTATTTCTCATTTTCATGGAGCAACTTTCTCCACATCAAGCCATGTCTCTTTGGGAACATGGAATGGCATATCAGTTCAAGTTCCACTGCAAAAATTGGTCTGGATCACCTACCCTACATAACAGGTTGTTGAGGGCCCCGAAGTCAGGTCGACAACAAGGGGGATACCCACCCGGTCTGGAACCTGGTTGGTGGCTCCTTGCCCGTTTGGAATAGCGGGTCCAACTGGGGGTAGTGTGACCAATTTCCCAATGTGAAGGGTGTGCGTGTGTGTGTAGAGTTTGATGGTATTAATCTAAAGGTTTCTCTAAACTAGTCTTAATCTTAACTGCTAAACTAACTCTATGCTAATGTAATCTAATGAAGAGAAACAATACATCTAGTCTACGCTAACCCGGGGTGTTTTCTTTTGTTATGCGATCTAGAGAGATTTCAAACAACAGCTGGTAATAAATATCATTCAACTGTTATCAGAATATAAATCGATAAAGATAAACCATTCTGCATAAGAAGTTAGGCAGAGTAGTTATGAACAACATATCACATAATCAGATTTCTATATGTCAAGCATAAATAAATGACCCCACCGTACAGAGGTGCCAAATGGTAATACAGACATTCATACAGTAACATATAAAGAACTCAACTGTGTATTACTTTAGGGATACTAGCAGAATTTAGTCAAGAGATAAAAGTACCATTTATGACTGATTTCACTAATAAACTTCAAGCAATAATGATTTATTCGTACTTGTTCTAATATCTGCTAAGAGTACAGAAGTGCAACATCAGTAACAGACATTAACATGCAAACATAAATAAATCTCGATCCATCCATTCACTAAAAACCTCCTCTCAGGGTGTAGAAGTGCATGTTTTGAGGACAAGTTTTTTGACAGATTTCCGGACCCTTCTCCAAATGCCATGAGAAGGGTTAAATACTACTAACTAATTAATCTTAATTACACAAAATTAGGGAATCGGCTTCAAATGACCGCCCTTTACTAAAAGCAAATTTATTTCTAAAACTTTAAATCTAATTTCTGACCGTTTCTGTATATTCTCTTTAGTGCTGTCAACAGCGCAACGTTTTCCTGGGAACAGTCGGCTGGCCGCCTTCTTCTTTCGCTAGGGAGATAAAAGTGGAGATAACAAGAGATGGCACTTCCTTCTGACAGACCAGAAGATATTTTCGAAAACCTTTCTCTAGCTGGGTGTATTCGCCGCGTGTATACTTAGCACAACCCAAGTTCTTCTCGAACTGATTTTGTTGTTGCTATTCCGGTTTCCGGTCGTGCGAATGACTGAGTAGGTTAGGAGTCGCGCTGTATGGACAATCCCCTGTTTCGAGAATTGCTTCCGCTCTTTGTTCCAGGCTTTTCTGGAGCGTCTTCCTTCTAATGCGCTTCTTCCTCTACTTTACCAAGTCTGAGCTTCAGGATCTTTTGTGAACACGTTGCTTTCGTGCGCCTTTGACTCTGAGTCCTGGATAGTCTAATTTCATCAGTGTCGGTTGGCTTATAGTCTGGAATCCGCGGTCCTGCTGCATGCGGCATCCATTTGTGGAGGAATCTTCTCTCTGCTGTCTGATTGGCGCTTTCCCTTTTCCATTAGATATTTCCTGCATATAGATTTATATTAGTTGCGTGTCTTGCAGTCTACGCAAAGAAGAAGGGAAATGAAAATATTGACATGAAAGCATTAAACTCTAATGAATGCATAATCCTGACATTCATCATGACTTGACTCTTCAAAAAATGCAATGCAATCATTCCTTGATACTCAAGCATGAGGTCATTAATTTCCTTTAAGGCGCGCGCTTAATCTTGGGTCTATCGGGTATGTCGGAGAATTCGTGCGATGAGTCTTTTCATATCGCAGATCGCAGATTGCGGTTCGCCGATATCGCAAATCGCAGATCGCTGATTGCAGATTTTATTCAATGGTTTATGCTGCCTAGTGCGACGTTTGCGATGTGCGATGTCGCATATCGGCGATCGGCATTTCTTGAAGGTCTTCTTTTTAGAGAGTGCTTGGGATGCATGCGATGCGATGAATTTCGCATCGCTCTTTCGCAGTTTTATTTTCCGCGCTTGGGTAATGCTTCAGCCTTCCCTTGCGATGCGATTTAAGCCTTAGGGAGAAAAATACAAAAATTTAAAAAATATTTTTGGGTTTTTTCTTTCAGGGTCCCCCCCTTTGCTCGATGTTATTGCTAATATCGAGCAAAGAGGGGGGGTTGTTGGTGACCACAACACAGGTCCACACCTATTATCTGTTTCACTCATATTTTTTTGAATAATGACGCCAGGCAGAATAGTTATTATTCTGTAGGCTGGTTTCTACCGACAATTTACAAGACAGAAACAAGAAAACGCCCAAAATACAGAGAAAATGTCTCTGATATCAATGAAAATCATCAATTAACATGCTAAACCCTAACCCACAAGCCGGGCTATATAGCTAAAATGCATCACGCCAAAAGAAATAATCTGCTAAAAATCTGGCCCAAATCGAGTCCAAATCACTTCCTAAACAATAAACAAAAATTAACATAAAAAGGAAAAGAAACTAAAATGGAGGCTTTGGAAAAGAAACTGCCGGAATTGAAGTCGAAAATGACGGAGCACACTCAAACTTCCCCTAATTAGGGAAAAATCAACGTTTCCTTCCATCTTTGCATTGATCTGCCAGATCAAGGTGTCTCAGTGCCATCAACGTGCTATCAGACAGTTCATCATCCTCTAGCTCAGATCATCTACATCAGTCACCCTGGGTTAGAAAGAACTCTTCCTCAAGTTCACATCAGTGTCATCGGGATCCCCAAAACAAGGACGCAGGTGCTTCACATTAAATACGTCAGAAGTCCTAAAATGACTAGGGAGGCACAACCTGTAGTCATTATCATTGATCTTCTGCAGTATCTCACAGGATCCAATCTTCTGCTCCTTAAGCTTATTATACTCCTCAACAGGAAAGCGATCATGAGATAATACTGCCAAAACAAAATCACCAACATCAAAAAGTACCTGACGACGATGACTGTCTGCTCGAGCCTTGTACATGGAATTGCTCTCGTGAATGGCCAGTTTCACCTATTCATGTATGCTCCTACGATGTTCAGCAATCCCATCTGCCTTAAGGTTCAGATGACCTACTCGTGGAATATGAGCTATGTCCAACACCCCGGATGGATTCTGACCATAAACAATCTCAAATGGGCTCAGTCCTATGCTTCTGTTTTTCAACTGGTTATATGCGAACTCTGCCTGAGGTAATGCCAAATCCCACTGCTTGGGTTTTGTTCCTTCCAAAGACCTCAAAAGGTTGTCCAAACTCCGGTTCACCACCTCGGTTTGACCATTTGTCTCGGGGTGGTAGGAAGTGCTGACATTCAACTATGTCCCCGGCTTCCCCCATAAACTCCTCCAAAAATTACTAATAAACTAGGTGTCATGATCTGATGTGATTGATCGAGGAACACCATGTAATCTCACAATTTCCCTGAAGTAAATATGGGCAATCTAGGCAGCATCCATTGTCTTCCTGCAAGCTACAAAATGGGCCATCTTGGAAAACCTATCAACCACGACCAAAATGGAATCTGAGGTTCATTGTGTACGGGGTACCGGTAAACCCGGCATAAAGTCCATACTGACATCAAATCAAGGGCCTTCAAGAATAGTTAAAGGAGTGTATAGGCCCGCATTGGTGAGAACTCCCTTGGACCGCTTACAAACATAACATCGCTCCACATAATGGGCCACATCACTGGTCAACTTCGGCAACAATAATCAGAAGATATCAATGCCAAAGTCTTATCTCACTCAAAGTGACCCTTGTTCTGACATTCCCTGGTAATATGCTGCCTAAGTGAGCAATCTGGAATGCACAACTATAATCCTCGAAACAGATAACCATTATGCATAACAAAATCATGTCGTTTACCCTCTGTTACCTCCTGAAATATCCTCTCGAAGGAAGGATCTGCTGCATACATATCAGCGAATGTATCAAACCCTATAACTCTAGTGCTCATGATGGTGAGGAGTAACGTGCGACGGCTCAGGGCATCTGCAACTTGGTTCAGGCTCTCGGCTATCTCAGTGAAAATGTGAACTCCTATAAGTACGCTACCCACTTGGAATTCCGCCTACTCAGCTTGTGTTGGTCGTTGATGTACATCAGGGCCTCATGATCTGTGATAAGAATGAACTCCCTCTGTACTAGATAGTGATGCCAATGCTTCAGGGACTGAACTATGGCATAGAACTCCAGATCATAGGTGGAGTAATTTTTCTTTGATCCAGATAGATTTTCACTGAAAAAAGCTATTGGACGCCCTTCCTGACTGAAAGCACCACCAATACCAATTCCAGATGCATCACAGTTTACCTCAATCACCTTCTCAAAATCCTGATGTGCCAAAACTGGTGCCTCTGTCATCTTCTACTTGACCAGTTGAAATCTGGCATCTGCCTCCTCAGACCGCTAGATATCATGACCCTTGAGGCACTCTGTGATAGGAGCAAATAGAGTGCTGAAATTTCTAATGAACCGACCATAGAAGGATGCCAATCCATGGAAACTTCTGACATCATGCAAGGTCTTTGGCTTGGGCCATTCCATGATCGCATCTATATTCAACTGATTTGCCTAAACACCATTAGTAGACACCAAAAAACGAAGGAAGGTGACAGAAGTAGTGAATAAGGAACACTTCTTCTGATTGACAAATAGGCGTTCCATCCTTAACATATTGAAAACTACACGGAGATAGTCAAAGTGTGATGCCCATGTCTGGCTGTGAATGAGGATGTCGTCGAAGTAGACAGCTACAAATTTCCCCATGAAATATCGTAGAACCTGATGCATAAACCTCATAAAAGTACTAGGCACATTGGACAGTCCAAAAGGCATGACCATCCACTTGCACAACCCATGCTGCGTTTTGAAGGCTGTCTTCCACTCATTTTCAGGCCTGAATCTGATTTGTTGGTATCTCCTCTTAAGGTCAATTTTTTAGAAGACCTTAGAACCGGACAGCTGGTCTAACATATCGTCTAGGTGGGGAATTGGAAACCTATACTTCGTTGTAATTCTATTGATGGCTTTGCTGTCTACACACAAACGCCAAGAGCCATTCTTTTTGGCAATAACAGGGTAGGAACTACACATGGGCTCATACCCTCTCCAGCAACTCTTCCACCTGTCGTTGTAACTCTTCTGATTCCTTAAGACTGAAGCGGTATGTCGGTCGATTAGGCAGACTCGCTCCTGGGATAAGGTCTATCTGATGCTATAGCATTAGGTCAGAAAACTCTACTAGCAGTTGCTGCACCTTTGCTGGTAAATCTGTAGTCACATCCATTGTACTATTCCCACAAGGGAGTAATGCATAGACCACATCTCCACACTCCACCTCAACTAAGAACCTGGACATAGAAAGCAGGTGATTATTATTGGCCATCGGGGTAAGAGTGGTTCCTTCCCGTCGAGGTGCCAACACTATCTTCTTCCCTTTGATGCTAAGGGAATAAGTATTCTTCTGTCCATCATGCACAACACTACGATCATACTGCCACGGCCTGCCTAACAATATATGACAAGCATCCATAGACACTACATCACACCAGGCATTATCAAAATATTTTCTACCGACCGAAAAAGACACTAAGCATTGCCTATCTACTTTTACCTCACTATCCTTATTCAGCCATGACAATTTGTACGGCTTGGGATGGCGATCTGTCTTCAACTATAGTTTTTGGACAGCCTCTTCAGACACCACATTCTCACAACTTCCACTGTCAATGATCATCTTGAAAACTTTATTTGCAACTGTGCAAGTTATGTGAGAAATATTGGTCCTCAACCAATCGTCCCCTGAATCATCCTTGGGATTCAGTAGACTCTTGCGAATGACCAGAATCTCATGTCCATCTCCATATAGTACATCACCCTCGTCATCATCATCATCAAACACAAGCTCTCTAATCTCCTCAGTTTCATCTACCACATCATCCCCAATCAGGAGATTTTTGTCCTTCTGACTGGCAAGCTTCGTGCAATTAGTCGCTATATGTCCCTATTCACCACATCTAAAACATTTAATACTAGGGTTAGAATTACCCTGCGGTGGCTGCTGGGTAGGTCGAGCTTCTTGAGGGCGAACTGGTCAACTACTATGATCGTTTCTGCTCACTCGCCTCTTATTTTTCTATTTCTCCACAGTAAGTGCATGCTGATATGCTTCAGAAATGGTCCACAGTGAATGAAGGCTGAGGGAATCCTACAGGGGCTGACGTAAACCCCCGAAATATTGCGCCACCATCTGCTCCTCCGTCTCAGATAAATCGTTCCGGGCTACCAATTTATAGAATTCCTCCATGTAATCATCAACTGATATCGGGCCCTGTCTCAATGAATGAAGTCGCACGAACAAGGATTGGGTGTAGCCAAGAGGAAGGAAGTGATCCTTCAGCTTCTTCTTCATCTTCACCCAAACAATAATCTTGGCCTTGCCCTGCCTTTCCCGTGAACACTCAACTGCTTCGACCATGCAGATGCTCTACCTTTGAGTTTGATCGTGATCAATTTCACTTTTACATGATTTGGGACTTCTTTATAATCAGAAGTACGTTCAACCTCATTCAACCAATCAATAAATCCATCGACCTGTAATGTAACAAAAAACACTGGCATATTGACTCTGAAACGAGGTCTCCATGACGATCCTCCCGACCACGATGCTCTTGGAATAGGGCATGATTGTGATATGGGTTCATGAAATTGGAATCAGAATCAGAATCGTGATCCTCCATCTCACGATTACCGAATTCCTGTGTCACTAGACGTTGGGTTAACTCTGCAACTTGTCTCTACGAATCATCAATCATCACATCCTGAACGCTACAATCATGGGGCGGGACTTCCTCATTCACAACCTGCCCACGACAACCACGACCACGACCACCAACCATTGAAATTGATGAACTCGCACCCCAGGAAGATGTTGAGGCTCTGATACCAACTGACACCAACAAAATAGTGATTATTGTGCAGGCTAGTTTCTAATGACAATCTACAGGACAAAAACAAGAAAATGCCCAAAATGCATATCAACGAAAATTATCAATTAATAGCATGTTGAACCCTAACCCACAAGCCCGATGATATAGCAAAATCTGCTGAACATCTGGCCCAAATCGGGTCCAAATCACTTCCTAAGCAATAAACGAAAAGTAACATAAAAGGAAAAGAAACTAAAATGGAGGATTCGGAAAAGAAAGCGGCAGAATCGAGGCAGAAAATGACAAAGCACACTCAAACTTCCCCCAATTAGGGAAAAATCAACATTTCCTTCCATCTTTGCGCTGATCTACCAGATCAAGGTGTCTCAGTGCTATCAACGTGCTATCAAACAGTTCATCATCCTCTCGCTCAGATCCTCTACATCAAATAATCATTTTTTCTGTCATACAGGACACTGCAAATAAAAATCTCTCTTCCTCCGCATTTATACACTAGAAAGACGGGGAAGAGTTGGGACTCCTTGCTCCACTATTCCAGGAATGGACATCATATGTCATTGATCTAAAACTGTCACGGATTGTCCTGTCCGCAAAAGAGGACATATTCACTTAGTGTGGCAACTCACAACAAGATTAGGTTACAATATCTGATGCATACAAGATAATTTACCATCCCTTCATGAACATTTCTCTCCTCCCTTGCTTGGATAGAAGCTGGAAATGGAATTCCCCTCTCAAAATTAAGTGCTTCTCTTCACTAGTGGCTCGCAACGGCGTTTCGACTTAGGAAATACTTTCTAAGAGAGGATTTCAAGCACGGGGAAGATGTTGTTCTTTTAATCAGGTGGAGAGGACATTAATCATATCTTCATCCTCTACCCCTTCGCCTCCTCTGTGTGGACAAATGTGCATCGAATGACGAACCTCTCTGCAATCTGGGACCACAGTGACATCCTCTCATGCCTTGGCTGTTAGTCGTGGACCTTCTGCATCATTAATTGCGAGCTTTCTTCATCATCCATGGAACTTAGAGATGCAAAATCCCCTTACGTTCGAGAATGTGATTCCTAACATCTCACAAAGAAGCTACAATATATTATCCTACTATCTAGAATACTCTCCTATCAAAAAAATCGACCGCTCTAAGCCCTTCTCCTCCTTGGAACATCTCGTCCTCCTATGGAGTCAACTTTTTTGATGGGACATCTTCGTTTGAATCTTCTGGATGTGCCATGGTTATTCATGTAAGCCGAGTCTCTACAATTTTCAATGGCACTGTGGTACTGGATCTAATTCTTGTGCAGAATGCCTTGCTCTCCGGGGGTCCTTTTATGTGCATCTTTCCTCAGCATTTCAGCTGTCACCTTTTTTGGCGACTCCAAATCCATCATCTAATAGGAAAATAATCGTGGATCCTTGGACTGAACAAACCTCGAAATGTGGAAATGCCTAATCAAAGTCCTCCTCCACATTTTCAGCTATGTCTACATCACTAACATCTATCCGAGAGAGAATGGGGAAGCGGATTACCTCTCAAACGAAGGTTGTAGCTCAAATCCTCCCAAGACTTTCTTCAAATATTTTACCCCTCGCTCTTTTTAGAGACGAGGACACATTCTCATCTAATCCTATATTTTTTATTCTACATGTTTTTGCACTATTTTCATCTTTTTGTGATTAGAAACTGCATTAGGACTGCTCTTAATTTTATTATAAATTTATGAGCATAGTCATCTGCAAAATAGAGAATTGTTTATAGTTTTTAGGACAGATGGCGAACAGCGAAATGTACATCCCTTGTTATATTGTACTTTCTTATTATCTTTTTAATCTACTTTTTTTTTTTTTCCTGTTTTGGGAAAACGAAAGTGAAACATCGATATTAATAGAATAAAAAAAATTTGAAGGAAAAATTATATCTTAAAGCAAACTGTATATCCGACACTCTAAGTTGGACCTTTAATTGCACAATACTTAGTATACTGCGACAGAAAATAAACGTTGTCATTCACATTCATGTTTGACAAGCAACACAATGGCTTTTTCGAAGAGTTAGCAGTGAGATTTTCCTTTCCAATGTTATGAGAGTTTTCAATCACTTGGCCTGCTTATGCCATTCAGTGCTTAGGGGAAGGAAAACATTATTAGTATCTTAAGCATAAACTTTCAGGGAAGATCTAACTCTACAAATTCGTGACCATAATTGTCAGAGCTGCAGTTGAACACATATATGCTTTGGAACTGATATTAGGAAAATTTGAATTATGGAAATATATTTAAAGTAGGGAAATTTATTTTAATGTTTTTTTTCTGTAAAAGCATAGAATGACAATCCGTTAATATTAACCTTTAAAATTTTCCATAATTTTATATATATTATATTCAACCCTATTGTTTGTACTTTACAATATCGTAAAGATTTTACATCGGATAATTTTGGCGACAATAGTGATTATCTCTGTTTACTACTTTAAATAATGGGTAAAAATGACATGTACTATAAAAGAGAAATATTCACATATCTCAGTTATAGATATCTAAGGAATGACCCTGTGGACATAGAAGCATCGCTACTCATAAAAGAAATAAAATGAGAAAATGTTTTATTTCATATATACAACCTGCATATCTTACACCATATTCTGATTTGAACAGTAAACCACACAATACTGTGACAAACTAGCCATCGCAAGTATATTTGACAAGAAATACTGAAGTGAACTGCTTGATTTTCCCTTCGGAATAGAAGAAAGCGTTTCAATGAATTCGCCATATTTTGGCACATTTTGGCACCCAGCGCCTCAATCCAGGTGGATCATCGTGACCAATTCCAGGGTTGTGACCTAACGGTTCAAAGGGCCGAACAGATTTCTCCGCTTCATGTTGAGCAACATTGAATTTTAAAGAAGGAAGGATTGTCTGAAGAAGTTCATCGGAACGCTGATCTGAAGCCCTCAACTGCGCAAATAGATTGGGCTTGAAGTTACCCAAGGTGACAGCAATGTTGAAACTTTGCCACAACACTTTCTTCAATGTTCCTCCTACATATAGGGGTTTAATCTTAACTGCAGGAAGTTGGCATTATGTTTACCTTCTTGCAAGCGTAAATCTATTTGCATAAAAAACCTTGCCAGCCCAACAAAGCTCATTTGATCAATTAAAATATAATGAACGTGCCTCATTTATTCTTGAAAGTTTGTTAGAGCTTGACCACTGTGCAGTTTCATATCTTTAACATGTATTATCAATGTATATTGTAATGTTTTTCAATGTATATTAAAAGCAGTTGGAGCAAGGAATAATATTGGACTTCTTTAACCCATTGTTGAAGCTTAAAGAGCATGACAAATACAATGAATAAGAGAATATTTTCCCACTCTATCAGTTCCTTGAATAATCATTTGCAAAGGATCATCGTCCTGGCCATTAAAAAAGTCCTTAAACACAATTTCAAAAGAAACACATTGTTTCTCCGATAAAGATGAAGGAAACAAAATTGTCTCCCTAACTGAATTGATATTAAGAACACCATAAGGCTTTCCATCTTCTATAAAATGAATTTCTTGTTGAATAATTTCCTCTGACACTATTTTTTCCTACTAATTATGGTTAATATCAAAGTCCCTTCTACAAATTTTATGAATATCTCACATCTCCACATTGTTAGGGGGGACTATTCAAGAGAAGAAATTTCCACTCTTATGAATCTCGATCAACATTTCACTCATGTACAATGCGCGCAACATATTCTTCATTATTGTCATTTTGAATAGGAGATGGATTAACATGCCACACATTGTATCTGAAATCCATCCAGTTCTCAACCATTGTTTCTCTTGTGATCCCAACATCCAAATAAATGTCATGAAATGGATTAGAGAAAAACAACTCTGTCCACTACAATGTTTCAAACTCTTTTGACTCTTCATAAAGAAAAACCTAAAAACATGGCCAAACATGAATAACAAAATGTAATTCTCGTGCTTTTGATTTCTCATGTCTATGCACAACATCAAAAATTGATGATCTTGTCATTTTATGAGGCACAAATGGCCCAAAGATGGGGGTCACGCTTGATACAACTCCACAAAATTGTTCTCACGGGAAATGTCATTAGAATGTAGTATAAGCATTTCATAAAAAAATTACCCAACGTTCAAAATGAAGAATTTATGACTACAAATGACAAGAGGAAACTTTCACAACATATGTCAAATTTCCTGTGCTCGAACGTCACGCTCAACAAGTGTTTCAGTAATGAACCTTAAATACGTAGAAAATGTGCGAGGTTCACATCCACTGGCATAAGCAAATCTTGTCAATATTTCATGATAAATTTCATATCTTCTTTGTACCTTTGAAGAATATTTCGTAATATATTTCAACACTACATGTTGAGAAGAAATTGGTTGAAAATTAACATTTTCTCACCACATAGTCAAAATATCTTCATTTTGAAGATTTAAACGATCATCGTTCGGAGATGGTTGATATTTTTTCCCTTTCTTGTCCACGTACAAAATTGACTCTACACAAACCTCCCATGGAGCATCATGCCAACATGAAAGGATTGACCCCTTTTTCCACAAACATGAATCAACACTGCATTTTCTGTGTCTCTACACTCGATTGACCAAATGCTCGTAATTTTCTTCAATGTTTAGGGAAAAACATGTTTATTATTTAAGAGACATGTACCATCAATGAAAATTCTAGGGATCATCGCATTTTGATGATATATGTCACATGCATTCCAAGTTGTCACATATTTTTGAAGATAATGCTTTGTTGCATCAACACTCAAAGGGTTTGACCAACCGATTCTCTCCATGCTGGGAACTGTAGGCAACCAAAGGAACTTATGGATGTGCGTAGAGCCTATATGTTTCCACTCATATCTCACAAATGCATGTATGAAATCAAGAAATAAATGAAAAAATCCCAAACCTTTCACTGAAAATTATGCACGACATAACAAAAGGGTACGAGGACAAACTTGTACCAAAAATATTTGGTCCCAAGATATTTCTGGAGAAAAACCTCATGAAAAATAATGAATATTTGGTGCATATAATTAGAAACAATATATGGATCCAAAGTAACATTAGAAATGTTTCTCAGATCCTCATTCCAATGTCTGCATTGGCTATCCAAAGGCATAACACAATGTACTATCCAAAGGCATAACACAATGTAAGTCTGGCCACTTTGCATGTAACAACTCTCCTTAAAAGTTCATGTAATAAAAGTTAATAAAGGAAAAATAAGACCACAATTAAGGAATGCTTATTCCAAGTTGAATGCTGCACAAAGATATCCTAGTGGGCTTCACTAGATGTGTTTATGTCTCTGGGAAATTGGTAAAGGAAATGGGTAAGGCATTAGAAATGTATTTTGACATATTTATCTATGAAAATAAAGGAAAATATGAGAAAAGGAAGGTGAAAGGTCATGCGGAGGAAATTAAAGGAAAATAATGGAAAATTAAGAAAATATAGGCCTCATTGATGAAAATCTTATGAGGACAAGTTCATGAATTTTGTTCAATTTAGTTTTGGAGCTCTCCCATTATTCTCTCTCTCACACTGTTCGACACTTAGAGTTTTCTTGGAGAATTCTAGCTTTGGAGCAATGAAATGAAAGAAAAGAAAATGAAGGACAAGAAAAGGGAAGGATAAAAAATATCAAACAAGGAAGAGATCAAGAAACTTCACCAAGAATACTTGCAGGTAACATATTGCATGTGTGATTTCCTAGCTAGTTTTGACATGCATGGCTGTGCATGTTGGTATATGGTTCTCTTGCTACGGCTCGCATGGCTTTTCTAGGTTACGACAGTGGCTTTTCAACCTTGCCTTTTCTTTTTTAAGATAGCCATGGTGTTATGGGATTGTTTTCTCAGTTTTGATATTTGTAATCATGGGACAGTTTCAGAATATAGTGCAGCGGTGGTCTTAGGAAAATTCCCAAAGACCTACGAATCCCTTGACCAGTTTTGGCAGGATACATGATAAAGCCTAAGGCTAGTGTCTCAGTTTAGGTCCTAGTGATCTAGTGTGGATTGTGTTAAAGCTTGAGAGAAAAGGAGATGGAAAATTCCTCAAGGATAATGATAGAGTCCCAAGGCATTCCAAGCTCGATTTGGTTAGGGGATCTTAGTGCTCGTTTTGGTGAGATCGCGGTTTGGTGAAGGTGGAGGTGATTCAACCTCTAAATTCCGTTCGTTGTTTTGAATTGGTTTATCCATGGGATACAAAATTCATGCTTGGAATATGGATCGGAGTTGCCTAGATGAAAGAAAGATTTTTCAACCATGTCTATCATCACGTGTTATGTGGAAGTCCCGAACCTGGTTGACTCTTGCATATGTTTAATAAAAGATAAGTTATTTTTCTTTTGTACTTGTTATTACGTGGACATAATGGTTGTTATTTCATTTTTATTTACATGGTTTAATGTTTTTTATAAGAATGGTTATATGGATTGTTATGGTCATGGTTATTTCATGTATTTAATTAAACTATAAGGATAGTGGATGCAAGACATAATTGATGTCAAAAAAATTAAGGGAAGAGGTCGGTGATCCTTCTTGTCAGGTATCATATGAGTTATCAATTATTTATGCTCTATCTTGTGTTTAATTTCCTGTAGATTTCATTGATTCCAAGTGTTTGACTGAATTTCAGTCCCTTGGGGGATGCTCAGGCGTAGTCGTTGAGCTAGTTTTGTCTTGCAAGTCTTGTTGTCATGTAAATTATGGATTCTAAAAGCTACAAGCGTTTCTAGGAAGTGACCTAGATTATAGGCTTTAAATGTGGCACAAATACCGAAGTGGCAGGCATAGGTCTAAGGATAAAAGTCCCCAAGTGCACGCATGCCTTGTTATCTGAGCAACACATGCCTCTCAGATGCACCCTTGTCCATATCAAGGGAACTTCCAGCAGCTTAATGGTCTAAAACCCAGTGGGACGCAAGGAATTGTCATGGGGATGACTAGTAAGGCTTATGGGAGTCCTATAGCAGATATAAAAGATATGTGTTGTGTGTTTCCATGGATTTCACTTCCTTAACTGACACATAGGGAGTTGAATCATCATATTAACTTCCCATCAAATGTTTACTCTCGTTGGCTTGTTACCTGGGTAGATGTGGGAAGAGGGCATTACAGAGTGGTAACAGAGATAGGTTCACCCCTCCGACTGGATGGGTTGTGTGTTGGCCATGCATTCATTTTAGTCACATATGTGTTTCTTATGTTGTAAGAGCATGTGCTTCTTGTATTCGTATGGTATGGGTTATGGTTGTAGTAAGGTCACCATGGGAAGTTGATGGTGTTGTTGTGCACTGTGTCATCATGAGTTTATGGTTGTTTATGCATTATTTATGCACATTAGTATTCACATGTGGTCAAGTGTATGGTGATGTGGTGGTTGTTTTCGTGCACGAGGTCATGATTTGTGTACTTGATATGCTCATGCATTAATGGCTAGAATCTAGCTAGAATGACGTTTATATGGTTATATGATTATGTGTTATATTTATATATGTTGTCATGATTATGTTTGCATGTATCATGATAATTTCTTGATATTGCAGACGAGGTATCCTCCTTTAATTATGGTAAGGTACGTTGGTTCATTGTGACTTGATTTAGATGACATGATATACCTTGGAGGAATAATATGTTAGGTCATTACAATACTAGTGTATTGCCTCATTGTTATTGTCAGTGTAACCCACTTATTTTTATTTTTGTGCCCATGTAGTCCCCATATTGTTATTATTGTGCCCCATAGAAGACCATTATTTTTATTTTCGTGCCCTTACATTAATACTGTTATGTCAGCCCTGATTATATTGTGACCCCTTAGACTCCTATATATAGAAAGGAAGATTTTTCATTTAAATCAAATAGAAATTTTTCATTTGTGTAATGTTAGAGGGGCTTCCCCTTGAAGAAGCTAATTTTGAGGTCATTGATATCTTCTTCTATTTTGTGAGCTAGTTTCATAACATTTGGTATTAGAGCTTTGGATTCCAAGGTTTTGCTCCTTTAGATAGGCCATATTGGCATTATAGCTATAACGTTTTTTCTACGAGGCATCAGAAGATGAAATTTTTGCGACATTGATGCGAATCTCAGAGAAATTCGTGTAAATATTTTAGATCTTGGTTCATTATATTTTTGGAGATATTCTCTGAGTAATTTATGGTATTTGTGGGCTCCAAAATTTTCTCTCAAACATGTGACCTATGGAGAATCATCATAACGTTTTTTCTATGAGGCGTGAGAAGCTGACATTTTTACCACATGCAGTCAACATCTCAAATGCAGTTTTGTAAAAATTTCAGTTCTTGGTTCGGTATATTTTTGGAGATATGCTCTGAGGAAGTTAGGGTTTTGTGGGCTCTAGAATTCTATGTCAGACAGGTGACATAGGAAAAATAGTAATAACCTTCAATTCAAGAATCAGATTTTAATTCTATAAAAAGTGAATAAATGTCCATGGACTATAGTTTCGTTTGTAGGAACTTCAGGGCCGAAGGTTGAAGCACTGATATGTGGCATCCCGTACAACTTTTCTCTACTTAGGTAGTCGATAATCAGGTCATTGTGGGAGATTTGGAAAAAATCTTTCTTGAAGAATCCAATATTGGTATGACTTGTGGGATTCGAAAGAGGACTGAGAGAGCTGCCACAAGAAGAAATTTCAGAACTTGAAGATGTGAAATTAAAGATTTACAATCATTTCAAGATCGAGCTCCTAAAAGAAAGAAAAAGGTGTGTATTTTTTTTTTTAAATTTGCATAAATTTTGTTTGATAAATTTGTTTGAAGTGATTCAAAAGGAATAGTGAAGCATAATTATCATTAATTGATGCCCCAAAGAAAAAAAATGGTAACACCTAGTAAGAAACTTGAAATATATACTACGACACTTGAGCAAGAGGAAGAAATCCAACATGATATATCAAAATTATGAGACCAAGTGCAACAAATTTTTCCCTCACAAAAAGTAACAGAAGATAAGTTGGATGGTTTGAAAAATAAATTGAATATTTGAAGGAAGGTCTGATAAAGTTGCTGCAAGAAATGATTCGTAGGGGTGAAAAGGTAGTGGACAAAAATCATGATGAGAAAAAAAGAAATGTTAATCATGATTTCATAGACTCTAACATTGTATTAATAACCCACCATATTCCAAAGATCGATATCTAGAAGTTTGATGACAAGGATTCCGTAACATGGATATTATAGATAGAGCAATATTTTTGATCTCCATAATGTGAAAAACACACAAAAGATACGCATTGCAACTTTTTATTTAGAACCCAGTTGGTTTCTATAATATTGATGGCTTTGATCTCATAAACAAATTATCACTTGGTCAATTTTTATGGAGGAAATTATAGAAAATTATGAGGATACAAAGAGAAAAACCTTCTTTAGCCAATTGATAAATCTCAAACAAAATGGTTCAATGGTGGAGCACATTGAGGACTTACAAAAATTGAATATTAGGGTAAAGGATATTTTAGAGGAGCATAGGATTAATATCTTTATAGGGACTTTAAAAGATAACATCCATCATGAGGTTCACTTTTGGGAACTTGATTCATTGGAGAAGGCATTCAAGTTGGCAAGAGAAATTGAAAGAAAAATTATGGCAACAAGGAAGCCTACCACTCACAACTATAAAGATGGAAGTGTTGCTGATCCTAGACTTCTGTAACCTACAAGGTTGACACCACAATAATTAGAAGAAAGAAGAGAAAAGGGGATTTGTTATAGTTGTGATAGGAAATATACTAAAGGCACTAAGTGTTCTGAGAGCAAAATTATTTACATAGATTTTGAAGAGGAGGAAAGAAAGGACCAAGAAATGCCGAAACAAGAGGATATATACCATGAACTAACCCAGAGAAAGAAGAATTGAATTTGAGCACACGTTATAATGCATTGAAAGGAATTAGCAGTCCTCAAAATCTCGAGATAGAAGGAAATATCAAGAATATGAACGTAATAGTTTTCATTGATTCAGGTAGTACTCATAATTTTATTGATTGTAATATAGCCAAGGAATTGAATTTATTCCTACATCCAGCACGAGAGTGTCAAGTGGTGGTTGTAAAAGGAGGAACCATAAAACTCTCTAGAATGTTCCATAATATCAAGCTATCCATGGGATATTATGTATTGAATAGTCCAATTCTTCCATTCCAATGGGTGGTTTTGATGTTGTACTAGGATTCCAATGGTTACAATCTTTGGGTACGATAACTTTTAATTTTCAAGAATTTTTCTTGAATTTTTTTGGGGAAGGAAATGAAGTTGAATTAAGGGGTATCATAGGGAAACCAGGAAAGTTAATCAGCTTTGACGACATGGCAAAGCTTTTAAATAAAGAAAAACAAGGTGTAATTGAAAAATTATGTTCACTAGAGGCTCAAACATCAAAATCATCTATTTCTCTAGATCTTCAAGAAGTCTTGGACAATAATTGTAAGGTTCATGCAATGGAAGATCACATCGAGCACCAACAATAAATTCTCCAACTCCTAAGGGATAACCTATCTTTGGCACATAATATAATTAAACAACAGGAAAATCAACATCGTAGTGAAAGAAGTTTTGATGTAGATGACTGGTTATTTTTACAGCTAGAACCATATAAACAAATGTCCCTCAATAAAGCTATGAAGGATAATAAATTATCACCAAAGTATTATGGTCCTTACAAGGTGTTGGAAAATATTGATACGATGGCTTACAAATTGGAGCTTCCTGCATCTTCCTGAGAGCACACAATTTTCCATGTTTCATGCATAAATAAGGTTATAGGTGACAAGCTCCCAGTTCAAACAATATTTCTAGTACTTGACAAGGAATGAAAAATCGTATTGGAACCTAAAGCAGCCACAAAAAGAAGAACTCGATAGCTACAGAGTCAATCAGTTTCAGAGTATCTCATCAAGTGGAAGAACTTATCCTCTGAAAATTCCACATGGTATGATGAAAATTTTATATAGAAGCATCTGGAACTACTCAAACGTTGAGGGAAAATTTTTGTTCAAGGAGAGGGGCATGTTATGTCACTATAATACTAGTGTATTATATCATTTTTATTGTCATTGTAGCCCCCTTATTGTTATTGTTGTGCCCATGTAGTCTCCATCTTATATTATTGTACACCATAAAAGCTCACTATTATTATTTTTGTGCCCTTACATTATTATTATTATGTCGGCTCTAATTATATTGTGACCTATTACACTCCTATATATACAAATGAGGGTTTTTCATTTCAATCATCCAAGAATTGCAAATTTGCGTAATGTAAAGAAGGTTGACCCTTCGAAGAGGCTAATTTTGAATTCGTTGATCTATAACTTCTTCTATTTTGTGAGCATGTTACATAAAAGCTAGAATGATGGTTATATGGTTATATGCCTATGTGTGATATTTATATATGCTGTCATGATTATGTTATACATGTATCATGCTAAGTTGTTGATCTTTCAAGTGCGGTATCCTCCCTAAATTATTCTAAGGTACATTGGTTCATTATGACTTGGTTAGATGACATGATATACCTTGCAGGAATAATATCAAAGATGAATAGAAAGATGGTAAAATATAGTTCTTGAGACTCTTCGTATGGATCAGATGAGACGTGTGCTTTTGGGAATCCTTCATACTTAGAGGACACTTTAGGAATCTTGAAGGCCGAAATAAGGAGTTGTAAGGAAGACAATGATAGAATCATACAACCATAGGAGAAACAAGCAAAGGTAAATGCACCGATAATTTAGAGTTTGTCAGAATTGCAGCGACATGGACCACTTCAGATTAGCCATGAGTAGGATGACATAACTAATGGGGCACATGGAAATAGGTCTCCTAGTGGGTACAGGTTATATAGAAAGCACACAATTAGAGGTGGCATATCATTGGACACACCTGACAAGAAGATTGGTATGTATGGGCATCATTCTCGGTCCTCTTCTAGGATACATTACCATATTCATCACCATTACCATCCTTGTAGGAAGGGTGAGTACTTTCCTAAGGAGTTTAAGAAAGTCAAGACACCTAGATTCGATGGAAAGATGAAGTAGTCAAAAGATGTTGAGGCATGGATTTTTGGGTTGAAGAGATTCTTTTAATTGCATAGCTATACAGAGAACATGAAAGCAGAGATATTCACTTTCTGTATTAAAGGGAAAGCATATATATGGTGGAAGGATGTTAAGAATGTTAAAGGTATTTAGGAGGATGACTGACATGGAATGAGTTTGAGAGGCTCTTTAAGAAGAAGTATTTTTCAGAAAGGTATTGTGATGACAAAAATAAGGAGTTTTATGAGTCACAGGTAAGTTCCATGACATGTGGTGAGTATATTAGCGAATTGTTGGAGCTGTTGAGATATGTGCCTTACCTGAAGGAGTAGAAGGCCAAGGTTCAAATATTCATCAGTGGACTGCTAGTAGCATAGAGAGACCAATTTTGAGTTTGATGAGCCTAGATCATTGGAGGAGGCCATCTGAAAGATGAAAAATTGTTATGAGAAGTAGAAATGCAAATTTGGACCCAGGCATGACTTGAAAATAAATGATAAAGTCAAAGGAAAATGGCCACCAAAGTGGGGAATACCTCAAGATGCAAGTGAGAAAGAAAATGTTGTCCCTTACAAGAATTTCAATACAGTTGAGAAGGGTCATGGAGAGCAACAGTCTAGAGGCAATGGTAGAGCATCATTGCAGTGCTGGATATGTAGAAAGGATTAACCTAAGAGGTATTGTTCGCAGTATCAAGGTGGCAGACCCCATATCTGTAGTGCTCAGGGGGCGCATAAAGTTGGGGATGTTGGTAATAGCATTCATCTAATTTATGAAACTGTGGACAACAAGCACATGGATCATTAGGAATCTATCATTGAGGTAGAAATTTTGCTTTGCGATCAAGTTGTTTCTATTTTGATTGATCCTAGATCAATTATAGTTATATTAATCTTGACCCGGTGGATAAGTGTGGTTTGATTAAAGAAGTGCATGTAGAATCTTAGTTGGTACAGTTGGATATCAATACATAGAAGAGAGTTCACAATTGGGTAAGAGCTTGTGCATTTGACTTAAATGGTATGCCTACAGCTGAAAATTTGAATATACCACCATTGGGATCATATAGCATGCTTTTTCATATGGATTGGTTGTACCTACATAGGACCAAAGTGGATTGCCTCAACAAGGCCATTGAGGACATCGATGATAACCGGGAAAGGAAAATTTTAGAGTGAAAGAAGAAGCCTACATCAATGAGGATGGTTACCACTATGCACACTATCCATAGCTGCAGAAAAAATTGTGTGATTTTTGGAGTGAATATATCTAGTGATAAATCCCCACAGGGGTAGACGAGTTGGTAATCACAATGTAGTGAAGTTTATTAGAAAGGCGGGCTCCATACTGGAGGTCACAAGTTCAAACCCCCCAGACTAGCCTAGAAGTTGTGTAGAGGGGCGGGCACAGTTTCCCAGGTGTTATAGTGGTAGCGGTCAGAATTGACCCCGTGTAACGCGAGTTACGAGGCTGCTCCAGTTGCCGATTCCTCTGTATATATATATATCTATATATATATATATATATATATATATATATATATATATATATATATATATATATATATATATATAGATAGTGATAAGGATAAAGATGTTGAGGATGCATAAATCTTGAAGAGGTACCATGTATTGAACGATATCAACATGTGATTCCAGCAGATATTCCAGAGTTACCTCCTCAAAAGGAAGTAGATTTCTCTATTCATTTGGTGCCAACGGCAACACCAACATCAAAGGAACCTTATAGGATGAGTACCCTAGATCTAGTAGAGTTAAAATTGCAGCTAAAAGAGATGCTTGCCAAGGTATATATTAGGTTAAGTGTATCACCTTGAGGTGCACGAGTGTTGTTCATAAAGAAGAAATATGGTAATCTCAAACTATGCATTGACTACATGAAGCTGAACAATGTGACGATAAGGAATAGGTAACCATTACCACGAATTGATAAGTTGTTTTATCAATTGAAAGGAGTAGCATTGTTCTCTAGGATCGACCTCAGATCATTATACCATCAGGTATGCATCAAGGAAGAGGATATCTACAAGACTGGCTTTTGGACCAAGTATGGGCATTATGAGTTTGCTTTAGTTCCACTCGGTTTCACTAATGCCCCAACTAAATTTATATGTTTGATGAATAGTGTGTTGCATCCTTATTTTGACATGTTTTTTATTATATTCATTGATGACATCTTGATATACTCCAAGAATGAAGAAGAGAATGTTGAGCATTTAGCAGCATTGTTTATATTTCTAGGAGAGAATCAGTTGTATACCAATCTTACCAAGTGCAACTTCTTTCAAACAGAGGTGCATTAATTGGGACATGTTGTTTCCAAGGAAGGCATAATAGTAGATCCAGAAAAGATAAGGGCCACCATGGAGTGGATAGATCCTAAGAATGTGGATGAGGTGAGATCATTCATGGGGTTATGTTGATGGTGTTGGACCCGCCAACATGTCAAGGGATCTCCCTTGGTAAGAAGTCCGAATTTTTAGGTTGTGTTATATTATTTCGACGTAGTTAACAGGGGGTTTGAAGGGCACCTATAACCCCACTTTACAGGGTCCGGGGTAGCACCCGAAAAATTTTGGTTTTGGACCCTATGTTAGGTTAGGCAGACCCACCTATGGTTTTGTACATGATTTTCGCACATGCTTTTTTTTGGATGTGATGGTTTTCAGCCCATGGTATTGGACGAGATGGTTTTCCGTCCATGGTATTGGACGTAATGGTTTTCAGTCCATGGTATTGGATGCTTCAACACGTATAAAATTTATTGTGACATTGAAAGGAACATAATGAAAACTCAAGTTGGTAGTCTCGGTTTTGGGATCCAGGGGAAAATCTGTTGGGTCCCTATAATACTAGTGATTACCCCATTATTATTGTAGTTATACCCCTTATTAATATTGTTGTGCCCCTATTGCCCCCATATTGTTATTACTGTGTCCCATAGAATCCCTCTATTGTTATTTTTGTGGCTTTATATTATTATTGTTAGGTCGGCTGGATTATATTGTGACTACTTAGACTCCTATGTATAGAAAGGAGTTTTTTTCATTTTTATCATCAAAGAATTGTTAATTTATGTAATGTAAAGGAGCTTGCCCCCTCGAAGAGGCTGAATTCTAAGGCGTTGATATATCTTTCCTATCTTTTCTTGAGCTGGTTTCATAACATTTGGTATCAGAGCTTTGGATTCTAGGGTTTCGCTGCTCCAAACAGGTCATCGTGGCATTTTCACTATAACTTTGTTTCTGTGACGTTCCAGAAGTCGCCAAAAAAACCCATTTGAGAATAAATCGCGCTGAACCTAGGGTCCAAATTTCATAGCTTTGCACACAATATTTGCGGAGATATGATCTGAGGAAGCTGGTCTTTTTGCAGACTCCTGAATTACATTCAAAACTGGTGACCTGGGGAATATCGTCATAACTTTCTCTCTAGGGATCGGATTGAAGTTTCGTAAGAAGGTATAGAAAGAGGACAAACTATGGTTTCTTGTATACTTCTTTTAGATTCAGAGGTCGAAACAGTGACTCGTGGTATGTCGTACAAGTTTGATCTACTGAATTAGCCTATAATCAAGTCACTGTGGGAGATTTCACATAAATCTTCCTTGGAGAATCCAATTTGGGTCAGACTTGTGGCATTGGAAAGAGAATACAGAGTGCTACGATAGGTCACAAATTCAGAACTAGATAATAAAAAAGTACAGAGATACATCAGAGGCAATATAGAGCTCCTACAAAATGTAAAAAGGTGTGTAGATTTTCTTTAATTTTTGCTTAAGCTTGGTTTGAAAATTTATTTTGAAGGAATTCAAAGGGAATATTAGAGAATTATTATCGGTAACTGATGCCCCGAGGAAAGAAAATGCAAACACCTAGTAAGGAACCTAAAAGCTCTAGCATGACTCATGAAGAAGAAGAAGAAGAAATGCTATATGATATATCAAATTTACAAGAACAAGTGCAACAAGTGTCACTTGCACAAAATGCAACAGAATCTAAGATGGATGGTTTAAGGAAAGATGTAGAAGCTAAGATGTATGGCATGGAAGCTAAGGTGAATGGCATGGACGCTAAAATTGATGGCATGGATGATAAGATGGAAGAATTGAAGATAAATATGAATAAGTTTCTACAAGAAATGGTCACTAAGGATGAAAGGGTACTAAAGGAAACTCATGATGAGAACAAAAGAAATGTTAATCATGATTCCATAGACTCTAATGTTGGATCGAAGACTCACCATATTCCAAAAATCGATATGAGGAAGTTTGATGGCAGGGATCCCACCACATGGATATTACAGATGGAGCAATTCTTCGATCTCAATAATGTGCAAAACACACAAAAGGTACATATGGCAACTTTATATTTGGAATCAAATCAGTTTGTATGGTATCAATGGCTTTGCTCTCGTAAACAATTTATCACTTGGACAATTTTTACGGAAGAATTGATAGCACATTATAAGGATATAAAAAGCAACACTTTTTTTAGCCAATTGATAAGTCTCAAACAAAAGGGTTCAATAATGGAGCACATTGAGGAGTTCCAAAAATTGAACATAAGGGTAAAAGATATTCCAGAGGAGCATAGGATTGATGTGTTCATAGGGTCTTTAAAGGATAATATCCAACATGATGTTCGCCTTTGGGAACCTGATTCATTAGAGAAGGCATTCAGGTTAGCAAAAAAAATGGAAAACAAAATTATGGAAACCATGAAGCATACCACTCACAACTATAAAGATGGAAGTGTTGTTGCTGCTAGTCTTCCACAACCTATAAGGTTGACACCACAACAATTGGAAGAAAAAAGAGCAAAAGGGCTTTGTTACAGTTGTGATAGCAAATACACTAAAGGTCATAAGTGTGCTGAGAAGAAATTATTCTACATAGATTGTGAAGAGGAAGAAGAAAAGGAGCAAGAAAGGTCAAAAGAAGAGGATATACTCCAGGAACAAAGCCTAGATAAAGAAGAAATGAATCCGAGCATATCTTGTAATTCATTGGCGGGAATTACCACTCCTCAAACCATCAAGATAGAAGGACAAATCAAGAAGAAAAAGGTAATAGTGTTGATTGATTCAGGAAGTACCCACAATTTTATTCATTGTAAGGTAGCAAGAGAATTGAATTGCTTCTTATATACAACACCAGAGTGTCAAGTGATGGTTGCAAATGGAGGAACAATAAATTGCTTGGGAAAGTGCCATAATATCAAGCTCTCCATGGGAGAATACGTATTGACTAGCCCAATGCTTTCCATTCCAATGGGAGGTGCTGATGTTGTACTAGGAGTCTAATGGCTACAATCCTTGGGTACAATAGCTTTTAATTTTCAAGAACTTTTCATGAATTTTTTTGTGGAAGGAAAGGAAGTTGAATTAAGGGGTATTGCATGGAAACCGGGAAATATAATAATCTCTAACGGTATGACAAAGCTTCTAAAAAAGGAACAAAGAGGTGTAATTGCACAATTATGTTCGCTAGATGTGTCCACAGTGGAATCATCTATTTTTCCAGATCTCCAAAAAGTCTTGGACAATCATTCCAAGGTATTTGAGACTCCCAAAGGTCTCCCACCTCTTTGTGATCATGATTCATGATCATGCTATTTATCTGATTCCAGGAAGTTTTCGTCCAAACATCAGGCCGTACAGATAACTCGATGCCCAAAAGAGTGAAATTGAACGTATGGTTATAGAAATGCTAGAGGCTAGTATAATCCAACCAAGTCAAAGTTCTTTCTCCGCTCCAGTCTTATTGGTGCACAAGAAGGATGGATCATGGCACATGTGTCCAGATTATAGGGAGCTCAACAAGCTCACTATTAAAAATAATTTTCCCATTCCTGTCATTGATGAATTAATAGATGAATTGCATGGATCAATTTACTTCACCAATTTGGATCTTCGTTCGGGATATCATCAAATCATAATGAAGATTGAAGACATTCCGAAAACAACATTTAGAACTCATGAGGGTCATTATGAATTTTTGGTCATCCCTTTTGGCCTTACTAATGCACCTTCAACATTTCAACGTTTGATGAATTCAATTTTCAAACCATTCCTTAGAAAATTGGTGTTAGTATTTTTTGATGATATACTAATCTACAACAAGTCTTGGAAGGATCATGTTGAACATGTTGACAAGGTGTTACAACTATTGGAGGAGAAACAGTTATATGCAAAAAGATCCAAATGTTTCTTTGGAGTACAAGAGGTGGAATATCTGGGTCATATTGTATCTCATGAAGGAGTTAAGGTAGACCCTAGCAAAATTAAAGGCATTAAGGAATGGAAAATTCCCACATCCATAAATCATCTGCGTGGATTTCTCGGGTTGACATGGTATTTTTGCAAGTTTGTTAAGAATTATGGGAGAATAGCAGCAGCTCTAACAACATTATTGAAGAAAGATGCATTTTCATGGACCCCAGAAGCAACAAATTCATTGGAACATCTTAAAGAGGCAATGTGCCAAGAACCGGTCTTAGCTACACCGAACTTCACAAAAACCTTTATTGTGGAATGTGATGCTTCAGGAAATGGAATTACTATTGTTTTAATGCAAGATGAAAGACCCATTGCTTTTGAAAGTCGTCCAATCAAGGGAAAGTTTTTACACAAAGCTATTTATGAGAAGGAAATGTTGGCAATACTTCATGCACTTAAGAAATGGCGAACCTACCTAATGGGAAGACACTTCAAGGTAAAAATGGATCATGATAGCCTTAAGTACTTTTTAGAACAAAGATTATCCTCTGAGGAGCAACAAAAGTGGGTCACAAAGATGTTGGGTTATGACTTTGAAATCATCTACAAAAAAGGGAAGCAAAATGTGGTGGCAGATGCACTCTCAAGAAAGGATGAGGATGTGGAAGCATTGTTGTGCGCCATTTCTATTATCCAACCAGATTGGATAAACGAAGCAAGGGAGGAATGGAAGAATGACAAAGAAGTGTGGGCACTTATTCGAAAGTTACAACAAGATTCTAGTATGTCTGATACATTTCATTGGCAAAATGATTCGTTATGGTACAAAGATCACTTATACCTCTGTAAGAATTCCCAGCTAAAACAAAATATTCTTATGGAATTGCACACTTCTCCCTTAGGAGGGCACTTAGGATTTTTAAAAACTTACCACAGGGTTAAGAAGGAATTTTTTTGGGATGGCCGTAAATCAAATATTCAAAAGTTCGTGGTAGAATGTTTGGTTTGCCAACAAAATAAAGTTGAAACAATTAAGACACGAGGTCTATTACAACCTTTATCCATTCCAAACCAACGTTGGGAGGAGGTTTCAATGGATTTTATCACAGGTTTACCAAAGTATGAGGGAAAGAGTGTCATCATGGTGGTAGTTGACAGACTTACCAAGTATGCACACTTCTATGCATTATCACATCCATTTAAAGCCAGTACAGTTTCTACTGCATTTATCGAAACAATTCAAAAGCTACATGGAAACCCAAAGATTATTGTAAGTGACAGAAATGCCATTTTCACTGGAAACTTTTGGACAGAATTATTTTCTTGTCTTGGTACTCAGTTTGCTCATAGCTCATCTTATCATCCTCAATCTGATGGGCAAACTGAGATAGAAACAAATGTTTGGAAGGATATCTTCGTTGCTTTGTATCTGATAAACAGACACAATGGATCGAATGGTTGCCTTTGACTGAATGGTGGTATAACACTTCCTTCCATACAACAACAAAAATGACCCCATTTATGGCACTTTATGGGTATCAACCACCATCCATCACATCATATTTAAGAGAAAATTCTAAGGTTCAGGTAGTGGAACATCACATAGAACATCAAAAACAAGTCCTCCAACTCTTAAAGGATAACCTCGTGTTGGCACATAATAGAATGAAACAACAGGAAGATCAACATCGCAGTGAAAGAAGTTTTGATGTAGGTGATTGGGTATTCCTATGGCTACAACCATATAAGCAAATGTCCCTCAAGCAAGCTAAGAAGGATAATATATTATCACCAAAGTATTATGGTCCATACAAGGTGTTGCAAAAGATTGGTACTATGGCATACAAATTGGAGCTTCCTGTAACTTCTTGATTGCACCCAGTTTTCCATGTTTCATGTTTAAAGAAGGTTATAGGCGACAAGGTCCCAGTTCAAACAATATTTCCAAAACTTGACGAGGAAGGAAAAATTATATTGGAGCCGAAAGCAGTCACAGAAACAAGAACTCGACAGCAACGAAATCGATCAATTTCAGAGTATCTTATCAAGTGGAAGAACTTATTCGCTGAAGATTCCACATGGGAGGATGAAAATTTTATGCAGAAGTATCCAGAACTACTCAAGCGTTCAGGACAACTCTTTTTTGAAGGAGAGGGGCATGTTGGGTCCCTATAATACTAGTGATTACCCCATTACTATTGTAGTTATACCCCTTATTAATATTGTTGTGCCCCTATTGCCCCGATATTGTTATTACTATGCCCCATAGAATCCCTCTATTATTCTTTTTGTGGCTTTATATTATTATTGTTAGGTCGGCTGGATTATATTGTGACTCCTTAGACTCCTATATATAGAAAGGAGGTTTTATCATTTGTATCATCAAAGAATTGTTCATTTATGTAATGTAAAGGAGGTTTCCCCCTCGAAGAGGCTGAATTCTAAGGTGTTGATCTATCTTTTCTATCTTTTCTTGAGCTGGTTTCATAACAAAATCTCTGTACATATGTGTTTTATGTGTTATGATCTTGCATTGTTTATTTTTTGTGTTTTATAATTTGTATGGAGGTAATTTCTATACAGGATTAAAACCTACATTTGGTATTAGAGCTGTTTTGGCTTCAAGGGGATGCCTTTGTCGCAGAGGGGTTTCGCTCATGTTTGTGGTAGACCCTGTTTAGTGGGAGATCTGTGAGATTGATTATGGTGGTGAAAGAAGATGGTGAGCAGTGGAAAGATAGAGATCGAGAAATTTAATGGTCAGAGTTTTGAGTTGTGGAAACTCAAGATGGAGGATCTTTTGGTGGATAAAGATCAGTGGATAGCGGTAGATCCGGGTACTAAACCAATAGGAGTGTCTGATGAAGAAAGGAAGAAGTTGGATTGGAAGGCAAAGAGCACAATACGATTGTGTGTCTTAGATTCAGTATTACTGAATGTATTAGGGGAAGCTATAGCGAAGGCGTTATGGGACAGGTTAGGGACTTTGTACCAATCTAAGTCTCTGGTGAATAAACTGTTCCTGCGGAAAAAGTTGTATAACCTAAGGATGAAAGATGGAGACTCGGTGACATAGCATCTGAATGCATTTAATACTGTGGTAAGTCAGTTAGCATCTGTTGATATTAAAATTTCAGATGAAGATAATTGCATCAGTTTGTTGTGTTCTCTAACAGATTCGTGGGATAGTCTGATTATTGCAATAGGTATAAATGCAACTACCTTGCATTTTGATGAAATAGTCTCATCCTTGCTGACAGGCGAGATGAGACGGAAAAATATGGAGAGCCAAAATGGTCATGCCTTGTCTATACAACGACGGACCCAGAACATAAACAAAAATAAGTCATTGAGTGGGAGATCTAAATCTAAAGGGAGATCTAAATCTCCATAAAAACCTGTAAAGGTGGTGTGCTGGAAATGTGGAAAGGAAGGGCACTACGAAAGGGACTGTAAATCTAAAGCTCCTGACAAAGGAAATGGATTTGATGAGGCTCCTTCTGTAGAGGTGAAAACCACCTTAGATGAAGGTGGGGATGTGTACTTGGCTTCTTTAAGTACACATGTAGATCATGAGGCATGGTTGATTGATTCAAGTGCATCCTTTCACTTCACTGCCCATAGAGAGTGGTTATGTGAGTATGAGAAATATGATGGTGGTGATGTCTTCTTGGGGGATGATAGGAAGGCTAAAATCATTGGTCACAGAAAATTAAATTTGAAATTGCAAGGTGGAAGGGTTAGAATGCTTCCAAGTGTTCTACATATTCTTGCATTATCCAGAAATCTGATTTTTATTAGCAAGTTGGATGATGCAGTTGTAAAAATAGTGTTCGAGAAGGATACCTGCAAGATGGTTCAGGGAGCACTGGTATTGATGTGGGGAGATTGGATTGGAACTCTGTACAAGCTGCAAGGTAGCATTGTTATTGATGGGTGCAATAGTTCTCTAGTTCCCGAAAGTGGAGTAGAAAATCTAGTGGTCTCTGGAGAGAAGACCATGTTGTGGCATCAAAGGCTTGGACATATTGGAGGGAAGCGCCTTCGAATACTTCATGGTAAAGGTATGGCAGAAGGTATGAGTAATAGCTCTCTAGATTTTTATTTTTGTGAAAATTGTGTATACGGGAAGCAGAATTGGGTGAGTTTACCCTCTAGTAGTAAGAGGGTGAAACAAATATTAGAGCTTGTGCACAGCGATGTGTTTGGACCTATGAAGTTTTCATCATTGGGCAAGTCTGTGTACTATGTATCATTTATAGAGGAATTCTCCAGGAATACATGGATATATTTCCTTAAGAAGAAATCTGAAGTCTTTGACAGGTTTAAATAATTTAAGGTTGTCGTGGAAAATCAGACAAAGAAGAAGATAAAGGTGTTGAGGACAAATAATGGTGGAGAGTTTTGAAGCAAGGAATTTGAAGAATTTTGTAAGAAGTGTGGTATATCACGGCAAAGAACTACTCCATATACACCTCAGCAAAATGGAGTTGCAGAAAGAATGAACAAGACGTTGATGGAAAGGACAAGAAGCATGCTCAGTGGTGCCAGGTTAGGACAGGAATTTTGGGCAGAGGTGGTGGATACTGCATGTTAGCTGGTCAACAGGTCACCTTCATCAGCGTTAGAGGATAAGACTCCACAAGAGGTATGGACTGGTAAGAAACCCCCTCTTTCACATCTGAGGGTATTTGGATGTGACGCATATGTACATGTTCCAAAGGAGAAATGAACCAAGTTGGATAGTAAATCTGAAAAGTGCATCTATATTGCGTATAAGGATGGTTTAAAGGGTTATAAGCTTTGGAACATAGTCACACAGAAGGTTGTGTATAGCCGAGATGTGGTGTTCATAGAGGTGAAAGATGTTATTAAACATGAAGTCCAATGAAAGGAACCTAAGAAGATAGAGTTTGAGCTAAATGAGGAAGAATCACACTCTACAGCAGAGGAGGAATCAGAATATAAAGAGCCACAAACTCTGGCTATGAGAAGATCAGTTTGAGAAAGAAGGCGGCCTGAAAGGTATATTCCATCTGATTTATATTCAAATTTTTCTTTATCTATTACTGATGATGATCCCAGAACTGTGAAGGAAGCAGTAGATTCAGAGGATGAAAAACTTTGGAAAGAGGCCATGGTTGATGAAATGGCATCTTTGCACAAAAATGAGGCTTGGGATCTGGTGGAGTTGTTGGCTGGAAGGAAACCCATTGGAAACAAATGGGTGCTCAAAAATAAGACAAATGCAGAAGGAAAAGTGGAGAAATACAAAGCTCAGTTGGTAGAAAAAGGTTATTCCCAGGTGTCGGGAATTAATTTTGGTGATATTTTTTCTCCTGTTGCCAAGGTAACTTCTATTAAATTACTTTTATCTATTGTCGCTACCTTTTATTTTGAGGTAGAATAGATGGATGTGAAGACAACATTTCTTCACAAGGATCTGGAAGAGGAAATCTACATGAAGCAACCTGAAGGCTTTGTAGCGAAGGGTAAGAAAGAACTGGTATGCAAGTTAAAGAAGTCTCTGTATGGGTTAAAACAGTCACCAAGGATGTGGTATCAAAAATTTGATATGTTTATATGGGGACATGGCTTCACTAGAAGCAAAGAAGATCACTATGTCTATTTTAAATTAACTGGTGACCATGTTATTTATCTAGTCTTGTATGTGGATGATATGTTGCTGGTTGGAAATGACAAAGAAATTATCTAGGATTTGAAGACCCAATTGTCCTCCAAATTTGACATGAAATATCATGGTGCTACAAACTATATTTTGGGCATGGAAGTTAAAAGAGATCAAGTAAAGAGGAATCTTTGGTTAAACCAGAGGAAGTATGTCGAGACAATACTGTAGAGGTTTAATATGCAAGATAGTAAACCGGTGAAGGTTCCTATTCCTGTAGGTGTGAGGATATCTGCTAAACAGTGTCCAAGACACAAGAAGAGGAAGAGGACATGTCCCATGTTCCATATGCAAGTGCAGTCGGTAGCCTGATATATGCAATGGTCTGTACTAGACCAGACATTGCACATGTAGTGGGCGTATTGAGTACGTTTATGTCAAAACCAGGAGAGGAGCATTGGACAACAGTGAAGCAGGTTTTCAGGTATCTGTGTTGCACTAGTGATTATTGTTTTTGCTACCAAGGAAGACCAAGATTGGACAGAGTGTTGGATATTTGTGGCTTTGTTGATGCAGACTAGGCTGGAGATCTGGAACAGAGAAGATCTACAAGTGGGTATGTGTTTAACCTATTTGGAGGTGTAGTCAGTTGGATGACTAAGAAACAATCTGTAGCGGCACTATCAACTAGAGAGGCAGAATACATGGCACCCACTCATGCAAGGAAGGAAGTAGTTTGGTTGCGGAGATTGTGTCCAAGTATCAGGTTAGTACAAGGAGCTATAAGGATAGACTATGACAGCCAAAATGCAATTATTTTGGCAAAGAACCTGGAAGATCATTGAAATACAAATCACATTGATGTTCAGTATCACTTTGTAATGGATATGATAGAAGACAAAAAGGTGTTGTTGGTAAAGTTGGACACTTTGAAGAATATTGTAGATCCATTAACAAAATCTATGAGCTTTGAGAAGTTCCCTTGGTGTAGAGAGACAATGGGCATTTCAGGGCTAGAAAAATGACTAAGCTCTCTTGTGCCCCCCTGTGGAAAGAAATAAACAAGTGGGAGAATGTTGGGTTGTGTTATATTATTTCCACATAGTTAACAGGGGGTTTGAAGGTCATCCGTAACCCCACTTTAGGGATCCAGGGCAGCGCCCTGGAAAATTTCGGTTTTGGACTCTATGTTAGGTTGGGCGGATCCACCTATGGTTTTGTGCATGGTTTTCGCACAAGTTTTCTTTTTGGACGTGATGGTTTTCAGCCCATGGTATTGGATGCCATGGTTTTTGGTCCATGGTATTGGACGTGATGGTTTTCAGTCCATGGTATTGGATGCTTCGGCATGTATAAAATGTATTGTAACATGGAAAGGAACATAATGAAAAATCAAGCTGGTAGTCCCGGTTTTGGGATCCAGGGGAAAATATATGTGTATATGTGTTTTATGCGCTATGATCTCGCATTGTTTATTTTTTGTGTTTTAGAATTTATATGTAGGTAATTTATGTATAATTAGAACCTACACTAATTAGACCTCGGACCATTTGGTGTAAGAGTCCCAGCAGTGGGTCGTACCATAATTCCTTGATTGCGATTTCGCACGGAGGCAAGTAGGACGTCTTTGTCAGTATGAAGGGTGTGACAGCTGGGGCGAGTCAAGGAAGGTGCATGAGAGGTTCAAACACATGGGGAGTGAGGTGAGTGCACCTCTTGGAAGCGTGGGAGCATCCGAGCACTCATAATTATAAGAGGAATCCAAAACAGAGAAGGAGGGAAATGTGGACCATCAAGCTAAATAGGGAGCAAATCTGTTAAAACAGAGTAATTGATGGACGTAATTAAATATTAATTTAATCTGCCATGTATTCACATATATCCATATAACGAGATGTAGAGAAAATTAAAGGGTTTGTTGAGTCATTATGGGAAGAAATCGTGCATATTAAATGATACATGAATATTGTAATCTCTTATAAAGGGAGAGTATGTGTGTGTGATACAGATATAAAGGAATAGACAAAAAACTATGTAAGCATAGAGTATTCATGATGTAGTCCAGACGAGAACGGTTTCTAAGGCTGAAATGCCTTAGGATGTAGTCATACTGTGCATAACGAATAGATACGTGTTGTGTTGATTTCCGTGTGTGTTATTGTAATAATGCCCTTTCTGAGTTATCTTTGTATATGTGAAGATGGCTTGAATCCAGTGTTAGTATATTGTTGATTGACCATCCATCACTTAAAGGATCGATGGCGATCCAATAATAAACCCAAGATGTCATGTGTTAAATGGAGTATGGCAGAGAACTATTTTTAACGCAGAAATCTACCGAAGGTGAGAGAGATTAAGTTAAGGAGGAAGCAGGCGAGAATGCACAGGAGGCGTCGGATCTTATAAATCAACGATCCAAATCATGTTACATGGGGCAGAACCTTTATATCGCATTGGTAAAAGTCCCTTGGGTGATATTAGAACTGGTCCTTAAAGAAATTCGATTGCGATTATGCGATGAAGCGACAACCGTCAAATCGGAGCCAGGATTGACGGTTGCGATGTAATCGCTTATCGCAAATCAGAGATCAAGGGGTGGCAGGCGGAGGAACTTTGATGTACCAATATGTGATTTAGTGCTGATCGTCATATTCAAATGAGTAATGGATGGCGGAGATCAGCCGATCAGAGATTAGTGAAGGAAATGGAAAGCATTGTGTAAAGGATTGGGAGTTTTGTCCTGCTGATATTTATGAACATGGGTGTAATGTATTTGAAGTTCAACCTTAAGCACTCAAATGGGTTTCCCTTGTAATCTTATAATTCCTATGTATTGCATTAAAATGGTGTGGTCCCCATTTTTGAAGCTAAATGCAATGTTAACACTGCCGATAGTGTAGTAGGCTCCAATAAGCTGAAATGGTTCTGATTTAAAGGCTAAGGCCTAAATAAAGTCTTTCGATAGGTTTTGTGGGCCCATAACCCACAAGCCTTAGGATTGAATCTTAACATGAAAGGGGAAATTGGCTATACCCCAAAATCTCCTTTAATCATTTGGTATCAGAGTAGGGAAAGGTTAAAGGAATGTTTTCTTGCAAGAGTGAAGAAGAGTGCAAGCAGAAGGAGAAGAGGTACAATTGATAAAGTTGGAGAGTTATGGTCCTACTTTTGTACAATGAATAGGAGTGGAAGGTGAGAAGACTTGCAGTAACGTAGAGCAAGGTGTGCTTAATTGGTTCTAGAGGAGAGAACAAGAAGGATACCGAAAGACTAAGCTCAGAGGAGAAAGCTTGGTGAGGTATCATTTAGTAGAGGAAGAATATTACCATAGAGGTTTGGTTGCAGATCATAGAAAATTATAAAGGTAATTACACATGAAGAATTTCTAAGGATAAAGAGAAGCATATGACTAGGAGGTCATAATTTTTTGTGATTCGTGAGTCTGATGGAGGAGCATGTGAGCACTTATAATTAAAAGAGGAATCCAAAGTAGAGAAGGAGGAGGATGTGTACCATGAAGCTAAATAGGGGACAAATCTGTTAAAATAGAGCAATTGATGGACTTAGTTAAATATTAATATAATATTCCATGTATTCATATATATCCATATAGAGAGTTGTGAGAGAATTAAAGGATTTTTTGAGTCATTATGGGAAGAAATTGTGCATCTTAAATGATCCACAACTATTGTAATCTCTTATAAAAAGAGAGTCTGTGTGTGTGATAGAGATATGCAGGAATAGACAGAAAACTATGTAAGCATAGAGTATTCATGACGTAGTCCAGAGGAGACCTGTTTCTAAGGCTGAAATGCCTTAGGATGTACTCATAATGTGTATAATGAATAGATACGTGTTGTGTTGATTTCCGTGTGTGTTACTGTAATAATACCTTTTTTGAGTTATTTTTGTATATGCGAAGATGGCTTGAATCCAGTGTTAGCAAATTATTGATCGACCATCCATCACTTAAAGGATTGATGGCAATCCAATAATAAACCAAAGATGTCATGTGTTAAACAGAGTATGGGAGATAACTATGTTTTAATGTAGAAATCTACCAAACGCAAGCGAGATTAAGTTAAGGAGGAAGCAGGCGAGAATGCACAGGAGCCGTTGGATCATATAAATCAATGATCCAGATCAAGTCACATGGAGTAGAACCTTTATATCACATTGGCGAAAGTTCATTGGGTGATATCAGAACCGGTCCTTAAAGAAATGGGATTGTGATTCTGAAATGAAGCGACAACTGTCAGATCAGAGCCAGGATTGATGGATGTGATTTAATCACTTATTTCAAATCAGAGAGATCAAGGGCTGGTAGATGGAGGACCTCTGATGTGCCGATATGCGTTTTAGTGCTGACTGTCAAATTTGAAGGAGTAATGGATGACGGAGATCAGCCGATCAGAGCTCAGTGAAAGAAATGGAAAGCATTGTTTAAAGGATTGGGAGTGCAGACCTGTTGATATTTATGAATGTGGGTGTAATGTATTTGAAGTCCGACATCAAGCATTCGGATGGGTTTCCCATGTAGTCTTGTAATTCCTATGTATTGTGTTAAAGTGGTGTGGTCCCAATTTTTGAAGCTAAATGCAATGTTAACACTGTCGATAGTGTAGTAGGCTCTGGTAAGCTCAAATGGTTCTGATTTGAAGCCTAAGGCCTAAATAAATGCTTTTGATAGGTTTTGTGGGCCCATAACCCATAGGACTTAAGATTAAATTTTAACATGAAAGGGGTAATTGGCTATACCCAAAAATCTCCTTTCATCATAATAGTACTCGGCTTAGAAGGGAACACGCAAGCAAAGATGCATCACTGGCTAGAAAGCAAGATAGTGAGGAATCCAAAGTGATGTTCAAACCAACATCACATCTACAACGAGATTCATACAATTGCATACAAAAGAGTTCATACACAAATGTGTAAGTTAAATAAAATACATCACTACAACAAACATAATAGTCTAACTACAATAACAAGATATGTATGAAAACATTTTGGCTCAGTTATATTAAGAAGTGTAAGTTCCAGTCATATAATACATCCATGTACACTCGCTAGTTCCAGTAGTGGAACATTACATCCACAGTTGCCTGCTCCACCAAAGAGATATACTAGATTTATGCAGTGGAGAAGCCAAGGCGCATTCTAATATTGTCCAAGCTTTCAGTAAGATAGTCCTATTGAAGATTGGCTGACCAAAAGCCTTTACAAAGAGTTATGAGGGACTATTTATAGCAAAGGGTGGGGTGACCCCTGACATTCCCCTTTGTGACAGTTCATCTACCCTCATGACTCTTCATCTACTCTATCGTTGTTACATCCAACTATTAACACTTGAACTTAGACTTGACAAGACGTTACATTACAATGCACATGTACCCATGTGAGACAAAATTGGCTTGACCAAGCGATGCAAGACATCACTATGACTCAAACAACCATGAGAAGTCTAACTCTTCGACATCGTCTCGATGATCAACAATAGCGAACTAATGCCAAGATCGGTAGTCTTTGATGGTGTCCATGTACTCCAAGGCAACATCTTTATGGAACCAAACTCTTGTCTCCATAGCATCTTGTTGCACTATTTGGGCTCCTCTGTCCAACTCATCTAAAAGCATGCGCATCATTGTCCTCAGTGCACCCAGACCAACGACATACTTTTGCATGATGTTTGCACTGATTGGCAAGTCTGAGCTAGTGGCTATGCGCATCAAATCATCAAAGTATGAGTCAAGCTCTAGTTGAACCTGTTCCTTTGTCTTCGCCTTGGTGAGAGTCCAAATAGATGGGATCACATGTGCGCACACGACAACATCCATACTCATGAATACATGTGCATGGGAATCATGTAGACTAGTGATGAGCTATGGGAGCTCTTCATAGTCCTGGATCTAACTTCGGATACATGCCTTCATCTCGACTGCTCTAGGAATCATCATCTTAGGCAGGTTAAATGGGCCTCCCTTATATCTCATTCTCCATGTTTGCATGTACTCCACAATAGCATGCACATTAGACAAGATATATGCTCTTCTAGCACATCGTCACTGCCTTCCGTTGAGATGGACGACTGCCTATGCATGGTACCAAAATTGGAATATAATGCCCACATGAATTTTTCAAGGGACAACACTTCATGCAATATTTCCTTCTTCAACTCTGCTCAGGTGGATGTTGTAACTACTTCTCCTCACTTCTTGGTTGTCTGTAGTTCCTTCGCCATTCGCTCATGCTCAGCTATCAGAAAATGAACACTCAGGCTAGTGGCTTTGGCATAAGCTCTGGTAGCATGAACCAATGCTACTAGATGTTTGTGTATGTTACACACAATCACTCATTCCTCATACTTTGCAAGAGATGTGTGATCTTCTGATGTACACACTCTGTGAGATTGCATAACTCTATGTTGAGACTCATCGAATGAGATGTTGTGCATCTCTTCTTCTGGCTGATCTCCAAGGATCCTAGTGTCTCCTTAGTCACATAGGGCTTTCTCATCTTCTGGATGCAATGAACTTGGTGGGTCGACCTCTTGGTGGCGAGGCATGAGGTTGGTGTCTTTCTCTAATTCTTGCCACTCCATATCCATATCCATTTTTTCAAGTGCTCACTTTATCTTGTGAGCGAAGTCCTGCTCTTGCAATGGCCCAACATGTTTTCCTGATGCCAATTGTTCTGATGTGTCCACTACATGTATGGGCATTGTTTTATCCATCTCCACAAGATGTACCCCCTGATGTACCTATTCTTTTTGTGCTTCCTTCTCCTGTATGCGCAGTTCCTGTTCCTTCCAGAGTTTATCCTTCAAGTCATGCAACTCCTTCTATGTTTCCTCCATTCTCCATTTCTCTCTCTACCTTTGTGATTTTCGATTATCGTGATGTTTCCTCTTTGCCTCTATATCCATAGGTTCTTTCTCCATATGTGGATCTACTCGGAACTTGTAGCTTTGCTCTTCCCCCATGCGACTGACAATATTCCTCTTCCCCTTGTCGCACACTGGAATGTTCATCTTTTTTGTTGTTGCTACTTCTGGTGCTCTCTGGGATACGGCTACATGTTTCTTCACTAACCATTTCGCAATAAAGCCAACTGGTTCATTGTGTTTGGAGGAGTTGTAACAATATCTCCATGGGTCCTCTTCTGCCCAATGACATGCCCCGTGGATGCAGTTGAACTGTACGCTCGTGCAATGATCTTTCACAAGACAATGTGGGTCATACGGATTGTAACTTCAAAGGTCGAATGAATAATTCTTCATCTGCACTACTTGGACATCTGCATGCTTTAAACGTTAGATCTTATATAACCCAATGCGCAGTGAAAGAGCGGGCCAAGGTGCCTTCTTCTTCGGGTGTAGCCTAGATGTCAATCCTACCGATATGTGATATGGTACTTCCTGCATGACACATATGTTCAAGGAGAACTTGAGTAGAACATGCAGAGGCTTCTCCATGTTGTACATCTGCATGAAGGTGTCGGACGGTGAGGCATACCAATCAACAATGTCTATTAGGCCTCCATTGATGCCTTTCACATGTAGGGTGGATCCTGTTCAAATATCATCTTGTAAACAATGGTGACAAAATGATCTGATCGTTGTGTGATAAATCCTCTGAAGCTGCATTCCGATAACATCTTACAATAAGTGTTCATGGATTTCTTCATCAGTGTCCATGCCCACTTCAAGTCTGGGAACTCTTGTTGGGCACAGATTGCATCCAAGATGGAGGCAAACATGTAGATTTCTTCATGCATACCTTTCGATGGCTATCGAGCCCTTGTTACCTATTCCTTTAGTTGATGAGCGAACATGGTGGACCAGTTACATGCTTTGCCCTCTCTGGCCAATTGTTCAAATGCGATCATCGAACTTTGTGGGAAGGTTTTTGTACTTTCTTGGCCACACAGTTGGCATGAAAAGATGATCATGTATTGATATGCCTTCCACAATATCTTTGTCTTGTAGACCTAGTTGGGTGTCATCCTAAATTTAGCCAACTCCTTCACCAAGTTCTTGGAAATGCCTCTAGAGTTGTCATTGTTGTTAGTTAAGGTGAAGGGGGTCTCCATGATGGTCATGGGCTTTGAAATGAGATACATATCATCATAATCCTATACCCTAAAGGTATAAACTTCCATCCCATTAACAATGCTCAATGTCATCATCTCGAGATTAGTGTGCAAGATGATCTGTTATGAAACCAACTAACAAAAAGATAGAAAATATAGATCAACACCTTAGAGTTCAGCCTCTTCAAGGGTAAACATCCTTTACATTACACAAATGAATAATTCTTGGATGATTCAAATGACAAAACCTCCTTTCTATATATACGAGTCTAAGGGGTCACAATATAACCAAGCCGACCTAACAATAATAATATAAATGCACAAAAATAACAATAGAGGGATTCTATGGGTCATAATAATAATAATATGGGGACAATAGGGGCACAACAATAACAATAAGGGATACAAAAAAGATAATAATGGGGGAATTGATAGTATTATAGGGACCTAAAATCCCCCTCTCCTTCAAAAAGGTGTTGTCCTCAATGCTTGAGTAGTTGTGGATGCTTCTGTATAAAATTCTCATCATTCCATGTGGAATCTTCAATGGGTAAGTTCTTCCACTTGATGAGATACTCTCAAATTGATCAATTTCGTAGCTGTCGAGTTCTTGTCTCTTTGATTGATTCAAGTTCCAATATGATTTTTCCTTCCTCTTCAAGTTCTAGCAATTTTTTTTAACTGGAAGCTTGTCACCTATAACCTTCTTTAAGCATGAAACATGGGAAACTGGGTGCATTGGGGAAGCTACAGGAAGCTCCAATTTTTATGCCATAGTACCTACCTTTTGCAACACCTTGTATGGACCATAATACTTTGGTGATAACTTACTATCCTTCTTAGCTTCCTTGAGGGACATTTGTTTATATGGTTGTAGCCTTAGCTTCCTTCCAAACATTTGTTTACTATCTCAGTTTTCACATCAGATTGAGGATGATAAGATGAGATATGAGCTGACTGAGTACGAAGACAAGAAAATAATTATGTCCAAAAATTTCCAGTGAAAATGGGATCTCTGTCACTTAAAATAAACTTTGGGTTTCCATGTAGCTTTTGAATTGTTTCCATAAATGCAGTAGAAAATGTACTCGCTTTTAATGGATGAGATAATGCACAAAAGTGTGCATACTTGGTAAATCTATCAACTACCACCATGATAACACTCTTTCCTTCAGACTTGGGTAAACCTATGATAAAATCCATTTAAACCTCCTCCCAACGTTGGCTTGGAATGGTTAAATGTTGTAATATTCATGGGGTTTTAATTGTTTCAACTTTATTTTGTTGGCAAACCAAACATTCTGCCACAAACTTTTGAATATTTGATTTAAGGCCATACCAAAAAAAATCCTTCTTAAACCCATGGTAGGTTTTTAGAAATCCTGAGTTCCCTCCTAAGGTAGAGTTGTGCAATTCCCTAAGAATAGTTTTTTTGAGTTTGGAATTCTTACATAGGTATAACCAATCCTTGTACCATAACGAAACATTTTTCCAACTAAATGTATTAGATGTACTAGGATCTTGTTGTATCTTTTGAATCAGTGCCCACACTTGCTCATCATTCTTCCATTCATCCCTTGATTCATTTATCCAATCTGGTTGGATAATAGAAATGGCGCAAAGATATGATTCCACATCCTCATCCTTTCTTGAGAGTGCATCTGCCAAAACATTTTGCTTCCCTTTCTCTAGATTATTTCAAAGTCATAACCCAAAATCATTGTGACTCATTTTTGTTTTTCTTCTGAAGATAATCGTTTTTCTAAAAATTATTTAAGACTATCATGGTCTGCTTTTATCTTGAAGTGTCTTCCCATTAGGTAGGGTCACCATTTCTTAAGTGCATGTAGTATTGCCAACATTTCCTTCTCATAAATAGCTTTGTGTAAATACTTTTCTTTGATTGGACGACTTTCAAAAGCAATGAGTCTTTCTTCTTGCATTAAAACAACACTAATTCCATTTCCCAAGGCATCAAATTCCATAATAATGGTTTTTTTGAAGTCTGGCGTAGCTAAGACTGGTGCTTGGCACATTGCCTCTTTATGATGTTCAAACTCCTTCATTGCTTTTGGAGTCCATGAAAATGCATCTTTCTTCAATAATGTTGTTAGAGGTGCTACTATTCTCCCATAATTCTTAAGAAACTTGCGGTAATACCCTGTCAACTCGATAAATCCTCGCAGATGCTTTATGGATGTGGGGATTTTCCATTCCTTAATGGTTCTAATTTTGCTAGGGTCTACCTTAACACCTTCATGAGTTAAAATATGATGCAGATAGTCCACCACTTGTACTCCAATGAAACATTTGGACATTTTTGCATATAATTGTTTATCCTCCAATGGTTTGAGCACCATGTCAACATGTTGGACATGATCCTTCCAAGACTTGTTGTAGATTAGTATATCATCAAAAAATACTAATACAAATTTTCTAAGGATTTGAAAATGGAATTCATCAAACCTTGAAATGTAGAAGGTGCATTAGTAAGGCCAAAAGGCATGACTCAAAATTCATAATGACCCTCAAGAGTTCTAAATGTTGTTTCTAGAATGTTTTCAGTCTTCATTTTGATTTGATGATATCATGAACGGAGATCCAACTTGGTGAATTAAATTGATCCATGCAATTCATCCAATAATTCACCAATGACAGGAATGGGAAATTTATCTTTAATAGTGAGCTTGTTGAGCTCCCTATAATCTGGACACATGTGCCATGATCCATCCTTCTTGTGAACCAACACTACTAGAGTAGAGAAAGAACTTTGACTAGGTTAAATTATACTAGCCTCTAGCATTTCTGCAACCATACGTTCAATTTCGCTCTTTTAGACATAGGGATATCTATAAGGACTGATGTTTGGAGGAAAACTTCTTGGAATCAAATTAATAGCATGATCATGATCATGAATAGGTGGGAGGCCCTTGGGAGTCCCAAATACCTTGGAATGAATATCCAGGACTTTTTGGAGATATGGAGAAATGGATGATTTCGATGTGGGAACCTGTAGTGAACATAATTGTGCAATTATGCCTCGTTGTTCTTTCTTTAGAATCTTTGCCAGTCTATTCACTACCTCCTCTTTTGGATTGTAACTTCACACCCACCTCTATTACACTGATTTTCTCCCATCTTCCTTCTTCTATGCCTATACTTGACACTTTTACTGGTACCACATATTTTAGTCGGTCAGACCCACACGCTCCTCTAGATCCTCTGACTTATTCACCCCCAAATTCCCTTCTATTCCCTAATTCCTTCCTAAATCCTGACCCTCTCTCCTTGCCGATATCCCTATACCGAAGGTTTTCCAGGTTGTTCAAATTGGCTCACTATATGTCTCTTTTACTGTGGCATCTCCTCATATTGCCACCCCATCTCCCCCTGCCAGCTAATCTATCATTTGTGCGACTCCTTCTCACCATGAAGCAACTAGGGTTTTCCCAATCACGCATCGTCACTTCAACTTTGAATTTGTATCACGCTCCCATATGCTAAGGGTTTCAAGGGCATTGTCTCAAGAAGATGAGTTGTTTCTACCTAGGGAGGCCTTTTTGCTCGCTCAAGATGGTAGCCATAAAAGAGGACCTAGGAACACCAAATGCCCCAAAGTAAAGGATAAAAATCGGGCTATGGTCTTTAGAGAGGGTATTAGATCAGATGATATCATCGACCCAAAAGGAACGGTTTTGGAGTTACATTGTCTCTCATCTACAGAATGGGCATAGAAAATATGGGTACATACTGTTGATGCCCTCCCCTTGGTATGCATTGTAAAAAAGGGATGGTTCGCCCTTCGTTTCACTCAGAATGAACATGCCAGCTGGGTCCTAAGATGTTTATGGAACATACAAATACCTCCTATATTACTGATTCATTGGTCTCCTTTATTTCACTTGGAACATGAAAAATTGGGTGTTGGCCCTCTATGGGTCTGTCTTCTAGGCTTGTCACTCTATCTATGGATTGAGGATGTATTCGATCTAATCTGGGGATCATCTTTGACAATACTTGGAATATGACAGATCTTAGCTAGAATCTTGTAGGATGAACTATGCACAAATGTTGGTTTTTACGGAAACCCAAGAGGGTATACTGCAGAACCTAATCCTAAACTACATGTATTTTGTTTGAAATCAAATTCTTGAGTGAAAGGGAGTTCCCTTTCGATGTTTCTAGTGTCATCAGGTTGCCCATCTATACAAACAATTCCATCTTCTCCTACAATGGCAACAAGAATCTAGAGAACCACCTTCATCGACTCCCTCTTTGGATCCTCATACTTTGGCTCGAGAGGCCTCCAATACTCTCGATGGCTTGACATAGATGGAGGTTACTCACTTTTTTGTCGATGGGAGGCAAATAGTTGGTGTGGGTTTGAGGCCTCTTCCGCTCCCCCTCCTCTTACTTCTTGCATTGATTCAGATAACTTTGTTCCTTTTTCATCCATTGTCACTTGCTTGGGAACTCTCACTCCTATGCTCCATATGAGGGCCTTATCCTATCCAACGATATCCCTCCCGACGTACTCCCTGATTCCATCCCCTACCCTTCTTCCTCAGAGCTGTTGCCCCTCTCCTTCCTATATGGGACATTGATCTTCTTCGATACTGAACTCGCCCATTCTCATGGGCATTTTTCCTCACTAGCCATGGCACTAGTTTGGGCCCTCTATTCCCATCAAAATTTCTGAAAATCACTCGTGTTTGCAAGTCACGTATGGAAAAGGCTATGAACCAAGCTAAGCTAGACATTGTCGTTGGCTGACAATTATCTCTTGAAGGGGTCCTTAGAGCAGCCAATTCCCCATCATCGGTTCCTCCATGAAGTGGTTATCATTGAACTGTTAAGGGTTAGCTAGCTCCTCAAAAAATATAGCCCTTAAACATATGATTTTATCATAATGCCTCGATATTATTTTTCTACAGGAAACCTTGGGACCCTGTATGGAGGTTGAGCACACATTGTCTACATTATTCAAGGGTTGCATTTTTCATGTCATTAGCGTGCAAGGCCATTCTAGGAGTGGCTCTCTTGGTTACAACTCCAAAACTGTAAAATTATCCAACATCTAGGGTCACCTTAACTACCTTGCAGGCGATATATTCTCCAACGAACTCAGTGTACCACTTAGGATTTTAAACATATATTGAACATGTCATAAGAATGCTATCTTTTCAAATACATTGATGAATCATCCTTTCATGACCTCAAACAATCTCATTACCACGGGTGATTTAAACTTCTCCCTAGGTAGCACAGAATGTTGGGGCCCTCGTGCACATGAGGACTCTCTATTGAATTTTTTTTTCAACTTATTGACTCACAGAATCTCATTGACGTTGAGATGGAAAAATGCCTCCCCATGTGGGTAGACCATCACATTGGCGACAATGAAATTTCTCAAAAAATAGATCATTTAATGATCAAGGAATCCATCCGAGAACATTCAAGAAATGGGTCAGCCTAGGTGGCCAATATCACCACAATCCCATTTACCTCCAAATGGTTGCACACTTCGACAAGTGTAGAGATAAATTTAGTTCAACATGGCTCAAGGAGGTGGAATTTCGAAGCATAATGAATGATAACTGGAGGAAGTGTGATCCTATGGATCAAGCATCGGTGGCCTCAAATTTCAATTAGAACATGTGCAATATGAAAAGGAAAATCCTCGAATGGGTGAAATAGAAATGATAGATTGATGAGTAAGTGATTAAGAAGATGTAATCTAAACTAGATAAGGTGGAACAACCTAGGGGGGATATCTATCTCATTATTCCAATCTCCACCTTATTCAACTTGAAAGAGAGCACAAACGACTGTTGGAAACTAGGGAACAAAGTTTGAGACTAAAGAGCAGAGCTATCTAGTTACAGGCTATGGACCCTAATACAATTTTTTTTCATCAATTCACAAAGGCCAGGAGAGCTTACAATACCATTTGGTCCTTAAAAGATGATGTTGGAAAATTTTCTTCAAATTTTAAGGATTTAGCCAGACTAGGAGTGTAGCACTTAAAATACTTTTACTCTGCAACTTGACACGCCTCTCCAAGGGAACTCATGCTATCGATGTAGGTCTTTCTCGATTTTTCCTCTGATGTGGATAATGATCAATTACAACATCCTATATCACCTATGGGATTGGAATTTGTATTACACTAGTTAAAAAAGGATAAGAGTGTTTGACTTGACGGATGAACAATCAAATTCTTCCTCAATGTTCATGATCTTATTGGTCATGATCTCCTAAACGTTATTGAGAAAAGTCTCTCTTCGGGTTAGATGTACTCACAGAGGATTCACTCAATAAACCTCTGACATATCACCTGTGTTCGTGGCATATTAAACAATACCTTTAATTTGACTACACATGGAAAATCCCTATAAAAATCACATTATTTAACCCCCTACCAATATGAGTCCAATACAACTTCCCAATTTAAAAACCCCTACTTTCACTAGATATTGTAGGTGTCCATTTTTTCATTAACATTTTTTATAGCCCTTTATATTATTTCTTTAAATTTGAGCTCCATTTTTTATATTTTCCGATATAAAAACCCTTTACCGCCTATATATCCTCCAATATACTATGTCATTTTTCCTCAATGTATATCCCCCAATATGAACCCACATGGCATGATATCACTCCCCCAGTGAAGCCCTCGTGGATGTACCATGCCTTCAACTCAACTGTCATAGCTTTGATACCAAAATTCAATACCCCTTCCTTGTTCGTTAACCATCAATCAATCTCCCTTTGCAATTTCATCTACAAGATCATTTCCAAAATCATTCCGAGTAGGCTCTGCCCTATATTCTCTCACCATATATCCTCGGGGGAATTTTATTTCCTTGAAGATCGTCAAATCCATAAAGATATTAGCATTTATCAAGAGGGGCTTCACGACATTAAAACCATGAGACTAAAAGTCATGATTCTAAAAATTAATCTCTACAAAGATTTTGACAGAGTCAAATGGCTCTATATCACATTGATTCTCACCCATCCGTGCTTCAAAAACTACTTTATCAAGTGCACCATGTGTTGTATCACATCTACCTCTTTTGTAGTATTAATCAATGGCATTGCATCAAATTTCCTCCATGCAGAGAGAGGTATTGGACACGGTTGTCCATTGTCTCCCCTTTTATTTTTGCAAATTGTTGAAGGACTAAGCAAACTGGTCCACAGATCGATCTCCCATCGTACTCTCAAAGGAAGTCACATTGGAAATAGAAAAACCTTCTCACACCCTTTGTTTATGATGATGTTCATATCTTTTTTGATGGATCATGCAGTGACATCAATCAATTAAAATTGATCCCCCATATTTTATGTGCTGCTAGAGGTATGTTCACAAATCAACATAAATCTACTATTACATCCTGTAACTATTCAATGTTGTAAATTACACATGCTCATCAATTTCTTCCTTTTACATCTATTCCCCTTGAGGAGGGGATAGTATATCTTGGATTTCAGTTGAATCCAAATGACTATTTGATGCAAATCTTGATGGGGTTGGTAGACAAAATAGAGAAGTAAATCAAATCGTGGTGTCATAAGTGGTTGTCTAGCGCCGACAGGCTTGTCTTGATGAAATATGTCATTGAAGCCACTCCTGTCCTCTGGATGGCTCTGTTGTGGATCCCTAAGGCGATACTCAATCTCATTCATATGACCTACTATGGATATCTCTCACAAGGGGAAAATGAAGGGCGTACTTTTTCTTGGGCGAGATGGGACAAAATTCATCTCCCCAAATCTTGGGAGGTTGGGGCTTAAAAGATCTCTTCTCCTTCTTTGAAGCTCTGGTAGCCAAGTTTTTATAGAGACTACTTAGCACACACAATCTATACACTCATTATCCATCTCAGATTGGATTCAGCTACCAAATAAACAACATTCAAATATAGAGTTCAGGCTTCTGTGATCCATATCAAGTTAAGAAAGATTCTTCGGCAAAAATCACATGGACAAATGATATTCCATGTGATTTTTGCCGAAGAATCTTTCTTAACATTCAAATATATCTACCATCTGGAAAATTGTCCTAAAGTCTTTCCCTATCATCACATACGGTCTGGCATGGAGAGTTGAATACGGGAATCATGTAAGGATTGGCATCGACTCCTGATCTGGATGTGGGAACAATCATATTCTCCCCCCTAATCTGGTAACCTATCTTATGTCTCATAGGATCAAATATTTGTATCAGATTGGGGATCTGAAGCGATATTATATATGGGCGAAACATTTGCGCACTACTGCGGGCCTCCAAATCCCTATACATTAGGACTATACTTTGGGAAACTATATCTAGGCTTTGTGATCCACTCACATTCCTTTAATCGACCACAAGGACAAATTGTTATAGGCTCCTTCAAAATAGGGATTGTATACACCAAAATATGGTTGTCAATTTACGATCACCTCAAAAAAACCATATCATACCTACTGGTGGTGGAAACACTTTTGTAATCAAAAGGGCCAGTAAAATCCAAGTTGTTATTTTTGTGTATACTAGAAAATAAACTTCCTACAGGTGAAAATCTGAAACATCAATCTTATTATGGACCCACCTGGTGTGCCATATTCATCGAATCAAAGGAAACAACATATCATCTCTTTCTCCATTGTTAGGTTACAAAATAAGTTTGGATTACCCTAAGTAAGGGACTGAACATTTCTTAAAATTGGCAAGGAAACAATATGTATCTTGCTTGGGGATCCTGGTTGAATGAGTCCACTTCTCACAAGCAATGAAATATCTTGTTTCTTGCATGTTGGGGCCTATGGATTGGTAGGAACCAACTTATTTTTCAATAGACACCATTTTTGCCGGATCGATCAGTAGCTTGGATTTCAATGATATTCTCTCCTACCTGAGGATTAAAATTTTCCTACTCCTTGTTCTGTAGCCATGGAATCAATTAAGTATAACTCTCCATGGGAATATTTTGATGCTTCTTCTCAACAAGGGCCATGTGGTGGAGGTGTGGTCGTCTATGACACTCAATAACACCACTACTAAATAAAATCTAGCGTGAGTCAAGGAAGAAACAACTAGGTTGAGTTACACAACCTCAAACTTCTACTATTATTTCCTCTTAAGAAAAATTGCAATCATCTACAGGTGTTTGGTGATTCCAAAGTGGTGGTCAATTAGTTCACTTTATAATGTACATAATGCACAAGCACTCGTATAAGTTTATTAAATGAAGTGCTTCTACTCAAATCTCATTTTGATGTTATATCTTGTCTCCACATTAATAGGTAGTAGAACCATATTGTCGATGAGCTATAGAATGAAGGTGCACATTAGACATTTGGCCCTCGGCATGTGACTCAGGTGGTTGATTTATAGCACTTCCAATACTATAATAGACCTTTCATCAATGATCAACAGGTGCATGTGCACATACAATAATGACATTTTATATTTCCTAGTTTTTTAGCTCATCAAGGACATTTGCTGACATAATCAACACCAATCACCTACAACTTTCCATATATTTTTGGATGAATCTCATATTTATAAAAATTTTGTATGTTCAAGTATATATTTCATTAAATGTACTTGTACTATAGTGGATGACACTGTCTCAACAATTTTCTTCTATTTGGATGACTATAAACCATACAACATGTATTTTTTGTCAATTTACTTAATGGAAATTATGATTTTTAAGGAAAAAGCTTCATATAACCTCTCTTAAATTTTACTAATATTTGTGACAGATTCAGATTTAAATAGGAATGCAACAGATTGTCGAGATAACCATATACACAAAGATGTAGTGGAAATAATACTTCATTTCATTAATGGAAAATACTGAAATATGCTTACAACCAGAAATGGAAATAAACCAGCTAGGGCGATGGTAGCTTATCTCTGAGAAGATATGTGTGGCTACATGCCTCTGAACTGTGTTACAATGAGGCTCGATGGCCTATTTATTGTTGAGAAATAATGGAAAACCCTTCATATTCCAAAACCTAACCCTAGAAGATGAAACGCCAAATTGTGGGCCCCGTTTTTGGGTAAGTTGGTACATCAAATTCCCGGGGTCGTGAATTGGTCGTACTATCTCCATTTGACGTGCATGATAGCCCGTTGGAAAGATCTCTCCAAGGACTACAATGCAAAAGATGATTTTTAGATAGAAAAATCATTGGAGGTATATTTCCAAAAAAACGTCGTTTAGGGTCTCAAAACGGCTCCCGAAGTTTAGGACCCAAAAAACTGCTAAAAATAGTAAACTGTGCTATAATTAAGGAAACTGAGAAAACTGAAAGAAGCACTAGAGGGGATCCAAGTGGAATTAGCGGGTGGCCACCAATATCCACCTGGATCATTCCTCCCCCCTTAGGAAGCAATGTTCCCCATTGCGTTGAGTTCCTCCATGAGATGAGGGAACTTCTACCGCACTTGGTCTCTGGTGAGCCACTTGCCCTGGTGAAGGAGTTGTCCTGCTTTGACAACTCGATACAATTGGATATTATGCTGGCGAGTGTGCTTGATCTTTGTGTCCATGATCCGATCGGTTGCAGCTTGTTCCATGCAAACTGGATTTAACTCTCTGGGTATGATTTTTTCTGTAATGTCGGACGTGTCTACTAATGGTGGAAAGTATGGCCGAAGGCGGTCGACATTGAACACCAGGTGCAGGCCAAGCAATGGGGGAATGCTGAGCTCAAATGCATTGTCTCCCATGGCTTTGGTAATGGTGTAAAGGCCATATCGGAGTGGTCTGAGTTTCCAATAGGCTCTGGTAAGGCGTTCATTTTTCAAATGCAACCAGACTTTGTCACCCACTTGAAACTTGTGTGGCACCCGATGTTGATCATGTCGTTGCTTGTACTTAGCATTTGATTTCTCGAGAATGTCATGGACCTGCTGGTGAATATGTTGGATGTGCTCAATGAAGCTATTTTCCTTATTTGTTTCGGGCTGGACATGAGCAAAATCTACATGAGTAGCTACAAATGGCATGGCCACATCGATGGGACATAGTGGCTGGAATCCCAAGCCCACTTGAAAAGGGCTATGGCCAGTCAAGCTGTGGAGAGCCTGGTTGTAGCTATGTTGAACATAGGGGAGGCTCTCATCCCATGTGCGTGGATGTTTTGAGTTGTACATGTATGCGTAGAATGTGTACGATCATCCTGTTGACAACCTCTGTCTGGCCATCAGTTTGATGATGGAAAGCTGTGGACTTAGTGAGTTTGGTGTCTAGCATCGACCAGAGACTGGACCAAAATGTACCGAGGAACCTACTATCTCGATCTGAGATGATAGACTATGGGATCCCAAAGTGTACCCACATTCGTTCAAAGAAGAGTTTAGCAATGGCTTCTGCTGTGATATTCTTCTTGCAGGCCGCCATAATGGCCATCTTTGAGAACCTGTCGACGACCACAGAAACATAGTCATTTCCATGCTTAGTGGAAGGAAGGCCTGACATGTAATCCATGGAGATGGATTCCCAAGGCCGACTAGGGGTAGGCAGTGGGGTATAGAGGCCTTTCTTCTTGATGGTCGGTTTAGCAATGGCACAGGCAGTGCATGACCTGATGTACTTCCCGACATCCTATCCAAGATTCGACCAATAGAAATACTTCTACAGTACTGCCACCCTTTTTTCGACCCCAAAATATCCAACAGCCTGACTGTAGTGTGCTTCCAAAATCACCTTGGCACGCTCGGTTGAAGGAACACAAAGGTGACCTAGATGGCATAACAAGCCATCCTGAAGGTGAAAATCTGGAAGATACTGACCGTCCAAGAGGTTCTGGTATGTGTGGTCGAATTCTGGGTCGCTTTTGTAGAGCAGTGGAAAATCAGAAGTCTCGTGCCCACGAGAGTTGAGGACGGTGGTTAACGCCATGATGAGAGGTCGACTAAGGCAATCTGCAACATTATTAGTGTTGCCCTTCTTATACTTGATATTCAAATGGAACTGTTGTAGGTGTGTGGACCACTTCTGATGGCGATCATTCTATAATTTCCCTTGGGTCTGTATGAACTACAGGGGTTGGTGGTCTGTGTGGATGACCATTTCCTTCCCCAAAATGTAATGCTTCCATTGTCGACGGGCCTGCACAATGGAATACATCTCCTTATCATAAGTGGGATACTTTTGGACTGTGTCTGAAAGTGATTCACTGTGATATTCCACTGGATGCCCGTGTTGAGTAAGGACTGCCCCAATAGCATAGTTAGAGGCATCTGTCTCGACTTCAAATGGTTGTTGTAAATCTGGTAAAGCAAGCACTGGTGTTGTGCAGAGGAAATCTTTGAACTCTATGAAGGCCTTCTGTTGAGATTCAGACCAAAGGAATCTTTCCTTTGCCCCTACCTTGGTGACTTGACTCAAAGGCCAAGTGATATGAGAAAACCCCAACACGAACCTGCGGTAGAAGTTGGCAAGACCTAGAAGGCTGTGGAGCTCTGTCAGAGTGGTTGGAGATAACCAATCCCGAATGAAATTGATCTTCGCTGGATCCACATCCACTCCCTGTTCATCAATAATGTATCCCAGATACTGAACCCAACTCATGCTAAAAGTGCATTTCTCCAAATTGGCACATAGCTTGTGTTGCTGCAGTGTTTGGAGAACCTGTCAGATGTGGTGGAGGTGTTGTTCCCAACTCTGGCTGAAGATCAGAATGTCATCCAAGTATACCACTACAAATGAGTTGGTGAATGGCCACAAGATGTCATCCATTAGCCTCATGAAGGTTGCAGGAGGATTCGTCAGCCCCAAAGGCATAACCAACCATTCGAAAAGACCCTCTTTGGCTTTGAAGGCAGTCTTCCACACATCAGAGGGTTCGATTTGTACCTGGTGATAGCCTGACTTTAGATCAATCTTGCTAAAATATTTTGCCCCCTTTAGTTGGTCGAGGAGGTCATCAATCCACAGGATCGGGTACATATTACGAACAGTGATCTTGATCAGCGCCCGATAGTCAATACAGAGTCTCCAAGTCCCATCCTGCTTCTGTACCAACACAATTGGGCTCCTGCATGGTGATGAACTGGGACGGATGTGGCCTTTCTACAAAAGCTTTTGAATCTACCTCTTGATTTCATCGTTCTCCAGAATGGAGCGCCGATAAATTGGTCCATTGGGTAGCGGCGCACTTGGGGTCAGATCGATGGAGTGCTTGACCTGACAGTGCAAAGGAACCCCTACGGGGGAGGTGAAGATGTCCTTGTACTCCTCCACGACCTTGTCCATTTGTAGTTGTCGTGTAGAGGGGCCCTGTCTGGAGGTTGTGGCACCGTCTTCTTCTTTCCTTGAGTGTGTACCATCAGGAAAACAAATTTTCCAGTTTTGGAAATGAGCTTACTGCACTGTTTTCCAGTAATCAAAGATATGGCAGCAGACGGTGCTACCTCTGGTATCCTGTACAACCGATTTCCAAATGTAATAATAACAGCACGGGGCCTTGATTCATACACAGCATGTTGCTTCCACAAGTATGGTTGTCCTAATAATACATCACAAACTTCAAGTGGAGCAATGTCACACAATACCTCATCTGTGAAGGGCTTGATGTTGTATGGAAGGCGACACTGTTGGCTCACGTGAAGATCCCGTCGTTGGTGCAGCCACCCGATGGTGTATAGTTGTGGATGTGTTGTGGTCGGTAAGCCCAACCGCTTCACGACCTCTGCCGAAATGAGGTTCTTTTGGCTCCCTCTATCAACAATGAACTATAGCGGGGAGCCCCTTACCCACATCTGGGAGTGGAAGAGACGCTCGTCCTCCTCTGGATATTCAAGTTCATTTTTTTGGATCTTTGCAGTAGCAACAGTGGTGTTGGGATCCGCATCAATGATCTGCTTGCCTTTGTCATTCCCCTTGTCGGGTTCTGACTCAGAGTGGGAACATGCATCTGATTCTGAAACCTTTAGTTCAACCACCAGTGACTGCCTGGCCCGACACTCACTTGTGTTGTGAGTGGAGCTCTTATGGAACTCACACCATTTTCCCGCGTCATTTTTCAGCTTTGCGACACTATTCTTTGATGTTGTATTCGCGTGAGCCAACAGTGCTGCCTTGCCTTGGCTTTGTCCCTTGTTCTATGGTTTAGGGGCACCTTTCCCTTGCTTTGGATTCGCAGATCCAAAGTCTCGCTTCTTTTGTTTAAACTTCTGCTCAATCTTGACGGCATATCGGTATGCTATGCCGAGCGATGAGATGTTCAGGAATTCCATTTCTTCTTGGATGTACTTGTGCAGGCAGCCACGATATTTTAGTATCAAATGTTGCTCTGAATCCTTCATACCCAACTTCGTGCGAAGGGTATGGAAAAGATTGGTGAACTCTGGCACATCTTGATCCCTTCCCTGCTGCAACATGGTCCACTTTATGTATTCATCCTCATAGCTTCCAACAGGGTAGTATTGCTCCTTAATGGCATCCCAGAATGAATTCCAGGTGGGTGCGGCTGAAAATAGTGAGCTTGTAGTTTCATCCTTCTGCTCGCAGTAGGTTTCCCACCAGTTCTTGACGTGGGGGACTGCTTTTAGAAGAGTGAAAACAATCTTTTCCCGACTCAAAAATTCATGAATAGAAAAATAATCCTCTAGCAGATTTAACCATTTATCTACGACACCCGCATCTATCTGACCCTCGAATATGGGGATTTCAAAATTAACTTGTACCTTAAAGAGCGTGGCGTTTCCAGAGTAGCTGCTGGAAGCCGATGTGTCACTTTTGGGTAGCCGTTGAAGGATTTGGGCAAAGTTGTCCATCATCACGTTCTGTTGTCTCTCGAGGGCTTCTTCGAGAAAGATTTTGATAGGATCTCCTGCTCCCTCATCTTTCTTCTCATTCACGATGGGAGGCCGTCGGGATTTGCAAGGCTGGTCTTACAAAGGTTCGACCAGCTCAAGCCCTAACTCCTTATATCCCGACCTTGCTGGGGACATGTAAAGAAAAAAAGAGAAAAAAGCAGACCGATCTGATACCACTGATCCAGATTTAAATAGGAACGCAACAAATTACCGAGATAGCCATATACACAAAGATGCAATGGAAATAATACTTCATTTCATTAATGGAAAATACTGAAATATGATTACAACTAGAAATGGAAATAAACCAGCTAGGGTGATGGTAGCTTATCTCTGAGAAGATATGTGTGGCTACATGTCTCTAAGCTATGTTACAATGAGGCTTGAAGGCCTATTTATTGTTGAGAAACCATGGAAAACCCTTCACATTCCAAAACCTAACCCTAGAAGATGAAATGCCAAATTGTGGGCCTCGTTTTTGGGTAAGTTGGTACATCAACTTCCCGGGGTCGTAAATTGGTCGTACTATCTCCGTTTGACGTGCATGATAGCCCGTTGGAAAGATATCTTCGAGGACTACGACAAAAAAGATGATTTTTAGATAGAAAATTCATTGGCGGTAGATTTCCCAAAAAACGTCGTTTAAGGCCTCAAAACAGCTCTGGAAGTTTAGGACCCGAAAAACTACTAAAAATAGTAAATTGTGCTATAATTAAGGAAATTGAAAAAACTGAAAGAAGCACTAGAGGGGATCCAAGTGGAATTAGTGGGTGGCCACCAATATCCACCTGGATCAATTTGTTTGTTTAAAACTTTTTAAAAAATTATTCACATACATAAATGAATTTAAATATAAATTTTATTCATTTTTATTTTTATTTTTTTATATATTTGCATTTAAAATGTTTAATAATGTTTTTATCAAATTAATATTCATAAGATAAATATATCTTTAATTATGTGATTCCTTAAGTTTATTAAAATGTAAATACTTTCCATTTAATCTTTAAATTTCTGACTTATTTTTTTCATTAATAATATAATTTTAAATATAAGTAAATAGGGTTTCTGGCTCTTCAACCTTTGTGTTTGTATTTTTTTCTTCACCCACCAATGCCTTTTTATCCAATGTTTCCCCATGGGGTGTGAATAAGAATCCTCATAGAACCACATTTGTTTGCAAAGGCAATCATGTTGTCTCATGAAAATTTAGAGATTCCTCCACTCACAAACCACAATTGTAGGTTAATCCATATAATAAAACCAATAATGTAGTTACAACCACTACCTCTTGGCAAGGATTGGATCATTATATTGTTTTTAGCACGTGGATTCTTTCAGAGTTGAGAAATTGGAGGAATTTTCTCATAAGACCATTTTTACTAGCGGGACACTGTTTCACAAATTTCGGTTTGAAACCTTTTGAGAGAATTTCAAGGATTCAAATGAAACTTTTTATGGATAAAATAAATCATAATAATATAAAATATTCTATTCATATTTTACATAAAGATTCCTTTCTATTGGTGCAATAATCACCTGAATAGGATTATGTATCCAAACGTTATGTCACTCAAATGTTTACCTTCATGATTTTTCCACAATAAGTTGATAGGATGTCATGTCATCCCCATTACTCATGGAAATGAGGCTAACGATGTGATTATGATGAAGAGGAATCTAGAGGATTCAATGTTGTAACTCTAGTTAATATTTGGAGTCAAACCTAACCACTAGTAGGCTATCAAGTTGAGTGATAGTCAAGTAACTAAGAGGAAAACAAGTTCCATTCCTCGCAAGTGCACTTTTTCCATAGATAAACATATCAGTAGAGTGAGGTAGTGATGGAGCACAAAAGAGGATTTGTGAACTATAGTAACCCACAAACCATAGGTATTAATTCTTTGTATTTCCAGGTATTTTCTATTTAGAGAAAGAGAGAAAATTAACCTCAGCTTCCAACTAGGTTTTCTCTCAAAATGGTTTGCTAGGTTATATCTTCTATGAAATCAAAGTTTCTAAGAATTTATTTCATTATTCTCTATTTTTTACCATAATTGTTATTTGTGTGCATACCTAATAAATAGTTATCTATAGATCCAAAAATATAATGAGGAATAAAACCTCATATTATATATTTTAGATTATTAACTATAATTTATTAGATTGATGGTGATGAATTATCCAGCAGAATATCCATGATAGTTTTCAACTCACCTTTGCTACTCTAGTAATGAAAAATCCAAAAGCTAATGCTTCCTTCCTTATTTATACACTTAAATCTCCCCTCCTAGAACTACCATGAAAGAAAATAGGGAAAAGAATCAAATATTTGAGGGAGCACATGGTAGTATGTAAAATTGTAGCACTCCAACCCTTGGAAAAAATCATCCATGGCTATCTACACCTAAAAAAGGGATATCTCCACCTTAATTTAGGCTCTAAGGGTTTCTTCATGGACATTTTCAACAATATAGGCAATAGAGATTACATATTTTATGGAGGACCATAATTCATGAATTTGGTTGGCGTATTCAGGAAGTCATGGGTTCAAACATTCTACCTTGACAATGAAGGCTTTTCTATGACCCTAGTATGGATCCATGTTTATTTTATCTCTTAGGTGTGATGGGACCCTAAAATATTAGAAGGTATTGTTAATTCCATAGATTTTGTTATGATCTCAACTACGAGAAGGCAAGGTCAATATGCTTCCTATGTCCACTTATGTGGTAATATAGGCATATATAAGCCCATCTGACAAAGAATTAAACTAAGAAATGTAGATGAAATATACTAAAATGCAATAGATATTAATATAATCCCCTTCAGAGGGAAAGAATTCCATGAATATCAACATATATTCTGTGAATTCCCCTTGGGGTCTTTACTGACAACGCAATAAGATACCACTTGAATACATATTGTGGCATAAAAAAAGAGGAAAAAATGAAACAATATATTAAGCATACAATAGGCGTGTAAAGTGTTATTATATGTTGTATAGAAATATGTATATCATAAGGTACATTTCATACAATAGATTAGTCATCTAAAGAACTAATGTGCATCTACAATGTATATCAAAAGAAGAAAGGTGCATTGTAGAATGCATGTGGGGTCATAAAAGAGGCATCATGTCACTATAATAGTGATATATATATGAGGGGATGTAATTTTTTTAAATGAAAATATGGATACCTACAATGTATAGTGTAATGGTTTTTAAATTGGAAACATGTATAGGTTTTTTATTAGTAGGGGGTTACATAAATTAATTTTTAGAGGTATTTTCCAATATGTAGTCAAATTAAGGGTACTGTTTCTTATGACATGAAGGAATGTGCTTTGCCATAGGTTTATTGAGTGAAGTCTCGATGAAATTCCAAAAAAGCCAAGGCCAAAAAATTGTGCAATTAAATATGTCCTCTAATAAAGATGGGTTTACGAGAGATACTAATAAAAGGAAAATAACGAAAAAAAGGAACATAGAATCCAACCTCAAAAACTTTGGAACTGAATAGCTAGTACATATTCCTCCAATACCTGGAATAAATCAAGGTAACTACCAAAAGAAAAAACCCAAAATGAAAGAGATTGGGAAATCTAATTACCAACCACCCCATCCAACATAATATTTACATGCATAGCCAACCGGATAAAAGTGTGAGGATCCAAAAATAGAGGATAACATCTAAGATTATTTTGATGAAAATTATTTCAAGGAAATGGACCTACAAAGCATTTATTCTTAAGATATTGAGGAGTGGAGAAAAAAATGCCATTTAACCATTCCCAAGGAGAAAGTTAAAATCATCACTATGGCATACATCCAAAATCAAGACCTAAGTCTATGTCAGGCTTACAAACTATCTAATATCTATAAGCATGACTGTTTTTCTTCCTCTCATGGTATAAAGAGAAATGGACCCAAATAAAAAATGGTTATTTTCAAAGAACCAAAGAAAAAGGAAGAAAATAAATAGTCAGTTACTATAGGACATAGGGGATTAGTTGGTGAGTACAGCTGGAGTGTCACCAATGCATTCCATCTTTCATCCCTCCTTTAAATATCATCAATGAAATTCATCTCATAGAAAACTAGGGGTTTTAATGGGAAATCTAAGAAAGGAGCCCTAAAAAAAAATTCACTAACAACACCCTCACATTATGATGATTTAGGAAACAAAATGATGTTTTGATTTTATTGAAAAGCTTTTAAAGAATGTTTGGAGAAACTACGATTGTCTAGTTTAGCATGCCAAAGGAGCATTGAGAGGTATTGGTATCACGTGGAACCATTCCTAAATAACTCTTCAATATTCATTTTTTTTACCACAATCCTAACTTTTAGCTGTCAACCCATTAGTTTAGTTAGTTGTAGCATCATAAGTAATCTTTATGGCCCTAGTATTCTTGCTGACAAAATGGTCTTCATAAAAAACCTCAAAAGGGACTCAAGGCTTATAGGGAAATTTTCTAGATTATAGGTGGGTATTTTAGAGTGATAAAAATGTCAGTAAAAATAAATGTAGGATTCAGAGACTAAATGAAGAAATTTTTCTCCTTGTGGAATTGATTGATAACACCAAGATTCTAGATCTGAGCACACCAAAAAAACTTATACAACTAGAATGCTAAGCAAGAAGGAACATATCAAATAGCTTCAAGATATGATATATTACTAAAATTAGATCCCTTATGTATTTTAGCAACCAGTTTTGAGGCTACTACTCTCCCTTTCTATGGTTTTTATCATTGAGCCATAGAACACCTTATGGACTCGATTAGTAGTCCCCGGAACAAGCCCTTTGGAATCAATGATTTTTTGTTATGGAATATTTGTTTGTCTCTAATGTAGGAAAATATTTGAAATAATAATATCATTTTCCTGACTTAAGTATTTCTCTTAGAAACGGTTAAAATATCTCTAAATTAAAATCAACAACTAGAATATTGCATACTTTGGTAACATCCAAAAACAAAATCTGAAGGTAGAACAAGAGATGGCCACTATTCAACAAGCAATAATATCAAATGGAAGATATCAGGAGTTGTAACATCAAGAAGAAATCAATCACCTCTAGCTAGAGGAAGGATTAAAAAAACAAAAAATATTTTAGAGATAAAAACATTGATTATGATATCTTCAGAAGGGAGGAAAAAACACTAAATGCTTCCACAAATCCATCATAGGATAGAGGGAAAGTAATAGCTTATCTATCATAAAATCTCAAAGTAATCAAAAAGTTAAAATCCATGATGCAATATCCCATGAACTCATGAATCATTTCCAAACCACACACAAAAATGATTCTTGGCAAAAGAATTTCTATGAGGAATATCAAAAAGCATATTCTCAAACTTGTAACAATGGAACAAAATGATCTCCTTATGAATGAAATCACCATGAAGGAAGTGCAAAATGGTATCATGAAAATTCCTAAATGTATGTCCCAAGGTCCCAATGACATTACCATCGATTTTTACTAGGCTTGCTAGAAAATTTCCAGGTATGGTGTTTGGAAGGTAGAGGACATTATTAAAGCTCATCCTCTATATTAACAACCATTGATGCTAACTTTATATCTCTTATTCCTTAAAAAAACCATGGTTATTTTTCTTGCGATTTCAAGATTATTTCCCTATGGAATGTTATCTATAAAATCATCTCCAAGTCTACCAGAAACTAACTAACAAAAATTCTCCCCTCACTTATCTCTCCTAATAATTTCGGTCATGGTGGAGGCAAAAAAATTATGGGCGGCATGATACCATCTTATTAAAAATTTAATATCTTAATTCCAATAAGTCTCTAAGTATGTTCATTAAACTTGATACATCAAAATCATTTTAAAAACTATTATGGAATTTTCTTTCACATGCTCGCTAATCTTGGATTTAGATAAATATGGATTCATTGGGATCTTTCCCTCATTTTTAAAACTTTCTTCTCCATCTTATTTAATAGGTATCCCTCTCCCACTTTTGGCCCCTCAAAGAGTATTAGGTAGTGAGACCTCATTTTCCCCTACATCATTATGGTCATGGATGAAGGGGTGATAATATTTATTAACCGAGCCCTATAACTTGGCTAGCTAAAAGGTCTTCCTATTGGTTCCAATTATCCCCCTTCTTTGCACCAGAATTTTCTTGACAATAAATTTCTCTTGTGTTAAAATTGGAAACTAGGGCCAAACTCCATGTGGGTCATGTTATTTATGGTAGTTGATATTTTTCCTAGATCCCTCTCATCGAGAGGTGTAGGATTGATCTAAATATCATCTGATTCCAATAAGTATTCATGGAGCTATGAATTTATCTCCATTATAAGACAATTCGTCAAGGTCGACCAACAACCAAATAAACCCCACATGTGCTCAATGTTTTATTATAAATGGAGGTGGAATTTATGTAATTTCAACACACTTGGGATCTCTTCCTCTCTCTACCTATCTTTGGGTTTTAGTAGGAGGAGATATCCTGAGGAATAACGTTGCCTTGATCCAGAGGGCAGAAAGCTAGAACTGCCAGAAAAGCCTGAACTGCTGGAAAAGCCAGAAATGTCGGAACTGTCGGAAAATACGGAACTGTGGGAAAAGCTGGAAATGTCAGAACTACCAAAAAAGCCGAAAATGCCGGAAAAGCTAGAAAATCCTAAAAATCCAGAAAAGTAGAAAAAGTTGGAAAAGTCGGAATTGCCAGATAAGCTAGAAAAGCCAGAACTACCAAAAAATTCAAAACTACTGGAAAAGCCAGAAATGTCGGAGAAGCCGAAAAAGCCAAAACTACCAAAAATGCTGGAAAAGCTAAAACTGCGGGAAAATCCAAAACTGGAGGAAAAGTCGGAACTGTTGGAAAAGTTAGAACTATCAAAAAAGATGGAACTATCGGAAAATCCAAAAAATCTAGAAAAGCCAGAAAAGCTGAAACTACCGAAAAAGTTGGAAAAGCCAGAAATTCCGGAAAAGTCGAAACTTCCAGAAAAGCCAAAAAATCCAGAAATGTCAGAACTACTGTAACTGCTAGAAAAGCCTGAACTGCTGGCGAAGCTGGAACTGCTGAGACTGTCAGAACTCTCGGGAACAACCGAAACTATCAGAACTGTCGAGAACAACCAGAACTGCTAAAACTGTCAGGAACTGTCGAAACAGCCAGAGAATCTTTCTCCAAAGGAGAGAAAAATGTAAGGGACAACTAACTAACATTGGGACAATTGTATGGTATTTAGCACCAAATACACCAAGCATGCAATGTTACAGCTAGCATACAAGGGAGAATTAGCATGCAACAACAGGCATGCTAGGTTAAACAAGCAAACAAGGGATAACAAGCAACCAAGATGCAACCAACACATAGGTTAGGATGGGAACATGGTGCAGCAATGGGACATAATGTTGTACGATGATGGGTACAATCATGATTAATGAAGCAGGTTGAGGTGCAGCATAGTGATGATGGGTGCATCATGGTGTAGTGCGGTGAGGTGCAGCATGATGATGAAATGCAGCACAATAATAGGTGAAGGAGTCACCTTCAAGATTGAGTTGAAGCAGCATGTCTTCAACTGATCTCATGTATCATATTCTTATAGATGATCTCTGCTCTTATCTAGATAAGTCAAAGTGTTGACTTTTGTTGTAAACATACTATCTTTGTCTCTCTGTTGAACTATTGAAGAAAATATAAGAATAATTGGTCAAGGGTTTCCTCACATTGGGGTTTGTCCCTCACTGGCACCAAATCTTGTGTCCCCTTGCCTTGGATTGTCTTCTATGATTTATTTCTATGCTCTATCTGAAGTATACTTTAATGCTGATATGATTGCTAATCTGGAAAAGATATGGAGCTAACTATGAAAATTGAAATAAATTGTTGTAAGCATAGAACATACCTAAAATTAACATCTTGGCTATCCCCATTGTCAAACTATCCACCACCATTGGAAACATTCTTCAAGACATCTATAATTATTTTGGAGACTCTATTAATATGGATAAATCTCAAATCTTATTTTTAGTATCCGTTAGCTACATAAATTCACATATCTTTTTTTTATTGGTTCTCAAAGAAGCCCTCCTCGATTCAAATACCTCAAAGTCCACCTAACAAATGGTCCTCTAATTCAAAATGTATGAGAAAATATTCTTCTTAAATTTTAAGGCAAAATGTCTTAGTGGAGCTTCATATTACTCAATTTGGCTAGTCACTTGACCTTTCCCAAAATTTTCCTTGAATTCCTCCTCCCCTATCTTCTCTCGGTAATGGTATCCCCCAAATCCATCCTATGGAAGATTATAAATATTCCTTGTAGTTTTGTTCGGTAGTGTTGTAAAAGAGACATAAAATGGGCTCTATTTTTATGGGACAAAATATGTTACCCAAAAAAAATAAGGAGGCCTTGTTCTCTAGGATTGGGATATACTTAGCAGATCCTTAGGTGCAAAAGCTGATGTGGATCAAAGGAAACCCAGGAAGCTTTATGTAGAAAAATATGGATACATAAGTATGACCCCAATACTAGGGAGTTTTAAGTCATTAGAGTGATAAGAAACATCAAGGGTGCCCATATCTACAATTGTAATTGGCATAATAAAATTTTTGGGGCTTCACGTAATGAACCTCTCACATATCACGTGCATTTGTGGCAAACTAAAAAATACCTTTAATTTGAATAGATATGGAAAATACCTCTAAAAATAATATTATCTATCCTCCTACAAATACAAACCTAATACACCTAACCAATTTAAAAAACCCCCACTTTCACTAGATATTGTGGGTATCCATTTTTTCATTAACATTTTTTATACCCCTTTATATTTTTTCATTGACATTGAGCTCCATTTTTATACCTTCTAGTATAAAGACCCTTTACCCCCTATAATTTTCTCAATATATTATATAATTTTTTCGTCAATATGTATCCCCCAATATAAACACACGTGGTATTGTATCAATCCCCCAGTGAAGCTCTGGTGAACAATATATTCTCTAGGAGCAAAGTTTTGGGGAAATTAGAAAATGGAATAGTGCATTTTTTTCAGCTCAGTCATGGCATTAGTGGAAAGTATTAGCTCAAAATGAACAACTCCACTGAACTAGGGACTTCCTCATCTCTAGGGACCAAACCTTGACTATACATTATTGGTAGTCACCTCCCTACATTCCAAATGGTACATTTGGAAGTCATCGAAGGAATCGATTGACGCTCCCTCCCAAAACAGAAGAAAATTTACTTTGTAATAAGTAGAAAAAATTGGTTCTAAAGGGAAAGAATATTTTTCATTAGTGTTATTGTCCTTCATCAAAATTTGACCTCTCTAAATCTTGTAGTCTTCTCATAAGACTGAGTGTTGCAACGAGGGCCCTGGGTCAAACTTTGTTAAGTTTTCTTAAATATTCTAAACTCTCCACATTTTGAGGAGAGAAGCACGAGTAGAACAGGTCGATAAGAGTCAAAGGGGCTTTTAAAAGGGTCAAAGCCCGTAAGTTTGTTTAGAGTCACACTGTTTTGACATCTTCACGTGCTTTGCAAACCATGGTATTGTAATAGAGAATAATATAAAAGGAATTCATAGAAGAGTCAAAGGAGGTAAGTATAGAAGAATAGTGCATGATTTGAGTCTATTTTTGTCTATTTTGTACTTGGGCAAAGGGTAAGGCTCCTGCAGCTATATGAATGGTCACCTTGGTAAGTCCGGAGTTGAGTGTGCGGACCCTTGCAGTTGTGTGCGCAAGGTTGGAGAGAACTGTAATTGAAGATCTCAAGCATAATAAAGGCTTGTTTTCAAGAACTGTCTGTGCATCTGCATACTACTATGTATCTTTGAATTACTGTGTTTTTTATCTGTTGAATGAAATTAATCAAGGAAAGTACTTATTACATGCACGAAGACGTATATCTATTTATTTATATGATGTTATGCACGTTTATCATAATCGGTGAAGGGAATAAAACTTCTAAACATTAATTATTGTAATTTCAAGGTTTTAAGGGTTAAGGGTTCACGAAGGTCAAGGTAAAGCCTAAGTTGTGAAGAAACACATCACATAGTCCTCTGGATGCAGAAACGTACTTCTAGTCTACCGCATATATTCCCTCAAGTGAGATTATAGCATGTGCTATTTTGGTTGTTACTGAAAGGGCGAGTAGTGTAGGGTTTTGTTGGTTAACACATATAACTTCAAACCTGGGTCCAAGCCCCCTCAAGCCAACAATGATTAATGAAGATGATATAGGAAAATGTCATAAAATATGTAATATAAAAAAATGGCCCAAATCACTTTTTTTGTGTGACTTCTATTATGGAACAAAATCTTGACATGGATCAAGGCACACCTATAGTGTGAGGAGGATTCTATGGAAAATGAAGAGGATAAGGGGAAGGAGATAGAAGAGGTCGCAAACATATTACTTATAATTGTGGGGAACTAGGCCACTTTGTGTGCGATTTTCAGAACCCAGTAGACCAATCTTATCTTTATTGCCTACAGTTTGACCACATCATAGAGTATTTCCCTATACTCGTCGCAAGTATGCAAGAGAAAAAGAACCAGCAACCCGCCTGGAACATCTAGATGATAGGGTCAAAACCACGTGAGGATGGCCTTATCGTTGATATAGTTACACAAAGCGTTACAGTTAACGGAGAAGATAGAGCCATAGGGAAACAACCAGAAGAAAATATATGAGTAAACAAGGATTCTACCGAGCATGCTGAATTTGATTTGCATAAGGAAAACGAAACTTTTCTAGAGGGAAGAAATAGATTTTTGTATTTAGGAGCTTCCACATCAAAGACTCAGATTACATGAATGGAGAAGCCTGAAGAGGTCATTATTATTCAGGAAACAAATCCTTCAGTATTTTCATCCTTCTTGCAGACTTGCATGAAGCTAATAAGGGACTAGAATGTGGTGGAGGGACTGGAAGAATTAATAGAAAACTATTTCAGCAAGGATATGCCGCTACCGGAACAATGCGTAGTACATGAAGTAGAAAGAAATAAGAAAAGGACTGTTCGATAGACGAGATTGACTGCATAAATAAGAGAATTTGAAATGGACCAAGTGATCCTATATTTGGGATCTGATGCAAATGTTCTACCTAAATATAACTAGGAAAGAATGGGAGGTCAATGCTACAGTGGTACCCAATTTCACTGCAAATGGCTAACCAACAAGATAGTATTTCTATGGGACACCTACATGGAGAAACTATCAACATTGAAGGGGCATGCGCTATAGATAATTTTGAAGTAAACGAAATAGTAGATGATAGTAATCCTTACTAGGCACTACCTGGAATTGATTGGGTGTTTGATATGAATCCAATCATCAACATGAAGACATGCAACATGACGTTTGAGAAGAAGGAACTGAGACTCATTGTTACATTAGATTCAGCCGAGGGTGCATGGTATACTAAACTAGTCAGGGATTACTATGAGGAGGATGATATTGAGTAGATCTATAAGCTTATTATGTGGAATGAGGATTGGATCAACCCTACGGTAGGAGGCTGAATTACTTGGGAAAAGGACAGCTCCTACAACTCAAATTCGAATGAGGAGCTTGAGCGTCAGCATAATAGAGTACATGAAGTATCAAGGTTGCGATGCAACCGAATTAATAAATAATTCTAGTGTATATTGACCGAGGTACGCAATTTACCATATTATGATGGCTTAGAAGATGTAAACTTATTGTCACACAGAATAAGTCGATCTTGGGGACAAGATAGACCTTCCTAGAATCTAAAGAAGACCTAATGACAAGCAAACCAACCAGACACTATCTTTCTCTCGATATGCTTTTAAAAACAATGGCAAACAAGTGTTTTTAGGGCCTACCTTAGATCCAACGCAAGTTTGTGAATGTCGTCACTCATTCGATCCAAATGAGCTCCTTTGTCACGAATCTGCAAACACAAACAAGGCAAACAAATTAAATAGCACCTGAAAAGCCAATATCATAAAACATATTTAACATGAAAGTCAAGGAGTCCATGAAACAAATAACATGAGATACTTGTTGAGAAAAATGAGTTTGATTGTATTAATTCAAAAGAATAAGAAATTTACAACCTGTGCCTTGACACTGTACAAGCTCCTCCTAGGGTCCAGCATGAAGTCTCGTCTACTTTGACAAGTTTCACTCACTCCCCAATGAAGCCAAAAAGGTATGTGATCTCTCCTCTTAAGCTCAACTAGGAAGTCTTGATTTCACCAGCATTTACCCTAAAAAATGTTCGACTTCTAACCTCTCCAACAACCAGCCCAATTCTTGAATTTATAGTGTAATGGAGGGAGGTTACTAGGTCCTCCTTCAAAGGGATAGCTCCTCTCATCAAGGGATTAGCTCCTTCTCTTTTGGGATGCATGAACCACCTAAGAGCAGCAAATGCACGTCAAAATTCCTTCTAGAATCATGTAGAATTAACCCAAAGTGTGTTTTTTAGAATAAAATTGCCCCTTTTTGACTTTCACAGGGGTCTGCACCCACACCTTTAGGGACAGAGTGAGTAGGTCCGCAGTTTTTGTAAACAGAAGGTGCGGGACCATAGGTGACAGTGACAGAAAGTGCGGAACCAGAGTTTCATTGATTTTTAGTGTCTTTCTCCCATTTTCAAAGCTTGACTTGAAGAGCTAAGGTCTGAGACTTGCTTAGGAGTACAGTACAAGTGATGATAGACCCATACTGACTGCAAATAATCATGGCGACGATATTTTTGTGCAACAGATTGCCCCCTAAAGTGCGGAGTCTGTAGTAGATGAGGATTTCATTTATCATTTAGGAAGAGTGAATTACTTTATCATTTCGAGGATCATCTTGCGGAGAGCCCGATTGGAACCTGTAAAAACATTGAATGCAAGATATATATATGAGATCATATCATCGCTGAGGTAGGCATTCCCATACTCAGATCAAAACTAACTTATAAAACAAACAATTGCTCTGATACAGGAATGATCTTGTAAAACATCACAAGTATAGACTCATGTGGACACAGTATGGACGCAGCCATCTGTTTATGAATAGTCCATTATATATTGAATACAAAATTCCTTGCAGCCTGGATTGTGGAAACTAGATCCAGGGTCTTCATTTCTACTTCCCGAAACGGTATGATTCTATCCATGCGAATGAATGTGTTTATGTTGAACATGGTAGAAACCACTTGATTACCAGTCAATGATGTAAACTGTTAACAAGTGTGAGAGAAACCACCAGTGATGTCAATGGCTCTCAAAGTACCCAGTACAATCCACGAGATGCGAATAAGTTTGTTGATATCGAACATGTCACAGAATCCTTTGATCGAAAGTCAATGATGCAACCTATCGTCAAAGGCGAGAAACCTGCCATTGAGGCATGCAGATCTCAACGTACTGACGATTTCTAGATCATGTTTCTAGATAATGAGCTGAAGTCGATAAAAAGCAATCTGTCGTAGGGAAGCCCACAACACGAAATCATAGATCAAGTCAAAGAAATTTGCATGCAAGGACTGACTCAGGGATGGTCAAGATGGATGACAGATATTTTTCAGATGAATGGCTTATTGGCAGTGACCTCTTGAACACATAACGACACGACAAATGGTTTGGTGACAATCGACCCAAAGTTAATACCCAAAAACCAGCTTAAGACTTTCAATGTCGTTTGATCAACTGTTAGGCAAATGATTTCCCAACCCAGGGGAATGAAAGTGTCGTGTTCAAGAGTGGTTACAAAGTATGTCAAACAGGCTCATTTTTCTCTCTTTTCCCCCACCATTTCTGGCAAGTACCCCTTTATTTTTGACAAGCTTGAGGAGGATAACATTTTATTGATTATAAGCTCATCCTTCGGATGAGTCCAACTTAGTTTAAATTCGAACCCTAAGAAGGAGTGGTTCGTTCCTGTTTGTAATTGAAAGGTCCTTTACTGTGAAATTTTAACGAGTCTAGTATAGGAGAAACTCGGCGTTTTTCAATTTTAGAGAGTCTGAAAAAACTTAAGAAAACTCCAGGGTTCACCTTTTTCATAAATTTGTGTCTCCCAAGCTCGAAAATGTATAAAATAATACTTGAGAGAACCGCTTGATCTTTTACGACCAAGGAGTAATTTTCGTCATTAGTGCCCTTGATCCAAAAAAGTAAAAAAGCGATCAACGACACTTCATTTTATAACCAATATAGAATTTGAAACGACCAAAATCCGGCAATCTTTTCATGTTTTTACGGTCGGAAAAGAACTGTAAGTGGACCGTCTTTTAATTCTGTTTTAACGAGTTTAGAAGAAACACTCGGCGATCTTTTCATGTTTTAGGAGTTAGAAAAGAGCTTAAAGGTGACTCTAAATGTTTTTTGTCGAAAATGATAGATTTTGGCTGAATAATCCGTTATCCTGCACAAAAGCACAAACATTACTCATACCTGTTTGAAATGGATAAAAATATCACAAATATACCTTTCCAAAGTGAAACATAACAAATTTGCAATTTATTTACTCAAAAAACTTATAAAAAGGGCCTTCGTCAATTAAATTTTACCATTTGAGTTTTGGGTGAGAAAATAGTGCTTTTTCTCAGAAAACTTCCTATGAAGATTGTGGAAAATCCAATCGTCGGAATCGAACGCCATCTTCTCCAGGTAATCCACATCATCTTACTCTTCATTTTTGACTGTTTCAATTTTTGTTTTAGTCATTCATTTCATTTTTTAGAGGGTTTTTAGGCTTAAAACCCACGCACGGGGGCCCGCAGGTTTACCACTGATGGCCTGCAGACCCCGACTTTTTCTCCATTGGGAAAAAGCCAGGGGTCCGCACCTTCCATGTAAACAAAGTGCGGTCCCACGCACTATGTCTAACCCGGAGGTTGCGGTCCCAGTTGCAAGGTTTTTTAACCCAAAAATTCTCAAAAATGGACCAAACAAAATAATTTCTAGCAATTTAATTTATCCTTATACTTGATGCAGAGAGTACATCATGCTAGATTGGCGCGAACGAGAGCATGAGGACGTGGATGATGTCACATGGAATCATCAAACTTCACTTGATGCTTTGAGGGCGTGCGGCTTGTACAAATTCTGGGCCATTCCTGGCATGACGGCTCAAGTGGATTTCTTACAGTGGTTGGTTGACAGATGGAGCATACAGGACCAGTGTTTCTTCATTGGTGGCCACCAGCTCGAAATCGAGCTGGCGGACATATATTTCTTGACTAGTTTGCCTGAGAGAGGTGAAGACTTGTCTCTGTTTGGGGCTAGGCCAGGTGGCCAGTCTCTCGATAGCCTCCGGCTAGAGTACTGCAACAGCCAGGCTAGAGACAAAGGGATTGACATAAAGACCATATCCCATCCTGAACTCATGGTGATTGTGTTTACTGTCACTAGACTTTGCAGGGCTGTCGCATTACATATTGCCACTGGATCCCAGATGCGTATGGTAGTTGATTGCTTTCGAGGCACCATCTTCAACTAGTGCGATGCCGTGTTGGCCAATCTAAAAGGCCAACTGACCAGGGCCAAGGATGGACAACTAAAGACCTTTGGTTATGGGGCTTTGTTTGTGAGTTTTGGCCTTGATAGGGTTCCCATATTGATTCCGTAGAACCTTACTGTTGGAGCTGGGCTTCCTCGAGAGCCCAAGCTGATGCAATGGGTCGCATTTATGGCCCGTCACCCGGACGAGAGGACAGAGGTTGTTCTATTCGAACTTGAGTATTTCAAATGGCTCGAAAACCAGGTTTTTTCTATTCAGGACTTCCCACGCTGGGATAGATTTTCATGGTGACCCAGACATGGTTCTTCCACCAGGAGAGCAGTGGGATGATTCAGGTAAAATCATTTTCAACATTTTTCCTATTTTAATTTTTTTTTTAATTTTTCCATCGTCTCAAAACTGATAACAAAAGTTTCAAATGTAGATGTGGGTCCACAACGACCAGCCGCTCTTCAGCCTTACAAGAAGAAACAACCAGTTGCACCCGCGCCAACCCCACAGGATGAATCAACAGAGGTTTTGGCCGACTTGGATGGTCATCTCGAGCGCTTCACAAGAGATATTCCGGAGACCACTATAGATGACATTCCTCGTTGACTTTAGCACTATGTTATTGGGTTCTCGGGACCTTTTAGGAGGTTGCTTTGCAAGGTGGCCTGTGTAGTGGTTTCTTATAGAGATCATCACCAGTGACAGGATGATCGTCTATTGTGGGCACATATGACATTTTTTGTTTTTTGTACTTATCATTTTTGCTGATCATAAGGTGTTTTTAAACCTATGATCGAGGACGATGTATTTTTTGTCACACTCATATATATATATCGCTATTATCAGCTTGTCTTGTAAATCATGTTATTGAATGGTTTTAAATTTACATATATGATTATTACAAATGTCTATTTAACATTCGAGGAGAAATTGCATCTGCTAATGTATTTAAAGATCTTGGAATATGCTGATATTCAATATAATCAAATTCACGTTCCAAGAGACGCACTCTCAAAAATAATCTTAATAACACTGGATTTCTAATGGCATACACTCTATTAAGCTGTAATACAACGAGTTCAGAATCTAACCTCACTATCAAACTCCGAATCCAAAATGAAATAGATTCAGATAATAACTCAATCACTACACTATACTCGGCAATGTTGTTCGTTGTTTGACCGAGGCTTACCCCATGCATAGATACTAACTCGTCAGAGGGCGAATAGATAACCCACGTTGCGAAAGAAATTTTCCATGTATTATGACAAGCACCATTAGCAAAACCAATGTATGTTTGGAGAGGCATCAACATCTGCACTATCAAGATTAAAACCAAGATAAGCAGGAATAATGACGAAACAACACTCTCTAAGCTAAGCACACTGTTTAAACTAAAACACACCAGCTAGAAAGAAAAATTATCCTAACTAAAAAATCTCCATACCCATTCTTTAAGCATAATACCTTTTCAAGTAAAGACCATTTCTGGGTTTACCCAAAGTGTCCCCGTCAAAGTCTACCAATTCATAGGCCCCTTTTGCTAGCTTTCGCTTGACAACATAGGGACCATGCGACAGAGGAAATTTTTTTCCAGTGCCTAGTTTATCATTAGCTTGATTGTAAACTAAGACTAGATCTCCTTCTAAAAAATTTTGAGGGGTCACATTTCAATCATACTGACCTTTCATGCGTTTTGAGTGAGTTTCAATTCTCATCTAATTGAGCCAAGTATAAAAAAAAAAATTCCTCTTCGGTAGTGGCTGGAAGTAACTCGATGGCCATTTGCAGTGACGAGATTTCACATTCGATGGGTAACACAACTTCCAAACCATAGACTAGTTGGAAAGGAGTGAACCCTATTGATGATTTTGCTGAAGTTCGGTATGCCTAAAGCGCTGAAAATAGCATGTTATGCCAATTCGACTGATGAATCCCAATGATTCGTTCGATCATGATAACTAAAACTTTGTTGATGGATTCAACCAGACCATTAGCTTGTGGATAATAAGGAGTTGAACTATCGTGACGTAAACCAAGCTGGCCTGTAAGTTCGATTATCACTTATGGGACACCAAACCTAGCAATTATTTTATTGAACATGAAAATTGCAGCTGTCTTGCCGTCTGCCTCAAAAGTAGGCATTGCCTCGGCCCACTTGGTAAAATAATCTACTGCAAGGATGATATACGCATGACCCCCGGCCGAGTGAGGGTTACATGTAATAAAATCGATACCCCATTTGGCAAAAGGACCAATGACAATTATAGGGTGGAGAGGAGCAGGTGTAGTGCGCATCTTTCGATCAAAAATTTGGCAGTTGTGGCATTTTCGGAATGTCGTAATACAATCTTAAAATAAATATGGCCAAAAGTAGCCAGTGCGCAATATCTTTTGGGCTGTGGCATACCCAGACATATGACCACCACACGCTCCAAAGTGACAGTCATTTAGAACCCTATCAGCTTCGTCGTGAGTTAAGCAACGTCAAAAAATAGAGTCCACCCCACGGCGATAAAGAGTATCTCCAATAATCCTGAATTGTTGGGACTAGAATCGTATTTTCCGACGTACTGACCTTGAAATTTCTGGCCGAAAGGATTGGGTCTGGAGATAAACTATGATATCCCCATACCACAGATCTAAAATGCTGATTAGAAACAAGGATTTGTCCACAATGGGCTCCTCCACCACAATTTCCGTGTTAGCACGCGGGAAGTCACACATTAACTCCGAAAAAACTAAATATTTCTTAGACTTAGATTTCTCAAATTCCAAGTAGAAATCCTGCAGGATAACAATCCATTTAGAGTACTTGTCCCCTAGCAATTGCTTGGTCAAAATGTAGATGATAGGGTTGCAATCCGAAATTACTGTAGTTTTACGTAGTAAAATGTAGTGACGAAAACGTTGGACAACTTGAACAACTGCCAATGCCAATTTCTCCACATGTGAGCATTTTAGCTAAGTTGGATTTAAAGTTCAACTAAGGTAATATATCACATGTTCAGTTCCGAATTCATCTTCCTAAACTAAGACCATTCCAATGGTGGAATGGGAGGCGGCGAGATACAAGAAGTAATCCTAGTTGTAGTTGGGAGGATGCAATAAAGGTGCATGGGTCAACGCGCGTTTAAGTGCATCAAAAGATTTCTGAGCTATCTCATCCCAATAGAATGGAGTATTATGTTTCAACAACCGGGTAAATCCCTTTGTAACCTTGGCGTAGTTAGGAATGAATCGTCGTAAAAAGTTTCCTTTCCCCTACAAACTTTTGAGTTGGCGAAGACTCAAAGGAGGAGGCAATTTGATGATAGCTTCGACCTTCGAGGGATCAACGCGAATGCCGGCTTTCGAAACAACAAACCTCAGCAATCGACCCGTTTTTATACAGAAGACACATTGTGTGGGTTCACCCGAATCCGATAATGCCTACACCTCATAAATATTGCTCGTAAATGGACGAGGTGATCAAATCGATCTAATGAATGAGCAAGCAAGTAATTGAGATATGGTTGCACAATGTGCTTGATGTCATGAAACGCATAAGACATGGCCCTTTGAAAAGTTTCTCTAGCATTCTTGAGCCCAAATTATAACTTGCAATAAGCAAATGTCCCCCATGGACAAATGAAAGCCGTTTTTGGTTGATCGGCAGGTAGAATATTGATTTGATTGTATCCGGAAAAACCATTCATGAAGGAGAATATTTCGCTGCCAGCACAATCATCAATAATTTGATCGATATAGGGAGTTGGGTAATTGTCCTTTGGACAAGCTCGACTAATGTCCCTATAATTGATGCATATTCTTATTGTTCCCTGATTTTTATTAACCGGAAAAATATTCGATACCCAATTCGTTAACGATATCGGATAAATGAAACCTGCTTTGAGTAATTTTTCAACTTTTGATTTAGTTGCAGCAGCCTTTCGTGGGTGAATCTGACGCAAATGTTGTCGAACGGGTTTAGCGTCCAGGTAAGTCTTGATCTCATGAACAATAATCGCGGGATCAATTCCTAGTATTTCCTCATAGGACCAGGCAAACACGTCGCAAAATTCTTGAAATAGGGCCTTATATAGCTGAATTTCGTCATCCGTACACGAGGCACCTATATGAATGTTCTCAACAATTCTGGGCTTAACCAAAATGTGAATAGGAATAGTTTGAGAGATGTTTCCCAAATTTAACTCTGAATCGGGATGTTTCATTGGATTCTAAGGTTTCTTGACATATTCAGTTGTAAAAATCGATGAGAAATCATTTTCAAAACGATCATTCTCGGGTAAAAACGAAGATCTGTGATGGAGATCTTCCCATGGTAAATCATCTACACATAGGATTTCAAAAATTTCCTCGTCAGAGTGAACAAGTTCAGAAAACGTGATAAAGTTCGAGGTTGATATGAAAAGTGATTCCTCATGGACCACATTCATGAAGTCAATTTCGGTCAAAGATGGGTCAGTAAATGATTGCACGACCTCATATGCAATTTCATATGGACTCAAAGGCATGACATCACCAAATGAGTCTATCTCAGATTCAGAAGGAATGATCCAAGGATCATCATAAACAATGGTTTCTGATGTAATCATATGAATGGTTGCAAATGAAGACAATGCGTTGATCAAAGGAAAAGGAAAAGTTCCCAGAAAACCAGCATCTTTAACTAGTCCTACTCCAACATCCTTGTATGGGATACTCGTTTTACCGACATGCTGAATACTTTCAGAAGAGGCTGGGTTAGATGAAAAGTAAGCCAGCTAGTCTATTCTTACGATCTTTCCATTATGTGGAAACTATATTACTCGAAAGACCGATGAAATGACCGTTGTCATAGCGGAAGACCAACTTCGACACAAGAGAAGGTTGTAATCTAGAGGGGCATGAACCACCTCCACATCTAGACTAACGTTTTTTCCTTCAACCCCTATAGGAAAATCCTATAGAATGCCAAAAGGATGAACCCAACGGCCATTAAAGGCCTCTAGAATCATCGGGGATTGATTTAGTGAAGGAGAACCAAGCGATCTCCAACACTGTATCGACATAATACACGTTGAGGCTCCCTCATCAATTACAATCCGATGAATAGGCCTGTTTTTTACTATCACTGGAATCTGGAAAGCCATTTGATGAGGCAAACACATTGTACCATTTTCTAGATTGAAAATTATTAGGTTTGAGTCCTGAACATGAACAACTCCTTTAGCTGACAAAAGTAATTTACGTTGTGCTGGACATGATTGCAGCACTTCCAAAGCCGACATTGCTGAGGGTGAAATAGCTAGATCCTCAACAGTGTTATAATTATGAGCCGGTCTCGCATGTGGGTTGAAAGCTGACTTTCGAAGTATACCCTTGGGGGGCGGTTTGATTACCAAGTCTGGATTAGCTTTCTCGATCTGTAGTGGATCGGAACTGGGAGCTGAGGTTGATGGATTAGAATGAGAAGATTCTACTTCTTTACCATCAACAAGACTTTTACTACCATAATCTTGCAATCGAGTCGCAATCCTAACATGGGACATCATCATTATGGGTTCTTCATTGGAACTCGAGGACGAACCTATCATCTTACTGTCTTGACCTGGAAATGGATCCTTCAAAACAGTAGGAGTTTGGGAAACTTTGACAATCTTCGCAACCTCTGCACGATGAGGGCAGTCTCTTGTAAAATGTTCATCTTCACAAATGAGAAAAGGATAATGAGGTTTGCACTTTTCATCATTGGATTCCGATTTTCAGGTTTCTCCTTTGAATTTTTGTCCTTTTTATTCTTCTTCTTTCCTTTCTTCTTCCCACAAGATTTTGATTTGGCTGTAGATGACTCTACAACGTGAATATCGGCGGAAATCTCTGCAGAAGAATCTCTTTTTGGGGAATTAGGCAAGGTTATGATAGGAGAATAATTCTTGGAAGATTTCTTCTTACTTTTAGTGTTAATCGTACCAATCATACCATCGGCAGAATGAGATCCCGAAGGAGCTGCAATGATTTGATTTTGCTTGGGAAGATCGGGGATTTTCTCGTGTAACGTACCTGACTTAGAATAGACCAAGTCAAGCTACTGTGCTTGAGCAATTAATTTCTCCTCAGTAACAACTCCGGCTTTAGCTACATCTTCAGTGATCTTTGGCAACAAAGATTTTACAAACCACTCGACCAAGATCTGATCCAGAATAAACACCTTCACTAAACATCGTCGATGTCTCCACTCATGAATAGGATCTGAAATGTAAGTGGATGTCGATTATTTTAACAAAGTTAACAATTCCATGCCATTGTCATATCAGACTGGCAACTGAAAATGAGTTAAAAATGAGGTAGCTAACTGACTAAAATTATAAAAAGTGCCTTGTGGTAACTCAATGTACCAGTTGGCCGCGAGACCAATTAGAGTGAGCTGGAAAAGTCTACGATGGATTGAATCATCTAAAATGGAGTTAGACGCACACCAGAGGTGGTAAGTCATCACATGGTTCGATGGGTCCTCTCCTGATTTACCTTCGAACTTAGGAATGTCACTGGGCAACTTATTCGGCATTCGCGGCCAAAACGACAGACAATTAATGGGATTGTTCGTTAGGCGCGAGAAGTCAGGCAAGTCCAAAGTTGCGATAAACGGTAACTGAAGATTAGTGTCACTAAAACTCTGGGTCATGAGACCAGCCCCAGGAGGAGGATATCCAGCATAACTAGGAATAGGAATTGCAATTGGGATATTGCATCCTCCCGGAAAACCAGGATTAACCGGACCGTACTAGGGTTGTTGAGGTTGTTGATAAGTGTACCCAGGGTACGGTTGATACTGATAGACTGGCTGCTGCACAACAAGACCGAATTGGTACTATCCCTGGTACGATTGATAAGTAAATTGTGGTTGACTTGTGAAAACCATACTTGAACCAGGTTGTCCTACAGGTATCTGAACCGAAGTTTGAATCATAGATCCAGACAGTGGTAAAGATGTCTGAGGAGTAGGTACAGGAACATTAGAAACTGGAGCTGTCGATACTTCGGAAGTAGGTGGGGTAGATTGAACAGATGTTGCGGCAGTTGTAGCAGTCGACAAGAAATTTCAAGGTCAGAACGTCAGAAAATACGATTCCAGTCCCAACAATTCAGGATTATTGGAGATACTCTTTATCGCCGTAGGGCTGACTCTTTTTTTTGACGTTGCCTAACTCACGACGAAGCTGAAAGGGTTCTAAATGGCTGTCACTCTGGAGCGCGTGGCGGTCATATGTCTGGGTATGACACAGCCCAAAAGATATTGCACACTGGCTACTTCTGGCCATGTTTATTTAAAGATTGTATTACGGCGGTCCGAAAATGCCACAACTGCCAAATTTTTTATCGAAAGATGCACGCTCCACCTGCTCCTCTCTACCCTATAATTGCTGTTGGTCCTTTTGCCAAATGGGGTATCGATTTTATTACATGTAACCCTCACTCGGTCGGGGCCATGCGTATATCATCCATGCGGTAGATTATTTTACCAAGTGGGCCAAGGCGATGCCTACACTTGAGGCAGATGGCAAGACAACTACAATTTTCATGTTCAATAATATAATTTCTAGGTTTGGTGTCCCAAAAGCGATAATCACTGATCATGGGCGTCATTTTCGAAACGTTGTGATGACCGAACTTACAGGCCAACTTTGTTTACGTCATGATAGTTCAACCCCTTATTATCCACAAGCTAATGGTCTGGTTGAATCCATCAACAAAGTTTTAGTTATCATGATCCAATGAATCATTGGGATTCATCGGTCAAATTGTCATAACATGATATTTTCAGCGCTTTGGGCATACCGAACTTCAGTAAAAACATCAATAGGGTTCACTCCTTTCCAACTAGTCTATGGTTTGGAAGCTGTGTTACCCATTGACTGCGAAATCTCGTCACTGCAAATGGCCATCGAGTTACTTGTAGCCACTTCCAAAGAGGAAAAGCATTTTTATACATGGCTCAATTAGATGAGAATCGACGTGATGCTGCAATGGCGATCAAAACTCACGCAAAATGCATGAAAGCTCAGTATGATCGAAATGTGACCCCTCGAAATTTTTCGGAAGGAGATCTAATCTTAGTTTACGATCAAGCTAATGATAAATTAGGCACTGGAAAATTTTTCCTATGTGGCATGGTCCCTATGTTGTCAAGCGAAAGCTAGCAAAAGGGGCGTATGAATTGGTAGACTTTGACGGGGACTCTTTGGGTAAACCCAGAAATGGTCTTTACTTGAAAATGTATTATGCTTAAAGAATGGGTATGGAGATTTTTTAGTTAGGATAGTTTTTCTTTCTAGCTGGTGTGTTTTAGTTTAAATAGTGTGCTTAGCTTAGAGAGTGCTTTTTCGTCATTAAACCTGCTTACCTTGGTTTTACTCTTGATATTGCAGATGTCGATGACTCTCCAAACATACATTGGTTTCGCTGATGGTGCTTGTCGTAATACGCGGAACATTTCTTCCGCAGCTTGGGTTATCTATTCACCCTCTGACGAGTTAGTATCTATGCATAGTGTAAGCCTCGGTCAAACAACGAACAACATTGCCGAGTATAGTGCAGTGATTGAGTTATTATCTAAATCTATTTCATTTGGGATTCGAAGTTTGATAGTGAGGTTAGATTTTGAACTCGTTTTATTACAGCTTAATAGAGTGTATGCCATTAGAAATCCAGTGTAATTAAGATTATTTTTGAGAGTGCATTTCTTGGAACATGAATTTGATTATATTGAATATCAGCATATTCCAAGATATTTAAATACATTAGCAGATGCAATTGCTTCTTGAATGATAAATAGACATTTGCAATAATCATACATGTAAATTAAAAACCATTCCATAACATGATTTACAAGGTAAGCCGGTAATAGTGATAAATATATATAGGAGTGTGTCAAAAATACACCATCCTTGATCATAGGTTGAAAAACACCTGATGATCGGCAAAAATGATAGGTACAAAAAACAAAAATGTCATATATGCCCACAACAGGAGATCATCCTATCATTAGTGATGATATCTATAAGAAACCACTACACGGGCCACCTTGCAAAGGAACCTCCTAAAAGGTCCCGAGACCCAATCACACACCGCTGAAGTCGACGAGGAATGTCATCTATAGTGGTCTGTGGAATATCTCCTGTCAAGCGCTCGAGATGACCCTCCAACTCGGCCAAAACCTCTGTTGATTCATGCTGTGGGGCTGGCGTGGGTGCAACTTGTTGTTTCCTCTCGTAAGGCCAGAGAGTGCCTGGTCACTATGGACCCACATCTACATTTCAAACTTTTGTTATCAGTTTTGAGACGATGCAAAAAAAAATAAAAAAAATAGGAAAAATGTTGAAAATGATTTTACCTGAATCATCCCATTGCTCTCCTGGTGGAAGAACCATGTCTGGGTCACCACGAAAATCTACCCCAGCGGAAGGGAAGTCCTGAATAGAAAAGACCTAGTATTCCAGCCATTGGAAATACTCAGGTTTGAATCGAGCAACCTCTGTCCTCTCGTCCGGGTGACGGGCCATAACTGCTATCCATCGCATCAGTTTGGGCTCTCGAGGAAGCCCAGCTCCAACAGTAAGGTCTTGTGGGATCAACATAGGAACCCTCTCCAGGCCAAAAATCATAACCAAAGCCCCATAAACAAAGGTCTTTACTTGTCCGTTTTTGGCCTTCGTCAGTTGGCCTTTCAGATTGGCCAACACAGCATCGCACCAATTGAAGATGGTGCCTCAGAAGCAATCAACTGCCATACACATCTGGGATCCGGTGGCAATATGTATTGTGGTAGCCCCACAAAGTCTGGTGACAGTAAATGCAATCACCATGAGTTCAGGACTATCGACAGACTGGCCACCTGACCTAGCCCCAAACAGAGTCAAGTCTTCGCCTCTCTTAGGCAAGCTAGTCAAGAAATATATGTCCGCCGGATCGATTTCGAGCTGATGGCCACCAATGAAGAAGCACTGGTCCTATACGCTCCATCTGTCAACTAGCCACTATAAGAAATCCACCTGAGCCCTCATGCCAGGAATGGCCCAGAATTTGTACAAGTCACACGCCCTCAAAGCATCAAGTGAAGGCTGATGATTCCATGTGGCAGCATCCACATCCTCATTCTCTCGTTCGCGCCAATCTAGCATGATATACTCTCTGCATCAAGTATAAGGATAAATTAAATTGCTAGAAATTATTTTATTTGGTCCATTTTTGAGAGTTTTTGGGTTAAAAAACCTTGTGACGGGGACCGCACCCTTTGGGTTCGACACAGTGTGTGGGATCGCACTTTGTCTACATGGAAGTTGTGGACCCGTGGGTTTTTCCCAATGGAGAAAAAGTCGGGGTCTGCAGGCCAGCAGTGGTAAACCTACGGGCCCTCGCGTGCAGGTTTTAAGCCTAAAAACCCTCCCAAAAATGAAATAAATGACTAAAAAAAAAATTGAAATGGTTAAAAATGAAGAGTAGGATGATGTGGATTACTTGGAGAAGACGACATTCGATTCTGACGGTTGGATTTTCCGCAATCTTCACGGGAAGTTTTCTGAGCAAAAGCACTATTTTCTCACCCAAAACTCAAATGGTAAAAATGAATTGACGAAGGCCCTTTTTATAAGTTTTTTGAGTAAATAAGTTGCAAATTTTTTTATGTTTCACTTTGAAAAGGTACTTTTGCGACATTTTTATCCATTTCAAACATGTATCAGTAATGTTTGTGTTTTTGTGCAGGATAACGGATTATTCAGGCAAAATCTATCATTTTCAATGAAAGAAACATTTAGAGTCATCTTTAAGCCTTTTTCTGACTCCTGAAATATGAAAAGATTGTCGAGTTTTTCTTTTAAACTCGTTAAAACGGAATTAAAATACGGTCCACTTACAGCTCTTTTCCGACCGTAAAAACATGAAAATATTGCCGGATTTTTATCGTTTCAAATTCGATATTGGTTATAAAACGACGTGTCATTGATCGCTTTTTTACTTTTTCGGATCAAGGGCACTAATGATGAAAAGTACTCCTTGGTCGTAAAAGATCAAGCGGTTCTCTCAAGTATTATTTTATACTTTTTCAGGCTTGGGAGACGCAAATTTACGAAAAAGGTCAACCTTGGAGTCTTCTTAAGTTTTTTCAAACTCTCTAAAATTGAAAAATGTCGAGTTTCTCCTATACTGGACTTGTTAAAATTTCACAATGAAGAACATGTTCAATTACAAACAGGAACGAACCACTCCTTCTTAGGGTTCGAATTTAAACTAAGTTGGACTCATCCGAAGGATGATCTTATAATCAAGCAAATGTCCCGAGTGGATTTGTCATTTTGTCACACGAAATAAGTCGGTCTTGCGAACAAGGTAGACCTTCCTAGAATCTAAAGAAGACCTAATGACAAGCAAACCAACCAGACACTATCTTTCTCTAAATATGATTTTAAAAGAAATGGTGAACAAGTGTTTTTAGGGCCTACCTTAGGTCCAACACAAGTTTGTGGATGCCCTCGCTCCTTCGATCCAAATGAGCTCCTTTGTCGCGAATCTGCAAACACAAACAAGGCAAACAAATTAAATAGCACCTGAAAAGCCAATACCATAAAACATATTGAACATGAAAGTCAAGGTGTCCATGAAACAAATAACATGAGATACTTGTTGTGGAAAATGAGTTTGATTGTATTAATTCAAAAGAAGAAGAACTTTACAACTTGTGCCTTGACGATGTACAAGCTCCTCCCAGGGTCCAGCAAGAAGTCTCCTCTACTTTGACAAGTTTCACTCACTCCCTAATGAAGCCAAAAAGGTATGTGATCTCTCCTCTTGAGCTCAACTAGGAAGTCTTGATTTCACCAGCATTTACCCTCAAAAATATTTAGCGTCTAACCTCTCCAGCAACCATCCCAATGCCTGAATTTATAGTGCAATGGAGGGAGGTTACTAGGTCCTCCTTCAAAGGGATAGCTCCTCTCATCAAGGGATTAGCTCCTTCTATTTTTGGATGCGTGAACCACCTAAGAGCGGAAAATCCACGTCAAAATTCGTTCTAGAATCATTTAGAATTAACCAAAAGTGAGTCTTTTAGAGTAAACTTGTGCCTTTTTTACTTTCAGAGGGGTCCACACCCACACCTTTAGGGATAGAGCGGGCAGGTCCGCATTTTTTGTAAACAGAAGCTGCGGGACCATAGGTGACAGTGAGAGAAAGTGCGGAACCAGAGTTTCATTGATTTTTAATGTCTTTCTCCCATTTTCAAAGCTTGACTTGAAGAGCTGAGGTCTAAGACTTGCTTAGGAGGACAATACAAGTGATGATAGACCCATACTGACTGCAAATAATCATGGTGACGATATTTTTGTGTAACACTTATTTCTTGATAAATTCGAAAGGAATGAATCGAAATGGAATGGGTTTCAGGCATTAGACATTGTGATGAGAGCTATGCCTACCAGATGGTGGGTTACACATAAGAAAAATTCTTCAGACTAGAAGGAGTACCGAAGGATCATGAAGCTCCTATTTAGATATGGAAATACCTGCATTACTAAAAAATATATAGGGAAGGATGATCCGCACGAGTATCTGGCTCATTGCATGAAAGCATCAAGAGAGGAAACACAGCCTGAATGGGTACATATATTCTACCAGAGTTTGGATACTATTACGATGAACTGGTATTTACAAACAGAGCTACGACACATAACCTCAGAGTGGGATGTTTTGAAGGAAAGATTTATGTTAACATTCAGATTTGGAGATGGATTCAAATGCATGGATGAAGCATTACAGGAAATCAAGGTTGTGATATTTCGAATGGCTATAGAGCCTATCACATGCGTACAACTAGACTAGAGTATGCAGCTGCGACATGTTCTGGAGTGCTACAATGTTACCACAAAAGATGACAAGAAATACCTTAGGAATATCAGTATCACTGAATCAAAGGGACAATGAAAAGTGGTTGGGCCTAAGGTAGAATTTCTTGACATTTCAAAACCATTGAAAACCAAGAAATTGAACATTGGGTCGGAACCACAACCAAAGTTCGTGAATATAGGAGATTACTGGGATTTGGACATAGTTGACAAGGTCACATAGATATTGTGGGAATATCGGGACTTATTTCTAACAAATTTCTATGATTTGAAGGCAATAATAGGTGATATGGGTTTTATGAAGATCAATCTGAAGCCAGATGTGAAGCCGGTAAAGCAGCACCCATACCAGTTGAATCCTAAATACAAAGAAAAAATGTGCAAAGAATTGGATAAGATTCTTGTAGTAGGAATTATTGAACCTGTAGAAGAGTCAGAGTGGGTTAGCCATATGGTGGTTCAGGAGAAAAGACAAAGGGTGAAAACAGGATCTGCACAGATCTAAGGATGTTGAACGATGCTTCTGTACATGACCCATTCCCTATGATGTTCAAATATTTAGTCTTGGAAAACGTTGGTGGTCAAGAAGCCTACTCTTTTATAGATGTGTTATGAGGATATCACCAGATCAAGAATGCATTAGAAGATTGAAGTAAGGATACATTCACAATGAAATGGGGCTCTTTCTAGTATACATTTATGCCATTTAGACTTAAGAATGTCGTTGCGATATTTTCTAGGGTGGTAGTCAAAACCATTGTGGAATTTATTAACATATTTTTGGAGGTCTACTTTGATGCCTGTGTGGTGTTTGGTTTATTTAAAAATCTTTTTTCAAGTCTTTTCCTTATGTTGGATACTTGTTGCAAGTATCAGATCTCCCTCAATCTGAAGAAATCCATATTTTGCATACCATATGGGAAACCTTTGGGCCATATTGTTTGTAAGCAGGGGTTGATGGTGGACCCTACCAAAATTGTAGTGATTATCAATTTGAAGCCTTCGAGGAATGTAAAATTGTTGTTTGCAACATAGGGCCATATAGGATACTATATAAAGTTCATTAAGGCATATGCATAGATCACTATGCCCATGAAGAAATTATTGAAGATAGATGTGACGTTTTGTTGGGATGAGAATTTCTAGAAAATCTTACATGTTTTAAGGGAAAATATGGTTACAACACCTATTCTCATGTTCCCCGATTGGAAGAAAGAATTTCATGTACTTGTGAATGCATCCTACATAGCATTAGGAGTAGTTTGAGCCCAATCAGGAACAGGATATATCAACCAACCGATTTCATTTACAAGAATAAAATTGTCTAAGGTGGAGAAGAATTAATCAACCACAATGTGTGAAGGGTTGGCAAAGGTATATGTGATCTAGAAGTTTAGACATTATTTTTTGAGTGTTCACTTCAAAATGTACATGTACCATTCCGCTTTGAAGTACTTGGTCAACAAGAATATCTTGGGAGGGGGAATTTGTAGGCGGTTACTGCTATTTAAGGACTACAACTTTGAAGTATTTGTGAAGCTAGGGAGATTAACTCATAAAGCCGATCACCTTTGAAGGATTAAGGATGGCAAAGAAACTACAAGTCTTCATGAAGGATTGCCTCATGCACAAATCTTTACTTTGCATGTTTTATAAGAACATTTTAGAGATATAATCCAATTCCTAACTATAGGTACATATCCTAAAGGATATATAACATAGCAGATGAAATAATTGGTGGTCAGGGCTGCATATTTATTTGTAATTGCAGGGAACTTATATAAAATTCCCTCAGTTGAAGTTATACATAGGTATGTACTAGCTTATGAAAGACAAATTATCCTCGCTGAAGTAGATGGAGGAGTTGTAGGAGGATATTATGCTGGAAGAGCGACTGTGCGGAAGATCCTATGCGCTGGGTTGTGGTGGCCAACTATGAAAAAGGATTCTATGGAATAATGTAGGGCATGCGATGTCTATCATAGGACTAGGAATTCATCGCGAAGGGATGAATTGCCTTTGAATCCACAAGTATCATTATAGGCATTCTATAAATGTGCAGTTGATTTTATGGGGCCTATTCAACCACCAGAAAAGTATACAATAGAATGATACATCATGGCGATGACAAAATACCCGACCAAGTGGGTTGAGGCATAGCCCCTGAACGATTTCAACGTGGCTACAAATGCAAATCTTATATTTGAGTATATTGTGTTTAGTTTTAGTTATCCTAAGATTTTAATGAGGAATAGGGGTTTGCATTTCCTGAATGAAACAATTGTTGTTTTGCTTGAAGAATTCTAGATGTATCATTAGAAAAAAAGACCTAACATCCTCAAGAAAATTGCACAGTTGAAGCTTTTAATAAGATCGTGGGGAATGCTTTGACAAAGATATGTAGGGCGAATAGGAACGGTTGGGATGTGCACATACCAGCTATTCTTTGGGCATATAGAACTACCTGTAAGAAATTGATTGGACATACACCATTTAGGTTGGTTTATGGACAAGAGGCAGTGATGCTAACGGAGTATGTCATGCCCAGTTTGAGGATTGCTGCAATCTCAGAAATGGTATATTGGGATAAAATGGAAAAATGTCTTCTGTAGATACTTGAGTTAGAAGAAGATCCATTCCTGATAGGCTTTCATTAGCAGTTGCAAAAGGCTAGAGAAAAGGCATGGGATGATCACCACATTAAGAAGCATAGCTTTAAGAGTGGAGATTTAGTACTGATGTATGATAGCAAGTTTATGAAGTTATCAAGAAAATTTTAGATGCATTAGCTGGGATCATACATCATCAAGGATATTATGGCTTGAGGTATAGTTCAAGTCACAAAGCTAAATAAGGAGTTATTTCTAGGAAGAATCAATAGGAGTTAGTTGAAGTTGAACATGGGTGATCCCACCCCTAGGAAATGACTATATTGTTGCAAGACAGTGTTAGTACTTTAGGAAGTTGTAAGGAAGTGCGGGACTATAAACTATGCTGCTAGAAGGATATTTTGGAAAAGAAAAGGGGTTGCCTGATGGTTAGGAGAAAGGGATTGATGGATGCTTCAATGAAGGAGATCTGCTATCAAGGTGGGTCCCACACAACCCGACTAGAAAGTAAACATTGAAAACACTATAGATTATAGGATGGCTATTTTTCCATTGAAGTGAGCGAGGGGAATGCATTTAAGGAGCATATATTTTTAAGTCTATTGCCAAAAGAGAATTAATGAAGGAGATATGGAGGGAACTGATTGATTTGACTTTAAAAAGGGCCATAAATACAACATCCCACTCCACACTTGAAAACGTTTCTTCCAGAGAGATTTCCTTGAGATGTTGTGCCTAAGTTTGAGTTGAGATGATTATTGCATGTCTTGATGAGATTAGAAAGAGATAGAGAAGGAGTTTTTCCAGCAAGGGCTTGGGTTTGAGGAAGATTTTTTTGAGTGACAGAAGAAACAATTCTATGAGAGCATTGACAAAATGACTGCAACACCACAAGTCCCTACCATAGTTCCTAGGTTGTCGAGGCAAAAACCGACTGACTCTGTAGTAGGAGAGAAGAAGAAAAAGAAGCCATAGCCAGCACTAGTTCAATAGTCACCACACAAAAACAAAATTGAGGTAATATAGAAGGATCTGATGGATAAAATCAAGCAACCGATGGAACCATTGGACTTGGATGAGGAAGAATTGACTATGTGGTTGACGTTATTGAGGCAAATAAAGCATTGTTGATTAATCAGCTACCACCATATGTACCCCTTATGAAATCCACTGCCAAAGTGACTAAGGACCCTGACTCCGTGAAATACAAGGTCTTCACATAATTGATGCTAGAAAAAATACCTGTTGAGGGTGAATTTTTGACTTGGGTACCATTTATGAACGTGAAGGACTGGGATCTAAGTGATCGTCCAAAGTTCCTGTAGTTAGAACCCAATGAAGTGGGAAGCAAAAATTGAGCACGTAGGATTGCCCAATATGTTTTGTGTCCCCCAAATTAGCCATGGCATAATTAATACTATCTATGTGCATCAATTTTTTGCACTAGTTCATGAACAGTGGCTCTAGCTAGGAGGGACCATTCCAATTGACGATATGTAGGTAAATAGAATCAGCTTGTTACCTTATTAGGGTGTGAAAACTGCATATGATTTTGTGGGGAAGTCACAGGAGAAGAAGCTCACGAATAAGATGAACAGTGACTTCAAGTTCATCTAGAAGTTGTGCATCTACGCCATTAGCTCCATATCGGTTAGAACTATGTAGTTTTCTACATAGATTTTGGCTAGAAAAATAATGTATAAGTGTCGCACTGGTGAAATGCTCACACCAGCAGTATCTTTAGCTGCATAGTGCAGTAAAGGGGTCTAATTCAATTGGGCAGAGTACCTTTGCCACAAGTTCTTGGAGGATTTCTAGAAAGCCTAGGAGGATGGACAGGAATTCCACTACACATGGTTACCTCTGTCGATCGTGTTGGTAGCATGGAGGATGCCTACGGATACTAGTTCCCAACATAGGATCCAGACTTGTGCAAGGCTGAAAAAGTCACCTCGTTGTGGGTCATGAAGGATCCTAACCACATCATTAAAACAAAGACGTTTTGGGCATTGTTTGAGTCAGAGCTGCAGATGGTGATCAGCCAACAACTACAGTTGTCATCTAGTTTACATGTAGCATACAAATATTTTAGAATTCAAGGGATATTTTCATAGTGTGTCGATACACGAAAATAAGGATTCCACAGGAACATGGCATGAGTTTCCATATTTAGTCATAGAGGATGACATTAAGGTGATCATCATCAAGTGGCTGAGCGATTGGCTCACCCCATATGACGAAGCTGTAGGAAAAATTAAGACCACAGAAGGCAAAACGGGGAAAATAGCAGCTGCAATAGTGACCAAGAAAGACAAAGAGAAATAAGCACATCAAGCTTATATAACATACAAAGAGCCACATAAGGATTCTGCAAAACAAAGGGAAGCACAGAAGGAATGGGCTTCTACAAAAGAAAAGGAAGTGCCAAAGGAGAAATTTGTGAAAGTGCCAAAGGAGAAATTTGTGAAAGTACCAACATCGCAAGTCCATAGTGACCTTGAAGAACCTGAGACCGAACACGCCGATATTGAGGTTGAAACTGGATGCGAAGAGGGAGGGGGCATATACTTAGATTGCCCCTTTAGGGTTAGGAAGAGGTGTAAGCACAGTGCCATGTGATCTTGCAAGAAGTAGAAGTCTGGTTAGTCAGCGAGTGCAACAACATTTGTCCTCACGGAGGGGTACCTTGATGAGATAGCAGATGTTGTCCACTCCACCACTGAAACTATATGGGGACACATCGAGGACCAATACCACTAGGTATTGGATAAAGTACAACAAGGCCTGAAGGAATTGTAGTTCCAGACATGGGTGATCCAGGTGAGCATGGGGCAAGTGAGTGCATATCAACTGAATATGCCGAGATTTAATTTAGTAGAAATCACATCCAAGCTTTGCATTGTCTCATTACTAGGGGGTTCTCTCCAGTTTGAGACAACCGAAGAGCAAGAGTGCGCATAACAATGGAAAAATATAAGAATAAACCTTGTAACACTGGCGATATAGACCTTGCATGATATTCACCAAGGAGTTTCAAATGTGCTCTCTATCAGGGAGAAACAAGAGTTGTTGATTATTGATGAGGTAAAAACTAAAAATCAACGGATTTTTGAAGAGAAATCACAAGCCTTGCAGACCTGCGATAAGGCGAAACAACAAAATTAGCAACAAGAGATAGACATTAACCAAGTGTGTAGTGAGCTCCCTTACCTCAAAATTCCAGCAAAGGTGACCTCAGAAAAGAAGATTTATAAGTTGGCTGCTACAGTAAAGGCATCCTAGGAAGAAATTGGAAAGGTACACTTTCAGTTGCAGTTGCAGATTTCAGAACATCAACTTAAGCTACAACCACAAACTACTCTAGAAGAGAGAAAGCAACATGAGGATGCTATTAAAGCAAGCATGACCATCTGGAAGTTGCGGTTAAGGACTGTCGCCAATTGTTTGAGAAGACAATGGACATGTGGACCTCATTATAGGAGCATCCACACTTGTAGATAATCAAATAAAAGTTTTGTGAAAAGGAGCTACAATTTAATGAGATTAGGGTGACAATGTAGAACAAAGCACTTGTGCAAAGGTTCACTTGAATTCTGGACGGAAATTTCATCCAGACCCAGATTTATGAGATCTGTCAGAAAGCCTCCATTATATCCTCAAGGAAACAACCATGGGCTGAAGAGGCAAACTAACTGTCATAGACCATCTAGAGAAAGTTAAAGGCTCTACAACAAACATAGAGAATGATGGGATTTGTAGTCGAAGGTCAAACCTTAAAGAAAGTAGTCAAAGAAGTTCATAACGCCGTTGTAGAGCGAACAACATATATTCAAGCATTGAATATTGAGTTCAGTGATATGCAAGAAAATATTGAGGCACCACCAGTAGAGGGACTCAAGACGAGTCATAACTTTGTGTTGGGGACCTATTCGAACAGTGGCCCCTCGGTCAAATTTTGTTAAGTTTTTTTAAATATTATAAAGTCTTCGTAGTTTGAGGAGTGGAGCATGAGTAGCACAGGTCGATAGGAGTCAAATGGAATTTTAGAAGGTGAAATCCATTATTTTCTTAAGAGTGAAGTTGTTTTGAGACACACCCATGGTTCGCGGACCATGGTATTTTAATAGAGAAGAATATAAAAGAAAGTCATAAAAGATTGAAAGGAGGTAAGGATAGAAGAATAGTGCATGATTTGAGAGTTTTTTTCTATTATGTACCTAGACAAAGGGAAAGCCTCCTCCTGCTATGTTACCAGAGACCTTGATAAGTTCGTAGCTGCGTACGCGGGCCCTTGTAATTTGTGCACATGGTTGCAAAGAACTGTAATTGAAGATTTGAAGCATAATAAAGGCTTGTTTTGAAGAACTATCTGTGAATCTGTGTATCTCTGAATTTACTATATTTTTGGTCTGTTGAATGAAATTAATCTACGAAAGTACATATTAGATGCGTGAGGATGTAGATATGTTTATTTATATGATGTTATGCATGTTTAGCGTAATAAGCAAAGTGCACAAAACTGCTAACTGTTAATTACTAAAATTTATGGGTTTTAAGGGTTAAAGGTTCACAAAGGTCAATTTAAAGCCATAAGTTTGGTAGAAACACATCACATAGTCCTCCAGATCTAGAAACATAGTTCTGGCATCCCCCAATACTGCCTCGGGTGAGACTGCATCCTGCGCTATGCACATTGTTGCCCAATGGGCCGGTAGTGTAGGGTTTTGTTGGTTACTGCAACTAACTCCGAACCTAGGTCCAAGCCCTCTCAAGCTAAAAATGAGTAACGAAGATGATCAAGGAAAATGTAAAAAAATATTCAATATAAAAAACTGGCCCAAAATCACTCTTTTTATGTGACATCTATTATGGAACAAAACTTTGACATGGCACAAGCTTCAAATTCATGGTTTTTGGGGACCCTTAATAAGTGTTCTTTTATTCTCTAATTCAAAACATTTCAATCATATTATTAGTAGCTACATATTGTCTACATTTATATGGGATGAACTTGCTATGCTCTTTCTATAGATTAATAGAATCAAATAATGTGCTCTCTAGTCTACAATTCTAGTGTGCCCACTCTTTTACTAATCTCATTGTCAATAGAACATGGAAACTCATCCCAATATTCATCCTATTATAAATTTGGAAGGAGTGTAACCAATGAACATTTAAGAATATCATGATCTCCATAAACTCTATTTTGCAAGATATCCTAAATAAAATAATGGAAAAAAAGTATTCTCTTCATTGATTCTTAAAATATTTTAAATCTAATCAACTTCAAAGAATCATTCTGAACAAAATGGGTCTCTCTTGCTAGTCCTTATGGAATACTCCCTTTGTCACCAACCCTTCCTTTTAGTCGCCAACTTTGGAGGACTTCATCACCCATAACGTTGGTAGGTCCGTGAAAATAAATCCACACTAAGCTAGTTATGGTGAAGTCTTTCAGAACACTAATTCACAGATTCTACATGTTTGTGTAAGTGCCATAGTCCTTAACACTACAAATGCTACTAAATTTTATGCCCTTAATTTCTATCTATAAACAATTTTGCAAGTTCATTATTCAAGGAGATTCAAATATATTTTCCAATATATTTCACAAAATATTGATTTGATTTAGATCCTTCAAAAGTCTCTAATATTTGGAGGCTATAAGCTTTAATAATTAATACTACAAAACTCATGGAGAAAGTCACAACTCCTCTCCTCTCTTATGTTCACAAAGAAGGAAATGAACTCATTGACAAGCTAACTAATTTTGGTCTCAACACAATAGTTCATCCCCTCTACCTGGGTTGGAGTGAGGACATTCCATAATCCATTCAAACTCACTATCAAGATCTAGCTATGAACAAACTTATCAATAAACAATGATTCCTCGGAGTGGTCATTGCCCCTTATCTTGACATGATGCCAACTGTAAATATCCCTTTGAATCCCTTGAAGTCTCCAACCTAGTGGGAGGTGTTACTTTAAGCTATCTTGACCTACATGGTATCACTATGAAGATGGAGTTACAAAATTCCTCATTTTGTAAAACTTATGGAATTAACTTTACACAAGATCATTCCATTGAACTTGTTCAGAGTCTTTTCGATATATAAATTTTAATTCAAGACTACCGGATTGAATGTTATGGCCCTTTTATGATAACCCATTCAACCCTTACCACATTCGTAAGTAATTTCCATGTGGAAACCACAAGGTATCCCGTGTAGCTCTGCCATGTAACATTACTTTCATTGTTCCTTGCTGATGTCACACTAACATGAGGGTTACTTCACCCTATGACGTAATATCCTTTGGTGGTTCCTTGTGTCATCTGAACACCATCTTGTTAGTCATTCAAAAAGGAAATTCCTTCCTACCATTTTTCAAACTGACATCATGCCATGTTAGAAGTATTTTTTGGGTTCCTTTTTACTATCTATATAACATGGTTAGCTACAAGTAGAACATTGAAAAAAATCCATAGTGGTACTAGAACTTTGGGAAACACCCTTATAAGATGCGAATATCACCTGATCATGCCTCTATGGAACTTGATTTTTCCTCTTAACAAATCCTTTTCCAAAATACATGAATCTTGTTCCTATATAGGAATGTAGTCCAACAACAAGATCCACCTCTACACACAATCTCATAGATGGTGATACTAGATGTCGATATGCTTGGATCAATCATGAAATATTAGATTCTCATAAAGTTTGATACCACTCTCATTTTCATAGTAAATCACAGTAGGATCCATCATCTAACCAAATAAACCAACAAGAATATTTATCATCTAAATAGGCTCATATGTTGCTTGACTTACAACCATGTATTTTTATTTTGTTGCCCTAAGTGCAAGAGATCTGAACTTCATCCTATAATACGAAACTATTGCTGCCACTATTAGTGCCTAAATCTACCTTAGGCTAAGAAAGGTAGGATCTAGGGTAACATCAAACCATGCTTAACCTGGTAGCTATCCCTACCAGGTCGGCAGAGGGCTCTCACCTTGTCAATATTAGAAACGATAGCCAATGAAAGGCTGATATGATTGATGTAATGACTGATTTTAGGCTAGGTATGAGTACATAGATGTTTGATTGAATTTGATAATGTTTTGTTTTCTCAAATGTGAAAGGCAGATTTGGCCCTGGGGAATGAGGCTCAGTTTTGCAGAGATCTCTATGGGGCAAGGTAGGAAAGTGATTTGGTACTTCAAATTGAATGAGATGGAGAGGTTTTATATAGATGAGTAGTTGAAAAGGGCATGAAGAGCTCAGGGATCATTTTCAATCAGCTGAAAACATAGATAACTAAGCAAACCCTAGGTAGAGCACTGCATTTTCAATGTATTCTACCTTTATCCTTGTTTGATTTAGTTAATATGAAATAAAGAGAGAGATGACATACATAAAACACATGTAGACTTACAATTAAAGAGGAAAACAAAATACCAAAGTAATATTCCACATGAATCCCATAAAGTGTTGCAAACCATTGGTCTATTCCTTAGCCAAACTGTTGAAGTGAGTATAAAATGCAGCTCCAAGCTTTCCCAAAAGTCCAACCATGCTAATGACTGAAAAAACATAAGATATAGGTAGAAAACAACTCATCCAAGCCTCTAGGGTCGATCTTGTGAGATTAGGAGCTGTTTCAGCAAATTCTAAACTCAGAACTAAAAAGTAGGCAGTGGAACAACATGCCTCTAAAAACTAGGGAATTGATTCATTTAGTTGCAAACTACCTTTTCATGGATGAATCTACCTCTATGAGTGAAAATCCAACATAATTACATCAAGATCCATCAAATAAAATTAAATTACATCGTGAGTTTGACATTAAGGAGGAGAAAAATCAAACTGTCAAGAAATTAGGTGAAAAACAGAGTATTTTGGTCAAACTAAGCAAAATTTCTCCAATGTGCAGCGCTGATTCCCTTATGCATAACGCATTTTTTGCAGCTGCTTTTGGAGGCCTTTGCAGTCTCTAAATTTGCTCCGAGTGGGCTTATTAGAAAGGTCTTTCCTATATAATCTCTAGCACAAGTGGAATTTTTGAATTTGGCCTCCACTTACCCTTCCAAAACTGAGTTCTCCCAAGACTGCTTCCTGTGTGTCAAAAAAGGGGCAGAAAGGTCATTTTTAGGACGTTTTTTACCATTTTAGCGGCTCAAAACCTATCAAAATTTCTTAGCCATTGGTAATCATGCATATTTTTTCATGAAAAACCGAAGAATGTTAATTTTTCATCAAAAGGAGTCCCCAATCAGAAGCGAGCACTAGATGGCGCGGCGCATTGGGCAAAAAAACTTGTTTTTTGGCCCAAAATTCCAAAAATGAAAAGAGTGTCCCAATTTTTTTGAAATTTTGGATGAGTGTCCTCCATTAGGTGCTATGCTAGGCCAAGGAAGCCTCAGCCAAGATTTGAAGTTTATCTTGTGCTTTTTTCCGCCTCGATCTCTTCTTCAACTCGACCTTGAAGTTCCTAATTCTAGCTTGGCACACCATATTCCTTGACAAATAGTGATATGCCATGTTTCTCAACATATTTTTCTCATTGATGGCCTTCTCCCGCATCGTCTTAAAGTGGATATTAGTCCTCTACAACCAAGACTCAAGATCAACATTGATTTCTTGCTCAAGTGTTGTGAACTTGATTTTCCTCCCTTTGGCAGCTTCTCGGTTTTGTCATATGTTTCTTAGCTCCATTATGGTTTGCCGATCCTCTAGTTGTTTGTTTCTTTGCTCCAGATATTTGACAATCCACTTGGCTCTTTGTAGGTTGAGAGACAAATGTTGAATGTCAGCTTGTTGCTCCTGGATGATCTCTCTAAGCTTTGAGCTTTGTGTGCCCAAATCGGTGTCATCATCCTAAATAAGAATAAAATATGTCTCCTACTCTCCTCAAGGCCCCTCATCCTATAATGGCCTCGTGCCTTTCTCCTGAACCTACTCTACTGATGGAGGAAGCGAGACCCCTTCCATCCCAGGTGGAGATAATACTTGCTTTACTACTGCAAGCAACCTTCTAGTGCCCTTTTGATAGGTGACAAAATACTGGCACACTAGTGGTTTGTATCTCATCACTCTCCTACTAATGTGAAGGTCCACCTGTGCCATGAAAAGCTATTGGAGGTACTTGAGGAGTGGTCAAGACCTCATGTGAAACGAAATCCTCCCATGAGATGTTCTATAAACTAAGTTGATGCATGACCACAATCTTGATCAGTGCAAAATGATATATACTTTTATACTGCTGCTGAGGAGTCTTCTTGTGCACTATGGTGGTCATCTTCTCAATGTTCCAGTGAATGAAGTAGGGTAGATTCATCATTCTCACCCTGGTGAAGTGCATCAATAGTCTGATATGGTAGATATACGGGCGAGAAAACTGACCCTCAAAACTGAAATACTCAATTATGAGTTTCATCAAGGGAGCATAAGAGTCTTTCAAATACCGGAAGGAAAAACTCTGCTGAGATGTCCCAAATAGCCTGCCTTAATGTAAGGCTGATAATGTTCCCTGTCAATCTACTGACTCTTATTTCACTACTCACCGATGTTGGGAATGCTAGTTGCTAGCGAAATAGACTCCGGTGTTAAGGTGAATGTCACCCTTGCTAGAGTGACTTGGCTGCTGTGTAAATGAAGCACAAACAACCTAGCCAAATGATGATGGTGTTGGACTCTTGCAACCATCTCACAGAACTGATAATAGGATTGGTGTCGAAAGCATGTGACAACAGGAGGGTAGGCCTGTAGCTCGGCAAGGGAGGTAGGCTCCTCTCTGATATGTTTACCATTCTTCTGAGGTCTCCTTGGTGCATGCATTTCAGTAGGAGAGTCACTGTGTGTCTCTTCATCTCGATCATAGGAAGGATCAGACTCCTTGTTTGCCAGATGCTTGTGTTGTCTTAGATGAGTATGAAGAGATTTCAGGTGTCTTTGATCTTTTTCTACCAACTATATCAAAATGTATGAGGGACTATGAAGAGAGAGGGTAAGAGCGATTTTGGGAACATTGTTGACTAGAATTTGGGGAATTGAAGGGTTTTTGGGACATTTTTTAGGCTTTTGGGATAGCAATTATGGTTTGGGAATTTTGTAGCTAGTTTTTGGGATAATGGGATTTGGGAATAGGGGTGAATGAATTTATGGATATGGGGGGATAGTAAAATGAGTTAATGAAACTGGAAAAGAAGTGAGGGAATAAAAGGTGAGGGAGTGATGGCAACAAAACAAATTTACAAAACCTAAGCAATCATGTTTTGAGCAAAAATTGCAAGGTAGTAGGGATTGAAATTTTGTTTTATTAAATCATCATAAACATCTTAAGACACACTTTCATTGGCATTTGAAGAGTTGTTGACTTACTTTGGACAGGAGGAAACCAAGCAAATTGAAAATTTGGATGAATTTGTGGTGAAAATGGCTTGCAGCTCTATGCACCGTGCCACAAACCCAACGCGTCTCGCCTTTTGTATGCGTCACGCCAGTATAAGTTTTATATTGTGGAAGGCAGCGCAATGCGCCGTGCCGTCACCCAATGCACCGCACCCCCAAAAATGAAATTTTTTGCTGCAATTTTGCTACCACGAGCTTGCTCTAAAACTCTCTTGCTCTTTTGGCTGAAAATGAGTATTTTAAACATAAGAAATAACTTATACACCGAAGAATTTAATTTTTGACTTCATAAAACCCACTTTTGTAATGTTTACATTTGACACTTTCTTTTCAAACTCTGTTTTAGGCAGTTTTAATTTATTTTGCCTTTGATTAACTGACTGACTTGATTTTTTGTTTGCCTTGCAGTGGATGGAGTTGCTAAAGGTTGGCAAGGTGACCAGGGTTTCCACTAAACCTATTACATATGAAAAATTGGGATTACACCAAATTATATACATGAAAAGGTAAAATACTATGTTTTTCCTCAAAATAGTGTTTTGAGGAAAAGTTTATTTCTGGGCATATGATGATGGAATTTATTAGTACTGGAACTTTATTAAACCTCCTCATGTGCCTGTTGACCATTGTTGAACCCTATGAAGACCTTATTGACGAAACCCTAGACCTAACGAAACTAAAACCCTAAAAATGACTCTTGCAGATTTAAAAACAAAAAATTGACTGCAGATGATCTAGATGAATGGTAATGTGTCCATAGGTGAAGGGAATGAGGGGAAAATGTACAACAAGCCACTATCGTTAGATGATCCATGATCCTAATGGAATGCAACTGACTGAGTAAGACACCTAATATGGAATGCAACAAGAGAATTCGATCACTGATAGAGGGATGAATATACCGACAATAACATTGGCTCCAATGGGGATGGTAGCTCCTTGAAGGTGCCAAGAACTACAAATCTCTGGGAAAGTAGGCAGTGCCTTCGTTCATTGGGATATGGAGTCAATAACGTCGACAAACCAAAACCAAATTCTTCACTGAATTTCAGGACTTAAATATGACTCAAATTGACTCAATTTCAAGACTGAAATTGACTGAAAGACCTAACTCAAACAAAACAAACCAAAACTAATGTCAAACCTTAGTTTTATAGCCTTCACTTCGGGCCCTAAACAAAACGAATGATACAATATACACTTGTTTTAAACAAATCGGTATGTCTAGTGATACATCTAACAACAGAAAACACGTCAAAAATAGTACTGTTTCAGAAGCCGACCGTTGACCGGCCCACCGGGAGAGTCTTTTGCATTCATTTCTTTCAAAAGGAAATAATTTTGGCCCCGATATGCAGCAATCTTAAAATGTCCTTTCCAAAGGTTCTCAAACCTACCATGCTTACCTTTATCTTCATTTCTTGCATCCCATTTCAACACTACATCTTCTATTTGAAACTTGTCAGCCTTTGCCTTTCAATCATATATCTTCTTGATTCTCTCTTGCAGCTTAAAAGTGTTCTGGAAAACCTCCTCTCTAGTCTACTGTAAATGGATCATTTGGTTGATTCTTCGGTGCAAATGATCGTCTTCGTTGCTAGCTTCCTGCAGAAGTTTAACCACCGGAATTGCGAGAGAGGTCGGGAATATTGTGTCCACATCATACACGAGCTCAAAAGGGGACATGCCTATAGATTGCTTTTGACTTACTCTATCTACCCAAAGTGCATTAACAAGATTTTTGTGCCAACTTTTCTTGTTCATTTCCAATAGCTTTTTTATAATATTGACCAAATATTTATTCGAGGATTCCTCCAATCCATTACCTTGGGGGTAATATGCAGTTGAGTGCTCCAAATTTATTTGATATTTATTACAAAAGTCAATAATTCTTTTAGATTTAAAAGTTGTTGCATTATCAGTGATCACCTTATTTGGAAAGCCAAAACGAGACAAAATATTATTTTCAAGAAATGAAATTATTACCGAATCCGTGGCCTACCTAGTGGGAATCGCCTCAATCCATTTGGTGAAATAATCTATGACTGTGAGAATCCATTTGTGCTACGCTGAAGAAGTAGGATGGATCTCGCGAATGAAGTCGAAACCCCACTGCTGAAATGGAGCACTTACTTCAATGGCCTTGAGTGGTAGATTTCCTCCTACCTTGAAAAATCTGGCATTCGTGGCAGCTTGCTACAGTTTTGTACACATCAGAAAAAAGAGTTGGCCAATAATATCCTGCTCTCAAAATTTTATTAGTTGTTATCTTCGAGAAAAGATGGGCTTTGCAATCCCCCTTGTGAAAGTCCTCCATAACTTGTTTTGCCTCTTCTTCAACCAAACAATTAAGCAAGACACCACCAGAATCTTTCCAACCAAGTGCATTATTCATGATACAAAACTTGGAAACCTTCAATTTCAATGTTCTACTTTTATTCTTATCCATTCCAGGTGGTGGTGACAAATTTTGGAGTACGTAAACAATGTCCAAATACCAAGGAGAAAGAAGAAAAATTTCTGATACTTGAGCAGGCGAACTATCTTCATCTTCCTCGGACATAGCAGCAATGAGGTTAATGTCCAAGGCATGCAAATTTGACTCAACCATTATTTTTGCTAGCCCCTGTCCTTTGATGAGCTTTGTTTGTTTGATCTCCACATCATATTACAACAAGGAAGCAATCCATTTGCCTCTTCTTCCCTCTGGATCTGTTTGCACTAAGACATATTTGACAGCATCATTAGGGACATAAGCAATGATGTGAGAATGAAAAATATAGACTCGAAAAACGTTTAAATCTTTTACCAAAGAAAGAGCTTGCTTTTCAATAATATTATACTTTAAAGCTACATCCCTTATGGTTCTGTTGAAAAATTCAATTGGTTTCTCACGTTGGTCTCTTTTCTACATCAAGACTGCTACCATAGTATGATCCGAAGAAAATGAAAACAAAATGAAATCTTGAGTATAGTTTGGGATGATCAAAACCGGGGCTAAAGAAAGGGCCAGTTTCACCAAATTAAAAGATTTAATTGCTTCCTCAGTCCACTTCACTACACTATCTTTCTTGAGAATGTTTGTGATTTCCCTTAAATGTTCTGCAAGATTGGGCAGAAAGCAATGTCCGAAATTCATCTTACCATTGAATGATTGGATCTCTTTCTTACTTTTTTGAAAATCAATCTTTTGAATTGCTTCCACCTGAGCTGGATTGATGTGGATACCCTCCTTGGATAGAATATGACCAAAAAGCTTGGCTTTATCCATGGCAAACAGACTCTTATTTTGATTGAGAGATATACCATACTTCCTACACTGCTGAAAAGCAATTCTCAAATGATAAAGGTGCTCTTCATCTGAATTAGAGAAAACTGTCAAATCATCAAGATAAACAAATAGAAAGACATTGTTTTCATTAGCAAATGCAATATCCATTGCTCGCTGAAAGGTTGCGCCAGCAATTTTTAATCCAAAAAGAATCTTTGCATAGTGAAAAGTTCCCCACGGAGTGGTGAATGTTGTTTTGTCTCTATCATCCTCATGGACCAGAATTTTGTTATAACCGAGGTACCCATCGAGTAGCAACATGCGGGAAGCTCCAACTACTTGCTGAAGTATGTGATCCATCTTGGGCAATGGATAGTTATCTTTCAAAGATACTTTATTCAGATTTCTAAAATCAATACATAACTGAATCTCACCTGTTTTCTTACCTACGGGCACCAAATTAGAAATCCAGTTTGAAAATCTTATGGGGACGATGATACCAGCTTTGTACAACCGATTCACTTCCTTCTCAATTGTGGGTAGCATCTTTGGGTTTATTCTTCCTAACTTCTGATGAAAAGGCTTTTGATTTGGCTTGATTGGGATGATCTGCTGAATTATGTTTGTGTCATATGCCTTCAAATCTGAATAATCCCATGCAAATACATCAGTAAATGAAGATAATAAATTGATATACTCTGCTTTTACCTGTGGAGGTAATGCTTTTGATAACTTCACCATTCTAGGATTTTCTGTTGATCTGATGTTCACATCCTCAACTCCTTTCTCGGTTGGCAGCAAGCTCGGTTTTTGAGCTATTATCTTGATTGAACAACTCCTCTAAAGGTATTAGGCCTTTAGGAATGACATTGTCCTTCAGGTGCAAAACTTCCATCTTATTGACTTCTATATCCATCTCGCCATCATCATACATCACATCAATAGAAGTATCTTTGAACTTACCTTCATTTTGAAGAAATTCATCGATCTCTTCATCATCTTGAAACACTTGCCAATACCTTTGATTGTCAGGGATAGCGGGGTGATGTTTCACATGAATTTCAAACTTATTGTTTGAATTCATTGGAATTTTCAAATTATTTGCTGCTGTTGCAAGTGAATCTGCAATGACATTATGAATACGAGGGACACATGTCAAAGTGTAATATGAAAATACTCTCAAGATATCTAATAGCACATTACGGTAGGCCCGCATTCGAGGATGCTTAGCTTGATACTCCCCTTTTACTTGCTTGATAACCAACTGGGAGTCACCATATACTAAAATCCTTTTAGCATTCAACTTTCTAAGAATTTTCAAACCAGCAATCAAAGCCTCATATTCAGCCTCATTTTTTGAACAGTCAAAAGCCAATTTATAACAACAGACCCTTACATTACTTGGCACCTTGTTTGGTGAGGAAACAGGGCTACATATCCAAATGCCAATTCCAACACCTTCCCTTCCTACCGCGCCATCAAATTCCATGCTCCACATTTCAGCTTCATCCTCTTCCAAATGCTGAAATTTTGTTTTCTCTAGTACTTTTCCTTTATATCCATCAATATGTTTCTGTCGAAAGGTTGATTGCTCAGCAGTAGTATCAAGTATTTGTCTTTCTTGCTTTAATATTTCTCTGAATTTTTCAGTAATTTTAAGAATTTCTTCTACTTCAACTACTTGGCTATTTACATCATTTAAACTATATGAATACAAAAAAAATGATTCTAAATCAGTATGTACATAGTTGATTGGATGGTTTACTAGTTTCTCCTTGCTAGTGATCATGTACTTAATATTTTTCTCCCGTTATAATTTCCTCATTTGACCAAACACGAGAATGGTAGCATAGGAGAAATCAAGCTGCAATGTCCCTTTAAGGTTCGCTCCCCAAGATCTGGAAAGAAGCATGCCAAATCTAGGAAGAATATCTGCCACAACCACATCCATCAAAACATCTTTAGCTGGAATCTGATCCAAACTGACCACCAAATCTTCGATGAGACAAATGCATATTACTCTACCTGAATCGAAAAATTGAAGGTCATGATACTTCCTCGTGATATCCAATCCCAATTTTTCCATGATTGCCTTAGGCATGACGTTATGAGAGGCTACAAAATCAAACATAGCATTATGTAACACATAGTCATGCACCCTAAGGCTTATGTAAAAAGGAGCTACATCACTATCTTGAGACTGACCTTCTAATGCTGGACCAAAAATCAACTCAAGTCAATCATCCTCAACGTTCACCATATCAGTTAATGGATCTAAATGCAAAATCTTAAATACTTGACCTTTATAGTTGTTGTTCTTCATCAACTCAGTCAATGGAATGGATACTTTTAACTTAGCAATTTCATTTTCTAAATTAAAAACTAAAGTTTTCTCTACCCCCTTCACTAGAACATCCTTCTTTTCAATTTTCTCCTTTGATATACTTGGTAGATTGGATCTTTCATTTGTTGATGGTGTTTTACTGGTGATAGGATCAGCTGTCTCTTTTCCCTTTTTCTGCACAATAGGAGGATCATTTTTTGGTGGTGTCATCTCCTTCCTTTTCTGAATTGGATATATGGGCACATCTTTACTTCTGAGTGAATATTTTCGTTGCTGGGCTGTCAAAGCAATCATGTACCCTCCCTAATATTCATCAGACTCTTCTTAAAGAGCTGTTTCATTTGCCAAGATAAAATTTTCGTCCCTTTATGCAACAGACTTCTCAGAATACTCCTCGTCTTCAGTGATAAAAATTGGCAGATCATCAAGTGTAAAGAAATGATTTCTTCTCCAATTACATTCTCCTCATCATATGATTCCAGACCATGTACAAAATTCTATTGTAAGGGTGTCTACACCTGCTACTGTGCTACCTGGTCTTATGCTCGTTGCTCTCTTTGCTTAATTCTAAATTGTGGTTGCTATTGGCCACGAAAGTTGGGATTTCTGACTTGCGGTTCAGACTTGTCAATTGTCAATCTGTCAAACATCTTCTCCATATTTTGGAGTAATTGATCTGAAGTGGAAACCTCTTCCTTTATTGTTACCTTCTTTTCAGCCTTTGTTCTAGCTCTCTTGGCATGTAGATTTGCTTCAACACTGACTACAATTTTCTGCATATCTTCCAAAGTGGCCAGATCTCTTTCTCTTAATTGATAGGCCATATTAGGATCGAAGCCATCCAGAAAATTAATCAAAGCCAGCCCCATAGGTGGCTTTATATAAGCAAGAATTGCATTGTAAACAGAATTGAATCTAATACAATAATCTTGAACAGACTCACCAACATTATGTTTGATGTTCTCATATTCGGAAAGGATCTAAAGAGGGTTTTTCTTCACTTCCCAGCGATCCAATAATTGTCTCTAAAGATTAGTCAATGTAGTATACTTGTAGCCAGCAAAGCTTTAAACCACTTCCCCACTTCACCTCCAAAGGTTTGTACAAATAGTCTCATAGTCACATTTTCAGCATCAATTTCATGAAGTTCAAAGAAATTTGCCATCCTATCCACATGTTGTTGAGCTGTAATACCTTGAGGAGTGCCATCAAATAATGGAATTTTGATTTGATAATCGGCAGGCATGTCATCCAAATTTTGAGGCAACACAAGGGGTGCAAATTGGGCAGCCATTTCTCTAGGTAAATTTACAGCTGGTCTTGGGGATGTAAGAGGAGTTGGTGGAGATGATGTATGAGGTGTATGTGGTGTGGATGGAGGTGATGAAATTTTTGATGTTTGAGCGGTAGAAGGAGTAGATGGTGGTGACACCATTGCAGATTTATGATCAAAGATGGAAGGCTACATGAGAATGGTGGGAATGAAGGGAGGTTCGGTAGGAATTTTTGAACTGGATGCAATTGCGGATGACCCAAGAGTTGTCGATGTAGACTCTAAAAGTTCGGGAATGTTTGTGGCCATATTGGTCGTTTGAAGTCTCAAAATATAATTGTCAATTGATCTATTGACCTTTTCATTTTCAACATTTTTAACAAACTCTAGATTTAAGGCAGTAGAACTCATAGCACTTTCAGATTTGGTCTCAAACAACGACAACCCAAACAGTTTGTCATACTCAAGATCTTCAAGATACTCAAAAATAATAGGACATGAACCAGATTTGAACAAAGGAATCATAGAACTTTCTCGACAAAGAATTCTCAGTATAAGATTGGGATTTTCATACACAGGAGGTGGATTAGGATCCGAATTCGCTCTGGTGTGTCTTCTGGAAGCCAGTGTATTATTATTTTGAAGAAATCAAATGGACATTACAAACTTGTTCAGCCTATCAAATTCTAAACTTATAATCCAAAGGTTTAGAATTATCAGATGTACTAGGGCAATTTGCAAGTTAGATATTTCCGTTTAAAAGACTAGACTAGAGATTGACTGAAGTAGCTTTTATCTACTTTTGCTGATGCAAAGCAAGAGCGTTTCGAAGGCTACCTGACACAACTTCAGGCTCCGTCTGTAGTTTATAAAATGAAGAACACTAACAAAAAAGAAATTTCAATTCCCCAGTATGGTCGCCACTTTGTTAGTGCCTAAATCTACCTCAAGCTGAGAAAGGCAGGATCTAGCGTGACATCAAACCATGCTTAACCTAGTAGCTATCCCTACCAGGTCGGAAGAGGGATCTCTCCTTGTCAATCTCAGAAAAGATAGCCAGTGAAAGCTTGAGATGACTGATCTAACAACTGATTTTAGGCTAGATATGGGTACAAAGATGTTTGATTGAATTTGATGATGTTTTGTTGGCTCAAATGTGAAAGGAAGATTTGGCCCTAGGGAATGAGGCTCAGTTTTGTAGAGATCTCTATGGGTCAAGGTAGGCAAGTGATTTGGTACTTCAAATTGAATGATATGGAGAGGTTTTAGATAGATGAGGAGTTGAAAGGGGCATGAAGAGCTCAAGGATCCTTTTCAATCAGCTGAAAAAATAGATAACTAAGCAAACCCTAGGTAGAGCACTGCATTGTCAATGTATTCTACCTTTATCCTTGTTTGATTTACTTAAGATGAAATAAAGAGAGATATGACATACCTAAAACACATGTAGACTTACAATGACAGAGGAAAACAAATACCAAAGCGAGATGCCACATGAATCCCATTAAGTGCTGCAAATCACTAGTCTATTCCTTAGCCAAGCTGCTGAAATGAGTATACAATGAAGCTCCAAGCTTTCCCAAAAGTCCAACCTTGTTAATGACTATAAAATATAAGATATAGGCTAAAAAAACTCATCCTAGCCTCTAGGGGTTGACCTCAAGAGTTTAGGAGCTGTTCCAATAAATTCTAAACTGAGAACTAAAAAGTAGGCAGTGGAACAACATGCCTCTAAAAACTAGGGAACTGTTTCATTTAGTTGCAAACTAGCTTTCCATGGATGAATCTACATCTATGAGTGAAAATTCAACGTAATTACATCAAGATCCATCAACTGACATTAAATAACAGCATGAGTTTGACATTAAGAAGGAGAAAAGTTAAAATGTTAAGAAACTAGGCGAAAAACAGAGTATTTTTGTCAAACTGAGCAAAATTTCTCTAATGTGTCGCGCTGATTTCCCTATGCGTAGCGCCTTTTTGTAGCTGGTTTTGGAGGTCTTTCTGGTGTCCAAATTTGCTACAAGTGGGCTTGTTGGAAATGCCTATCTGTACAATCTCCAGCAAAAGTGGAATTTTTGAATTTGGCCTCCATTTTCCTTTCCAAAACTGAGTTCTCCCAAGACTACTTCCTGTGTGTCAAAAAAGGGGCAGAAAGGTCATTTTTAGGGTGTTTTTAACCTTGTTGGGGGCTCGAAAACTGTCAAAATTTCTTGGGAATTGGTGAGAATGCATATTTTTTCATGAAAAATTCAAAAATGTTGAGTTTTCATCCAAAGGAGTCGCCCATCAAAAGCGAGCGCCATGTGGAAGGGTGCATTGGCCAGAAAAACCTATTTTTTGGCCCAAAAATTCCAAAAGAGAAAAGAGTGTCCAAATTTTTTTAAAATTTGAAATGAGTGTCCTCCATTAGGTGCTATCCTAGACCAAGGAACCCTCAACCAAGATCTAAAGTTTATCTTGCGCTTTTTTCCTCCTCGATCTCTTCTTCAACTTGGCCTTCAAGTTCCTAATTCTAGCTCGGCACACCATATTCCTTGACAAATAGTGATATGCCATGTTTCTCAACATATTTTTCTTGTTGATGGCCTTCTCTAGCATCCTCTCCAAGTGGATATTATTCCTCTCCAACCAGGACTCACGATCAACATTGATTTCTTGCTCAAGTGTTGTGAAATTGGCTTTCCTCCTTTTGACAGCTTGTGAGTTTTCTCGTATGTTTCTTAGCTCCATTATGGTTTGTCGATCCTCTAGTTGTTTGTTTCTTTGCTCCAGATATTTGATGATCCACTTGTCTCTTTGTAGGTTGAGAGACAAATCCTGAATGTCAGCCTATTTCTCCTGGATGATCTCTCTAAGGTTTAAGCTTTGTGAGCCCAAATCGTTGTCATCATCCTGAATAAGAATAAAATCGATCTCCTACTCTCCTGAAGGCCCCTCATCTTGTAATGTCCTCTTGCCCTTATCTTGAACCTACTTTGTTGATGGAGGATGTGAGACCCATTCCACCCCAGGTGGAGATAATACTCGCTTTGCTGCTGCAAACATCCTTCTAGTGCCCTTTTGATAGGTGACAAATATTGTCACTATAGCGGCGTGTATCTGATGACTCTCCTGCTGATGTGAAGGTCCACCTGTCTCATGAAAAGCTACTGGAGGTACTTGAGGAGCAGTGAAGACCTCATGTGAAATGAAATCCTCGCATGAGATGTTCTGTAAACTAAGCTGATGCATGACCACAGTCTTGATCAGTGCAAAATGATATATAATATTATACTGCTGCTGAGGAGTCTTCTTGTGCACTATCGTGGTCATATTCTCAATGTTCCAGCAAATAAAGTAGGGTAGATTCATCATTCTCACCCTGGTGAAGTGCATCAATAGTCTGATATGGTAGGCATACATGCGAGAAAACTGGCCCTCACACTTGAAATACTTAATTATGAGTTTCATCAAGGGAGCATATGAGTCCTTCAGATACCAAAAAGGAAAAACTCTGTCGAGATGTCTCAAATAGACAGGCTTAGTGTAAGGCTCATAATGTTCCCTGTCAATCTACTACCTCTTATTCCACTGCTCACCAATTTTGGGAATGCCAGTTGCTAGAGAAATAGACTCTGGTGTTAAGGTGAATGTCACCCCTGCTAGAGTGATTTGGCTACTATGTAAATGAAGCACAAACAACCTAGCCAACTCATGATGATACTGGACTCTTGCAACCATCTCACAGAACTGATAATAGGATTGGTGTTGAAAGCATGTGACAGCAAGAGGGTAGGCCTGCAGCTCGGAAAGTGAAGTAGGCTCCTCTTTGATATGTTTACCACCCTTCTGAGGTCTCCGTGGTGCATGCATTTGGTACGAGATTCACTGTTTGTCTCTTCATCTTGATCATAGGAAGGATCAAAATCCTTGTTTGCCAAATGTTTGTGTTGTCTTAGATGAGTATGAAGAGATTTCAGGTGTCTTTGATCTTTTGCTGCCAAGTGTATGAAAATGTAGGAGGGACTATGAAGAGAGAGGGTTAGAGGGATTTTGGGAATGTTGTTGAGTGAGGGAATAAAAGGTGAGGGAGTGATGGCAACAAACAAATGTAAAAACGCTAAGCAATCATGTTTTGAGCAAAAAGTGCAAGGTAGTAGGGTTTGAAATTTTTTCTACTAAGTTATTATAAACATTTTAAGACACACTTCCATTGGGATTTGAAGAGTTTTTGTTAGGCCCCTATACTACTAGTGTAACCCCTTATTGTTATTAGTATAACCCACTTATTATGTTGATGTACCCATGTAGTGCCCATATTGTTACTATTATGCCACATAGAAGCACACCATTGTTACTGTTGTGCCCTACAATATTATTGTTATGTAGGCTTTGATTGTATTGGGACCACTTAGACTCCTATATATAGAAAGGAGGTATTTTCATTTGTATCATCCAAGAATTGTTCATTTATGTAATGTAAAGGAGGTTGCCCCCTCGAAGAGGCTGAATTCTAAGGTGTTGATCTTTCTTTTCTATCTTTTCTTGAGCTGGTTTCATAACATTTGGTATCAGAGCTTTGGATTCTAGGGTTTCGCTGCTCCAAACAGATCTTTTCGTGCGATAGTTTCAGAGATATGATCTGCGGAAGTTGGTATTTTTGTAGACTCCTGAATTATACTCAAAACAGGTGACCTGGGGAAAATTGTCATAACTTTCTTTCTGAGCATCGGATTGAAATTTCGTGAGAAGGTCACTGCGGGAGATTGTGCATAACTTTTTCTTGGAGAATCCAATTTGGATCAGACTTGTGGCATTGAAAAGAGGATACAGAGGGCTACTGTAGGTCACAAATTCAGAACTAGTTGATTGAAAAGTACAGAGTTACAGTCATTTCAAGCTTGAGCTCCTAAAATCAAGAAAAAGCAAGATGAGGAAGTTTGATGGCAAGGATCCGGTAAATTGGATACTTCAAATGGAGCAATATTTTGATCTACATGGTGTACAACTGTTACAAAAGGTATGTATTGCATCTTCATATTTAGAACCAGATCAATTTTTATGGTATCAAGGGCTTTGTTCTCGTAAAAAACTTGTTACGTGGTCAATTTTCACGGAGGAAATGATAGCACATTATGAGGATACAAAGAGCAACACCTTCTTTAGAGCAACACCACAACAATTGGAAAGAGTAAAATGGCTTTGTGACATAATGGAAAGAAAAATTATGGAAACCAGGAAGCATACCCCTCACATCTATAAATATGGAAGTGTTGTTTCTCCCAGCCTTCCACAACCTACAAGGGTTACACCACAACAATTGGAAGAAAAAAGAGAAAAAGGGCTTTGTTACAATTGTGATAGAAAATTCACTAAAGGTAATAGGTGTGCTGAGAAGAAATTATTTTACATAGAATATGAAGAGGAGGAAGAAAAGGATCAAGAAACATCAAAAGAAGAGGATATACGCCAAGACACCACCCCAGAGAAAGAAGAAATGAATCAGACCATATCTTGTAAAGCATTGGAAAGAATTACCACTCCTCAAACTCTCAAGATAGAAGGACATATCAAGAAGAAAAAGGTGCAAGAAGTGAAAGATCACATCGAGAAAGAAGAAATGAATCCAACCATATCTTGTAATTCAATGGACGAAATTACCACTCCTCAAACTATCAAGATAGAAGGACACATCAAGAAGAAAAATGTTCAAGAAGTGAAAGATCACATCGAGCATCAAGAAATGAATCTGACCATATCTTGTAAAGGACTGGAAGAAATTACCACTCCTCAAAAGATAGAAGGACATATCAAGAAGAAAAAGGTTCAAGTAGAGAAAGATCATATTGAGCATCAACAGCAAGTTCTCCAAATTTTAAAGGATAACGCCACTTCGGTGCAAAATCAAATGAAACAACAGGTAGATCAACATCGTAGTGAAAATTTTTTTGATGTAGGTGATTGGGTAATTTTACTGCTACATCTCAAGCAAGCTATTTATGAGAAGGAAATGTTGGCAATACTACATGCACTTAAAAAATGGCGACCTTACCGAATGAGAATACTCTTCAAGGATGAGGATGTGGAAGCATTGTTTTTTGCTATTTATATTATCCAACCAAATTGGATAAACGAAGCAAGGGATGAATGGAAGAAGGACGAAGAAGTATGGCCACTTATTCAAAAGTTGCAAAAGATCCCAATTCAAGCAATATGGTCAGAAATTGAAGAGGAAGGAAAAATCATATTGGAACCTGGAGCAGTCACAGAAACAAGAACCCGACAGCTACGAAATCGATCAATTTTAGAGTATCTCATCAAGTGGAAGAACTTACCTGCTGAATATTCCACATGGGAGGACAAGAATTTTATATAGAAGCATCAAGAACTACTCAAGCGTTGAGGACAACGCTTTTTGAAGGAGAGGGGCATGTTAGGCCCCTATACTACTAGTGTAACCCCTTATTGTTATTAGTATAACCCACTTATTATATTCATGTACCCATGTAGTTCCCATATTGTTACTATTATGCCACATAGAAGCCCACCATTGTTACTGTTGTGCCCTACAATATTATTGTTATGTAGGCTTTGATTGTATTGGGACCACTTAGACTCCTATATATAGAAAGGAGGTATTTTCATTTGTATCATCCAAGAATTGTTCATTTATGTAATGTAAAGGAGGTTTCCCCCTCGAAGAGGCTGAATTCTAAGGCGTTGATCTTTCTTTTCTATCTTTTCTTGAGCTGGTTTCATAACAGTTTTTGACTTACTTTGGACCGGAGGAAACCAAGCAAATTGAGAGTTTGGATGAATTTGTGGTGAAAATGGCTTCTAGCTCTATGCGCCGCGCCATAATCCCAATGCATCGTACCTCGTGTATGTGTCGTGCCAATATAGTTTTTATAATGTGGAAGGTGGCCTAATGTTTCGTGCTAGCTCTCAACGCCGTGCCACTAACCCAATGTGTCGCGCCCCCAAAACTGAAATTCTTTGCTGCAATTTTGCTACCATGAGCTTTCTCTAAAACACTCTTGCTCTTTTAGATTAAAATGAGTCTTTTAAACACAAGAAATAACTTATACACCAAAGACTTTAATTTTTGACCTCATTAAACCCACTTTTGTAATGTTTACATTTGACACTTTCTTTTCAAACTTTATTTTAGGTAGTTTTGCTTTATTTTTCCTCTGATTAACTGAATGAATTGATTTTTTGTTTTCCTTGTAGTGGATGGAGTTGCTAAAACTTGGCAAGGTGACCAGGGTTGTCACTGAAAATGTTACATATAAAAAATTTGGATTACACCAAATTATATACATGAAAAGATAAAATACTCTATTTTTCCTCAAAACAAAATTTTGAGGAAAAATTCATTTCTGGGCATATGATGATGGAATTTATTGGTACTGAAACTTTATTCAACCTCCTCATGTGCCTACTGACCATTATTGAACCCTTTGAAGAGCTTATTGACGAAACCCTAAACCCAATGAAACTAAAACCCTAAAAATGACTCTTGCAAATTTGAAAACAAAGATTTGACTGCCGATGGTCTAGATGGATTGTAATGTGTCAGTAGGTGAAGGGCATGAGGGGAAATGGACAACAAGCCACTACCGTCAGATGATCCATGATCCTAATGGAATGCAACTGACTAAGCGAGACACCTAATATGGAATGCAACAAGAGAATTTGATCACTAACAGAGGGATGAAGATACCGACAGTAATAGACACAACCCTAAAAAGTCATCATTATGTGCTCTTCATATTTGATTCACTCCCGACCCAATATGCATCTATGAATCGATACAAATTTACTCCCTCTGTCCCTCTGTACCAAATACCAAACTTAGTACTACATCTGAGGTATCTCAACACATGATTTGTTTCCTTCCAATATAGTTTGGTTGGCTTAAGCAATGCTTTATTAAGAGGGTTAACTGTATAATATATGTCTAGTCTCTTGTTCACCAAATACATGAGTGAACCTACAAGCTTCCTGTAGGCTCTAGAAATTTTCTCACAAATATGCCCAAATTAGTTGTAGGCTTTATATTTTTCTTTGGATCCTTGGAAACATGACAGTAAAGTAATGATACAAAGATCCTGGAGTGCGATACATCTGGTTCATTTCCTAAAAAAGTTTCCTCTATTGCACTCATGTGAAGAATCCTATGAGGACTCTTGTTCTGCAGATAAACAATTGTGTTTCATTCTTTAGTCCACCAGTGCAATGGTAGGCTCTGGTCATGTAACATAGCCTATGAAACTACCATAATACTTATTTTCTTTCTCTCATACACCCCATTCTGCCATGGCTTATGGGGTCCTGTAACCTCCCTTTGAATACCTTCTTTTGCAAAAAATTATTAAACTCATTTAGCACACATTCTCCATCGTTATCGCTCTTGAGAGCCTTCACTTTCCTACCGGTCTCTTTCTCAAAAAGTGCTTTAAATTGAACACATTTGGATAATGTATGGCCTTTCATGTCCATGAATAAAATCCATCACTTCCATGAGAAATCATCTACAAATATGAAATAATACTTGTTATTGGTAGTGGAGATTGTCGATAAAGGTCCACACAAGTCTAAGTGAATTCTTTCAAGGATTTCTTGTGCTTTATTGTTGTATCAACCTAAGTAAAAAATCCATGAAATAAAACATAATAAAGTCAAAATAATAACCATGGTCACGTGACACATGTTCCAAGATGAATGTCGGGAAAAACATCGTAGTTCGGGTGTTCATTTAGTTTATTATGGCTCTGGAAATTCGCAAAGGAAATGGAAAAGGCTTTGGAAAGGCAAAGTGGCATTTATTGGCATTTATTTATAAAAATGATGGAAATTAGGAGCAAAGGAAGGAGAAAGGTCGCAGATTGCACGTGAGGGGGGAAATGAAGGAAAATAATGGGAAATGAAGAAATTAGAAGCCTCATTAATAAAATGGCTTCTTAGGATCAGTTCATAGACTTTTGTCAGTTCAATTTTGGAGCTCTCATTCTATTCTCTCTCTCTCTCTCATATTGTTGGATACATAGAGTTTCCTTGGCACGCTCTTGGAGGACTTTCACATACTTAGGATTTGGAACACGAAGTAGAAGTAAGAGTAGGAAAGCACAAGAGGACATTAGGATCATCAACTACAATGGGTTTCTCTTATAGGTACTACGTTGCATGTATGATTTCCTCACTATTTTTTGGATGCATGACATATGCATGGGGTCTCTTTTTCATGATCTATCATTGGCATGGAATATTGCCTCGATTGATAGTGGATTTTCCTAGCCTTTTCATTTCCTGGATAGCCATGGTGGTGTGGGAGCATCTCCCTTTCGTTTTCTTGTTAGCTTTCATGTTCCTTTAGCTGTGGATTGAGTTATTATTTCTCAGACCCTTGGTTGGACAAATCCTCTGGAGCTCTGTAATAGCTTGGGTTGAGTGATTAGTCCTAGAGGCTTGGTTGGATAAATGCTTTGGAGCTCTTGGTGGGTTGAATTACTAGTCCCAAAGCCTTGGTCAGAACAAATTTTTTAGAGCCCTGGACAACTTGGGTAGAGACCAATCTGGTGATGGTTGTTGATGTCCACTTTTGAGGTGGAATCATTGGTTGAGCAGTGAGGTATTTTGGCCTCTGGAATGCTTGGTTTGATTTAGATGGAAATTTTCTATGAGATCCCACATTCATGCTTGGAATATGGCATGGGGGTGATTGGCTGAAGAAAGATTTGGTTCAGTCAATCTATAGTAGGGTGGAATATGGAAGTCCCAAACCTGGTTGGCCTTTGCATTCATCAATAAGATCTATCCTTCTCCATATTATTTTATCTGTAAATATACTTGTTTGTAAGTGTATTATATGTAAGTTAAATCCTTGATATTTCTGTTGGTTATATGGTGCTTATGAATGAGTTTTATGAAATTGAAAATGTATGGCTCTTATAATCCTTTTGTTAATCACTAAATGTATAATGAATATATGGCTTAGTAAATGCTGATGTAGTTACTGTGAGGAGGCATCAATGCTTCTTAGTGATTCTCAGATAAGTATGATACCCCTATGCTCATATATGTTGTTTAAACCCGTAGAATGCATATTTGTGACATGTTTGATGAATTGTATATCGTGGCTAGTAGGGGTCCAGTTAATTCCTTGTTAAAGTATTTTCATTTTTATCATTTTTTATGGTATGTTTCATTTCTTTAAGTTTCATCGAGTTCTAGTTAGTGGCCCGAGTCATGGCCCTAAAATCGTGGCACAGAATCTAGAGTCATTGGTAGAGAACTACCTAGAAAATTCCCTAGTTGCATGCATTGCTTGTTGTGTGTGTGACTAGAGTGTCCCACTCACATGCATGCCCATGTCAATGGAGTGACTAAGGTTTTAATGTAGAAAAATGTCATTTTATCTCTGGGGTTAGTTACCTTGATGTGATGGATGTATCCTAGGGGTTTTATTGTAGGTGTGGAAGGTCAAGTTGTCTATGTTCTGTCGGTTCCACTTCCTTAATTCATACAATAGGAGTTAAATCATATCATAGTAATTCTTCCTCACATGTTTACCCAGTTAGCCTGTTACATGGGTAGATGTTGGAGGAGGTTGTTATAGAGTGGTAACAGAGCATGGTTTTGTTAATCTTATGTGTTGATATATGTAGATGTCGCTAGCATATAGGTCCTCTGATTGTGGTTTATGTACTTGTGGTGTATGCATGGAATTGGTCATAATTCCAGTGGTATCAACATATCAGCGTTGATGGTTTTGTTGTTGAATATACTTATTGTGACTGTATCTGAGTCATGCACTAGTTACGCGTGTCAGTGTTCATACGTTGTTATGCCTACATTGGCGTGTTCATAGTTGTCATGAATGATGTCATGATATATGGTTGCTATAGTCATGCATTGATAATTGGATAATTTCTAAAAAGATGGTTATATGTTGATCTGCTTATGTTTATATATATATATATATATATATATATATATATATATATATATATATATAGATATTGTGCTAATATTGTTTGTCTTGGAAATGATATATCCTCCCCAAACTATACTAAGCTATGATGGTTTGATTATGATCTGGTCTAACTGAAGTAATATACCTTGTAGGAAGAAGAGATAAAAGATGACTAGCAAGATGGTAGACTACAGATTTTCTCCCTATGAGTCAGATGAGAAGTGTGGTGTTGGGCACTCTTCTAGCTTAGTATACACAATGAGGAGTTTGAAGGAATAAATAAGGAGCTGCAAAACAGATAATGACAAAGTCACATATCAACAAGAGAAACAACTATAATTCAATGCAGTAATTCTTCAAAGTTTGTCAAAATTGGAGAGACAAGGACCACTTTGGATTAGATATGGACATTAGGATAGGACTAATGGGGCATATGGTAGGGGATCTTAGTATGGGAATAGGTCAAATAGCTATCGAACAATCACGGATAACAGGTTCTTGGATACACCGAAACGAGAGGTGATGGTGACAAGTACTATTCTAATTCTGGCTTTGACAGGTCATCATCATTATCATCTTTACATGGGTGATAGAGGATATTTTCCAGATGAGTTCGAGAAAGAAAATCCACCTACATTTGATGGGGAAATAAAGAAATCAGAGAATGCAAAAGGATGGTTCCTTGGAGTGAATAATTTCTTCAGGATACATGATTACTCAAAGAACATGAAGGGCATAATAGCTACATTCAGTCTTAATGGTAAATAAAATATCTCAAAGGAATGTGTAATGAACATCAGAGATATTTATGAAGAGGAGTTGAATTGGAGTGAATTTGAGAGACTATCTAGGACGAAGTACCTATCAAAGAGGTACTATGATGATAGAACAAAAGAGTTTTATGAGCTAAAGATGGGATCTATGATGGATGAGGAATACACAAGAAAATTTTGGAGTTGTTAAGGTATGTTCCTTACCTCAAGGAGGACAATCCCAAGATTTAGAGATTCATGAGTGAGCTCTCTATAATGCTTAAGGATAGGATTGAGTTTCATGAGCCTTTATCATTGGAGGAGGCCATCTGGAATCTAAAGCTTTGTTATGAGAAATGAAGGGAATATCTAAGCCTAAGCTACACTACAAACATAATAATAAGAATAAATGGAAATGGGACAAGAAATGGGAAAACATTCAGGAAAACGCTAATAAGGCAAATGCAATGCCGCATAAGAAATTCAATACATATGAAAGAGAACATGAATTTCGGTATGCACAGAACAAGGGTGATGATAGGAATCATGTGTGGTGTTGGACTTATGGAAAATATCGTCATCAAAGATTTTGTTCACAAGATTAGGGTGGTAGGCCATATATTTACAGTGCCCAGGAGGCGCAAAATATTGGAGATGCTTGAAAAAGTGTTCCTAGGATATATAAATTGTTGGATAACGGAAAGGTAGATGATGAGACATCTATTAACCAAATGGATGGTAAGTTGTATGATCAACTTATTTCTATTTTGATTGACCCTCAATCTAATTATAGTTATGTTAATCATGACCTAGTGGATAAGTGTGTTTTGAATAAAGAAGTACATGTAGAACCTTGGTTAGTGCAATTGGATATAGGAACCAATAAGTAATTTCATCATTAGGTAAGAGCTTGTGCACTTGAGTTGAATGATATGTGTACATGAAAATATTCGAATTTATTTCCATTGGGTTTGTATAACATGCTTTTGGGTATGGACTAGATATATATTCAGAGGACCAAAGTAGATTGTTATAAAAAACCCATTAAGGGTTTGGATGATAATGGAGAATATAGAATCTTCTAAGGTAAGAAGAAAGAAACCTCAGTTAATATGGTGACAACTATGTAGGCAAAGCACAATCATGAAAAAGGGTGTGTGTTATTTGCAGTGCATATTTGTAGTGACAAAGGTATGGAAGTTGAGGATGCAGATGTGTTGAGAAGGTACACAATTTTACAATAGTTTGAGGATGTGTTTCCAGCAGATATTTTAGAATTACCACCTCATTGGGAAGTATACATTTATATTGAGTTGGTACCAGGGGCAGCACTAGCATGAAAGGCACCATACATGATGAGCAGTGTAGAGTTAGTAGAGATGAAGTTGGAGTTGAACCAAATTCTAGAAAAGGGATACATTAGGCCAACTATATGACCATGGGGTGGACTGACATTTTTTGTGAAGAAGAGATATGCCACTCTTAGGTTGTGCATTGATTATAGGAAGATGAACAAGGTGGCCATCTAGAACATGTATACATTACTGAGGATTGATGATTTGTTAAATCAGTTGAATGGAGAAACAATGCTCTCGAAGACTGGTCTGATATTTGGATATCATCTGGTATGCACCAAGGAAGATGAAACTTAGAAGACAAATTTTTAGACTAGGTACATACGTTGTGAGTTTTCTGTAGTTCCTTTCAGTTTGACTAATTCTCCAACTACTTTTATGAGCTTGATGAATACGGTGTGGCATCCTCATCTGGACAAGTTTGTTATTGTCTTCATTAATAATATATTGGTATATTTTAAAAAGGAGGAAGATCATATTGAAAACTTAGTAGCAATATTGATATTGATAAGAGTACATTAGTTATATGGTAAGCTTAGAAAGTGTAGTTTCTTTCAGATAGAGGTACATTACTTGGGAGACGTGGTTTCCAAGGATGTTATAGAAGTACATACATAAAAGATAAGGGCTATCATGGAGTGGGAAGCTCCTAGGACTTAGTAGGTTATTATAGGAAGTTTATCAAGAACTTATCACAATTTACATATCACATCACATTATTGCAAAGGAATTAAGGTAAGAAGTTTGAATGGACAGAGGAATGTGCATGCATTTTTGAGTAGTTGAACGATTATTGCCACATGCTCCAGTACTAAAGATTGCAAATCTAGATAGAGAATTTGTAGTATGCATAGACACTTATAAAATAGGACTTGGTGGATTCCTTATGCGGGAGGGATAAGTAGTATGCTATGAGTTAGAAACATAAGGGGCATGAGCAGAATTATCCAACACATGATCTTGAGTTGGCAGTGATCATTCGTGCATTGAAGATGTGGAGGAACTATCCTCTTGGAAGGAGGTTTGTACTAATGAGCAATCACAATGGATTGAGGAATCTATTTGGCCAACAAAATCTATGTTCCAGTCAAGCTTTTTGGTTTGCCACAATCAATAAGCTTGACTTTGATATCAAGTACAATAAAGGTAAAGGGAAAAAAGTTATAGATTCTCTTAGCAGGTGGATATAGGTAAACCACATAGAAACTATGATTTTTCATCGAACATCTCAACATGATCGAATCCTACAGAAAGGTCGACAGGATAACAAGTACATAAAGCTCAGACACACATTAGAACATGGTATAGGGATAGGTATAGGCGTAGGTGCAGGTACAGGTGCATAAGTGGTGGATCATTGTCTCATAGTAAACGACTCTATCAGATTTAGGTACAAGATATATGTGCTAGATGAAAGCAAGCTCAAGAATCTTATCTTAAGAGAGCTTCATGCAATATCGTATTCAGGTAACCCGAGATGTTAAGAGACATTGACTGAAGTGAAGAGGTTCTAATACTGGATGAGCTTGAAGAAAGAAGTGGTAAAATTCGTGGAAATATGCTTGGATTGTCAACAGGTAAAGGCAAAGTGTAAGCATCCAGGTGGGTTACTACAACCGATGTTGATTCCAGAGTGGAAATGGGAGGTTGTTTCCATGGAATTGATCACAACTTTACTGAGAACATATAGACACCATGATTCGATCGTCATTGTTGTGGATAGGTTTACTAAGGGAGCACACTTTATTCCAGTGAAATCTACCTATCCATCTAGTGATGTCGAACAGGTTTTCATTAGAGATGTAGTGAGTTTGCATGGTGTACGTAAGAAGATTGTGTAAGATATGGATGATAAGGTAGCTTCTAGGTTATGGAAAGAGTTATTTAGAGGTTCGGGTACAAATATGACCTTCAACATGACTTATCATCTATAGATAGATGTAAACATAGATATGGTCAATAGGATATTAGAGGATATGTTGAGGATGTATATGATGCATCAACAATGAAAGTTGCAATAGTATCGTCCACTGGTAGAGTTATCTTTCAACAATGGGTAGCACGTGTCATTGAGGATGAGTCTGTTTGAGGAACTCTATGGGTCAAGTTGTAATAATCCTATTAGATGGAGTGATCCAGTAAACATTGTAACAAAACTCATGAAAATTCCATGTAATAAAAGTTAATAAAGGAAAAATAACACCACGGTTAAGGGAAACTTAGTCTCAGGTAACTTTCATGGAAAGATATGCGAGAGGGCATCATTGGATGGGTTTATGGCTAATGGAAATTGGAAAAGGAAAATAAAAAAGCATTAGAAAAGGAAAAGGCATTTTTGGCACATTTATTTATGAAAATAAAGGATAATAGGAGAAATGAGAGGTGAATGGTCACATGTTGTATGTGAGGAGGAAACTGAAGGAAAATAATGGAAAATCAGGAAAATAGAGGCCTAATTGATAAAAATAGTTTTGAGGATGAGTTTGTAACCTTTTATCAAATCTCTTTTCAATCTCTCTCATTATTTGTCTCTCCCTTTTTCTCACTCTTAGACACTTAGAGTTTCTTGCAGCACTCTAGATTTGGAGCAAGGAAGGAAAAGAAAGAAAATGAAAGGAAGGAAAGAAAGGATCAAGGAAGGATGAGTACGATGAAGTAACTTCAATAGGAATACTTGCAGGTAACCTATTGCAGGTGTGATTTCCTAGCTGGTTTTGACATGCATGGATTTTCACGTTGGTGCATGGTTTTTCCAGGTTATGGAAGTAGTTTTTAACATAGCCTTGCCTTTTACAGATAGCCATGGCGTGATGAGATTTTTTAATAAGTTTTTAGCTTTAGAATTGTCATATAGTTTCAGAATCTGTGGCATGGGTGGTCTTAGGAAAATCCAAAAGGCCTAGGAATCCCTTGATTAGTGTTGGCAAGATACATGGTAAAACCTGAGGGAGAAGTTTGAGTTTAGGTCCTAGTGATCTGGTGTAGATGGTGGTAAAGCCTAAGAGACTGGATTATCGGTTTATGACCCACTAATCTGGTTTGTATTGCGGTAAATCTTCAGTGTCAAGGAGATGGAAAATTCCTCAAGGATATCTGGATTCTGGAGGCATTCCTAGCTCGATTTGGTTTTGTGATCTTGGTGCCGATTTTGGTGAGATCATGTTTTGGTGAGGGTGAAAGTGACTTAACCTTTGGATTCCCTTGGTTTATTTTTGATTGGTTTACCCATGATTTCACACATTCATGCTTGGAATATGGCACGGGTGTGACTAACTAAAAGAAAGATATGGTTCAGCCATGTCTATGGTCAGGTGGTATGTGGAAGTCTTGAACCTGGTTAGATTTTCCTATGTTTAAGAAAATATAAGTTATCTTTCTTTTTTACATATTAATATGTGGATTTAATGTCTATTATCTCACTCTTATTTCCATGGTTTAATGTTGTTTATAAGGATGATTATATGACTGATTATTTTCAAGGTTTTCTCATGTATTTACTTGTAACTAAAAGGATAATGAATGCAATACCTAGTTGATGTCAAAAAAGTTAACGAAAGAAAGTGGTGATCCTTCTTGTCAAGTCTCATATGATTTATCAGTCCTTTATGCTATGTCTTGTATTAATTTCCTATAGATTGCATTGATTCCAAGTGTTTGAAAAACTGTCAATCCCAGTTGGGGATGGTTAGGCTTAGTCCTGGAGTAATTTTATTATTTCTAAGACTTATTATTATGTAAATCATTGACTATGGAAGTTTCATTGAGTAATGTGAAGTTACCTAGGCTTTGGGCCTAAAAATGTGGCTCAAATCCTGAAGGCGCTAGCACAACACTGAGAAAAATAGTCCTTGGACGTTCGCATGCCATGTTGTGGCAGCACCGAGAGCCCTATGAACGCTAGCATGCCCATAACATGGGAGTGTCGGAGGGTTAACTGGTCAAAAGACTTAGTGGGACTCAGGGGATGGTTTCCTGAGAAGTTTGGATGGTTCCTGAGGGTCTTGTTGCTGATGTGGAAGGTCTCTATGGTGTGTTTTTGTTGGTTTCACTTTGTTATGGTGAATTAGGAGGTTGAATCATATCATAGTAAACTCTCATCACATGTTTACCTCGGTTGACTGGTTACTTTGGTAGATGTAGGAGGAGGGTATTACAGAGATGTATCAGAGCATGGTTGACCCCTCAGACTGGATATGTTGTGTATTGGTCAAGCATTCATTTCAGATGCGTATGTTTTAATCATCCTTGAATGTTTGTTTCATATGCCTATTATTGGTAATGGTTGTAGTAATTTTTCCGTGTGAGGGAAGATGTTGTTGTGTGTGTGTCATCATGGGTGTATGACTAGTTATAGGTTTTTTATGTCTGCGTACTATTAGTGTACACTGAGATGGTTGTTTTTGTCATGCATGAGGTCATAGTATGTGTAGATGATATGGTCATGCATTGATGACTGCGCTCTAGTTAGAATGATGTATACGTCGTTCGGTAGTTCCTAAAATGCCATGGATGCAAAGGATCTGTCATATATGTGAGAATACAAACATCGAGGATGAAAACCACTTCCTCTTAGAGTGCCCCGCATACAACCACATTAGATATCAATTTCACAATCTTTGTTACAATACTGACCTTCCTAGCCTTTTACAATGTCAAAATTATACTGAGCTCGGGAGGGTTCTGTCCAAGCTTTTTGAGCATAGGAATAAAATCTTAAATCAAAATAAATAATTTGTTTCTTTAGGTTCGATAGACCAATGTTTGGTCTCAGTGGACGTTAACCATCATCATCATCAAATATGGTTACATGCTTATTTGTTATATTTCTATATGTTGTCATGATTATTTTGTACATGTATCACATTCATTTTTTGATCATCCAAACAAGGTATCCCCCCCAAAGTATAGTAAGGTAAGTTGGTTTATTATGATTTGCTTTAGGCTACATGATATACTTTGCACGAAGAATAGAAAATATGACTAGAAAGATGGTAGACTAAAGTTCCCTAGACTCTCCTAATGGATCAGATGAGAAGATGGTGTTGGGAACTCTTCCGATTTGGCAGAGAAATTGAGAAGCTTAAAGTTAGAAATAAGGAGTTGTAAGGTAGACAATGATAGAACCCGATAAGAACACGAGAAATAAGCAGAGGTAAATGCTATGAAACTTTGGAATTTGTTAGAATTGCAGTGATAGGGACCACTTCAAATCAACCTCGAGTAGGAGAAAAGAAATAATGGCGCATATTGTAGTAGGTCTCATGGTGATTATAGGTTGGATGGAGAGGAAAAAATCAAATATGACAGGTTTTTGGATGCTCCTAATTGGGAGGTTCATAAACACATACATTATTCTAGTTTTAGTTATGACAAGCATTATGATCGTCATTGTCATCATCCTTATAGGAGGAGTGACAAGGGGTATTTACCAGATGAATTTAAGAAATAAAACCCACCAACATTTGATGGAGAGATGAATAAATAACAGGATGTATAGGCATGGTTGCTTGGTATGAGGAAGTTCTTCAGATTGCATGATTATTCCAAGAACATGAAAGCAAAGGTAGCCACATTTATTCTCAAAGGTAAGGCCTGTATTTGGTGGGAGGATGTGAAGAATGTTAGAGGAGTTCTAGAAGATAACTTGAATTTGAATGCGTTTGAGAGGCTCTTCAAGAAGAATTATTTGTTGGAAAGGTACTATGATGACAAATCCAAGGAGTTTTATGAGTTACAGATGGGTTCCATGACATATGATGAGTATACTAGTAGGTTCTTGGAGATGTCGAGATATATGTCTTACATCAAGGAGGAGAAGGCCAAGGTTCATATATTCATCAGTGGACTTCGATAAGTATACACATACCCGATTGAGTTCGATGAGCCTAGTCCGTAGGAGGAGGCAATTTGAAAGCCGAAACAATGTTATGAGTAGTCAAATCACAAAGTTGAGCATAAGCGTGTGTTGAAAGGTAATGAGAAAGTTAAAGGAAAATGGCCACCAATGTTCGGAATACCTTAAGATCAAAGTGAAAAAGGAAATGTAGTCCCTTATAAGAAATTCAGTATAGTTAAGTAGGGAAATGGAGAGCAATAGACTAGGGTTGATGGTAGAGCAATGTTGTAGTATTGGATATGTGACAATGATCACCGTAAGAGGGATTTTCTATAATATCACGGTGGTAAACCCCATATCTATAGTTCTCAGGAGTTGCATACAGTTGGTGATGTTGGTCATAACATTCCTCAAAACTATGCAATTGCGGATAATAGGCAGGAAAATCATTAGGCATTTATCACTGAGATGGGTGGTAAGCTTTGTGATCAGGTTGTATATATTTTTATTGATCCTTGATCTAACTATAGTAATATTAATATAGACCTGGTGGATAAGTGTGTTTTGAGAAAATAAGTGCATGCATAATCTTGGTTGGTACAGTTGGATACAGGTACAAACAAGGGAGTTCATCCTTCAGTAAGAGCTTATGCATTTGATTTAAATGGTATGCCTGCAACAACACATTTGAATGTACTATGATTGGGGTCATATAATTGATTTTGGGTATGGATTGGTTGTACCTTCATACGACCAATGTGTTTTAATTTGACAAGGCCATTGAGTGTGTGGATGATAGTGGGGAAAAGATAGTTTTGCATGGAAAGAAGAGGCCTACATCAGTGAGGATGGTTACCACTATGCAGGCTAAGCATACTTGTAGAAACGTTTATGTGATGTTTGTAGTACATATATCTAGTGACCAGGGTAAAGATGTTGAGGATGTAGAAATCTTTCAGAGGTACTATTGGGTCCCTATAATACTAGTGATTACCCCATTACTATTGTATTTGTACCCCTTATTAATGTTGTTGAGCCCCTATTTCCCCCAAATTGTTATTATTGTGCCCCATAGAATCCCTCTATTGTTATTTTTGTGGCTTCATATTATTATTGTTAGGCCGGCTGGGTTATATTGTGACTCCTTAGACTCCTATATATAGAAAGGAGGTTTTGTCATTTGAATCATCCAAGAATTGTTCATTTATGTAATGTAAAAGAGGTTTCCCCCTCGAAGAAGCTAAATTCTAAGGCGTTGAATTGTCTTTTCTATCTTTTCTTGAGTTGATTTCATAACATTTAGTATCAGAGCTTTGGATTCTAGGGTTTCGCTGCTCCGAACAGGTCACCGTGGAATTTTTGCCATAACTCAGTTTCTGCAACGTTTCAGAAGTTGCAAAAATAACCCATTTGAGAAGAAATCACGTTGAACCTCGGGTCTGAATTTCAGAGCTTTTAGCGCTATATTTGCGGAGATATGATATGAGGAAATTGGCCTTTTCGAAGACTCCTGAATTACATTCCAAACATGTGACCTGGGGAAAATCATCATAACTTTCTCTCTGGGGATCGGATGGAAATTTCATAAGAATTCATAGAAAGAGGATGGACTACAGCTTCTTGTATGCATTATTTAGATCAAAAGGTCGAAATAGTGACTTGTGCCATGTCGTACAAGTTTTCTCTACTGAACTAGTCTATAGTCAAGTCACTGTGGGAGATTTCGCATAACTCTTGCTTGGAGAATCCAATTTGGGTCAGACTTGCGGCATTAGAAAGAGGACACAGAGGGCTGCTGCAGGACACAAATTAAAACTAGATGATTGGAAAGTACAAAGATACATTAGAGGAAATATTGAGCTCCTACAAAGATAAAAAAGGTGTGTAGATTTTCTTAAATTTTTGCTTAAGCTTGGTTTGAAAATTTATTTTGAAGCAATTCAAAGGGCATAGTAGAGCATTATTATCGATAACTGATGCCCCGAGGAAAGAAAATTCAAACACCTAGTAAGGAACCTGAAAGCTCTAGCATGACTCATGAAGAAGAGGAAGAAATGCTATATGATATATCAAAATTACAAGAACAAGTGCAACAAGTGTCACTTGAACAAAAAGCAACAGAATCTAAGATGGATGGTTTAAGGAAAGATGTAGAAGCTAATATGGATGGCTTAAAGAAAGGTGTAGAAGCTAAGATGGATTGTTTAAATAAAGGCATAGAAGCTAAGATGGATGGCATGGAAGCTAAGATGAATGGCATGGACACTAAAATTGATGGCATGGATGATAAGATGGAAGAATTGAACATAAATATGAATACGTTGCTACAAGAAATGGTCACTACTGGTGAAAGGGTACTAAATGAAAATCATGATGAGAAAAAAAGAAATGTTAATCATGATTCCATAGACTCTAATGTTGGATCGAAGACCCACCATATTCCAAAAATCGATATGAGAAAGTTCGATGGCGAGGATCCCACAACATGGATATTAAATATGGAGCAATTTTTCAATCTCAATAATGTGCAAAAGACACAAAAGGTACATATGGCAACTTTATATTTGGAACCAAATGAATTTGTATGGTATCAATGGATTTTCTCTCGTAAACAATTTATCACTTGGGAAATTTTTACGGAAGAATTGATACCACATTATGAGGATACAAAAAGCAACACTTTTTTTAGCCAATTGATAAGTCTCAGACAAAAGGGTTCAATAATGGAGCACATTGAGGAGTTCCAAAAATTGAACATAACGGTAAAAGATATTCAAGAGGAGCATAGGATTGATGTGTTCATAGGGTCTTTAAAGGATAATATCCAACATAATGTTCGCCTTTGGGAACCTGATTCATTAGAGAAGGCATTCAGGTTAGCAAGAAAAATGGAAAGCAAAATTATGGCAACCAAGAAGCATACCACTCACAACTATAAAGATGGAAGTGTTGTTGCCCCTAGTCTTCCGCAACCTATAAGGTTGAAACCACAAAAATTGGAAGAAAAAAGAGCAAAAGGGCTTTGTTACAGCTGTGATAGAAAATACACTAAAGGTCATAAGTGTGCTAAGAAGAAATTATTCTACATAGATTGTGAAGAGGAAGAAGAAAAGGAGCAAGAAAGGTAAAAAGAAGAGGATATACCCCAGGAACAAAACCTAGATGAAGAACAAATTAATTCAATGATATCATGTAATGCATTGGCAGGAATTACCACTCCTCAAACCATCAAGATAGAAGGACAAATCAAGAAGAAAAAGGTAATAGTGTTGATTGATTCAGGAAGCACCCACAATTTTATTCATTGTAAGGTAGTGTTATAGACATTTTTGTGCCTCGCGACATGGAGCATGAAATGTCAATAATTACAGGGATCCTCAGTCCCTAAACATGTTGTTCTTACCCCTAAAAGAACAAGGTCATCAAACAACAGCACTTCCAATCAGTTCTCCACCTGAAAACACTTCAAAACAGGCTAATTTTGGATCATGTCAGCTGCTCCACTGAGCATCTGCGCTGGAATGCAACTGCTCCTCCTTGTACCTGCGCTGGAAGTCAAATCTAATGAAGGCTACCTACGCTGGGCGAGATTGGCCAAGTGGCACAGTCATTCTGCAAGGTGTCAACTGCCCAGGAAGCTTCCAAACTGACACTTGGTTCATGAGATTCGCCCTGTGATGAGTAAGAGGTACTTGATCACCATGTGTAAGCAAGGATCTCCAAGTGGACTCAAGAACTGAAGATTAACTGAAGAGGGAGAGGACACTAGTCAGCTCTATGCCAGCCTCAAGCTGACTCATCCTCTCTTCTTCTCTCCTATATATAGAGCTCTTCTATGAGGTCTAAGGAGGCTGGAATTTTGTGTAAAGCAAGGAGGTGCTGTTGGTTTACAGTTAGAGCTATTGGGTGATTGTTTTACTAGAGGTGAAGAGGAGAGTTCTTGCTGCTGGGGAGGTGCTGCTGGATTGGAACCATCAATGGTTGTAACCTTCTCAGAACCCTGTTACTTCTATCAATAAAGTTTTGCATGATCTCCTATATACTTGTATTGCATTGATGTATTGTATTTACTTGTATATTTGATTCACTCTAATCCATGCATCAGTTATGAGTACATGTATCTTGTAGTTTCCTCTCTTGTTTTGTGCAGGATCTGTGTGTAGCTGGACCGGCAAAGAGAGCAAGGAGCTGGGAACAAGAGATGAAGAGAGAGGATAAGGATCGACTAAGCGAAAGACACCAGGTTGGTTAATCTTTTCTTCCTTCTCTCTGTACTGTCATTAAGGAAAATATCGAAGCTTTACTTTCAGTTGTTGCTAAAGACTGTCACCTTTAGAGTAGGGATAGGGTCATCCGAGTCGGATACTTTTCCCCACAACAAACTGGCGACTCCGCTGGGGAGCCTAGTATCTTGTTGGTGTTTGTAGTATTTTGCTATTCATTTCTTGAAGAAAAGAGTACCAAATCGAAAAGCTTTTGACTATATCAAAAGCGAAGTAGAGGGACTGCTACTCTTGCTTATTTGCTGAGCAAATTCAAGATTTGAAGAGCTTATCTACAAAAGAATCTTTACTCTTTGTGATAGCTTTTCATCCTCTTGATCATCCCTTAGCCTGTACTTGACCTATAGCTTTTTATTTCAGCAAAAACAGTGCATTTTTGAGCTTTTTATGACCCGGAATTCCTTGTAAACGCAACTCTCGTGTCTCAGTGCAGGCTATCCACAGGCAGTCTTCATTCCAGCGTAGGTACTCCCTTCGGGAACTGCGCTGAGAATCAAACTGACAGACCAGAGCCTGCGCTGGTCCAGTTAGCCAGTGTCTTGCTGAGGTTTCCCTTTGTGTCTGAGCCCTGTTTTCACTGATTTTTTGTTGATTGCTTGCTGGTCATTGTACTTGCTGTAAACCATTCTCCTTGACATTATTCCGCCTCAGTTGTGTGATGAAACTGTGAATGTTCTTTCAGTATTTCTTGTTTCAGTTACAGTTTCCCATTGTGAAAAGCGAACCAGTATAGCTGTGGCCTCTTAGATCCTGAACTGTAAAAGTGTCTTTGTGATTTGGAGAGCTAGTTTTATTACTGTTCATGGCTGTTTGAGTTTGTTTGCTTTTCATTTTTATGGTTTGAATTCATACATTTTTAGTGTTGAAACAAGTACCTGTAAGGCGTCTTTTCATTTTAGACAAAACTTGTTTGTTTACGCTTCAAATTGAATTCGAAAATTATACAACAGTTTCCTTTTGTCTACATCAACATTAAAGGAAAAGAAAAGAAATACATGCATCTTGCATTTGCATTTTTGATAAGTTTGCGTGTCTGATCTAGGAGAAAGTGCATTAGTTTGTGCTTTGTGCTCTGTGTGGAAAGATATTGTTTTTTCTCTCCCCTCAGTAGTTAGGATTTTCAAAGCTAAAAAGATTGTGAAAGCTTGCTTATCATTTTAGCTGCATTTAGGAATTTGTACCAATACATCTCGTGGTGATCCTGAAAGACAAACTGATAAACAAGATCAACTTAAAATATATTGAATGAATCTAAAAACGCATTGTAACAGAACGCTCACAATAGAGGTCTAGGTAGAGACGTGTTCCGGCGTCGTTAAACGTAGTGACTGTCGATCTCTACGAAGGTGGGTGATTCCTCCTGAGGGACGATAGCACTAATACGGACTTGAGCTCCCGCGTACCGTCGCGTATATTGGGAGACCCCTATAGGAAATTATCCTTTATCCTTAGGAAGCCGTGTCGACCGCCCTACTGATCGCGATGCAGTGAACACAGCATTCACGAAGATCGACCACCCGTACCGTAAAACGTATTCTGTGGTTTCGCGAAAGGTTTGGCACACCCTCTGCCTAGGTCTCCAGAGCAGTTTCTTTTGGCCCTTTTCAAACTCTATAACTGAAAAGGTCCAACTGAGCATTTGTCACTTCGGGCTCGTTAATACATCGAAGGCGACTAGAGTCATCTTTAGCTTTTTCTCGACTCTTAAAACATGAAAAAGCAAAGTTGTGTCTAAAAGCGTCTAATAAAATTCATTCAATACGGAAACATAATTCCCCTTTTTGTATTTTAGTTGATCAAGTAATCCGCAACCGTGGAGGAAAGTCAATTAAAACTCCGTCGTTCGGGGAGGCTTGCGAGTCAACTGTCTTTGTCTCCGGAACCAAGAGTAGTACGGATGAAGCGAACTCGCTGGACCAGGTCAAAATCTCCTTTTAAAGTTAGAACGGAAGTTCCAACAACATCTGAGATTCTGGTCACTCCCAATATTTCTGGAATCCATGCCTCTATTGAAGAAGTTCAACAGCAACAGAAGGACAGTTGTACTGATCCTAGTCTGAAGACAAGTACTTGCATAACTGAACCAGTTCCATCTGAAACCGGTCCACAGAGTCTTGTTGTTCAAACAACTGTCGCTGTCGAAGCAACCCCTTCTTCGGCACCAGAAATCTTTTACGGACCTGACGGTCTTCCTCTTCCTCCTGGTCTGATCGCAATAGAGGAAATCGTAGAGGACCAGCAAGCAAATACTCCAACTCATTTTGGAGTAGGTACCACTCTTTTTCCTTCTGTATCAGAAGTTTGTCCATCGCCACAGGAAGTTCCTGTAGAATCGATAGGCAGTTTATTGGATAGACTTAAAATGTCTGAGCAACCGTCGACATCTAGGACTGTGCCAAACGACACAGCGACAGCAGAAGCTCCTGCTGCCAATCCAACGATGTTTGCCGGCATACCAGCCGTCCTGACTAGCTCTCATCAGCTAGAAGGAGTCCACCCAGGGACTATTACGACAACTTGGTCTGTTCCAGTTTGTTCTTCTGGTATAATACCCGGTAATTCTTATGTTGAAACTAGACAAATTGATCCCTTTGGGAATCAGTTTGGGCCATCCAGTCCTCAAAGGCCATCTATACCCTTGAGCTCCGGATTGTTACCGTATGGGGGGCAATATGCCCTTTCACTTCCCCTTCCGGGGGGATACCCATACGGCAGTTTTCAACAACATTCAGGTTTGACTGAAGTAACGACGAGTGGTTGGGTACCTATGTTACCCCAACAACCAAGAGTTGTATATTCCATGCAACAGTGTGTACCTATGTCTAGTATCCCGACGACGCCAGCAATTGTAACCGTGTCGCAAGTTCAATCGATGTCTGTTGTATGTCAACCCCAAGTTGTAATGCAACAGCCTATTGACCCTGCAACACAACCACAATCGCCAACTGCCGGGATGACACAGATACAAACGGGAACTATAACCCCGCATCTTGGTCCGTCGGTTAGTGTCGCACAGCAAAACATGGCTTCACAACCATGGATGGTGCAATACCAACAACCTCAGTTTCAACAGGTGTACCAGGGATCTGAGCAACAGATCTTTGCGAATAGTGGGCAACCCTATATTCAGAACGGGTTAAATCAACCACTTTACAGTGGCCAAGCCCACCAGCCATATCAGTCATATCAACATCAGTTGCATTATGCTGGTATGCAAAGGCCTACTGCTCAGGCGATTCCATCGTATCCTGGGTACGCCTCGCCAAACCTGAATCAGCAGTTGCCATTCGTGGCGACCTTAGAATTACCAGACTTACATCGATTGACGAACGATCCAATCGCCTATGCCCATTGGTGGCCAGTGATTCCTCACAAACTTCCTTCGGACATTCCTAAATTCAATGGAAATCCTGGCGAAGACCCGTCGAATCATGTGATGACATTCCATCTATGGTGTTCGTCGAATACCTTGAATGATGATTCGATAAGGCTTCGTCTTTTCCAGAGGACATTGACTGGTCCGGTGGCCAAATGGTATATTGAATTACCTAGAGCCTCTTTCGACAATTTTAGTTCCCTAGCCACGACTTTCTTAACACACTTTCAGTTACCTATAAGGTACGAAACTGGAACAGAGATCTTGACCAATTTCAAGCAGACAACAGCCACACATATATCAGATCATATACATGAGTGGCGTCGTCGGCGCAGAATGGTAAAAACCTATGTTCCAGATCAGCTATTAGCTGAGTGGTTTATAAAGTCACTTCTGCCTGCCATAACAGAAGATGTGGCCAAGGGAGGCGTCGTAACAGAGGAGCAGGTTATTGCTCATGCTCAATATTTGGACTTAGTATATACTCAGTCGGGCATGCTCTATGATAAAATACCTGACGCCCCCAGACCAGAATTTTCAATCCCTCCTCCTCCCGGATCGAATAGTGACTCTCACGCCGGTGATGGCGTGATTGGAACTGCAAACGCTAAGTCGACAAGGGATTCAAATAAGAAAGCCCGTAAGACTTCGAATCAAAAAGCAAATCAAGAGATTCTTGCTTCGGAGGTAAATGCTGTATCTACGGATAAAAGCAAAAACTCCAATCAACCAGGAAGCAAGAAGAAACAAAACGAAGGGAAGAAGAAGAAACAGGGTGAGTCATCTCCTCAAAAAACTTCTTCAAGCCCTCCTAGGAAAGGGAAACCAACGAGTCCATGTCATATATGCGATGAGGATCATTGGACAGCAAATTGTCCATATAAAGCCAAGTTTAAAAGATTCTTAAAGAATTCACAAACCCCAGCTGTATTAACTGATCCGTTTCCCAATCCAAGTCAAAATCTGGTTGATAGTGGAGATACTTCCCGGTGCCAGGTGCTAATGGTGTCGACCTCTGAACAACAGAATGATGCTTCGAGGTCAACCAAATGCAAAAACTGCGGGAATCCGCAGTCGTCGAACAGTAAAGGAAATGATCAACCAAGCAGTTCGACGACAACTTCGACAAAAGTTGTAACACCATTTACTACGGGAAGCATTCCTATGATCCAGGGAAGGAATCACTCTCTCCAAAATATCGGATTCATCTTCCTAAAAAACCCTCCGTCGATGGGCACTTTCGCCTTACCGCCTCCAAGTAATCTGGCAGAAATGGCTACAATGGAATATGAAACTTTATGTTTCTAATGGATCTAAAGTTTCGAGGATAGTTCCTATCTCAGGTCAACCTCGTTAAAAAATGAAAAACCATGAGGATAGTTCTTTTACTATGTCAACCTCATTAAAAACTGAAACAATCCCCTTTCCAGATCTCAATGGTAAACCTTCATTCCAATCAACAAAGTTGAATGCAATGAAGCTTGGGGGGCATGCACCTCGATTTGCATTGTTATGCTGGGGGCATGACTGATATATCGAGCAGTTTTAGCATATAGTTCATGCTCGTTAAAAAATAAACGCAAGATCCGAGCAGTTTTAGCACATAGTTCATGCTCGTTAAAAAATAAACATAAGTTGTGAGCAATCTTCCCCTAGAGTTCAAGCTCATCCAGAAAAAATGAACCGGTAAATAACCGTGGTAAATGTAACCTTTGACAGCCATATTAAAGCCTTGGTCGTGTTTGTGCACCGTCACCTCCATCCGTTCATTTGGCCAATCGTTCATCTCCATATGTGTGTTTACCTATTTTGAGGAACAGCTGCGAAGAGTGATTTCACCTAGCCATCCTTGTGACACTACCGTGATTGGAAAATTCCAACCTGTACTTGGAATCTGCTGCTATCCCTGTTTTATCACTCGTTCCTCAAAAGACGAGTCTTCTTTGAGCTCTTTTCACTGACTCGTAAAATATGAAAAGTTTGCCGAGTTTTGGCCTTCCATCTCGTTAAACGACCGGAACGCTATCCCTCCTCTAGATTTTAATCTTTTTTGGACCTGAGGGATTATTGCACAAAACGATCGAGCGCTTGTTTTGTTCGGCTCGTTAAAGCAATCGAAAATTCATCCCTTCTGTATTGTTTTATACTTTTTCGGACTTAAGGGATTAGAAGACGAAAAAGGAATCATGGAGTTAACTTTCTGTACCTTTTCAGACTCTCTAAAAATGAAAAGGACCGAGTTTTCCTTGTCGTTAGACTCGTTAAAATGATTAAATAGCGACAAACTTGTCTTTAGACGAGAACGAGTTTCCCTATCGCTAGGCTCGTTAAATCATAGCGATGGGCTTGCCCGAAGGGCAGGTTATAGAACAAGCATATGTTATCCTCCTCAAGCTTGACAAAAATAAAGAGGTACTGGTCAGAAATGACTGGGGAAAAATTGGGAGAACATCAAAGTTTAATGGTAGCAAGTCACTCTTGAACATGACACTTTTCCTTCGTACCACATCGGGTTGGGTTGTTTCATTCACCGGTCTCACCGCCATGGTCCTCGCCAAACCATCCACATTCGGGGTAATGCTACCGATCCATCGCATCAGTGTCATTATATGTTCAAGAGGGGTCATTCTGAAAGTGTCAACCGTGTCCCATCCACTGCCATACATTATCCTTCATCCATTCATGATCGCCACCTTGAATCATATGTCACAGTTTGTTTTCACCTCCACTAAAATCATTAGCTTCGTTCCGTGTCATTGATGTGGGATTCATTAAGGCCCTCCTTTGACGGATCGCTTCTTGTCGACTTCAGCTCATTATCCAAGAAGTTGATCTAGGAACACCCCCATCAGTACTTTGAAGCTTGCATGCCTCAATGGCAAGTTTCTCACTTCCGGCGACAGGTATACATCAATGACCTTCGACCAGAAGATTTTGCGTGGCGTTCGACGCCAAGTCCTTTATTCACGCCACGTGAATTGTACTGCAGTACCTTGAGGGTCATCATCATTATTGGTGATTCCTCTCGCACTTGTTAACGGTTTTCATTATTGACCGGTAATCAAGTGATGTCTTTCCATGTTCGACTTCAGCGAAATTCTCACATGGATCGACTTGTACTTAGAGTGAAGATCGAACGAGTTTGAAGACCCCGGATCTAGTTTCATCCATCCGGGCTGCGATATATATTCAGGAAATATAAAAGCATTTGCCATGTACATCATTGCAGCAGATGATCATCCTATTCAAAGGATGATAATTTCAGCAGAAAATTATCAGTCTACCTTCAGACGATCGTCTGTCATATGTACCAAAATGTATTTATAAAAGCTGAGCATGGGAATGCCCGCCTCAGCTAGATCATGAAAATAAAATGAAAAATAATGTATTGTATTGTATTGTATTACAGGGTGCCTCCTCAGCACTGGAATGAACTTCGGACCCTCTAGATAAAGCATTTCACCCGATAAACGGCCTCATACTTTAGGGGGCAACTGTTATAGACATTTTTGTGCCTCGCGACATGGAGCATGAAATGTCAATAATTACAGGGATCCTCAGTCCCTAAACATGTTGTTCTTACACCTAAAAGAACAAGGTCATCAAACAACAGCACTTCCAATCAGTTCTCCACCTGAAAACACTTCAAAACAGGCTAATTTTGGATCATGTCAGCTGCTCCACTGAGCATCTGCACTGGAATGCAACTGCTCCTCCTTGTACCTGCGCTGGAAGTCAAATCTAATGAAGGCTACCTGCGCTGGGCAAGATTGGCCAAGTGGCACAGTCATTCTGCAAGGTGTCAACTGCCCAGGAAGCTTCCAAACTGACACTTGGTTCATGAGATTCGCCCTGTGATGAGTAAGAGGTACTTGATCACCATGTGTAATCAAGGATCTCCAAGTGGACTCATGAACTAAAGATTAACTGAAGAGGGAGAGGACACTAGTCAGCTCTATGCCAGCCTCAAGCTGACTCATCCTCTCTTCTTCTCTCCTATATATAGAGCTCTTCTATGAGGTCTAAGGAGGCTGGAATTTTGTGTAAAGCAAGGAGGTGCTGTTGGTTTACAGTTAGAGCTATTGGGTGATTGTTTTACTAGAGGTGAAGAGGAGAGTTCTTGCTGCTGGGGAGGTGCTGCTGGATTGGAACCATCAATGGTTGTAACCTTCTCAGAACCCTGTAACTTCTATCAATAAAGTTTTGCATGTTCTCCTATATACTTGTATTGCATTGATGTATTGTATTTACTTGTATATTTGATTCACTCTAATCCATGCATCAGTTATGAGTACATGTATCTTGTAGTTTCCTCTCTTGTTTTGTGCAGGATCTGTGTGTAGCTGGACCGGCAAAGAGAGCAAGGAGCTGGGAACAAGAGACGAAGAGAGAGGATAAGGATCGACTAAGCGAAAGACACCAGGTTGGTTAATCTTTTCTTCCTTCTCTCTGTACTTTCATAAAGGAAAATATCGAAGCTTTACTTTCAGTTGTTGCTAAAGACTGTCACCTTTAGAGTAGGGATAGGGTCATCCGAGTCGGATACTTTTCCCCACAACAGGTAGCAAAATAATTGAATTGCTTCCTATATCTAGCACCAAAGTGTCAAGTGATGATTGCAAATGGAGGAACAATAAATTTCTCTAGAAAGTGCCATAATATCAAGTTATCCATGGGAGAATATGTATTGACTAGCCCAATTCTTTCCATTCCAATGGGAGGTGTTGATGTTGTACTAGGAGTCCAATGGCTACAATCCTTGGGTACAATAGCTTTTAATTTTCAAGAACTTTTCATCAAATTTTCTATGGAAGGAAAGGAAGTTGAATTAAGGGGTATTGCAGGGAACCAGGAAAGATAATTAGCTCTAATGGTATGACAAAGCTTCTAAAAAAGGAACAAAGAGGTGTAATTGCACAATTATATTCGCTAGATGTTTCCACATTGGAACCATCTATTTCTCCAAATCACCAAAATGTCTTGGACAATCATTCGAAGGTATTTGAGACTCCCAAAGGTCTCCCACCTATGCTTGATCATGATCATGCTATTGATCTGATTCCAAGAAGTGTTCCTCCAAACATCAGACCTTACAGACATCCCTATGTCCAAAAGAGTGAAATTGAACATATGGTTTCAGAAATTCTAGAGGTTGGTATAATTCAACCGAGTCAAACTTCTTTCTCTACTAAATTAGTATTGGTGCACAAGAAGGATTAATCATGGCGCATGTGTCTAGATTATATGGAGCTCAACAAGCTCACTACTAAAGATAAGTTTCCCATTCTTGTCATTGATGAATTACTGGATGAATTGCATGGATCAATTTACTTCACCAAGTTGGACCTTTGTTCAGGATATAATCAAATCAGAATGAAGACTGAAGACATTCTGAAAAAAACATTTAGAACTCACGAGGGTCATTATGAATTTTTGGTCATGCCTTTTGGCCTTACCAATGCACCTTCAACATTTCAAGGTTTGATGAACTCAATTTTCAAACCATTCCTTAGAAAATGTGTGTTATTATTTTTTGATGATATACTAATCTACAACAAGTCTTGAAGGATCATGTTGAACATGTTGACAAGGTGTTAGAACTATTGGAGGAGAAACAATTATATGTGAAAAGATCCAAATGTTTCTTTGGAGTCCAAGTGGTGGAATATTTGGGTCATATTGTATCTCATGAAGGAGTTAAGGTAGACCCTAGCAAAATTAAAGCCATTAAGGAATGGAAAATTCGCACATGCATAAAGCATCTGCGAGGATTTCTCGGGTTGACAAGGTATTATCTCAAGTTTGTGAAGAATTATGGGAGAATAGTAGCACCTCTAACAACATTATTGAAGAAAGATGCATTTTCATGGACTCCGGAAGCAACAAAGGCCTTTGAACATCTTAAAGAGGCAATGTGCCAAGCACCGATCTTAGCTACACTGGACTTCACAAAAACATTTATTGTGGAATGTGATGCTTCAGGAAATGAAATTGGTGCTGTTCTAATGCAAGGTGAAAGACCCATTACTTTTGAAAGTCGTCCAATCAAGGGAATTTTTTTACACAAAGCTATTTATGAGAAGGAAATTGTTGGCAATACTCCATGCACTTAAGAAATGGTGACCCTACATAATGGGAAGACACTTTAAGGTAAAAACGGATCATGATAGCCTTAAATACTTCTTAGAACAAAGATTATCCTCTGAAGAGCAACAAAAGTGGGTCACAAAGATCTTGGGTTATGACATTGAAATCATATACAAAAAAGGGAAGCAAAATGTGGTAGTAGATGCACTCTCAAGAAAGGATGAGGATGTGGAAGCATTGTTGTTCGCCATTTCTATTATCCAACTAGATTGGATAAATGAAGAAAGGGAGGAATGGAAGAATGACGAAGAAGTGTGGGAACTTATTCGAAAGTTACAACAACATTCCAGTACGTCTGATACATTTAGCTAGAAAAATGATTCGTTATGGTAGAAAGATCACTTATACATCTGTAAGAATTCCCAGCTAAAACAAAAGATTCTTATGGAATTGCACACTTCTCCCTTAGGAGGGCACTCAAGATTTTTAAAAACTAACCACAGGGTTAAGAAGGAATTTTTTTGGGATGGCCTTAAATAAGATATTCAAAAGTTTGTGGCGAAATGTTTGGTTTGCCAAAAAATTAAAGTTGAAACAATTAAGACACTGGGTCTATTACAACTTTTATCCATTCCAAGCCAACGTTGAGAGGAGGTTTCAATGGATTTTGTCACAGGTTTACCCAAGTCTGAGGGAAAGAGTGTCATCATGGTGGTAGTTGACAGACTTACCAAGTATGCACACTTTTGTGCATTATCACATCCATTTAAAGCCAGTACAGTTTCTACTGCATTTATGGAAACAATTCAAAAGCTACATGGAAACCCAAAGACTATTGTAAGTGACAGAGATCCCATTTTCACTGGAAATTTTTGAGCATAATTATTTTCTTGTCTTGGTACTTAGTTAGCTCATAGCTCATCTTATCATCCTCAATCTGATGGCCAAACTGAGATAATAAACAAATGTTTGGAAGGATATCTTCATTGCTTTGTCTCTAATAAATAGACACAATGGGTCAAATGGTTGCCTCTGGCTGAATGGTGGTATAACACTTCCTTCCATACAGCAACAAAAATGACCCCATTTATGGCACTTTATGGGTATCAACCACCATCCATCACATCATATTTAAGAGAAAATTCTAAGGCTCAGGCAGTGGAACATCACATCGAACATCAACAACAAGTCCTCCAACTCTTAAAGGATAACCCCGTTTTGGCACATAATAGAATGAAACAACGGGCAAATCAACATCACAGCAAAAGAAGTTTTGATGTAGGTGATTGGGTATTCCTACGGCTACAACCATATAAGCAAATGTCCCTCAAGCAAGCTAAGAAGGATAATAAATTATCACCAAAGTATTATGGTCCATACAAGGTGTTTCAAAAGATTGGTACTATGGCATATGAATTGGAGCTTCATGTAGCTTCTCGATTGCACCTAGTTTTCCATGTTTCATCTTTAAAGAAGGTTATAGGCGACAAGCTCCCAGTTCAAACAATATTGCCAGAACTTGACGAGGAAGGAAAAAACATATTGGAACTAGAAGCAGTCACAGAGACAAGACCTCGACAACTATGAAATCGATCAATTTGAGAGTATCTTATCAAGTGAAAGAACTTATCTGCTGAGGACTCCAGATGGGAGGATGAGAATTTTATACAGAAGTATCTAGAACTACTCAAGCATTGAGGACAACACTTTCTTGAAGGAGAGGGGCATGTTGAGTCCCTATAATACTATTGATTACCCCATTACTATTGTAGTTGTACCCCTTATTAATATTATCGTGCCCCTGTTGCCCCCATAGTGTTATTACTGTGCCCCATAGAATCCCTCTATTGTTATTTTTGTGCCTTTATATTATTATTGTTAGGTCGGCTGGGTTATATTGTGACTCCTTAGACTCTAATATATAGAAAGGAGGTTTTGTCATTTGAATCATCCAAGAATTGTTCATTTATGTAATGTAAAGGAGGTTTCCCCCTCGAAGAGGCTGATTTCTAAGGCATTGATCTATCTTTTATGTCTTTTCTTGAGCTGGTTTCATAACAGGTACCCTATATTGTAGTAGTATGAGGATGTGTCTATAGCAGAGATTCAGAGTTACCTCCTCACAAGGAAGTATATTTATCTATTGAGTTGGTAATAGGGGCAACACCAACATCAAATTCACCTTTCAGGATGAGCACTCCATGGATAGTAGAGTTGAAATTGTAGTTAAATGAGATGCTTGAAAAGGGATACATTATGCCAAGTATATCACCTTGGGGTGCACAAGTGTTGCTTGTAAAGAATAAAAATGGTACTCTCAGATTGTGCATTGATTACAGGCAGTTGGGTAAGGTAATGATCAACAATAGGTACCCATTGCTGAGGATTGATGATTTTTTTTATCAGTTGAAGGGAGCAACAATTTTCTCTAAGATCGACTTGAGATCATGATACCATCAGGTACAAATCAAGGAAGAGGTTATCTAGAAGACAACATTCGGGACCAGGTATGGCCATTATGAGTTTTTTGTAGTTCCATTCGATTTGACTAATGCTGCAACTATATTTATGTGTTTTATTAATAGAGTGTTCTGTCTTCATTTGGAAAAGTTTATTATTGTATTCATTGATGACATCTTGATATACTCCAAGAATGAAGAAGAACATGCCAAGCATTTAACAAAAGTGTTGAGATTGTTAAGAGAGAATTAGTTGTATGCTAAGCTTAGCATGTTCTTCTTCTCTCAAACAAAGATGAACTACTTGGGACATGTCGTTTCCAAGGAAGGCATAATAGTAGATCTACAAAATATAAGGGTCACAATGGAGTGGAAAACTCCTAAGAATGTGGATGAGGTGATGGAATTGATAGGCTACTACAAGAGGTTCATGTGGAACTTCTCACACATTGCATATCTTATCACCTCATTGCAGAGGAAAGGTAAGAAGTTTGAATGGATAGAGGAGTTTGAGGCCAATTTTTAACAGCTCAACTAGTTGTTGACACATGCACTAGTTTTAAAGATGGTAGATCCAAACAAGGAATTTGTAGTGTGCACAAATGCTTACAAGAGAGTACTTGGTGGATTAACTACACAAGAAGGACATGTAGTGTGCTACAAATGATGGAAACTGAATGAGCATCAAAAGAACTATCCGAAGCATGATCTTGAGCTACCAATGATTATACATGCATTGAAGATGTGGAGGCACTATCTTCAGGTAGGAGATTTGTATTGATGCCTGATCACAGTGGGTTGAGATACTTATTTGACTAGCAGAATCTAAATACCAAGCAAGATGAATAGTTGGATACCCTTCGTGAGTTTGACTTTGATATTAGATACATTAAGGGAAAGGAGGACCATGTTTTCGATTCTCTTAGCAAGAAGGTACATGTGAATCATATAGCGGCTATGAGCTCTTATGGATAGAGTTACAGGGTCGGATCTTGCAGATATGATAGTGGGATGATAGTTATATGGAGATTATGCATAGGTTACAACAAATTATAGGTACAAGTATAGGAATAACTATAGGCATTGGTGGTTAGGATGGATATCGTCATCTCACGATAGATGGCTTAGTGAGATTTAGGGACAAGATCTATGTGTTGAATTGCAGTGAACACAAAAATATTATTTTGAGGGAGTTTCACGTGAAGCCATAATCAGGTCACTAGCATATCAGAAGAAGTTGACGGTGGTAAGGAAATTCTACTATTGGCCAAATTTGAAGAATGAATTGGCATAATTCATGACTAGGTGTTGGGATTGCTAGTAGGTGAAGGAAAAATGTAAGCATCCAAGTGGTCTACTACAGCCTCTTGTGATTCTGGAATGTAAATGGGAGCTCATTTTTATGGATTCCTTTATAGGTCTTCTAAGGAAAATGAGACAACATGATTCTATTATGATTATGGTTGATAGGTTGAGCATGGTAGCTCACTTCATTCTATTGAATACTACATATTCAACTAATGAGGTGGCACAGGCTTTCATCATGGAGATAGTGACATTAGATGTTGTTACAAAGAATATCATGTTTGACAAGGATGAGAAGTTCACTTCAAAGCTTTGGAGCGAGATATTCATAGGTTTGATTACAAAATTTTCCATTAGTACATCTTATAATCCACAGACATATGGACAGATAGAGTGGGTCAACAAGATCTTGAAGGATATTTTGAGGGTGTACGTGACACACCAACATAGAATATGGGAGGAACATATTCCATTAGTTGAGATCGCATACAACAATGGTTATCAAGAGTGATTGAGGATGAGTCCTTTCTAGACACTATAAGGGCAGAGTTTTAATACTCCCATCAAATGGAGTGACCCTATGAATAGGGTACTTATGGGACTGGATATGTTGGCAGTAATGGAATAGGAAATTCAAGTTATAAAGAAGAGAAAAAAGGAAAAATAGGATAGGTAGAAGGGTTATGTGGATCAAAATAGGGTATTCAAGGAGTTTCAGGTTGGAGAGCACGTCTATTTGTGCATCAAGCCCAAGAAGAGATCTTTAAGGATTGGATCATGTGCTAAGTTGGCACCACGGTATTGCGGGACTTTTGAGATCCTTTAGAGGATTGGATCAGGTACCTATCGACCTGCACTAACTCAAATAGTGAATGTACACGATGTTTTCCATGTTTCATTGCTTCAAAGGTGTATAAAAGATGTTGATCATGTTATTGATTGTTTTGTATTGCAGGTGGAGCAAGAAGGGGAATTCCAGTCAGAGCTTTAGTGCATATTGTAGAGAAAGAAACTCATGCTAAGGATTAGATCCATAGAGGAAGTTAAAGTGTAATGGAAGCAATTTTGGCCTGAAGAAGCTACATGGGAGATGGCAAATCAAATATAGGTGATGTATCCTTCTTTTCTTGCTGATGGAGGAAAATAAATTTTGGTTTTGATGCTTGGTATATGTTTGGCATATTTTTTGTAGATGTTTTGGTATATATACATATGTATATGGATGTAAATACTACCATGAGCTATGTTATAAAGCTCCAATGGGTCGTATGGTTATTGAATTATCATTATTTTCATGATGTTTTTCTTTTGAGAAGATCATTTATTGTAAATACTGTAACAAGCGAAGTATAAAGCTCCATGGGTGGTATGTTTTCTTTTCAACGATTTTTCTTAGGTGATGGTGTGGTTTAACACCGAGAATGGTGTTCCCCAAGGGGGAGTGTTCTGTAATAGCCCTAGTGAAAATCCATGTAATCAAAGCTAATAAAGGGAAAATAAGACCAGCGTTAAGGGACACTGATTCCAAGATGAATGTTGGGCAAAGATATCCTAGTGGGCATCCTTGTACATGTTTATGGCTAAAGGAAATTAAAAAAGGCATTAAAAGCAAAAAGGGGATCTTTGGTACATTTATTTATTAAAATAAAGGAAAATAGGAGAAAAGGGAGGTGAATGGTCATAGGTAGCATGTGAGGAGGAAATTGAAGGAAAATGATGGACAATGAAAAAAATAGAGGCCTAATTGATAAAAAGGCTTCTCAGGATCAGTTTGTAACCTTATTTCAGTTCATTTTTGTAGCTAGCTCTCTCTCTCTCTCTCTCTCTCTCTCTCTCTCTCTCTCTCTCTCTCTCTCTCTCACACACACACACACACACACGCACACACACTTAGATTTTCTCGAAACGCTCTAGATTTGGAGAAGGGAAGGAAAAACAAGAAAACGAAATGAAGGAAAACAAGGTTTGAGAAAGGAAGACCAGGATCAAGCAACTTCAGTAGGAATACTTGTAGGTAACATATTTCATGTGGAATTTCCTAGCTGATTTTTATATGCATGCATTTGCATGTTGCTGTATGGTTCTCTTGTTGCTACTGGCATGGTTTTTCCAAGTTATCATAGTGGTTTTTAGCTTATACCTTCCATTTCTAGATATCCATGATGTGATGGGATTATTTAATTATTTTTAAGCTGTGAAACTACGAGAGGGTTTCGGGATCCGGGGGGGAGGTGGTCTCTAGAAAATCCTAGAGGCCTAGGAATCCATTTACTTTTTTTGGTGGGATACGCGGTAAATCCTAAGCGAAGTGTATTAGTTTAGGGCCTATTGATCCACTGTGGATTGTGGTAAAGCATGAAAGATTGGTGTCTTGGTTTGGGTCTCAGTGATCTGATGTTGATTGCGGTAAAGCCAAAGGGACAAGGAGACAAAAAATTCCTTAAGGATAGTGATAGAGTCTGGAAGCATTCCTAGCTCAGTTTGGTTTTGTGATCTCGGTGCCAATTTTGGTTAGATCATGGTTTGATGAGAGTGGAGATGGGTTAACCTTCAGATTTCATTGGTTTTTTATGGATTTTTTCACCCGTGAGATCACAAATTCATGCTTGGAATATGGCATTCGAGTGACTAGCTGAATGGAAGATTTGGTTCAACCATGTCCACAGTTGGGCGATAAGTGGAAGTATCGAACCTGGTCGGATTTGCCTATGTTTGACCAATTCTAAGTTCTCTTTCTTTTGTACTTATTAATTTGTGGATTTAATGGTTGTTATCTCACTATTATTTTCATGTTTTAATGCTGGTAATGAGCACATTTATATGAATGGTTATTGTCATGGTTATTTGATGTATTTACTTGTAACAGAAAGGATAATGGATGCAAGACGTAATTGATGTCAAAAAAGTTTAGGGAATAGGGTGGTGATCCTTATTGTCAAGTGTCATATGATTTATCAGTCATTTATGCTCTGTCTTGTATTCATTTCATGTGGATTGCATTCATGCCGTTTGAGAAAATGTCAGTCTCAGGTGGGGATGGTTAGGCTTAGTCGTGTAGTCATTTTATAGTTTGTAAGACTGGTTATTATGTAAATCATTGATTCTGGAAGTGTCATTGAATTTTTGGCAGTGAATTAGGCTCTGGGCCTAAAAATGTGGCTCAGATATTGGAAATGCTAGAACAAAACTACGAAAATAGTCCTTGGACATTGGCATGCCATTTTTGTGTGGGTGTCCAGAGCCCTCTCGACGCCATAATTCCCAACATGGGAGATTCTTGGGGTTAAGTGGTAAAAAAATTCAATGGGAGTCAGGATATCATTACCTGAGAGGTTGGGATGGTTGATAAGGGTCTTGTTTCTGATCTAGAAGGTCTATATGGTGTGTTTCCATTGTTTCCACTTCCTTAAGGTGACTTTAGAGGTTTAATTATATCATATTAACTTTGTGTCACATGTTTACCATGGTTGGTCGTTTACTTGGGTAGATGTGGGAGGAATTTGTTACAAATAGGGTAATGAAAACACGAGATATCTTCACAGAAATAGAATAGGAAATGAAAGTAATCAATAAGAATTTAAAGGCAATACCAGATAGGAGAAAACATTACATGGAATGAAACATTTTTTTTAAGGAATTCCAGGTTGGGTAACAGGTGTACCTGTGCATGAAGCCCAAGAATATCTATTTGAGGATTGGATCATGTGACAAGTTGAAACCTTGGTTTTTTTTTCCTTTCATGATTCTTCAAAGGATTGGTCTAATAACCTATCACATTTCACTACCTCCGACAATGAAATTCCATGATGTTTTCCATGTGACATTGCTCAAGAAATATGTTGAAGATCTAGATCATGTGATTAAATTTTCTATATTGCAGGTGGAGCCAGAAGGATAATTCCTTTCAGAACCTCACTGTATATTGTAGAGAAATATTCTGATGCTTTGAAACCAAGAAATCGAGCAGGCTAAATTGCTGCGAAAGAACTTTGGGTCCAATGAAACAACGTGGGAGATGGCGGACCATATGAAGGTTATACATCCTTCTACATGTGTTGTTTGAGTGAATATTTTGGTATGTTTTGGTGCGTTCCTTTGGTTTATAGAGCTCCAATAAATGGTAGAGGTGTCATGTCAAGATGGTTGTAATGTTGTTATGTTGCCATATTGGTTTGCTTCTCAATAGGTGGATCATTTAAATATTGTAGCAACCTAAGTTATAAAGCTCCATAGGCAATATGTCCTCATTTCAACAAGCATCTTTGTTATAGGTGTTATTGAACACTAAGGACGGTGTTCCCTCGAGGGGGAGGGTTTTGTAACAAAACTGGTCAAAAATAAATGTAATAAAAGTTACTAAAGGAAAAATCAAAACCATTATAATGAGAGACATATTCCAAGCTAGATGTTGAGTAAAACATCCTAGTGTGGGTGTTGATTTAGTTTATTACGGCTATGGAAATTTTCAAAGGCAATGGAAAAGGCCTTGGAAAGGAAAAGTGGCATTTATTGACATTTTATTATGAAAATGAGGGAATGTAGGAGAAAAGGAACGTTAAAGGTTACATATGCCATGCGAGGAGTAAAATGAAGGAAAATAATTGAAAATGATGAAATTAGAGGCCTTATTAATAAAAAGGCTTCTGAGGATAAGTTCACAGACCTTTGTTAGTTCAACTTTGGAGCTCTCATTCTATTCTCTCTCTCTCTCAAACTCTTGGATACTTAGAGTTTTCTTGCAACACTCTTGGAGGAGTGTGGAATACTTGGTATTTGGAGAAATAAGGTGAATGAAGAGTAGGAAAGCACAATAGGACAAAGTGATTGACAACTACAATGGGTTTCTCTTACAACTACCGAATTGCATGTATGATTTCCATACTTTTTTTCACATGCATGGCATATGAATGTTGTTTCTTAGTTATGATATGTCACTGCCATGGAGAATTTCTTAGATGACAGTAGTTTTTCCTAGCCTTTCCATTTCCTGATAGCCATTGTGGTGTGGGATTATTTCCATTTTGTTTTCTTGTTTGGTCTCATGTTCCTTTGGATGTGGGTTGAGTTATTACTTCCTGGAGCCTTGGTTGGAAAAACACTCTGAAGCCATGTAACAACTAGGATTGAGTTATTAGTCTTAGAGCCTTGTTTAGAAAAATGATCTGAAGCCCTTGGTGGTTTGAGTTACCTGGTTTAGAGCCTTGGCTGGAAAAACACTATAGATCCCGATAACAGCTGTGGGTTGAGTTACTAGTCCTCGAGACTTGGTTCGACCAAATTATATGGAGCCCTTGGTGGCTTTAGTTACTTGGTTCGGAGCCTTTGTTGGAAAAACACTATGGAGGCCAATAACAATTTTTGGTTGAGTTACTAGTCCTTGAGACTTGGTTCGAACAAACACTCTCGAGCCCTGGAAAGCTTGAGTCAATACTAATCTGGTGATGGTTAGTGATTTCCGACTGTGAGGTGGAATAATTGGTTGTGGGTTGAGGTTGTTTGGCCTATGGAAGCCCTAGTTTAGTTTTGATGGATTTGTTCTATGAGAACCCACATTCATGCTTGGAATATGGGACATGGGTGATTGGTCGAAGAAAGGTTTGATTCATCCAATCAATCTTTCAGTGGAATTTGTAATTCCCAAACCTGGTTGGGCTTTACATTCATGAATAAGAGCTCTCTCTATCCCTAGTATTTTATGGGTAAATATGATTTTTTATATGTGGCTTATATGGTTTCTATATCCTTGACATTTTTGTTGGTTATACGTTGGTTATGAATGAGTCTTATGATAGTGAAAATGTGTGGCTCTCTTCATGTTTTTGTTAATAACTTAATGTACATTGTATATATGGCTTAATAAATGATAATTCAGTTATTATGATGAGGTGTCAATGTTTCTTAGTGATCCTTAGATAATTATGAAACCATTATGCTCATATTTATTGTTTAAACCTATATAATTGATATTTGTGACATGCTTGATGAAATGTTTGTCATGGATAACAGTTGTCCAACCAAGTCCTTGTTCATGTATTTTCATTTAAATCCTTGTTTTTATGTTATTTTATTTTTTGGAAGTTTCATGGAGTTATGGGCAGTGTCCTAAGTCTTGGCCCTGAAAAAGTGGCACTAGACCTAGAGTTGCTGACACAAAACTACCTTGAAGAGTCCTCAGTCACACACAATCCTTGTTAAGGGAGTGACTGGACAGTCCTATTAAAATACATTCCCATGTTGTGGGAGTGAGTGAGGTTTTCATGAAGCAAAATGCTAGTTTGTCTTAGTGGCTAGCCACCTTGATGGGATGGATAGCTCTTGGGAGTTCTGTTGCAAGTGTAGAAGGTTAAGATGTCTATGTTCCATTGGTTCCACTTCCTTAACTGATACATAGGGAGTTTAATCATATCATAGTAACTATTTGTCACATGTTTACTCCAGTTGGCTGGTTACTTGGGTAGTTTTGGGAGGAGGGTGTTACAATTGTCTTGATAATCGAAGGTGGATTTTGTGTACTTTAACTATGTACACCATTTGCATGTATCTCATTGCTATAGTGCACATTTTGGAAGGACAATAGAAATATTTTGGATCATATTTAAAGTGCCATGGCTCAAATGGCCAAGTCTTGTATTCCATAATTCACCAATGTCTCGTATCTACACCTTCTCCACATTTGTTCTCAATGCTGCACAATGTTCTACATATAATTTGTAAAGTTTATTCACAGGAACCATGATCAACTTCACTTGTACTATGGTGAGGTGTCTAAGGAGAGACTTCCCTTTTATAAATATCACATTGTAGCCATGGTTTTCTAATATAGAAAAAATAACTAGATTCGCCTTCAGACCTATAACATACATGACATATTTTAATTTGAGAGGGGAGCGAGAATCCCTCTGAAAAATAACTGTACCAATACTGGTCATGATATACGTTCCATCATCTCCCATATCAATGTGTAGATGGAGGTCCTTCTCCTGCAATTTATTGAAGAATTCTCGATTTCCTATCATATGGAATGGGGCACCACTATCGAGATATACCCATTACCATGCACATCATACAAGTGATTAGGGTGAAATCAAGTTCAAACTGTGAAGCCAAAGCTTCACCTAGCACTCGCCCTGAGGGCTTCTTACCCTCCTCCTTGTGTGGACACATCATGGAATAGTGTCCCAGCTCATGACAGTGAAAGCACTTGATTTTGGGGAAGTATCTCTTCTTTCCCACTGAACCAGATTCTGCTTTGGATTTGTATTTCTTCCCTTTCCATTTCTTATCCTTTCTAGCCAACGAATAGTTCTACTCATCATCACTCTTGGATGAGGGATTGTCTTTGGTGTTCAAACTTGTTTCTTCTTGCATGAAGTCAGACCAAAATCACTCCCAATTTGGTACCTTCTCCCTCCCATTTAGTGAATCGTGGTAGTTTTCCCAACTATTAGGAAGGCCTAGAAGTGTTAGGCTTACTAGATCATCATCTATAACCGTAATACCAACACTTCCATGTTCATCCTAGCTTTAGGTGAACCTAATAAGGTACTCTAGTATTTTGTCACCCTTTTCCATCTTGATCATCTGAAACTTATCATTTAATTTTAGATTCTTATGGGCACTATTATTGTAAAAAAAATCTATCAAGGCTTGCCACATTTCATATGGAGTCTCTTTCTCATGGATATTCAAGACAATATGATATCGAACTGCCACCGATATGATCCTGGTCACCTTTTCTACATACTTCCATTTTCCTATATCTTGAGCATGATATGTTGGAGGCTTCAAGATATCATTATCTATGAATTCCTTCATCCCATTATCTTCCAACGTTGGATCCACTATGTGCTTCCACTCAATCTAATTTGAGTTGCCTTCAAGGTCATACTCGAGTATTAGTAATTAGAAAGACATCCTGCTAGCTCTGAAGAATGATCCTGTAATATCGATTCACCTATAAATACAACCTAAAATTATTCTCTTCTATTTTGATTCCTTCTCGGATACCATGTAGAAGTTCCTTGTAGATTCAAAACTTCTAATGTAATTTGTTAAAGAAAATAACTTGAATCTACTATACTCATTAGTGGAAAGTAATTATCGATAGTTAAATCACAACATACACATGAGACAATAGTCAATTAGATATGCTCAGATATTTATCTAGGGGAAAGCAACTTCACAAAACCCCTTCCTATCTGTATTACATTAATCAAAAAATCAAGAAGAAATATAATAATTTATGAATCCCAAGCAACCTCTGCACTAGTATAATCTATCTCACTACTTCACACGATGCCTCTGGTCAATACGTAACCCAATTCATTCTTTCCCAACGCCATATTTCCTTGCACTGTTCAATAAGGAATTATCCGCTATTAATTAGGGAAATTAATCATTGGGAATTGTGCAAATCCTGTAGGCCCTTCTCTCACTGCATGCACCACCTATACAGTTTGGAATTGTCTACAAGTGATATTACATTTCCATTGAACTCGAATCTCAGTTGGGTAAGTTTAGTCATATTCATGCATCAATTATACTAGGTTTATTGATGATTTAATCAACTGATCACCAGTGAGCATGCTCCACTACTAAGCTTTCCACTGGTTCTTAATCAGTTAGAACTAGTTAAACTCACAATATCTAAAATTATCTGAAACAGATCACTAGAGATTAGCAATCAATCATAACTGAACACAAATCAAGTGTCTCCAACCCAAATTAACCTATTTAACTACGTAAAAGTTCCATATCACATCAGTTAAATTACTCCAAATATTTTACTCAAATTCAAATTCAAATTTTAATCTACTTTGACCAACGCAAAGTCAAATCTATATTTTCTTGCTGCATTTTCAACTCATGAATTCAAACTGATATCTTCCAACATTGTTATTCCTTTGTGACCCTGCCATAACTTCTTATGCAAGCTGAATTTATCATTGTTGTCATGTGCACTTGCCCCATCTTCATGACACATGTGCTCATTATGTTCTACTTCTCGTCTTCTACATGAAATCCGAAAACTTCAAAATTTTCTCCAATACTCCCCTAACACACACCTATGGCTAATCGTGAGGCACTCAACCTTCTGTGTTGCAAGGGAAATTCAATCTAATCGTATCTTTAATAAAATAGAAATAATTGATCAATTTATGTTGTAGTAGGTAATGTGTTCCTCGTTTTGGGGATGGGCCGACTCAAAATAGTATCTTGTATTTCCTGAGATACAATGAGTTTTGAATCTGAGACCCACATTGATTCCTCTTACAAATACTCAACCCTCAATGTCATCCTGCATTATTTATCCTTCCTATCCTTCTATTCTATCACTAATTACTTCTTTTCTAAAATTAGTGGCTTGTTCCCCTCATTGGGTGACTGATTGATTCATTCAACAATCCCTTTCACATGGGTATCCAAGGCCGAAACTCATTCAAAAACTTCTTTTAGTCCTTGAAATTTTTCAAGAATGGTCCAAAAAAGTAGTGATTCATCTAATAAAGGTTATATTTCTGTTGCAATCTTTGTAAGTGCTCAAATTAGACTCAAACCTAATCCTCTTATTTGCAGTGTTATTTCTTCGTGGGGGAGTTATTGGATTTTTTTCATGTCTGTAGTTCTTTTTAGTATTCCCTCAAGTTCTACATCAATTCTCCAATTCTCATAACCTAACCTTATTATTAGGTTCCATCCTCACTATAATTGGGTACAACTTGTTTAATCCTTGCTTCGACCACTACGTTCAGTGACGTCTCCCATTATTTAATCTTTTTATTCTCTTCATGTAATTATGCCTTCTCAAGGTGCTCAACCTCATTGGTGGTTAGCACTTACAGGAATTGGTAGCCCATGGTAGTAGTTCATAATTACACTTCAGTAGTAATAACATCCTTTATCTAATATATTTGGTCTATATCTATGTATGAAAAAATAAAAACATGATTTGGTACTTACTTTTGTTGAGTAGAATTATTCGTGAATGTGTATGAAAAGAAACTAATTTAGGTTGTGGATGAAAACTATCCCTAACAATATAAATGGTTGTTAAATAGTGTAGATCTATGACAAGTGATAGAAACAAAACCTAACAAATCCATGATCTATGAAATAGATATAGTTAAACAACAAGATGGAATAGTAAAATAAGTATAAATACCTCCAATAATTGAAAGGTAACCAGCTATATAAAGAATATATTTTATTAAACAAAATCCGTGAAGGGAAAAAATAATAATATTAGTCCCCCTCTATTGGATGGGTTCTTGGCTATGCTCAATGTCTTCATCTTTTGTAGAGTCTCTCTCCTCTATAATCTGCAAAATCAAACATACAAAATAGCTCAATGCGAACTTAGATGAAAAAGAAGATGGTTAGCGACAGTGCTAATAATCATAGCTGCAACAGTGAGTGCAACAATGAAAATAATCGAAAGTGAAGAAACAATGGAAAACGCTTCTATTTATAACAAAAAATTAGGTTATCTTCAAATAATGAGAAATAATAAAATATTATTAAACCAATTCTAGAATTAACCATTTGGAATATTTATTATATTGGTTTGGAGGGAAAAAGTATTTAAACTTTTAGTTAGAAATAATAAATAAAGAAATGATTTATTTATCATATCAAGAAATATGGTTAAGGAATAACAAACAAATAATGATTTATTTAATTATTCCTAAGGGATTTGGTCAAACTTGACAAGGAATATTAATTAATTAGTGATTAGTTAATTACTCCTAGAGACAAATAAGATAATTAATTATCTATCTATTTATTTCTCATAATTGGATCAAATGTGACAAGGAATATTAATTAAACAGTGGTTTAATTAATTATTTCTGAAAGATAATTAAAAAAATTGTGATTTATTTAATTATTCTTCATGGGTTTAAGTATAAATGATTTAACAAATGTTGTTTATTATGTAAGTTGCGAGAGTGAAAGTAATTTTTCTATGGTAAAATTTTCCCTACATGGTGTACTTCAATCCATCTAGTAAATTATGGCTAGATGAACAATTTTTTGTGGTAACAACTTCAACTCACCATCGAATAAAGCAAGAATGTTAGGTGTAGAAGCAATAGATAGGCTTAACCTTAAGGCCTTCAATGTGGACAAATTTTCTGATTGTTCTATAGTCTAGGTAACTAGATGTTGGTATAATTCTTTCCTCTAAGCACATATCATGTGTGCCAATTACTCCTAGTTCCCCAAAATGTGCTACTGGAGCTATTAGATGTTGGTGATCAGTTCAATCTGGGCCTAATTCCCTATTTGACACAACACATCATCTACCATATCTCTAAATGCATTATGAAGTTATTTCACATGATCCTCGATTACCATGTCTACAGGGTGGCCTGTGTTTCCTTATCTGTCTTCCTAGCCCCAGAGGTTCCATTTCCTACACTACCTAGAGTAGTTCTCTTGAGACTAACATTGACTATACTAGATAGAATCTAGCATTGGGACTATTCATACACTCTCCTATTGGCTCTTGTGGTTCCCCATGCTCAACATTTCTTTCTATGTTTTTTACATCGATCTCTCATTCCATTGGTGTATTCCAACGATATTCCCATTCAACAATCCCAAATTGTATATCTTGATCATTCAGTCGATATTAAAAAATGTGCCGTATGTTGTGTAGATCCCACTTAGCTTGGATATATAACAAATTATTTTTATCAGCCGTAAATTGAATGAAACTCTATTACTTCTTGAAAAAATCTTTTGAATGAATTGGGGTTTTCTTTATATTTCGATAAATTATATCCTAAACAAGGTACAAGATAATATTTATTTGAAGGTTTCACTTTGGAATTATAGTGTCCCATAAATTTTACTACCACACAACCTTAATGGGAGGCCTTTTATGCTATATAATTTGGAACTGCGACATATTTTCCCATGCAATAAGGGTGACCAAAATTAGTAACTAGGCATATTGAAACTCAACATTTTCTTGTTGCACCACCCTGAATTACTCGATGAATCAAATATATAGGTAATTGGACAAATCAAGGATTACCCCTTCCTTGCATAGGTTCATTACCTCAATAGTTGTTGATGGAAACACATCCTTTATCTAACTCCTAAGTACCTTCTAGGCAATCTAGGTAAGTTAATCTATGACCTATGTAACTCTATATCCTCGTTTCCCCCCTTGTGGTACCATACTTCTTCTTCATTCTATAATCGAACTTCTTGAATGGATCTGTAAAGGATCTCAAGATATTTTCTTCTTGACAAAACCCCCGTAATCTCATTGATTATATCTAGAGTAAATTTTATGGCATTGTTGTGACAAAAGTGGTGAATATCCAATAGATTTAGGATTCTAGCACTCATTAACCATGCAATCTATTACTGCATCCCAAAGCTAGTAATGTTGGGATCATTTGTGGGATTTTCTATCAAATACTCCTAAATATTGAGAAATTAGCTACAATATGTAACATTATCAAAATGACCAAGTTTTCCTATTTTTTCCTTGATTCCTGCTTTTCTGAATACTCCTAGAGGGAGGATCGATGTAGTATTAAGGTTGTTCATCTGTTTAACTTCAAATGGTGGGGCATCCTATGTGTGAGGTTGAATATTTCTAGGTGTTGGCCTACACCCTCTTCGATTAGACGATGATTTACCATCTTCTCTAGCCTCTCATTGGGGGTGTAACAAATATTTTGTAGCCTCACATGGGGGATGAAACTAGACATACACAACCTCACCTCGATGTTGAGTTGGGGTTGTCCAAATTTTTTCTTCTAACTACAGTCAATTGGAAGGGGTTGTACAGCCACTCTTTGACTTAGCAGCTCACAGTGGTTGAAAAGTCCATCAGATGGATATAAAACCTACTTTCCTCAATGTAGATTTGTAAGAGAATGTTTTTATGTCCTAACTAGAAGGATTTGTTGTGAAGGGCGAGGAACACAAAGAATGAAAGCTTGTAAAATCCTTGTATGGACTCATGTAAACATTGAAATCTAGGTACGAGATGTTATTTGGGCATCTTCTGAAACTCAACTTGAAACATTCTGATATTTATGATGCACTTTTGTTTAAAAAGAAAGTTGGAAAAACAGTTGTATACCTTGTGTTGTATGTAAATGATCTTCTAATTACGGGAACCACGAGATCTACATTGCATCCATAAAGAAAGAATTGAGGAAAAGTGTTGAAATGACAAATTTAGGCTATGTTCACTACTATCTTGTTATTGAAGTAACTCAACATCAAAAGTTTATATTTCCCTCCCAAAAGAGCTATATTGGATATTTGTTGAACATGTTTGGTACGGTTCAGTGAAATCCTTTGACTACTCCAATGGAACAAAACTTAAAGCTCACATCCAATGAAGGAAAAGAATTTTTTTGATGCAACTAAGTATAGAGAACTCGTAGGAAATCTGAACTACCTAACTACTACCACACCACACACTACATTTCCTATTAGAACCCTCTCCGGGTTTATGAAAAATCCTTGTGAGGGTCATTAGTCTAGTGCAAAAAGAGTTAGAAAGGACTTGAAGGGAACTGAAAACTTTGGACACAAGAATACATAGGTGGATGAAGTTAGCTTGATTCGATACTATGATTCATATTTTGATGGAGATAAAGAAACTTGAATATCTAATTCAATTTATCTTATGAGTCTTGGATCAAGAGCTATCTCCTAGAGGTCGTGCAAACAATCAGTTCCATCAGATTCCACAAGTGAGCCATAATATTTTATAGCCGCTAAAACAATGAAGGAAGATGTGTGGCTCAAGCAAATTCTGGAAGATTTGTAGGAGAAACAAGTGCATTCAACTCCTCTTTTGATTTATAACACTTTTTCAATGAAGTTAGCCAAGAACCCAAATTTCCATGATCAAAAAAAGCGCATCAATACAAAATACCTTCCAATTCGACATCATGTTGAGGCCAAAACAATCCACCTACAAAATTGTCCCACAATTGAGCAAATTGCATACATCTTCACCAAAGCACTTGGAAGGGAAAAATATGGAAGATTTAGAATGATTCTTAGACTCACGAACATCCCTTGATATTAAAGTGGGAATTTTGTCACCTAATCTTCGGGATTAGGTAAATTGATTTAAATATTATAAATAGTAGAAATAAAAGGAATTTTAAAGACGAAGTCACATTGGGAGATGTAGCCCAATAGTCTCTCTCTTCTTGTCTATATTCATATGATATCTTAATGAAATTGAAATAAGTTATTTGTGGAGTTACTCCTGGCCTGCCACTAACCGTCTATTACTAAAGTTGTGTTATCCTAGTGTTACCCCCCACCACTACAATATTTGAAGAAGCTTTTAGCTTCAAAACGTTTTCCAAGGCCTTAGACAAAGTGGGGATGTTGTCTTAGTTGAATGGTACTTGATTTTGTAGAAATGCTCATATAACAAACCATTCTTTGTGTTTCTCATCTAGGATATGAAAGGATAGCTTCCTCAACAACACCTCAAACCTTTAGTCATAGTCACATATATATTCATCTAGTAACTATAGTGATTTCTTAATATCTTGCAACATACTAAACTATGTTGGTGGTGCTTTACTTTTTCAGTTCATATACCATTCCAACGCATGGTCCCTGAATTTATTTTTGAGTAGCACAATATTAGTGTTCTTATCTGAGACTGTGTCACATAAAAACGAGTGTTGTTCCTATTCCTCATTCCTTACACAATGAAACACTAGTAGCTTAAAAGTATCTTCCGTTCCCCTTTGTTTACCACCTCCTACCAACAATGCTTTAGACATAACTACTATATTTTATGAGCTACTTCCTCTTATCTAACTCAGGTTATTTGACTCACTATGTCCACTTCTTTGAGTAACTATTGTATGTAATATGCTACTGGTAGAACTAGACGTGTGTTGGGCGGTGGGTTCAACACTAAATAAACTATATACAGGCTCCTTTGGTTTTATGGTCTTTGTAGGTCTTGGTATAGATTGTGAAATCTCCCTTTCCTCTCCTTTTGAATATGTTATGCGAATGAAAACTCACTCCAGGATGTTGAAATCCCCACCACCATTTATTCTTTTATTTCATCTCATTATCTTATTTTCTAACCTTTATTCTACTACTTTCACTAATTCCAATCTTTCTCCACTAAGACTACCTCTTTGAAATCTACTACCACTTCACAACATCCCTTCTTCTAATTGCATCGTATCTTCTTTTTCCCACACAAATTCCTTAGACTCACTTGACATACCCTTTTATTCACCATGTTAAGGGATATATTTCACCACCATCATTATTTTCTTTCTTTTCCTACTATATCTTAGTCCTTCCTTTCGAGATTATGCCTTCATCATTTTCTAGCTCACCTCAAGTGCACAATGGGACTAGTTGCTGATGGTTTTGATATCCATGTCCAATATGTCATTTTCACACAAAATCAACTTCAAGAATGCTGACAATGCTTGGTTAAATAATTTTTCAACAAATGTTATGCATTTTGCAATTCTTTAGCTGCAGATAACCTTTAGTCGTTATTAGATTCAAACTAGTCTATTCCCACCATGTCTCTCCTTTGTGACCCCAACCCAAATTCTTATGTTAGTCACCATGATCATTTTTATCATGTGTGATTTCTCCTATTGTGTGACACCTCTACGCAATGTGCTTTGATTCTCCTTTATTGCATGCAATCCCAAAAATTGAAAAGTGCCTCCCACAGTCTTTCCATGTCTTTAATTCCACATCCTTTGGATTTTTGTGGTTGGGTCCACATAGCCTTACAATACTTTTGTTGCATTTTCTACCTTGGCCTAGTTCATGATTCGCATTGGGCCCAACCTCTTCATGTCAATCATGAATTTATTTTAAATCTAGTTATAGGTGACATTAGGTGTACAAGAACTTACACTACAATTAATTTCCTAGATCCCCAGGTTACCACATGTCATAAATATATCTAGGCATGGCCCACCTTCCAAGTTTTTGAAGACTTGTGTTGATCCCTTTTACCTAGATTCATAGATACTTCCATGAGATAGCATATCTATTTCTCACACATTACTTCAGAGCATTGGACCTCATCCCTGATCTTTTGCATGAGTTACAAAATATATCTTGAACATTATCTAGAACCACAACACTTTTCCAGTGCACATGTCGAGAACATCCCGCTATTTTGCACGAGTTACAAAATATATCTTGAACATTCTTTAGAACCACAACATTTTTCTAGTGCACATGTCCGGAACATGCCATCAAAAGTAGCTTGGTGACCTCCTAGAGTACTTGGATACCTAAATGTATTTGCATGTTGTGCATATCTAGGGCTCCAAAAATTTTGGGTTGAATGAGCACCGTTGTATGTCTTGGATTCCTGGATACATCTTCCACTTGTGAAGAGACCAAGATTCACACTAACCACTCACTAAAATATGTTGCACTCTAGACTTCACTTAAAATCCTCTTTGTTGGTAAGCATTTATCTAACCCTTCAGACACACAAATGGGAAACACTTGAATACTAGATTTACTTGATTCATCTACAACATATCCAGAGTATTTAAAATGTAGTGTTTTCACTAATGTTCACAATTGAAAATGACCTATATATTCAAAGTCTGAGATGCATGTTCCTTACTTAAATTTCTTTTTACTTAGATACAATTTCTAGCAAGTCTCAATCTGCTCTTGGATATAAGTCTAATTTATGTGCAATGCTAAGAATTGGAAACTTTAAGGATTGTAGGGAATTTACCTAAACATTCGTTCAATCTCAGTCTTTGTCAAGAAACTTTCTTTTATAGCAATAAAACCCTCATTCTAGCACTAACATTTCGAACAATATACATGGACATGATAAAATCACTAAATCCATAAACATGATCATTACTAGCCATTGGAGAAAGCCCTTCCATAATTAACACTACTCTATAAATTTAACACAACAACATATTCAGCTACAAAATGGACCCCGAAACATGGTGCATCATATCAATCGATATATCATGCTAAACAAGATACCCACCATATACTTTTATTAACATTAAATCGACATAGGCCTACGATATTCATAATATAACGAGTAATGGAAATAAGATACAATTATTTTTTAAGTAAGCACATCAAGAATTCATATAAGACCATGTATTTATCTCTCCAACTCATGAAAATATTAGCAACCATAGGGACCTCTAATGCCTCGTAACCATGAGAACATTCATGTAACCATCAATTATGCTCTTAACCTACAAGACGATACCAAAATACTAAATATGCGAAGAAATATACCCAAAACATAGAACAATGAGCAATAATAGCAAGTATTTTATTATTCAAAAAGCAATTCTCACTTGCCTCTTCTAGGGGTAAGCCTCCAATAGAGCTAAGCTCGATTACAAAATAAGACATGATGTTCCTTGTGGGGAGTCTCTATCCTTTATATAGGATTCATACATTCAATACCATGGGGCAATACCATGGTTCTTATTAATACCATCTATCTAATACCATGGCCCATTTCCAACTAACTGTGGTCCCTTCATTAAATGCAGGTTAACCACTTACAGTGATTAATATGGGATTTATTGACTCTTTACTTAACTATAACTATGAGTCGATCCTATTACATAAATAGGGGGGTTATGGTGGGACCCTATCATGCCCTCCCCCATAAGAATAGCCTTGTCCTCAAGGCTAAAGTAGTGGAAACTGCTGAATAATAGTGGTTGGTTCCCAGGTTTCATCTTCCAGAGAGGTGTGCTTCAAATTGACGAGGACTTCCTTAATCATGCGGCCGCATAGGGGCCATTCTTGTGTGTCAAGAACTTGTTTAGGTTGGAGCTAGATTGACCCTTCTTCATCCAGTTCAGGTAGTCTGGTTTGGATTCGGAAATTGTTCCCAATCACTTTCTTGAGGCATGAGACATGGAAAACTAGATGGATTTTTGCAGTGGGTGGCAACGCTAGCTTGTAGGCAACTTCTCCAATGCACTGAAGTACTTGATACGGTTCGTAGAATTTGGGAGATAGTTTCTAACAACCATTGTACTTGAGTGATGTTTTCTTATATGGTTGCCCTTCTTGAAATTAGCGTTCTGAGCGATGTTGATCTACCTAATGCTTCATGCAGTTTTGAGCTTGATGAAGATTCTCTCTAAGGTGGGCCAGCATGGTTGTGCGGTTCTGTAGGAGTTGATCCACTACTTATACCTTCGAGCATCCCTTGTTATAAGAAGTAGGGGAAGGAGGGAGTTGAGCATAAACTGCTTCATATGGGGTCATTTTGGTGATGGCATGATAGTTGCTGTTATACCACCATTCAGCTAGAGGTAACCACTGTACCCAGAGATGTTTCTTTTCTAAAGTGAAACACCTAAGGTAGGTTTCTAGACATTTGTTGACTGCTTCAGTTTGACCATCAGTTTGTGGATGATAGGAAGTACTTAGTTGTAGTTGGGTACCTTGTAGCCAGAAGAGTGCCTGCCAAATGTTACTGGTGAATATCAGGTCACGATCAGACACAATGGAAGTGGGCATGTCATGCAATTTGAAGATCTGATCCATGAAAGATTACGTGACCAAAGTCGGTGTAAAAGGGTGGGGTAGGGCACAAAAATGAGCATACTTAGAAATTTTGTCCATGACCACAATGATGACTGACTTGTTTCCTGAGTTTAAAAGACTCGTAATGAAATCCATGGAAACCTTCGTCCAGATTGAGGCTGGGATGGGAAATGGTTGTAATGTGCCTGGCGATTTGACTGTTTCTCCCTTGTGGCATGATAGACTTCACATTCAGCTACAAAAGTAAGAATGTCCTTTTTCATGCTTTTCCAAAGAAACAATCTTCGAGTGTGAGCATATGTCTTCTAAAAGTCTGAATGTCTTGCAGTGGGAGATGAGTGCAACTCCACCAAAATGCGGCTTTTGAGGCTTGTAGCAAAGAATCTCATCCTGCCACAAGTAGACCGCTGTGTAATTTGGATCCACCTGCAATTGATTAATGAGTTGGGACAGCCAGGGATATGAAAACCATTCCTTGCAAGCCTCTTCAATCCATGCTAGAATGAGAAGGGAAATTGCGAGCAAGGTACTTTCCTCCTCAAATTAGCGGGATAATGCATCTGATACAATATTTTCATGCCATTTCTTGCAAATTATCTCATTATCATATCCTAGCATTTTGGTGAGCCATTTATTTTGTTGTGGTGAGGATAGGTGTTGCTCCAAAAAATATTTTAGGCTTTGATGGTCTATGCGGATTTGGAAACATTGCCCCAATAAGTATGGTCGCCAGGTATCTAATGCATGTAAGATGTCCATCATCTCCTTCTCATAGGTAGATTGTCCCAGATTCTTCCCACTAAGTTGTTGGCTCATGAAGGGAAAGGGTTAAACTTCCTCCATTAAGACTGCCCCAATACCCATACCCGAAGCGTCACATTCAATCACCAAAGATTTCGTGAAGTTGGGTAGTGCTAAGACTGGAGTGGAACACATGGCATGTTTGAGAGCTGTAAAGGCCTGTTTTGCTTCACCATTCCAAAGGAATGAATTTTTCTTGAGGAGTTGAGTGAGGGGAATAGCAATGCGACCATAATTGTGGACAAATTTGAAATAGTAGCCTGTAAGACCCAAAAATCCTCTCATGCTCTTCAAGGTCTTAGGTTGAGGCCAATCTTGCATTGCCTAGATCTTTTTGGGGTCCACCCTGACACCTTCATGCCCCACAATGTGGCCCAAATATTCAACTTCTTCCATGCCAAAAAAACACTTGGACATATTGACAAATAATTTATGCATGAAAAGTAGTTGTAAGAGTAGATCTAGATGCTGAAGGTGTGCAGCCGAGTTGCGACTGTAGATGAGGATGTCATCAAAGAAAATAAGGACAAATTTTCTGAGATATGGTTTGAGTAGGTGGTTCTTAAGGCTCTAAAAAGTTGATGGGGCATTACAAAGACCGAATGGCATGACTAGGAACTCATAATTTTGTTCATGAGTTTAGAACGCAGTATTTGGAATATCTACTTCTTTCGTGCGAATTTGGTGGTAGCCTGAGCGAAGGTCGAGCTTATTAAAGAATTGAGCCCCATTTAGTTTATCCAGCAAATGATCGATAATCATGATGATAAATTTATCTTTGACTGTCAACTTATTAAGGGGCTTGAAGTCTGGACACATAGGCCATTCCCCATCTTTCTTGAGAATCAAGACCACCGGTGATGAATAAGGACTAAAAGATCTGAGATTGCATGACACGATCTAAAAGAGCGAAAGGCTTCCTAGTGGGCTCGGGTTCAACCAGCAAGCGAGAACAAGCCCTTGCACTAGGACCCTTTAGGGGGCTCGACCATTAGGACCTTTAGGTACTCGACCATAAGGGAGAGGGAGAGGAAGCGCAAGCCCCTCCGGGACCTGTCCCGGTGGTCGAGCAACTAAAGTTCCTCTCCTCTCCCTCTCCCTCTCCTCTCCCTTATGGTCGAGTACCTAAAGGTCCTCTCCTTAACAGTCAAGCCTGCTTACGCATCCTTAACAGTCGAGCACCTAAAGGGTTTTAACTCTCACTCATCATATGGGTGAGGGACGGAGTCACTCAGGATGAATGACACCTGCTTCCAAGAGTTCCTTGATTATTTTTTCTATTTCATTCTTTTGGGCGAATGGATATCTATATGGGTGCACATTTGGTGGTTGGGCCCCTGGGACGAAAGTAATGCTATGATCATGTCCCCCTCTCAAGGGTGGAAGCTGATAGGCTTGTCAAGGATTGGCAGATGGTTGTTTAAGATCTATTGCATCTCAGGATCAATATGAAGAGAATTGGGTTCAAAGGCATGGATGGCATTAAATTGAGTTATAACTCCATGTTGGCCCGTTTTTTAACAATTTTTCCATTAGTGTCAGCTGGTGATAAAGGGAGCTCCACTTGGAGTCCACGGAGGGTATGTGTCTGGTTGTTCTGCTTAAAGGTCATATATATCTCCTGGAAATCCATTGTGATTGGGCCAAGTGTGTGAAGCCATTCAACACCGAGGACAATGTCACATCCTCCAATTGGTATGCCAAACATGTGGGTCTTTAACTGATAATCCACCATTTGAAGTTTGAAATTTTCACAGCGGCCTTCACGTTTCATTGTTCCCCCATCAGCAATTTGGACCTAGAAGTTAGAAACTGCTTGGACAAAACAATGCATTACTTCCGTGACTCTTTGATGTATAAAATTATGTGTACTTCCACTATCAATCAAGACTACTACTGTGCGATGCTTCATAAAACCTCTGATTTTGAGAATTTAAGGCGAGGAAATCCCTGTTAAAGCATGCAGTGAGATAACTAGTTCTTCAGGTACATTGTTCTACTGTTTGCCATCTTCTTCCTCCTCTGGTTCCTCAAGTGGTGGGGCTTCCTCCAATGAATTGTGATCTATAGCATCGATTTGAAAGAATTTGGGCTCCTTTCGTTTATGCCTGGGGGAGTATTTCTCATCACAGTAGTAACATAACCCTTGCTTTCTTCTTTATGCCATTTCTGCTGGTGACACCTTTTGAACCTTGAATGTTTGGGTAGTGCTTTGAGCCTATGGGGGGTGACCCTTGGTGCTAAAATTTGGGCGATTGTACTGGGCCACTAATGCATGTTTGACTTCACAAGCTATCCTGCAAGCTTGTAGCCATGAGTTAGGGTGGTGCAATCAGATGTGGGCTTGTATGGCTTCTTTGAGAATACTAACAAATTATTCCACATAGAACTCATCATGTAGACCTCCAGTGTGGAAAGCTAAGGCTTCAAAGGCTGCAATATATTCATTCATTATTCCTATCTATCGGAGCTTAGTGAGAGGACCCAAAAAGTCAGATTCCTAGTCAATGAGATCCATAAGAGCTTTTTTTAATGTCTCCCAAGTCATGGGCCTTGCATAACAACATTGATGCCATTGCAACCATTTCAATCTTTCATTGTCCAAGTACATGATACCCATACTAAGCTAAGTCGCATTATCCAGGATGTAATTCAAATTGAAATATTGCTCCATTTGTGCTATCCATGCAGCCATGTGAGAGCCATCAAATTTATACATGTTCAGCTTGGGTGGTCAAGGATGGGATTGTTGGCGGGTGCCAAAGAGGTCAAGGGACTGGCTAGACTCACCCTCACTATTTTCATTGCCAATATATGCCTCCACGCATTCGTCCATCTTGCCATTTGAGAGTGTTTCATTTATGTTCTTCAGCGACAACAGTACCTCGTTCAATGTTGATTCAAGTTTGTCGATCTTCCTATTGGCCATAGCTTGAGCTCTAGTTTCAACCATGCATTCATTCGATGCAATTGAAAGTTGCGACCGACCAAATTTTTTTTGGCACTAACAATTGAATGGTACGACCTTGCTCAGCTTGTCGTCCTGATACTTATGGGCTAAGTCACCAATAAGTGCCCTAGGGGCTCTTAGACATTCTTTTTCTTTACTTTGAATGGAGTTTTACTCCTTGCTTAGGAATACTACAGTAGCCGAATCCCAGAAATGTCAATGTTGCCAAAAGTCCTGTGAAAATCACGCCCAGGTATAGGAACCCACACAACTACTCAGATATGGATAGCAGATATAATGGATCTGAGAGATCTGAATGGCTAATCTAAGAGATCTAAACGACAGAACTGATTGCTTCTGCAGATCTGATGGATTTGAGAGATCTGAATGGCTGATCTGATACATTTGAATGGCGAAACTGATTGTTGCTATGGCGACAAAACCTTACTTGCGAGATCTGATCTGGAAAATATTATGCGTGATCCAGAGATAGATCAGGGAACTATGGTCCCCAAGAGTGTCAGGTGCTATAGATCACAGTACACATAAGGGTCTGACAATAGTACTCAGCCCAATTTTTCAGGGCACTAACCAAGGAGGATCAACCATACCCTTATCCGTACAACCTGACTACCCTATCGTATGCACGAGTAATCTCTCCAAGTGCTGTTCTTGGGGTATTGTAGGAGCAAGACGGCTGACGGTTTATCCATGGTGAGCTTTCAAGGGAGCTAGGGGTTTTCTGATATACCCAGAGGGTACTTGGAAGACAGTCTGTGCATGGTTCTGTCTAATGTGTTACTACTCAAAGGGGTACCCACAGGGGTTACAAGGGAGTCCAAAAAGAGTGACCACCTCTTGTATTTCCTACGTGCATGCCTCCCCAAATCCATAGGTTTATGCACTCAACGACAGACCTTGTTGTTTAAAGACGCTGGAGCACGTCTACAAGCAAAAAAAAAATGCTACAAATTGGAGATCCCACTGGCCTTGGAAAGCGCTCTAATACCACTTGTTATGCTCTTAACCTGCAAGACGATACCATAATACCAAATATGAGAAGAAATATACCAGGAACATAGAACAATGAGCAATAATAGCAAGTATTTTATTATTCAGAAAGCAATTTTCACTTGCCTCTTCGAGGGGGCAACCTCCAATAGACTCAAGCTCGATTACGAAATAAGACACGATGCTCCTTGAGGGGAGTCTCTATCCTTTATATAGGATTCATACATGCAATACCATGGGGCAATACCATGGTTCCTATTAATGCCATCTATGTAATACCATGGCCCATTTGAAACTAATTGTGGTCCCTTCATTAAATGCGGGTTAACCACTTGCAATTATTAATATGGTCTTTATTGACTCTTTACTTAACTATAACTATGACTTGATCCTATTACATAAATAAAGGGGTTAGGGTGGGACCCTAACACCATCTCATTATGAAAAACGAAGAATTGCACATTCCTTAGTAGACACTATTGATACATTTACTATTAAGATACATAAAAGAAGGATTCGTTATTGACAACGAAAAGAATTTCCATGTAAATACACATATGTATATCTTGAATCGTTGGTAACTGAGGAAAGAACTTCAACACTCCACCCAACCATAGGCCAAAAAAAATACAATTTTTGATCTAGATGACTACAATTGAGCTGGATTCAAAGTGTGAGGAGTTATGTGATCAAGCGAGCTCACACTAATGTTAGTTAACCAAATCAAATGTGAATTGAGATCTCATAGTAGCTACACCTACATATAGGAATTTAAAGAACACAATATATCCATTTGCTCGATAATACATGAAGCCATAGCCTAGAGCATTTCCCCCTTCTCAACATGGAGCTTGAGATTATAATTTTTCCACTTGATTAACCCTAAAGGTATCGAAAACACACAAATCTTCCAATCAACTAGATAGGGATCTAGAAAATATAGCGCCTCCAATTAATAATCCCTATCAGTATCCGTGATACACAGTGTCTCCACTTGCCCTTCTTTCGTCTTCACATCACACTATTCTTCTTTGTGTGGTCCTATTATTGTGCTTAAGTTTCTCCCTTATATTCACTTTCGTAATTTCTCTCATAACTTCTTGTACACACATACCAACATACTCTTCACATATAGCACACAATATATGTCTTTATTTTCAATTTAGTGGATTACTTCCCTACCTTCTTCATGTCCGCCTCTTTTTTCTACTGATTCCTTTTCTTTGTATTTCATGTTGACCACATCAACATACCCCATGAGGATAGACGTTGTATGGGGTTCGTACTTCACTCAAGAAACCCATACTCCACCTTTTTTCCTCTTGTAGAAAACATGAAGCTTAATCAAAGAACTAGTGACATGTTAAATAAGAACCTAAAAATTATCACATCCCAAGAAGCTCCTCCTACTAAAACCTCTCAATTTGTGTCCATTGCTCTAGCCCAGTAAATGTTTATATTTCCACATTATTACATGAATAGTAGTTCATAGTGACATTTGCATGAGGGGTAGAAAAATGTGTTTTCACAAACCCCACCCCTTAAAGGAACATCTTCATTGATGTTCTGTATCCAAATGAAAGATTCATAACTTTTCTATCATCAAACATAAAACTCAACAAAATCATTATATACACAACTTTTTCTACATTCAATGCTAGTAAACAAAAATGGGTAAGATGCCATCATATGATGAGACATTTCCTTGGTGGCTTCATTTAGTCTTAAGGACTTATACTACACCTTGACCCATTTTGTTACTTGATTCTGGAGTACGACTCACTTTCAATGTCCAACCATGTCATCAACTATGCTCCATGCTCATTTAGGGAACAAATTCAACTCATTACTTCCCAAGACATACCTGATGTATCTATGATCCCTGTGGTATGCACATGATTCTTTAATGACTAGACACATTCCAAATTCTTGCATTCCCTTCTTCTCTTCATTAGTGCCTCAGGAAATCCATTCCTCTTTTGTGTAGTCACTCACCTTCCAAGTTAAAGAAGAAAATTCTCTACATCATGAGTCCCTCAGGTGATCCATCACTTGACAAGGCTTCCTCACACAAAAATAACCTTCTCTATTGTAGCATACCATTCCCTTGATTTAATAACACAAAAAGTGTCATGGAATACCTCATGGTGATCAACACATTTCATAAGATTCCAGTGTCACCATGATAGCCTAGTTCCTGAACTCTTTAGCTTCATATGATGTTGTAGTGTACTCTAATTAAATATGATATTGTTTTATTTGTAATCAAACTCATGCAATTTTTATGGATAGTTTAATAACTCTCTAACATTAACACATATCAGCCTTATGAGATTTATTATAAAATATTTAAATTAGAATAAACCATACTTCAACATGGAAATTATTTGATCTAGTAATTGATACTTATTTCTATCCTTATACTTTTCTTCCTTGACATTGAAATCAATTTGTGGTACATCTGCTCCATAGTACAACAAAATCTTCATCTCTTTCTTTATCAAACAAAATGAACATAATCCACTGCTAAAAACTATAATAATTCCACAACATGCCTCCACCTTTTAATAATTATAGGATTCCAAAGCACGTTTCCACATGTTAAGCAAAGATGAGTCAAATTCTCGACATAGTCTCCAACTAGCCCTGTATTGAAATACAGATCATAGGAATTGAGAGCAGAAAGGTCCTTCACATTATAACCATTGTAGGAATCTGTATAACATTGTGTCTCCACCTATGAGTATACTGCTCCACATAGTCTTTTTGTATAGTTGGAAACAAGCTTGATGATGCTCAGATCCTACTGAGTGTGGGCATATATTTTCTTCCACAAGTTCCTCACATATCTAGGTTGAGGAATTTCCCGTTCATTGCAATCTACCTATCCTAATTTTTTCCAGCGTAGGATAGTTATTAGAGTCTTACAACTAGTTACCCTACTCGAGATACTCTAATGACATGTGCATCTAGTCTTATGACCAAGTACACATATGGCATGCTCCATTGCACTACTCATAGAATTGTGTAGTCAATATACTATTTATTACTTTCTCCCATGAGATAAGAAAAGTGCTACAGGCTGTAATCATATTATGATATTATTTTTCATGCACTTCTAGCTCCATTATTTCACCTGTGCCATAAAATTTATTTTTTCATGAGATATGCTCAAAAATGTCAAACCAATTTTTTAAATTTAATAGCCTTGCTTCTCTCAGAAGTCTAATCTCATAGCCATTAGATTTGTAGGCATGACATTGGGTTTAGTTGCAATTTTTTTGATCTATCATGGTGTATTTTCTATCATGCCCTATTCAAACTTTAGATTTGCAATTTGATATTTCCATAAATCAACACTTGTCAATGTTTATATATATATATATATATATATATATATATATATATATATAGATGATGTTGTAGTGTACTCTAATTAAATATGATATTGTTTTCTTTGTAATCAATCTCATGTATTTGTGATGGATAGTTTAGTAGCTCTCCTACATTAATGCATATAAGCCTTATGATATTCATCATAAAAAAATAAAATTAACTAAATGATACCTCAACATGGAAATTATTTGAATTGGTAATTGATACCTATCTCTATAGTTTCTCTTTGCTTCCCTGACATTGAAATCAATAAGTGCTATATTCTTAATAGTAACAAGAAATTGTCATCTCCTTCTTTATCAAATAAAATCCACACAATCCACTGCTAAGAACTACAATAATTCTAGAGCATGTCTCCACAAGTTAAGCACTATAGGTGTCAAAAGCACATTTCCACATACTAAGCATTGATGAGTCAAATTCTCCACATAGTATCCAACTAGCCTTGTACTGCAATATAACTCATAGGAATTGGGAGCACACAATTCCTTCACATTCTAACCATTATAAGAATCCATAGCACATCATGTATCCACATGTGGATATACTACATCAAATAGTGTTTTTGTATATATCCAAACACGCTCCATCATGCTCATGTCGTAGCAAGCATGGGCATATTGTTTCTCCCACAAGTCACTCACCTATATAGGCTGAGGAAAATAAGATTCGTCAAAATTTACCTATCCTAAGGATTTCCTCCATAGGTAGTCATTAGAGTCTCACAATGAAGCACCCTACCTGGCATACTCTAATGACATGTGCATCTAGTCTTATGACCAAGTACACATATGGCATGCTCCATTGAACTACTCATGGAATCATGTGGTCAATATACTAGTCATTACTTGTATTTTCATCATGATACTATTTTCATGCACTCCTAGCAACATTAGTTCACCTATGTCCTAACATTTATTTTTTCATGAGATATCTCAAAAATTTCAAACCAAATTTTTAATATCATGGTCTTCCTTCCTTCAAAATTATGATATCATTGCTATGAGATCTTTAGTAATGCCATTGGGATCAATTGAAAAATTTGTTAATATGTCATGGTGACCTTTCTATCACACCCAAATCCAACACTATGTTTTTAATGTTATCTTTCAATAAACCAACACTTGTCGATGTTTATATATATATATATATATATATATATATATATATATATATATATATATATATATATATATATATATATATATATATATATATATATATATATATATATATACATATATACATATATATATATATATATATATATATATATATATATATATATAGATATATATATATATATATATATATATATATAGATATATATATATATATATATATATATATATATATATATATATATATATATATATATATATATATATATATATATATATTTCCAGTCTATTTATTTTAGAAAATCATAACAATGTAAAGTGGTATAAGAAATATCATACTAGTAATAATTTTATCATTCCAATCAAATTTAAAGTAATCGAAGTGACAGAGTCATTATACTGTACTTGTGCATCAAGTTTATTCCAAGAATTTGTAATGTTATTAAACATTTATTCCAATAGACTAATAAGCTAGAACTAAGAAACACATATCTCTTAACTCACTAACACTTTAATTGTCCATTTTACTCAACAAGCATTGGAAAAGTTATTACAATATTCATATTGAAGCCTCGTTGCCTTCACCATAACACTTCTTGGTATCCATGTGAGGAATGAATTAACATGAAACAATAGTATTCCAATTAAGCTAAAGGAATTATTACTCAATTCCATTTTTTTACCTCTTTTTACCTTCACTTACTGATGCCATACTTTATAGGTTTTCACTCCAAACACTTTCAACTGAAACTCTTTTAAGGGTCCAAATAGTTGATAAAATCCATGTTGTTTTAATACCAAACATTTCGTGAAATAATCCTAGTCTTACACACTGGTCATAAATTCACTAACTTAATCATTATAGATTTCAATGAAAACTTCATAAATGCATTTCTCATTTACATCCAATCCTAGTATGTTGTCATCCATATTATACATATGTTATCAATTTCTAGCCTTTATAGTTTCATTGTTACCCTAAAAAACCATTGAGATCATACGTGTAAGTGCATTAATAATGAGAATTATCATCAATAGGTCCTTCTTACACACTTTCCCAATAGATATTACATACATCCTGGAATCCATTAAGTAATTTCGCTATGTTAACCCAACATGGTGTGTGAAAATTCTATTTTTATACCATTCACAAAATGATAATATTTCAAAGACTAACCGCTTATCTTATAACTATGATAGTTGTTAACCAATGACCTTTCGAACAAAAAAAACAACAGTATAGCTTGATTTAAATTCCTAATCTTTCCCCTATTCATATAGTATAGAATACTTATATATATAATCCATGTATAGATTCAATTAAGAAAACTTCCTTCTTATGCTATTCTCATATTTGTCATGTCAATCTGCATTTTGTTCATTTGGGCTCATTTCGTCCAACATTGTCATCCTATTTCTACTTCTACTATCACTGATCTGATGTACATTATTTAATCATGGTTATGGATTTCTCATTGGGTTTTATTATTTTATTATCATATAGCTCCTTCTCTTTCCTTTCTCGCACCCAACAAAGCAACACAGATAAAGCATAAACGAAGAGAAGAATGAATGAAAAATATATAAAAACCAAAACATAAACACATTCCAAATTCTAAAATAGCATTGTCCTACTTGAGTCCAAAATATAAGAACAATGGGAAAAATCGTAACCAACAATAACAAGGAAATTTGAAATATCCCCTTTATACATCATACATAAGTTCTCAAGAAACTCAATCACTCTAGTTCTGTTCTTCAATATGTCCACCACTAGTATATGCACAAAACTTTTGGTAGAGTCCTTTCCATGGTTTATAACAAACTAAAAATTGCAGTATCTCTCTAGATGGTTTATGAACTTTCTAGTATTTCAAATATCTTGAGGGAATTCTTCCACATCTCTTTCTACATTACTAGTTGCAGAAAGTATTTTGAGCTTGGATGAGCTTTTCTCCTTCTTTTGCTATCTATTAGGAAAATGTTTAGACTTCAAATTATATTATTTGTGGTTCCAATTGGAAAGTGGCATTCTTTTTTCTCCAACCTTATGTTGTTCCTTTTTTACATTCTTAGCATTAATTCCTCTATATCTTTAGAGGTTGATGCATGTTGCAACAATTCTTTCATGTATGTAAAGTGTTGTATAAGTAGCAATTTTTTCAATATTTCCTATTCTGTTTTCTTTCTATTGATAATTTAGTTCTCTTCCTTGTAACTATTTAATTTATCTTTCAAAATATTGAAGGATTCTTCCCCATTATGGGAACTTACCCTTCCTTGTCTTAAAGAACTTGGTCCATGTCATGCTACACCATACTATTGTCCATCTTTTTATTTCCTACTACAATTGTGATTTCTTATGTGTTATCCAACACACATAGATTTTAATTGTAACAAGCATAAACAAATTGACTTCTCAAGGTCGAAGCATAAAAGGAAATAAGAAATGAAGAAAAACATAAAAAAAAAACAAAATGGAAACACATGACAAATTCTAAAGTAGCATGGCCATGCTCGAGTCCAAAAAATTAGAACAATGGGGAAAATAGTACCCAACAATAACACCAAGGATATTTAAAACATACCCTTTTTACATCATTCATTTTTTCTGAAGAAACTCAATCAGTTGAGTTATGTTGTTGAGTATGCCCATCACTAATATATGCTTGAAAATTTTGTTAGAGCCCTTCCCAAGGTTTAGAGCAACATAAAAATTCTAGTATCTCTCTAGATAGTTCAAGAATTAGCATTTTAGTATTTCAGATATCTCAAGGGAATGCTCCCACATGTCTTTCTACATTACTAGTTGAAAGAATTGTTTGGATATTCAACACACTTTTCCACTTCTTTTGCTATCTATTAGGGAAATCTTTCTTCAAATTCTATTGTTCGTAGTTCTAGCTGGAAACTGGAATTCGTTTCTCTCCAACCTTATATTATTCATCTCTTTCACTGTCAACATGAAATTCCTCTTTATGTTCATGGGTTGATGCATGTTGCAACAATTTTTGCATGTATGCTAGGTGTTTTAGTATCATTTTTTTCAATCCTTCCTATTATCTTTGTTTTTAAATGTGTATTTCATTCTCTTCCCTATAGCTCTTCAACTCAACTTTCAAGCCCTTGAGGGCTTCTTCCTCATTATGGTAAATTCCCCTTCCTTCTCTCAGAGAACTTGATCCATGTTGTGTTACAAAAAATTATTGTTCATCCTTTTACTTCTTGTTGCAATTGGGTTTTCTTATGTGATATCTAACATATATAGCTTTTAATTGTATTAAGCATAAACAAATTGACTTATCGAGACCAAAACAAAAAAGGAAAGAAAAAATAATGAAAAACATAGAAAAACCAAAAGAGGAACACATGACAAATTCTAAAGTAACATTGGATACTCAAATCCCACAAACAAGATCAATAAGTAAAAATGTAGTCAATAATAACATGAAATACATTTAAGACATCCTCTTTATACATCATTCATTAGTCATTAAGAAACTCAATCACTTGAGTTTTTGTGCTCAGAGTGTCCATCACTAATATATGCATAGACATTTTGCTAGAGTCCTTTCCAAGGATTATATTAACCTATTCATCAAGAATAAACTTTGAAGTATTTCAAAGATCTTAAAGGAATGATCTCACAGCTCTTTCTATATTGCTAGTTGCAAGAAATGTTTGGAGGTTAGAAGCACTTCCATCCTTCTTTTGTTATCTAATAGGGAAATATTTCTTCAAATTCTCTTCTTCAGAGTTCCAGCAGGATGTTAACATTCCTTTCTTTTCAACCTTATGTTGTTCCTTTCTTTCCTTATGAGCATGAAATTCCTCTATATCATTAGAGGTTGATACATGTTGCAACAATTCATGCATGTTTTCTAGGTTTTGTAGTAACATATTTTTCAATCATTCTTGTTCTCTTTTCTTTCTAATGAGCCTCTCATTCTCTTCCTTGTAGCTCGTCAACCTAGCTTTCAAGCTCTGGAAGACTTCTGCTCCATTATCAGAACTTCCTCGTTTCTCTTGATGGACTTGGTCCATGTTGTTTTACACCATACTATTTTCCATCCTTAAATTTCTTGTTGCAGTTGGGTTTTATTATGTGCTATACCACACACATATCTTTCAATATTATGAATCACACACAAATTGACTTATAACCTTGTCATGTCAATACTAGCATGTTGTCTGTTCTTGTTTCAAACATCAAAACCCCATGTTAATTGCATATTCCTAAAATTAAAAGGTGCATATCAAATTTTTTACGACCATATCCTCTTTAATATTGAATTCAACATTTCATTGTGTCTAGGAGTCATGACATTCACAAGTTTTTATGTCAAGTACAAAACAAACTAGCACATCAAAATCTTCCATTCCCATCCTTTCACAATCCTGATATCAGCAAATGCATGCAACACATAATCAAGAGTCAAGTTATACCATTATCACATATTTGCACTAAAATCAAATCACCCTATGAATTCCATATTCTATTCAATAGCTCTACGTTCTATCCCCAAAGGTCAAGTGCAAAACGCTCGATTTTGATTTTATCTTCTCCCATCATGTCTAAGCGTTGAAACTAGGTGCTATAATTCTATGGTTTTTAGTGCTCCCTCCAACCCCCTTATAGTTTCTATATTGATGGGAGTTTTTATTTTTAACTATACAAACTTCCATGGTCTCACTGTGAACATGAAGTTACAAAATTCCTCTTTTTCCAAAGATTACATAATCAACTTTGGAAAACAGCATCAGATTCAACTCGCTGATATCTTCCATTCTGAACATGGTTATGATGTTAGATTAAAATACTCCATGTGCACTTGTTTCATAATTCAAATAGTCATAAAATTGTGGTAAATGTCCAAATGACCAAGAATACAATTTTCAAGTTGAATCAAACAATTGTGAATATGGCATAGTCATATGCTTAAAATGTTTCAATAATAGAAGATACTTGGTTGTGGCACCTTAGATATATCCACATACCTCTTATGAGTCTTAGGTTCTTGCATATATAATAATTTACAATGGATTTTACCTTATTAAATGATAAACCAACATTTATGAAAGTTGCATTCTTCGGAAGCACTAAATAGATAACAATCTAGAAGCTTGCGACAGAGCCAAGCAACATCAAGAATGTTTCCATAAAGATTTATGTGAAATGAAAAAATCTTATTCCTTTAGTGAATGCTTTTATTTTTAACATTTGTTGATTATTTTGGCAGGAAACTTGGGTTGCATCTTATCAAAATGATGTTGAAGGAATTCACAAAGTTCAATTAATTTAAGCATATAGTCTAAAAGGAGAGTGGAAAATATGTGTAATTTATCAAATTGAATGAAGGATGATTGTTTGACTTAAATGAGTTTAAATTTTTTTGTATACAATAGAAAATTAAAAGGAATCTTACAACTAGATGTACTACATACTAGATTGAAGTTATTCAAAGAAATAGTTGAACTATTATGAACATGGCAAGGATCATGCTCCAAGCTAGAATTTATTCCAATGACTTTGGACTAATGTCATTTCTTGTTCAACCTAAATGTTGTACATTTCAATAGGTAGTATGGAAGCTAAAGTTATGAAAGAAGTATTGAGTGGTACAAAGTTAAATGTCTGCCACTTCACATTTTTGGGTTGTATGGCATATTAGCATCTCCCATAAGAACTAACAAGGAAGCTTGACAATACGAGAGGAAAATGCATTTTGATTAGACATAATGAAAAATAAAAAACCTATAGACTATATAATCGAGTCACTAAGTAATTTGTGATGAGCATATATGTAAAATCCTTGGATGAAGAATATTTTAATGATCAAGAGAATGAAGCAGTGGATCATAGAAAATCCATCTCTCCTAATAGATGAACCGTTGGAAAGCTTAGGATGACATGTCCATCCATAGATATTTCCATGTTTATAGATGCAAAGATGCAAAGATACTTTTTGGTGCAAGGAAGATTCAATATATTTAATGGGTAATTAAAGAAATAGTCCTTCTAGCAGTGATTTAGTATGTTGAGTGAGAAATCAAAGAACAATGAGCTTGAGGAAATATGTGAGTAGTGCAATGACATGGATAAGAAATCTACCTTTTCCTTATTATCGTATTGACCCACTTATTTTCAAGATATAGAGAAAAAAGAGAATTAGTTATATTTAATAAATGAAGATATTTAGGATATTCAATGGAATTAGACATGGGTTGTTACTAATCTCCCAACAAATAAAATCAACATTGGTGTTAAGTTAGTGTATAATAAAAATCTCTATGAATAAGGAACGATAGAGAGATATAAGGAAAGGCTAATTGCAAGAGTATTTTCCTAGAAAACAAGTATTTAATATGATGAGACCTTTAATCCATTAGCAATTTTGGGTATTATTATAATTGTGTTAGCAATCATAACTTAATGGTTCAAGATAGATATGGAGTGAACCTTCTTTAATGGAAAATTAGAGAAAGTACTCTATTTTGATCAGCCACTAATATTTGGAATAAACGGAAAAGAGTAAAAATCTTACAAATTGAATAAATCCATATATGGGTTGAAGAATTTTTAAAATATTGGTATAATTTTATTGACTCATATTTACTTAATAATGAGCTCAGCAAGAGTAGTAATGATCATACTCATTATATGAAATTAAATGAAGGTAAATTTATGATATTTTATATTTATGTTGATGACATGACATATACCATAAATTTGATGTTATATGAATTGAAAGTTAAGATGAAGAAGGAATATATTACGATAGAGCTTGGTCTCATGAACTACCTTTTGATAATTGAAGTGAAGCAATTTTCTCACTAGATTTTTCATATGTCAACCAATGTACACTACATATATCTTAAATAGGTTTTCAAGATTAACAAATGTAACACCACATAGACATATATTGCTTACTACAATTAGACTCGATGTTAAGTAATTAATTGCATTTATTAAGTCTCTCAACAAGCCTCACTCGAAAGTTAGAAACATAATTTTGTGGTATGACGAAATTAAAAATCATTACGGATTGTGATACACAAACATGCAAAGAAACATGCACATAAGATACACAAGTATTGAATTTTCCAGAAATATTGATTATAAGAACAACACATCAATATATACATTCAAAAGTCACCTCTTATCTTTAAAAAAAAGATTCCAATAATTTCATTGATGTGTTTCAAAAAAAACCAAACATATTAACAATTACTACCATTTTATTCATGACCGTCAGCATATCTATACATTTGTTTTGATCTAGAAATGCACATTACTTTGAGATAGAAATCAACTACCAAATACCTTTATCCAATTGAGAGGAATTGTTTTTTGAGTTTCATGCATGTAACTTTTAAAACTTTCCAATGTTGAATATACCAATTAAAATTAATTGGCGCCTTAGTGATCCTTTAAACCTATTTTAGGAAAAATACTCGATAGAAATTTATTCTTCTCCCTAGGTATTTATAGACACTTCATTAAAAACTTTTGATTTGATATAAAATAAAATTAGAACTATGAACTTACAATTAATTTGATTCTTATTCCTATTTTTGAACTACGATTCTTGGCATGTATTCAATTACAATGCCAAATTTTTCCATAATGTTATTTATATTCAACCATATTATGGTTGTGCTTTACAGTATAGCAAAGATTTTACATCACGATAAGTTTCGGGAAATGAGTGATTATAAAAAATTTCGATAATTTTATTTATATGCAACCGCATTGTTCTTGTACTTTACAATAATTTTAAGATTTTACATCGGGATAATTTTGGCCTCATGAGTGATTACTTCGGTTTATTACTTCAAAAATTTCTATAATTTTATTTAGATTTCACCATATTGTGGTTTCGCTTTACAATATTTTAAAGATTTCACATTAGGATAATTTTGGTTTCATTGGGTTTATCACTTTAAATTTTTACATAACTTTTATGTCTATAGACGTTTTTCTTATTGGAATTGGGTACTTTAATAATTTTACTAATCAAAAAATTTGATCCTGCTTTTTGAATTTAAAGATGAGAGTTGAATTTAAATTTGCCACAATATCAATAGATTGAGTTCATTACTAACTTCTGTGGATATCTAAATCACATGATTAAACCTTGTTTAAATTAAATTTTTACAAAGCTCCATTAAAAATTTACCATGCCATTTGTTAATTGACACCTATCAGGATTAACCACAATGGTAAGACTACAAAATGTAACACACACGTTACACATACATTTGGCATAGTACTCGAAAGGTGTATTTCCCAATAAGATGATCATTTGTTTCAAACTATTGGTAACATGTGTCAAATTCTAAATAATAGTTGTAAGTTAAGTTAAAAATTAACTTAGGAAGAAAAAGGATGTTTTTTCATAACATGTTTAAAATTTCTTTAAATTTCCTTGTAATATAACCTATTATACATTTAGTTAGAAAGGAGAAATTTTCCTTAATCTCTTTCTTATTAAGCTCGAAAATATATTTTATGGTTTAATCTTTAATTTTTTCCTTAGAAATAAACTCTGTGAATGTAACTATATTCACATTATTTTAGGATGAAAATTTGCAATGACAATTCATTTGTATTTTTTTTTAAGAAGGATTATTCCCATTATGGATAAGTTTTTTGGCATTCTCTCATTTTATGAATCTCTTCATTTCAATTGACATTTAATAATTTCTTTTCTATTGACTTATATTTTTCATTGTACCAACTATTACAAGCTATTTTATTGTATATTCTTGTACCTATCTTGAATGCATGCTTTCTTTATCCAAACATAGGGAAATTTGGCTATTTTCATTATTTAAACATAGGTAAATTTCACTATTTTCTCATAATTTACTTTATAATAAAATTATTTGGAACATATAAATTATGTAATTATAAAATTACTTCAAAAATAATATAAAATATAATTAGTCATTGAGATAAACTAATCATGAAATATTGTGAATATGTATATATTGGAATAAAATAATGAAGAAATGTGTTGAATATGCATATGTAGATATTGATATATAATGAAATGTCAATATATAATAATTTAATGATTATGAAGTTTTTAAGTTGTTAGAAAAATTAATTTAAAGAAAGGACAAATTAATTTTTCAATGAATTTTTGAGTTTATGGATGAAAAAATATATTAATAAATAATGATAAATATCTTCCTTTCCTTCTCTATTTGATTCTGGAATTAATAGTTAGTTTGCTAATTAATTGATTTTCCTTAGATATTCCTCTTTAATGTAATTAGTCTATAATGTGTGATTGGAAAAGCCTCATAGAAGATTCTCTATTATGTCATTTTTGAATTCTCCATTTTATACTTCAAAAATCCTTTATATTCTTTGATTAAATAATTCATTTTTTTCTTTACTTCTCTTATTTCCACTTAATATATATCACTTTATTTTGTTATATATATTTAATTAAAATAAGGTTTAAATAGTCCAAGTGGCATAGCTCAAGTGGTGGTGGCCGTGGAAATGAAGTCCCACCGAACTAGAAGTTTTGGGTTCAAATCTTGGGCTACCCTTGCCCAGTAGCGGGGTGTGTAATGGACATGAAAATTGGAGAGTCCTACCAAAGATTACAAAAAAATAATAACTTTTCAATAAACTTTGATTAAAATAATTTTAATATTTATTTTTTGGTTGTCGGAGAACTAAACACTCTATGTAATTCAATAAACTTTATTCACTTGCATGATAATTCTTTTTATACAAGAGTTGGTTTGCTTTACAATGCTAACTAATTTTCTAGAAATAACAATTTTGGTGATTTTGGTTTTGTTTTTCCAATGTTATGATATTTTTGCTGTGGCCTCCTACATGAATATACATAACCGCTCCAACTATTTGCACAACCTTGATAACACTTTTCTTCTTTTAATTTAGGGTAATATTAGATGAAAGCAAAAGTTCAAGTTAATATTGTGTATATTTTTAATTAGTTAAAGAATTTCATGGATAAGAAGAATAGGGAGTCATCTAACGAGGGGGAGGAAATGCCTGGATGGCCAAAAGTGACCGGAATCCAAACAAAAAAAATTCAAAAAATCTTCTAGAGTCAGTGTTTGAATGATGTTTCTGATGGTGGAAATGGATTCAGCACCATGAAAAATGTCAAGAACACTTGAAATTTTCAAGTTTAACAACTATAACTTGGATTTACAAAAAGAAGGATAGTGTGTATATTATTAATTATTTAAAAATTTTGAGTGATAAGAGGAATACTGATAATTATATTGATAGTGATAGCCATAAATATTTTTCTACCATTTTAAAATTTAGATATAAAATTTCAAACCATTGGTGCCCTGTACAATTTGAAATAATAGTTTTCCGTGATTTCATTAAATTTTACATCAATTTCATCTTTTCATATTGTTAATAATAACTCCAAAGAGCAGGTGTCTCTATAACTACCAAAAACCAAGTGTCCATCAATTTCACCATTCCAGCAATCGTTCCAGTAATCTGTAATGGAAATAATAACTCCCAAAAATATGTGTCCATCAATTTCACCATTCATTCTCTTATTAATAACTTCGCCACTGCGTCTCTAATTGTAACATGGAGGAATAATAGAATACTCTCCCACTCCATGTGTGATTCTAACCTTGAGAAATAATAGAATAACTTTGCCACGGCATCTCGAGTGTTTCAAATTGTCATTAAATATTTATTGTACTTATTATTCATTACCATTCCATCTATTATAATCAAAGGCTCCCTCAACGCATGCAATTCCTTATTATGGCTTGGTTTGTTGGAATTGTTTAAGGATTATTGGAATGATTTCTAGAAGGATTACTCTAAAGATTTGAAGGGGCTTCTCTCGACTTCTATCTGCTAAAAAAGGTGAAAAATATTTCATAGCCTTCTTTTTCTTAATCTTAAAACTGTATTATTGTCTTTATTCTATATATCTATAAATATTTTTATTGGGTTGTCTAAAACATAGAAGTTTTGGAAGTTTTGATTGGAACTTGACAAATTTTTGTTGAGTCACTCATAGGGAATGAAATTTCAAGTTAAAATTATATCATTAAATTTCTAAAACAACACATTGTTCTTTTTCTTTTCAAAATTATGCTAAATTATATTACTAAAACATAATGGTACACTGAGGTTGTAGCCTTTGCCTGTGCATGCCATAGTTTGGGCCAAAAGCTAGCAAAACAAGGTTTGGAATACCCATAATGGGAAACTAGTCTAGTTCAAAAATATAGCTGCAAGTGTTATCTCGCTGCCCACATAGGGGAAACTAGCAATTATGCATATTATTTAACAATTTAAGAAAAAAAAAACCATCAAAGTAACCATGAGAGAGCAAATTTTCCTAAAAACCCTAGAAAAAATAGAAACCATAATTCCCGCAACCTCAGACTTGAAGACATGTGGCGAGTTGTGTGGCTAGTTTGGTTGCACGCTAGCAAGCTAGGTGTCACGCGACGACGATGGGTGTTCCTCAACAATGAAACATCTGCGTTCATCCATGTCGTCTTCTGCCTGCATTGCTCCTGTTTCATCTTCCCGCTGCTCCGGGTGTTCCTCTACGACAAAAAATCTGTAAGGCTCCATGTCGTCTTCTTCTTGATGGTCATGGTCCATCTCCTCCCCAGTTTTCTTGTACGGAGGAGTGTCCTACTTCGCCCTAGCGCAGTGTGCTCTCCCTTCGACCCTGGTAGGCTCCATGCTCATATGGCATCCATTAGTTGTGGTTGGATCCTCCTCATAGAAGGTAATGGAGATGGTGTAGATAATGATGGGCTAGTTTAGGAACCAGCGGTAGATGAATTGGGCTGAGCAGAGGGGCAGCTCAGAACTTGAGGGAATTTCACTGGGTGTCGTGTTAGAGTGTTTCGGGTGGAGGTGGAGAGGACATGAGTAGCCTCTGCCATTGCGTGCATTTAGATATCGGCTAGAAGTCCATTGAGCCAAAGGGGAGGAGGTGTTAGAGGCTGAAGAGAGAAGAGAGTGGGGAAATCTGCCTCTACCTACCCCTCTACGACTGCACATCCCATGGCGAGTTTTGGGCATATTGAAACCAGGGTTAGGAGAAAGACTGAGGGGATACGACTCAGAGTGAAGAGAGGGCACGTCAGGTTCAGAGGTCTACTCAAAAGAAGGATTAGCTATAGACGTCGGGTGGAAGATGAAATTGCAGACCAAGTTTTGAGTAAAATGTATGCCCGGGCTGAGTTTAATGCAATAAAGGATGCTGCACTGCCTGCCCGTAGTAGTGTGAGAGCTTGGTTCCATTGCTCCCAGAGGACATTTGCAATGTAGAGGCAGGAGATTAGAGACTAGGGTGGTGGAAGTAAAATTACCAGAGGTCATCATTGAGCCGAGCTGAGGTCGGGAGATGTAGTCAGTTTGAAGGCAGTGCCCACTTAATTTCCATTTATGGCCACCGTTAATACAATTAATGGATTGATGTGCATGATTACGGAGGGCCATGTGGCAAGGCCACTTGCCATTCGGTTCTACTGCCATCCTATTAACTCTGATGTGCACCCACATCCGGGCAAAAAACACATTGTTATATATTAATTTTTTTCATATTTAAAATTAATCTAAAATCGTTTTACTTATCTATTAATAAAACAATAGATTGTTATATCATTAGATAATCCTTCTAATTTACTGCATTAATCCTTGTTACATCATTAAAATAAACCCATTTTTTATTATCTAAATTTCCGAATATTTTTTAATTTGACATCCATATACCACATAATCATAATCATGTAGATATTAATGTACCATTACAATGATTAAGTTGTGGTATTAATGCAGTAAATTACAAGGATTATCTTATGATATAACAATCTATTGTCTTATTAATAAATAGGTAAAATGATTTTAGATTAATTCTAAATATGAAAAAAATTAATATATAACAATGTGTTGTTTTAGAAATTTAATAATATAATTTTAATTTGAAATTTTTGGATTCACTATGATTGACCCAACAAATATTGGTCAAATTCTAACCAAATCTTTCAAAAATTCTACGTTTTAGACAACCCATTAAAAATATTCATAAATATATAAAATAAAGATAATAATATATTTTTAAGATTAAGATAAACCAATATATCATTATTTTTTTAAAACAATCAAGACATAGAGACTTAATTGTTTTAGAAACATATTTTCTTAATGGTTAAGAACATTTAAATTATAATTATTATGAGTAATGTATGATTAAACGCTAAACACTATGTTAATAAATATTAGGAAATTCAAATAATTAATAAAATTTATAATTATATAAAATTATGTTGAAGAATCTCACAAACTTAAAACAGAATACATTTTTTATTATTAAAATTTCCCAATATTTATTATTTTAACCTCCATATACCCCATAATCATAATCAAGTGGATAAAGAAATCCAAGTTTCCTGCTAATTGATAATGTCAAATCTTATGTGTGTATGGTTTCTTGACTTAAGAAATTTTGTTGGATTCAATAAAAGGGTGTAAGGTATAATTATGAATATTTACGTGTGTGAATAGAAATTTCATTTTTTATTTAAATTTCCCAATATTTATTAATTTAAACTCCATATACCCCACATTCATAATCAAGTGGATAAAGAAATTCAAATTTCCTGCTAATTGATAATGTCAAATATTTTGTGTGTGTGGTTGCTTGACTCAAGAAATTTTGTTGGATTCAATAAAAGGGCGTAAGGTATAATTATGAATATTTACATGTGTATTTCTGAATAAAAATTTCATTGACTAATGAAAAAATATGGGTTTTAAATGTAATTGGTTGTCATTAATATTGTAGGAATTTGGATAATGTATATGCATAATATGGGTAATGTAATTGGTTGTTATTAATATTATAGGAATTTGCATAACATATATGTGTTTATCTCGAATGTATTAATTTAAATAATTAAATGTATTTAATATGTTACTAAGAATTGTTTAAACATTTTTTTTTTACTTTTAAAGGAATACAATAATATAATTATATAAGAGAATAATGAAAAGAATCTTGTCATTATATTACATACATATTGCAATATGTTAGAAAAATAAGATATGGATTTTATAAAATTATATTATTAAAAGTTACATTAAATCTCTTACTGCAACCTTTTTTTTCTTTCTTTCATAAATTATAATTAAAAAAAAAACATTGTATAATAAAAATATGTATATGATTAGATTAATTCAATAAAGCAAATCTTTTTAATTTTTTTTAAAGAAAATTTAAACACCTTACTTTATATATTTTTAAATTCATGTGTTGTTAGGTTTTCTATTGTTTATAACTTGGCAAATATTGTTTCAAATTACAACTAAATTTGATTCGACAAAAGAAATAAAATTAAAAATTACAACTAAATTTGAGTAAACAATAAAAATCAAGATTGAGTCAACAAAAAATGTAGATAGTTCCAACCAAAAACTCCTAAACATCTAGGTGTTAGACAACCCATTAAAAATACTTATAAACACCTAAAATAAAAATAATAATTCAGATTTAATATTTTTTTTTCTCGGTAAAACTAGCTAATCTATTATATTAGATTTACAAGTAAACTTTACATGCAGAGAGACAGGCCGTCCAGGGCCAACTGTGGCATCTTGGATAGCTTAGCTTGACACAAAATGCTCCCTCGCAGGGGCAGCACCTCCAGAACATACCAAAAGACTTCCAGAACATACCAAAACATAAGACAGTAATGACACGGCTATACCAGAACATAAAACAGTATTGAGCTCAGACAGTAGTGAGACGGCCTACGCAGGGGCTTCCAACAAAAAATTCATGGTAAACCTTTCTCAGACACATGACCGCCATACACATGACATGATTAAGAACTGAAAATATACATACACAGTAACGTAGCATAATCCAAATACCCGCCGAGACCTTTGACTTAGACCATAGCCGAGAGAGAGAAGAGAAAGTCAGAGAGTGCCTCTGAGGATCAATCTTCAGGCTCTTCCTCAATGATGTAGCTCCAGCCTTGGCCTTCAGCGATGCCTGCCATCATTGGCATAGGATCCTTTGCAGTGGCCAGAGGTTCCTGCTTTGGAGGTTGGGGAGGGGCTTGCTTGGGCTCTTTCCCAGAAGTTCCTTCTTCAATTGGTGGCTGCAGCACTGGACTTTCCTCATGATTGCCTTCTGGAAGTAGCTCAGCCAAAACTGGTAGCTTTCCATCTTCATTCTCCTCAGGAACCTTAGTAAAGAGAACTCAGATATGTGCACTGATGCTTGCATTATCCTTCGAACTGCCCAAGGTGGAAACGACTGAGCTGAATGCTGGAAGCACGGGCTCTCCTCCACTGGAGCTGTCGACCTCCATGAACTAACTGGCTTGAATTGGGGTGGCTCTCGCCCTCCTGTGGCAGTAGCAGCAACAGCAGTGATGGTGCATATCTGCTGCAGGGGGACGTGAAGATGCACCTCGCCCCGGTCCCCTTCTGCTCGGTTGTCTTTCCCGCAATCGTGCCATAGACTCCACGTCTCCTTCAACTTGTTCCAGGACCAAGCTCGTGGGCTTGAAGTCCCCGTTGTGACTGCCAAAGGATTGCAGTACCCAGATTGATGCAGGGCAGAACTCAACTGCCCAAAGACCACGCACAGGAATAACAAACACGGAGCGGACTTTGCCCGAGTGAGTGTCTTCACTTTTCGCCTCAAATTCACTCCAATTGCTCTTGGAGCTCTGTTCCCACCTGAGGCATTCACCAGAGTCGCAATGACGGATTGTAGTGGCTACGTTTTGAGGGAGGAGAGCGCCCACCCGTCCAGAATCCTTCCCAGCCTGCACCACCCAAGCCTTACCATGCAAATGAGCCTGCAGTGATCCGCCTTCCCTGTGAAATCTCGCAACATTCCCTCGATAAGAGCCCTCCATAACTGCTTCCTGCATCCACATCGCTTCACCCTACGTAGCATTGAATGCCAAGAGCTCGGGCAGCTGAACATTAAACCTCGGCGGCAGTGAACCATTACTATGCATCGTTAGCACAGGGCGGCACATGTTGGGCATGTGGCTCGTCCTTGTCTGACGTGCCATCACCCGCATCCGGGGAATTCAGATTTAATATTAAGATCAAGATATATGTCATTAATTTTTTAAAATAATGGAGATATATACAATGAATTTTTTAGAAAACACATTTTTTTAATGTATAAGAACATTTCAATTATAATTATTATGATTAGTGTATGATTAAAAATTACATTATTAAGTAAGAAATACTATTTTAATAAATACTAAGAAATTAAAATATTTAAAAAAAGTTATAAATATATAAAATTATGTTGAAAAATCTCACAAACTTAAAAAATATTACATTTTTTATTATTTAAATTTTCTAATATTTATTAATTTAACCTCCATATACCATATAATTATAATCATGTAGATATTAATGTAGTCCATTAAAATGATTAAGTTGTGATATTAACACGGTCCATTACAAGGATTACCTTGTGATCTTAACAATATATTGTTTTATTAATAAATAAGTAAAATGATTTTAGATTAATTATAATTATGAAAAAAGTTAATATATACGGCTGTGTTGTTTTCGAAATTTTGGAATATAATTTTAATTTGATATTTTTGGATTCATTATGATTGAGTCATTTTTTTTGTCAAAGTCTCCAACTATTTTATATTGGTTAAAATTTCACTCTTATACAACCATTAACATTTTTTATCCTTACCAAAATGGAAAATTGTGTATGGTAAATTATGTATGTATGTTACCTTTAATTTTATTCAACATTAAATTATTTTGTTGATATCAAATGTGTTTTTTTACTATTAGGTGATTTCATTGTTTCATCATGGATCCAGCTATTTGGAGCTGTCTTCCATTCAAAGTTCTTGAACTTGTCTTCCAGTGGATCCCTTTATCGGTTGTGATAAACTTTAGCATTGTTTGTAAAAAATGGATGAATGTTTTCCCTTCTTTCTTTTTACATTGCAAGAATATCTATATGAATGAATTTAGATTTCTCGTTCCTTTCCTGAATAGTGAAGACAATTGTTTTCTTGCTCAATACCTTAATCAAAATGGCCACATATCTCAAATTCATTTTCGCTTCATACATTCAAAACACAAAGTAGAGTGTATTTTTGGACCAATCGTGGTTTTATCCTTACTAAAAAATTTTCCCAAAAACAAAACTATTTTGTAATGAATCCATTTACAAAGGCATTTAAAAACATAGGGCCAATATTAATTGGAGACTGGGGATTCTTGTCATTATTGGAAAATGTAAGCAGCAGAGAATATGATTGGGTTGTTGTAAAACATATGTATGACAGAATGCAGTCTAAATTTTATGTTTGTAGTGGTCCTGATAGGGTATGGAAAAGGGTTGTTGTTCGATTTGGTGGCACTTCACCCAATAAAAATGTAGTGTTTTATAAAAGTAATTTGTTTTGGTTGTATTTGGACAAGGAGTATCAAGATTTTCCTCAGTACGGGTATGCAGTCCACTGGTTTGAAGTAATAAAAATTGAGTGGGGTTTTTCATTTGTTCCAATCAGTCACATATGGTGTATGTCGTTAACAATATACATGAATCAATTGATATGCCTTGTCAATGATGTCTACACTTTGTTGGCATTAAGACACAAGATTGGCACTATGGCACAGGTATTGTCCTTGATGGAAACTCACTTGACAAATCACTTAGATGACAATTCAGGTTGAAAAGCTTTCAGAATAAAGGAAAAGGAGGTTTACGGAAGTTCCCGTTGGCCAAGCCATGTATACACGTGGATTAACAGACCAAAAGGTGTGTATGCGTATACACACACTTTCATGCAAAGAAAAGTGCCTAGAGTTTGGAAATGTTGGTTTTCGTCTTTGGTATTAGGACCTATGGTTTTGGACCATGGTATCTCATCCTAAGTGTTGAACCCAAGTACTTGGACCCAGGTATTGGTTCTAAGTGGTTTCGGACCATGGTATTTAGTAAGGACTAAGACTATAAAAGGGGAAGGAGATCATTAGGCAAAGACACTCAAGGATTGAATATCTTATGAAGAGTAAGATCTAGAATATTGGTCATTGGGTTATGGTGCTTAGCTGGATCTGAACCAGGGAGGAACCTGAGCACTAGAAGAAGAATAAGTTCTATTGATGGGTCAAGATGTCAAGGATTCAAGAGAAGTATCTTTGTGTGATTTTGATCTGTTATATTTGGTGCATGACTTGATCTATAAATCTGATGATTTGGGTATAACTGTTGTCTGAATAATTGAGAAGGGTAAATTATCTTTTATAGATCTGTACGCAGGTCCAAAATAGAGTAGTTGCATATACACACTGGTTTGGTAATTCAAAACAATGTCTACACAGGTTTGCCTTAGTATAGCAGTGTATGCACGCAGGTTTTACATGTTGAAGTAGCGTACGTCTCATAAAATATATTTTAGCTACTTCTATTTATTGCTGCAGTGTTATGGGTTCAAGATTGGTTTCTGGTTATTGTTATTGTATTCTGGTTACAACATTTAGAGAAGTGAGTGTTTGATTCAGTTTCAGGTTGGTGCAAAGGAGATTGGCTGATGCAGATATATTTGATGTTTGATTGATGCTATTGATGGATCCAGTCTGAAAAATTTATGAAACGTGGCCCCTGGAAGAAAAGAGAAGGTTGTTGCCTTATGTAGGTCAGCACCTATGTACTAGTACATTAGCTAGTACAAGAGCTAAGGGGGTTGTAGCTCCCTTCCAGGAGAAGATAGAGAATGAGAGAAGGTTGTAGCCTTCTGCAGGTAGAAGCCTGCATACTGGTATAAGACTGCACCGGTATAGAAATATTGTAAAAAGAATTTCTTATTAGAAGAAGATAGAGACGAATTGCAACAGGTGGTTTTTACCCACATTGGGTTTCCACCTTATATCTTGTGTTCATGTGTGTGATTTCTTGTATTGTTTATAGCACCTGATTACTGTTTTATGGTTCTGATACATAGATTAAGATCAACTAACTAAATTATAAGTCTATAAGATATACACAGTTTTCTCTGAACACAGTTTTGTATATACGCAGGTTTAATTAATAGAAGTAGCATATATCAATATGTTTATGGGAATGAAAAATTGTTAAATTTCTAATACTGATTCACCACCCCCCTCTCAGTATTATTTCCAACAATTGGTATGAGAGCATGTCCTTCAGAAGAATCTTGATTGTTTGACAGAAGATCTATCATCATGAGCAACTACGAAAATGAGGCATCCATTAGGCCACCAATATTTGATGGAAGCAACTTCATCTATTAGAACGTAAGAACCATAACATCTCTTCAATCTCTTGGTACAGAAGTGTGGGATATCGTGGAAGGAGGATACACATTTCCATCAGCAACTCCTACAGATACGGCTAGTAAAAAGTAGTATGAAACAAATGTAAAGGCTATCAATACCATGTTGGGGAGTTTATCTCAATTAGAATTCATAAAGGTTAAGCAACTAAAAAATGCCAAAGAAATATGGGACAATATCATTGTAATCTATGAAGGAGACGATCAGGTAAAACGTGCAAAACTACAATCTCTCAGAATTCAATATGAAACTCTCAGAATGCAAAATGATGAAAGTGTGGATAATTAATTCTTTTAAATAGATAAGATTGTTAATCGCATGAAAAACTTGGGTGAAGAGATAAAAGAAGTTACTTTAGTTGAAAGGGTTCTAAGATCCTTGTCTTCTAAGTTCGAATCAAAAGTTTCTGCCATAGAAGAGAAGCAAAATCTTCAGAGTATTGTAGGAATGTATAGGGTAAGTTCCTCAGACAAAACACCAAAGGAAACCTCTCACAAACAGATCACAAATCAATACACTAGTATTTTGACATGGTTAAAACCCTCAAAGAGGGAAACAGTCCACGGCCTGAGCTAACGCAGCAACTTCAGGCAATTTATTAATAAAAGAATTAAAATTTACAAATGCTTCTCTCATAGACGGATTACCATACAAATGACCCTCCATGCGCTTTAAAGAGAAATCGTGGACTAATCGAGTGTTAAGCCATGGATAAAGTGTCGGTAATACCGAGGAGAATGAACCGTCAGATCACTACATATCATGACCGTCGAATTGTAAGTTACAAAATGTACAAGGTAAAGAAACACACTGTACCTAACTCTATACCTAACTCTATACTAGACCAAGTTGTACTTAACTATTTCCTATGTGTCGTAATATCCTAACATCCCCCTTTAAGAACAACTTCAGATAGGATTTAAGGATTTACAAATATGACACAATAGGAGAAGAAAGGAGGCACTAAAGCCTATCCCCCCTTAGTGACAACTTCTTGAACTCCAACCATAAATCGAATTTTAGTGAACTTCGCCTCTGTGAGAGACTTTGTGAAGATGTCTGCAACTTCATCATCTGTTGAACAATATTGCACTTCAAGAACATGGTCATGAATGAGCTTTCTGATGAAGTGCATGTGTAGTTCAATGTGTTTTGTATGATGATGTTGGACTAGATCTTTGCATAGCTGAATGGCACTTTGATTATCACACCAAAGTGTAGTCGGATGCTGCTGCTGAAAGCCAAACTTTGACAGGATCTGACGAAGCCACAAGGCTTCCTTACTAGCTTCTACGGCACCAAGGTACTCTGCTTCTTCTGAAGAAGGATAAGTGGTACCTTGTTTCTTGCAAGCCCATGTAATAGGTCCTGAACCAAGAGTGAACACATAACCTGCAGTAGGCTTTCGATCATCAGGGTCACCAACCCAACTGGAATCAGTGAAACCAACCAATAGAGGAGCTACTTCGGCACTGTAATGAATCCCAAACTGAACTGTACCTCGAACATAACGAATTATTCTCTTAGCTGCTTTCCAATTACTTTCACGTGGGTTTTGCATAAACCGAGCAACAAGGCCAACAACAACGGAAAGGTCAAGACGAGTATGGGTTAGATACAAACGTTTTCCTACAAGTGGACGGTATAAGGTAGCATCAACTTCAGGAGAAGTACAAGTGACTGAAATTTTGACTCTAGACTGAAAGGGCGAAGGGGCTGGCTTACAGTCTTCCATGTAAAAAAGGCGTAGAATATCAGAGACATACTTGGATTGGGAAAGGGAAATACATTCCTTGGATTGCAAGACTTGAAGACCAAGAAAATAATGTAAGTGTCCTCAGTCTGTCATTTCAAACATCCTTTTAAGGCTACACTTCACATGGTTTATAAGGATGGGATCAATACCAGTCAGGATAAGATCATCAACATAAAGAACAAGAATAATAAGAGACTTGCCCACTTTCTTGGTGTAGATCGTATTGTCTGAATGACACCTAGAAAACCATTTTCTAAAAGAAAGTTATCCATTTTGGCATACCAAGCTCGAGGAGCTTGCTTGAGACCATAAAGGAATTTCTTAATTCGACATACAAGGCTAGAGTCTGTTTGTATAAAGACAATAGGTTGTTCCATATAGATTTCTTCATGCAAGTCCCCATGCAAGAAGGCAGATTTAACATCCATCTGATGGACTTCCCATTTGAAAGAGGCAGCAAGGGAAAGAACAAGGTGGATGGAGTTCATTTTGGCAATGGGGGAGAAGGTTTCAGTATCGTCAATGCCTTCAACTTCGGAAAAAGCCTTAGCAACAAGACGAGCTTTATGTTTATCAACTTTCCCATTTGGTCCATACTTGGTTCTGTAAACCCATTTGCATCTGACAAGTTTTTGTTCCTTTGGTAGAGGAACAAGATCCCATGTATCATTTGCCAATAATGAATGGTATTCTTCATTCATAGCTGCTTCCCAATCTGGATGGCCTGAAGCTTCTGCAAAGGTGTCAGGATCATAATTCACTAAAGCTTGAGCTAGTAAAGAAGAGGCTCTATTGAACTGAGAACGTGTACGTCGTTGATATGTAGGATCACCGGCAAGATCACCTGTTGCATCCCGAGTAGCACGGACCCATTTTGGAAGCTGAGGAGCTAAAGGAGGATCCTGAGAAGGCGGGGAGGAGTTTCATCCTCGCTTTCATCATCTGAAGAAGAAATATTTTCAAAAGTAGAAGAGATAGGGAGAGGTGGCACATCCGCTGAACTAGGCTCAGCAGCCGATATATTTTCAGCAAACTTTACATCTCTTCTAATGATAACATTTTTGGACTTAAGTGGAATAAGTCTATATCCTTTGACATCTTCAGAATATTCAACAAAAATACATTGTTCACTCTTAGGTTCTAAAGCTTTATGTTTCTCATCTGGAATATGGGCCCATGCTCAACTTCCAAAAACACGAAAGTGACTCACATCTGGTTTAATTGAGCTCCATGCTTCTTCCAGAGTGATATTCTTTAAAACCTTAGTAGGAGTGCGATTTAATATGTAATTTACACAGTTAATTGCTTCTTCCCAATAGTTAAGACTAAGTGCTTTAGATTGAAGCATACAATTAGCCATTTCCTTTAATGTGTGATTCTTCCTTTCAGCTACACCATTTTGTTGTGGATTATATGGAACATTATGTTGCATTTGAATTCCATTCTCAGTGCAAAAGTTGATGAATGTGTTTTAAACATATTCTCCGCCATTATCAGATCTTAACATAAGAATTTGATGTCCAGATTGTTTTTAAACAAAGGCCTTAAAGGCCAAGAACATGTTAAATACTTCACTCTTGATTTTTAATAAGTATACCCAAGTGCATCTCGATAAATCTTCAATGAAAGTTAAGAAATACTTGTAGCCAGAGAATGAAGCAACTAGAAGTGAACCACATAAATCACTATGCACGAGCTATAAAGGGGCTGAGGCATGCTAAGAGGCATGTTTTTCAAAACTGCCCCGATGATGTTTTCCGAGTACAGATCCGGAACAAACACCATCTTTGCAAGATACCATTGGAAGACCTGTCACCATATTTTCTTTACATAGATTTTGAAGAGAGAGATAGTTTAAGTGACCAAATCGCTCATGCCAAAGTTTGCTCGCTTCATCATTATGAGCAACAAATACTGAGGGAAGTTTTGATGACCCAAAGTTGTGAAACTTATACAACCTTGTACAATCATCAGCAATGCTAATAGCTAAAATCTGTCTAGGATCACTTAGGTCCTTAATTACAACATCGTGAGGTGAAAATTCACGATTTTACCTTGACCTGAATGGGTTATCTGATATACAGATAGAAGGTTGCAAGATAAGGTTGGAGCACATAATACATCATTAAACTGACCATTGTCTAGATGAAAAGTTCCAGTCTCTACAACACTAAGAGATCTATTATCACCAACATATATATTTTTGGTGTTACAATCATTTATAGAGGAAAACATGGCTTTGTTTTTGGGCATGTGATAAGAAGCTCCAGAATCAATGAGCCACTCATGAGAATGTGAAGAAGAATATACATTTAGTCCATAGCCAGACCGAGATGCTTGACAACCACATGCAGAAAGTGCCATTCCTGAAGATGAAGTTGAAGTTGAAGATTGCTCCAAATGGATGCTATGCTTCTTCATTGCTACTTCCGAGGCTTCCATCTTCTTAAAGAATTTGGATTCTAAGTGGCCATCTCGATTACAAAAGTTGCAATGTCTATCAGTCTTCTTCCCTTTGTTTTTATTTGTCTTATCATTTTGTTGAAATGATTTTTCAATTTGAGGCTAAAATTGCTTAGGACCCTTGTTTGGTTTAGGACCATTCTTTTTAGGATACAAATTCTTAGGATTCTTTGGATTTGGTTGCTGCTAGGCGGCTAATGCTTTCTTAGAAGAGTTTCCAAGATGAAGAAGACCAAGGTGTAAGAGTTTTTCTTGTTCTCTTATTAAAGAATAACAAAAGGAATCAAAGGAAGGGGACTTGTAGGTTTTTCCTTGAGAAATGAAGGCTTCTCTTGTAGAATGGAAGGTGGAAACAAACACAGAATAGGCTAGTCCCAACTTAGTAAGAATGGAGTAGATAAGGGTACTATCTTCTCTCTTAACCTTAACACCTTCCAAGAGAACTCTAAGTGTCTTGAACTTGGAAAAAAAATATTCAATGCATGAAAAATTATTGGGGTCCAGTGTAAGCAATTCAGTTTCAAGTTGATGGGCTTTAAGTTCATTTTTGATTCCAAAGACTTTAGTAATCTGTTGCAGTGCTTCATCAGGAGTATCATGTTCTGCAATATGGAATCTAAGATCTAGAGAAATAGAAATTCCTATCAACCCACGTGCTTGGTCATGCCTATTTTCCCATTTAGTTGCCTTGTCTTCATCTTTCGGTTTGGTCTCTTAGCCTGTGGCTATTCTGTAAAGAAATTTATTTCTAAGTAAATCCACAATGTAGGACCACAATTGGAAGTAGTTAGTGCTATCAACAATGACTTGGCATGGACTTTCCATTTTTAATAGAAATTGAAGTTGTAGATGCAAAAGCTAAGAGTACCAATGGAAAGACCTTGAAAAATTAGGCCGTTTCAAAAAAAATGGTTCTAAAAACGGCTTCCGTATGAAGAAGTTATGGCTTTTAGAAAGACATTTGATTAAGTTGCCGACAATGTGCGGGAATGTGCGGAAATGAAAAATCCGCCCCAAAAAATGGAGACTTGAACCCAAGACCTGTACTCTCATAAATTAGCTTTGCACCAAGTGAGATATAAAAAAAGTTTGAGAGAGAGAGAGAGAGAGAGAGAGGGAGAGAGAGGGAGAGAGAGGGGGAGAGAGGGAGAGGGGGAGAGGGGAGAGAGAGAGGGGGGGGGGGGGGGGGGGGGGGGGGGGGGGGGCGTTGACGCTTTGGGTTGCGTGCTTGCTTTGAGAAAGCTCTTTTTCCCTACAAAACAAAAAACACAAAACCCAACGCAGACATACAAAAAAAAACGAACCTTGCGTCTCAAATTTATCTTTAGCCGAAAACTAGATATTTTCAAAAATGAACCTTGTAGCTCAAAGTTAGCTTTAGCCGAAAGCTAAATATTTTCCTCAATGTTTCTGATTTTTCGGGATCACACTAAGGTGTAGCGGAAAAGAGCATACGCATGAGAAAAATCCTTCGTTTATGTTTCTGATTTGCCCAGATCACATAGAGTCGCAGGGCAAAGAGCATACGCAGAAATGAAAGGTATAGATCCGGTAATAAAAAAGGCTAAATAAACCAAAATCGAAATAAACAAAGAGAAAATAACTGTAAACTGCAAATAAGCACTGTATACCTCCAGATCTTAAAAATGACATAGCTAGGGCTACCGGAAACCTTTTTGCGTGAAATGAAAGGGGTTCCTCACTGGAATAGATGCTCCCAACACAACAGAGCAGTCCCTTCAGCCCGAAAGTAGTAAAAAACAGTAGATCTGGGAAACGACAGTTGGATGCAGTTCTACTAGCTTTAGGTTTGGATCACCAACAGACGCGGCCCTCAAATAGCTCTGATACCATGTAGGAATTTACAAGTTAATTTCCACAGACAGAACACCAAAGGACAACGCTCACAAACAGATCATAGATCAATACACCAGTATTTTGAAGTGGTTAAAACCCTCAAAGAGGGAAACAATCCACGACCTGAGCCAATGCGACCACTTTAGGAAATTTATTCATAAAAGAATGAAAACTTACATATGCTTCTCTCATAGATGGATTACCCTACAAATGACCCACCATGTGCTTTAAATAGAAATCATGGACCAATTGGGTGTTAAGCCACGGATCAAGTGTCAGTAATACCGAGGAGAGAATGAACCGTTGGATCACTACATATCGTGACCATCAAATTGTAAGTTACAAAATGTACAAGGTACAAAAACACACTTTACCTAACTCTATACTATACCAAGTTGTAATTAACTATTTCCTATGTGTCGGAATATCCTAACAAGTATTACCATGTCACAACTGCACAGAATCCTAACTGATTTTGAAATGAGAAAAGGGGGTCCATCAGACAAGAGATAAGTCACATTCAATGTAGAATATAATGATTCATGACATATGTCAAAAGGAGAAGAAGAATCAAACTTTGTCAAGAACCTTCAAAGGGGTTCTGGAAGATTCAGAGGTAAGCTACCTTTCAAATGCTTTGCTTGTGGAAGAGTTGGTCACTATGTAGCCAAATGTGCTCATAAAGATAAGTTTGATAAAGGTAAGGAACCAACTAAATGGAATAGAAAACAGAACATAAGTAAGAAAAGCTATTATACACATGAAGACAGCAATGGAATTTCAAATAGTGATGAATATGAACATGGTAATGATTATAGACTTTTGATGGCTTTTGAGGATGATTATTTCTTGGATTCTATAGATGAAGATGGTCTCTATGAAGAAATTTCTAAACTTAAAATTTTTTTAGAAGAAAAGAAAATGATTATAGATACTTTGACATTTCAACTTGCTGAAAGGGAAAAACGCAATGAAAAGTTAGAATGTGAAATTGTGGCACTTAGAAAAGATATTAAGAAAATGAAGCTCTCAATCTTAGATTTTCTAAAGGATCTAAAACTTTAGATGAGATTATCAAAGTGAAATTTTCTCCTCTAATCATGACAGGTCTTGGATATACTGAAGAAGCATTTCAAGAATAGAATCCATCCACCTCCAAAAGTTATCTTGATGCTGCAAGGAGAAGTGAATAGGTTGACAATCGTCAACAAAGGCATAAAACAAATCACCAGGTAAATCAAGGTTAACCTACTTCAAGGCTGAACAAAAGCTACAACCAACCATAGGTAAATCATTCTCAATTTTCCTCAAGAATGAATGTCAATGGAAACTACAATCACCTGGTTGGTAGATTTGATAATCGCATTAATTTCTTTAATGGCCAATGTTTCTCATGTCATAACTTTGGACACAAAGCTGCTCAATGTGTTGCTTACAAGACCATCATGACTAGAGAAGCATGAAATCAAAGGAGTGTGACTAGGATCATGAAGAGGACCTACAATAACTTTTTTGCTCTTGAAAATGAAATAGAATGCTATATTTGTGACAACTTCGATCATGAAGATTTTGAATGTAGAAATATGTTTCAGTAGACATCTCAGAAGGAACAAGCTTCATTGTGTCCCAAAACATGTAGAAAGAAAGAACCGCAACCAGAAATATGTGGTATAGCCTTATATGTGGAAGGGCAGGAAAACCAGTGGTACATAAACAGTGGATTCTCCAAACATGTGACATGTGATAAAGAAAAGCACCAGTCATATATTGCCTTAGAAAAGGAAAGGAATCCCTCATTCGGAAATGACACCCCTGCACTCATAAAAGGTAAAGGCTCTGTTCTTTTAAAAGAAAAGGTCAAAGCTGGAAATGTTATGTATGTTGATGGCTTAAAGCATAATCTATTGAGTTTTAGTCAAACGTGTGAACAAGGAAATGAGGTAGTATTTCGATCAAATGGATGTATTGTTTGCGAGCTTTATATAGGAGAAACAATTATCTAAGGCATAAGAAATCTAGATAATTTGTACATACTCAAGGGAGGACAAAAACAATTCTATATAAGCAAAAATGATGAACACTAGGTATGGCACAGAAGATTGGGGCATCTAAGCTTCCCTCGGATAAGGAAAGCATGCAAATATCATGCTATTCACAATCTTCCTGACATTATAATTCTAGATAATACAATATCAAAATCATGTCAGTTTGGTAAGTAAACCAAAACACATTTCCATGAGAAGGAAGGATCAACTAGTAAGCCACTTGAACTTTTCCATACTGATTTATGTGGTCCATCAAGAAAAAAATCACCTCGTGGAGAAGAATACTTTATATTGTTCATTGACGATTCTAGGATGTGTTGGATAGGACTTCTAAAGCATAAAGACAAAGCTTTCGAAAAGTTATAAGCTTTCAAAGCCTTGGCTGAAAATGAATCAGATCGCAAAATCAAATGCCTCAGGTCTGATCGAGGAGGGGAATTTACCTCCAATGAATCTTTCGACTTTTGTGAAGAACATGGAATAAGAAGGGAATTATCTACTGCAATGACTCCTCAACAAAATGGAGTGGTGGAAAGGATGAACAGAATGGTTCAACAAATGGCTTGTGCTATGCTTGATGACTCTGGAACTCCTGCAACCTTCTGGGGTGAATCTGCATTTGCTGCCATTACTATTCTCAACAAAACAAACATCTGGGTAAACAACACTCAAACTCCTCATGAACTTTGGCATGGTAAGACTCCTACTGTAAAATACTTCAAAGTTTTTGGAAGCAAATGTTACACCAAAAGCACTGATGAAAAGCTTGGCAGGTTTGAACCTAGAGCTGATGAAGGCATTCTCCTTCGTTACTCTTCCCAATGTAAAGGATATAAGTGTTACAATAAAGGAATTGATAAAATTGTTGAAAGTATTGATGCGGTTGTTGCTGAAGCACGAAACAATCCAAAGAAGCTAAAATCCGAAGATTTTGAAGATGATGATGAGGACTATCCTTCAACATCAAATTAGACTAATCTTGAAGAAGAAAGTTATGAGGCACTAGAAACACAGATAAGGGTAGAATAAAAGATTCCATCCAAGTACATCCAGAAGAACCATCTAGAGTCTCAAATTTTGGGGCAGAAAGAGGTAGGTGTACAAACAAGAAGAACAATTACGGAAGCTTCAAGCTATCTAGCATTCCTCTCCTCTGTAAAACCATGAAATATAAGTGAAGCATGAAAAAATGAATGCTGGGTCAAGGCCATGGATGAAGAACTTAAGCAGATTGAAAAGAATAACACTTTGGAATTGGTTCATAGGCCTAATGATAAGAATGTCATAGGGACCAAATGGATATTGAAAAACAAGATGAACAAAAATGGAGATGTTATTAGAAACAAGGCCAGACTTGTTTCTAAAGGGTATGCTCAGGAAGAAGGTATATACTTTAAAGAAAATTTTGCACTAATAGCTAGACTTGAAGCCATAAGAATGTTCCTTGCTCTTTCTAGCTTTCAGAACTTCAAAGTATATCAAATGGATGTGAAATCTGCCTTTCTAAATGGAGACGTAGAAGAAGAAGTGTATATTGAGCAACCAGATGAATTCATCATTGGAAATGATCCAAAACTTGTATGTAGACTCAAAAAGGCTCTCTATGTTCTTAAACAGGCTCCAAGGGCTTGATATTATTGTCTGGACAAATACTTCCATTAACAAGTTTTTTCAAAAGGATCAACAGATAGCAATCTATATATAAAAATTAACAAGGATATATTGCTAATACTTGTGTATGTTGATGATATCATATTTGGTAGAAATGAAGAAGCCATGAGTCAGAACTTTTCCTTTGTTACACAGAAAGAATTTGAAATGTCCCTACTCGGTGAGCTCACATATTTTCTTGGTTTACAAGTCCAACAAAACAAAGATGGTATATTTCTATCACAAACAAAGTACCTCAAGTAGATCTTAAGGAAATATGGCATGGAAGATTCGAAACCAGTATGTACCCCTATGGTAACAGGATGCAGCCTCAGTGCAATGATGAATCAAATGTAGTACATCAACCAACGTATAGATCTATGATTCGTAGTCTGCTCTATCTAACAGGTACCCGACCAGACATCATGCATGTAGTAGGAATAGTTGGAAGATTCTAGGAAAATCCAAAGGAAGCACACCTTCAGGAAATTAAAAGTATTTTCAAATATCTTCAAGGAACACAAAACTATGGCTTATGGTATCCTAGAGATAGAGATCTCACACTTCATGCATATATAGATGCAGATTGGGCAGGAAGTGTGGATGACAAAAAAAGAACTAGTTGTGGTGCATTCTTTATGGGTTCCAAATTAATATCTTGGTTCAGCAAGAAAAAAGTGCAATTGCATTATCTACAGATAAAGCAAAATATATGGTTGTTGCATCTTGCTGTACACAACACCTTTGGATGATGCAAACATTGCAATAAATTCAAATCACTTGTACTTCACCTATCTCCATTTTATGTGATAATACAAGTGGAATCAATACTTCATAGAATTCAGTAATGCATTCAAATACCATGCACATACCTATCAAATATCATTTTCCCCGGGAACAAGTACATGAACAAAAGGTCAAATTGGAGTATGTTCCCTCCAAGGCACAGGTTGCTGATATATTCATGAAACCACTACCCAGGGAGACATTTGAATACCTCAAACAGAATATTGGAGTAGTTGATGCATCATCTTGCTGTTGACACTTATTTGTTTCAGAGAAAAGTAGTTGTACGCAAGTTTCATTAAGAGCATTCGTGTACATACGCCTGCTTCTATGGATATATACACGTATATGTTGGTTTGAAGAAAAACAGTGGGCCAGACTCAGATAAAAAGAGTCTGATATGGGTTTGACAGAGACCATCTGGCATAGGTTCAGGGGGAGCATATACTTCTAATAATGCATTCTTGGCATTATCTTAAAATATCTTGGTACAACTTCACAGTTGTTTTTTACTCAAGTGGAACAAGTGCAGAAGGAGATCATGGTTGATGGTCTAGATGGTGATTGACAGATGTTGTTGATGATAGTTTTTGATGAATATCATAGTCTTGTCTTACATATTTGGTCTCCATGTCATGTATTTCTTTTATTATCAAGGTCATGTAACAACCTACCGTGTTTCCCCACTATGCCTGGGATGGCTGATGTAATGTTCTTATCTTATCATGTATAAACTTTTGGTGTATCCCTACTTGGTTGGGAGATGGATGTATGAATGAGTTTGTTGTGATAGGATGGTCATTTATCATGTATAGAGTCAAGTTCTTTTTTGTAGAACATCCTTTTGCAAACATTGCCTACAGTCAGGGGGAGCATGGAAAGCAGAGCAGAGCAGAGATTTCAGCATGTACTCATGGGGAGCATAACCCTTTGCCCTTGGTGACAAAGGGAAGAATGTCTTTGAGTGACTCGGGGTGCCATGAAGTCAAAAGGGGGAGATTTTTGGCATTATGACATAGGATTGACACTATGGCACATTTATTTTCCTTGATGGAAACTCACTCGACAAATCACTGAAATGAAAGTTCAGGCTCACAGGCTCTTAGAATAAAGGAAAAGGAGGTATACACAATTTCCCATCGACCAAGGCACGCATACACGTGGATTCACAAACCAAAAGGCGCTTATGCATATACATGCACTTTCATGCATAGAAAAGCGCATTCAGTTTGGAAATCTTGGTTTTTGGTCCTTGGTATTTGGACCTATGGTTTTGGACCATGGTATCTCATCCGAAGTGTTGAAACCAGGTATTTGGACCCAAGTATTGGCCCTAAGTGGTTTTGGACCATGGTATTGAGTAAGGCATAAGACTATACAAGGGGAAGGAAATCATTAGGCAATGACACTCAAGGATTGAATATCTTATGAAGAGCACGATCTAGAATACTGGTCATTGGGTTACGATGCTTAGTTGGCTCTGAATCAAGGAGGAACCTAAGCACTAGAAGAATGATAGGTTCTATTGATGGGTCAAGATCTCAAGGCTTGAAGGGAAGTATCTTTGTGTTTTTGATCTGTTATATTTGGCGCATGACTTGATCTATAAATCTGATGATCTAGGTATAACTGATGTCTAAATAATTGAATAGGGTAAATTATCTTTTATAGATCTGTACGCAGGTTCAACATAGAAAAGGCACGTATACACGTCGGTTCGGTAATTAAAAATGGCATATACGTAGGTTTTCCTTAATATAGCAGTGTATGCATGCAGGTTCTACATGTTGAAGTAGCGTACGTCTAATAAAATATGTTTTAGATACTTCTGTTTATTGCTACAGAGTTATGGGTTCAGGATTTCTTTCTGGTTACTATTACTGTATTCTAGTTACAACATTTAGAGAAGTTAGTGTTTGATTCAGCTTTCGGTTGGTGCAAAGGAGATTGGTTGATGCAGATATATTTTATGTTTGATTGATGTTATTGATGGATCCAGTCTGAAAATTTATGAAATGTAGTCCCTGGAAGAAAAGGGAAGGCTGTAGCCTTCTGTAGGTCAGCACCTATGTACTAGTACATCAGCTAGTACAATAGCTAATGGGGTTGTAGCTCCCTTCCAGGAGAAGCTGGAGAACAAAAGAAGGTTGTAGCCTTCTGCACGTAGAAGCCTCCATAATGGTATGAGTCTGTAAGATATATGTGGTTTTCTTTAAACACAGTTGTTGATATACACAGGTTGAATTAATAGAAGTAGCCTATATCAATATGTTTATGGAAATGAAAAATTGTTAAATTTCTAATAATGGTTCACCCCCCTTCTCAATATTATTTCCAACACACTTATGTTTGGTCAATTGAATAATTAGATCATTTCGAATTTGGTCAACTATGTGTTGAACGAAGAATTCACTACTTTGAAGACGATTGGGGTTTCAAATGGAATTTGTTGGAAGAAATTTTTGTAGATATAAATAGAAAATGTCCTCGTTATCTTCTATTTTGAATAGTCCATGGTCTGCTTCTTATGTGCAACTAAAGTGAAGTTCATTTCCTGTTATATGACATGATGATTCACATTTGTTTTTCAATTGATATTGATAATTCAACTAATGAGCAAATGTCTCGGTTTTGGTACCCAACATTGGAGGATTGCAATGATTTGATTGAGTATGGAAATGTTTTTGCAATTGCTCCCCGTGTGGATTCCGTTAATGAGATTCCACCATTGGATATTGATATGGATTCTTAGGATTTAGTATTCTTACGAGTTCTTATAAATATTTCCATTTTATATACTCTCTATTGTTGTGGAAAATATTCCCATTTTTCTCTCTATACATACTATGGGTCTTTATGGTAATACTTTAAGATTATGTTTGTATCGATCTTTGTGATGTAAAATATTTCATATTGTTTCCCCTAAAGTTTTTTTATTTACATGTAATTTTTTCTCAATGTTATGCATTTTTCTTCATTTGTATAATTATATTTGCTATGAGCTATGCTATACATATTATTTGTATTGGTTTTTGTCATTGATTCTCAAACAATGTTATATGTTCATGTTCATTTTAATATTTACATTTATATTTTGATAGTATATAGTTCCAAACTTTTAGAGATACCTTGAATTCATATAATTCCTAGAGTATTGTAACCTAATAGTATGGGTTTCGTTTTGATTCTTGTATGACACATTCAAATTTAGACTTTTTTGTTTAAGCCATTTGGAAGAATTCTTTTATGTTTTTGACCATTTTTAATTTTTTTGTTTTTGTTTTTAGCCATTTCAAAAAATCCTTATACATTTTGATAAGTTTATATGGTTGGAAAAAAATAACACGTACACTTTTTATGTTTTTCACGATTTCCAAAAAAGATCTTGTGCCTTTTTCATTCTTTCTTGTTTGTTTATATTAGATATTTGTTATGTTCCATGTTTATGATTTCATAATGAATATTTTATTATTCATTGTAGACATGTCATCAGAGGGCACATTTAAGCATACAAGAAAAAGAAATTTGTCACCAAAAACACATGAGAGGTCTAATGAAAGTCATCATTTACGGTATCAAGAAAATAAAGAGGCCATAAATGAGCATAGGAAAGCTACATGTAATAGAAAAATGAGTGAAGCCACTCTTGAAAATGATTTTATAATTCCTCTTAAGTATCTTAAGATGGACGATATAATGGAAAGAACATTTCTTGTTGACAGTTCGTTATCAAGATATTCTCCTCATCACCATAATCTTGTTGTCTGATGCTCTCCTGAAAATGTTCATAACATTGAGGAAGCATCATGCAATTGGGAAGAACACCATATCTACAATGTGGATGCAAATATCTATCCTAACCCTTCTATGTGTCCAATTGCATTCTCTGATGGCCAAAGGTTGCAAAACATCCATGGTGGTGATAATGATGACATTTTGTGTGATGATTTGGATGATAGTTTACTTGGCAGTTTGTCTAATAATTTGGATCCAGTTGCTCAAAACATAAGATCTTAAAATCCCGCTTCTCAAAGTAATGTGGTCCCGCTGAGAGAATCAATCATCACTGCAATAGTGGTTGTTTTCTTACATTCCTATATTTACAAAGTTTTTTTTACTAAAATTATGTTATTTTATTCTGTTTGAATATGATACAACTAGTTTTAATAGAGGTCTAAAAATTAACTCCCAAAGTGTTCCATCTACTAATCTAAAAGGTGAAAATGAAGATTGCCATAACCTTCCTGTGCATCCTCCTCCACGATAAAATTGCCACACTAATGCAAATTTTCAATGTTTTTAATTTTCTTTTCAGTTTTTAAATTTCTAGTTGCTTGGACATTGAATTTTATGGCATATTTTTTTCCTTTGAACATGACACAAGTCATTTCAATAGAGGCATACAAATTAACTTCATAGATGTTCCATCTACTACTGTTAGAAGTGAAGAGAAACCATCTCATAGCGTTCATCCACATCGCCAAACAAATGTAAATGTTTAGTGCATTTGATATTTTTCTCTTTGCCTATAAATTATATTTTGTAACCTTTTATGGAGAAACCATGATCTTGCCTCATTAGCGTGGAGAATTGGAATCTAAAACATCAATTTTTAAAACTAATGTAGATTTTCAATGTATTTGATTTATTTTCATTTTTTTATTCTTTCTTTTTTGGACATTTAGTTTTATAACATATTTTATTTTTTTGAAATAGGAAACAACTCATTTCAATAGATGGATAGAAACTTCATCCCAAAATGTTCCATCCACTAACGTTAGAATCCAAGAGAAACCATCTCATAATCCTCATCCACATGAAGACACAAATGTAAATTTGGAATGCATTTGATTCATTTTCATTTTTTTAATTTATAATTAGTTGGAAATTAAATTTTAAAGCCTTTTATGGCAAAGAGACCTTTACATCCTCTCAGGTTTGCAAAATGCACACCATAAATGTGGAAAGAAATTCTCATATATCCATTCCACATGCTTTAAATTTGTGAAGTGAATCTCAAGTTCTTGAAGATGAAGTACATGTTAGAAAAGATTTTACTCTTCCAAATGGTTTCAAGCATGGTTTGATGAGTAGAGAACATTTTTCTTTTAATGAAAACATGATTGCAGTGCACAAAATATTTCAAGAAAAGATAGATAAATTGTCAGTTATCCAAATGTGCCACATTTCCAAAGAATCATATCTGAGAATCCATGTTGTGAGACATTCTGAAGAACCTCTTTGTAGACGATGTAAGAGTGAAAAAGGAGCCCATCATTTTTGTCGATATAATAACATGGATCCTAGTGAGACACCTTATATTTTAAGAGTTCTTAATCAAGCTGATGAAATTCTAATAACACGTGTGAATCCTATTTTTAAAGTGACACATGCTCGAGGTGGGCCCTATAAGTATAGTGGTCATACAATTAGCTTTCCTTAAGATATTTCTACAATTCTACAAAGCCTTCCCTGACATGTTGAAGATATTGACTTTCTAATTGTGAGGAGACATGCCTCTCACTGTAAATATTATGAATGTTATGTCAAAAGATCTCAAGTGATAGCTGCATTGCTTTTCAAAATCCAACATGATCAATATTATCGAGATGTTGTAATTTATTATGGTTCAGTGAATTCTCTGCCCAAAAGATCAACAAATGCCTCCTCCATGCTTAAATTTGTTAATTGTGATATTGAAGAATATGAGATCAATGAACCTAATAATGAAGGGTTTCATGCTGAGCATTTTCCCTCTAATCCTTCCTTTTTTGTTGCTTGTCTACCAAACAAATGAAGAGAAGTGGAAGAAATTAGAGAATTTCTTGATAATGTTGATTCTTCACATGTTAAAGACATGGATTGGTCCAGTATTTGAACCTCTCCAGCGAATGAATATAATATAGAGGGGTTATTAGATATGGAATTCCCAACATTGTTCTCCATTGGTGATGCTGATTGGTTCCAACCACGTATTTGTAGTGTTGATCTTCATGAGTATGGATTGCATCTACTTAGGTACTATGATCAGAGATTTGGAACCCATCCTCCCTTTGGATATTACATATTAAACATGATAATGCTACATCAGAGCCAAGCAAATTTTGTAGTTTTTGCAAAGAAACATTTACATGATAACTTACCTACAACAATTGAAGGGTTGTGTCACCTACTATCTGATTTACTAGATGATAAGTTGGTTGAGCATATTATGTGGTTTGATTCTTCTCTCAGAGGTGCAAGGGCATATTGGACTAAGTGCTGATCTGTATTGACAGACATGACTATTTTTTACTTTGAGTGCAACTAACACAAAGTGGTGATAGTTGCATAACCTCATGCCCATACATTCACATTCTCATTCTTCAAATGAGCATCATATGAAAATTGAGAATGTTATCTAGTACCCTGATATTTTTGTGACATTTACACACCAAAGATTCAATATTTTTCAAGAGGAAGTTATCCAAAAAAATCTTAAAGCTAAAGACTTTCGGTGCAATTTTGTGTTCAATTTTTTTGTTTCTATACTTTTTCAACTTTTATTATGACTCTATTTATATTGTTTGTAGTAACTATATGTTCATTTTTTTTAGATATGAGTGGAAACATAGAGGTTCAGCACATATCCATGGTTTCTTATGGTTAGAAGACTCTCCTTGCATGGAAATGCCTGATTGGTCTTATAGTTCTAATGTACAACTTGAAAAGATATTCTTTGACAAATATGTAACTACATGGAATCTATGTGACATACATCATCGCAACATAATGGTTCGACCAAGCCCCAATGAATACCCTTGCCTATTGAATACTGGTAATATTTTCTCTTCTAGTCATCATAATGATTACGAAGAATTGTTAAACTGTGTCCTAAGGCACACAAAGTGCACTGTAGATTCTTGTTTGCGCACAAGGGGCACTATTCAAACATGTTGGCACAGTTCTCCATAGGATCTTTGTGACGAATCAAGATTGTTCATAGATGATCAATGAAGAAAAGAATATGAGCCAACAAGAAATGATGACAGGCTTAATGTACATAACAGTCACCTTCTAACAATGTGGTGTGAAAATGTTGATTGCCAGCCAGTGCTTTCTCACTATGCTATGTTGAAATATATTGCTATGTATGCATCAAAAGTAGAAAAAGTCTCTAAAATTTATCATCATATGTTAACTAGAATTTCAAATTCTATTAGCTCTAAGGATCATGCTTTATGTGCATATAGAAATTTTCTTGCAGAAATGATTGTTGACCGTGACATTGGAGCACAAGAAACATGCCATATGTTGCTTAAGCTACCTCTTGCTGTTTGTAGTCAAAAATTTGTTTCCTTAAATGTTGGAAGAAAGGTTTTTAGGAAAATCTCAAGGGATGGCTTGTAATGTTTATCTCACAATACCTTTGTTAAACATTACCAGAAGAGACATTTTCTCCTTGAACATATATCTTTGATAGAAACAACAATATCGTGGACATTGATAGCAAGCATAAACAAGATCCATGGAAGCCTAAAGATGTTCATGGTATTGTTAGGGTTTGGCCACTATTTTATTCTATTTCTGGTGAGGCTTCAGAGGAATTCAAAACCTTTTTCTACACATAATTGCTCTTGTACAAGCCATTTCATGACATTCCTACAGAAATTGGCCTTTCAACTGAAGTTATTATTGAAAATTGGAGGAATTTTCGATATCGAGAATGGCATGTTGATCGAAATACATGAATTATAGACAATAATAATATGAAGAATATGGTGATCTTTTTAGCCAGGAAATGAATCTTGAAGATGATTTTCAAGAATGAAAAATTTTCTCCAGCTTGGTTCCACCAAATGATGTGAATGTGTCTGATATCCACACCCTCGGTCAAAGGAACTCTAATATATTCTTTGAATGGGAATGTACAACTATTTCTGATGATGTTGTAGAAGAAGCTATTAATTTTATAAGAAATGAAAAATCAAGGGGTGATATTGTTGACGTTTCAAACAAAACATTTGAATATCAAGATTCTATTTCAAAAAAACAATGACTTGCTTTTGAAATTGTCTTAAAGTAGTTTGTTGAATATGAGATCCATGAAGCTCTTCTTATGGTCATTTAGGGCACTTTGGGCACTTGGAAGTCTTTCCTTATCCATTGTATTTTTGAAGATTTTTTTAATTCATCAAGTAATGGAAGAGGCCCTTTGCTTCTTCTTGCCCAAAAGGAATAGCTACTTTTAATATAAATGCAAAAACAATACACTCAACTCTAAAAATTCCAATTAAAGTTATGCAACAACCACAGGGGTAGTCACTTGGAGTATTGCAAGAAGAAATGCAACATGTTAGATATATATTGATTGATGAAATGAGCTCTCTAGGATCACCGTTGTTTATGAAAATAAATGCTTGCTTACGAGAAGCATTTCTAGAGAAAAATAATTGTCCTTTTGGTGGAAGATCCATCATCCTTGTGGGTGACCTTGGACAACTGCCTCCTGTGATAGATAAGCCTTTGTATGCAGGTAATACGTCAGGGAAAGTCTTGTTGAACAAATTTAATAAGCAGACATTTGGCGTGGAAATGAGATCTCCCCTCTCGCCAATTGTGGCCAACTTATAAATGGAATACATTGAAAAGAAGGCCCTGGAATCATACACTTTGAAGCCAGTTTGGTGGAAATGATTCGTGGATGATACCAACCTAAAATGGACCCATTGTAGGGATGAACTTAAAAAAAATTCACACATCTAAACTCTGTTTCTCCCGAAATTAAATTTACTATGGAGCTGGAGGAAAATGATAGCATCCCATTCTTGGACATTCTTATCATTAGAAAAATGGACGGCTCTTCAGGACACAAATTATTTAGGAAATCCACTCGCACAGAAAGCTACCTCCACGCTGACTCCTACCACCATCCATCCTAAAAGTTTAGCATTCCTAACACTCTTTCCATTAAGGCCTTTATAATCTCTGACTCTGAAAATATTAGGGAAGAGAAGGAACATTTATCTTTAGTGTTTAAGAGTATAGGCTACATTGATAAGGAAATTAACATAGCCTTAGAGAAAGTAGAAATGAGGGTGCTATCTAAAATACCTAAGGCCCAAGGCCTTAACCAATGTGGTAGATTTTTCCTACCATATATACAAGGAGTAACAGATAAGATTGCAAAAATACTAATAAGGAAAGATAGAGTAACTCAGTTATCACCACCTGGAACAATTAAGCAGGGTATGAGGTTTGTCACACATGATATTGATAGAAAACTACTCAAGGGAGTTTACAAAATTGACTGTTCCTATGGCAAAAGTTACATTGGTGAAACATGTCATTATTTGCAAAAAAGATTGAAAGAGCATGGAGCTTATATCAAGAATGGAAGATCTTGTACTTCAGAACTTGTAGAGCATTCCTCAAAAACAAAACATTAGGTTTGTTTGGAAAATTCCTCAATCATCGTAAGGGAAGAGCAGCATCAAAGAAGGAAGATGAGGGAGGCTCTTGAGATTATAAAACACCCTTAGAATCTCAATCGGGACAATGGTATCGAGATCAGTGGTAGTTGGCTCCCCTTAATCAAAAGGTTAGAACCTCCAAAAACTTCCCAGGTAATGAGGTAGGTTTTTTTTTTTAGATATTCATATGAATTAAAATAGATATTAGGATTAGGTTTTATAATAATTATTATCATTAAAATTTAGGGTTATTCTATTTATAATTATAATAATAATAATAATAATAATATTAACAAATCAATCATAATAATAATCAGCTTCTAACTACCCGGATTCGAGTGATCATAATGAAATTAATGTTGATTAGATGGAAGGACGGAGGCTGGCTTGGCAACATGGCCACCTGCATACCCTCCCAAGACAGATTAAGGCACACTCATGGAGACTTGCAAGCACCATTAATACGGTGCTCAAGTCAAGATCTCTGTAACGAGTATAAAAAATTTCCCTCCATAGACCATAACTCATTCTTCCCTCCTCTCATAAACAAGATGTTGGTTGCTCAACTACGTGGATGTGGGAAATGGGTATCATTTGTACCAAACGACACACTGTGTATTAATTCAAGCTCAAAACCCCTTTGTTTCCCTCTGAAAAGCCATTCCAATCTAGGTAATTCCTCTAATTCCCCAATTGTTAGCTCTGAGACTAATTCATTCATGGCGCACATTCGACACCACATGTGTAGTAGAAGAGGGGGCAATCATGGTGGAAGCATTCACCCTCCCATTGTGCCCAGCCTCCTTCTCCCTCCTCTTTTCTAGACACTACTCATTTCCATGGCACCTTCTCCAATAGATACCTAGACACGCGTAGTGGCAGAGGGCAGTCTCAGCTCCAGGGTGACGTAGAATGAACGCAGTCGTCCATACTACCAATTTTCCCCTTCCCCACATTCCTCTCCTCTTACGACTCAATTTCGCTTCCATAGAACTCTACATCAGCCCGTCTGTTGTTGGGAAAAGTATCCAATACAGAATGACCCTATCCCACTCTAAGGGTGATAGTACCTCAGCAACAACTGAATGCAAAGCTATTCAAGATTACTTCTTTATGAGATGAGAGAGAGAAGAGAAAGGGGATCCACTAACCGTTATCTTCCGCTAATGGTCCATCCAATCTTACCTCTTTGATGCTTGCTCCTAGCTCCTTGCTCTTTCACCGGCCCAACTACACAAAGATCCTATAAAAGCACAAGAAAAGGAAACTAGAAGAAGCATACATCCATAATCGATTCAGGGATTAGAATAAATCAAATATACAAGCATCAATTCACCATTGAGACACATGCATATAGAAGAACCTCAAATACTTTATTAATGGAAGAAGTAAAGTTCTGAGAGAGTTACAACCATAATAGGCCCAATCCAGCAACACCTCCCAGCAGAAAGAAATCTCCTCTTCACCTCCTTCAAACAAATCACCCAATAGTTCTATACTCAAACCAACAACACTTCCTTACTTGCACAAAATTCCCGCCTCCATAGACCTCATGAGAGAGCTCTATATATAGAAGTTTTGGAGAAAGGATCAGTCAGCTTGAGACTGACATGAAGCTGACTAGTGTCCTCTCCCACTTCAGTTATTCTTTAGTTCTTGAGTCCACTTGGAGTCTCTTGCTTCCACTTGGAGATCTAGATCCTCTTACTCATCACAAGGCGAATTTCCTGATCCAAGTGTCATTTTGGAAGCTTCCTGGGCATTTTACACCTTGCAGAATGACTGTGCCACTTGGCCAATCTCGCCCAGCGCAGGTAGCCTTCATTGCTTTTGACATTCAGTGTAGGTACAGAGTGGAGCAGTTGACATTCAGTGCAGATGCTCAGTGGAGCAGCTGACATGATCCAGAAATAGCTTGTTTTTGAGTGTTTTCAGGTGGAGAACTGATTTTTAGTGCTGTGGTTTGCTGACATTGTTCCTCTAGGGGTAGGAACAACATGTTTAGGGACTTTGGATCCCTCAGATTATTGACATTTCATGATTCATGCTGTTAGGCACAAAAATGTCTATAACAGTTGCCCCCTAAAGTATGAGGTCGTTCATCGGGTGAAATGCTTTATCAGGAGGATTTGAAGTTCATTCAATCGCTGAGAGGTGCCTTGTAATAAAATACAATACAATACATTATTTTTCATTCTTCTTTCATGATCTAGCTAAGGCGGGCATTCCCATGCTCAGCTTTATAAATTCATTTTGGTACATATAACAGACGACCGTCTGATGATAGACTGATAATTCTCTGCTGAAATTATCATCCTCTGAGTAGGATGATCATCTGCTGCAATGATGTACATATCAAATGTCTTTATATCCTGAATATATATCGCAGCCCGGATGGATGAAACTAGATCCGGGGTCTTCAAACTCGTTCGATCCTCACTCTAAGTACAAGTCGATCCATGTGAGAATTGCGCTGAAGTCGAACATGGAAAGACATCGCTTGATTACCGGTCAATAATGTAAACCGTTAACAAGCGCGAGAGGAATCACCAATAATGACAATGACCCTCAAGGTACTGCAATACAATTTACGTGGTGTGAATGAAGGACTTGGCGTCGAACACCACGTAAAATCTTCTGGTCGAAGGTCATTAACGTATACCTGTCGCCGGAAGTGAGAAACTTGCCATTAAGGCATGCAAGCTTCAAAGTACTGGGGGTTTTGTCCCTAGATCAACTTCTTGGATAATGAGCTGAAGTCGACAAGAAGCGATCCGTCAAAGGAGGGCCTTAATGAATCCCACATCAGTGACACGGAACGGAGCTAATGATTTTAGTGGAGGTGAAAACAATCTGTGAAATATGATTCAGGGTGGCGATCATGGGTGGATGAAGGATAATGTATGGCAGTGGATGGGACACGATTGACTCTTTCTGAACAACATCTCTTGAACATATAACAACACTGATGTGATGGATCGGTAGAATTACCCCAAATACGGATGGTTTGGCGAAGACCATGGTGATGAGACAGGTGAATGAAACAACCCAACCCGATGTGATACGGAGGACAAAGTGTCATGTTCAAGAGCGACTTGCTACCATTAAAGCTTTGAGGTTCTCCCAATTTTTCCCCAGTCATTTCTGACCAGTACCTCTTTATTTTTGTCAAGCTTGAGGAGGATAACATATGCTTGTTCTATAACCTGCCCTTCGGGCAAGCCCATCGCTATGTTTTAACGAGCCTAGCGATAGGGAAACTCTTTCTCATCTAAAGACAAGTTTGTCGCTATTTAATCATTTTAACGAGTCTAGCGACAAAGACAACTCGGTCCTTTTCATTTTTAGAGAGTCTGAAAAGGTATAGAAAGTTAACTCCAAAATTCCTTTTTCGTCATCTAATCCCTTAAGCCCGAAAAAGTATAAAACAATACAGAAGGGATGAGTTTTCGATAACTTTAATGAGCCGAGTAAAACAAGCGCTCGACCTTTTTGTGCAATAATCCCTCAGGTCCAAAAAGATTAAAATCTAGAGGAGGGATAGCTCTTCCGGTCCTTTTAACGAGCTGGAAGGCCAAAACTCAGCAAACTTTTCATATTTTACGAGTCAATTGAAAAGAGTTCAAAGAAGACTCGTCTTTTGAGGAACGAGTGATAAACAGGGATAGCAGCAGATTCCAGGTACAGGTTGGAGTTTTCCAATCACGGCAGTGTCACAAGGATGGCTAAGTGAAATCACTCTTCGCAGCTGTTCCTCGAAATGGGTAAACAATCATATGGGGGTGAACGATCGGCCAAATGACAGTGGAGGTGGCAGGTGCAAACACGACCAAGGTTTTTATGGCTGATAAATTTACGATCACAGAGGTTATTTACCGGAATAGGTTCATTTTTCGTTTAAAAATATGCTTAAACTCTGGGGGAAACATTGCTCACTGCTTTTATTTATTTTTTAACGAGCATGAAGACCGCGTTAAAACTGCTCGGATCTTGCGTTTATTTTTTAACGAGCATGAAATTTATGCTAAAACTGCTCGATTATATGGTCAAATTTTGATTTTTTACCATTACTAGCTTTTCTCTTTTCAAATATAGTACTGCATTTTCGATTGCTGCAACAAACTTTGTTAGAAATGAATAATATTTGCGTGAAAATGAGATTATAACCCTAATATTTCACTTTGTACTACGTAAAAAGCCATTAAAAGGTGTTTTTACCTCTCATTTACCATTTCATTTGCATTTGGTTTGTTGGAGCTCTGGAGGTGCCTCTTCCCCCTTGATTTTCACCAGCTGATTCCGGGAGATTCTGCGGATGATTTTCGGCGCCGTCTGGACCACATAGGAGCTAAAACCTAGCTCTTTCTTTTCACGGTTTCATTTCCCTGTTTTTTTCCTGTTTTCCGGTCTTTCTGAGCCCCTGGGGTTTTGCCAGGGCGCCCTAGGTTCAGCGCAGGTTCCCCATTCGAAACCTGCGTTGAAGGTCAATCTGCCTTAAGGTAGTCTGACCCTCAGCGCAGGTGGGGGACCTTCTGCCTGCGCTGGGCTCAAAAGGACTGAGTTTCAAGGTCATTTTTGATGATTTTTTTGCCAGTTTTTCATCAAAACAGGAATTCACTCTTTCTCTTGTTTGCTTTGCAGGGAACCTTGAACAAAATGTCCCTTACATGGCGAGAATGAAAACATGAAGAGGAGGACATGATTGCCCTCCATGACCCGGTCACGGTGAACGCTCTGCAGAACTGTGGCCTGCTGAAGTTCTTCCGTATCTCTAGCATGAGAGCACAGATTTCTTTACTGCAGTATATGCTTGATGCTTGGGATCCTGTTAACCAAGTATTCCAGATTAGGGGAAAGACCATCCCCTTGACCATAGAGGACATGTACTTCTTGACTGGATTGTCAAGACGAGGTGCCCCAGTTTCCTTATCAGGTACGGCCCGCGGGACAGATTCCACCAGAGATTATGTCCGCCAGTATTGCAGGGAAGGTTCTCAGCCGAGCAGAGACAGAAAGATTGTTATCCGTGAGATTATTGATCGAGCTCTTAGGTCCACTCTGTTCACTATTGGTAGGATGGCCAGCAGTGCAGCTTTACATGTTGCCAACAGGTCTTATATGCAGCATGCTTTGGAGTGTCTCCAGCCGAAAGTATTCAACTGGTGTGATGCAGTACTTGTTCAGATGAAAAGTCAATTGACCAAGGTAAAGGACGGGAAGCTGAAGAAATTTGGATTTGGTTCTATTCTGACTGCTTTCGCCTTGGATAAAATCCCACAGATGCAGCCTCAGTACATCATACTTGACTTGCCTTCTCCGACCGAGCCACGCATGCAGAGGTGGGTTGACCACATGTCTAGGCATGCAGGTCAACCTCAGATTACTTTTACTGAGGCCTTCTTTAGCTGGTTCGAGCGCCAGGAGATGGCATTTTCTGAGTATCCATATGTGGGTATGGATTTCCGAGGTGATTCGGATTTGGTGCTACCGGATGGCGAGCAGTGGGGTGCCATTGGTAAACTCTTTGACCATATTACTGTTTATTTTTCTTACTAAGAATGTCGCTGTGCTTTATTCTATCAAGACTTTTAATTGTACTCTTGGGTGCATGCAGATATTGGTCCTGTTCGTCCAGCAGTTCGTCCGAGATCGACAGCTGCTGCCCCGGCAGGGGAGCCCACTGGGAGAGTTGTTATTCGCGATCTTGACGACACTGAGACCCTTACAGCTGTGCAGGAGCAGGTTGAGAGCCTTACTCGTGGCCTTCCGGATGTACAGATTGACGAGTTACCTTTACAGCTGCAGCGGCATACCATTGGTGTGCCTAAACGATGGACTCGTCTCTTGCGCATGATCGCACAGGCCGTGACGTACTATCATGAGCACCACTAGGCTAGGGTGCCCCCTAGCATCTTTTTGAGTTTTTAGGTCATATGACCAATTTTGTCTTGGTTACAGAACATTATGTATGAACTTATATAAACAGCTTATATATTTTGATTTTCGGGTTTTATTCTGGTTGATTTATGTGATTCATACGTACAATCTTTGATGATGTGTCCCTTTTATAAATGTTGCAAATGTCTATCTAACACATAGTTTGCTAATGAGTCGGTTAATGTGTTTAAATTTCTTGAAATATGTTGATATTGAATTGAATCAAATTGTCTTTCCAAGATCTTAACCCTTAGGAACATGCGATAAATAGCTGGATTGCGAATAGAATATACACCATTGAGTTGTAGTATTACGAGCTGTGAGTCTAGCCTGACAATTAGTCGGCGTATGCCACGTGTGATGGCATCAGAGAGTAGTTCTATCAACGCGCTATACTCAGCGATGTTATTCGTTGATTTCCCAATACATACACCTCTGAAACTTACTAACTCGTCGCTTGGATCAAAAATGGCCCAGGCCGCGGAAGACAGATTTTGCGAACTATGACTCGCTCCGTCGGCATATCCAACACATGTCTCCATAAGGTTCAACATCTGCCACAAATCAAAAAGGTGGATTATTCGACCAGAACAAATACTTTAGCGAAAACAAAATACAACAAAAGCATGCAGGTTACTATTTAAGCATAGTAACGCTTGAGGTACAACCCGTTGCGGGGTTGCGCCAGTGGAATTCCATCGTAATCCATTAAATCGTAGGCTCCTTTTGCTAACACCCTTTTAACAATATAGGGGCCCATCCATAAGGACTTGAATTTACCTGCTCCCAATTTATCAGATTCTTGGTCATAAAGCAAGACCAAATCACCTTCTTAGAAGACACGGGGTTTGACATTTTTGTCAAACTGAGCCTTGACTCGTTTCTTATGGGCCTCATTAGCCAAGGCAGCGTCACGACGGGTTTCATCCAACTGGATTAATTCCAAGAAACGAGCCTCTTCTTCTGAAGTTCCGGGGAGAAGATCGATTGCGAGTTTAAGCGATGAAATTTCGCAGTGGATTGGTAAGACTGCTTCCAGGCCATACACCAGTTGAAAAGGTGTGAACCCAGTTGCGTTATTTACCAAGGTTCGGTAAGCCCACAAAGCTGAGTACAGGATTAGGTGCCATCTTCTTTTATGAACCCCGATCATCCTTTACAACATACGCTTCAGGACCTTGTTGATTGCCTCAGCTTGTTCGTTGGCTTGCGGATAATATGGGGTAGAGCTGTCGTGAGATAGCCCTAGCTTGGCAGCTAATTCGACCATCATGTGATTGCGAAAATGCGACCCATGATCTGTAACTATAGTCTGTGGTACGCCAAACCTGGTGACTACATGATTGAAAAAGAAAAGGGCAGTTGTTTCACCAGTGTTATCCAATGTAGGCATCGCCTCGGCCCATTTGGTAAAATAGTCAACAGCAAATATAATATACCCATGCCCCCCGGTCGAGGTGGGGTTACATTGCATGAAATCGATGCCCCACTTGGCGAAGGGCCCAACAACAACTATCGGCTGTAAAGGTGCGGGTGGTCGTCTGGTTTTGCTATCAAAGATTTGACAAGCATGGCAACTTCTGACTGCGGTTATGCAATCGTTGAACATGGTTGGCCAGAAGTATCCTGCTTGTAAGATTCTTTGTGTTGTTGCATATCCAGACTGATGCCCCCCACATGCGCCTGAATGACAATCATTTAGGGATTTTTCGGCCTCCTCATGGGTAAGGCACCTCCTCAGAACTGTATCGACACCATGACGGTAAAGTGTATCACCGACGATCATGTAGTCTTTTGCTTGGTATCGTATACGTTTTTGTTCAGAGCGAGAGGTGTTAGGCCTGAATTTTTGGGTTTGGAGGTAAAATATGATATCTCCATACCACTCATCGCTTACAGATATCAGAAACAAACTTTCGTCCACGATTGACTCTTCTGATGTTTCATCGTTGGACGATGATGGGAGATCGCATAATAATTCTGCGAAAACTAGAGCTTTCTTTGATTTTGATTTCACAAATTCCAGATCAAACTCTTGAAGGATCGCTATCCATTTTGAATATTTTCCCCCCAGCAACTGTCCCGACAGTATATACGTCATGGGGTTGCAATCTGACAAGATGGTAGTTTTCTGAAAGAGGACATAATGTCGAAACCTTTGAATCGCTTGAACAGCTGCAAGCGCTAGTTTTTCAACATAAGAATATTTACTTTCTGTATCGTTTAAGTTTTTACTTAAATAATAGATAGGATGTTCAATTCCATCGACTTCTTGAACTAAAACCATCGCAATGGTCGTATCCGCTACAGCCAGATACAGGTTAAAATCTCTTTGATAGTCTGGGGCGTACATTAATGATGCTTTTACTAGATAATCTTTCAGAGCATCAAAGGAAGCTTGCGCCACCTGGTCCCAGACAAAGGTACATCCTTTTTCAAAAGACGAGTATAACCCTTAGCAAGTTCTGCATAATTTGGAATAAACCTCCTCAGAAAGTTTGCTTTCCCTTGGAGTTTCTGAATCTGAAGCAAATTTGAAGGTGGAGGCAAATTAATGATTGCCTGAACCTTACAGGGGTCGAGACGAATCCCATCCTTAGAGACCACAAAGGCAAGTAAACGACCAGAACCGACGCAAAAAACACATTTGTGTGGATTGAGTCTTATCTTGTAGTGTCGGCAACGTAGAAATATCGCTCTTAAATGCTGTGGATGATCAGTCCGTTTTCGCGAATGAGCCGGAATATCGTCGAGATAAGGTTGAACGATGTTCTTGATGTCAAGGAAGGAATAATTCATCGCCCTCTGAAACGTCGCCCCTGCGTTCTTTAAACCAAAGGGTAATTTTCGATAAGCGAATGTGCCCCCCGGACAAATAAATGCGGTCTTCGACTGGTCCTGTGGGCGGATATTTATTTGATTATACCCGGAGAATCCATCCATAAATGAAAAGATTTCACATCCGGCACATTCATCAATTATCTGGTTGATGAAGGGTGTAGGGTAGTTGTCCTTCAGACAAGCTTGGTTTACATCCCTATAATCAACACACACTCTAATCGTCCCTTGTTTCTTCATAACAGGGACAATATTCAATACCCAATCGGTTAGAGGAACCGGGTAGATGAACCCAGCATGGAGAAGTTTTTGAACTTCTGCCTTAATGGCAGCAGCTTTCTTCGGGTGTACCTGCCGAAGCCGTTGTCTTACTGGTTTGACATCAGGATACATTTTAATTTCCTGTTCAACTATACTCGAGTCAATGCCTAGCATTCCATCATATGACCAAGCAAAGACATCTCTAAATTCGCGAAAAAGAGCGTTACATATTTCCAGTTCTGAAGGGGAACAACCTTTGCCGACATAAATATTCTCTACAACATTTGTCTTGGTCGAGATATTTATGGCTATAGTCTCTTCAATATTGGATAGGTTTCGCTCGGAATCCACCGTATTTACAGTATTCGTTAGGAATTCAAATACTGAAGGGTGATAAAGGTCACTTTGAGTATCTTCTTCATATTCTGGAAGAAGGGAACGATGGTGGTGATCATTCCAGGGTGCCCCCTCAATCATCATTGATTGTAAGATTCCTTCGTCAGTCCCATGTACTTTCGACCAAGGATCTAATGGGGTTCCATATTCTCTAGACCTATCTACCCAAACGCTTGACAAGCGTTGATTTGGGCTCGCCTCCCATGCCTGAAACATTGATTGCTACAATATTTCCAAAGGGCTTGGGGACAATACCATTGCATGATCCATGTTGACCTTCGTGGAAGATATCATGTTGCAGGTTGCTACAAACGGTACATTTCCTGAATTAATAGGAGGTGGTAGCGCGAAAGTTCCCATCAATGTGGGGTCTTTCAATAATCCTACTCCGATATCTTGAATTGAATGGTTACTTTCATGGATCATGGGAATGCTTCCTGTAACTTGCAAACCATTAGGGAGGAAATTATGTTGGTCGACGATCGTAATCCCTCCTTCAAACGGGAATGTGATCTTCCTAAAATAAGTCGACACGACAGCGCCCATGGCATAAATCCATGGTCTACCCAGTAGGATGTTATAGTCAAGATTTCCATCAATGACCTCTACACCAATTTCTACTGTCTTTCCTCCTAGTTCAACTTTCAAGTTATTAAGGATACCGTAAGGGGTATAAGTCCTTCCGTCGAAAGCTTTTAATGTCGTTGAAGATCGTGACAAGGTTGGAGATCCTGAAGTTTTCCAGCAGCTCATCGACATAATACATGTCGAGGCTCCCTCATCAATTATTGTTCTGTGAACAGTTTTGTTGAGTGCTTTCACTGGTATAAGGAAAGCTAGCTGAGATGGTAACTGTGGATCATATCCCTTGTGATCAAAGGATACAAGATTGGAATCCTTAGGATCGACTCCACCAATTGCCGATAACAACGCCTGCTTTTGGGTTGGACAATTTTGTATTACTTCAAGAGTCGACATAGCGGACAACGATTGGGCCAAATCTTCCACTATGTTGTAATGCTGCGCCGCTCTGGCGCGAGGATTAAATGTCGACTTGTGTACTACTCCCTTTGGCGGTTTTATTGTTAATTCAGGGATGGTGGGTGTTACAACTTCTGTCGAAGTTGTTGTCGAACTACTTGGTTGATCTTTGCCTTTTTCGTTCGAAAGCTGAGGATTCCCATAATCTTTATTCCTTATCGAAATCAAAGCATCATTTTGCTGTTTCGAAACCGACAACATAAGGACTTGTGACGGGGAAGCATTTCCACTATCAACCAGATTTTGACCTGGGTTGGGAAATGGATCAGTTAACACAACTGATGTTTGGGAACTTTTAAAGAACCTCTTTAACTTAGCTTTGAATGGGAAATTCTTTGTGTAATGATCCTCATCATCACATATTTGACATGGATAAATTTGTTTCCCTTTACCAGGAGGGTTTTAAGAATTTTCCTTTGGCGATGATTCACCTTGTTTTTTCTTCTTCCCTTTGTTTTGTTTCTTCTTGCTTCCTGGTTGATTGGTTTCTTTGCCTTTATCTTCCGATATGGCATTTACTTCCGAAGCAAGAATTTCTCCTTTTGCATTTTGATCCGAATTCTTACGAGCTTTCTTTGCGGAAGCCTTTATCGATTTCGTGTTTGCGGTGCCAATCCCGCCATCACCGGCATGAGAGTCACTATTTGATTTAGGAGGGGGAGGAATTGAAAATTCCGATCTAGGGGCGTCAGGTATTTTGTCATAGAGCGTGCCGGACTGAGTATAAATTAAGTCCAAATACTGCGCACGAGCAATAACTTGCTCCTCTGTTACGACTCCCCCCTTGGCCACATCTTTCGTAATAGCTGGAAGTAACGACTTTATAAACCATTCAGCTAATAGTTGATCGGGAACATATGTTTTCACCATCCTATGACGACGACGCCACTCATGTATATGATCAGATATATGGGTAGCAGTTGTCTGTTTGAAGTTGGTTAATATTTCTGTTCCCGTTTCATACCTTATTGGTAATTGAAAATGGGTTAAGAAAGTCGTGGCTAGGGAACTAAAATTGTCGAAAGAGGCTCTTGGCAATTCAATATACCATTTAGCCGCTGGACCTGTCAATGTCCTCTGAAAAAGGCGAAGTCTTATCGAATCATCGTTAAGGGTGTTCGACGAACACCACAGATGAAAAGTCATCACGTGATTCGACGGGTCTTCACCTGGATTTCCATTGAATTTAGGAATGTCAGATGGAAGTTTATGAGGAATCGTTGGCCACCAAGGGGCATAAGCAATCGGATCGTTCGTTAACAGATGTAAATCAGGTAACTCTAAAGTTGCCACAAATGGTAACTGTTGATTCAGGTTAGGCGAAGCGTAACCAGGGTACGACGGAATCGCTTGAGCAGTGGGTCTTTGCATACCAGCATAATGTAATTGATGTTGGTATGACTGATACAGTTGGTGGAATTGACCACTGTAAAGTGGTTGGTTTTGACCGTTTTGGATATACGGTTGTCCACTATTCGCAAAGATCTGTTGCTCAGAACCTTGGTACACTTGCTGGAACTGTGGTTGTTGGTATTGCACAAGCCATGGTTGTGATGGCCATGTTCTGTTGCGCCATGCTAACCATTGGACCAAGGTGTGGTGTAATCGTACCTGTTTGCACTTGTGTCGTCCCACCAGTTGGCGATTGTGGTTGTGACCCATGGTCAAGTGACTGTTGCATTACAACATGAGAGATCTGAGGTTGACATGTAACACGTATCGCTTGAACTTGCGACACGGTTACAATAGCCGGTGTGGTTGGGATGTTCGTCACAGGTACACACTGTTGCATAGAATATACAATCCTTGGTTGTTGAGGTAGCATAGGTACCCAACTACTTGATGCAATCCCAGTATAACCTGAACATTGTTGTGAACTCACGTGTGGGTACCCTCCCGGAGGGGGTAATGAAAGGGCATATTGCCCCCCATACGGTAGCAATCCGGAACTAAAAGGGATTGATGGCCTAGATTGACCTACAAATGGATCAATTTGGCGAGTTTCAACATAAGAGTTACCGGGCATTACCCCGGATGAACAAACTGGAACAGACCATACTGTCGAAATAGTCCCGGATGAACATACTGGAACAGACCATAGAGCTAGTTGGGACAGCTGGTATGCCGGCAAACATCGTTGGAGTGACGGCAGGGGCTTCTTCTGTCACTGTGTCATTTGACACAGTCCTAGACGATGACGGTTGTTTAGACATTTTAAGTCTATCCAATAGATTGCCTAGCGATTCTACAGGGACTTCCACTTGTGGTGGATTAACCTTTGATGAAGGAAATAGAGTGATCCCGACTCCAAAATCGGTTGGAGTACTTGCTTGCGGATCCTCTGCAATTTCCTCTATCGCAATCAAACCTGTTGGAAGAGGAAGACCGTCAGGTCCGTAAAATATTTCTGGTGCCGAAGAAGTGGTTGTTTCGACAGCGAGAGTTGTTTGAGGAGCAAAACTCTCTGGACCGGTTGCAGATGGAACTGGTTCAATTATACAAGTATTTGCCCCCAGACTAGGATCAATATTACTTTCCTTCTGTGGTTGTTGAACTTCTTCTATAGAGGCAGGGTTTCCAGAAATGTTAGGAGTAACCGGAACCTCAGATGTAGTTGGAACACTTGTTCTAACTTTCAAAGGAGATTTTGAACCGGTTAAACGAGTCCGCTTTGCCCGTACTGTTTTCGATTCCGGGGACAAAGACGGTTGACTCGTAAGCCTCCACGAATGACGGGGTTTCAATTGACTTTCTTCCACGACTGTGGATTACTCGATCAACCAAAATATTAAAAGGGGAAATTTGTGTTTCCGAATTGAATGAATTTTATTAGACGCTTTTAGACATAACTTGCTTTTTCACTTTTTAAGAGTCGAGAAAAAGCTAAAGATGACAATAGTCTCCTTCGATGTATTAACGAGCCCAAAGTGACAAATGCTCGGTTGGACATTTTCAGTTATAGAGTTTGAAAAAGGCCAAAAGAAACTGCTCTGGAGATCTAGGCAGAGGGTGTGCCAAACTTTTCGCAAAACCACAGAATACGTTTTACGGTACGAGTGGTCGATCTTCGTGAATGCTGTGTTCACTGCATTGCGATCAGTAGGGCGGCCGACACGGTTTCCTATGGATAAAGGCTTTATTCCTATAGGGGTATCCCAATATATACGCGACGGTACGTGGGAGCACAAGTCCGTATTAGTGCCACCGACTCTCAGGAGGAATCACCCACCTTCGTCGAGATCGACAGTCACTACGTTTAACGACGCCGGAACACGTCTCTAGCTTAGACCTCTAGATGTTTGCGTTATGTTTCAAAGTGTTGTTAGGTTCATTCAATATATTTTAAGTTGATCTTTTTTAAAGTTTGCCTTTCAAGGTTCACCACGAGATGTTTTGATACAAATTCCTAAATGCAGTCTAAGATGAGAAGCAAGCTTTTTCAATCTTTTCGACTTATGAAAATCTTAACTACTGAGGGAAAAGAGAGGCAAAATCTTTTCACACAGATCAAAGAGCACTCACTAATGCACTTTTTCCCTAAATCAACATACAAACTTATATGCAAAATGCAAAAATGCAGGTATTTCTTTTCTCTTTCTTAATGTTTATGCGATACAAAAAGAAAGCTGTTGTATAATTTCGAATTCAATTTCAAGTGAAAGCAAACAAGCTTGTCCAAAATCAAAAGACACCTTAAGATTTACTTGTTTCGACACTAGAAATATATAAATTCAAACCATATGAAGAAATCGAAAGCTCAATCAGCTGTGAACAGCTAACAAACTAACTCTTAAGATCAAAACGACACTTAATCACAAGTCTAGATCTAAGAGGCCACAACAAGACTAGTTCACTTTCGTTATGGGAAACTGTAAATGCACAAGAAATACACAAAGAACAAACACAGTTTCTTTATACAACCGAGGCGGAATAGTGACAAGGAAAGTTGGTTTCAGATAGGCACATTGACTGGTAACAGGCAGCAAAACAAGAGTGAAAACAGGGCAAGAAACAATAGGAAACCCCAGTAGCACAAGGCAAGACTGGTCCAGCGCAGGTGGGACACTGTCTGTTTGACCTTCAGCGCAGGTAGCCCCTTTGGGAACTGTGTTGAAATGCAGACAGCCTTCACAGCAGTTGCACTGAAGAACGAAACTTTCGTTTCTCTTGGTTTCTGGGTCACAGATTGCTAAAAAATTCACAGTTTTTGCTCAAATCAGAAGCTATCAGTCAAGGACACACTAAGGGATGAAAAGGAGGATGAAAAGCTATCACTAAGATCTTATTAGAGTCCTTGTGGATCAGCTCTTCAAATCATAAACTTGCCCAGAAACTGAGCTAGAGTAGCTGCCCTCTACTTTGTATTTGAAAGATCCAAATACAGTTCGATTCGGTACTCCCTTTGTTTATGAAATGAATAGCAAAAACAAAAACAACCAACAAGATACGATCCCTAGTGGAGTCGCCAATTTTTTGTTGGGAAAAATATCCAATACGGAATGACCCTATCCCACTCTAAGGGTGATAGTACCTCAGCAACAACTGAATGCAAAGCTATTCAAGATTACTTCTTTATGAGATGAGAGAGAGAAGAGAAAGGGGATCCACTAACCGTTATCTTCCGCTAATGGTCGATAAAATATTCCCTCTTTGCTGCTTGCTCCTAGCTCCTTGCTCTTTCACCGGCCCAGCTACATAAAGATCCTGTAAAAGCACAAGAAAAGGAAACTACAAGAAGCATACATCCATAATTGATTCAGGGATTAGAATAAATCAAATATACAAGCATCAATTCACCATTGAGACACATGCATATAGAAGAACATCAAATACTTTATTAATGGAAGAAGTAAAGTTCTGAGAGAGTTACAACCATAATAGGCCCAATCCAGCAACACCTCCCAGCAGAAATAAATCTCCTCTTCACCTCCTTCAAACAAATCACCCAATAGCTCTATACTCAAACCAACAACACTTCCTTACTTGCACAAAATTCCCGCCTCCATAGACCTCATGAGAGAGCTCTATATATAGAAGTTTTGGAGAAAGGATGAGTCAGCTTGAGACTGACATGAAGCTGACTAGTGTCCTCTCCCACTTCAGTTATTCTTCAGTTCTTGAGTCCACTTGGAGTCTCTTGCTTCCACTTGGAGATCTAGATCCTCTTACTCATCACAAGGCGAATTTCCTAATCCAAGTGTCATTTTGGAAGCTTCCTGGGCATTTTACACCTTGCAGAATGACTGTGCCACTTGGCCAATCTCGCCCAGCACAGGTAGCCTTCATTGCTTTTGAAATTCAGCGTAGGTACAGAGTGGAGCAGTTGACATTCAGCGCAGATGCTCAGTGGAGTAGCTGACATGATCCAGAAATAGCTTGTTTTTTAGTGTTTTCAGGTGGAGAACTGATTTTTAGTGCTGTGGTTTGCTGACCTTGTTCCTCTAGGGGTAGGAACAACATGTTTAGGGACTTTGGATCCCTCAGATTATTGACATTTCATGCTTCATGTTGTTAGGCACAAAAATGTCTATAACACCGTCATCACTGCCACTATTACCATTACCTTAACTAAGGAAATTCAACCACAGAAAGCTCAGCCAGGAAACAACGTTGAGTAGCAGAGGGCCACTCAGAGGAACATAAATGCCCGAGATCCAGGAATGCAGCAGATGGTTGAGAACTCTACCATCCCACATGGCAAGGAGCTGGTTGGTAGCCAATATGATACTGATGGAAGAGTAGGAGACACGAAACCAACCGGTGACATCCAGAGCAACACGTTGGGCAAGCATGGAGCAGAGGGAAGATTTGCTCGCACTGAACTAGTTCGTGGAATATTGCATGGCACGTCAGCAGAGGAGGAGGAGTGGTACGAGTATGTGTGTCTAATTTTTGAAGAGCCTACTATAGATGACCTCCAGGGGGTCCATCCAGACTGAAAACTGAGCTACCAAGTGTCACCTTACTGCTAGTTGGACGTTACATATGTTGTCGTCTGATTTTTGCTATGTTATGTTTTGAAAATATTCCTTCTAAATTGATTCACTAGCTTTCAATCAAGGCCCCTGTGCGGGTTTTTTTGATATTAAGACTTGTGACCCCTGCGTGGGTCTTTTTTTCTGGTTTCAAGGATTGGTTTTCCCCTCGATGGGGCAGTCACATCTAGGATTGTGATATTTTTTGACAAGCTATGTTCAGCACTGTAGAGGCCAGCGCCTCGTTCTATTTTTACTTTGTTTCATATCAATAGAATAGTATTACATAAAAAAAATAATCAATTTCTAACTAAGAATAAAATCTACTTATATTATTTTATTATAATATAAAAGTATAATAAAATTAAAATAAAATAAAATACAATAAAATAATTATTATTCTTAATGAATTAATAATTATTATTATAAATTATTTTCATAATTAAAAACTAAATAAAAATTTTAAACTAGTATTATTTAACAATTAAATCTATAAATAAGAATAATTTAATTATGATAATCATAAATTATAAATAATAATACTAATACTACTAATAATAATGTATTTACTATTTAGAATATTGATTATTAATAACAAAAATGGAAAATAAAAATAAAAAATTAAAATTAAAATAAAGTTATGAGCCGCCTTTCAATAAAAATATCTCTTTAACTATTTGTCCTTTCACAAAGCTTTTGTTCTATCATCTTTCAGATTGGTGCTAATGATGGATCGATGTTGGTATTTGAAATGTTGACAGAAATATGGTTTCTACTGTGGATACTCTGAGACTATGCTCAAAATAAATGAACCACAAATGGCTAAAATCCAAATTCAACATTGTTGTCACTCCTGACACAATCTTTTGCCAACAAGGTAGTAATGAGAAACAATATTGTTTTCGTAGAGTCCTCAATAACATAAGAAATGTAGAACCTATTCTTGAATATTAGGAGCTTCTTATGTCACGGGCTGACATGAGGTTGCATCTTAGAGAAAGAGATTTACTTAATCCAACACTTCACATGTTCCCAAGAAATAATTTGGTCTCCCTCCATAATAGGCATATATTAAAATCATTAAATTTTCCAATTGCATGATGTGTTGTTGAGCATTCAATGCGTTCAGAAATCAGTGGTGTTGATGATGATCAATTGGCCATGAAGTTTTGTTGTGTGATGGTGAGCGCGTTATGTTGACATGTAATTTACGAGTTGAAGATGGCTTGGTGAGTGGTGCACTTGGTTATGGTAAGGATATATTTTATCCACCTACCGCTAAGCCACCTCAATTTCCACTGTTCACAACTGTTGTTTTTGATAAGTTTGTTGTTGCTCCATTTGATGAAAGAAATCCAAACATTGTCCCTATCACACCGGTGATAAGAGGAAATTGAAAACAAATTTATTTGAATATGGCATGGGCACTTACAATCCACAGGTCACAGGGATTGACTTTAGAACGAGTGTCAATTGATATTAGGAATAAAGAGCAGCAAGGCCTTACCTTCACAACCATATTAAGAGTGAAATCAATAGATGGTTTACACATTGCACTGCCTTTTTCTTTTTAACGTTATGCCAAGATGAAAGATAGCACATATGTTACAATTAGGAAGAAGGAAGTCGAGTGATTAAAGTCCATATCGCTATGACAAACAACTAATAACAGTGTGACCTTCTTTGTAGTATGTTTTTTGAATTGCTTTTATTGTCCTCTTGATTTACTTTTAATATCATAATAATTTTCACATATTTATTAGATTAATAAATTCATCATATTCATCGTAATATTTGAGAAAGTTGTTTTTATCATTTTTCATGTTGTTCAATTTACTTATTTTTTTTAAGTTCCTATTTCTCTTTTCCTTACAACAGACCATTCAAACATAAACAATGAGTTATATGAACCAATCATTCAAAATCATTTTTATAACTGGTTCATATTGATATTAATATTGTGGACTCATATTACATCGTGAGTCCACAATTTCCACAATTTCTTCTATTGTATTCTGAAATGAGGCTTATATTTTTAGAAATTTTTATACCATTTGGTTCATGTAACACTATAACATTAACATTTTTAGCATAAATACAAATGGGGCGTTGTGTTTTATATATATATATATATATATATATATATATATATATATATATATATATATGCTTATTTATTTGTGCTTGTCTGTATTGATTTTTATTTTGTTTTTGTGTCTTTCAAATGCATAAATGGACAATAATGATGTCATCTATTATTTCAGAATAATATGCAATATTTTTGGAGCTATAAGATTTCTTTCCAATCTTCAGTACAAGTCTGATAGAAAACATGTGTTCTGTTGGCATTATGTATTCTGGTATGACTGTATGTTACAGATGTTGTACTTGATGGCAACTCCAGTGGTAAGGCTCTCAATTTGATAAAATTAAGAAGGACGCAGGCAATCCGTTAATAAAGTGCGTCCCCGCAGGTATTCCATGCAGAACCCGCGTCCAGGGACGCAGGTCAGTAGTTCAGGGGGTGCGTCCACCCAGTGCACACATTTCAAGGCAAAGAAAAGCACGTGGGGGTTTCTTGTGTGGTATCTAGCCGACGGTTTTGTGTTCCTATGGTGTCGGCTCGTGGTATTGTTCCATGTTTTGGGGAGGAGCTTGCCTATATAAAGCAAACGAGTTCATTTGGATTAAGCATCATCTTTGGTTGAATATCTTTTGGTGAGATCTAGTCCAGATCTATGAGGGCGAATCTTCTAATGGACTGTGATCTCTATGGCACATGATCAGATCTGTAGATCTGACTGTTTGGGTTAGTTCTGGTCTTCATATCTTTTATATCTGGAAGGACGCAGGTTCAGTGAAGGGCAAGTGCGCCGGGACGCAGTACAGTAAGGGCTCAGGTGCGTCTCTGAAGCGAAAGACGCGGCGCGATAGTATTATTGGATGCGTCTCTGAAGCGAAAGACGCGGCGCGACAGTATTGTTGGGTGCGCCGGTACGCAGAACAGTTTAAAGGAACAGTGCGTCGGCACGCAGAGCAGCAGAAGGTAAACTGCGTCCAGTCGCAGGCCACAGAAAGAAAAATTGTGTCCCTGTCTTAAGATGATCTGTTGACTGTATTTTTCTGTTCATAAGGTGTTCTGGGTTAGTTCTGTGATTACTGATCTAGTGGACTGTAACTGTTGTATACTTGTTGATCTTTTGATTCTTCATGAAAAGAAGTAGGGGGTTGTAGCTCCCTTCCAGGAGAGACTGGATAACGAGAGAGAGTTGTAGCTCTCTGCAGGTTGCAGCCTACGTACTGGTAAAGGACTGCACCAGTACAAAATCATTGTAAAAGAATTTCTATATTGAAAGAAGATAGAGGCATATTGCAGCAGGTGGTTTTCTCCCACATTGGGTTTCCACCTTACATCTTGTGTTCTTTGGTGTGACTGTCTATTCTCGTTGTTCATGCTCATTATTTTATGGTACTGATATGCAAGAATAATTCAAAAGATCAAATAAGGAAGATTTTTTAAATTGCTAGATAATACTGATTCACCCCCCTCTCAGTATTATTTCCAACAATTGGTATCAGAGCAGGTCCTTCAGAAAAGCTTGATCGCTTGAAGGTAGATCGTTCATCATGAGCAACTACGAGAGAGAAGCATCAATCAGGCCACCGGTTTTTGATGGGACAAACTTCAATTATTGGAAGGTAAGAGTTACTGCATATCTTCAATCTCTTGGTACAGAAGTTTGGGACATTCTAGAAACAGGCTATGCTTTTCCTTCAGCTACTCCTACAGATCCAGCTGAGAAAAAGAAGTATGAAACAAATGCAAAAGCAGTCAGTACTCTATTAGGAAGTATATCCCAGACAGAATTCATGAAGGTAATGCACTTCAAATCAGCAAAAGAAATATGGGACAAAATGATCACGAGCTATGAAGGAGATGAACAGGTAAAACAAGCTAAACTCCAAACTCTCAGGATTCAATATGAGACTCTCAAGGTGTATAATGATGAAAGTGTGGCTAATTATTTTCTTCGGGTAGATGAGATTGTTAATTGTATGAAAAAATTGGGTGAAGAAATAAAAGAATCTATAGTAGTTCAAAAGATTCTAAGATCATTATCCCCCAAGTTTGAATCTAAAGTATCTACAATAGAAGAAAAAGAAAATCTTCGTGTTCTCACTATGTCTCAGCTACATGGAATTCTAACTGCTTATGAAATGAGAAAGGGAGGTCCATCAGACAGAAGGGAGGCTGCTTTTAAGGCATCAGGCAGAGAAGATCACTATGAAGCAAGCCATGTTCCAGAAGAAGAGGAAGAAGAATCAAATTTTGTCAGAAATCTTCAAAGGGGTTCTGGAAGGTTCAGAGGTAAGCTACCTTTCAAATGCTTTGCTTGTGGAAAAGTAGGTCATTATGCTGCAAAATGTCCTTATAAGGATAAAGGAAAGGAACCAGCTAGATGGAACAAGAAACAAAGTGCAAATAAGAAAAGCTACTACACCCATGAAGATAGTGATGGCTTATCAAATAGTGATGAAGATGAACAAGGTAATAAATATAGGTTGTTAATGGCATTTGAAGATGATGATTATGAGGATGCTGTAGATGTGGATAACCTTTATGATGAAATTACTAGACTCAAGAGATGTATAGAAGAAAAGAACATGATCATTGATACTCTACAATTTCAAATTGATGAAAAGGAAAAACATCTTGAAAAATTAGAAGGTGAAATTGTTGGTCTTAGAAAAGAAATTGAGAAAAAAAAAGCTATTAATCTCAAGTTTGTCAAAGGATCTGAAACTTTGGATGAGATTATCAGTGTGCAGCGGTCTCCACTAAATAAGACAGGTCTGGGCTATAATGAAGAAACTTCTCAAGCATCCACTTCAAAAAGTTATCTCGATGCAGCAAGAAGAAATGAGCAAAAGCACAATGAATATCATCAGGTAAAGCAGGGACAAACTTCAAACAGAAACTATCAGGGGCAATCCAGCTTAAGGGTGAACAAAAGCCACAACCAGCCACAGGTAAAATCTTCCCAGTTTGGTTCAAGAATAGATGAAAATAGAAATTACAATCAGTTGGCTGGTAGATTCAATAACCGCAGAAACTTCTTCAATGGACAATGCTTTTCTTGCCATAACTTTGGTCACAAAGCAGCTCAATGTGTTGCGTATAAAACAATCATGACTAGGGAAGCTCAAAAACAAAGAAGTATGACAGGGATTACAAAAAAGACCTATAACAGCTTTTCGGCTCTTGAAAATGAAGTTGAATGTTCTATTTGCAATAATTTTGGTCATGAAGACTTTGAATGCAGAAGCAGGTTTCAGGAAAGAAAGGAACAAGAGTGGAAAAAGGAACAAGCCTCAGGCACCAAAACATGGAGAATAAAGGAACCTCAAACAGAAAGATGTGGGATAGCATTTTATGCAGAAGGACAGGAAAATCTATGGTACATTGACAGTGGATGTTCGAAGCATATGACAGGTGATAAAGAAAAACTTGAGTCCTATTCTATTTTAGAAAAGGGAAAGAAAGTCTCTTTTGGAAATGATACTCCTGCAACTATAAAAGGAAAAGGTATTGCTCCTTTAAAAGAAGATGTTAAGGCTGGAAATGTTTTGTTTGTTGATGGATTGAAGCATAATCTACTAAGTGTCAGCCAGATGTGTGATCAAAGAACCGAGGTTATATTCAGATCAAATGGATGTCTTGTTCGTGATCTTGATACAGGTAAAACAGTTCTCAAAGGGAAAAGAACTCCAAATAATCTATACATATTTGAAGAAGGACAACAACAATGCTATCTAAGCAAGGATGAAGAGCACTGGTTATGGCATCGAAGGTTGGGACATCTAAGCTTCTCACAAATAAGGAAAGCATGCAAATATCAGGCAGTTCGCGATCTTCCAGATATCAAAATTCCTGACAACACCATATGCAGATCATGTCAGTTTGGAAAACAAACCAGGACTAACTTTCCAGAGAAAGAAGGATCAGCTAGCATGCCTCTTGAGCTAGTACATACAGATGTATGTGGACCATTCAGGAAAAGAACACCTAGAGGAGAGGAATACTTGATATTATTTATTGACGATTTCTCCAGGTTTGTTTGGTTAGGACTTATGAAGCACAAAGATGAAGCATTCGAAAAATTCAAATCCTTCAAAGCCTTGGTTGAAAATGAATCAGGTCACAAAATTAAGTGCCTCAGATCCGACAGAGGTGGGGAATTTACTTCAAATGAATTTTTCGATTTCTGTGATGAACATGGGATAAGGAGAGAATTCTCTA